>OY856412.1:373134831-374399206 GCA_963693085.1 Alisma plantago-aquatica
AATAAGAATAGTACTTCTTCAACTTAGAAAGTGTTACCTAACACAGAGTTGACTCTATAGTCAGTAATGGAAAGGATAGTGGAGTGTGTGTCCTGTGTGATAGATTTTATGATGACCCTAAATGGAAGAAATTTATCTTGATCAAAGGTCTATGGCATCTCCATGACATTAAAATTTTATGTGGAGACTTGATGATATGATGAATGAATTATATCTGTTTCCCTTTACCTAGGATTTCGGGGACGAAATCCTTGTTAGGGGTTTATAACTTTTAACGAACCTGACTTGGGTTATGAGGTAAACCTATTTGTTTTGGCTAATAAAGTTTCTTATAACTTTAATATAATCCCCTAAGGTGTTTTTTTAATCATTAAACACACTTATGTTCCAAGTTTGGTCCTGACTGAATGTTGTTTGAGTAATGTTCCTTTATTTTGGACTAAAGTGCAATTTACCCAAGATGAGGGGTTATATTGAAAAATTTCACATGTTGAATATACCATAAGTGTTTTAGCATCATAATAGAGAGAATGATGATAAGTGGTGGCTTGTGGAAAGCCTAAATTCTAAGTTTGAACTAGTTTGAATAATGTTAGTACCTTGTGCACCAATTTTGATACAAATAGTATTTACCCAAAATGTAGGGTTGATATGTAAATGACAACCTCTAAAGTGTCCCTACTCCCTCCTAATATCATGTAGAGGAGAGAGAAATAAGGAGACACGATGTTTGATTCCATTATGAATGATGGTTATCTTGGTGATGAAATGACCAAGAAAAGGGTTGAATATGAAAGCTTAACTTGAGCTATATCAAGTTGAAAAGCTTGTATATGAGTGCCTATCGACCAAGGAGCCAAAGGAGGAGTCTCATATCGTTTTTTGGACTCTTGGAAAAGCCCATGATGTGCAAAGAACCTCAAGGAGGTGAAGGGTATTGGTTTACAACTTCCTTAGAAAAGTTGTATGGGGTTGTGAATAAAGTGGTGATTTTGTTGAAATATCTTATTCAAAAGGATAAGTAATGGACGAATTTTCATCCCTAGGTTATACTCAACTATTTTGAATGTCAAGATAAATGTTGATGCATGCATGTACACGTGTCATCCATGCATGGACACTGTAAGGACCCTGACCTCTGTTTAGGGCTTAACCTGTTTGCTTTGCTTAACCCTCATGCTTAGTTTCTTGCTAATCACCTTTAGTGGTGATTAAGGTTTATTGGTGCTTTGTTGAGAGGTGGAGGTGCTACTTGCAATTAACCCAAGTCTAGGGTTTGTGGGCAAGTTTGTCACCTTGTGAGGTGCTCCTCCCTCTCCTTGCTACCTCTGGAGTTGAAAGGAAGAGTTGGTCTTGTTGCTTAAGTTCCTTTGGGCTTGGTTGAGCATTGGTGGGCCTTGTTGTGCTTTTCCTTTGCCTTTTTAGACCTTGTGTCAGGCAAGTGAGCCTTGTGTCGGACTAGGTGTGTCAGCCATGTTTGTGTCTCCAAGAGTGTGATGTCGGGCATGGTGGTGTGGAGGTGTGTTGCCCATGGACACTTTGACCCCCTTTGACCTCGTTTGTGTCACCACTAGTGGACACTTGGTGCTTGATGCTTGCATGTGGCAATGGACTTGGACATGTGTTTATGGCATGTTAGAGTGGTGGCCTTGCTCATGGACAAGTATCCCTATGTGGGCGACACCTTGCCTTGTCTTACCTTGGTTTCTCCTCCATCCTTTCCTATATATGTGTTCGCTTTCTCTTGCTAAGGATCCCTTTAGTTCCTTAGTTTCCCCTCTCCCTTAGTACACGACATCCCCTTCCTTTGCAAGCTTGGTGGCCGATCCTTATCTTGGAGTCTCCTTCTTCCTCTAGTGGTGGTCGAACCCTAGAGTTCCTTGATCTTCTTCTTGTGGTGGAGCTTGGAGCTTGGTGCTAGGATCTCAGAGCTTTCTTAAGGTGGGTTACATAAATGCTAACCCTAACTATACTACCTTCTATGTTCTTGTATGTTTCTTATGATCATAGTCGGCTATGTATGTTGCTAGTTTGGTTTCTTGATTAGTTGCATCTAGTTGGCCGAACTATGTTCTAGGGTTTCTTGTTGAGCAACACCACTCCCCCTCCTTGGTCTAGAGAAGTGAGCTTGAACTCTAGTAATATGGGAAATACTCCTCTCTCGTTTAAGATGAGAGGTGAGCTTGTGTTCTAGTTGCTTGAGCAACACCCTTCTCTCACCATGGATTTGAGAGGTGAGCTTTGTGGTAGTTATAGACCTTTGTTAGAATTGATCCTTGTGTTGCCCGATTGGTGATAATAAGGTGTGCAAGACCCCTCTCTCTTGATTGTTGAGAGGTGAGCCATCTTCTTGATCCACTAGGGTTTTGGTGCCCTTATGCTTGAGGTTGATGACGACCTTGTTGTGGGTTGCATCTTGACCGATATGGCTTGGGGTTGATGTTGCTCGATATTCCTCTTGACCGAGAGCCTTGGTTGACATGTTGAGGTTGTTTTGGGTGTTACCCTTGTTCCCTGCCTTGTGTGTGTGTGTCGGGCGTCACACCATGTTGAATGTCCTACCCGATACACCTTGTTTAGGTGGTTTCTTGGTGCTTTCACCCCTTGAACGTTGGGGCATTGTGATCTAGTCTTGTGTCGGGCGTCACACCACAGTCTTTGCCCTGTGTGTCAGCCGATGGGTAAAGGCTAGGCTAGTTGATGACAGGCTCCTTGCTGCCCATTTGAGTTACACCTTTGGGCATTTCTCCTTGTTGAGTGGTGTTGCCCGATACATCTAACCTGAGATGGTAGCCTTGAGCCCATTATATCTTGGACGTTATGAAGTTCTATTGATAGCTCTGTGTTGGGCGTCATGACGAGGTTGTGATGCACGTTATGCATGGTATTACACGATACACCTGGGTGCACGATATGCCTTGGTTCCTTGGTGCATAACGCACCGTTGCACGACATAGTGTTACACAACACAGTGATGCACGATAGCGTTTCACGACACTGAGGTGCACGATACAGAGGTGCCTGTTACACATGCTTCACGATATGCTTGTGCACGCTATATCTTGGGTCCTTGTTGCACGATACATATTGGGCTTGTAGTTGATACACCTTTCTAGTTTGCTTGGCCGTTGTGCGGCTAGAGTGTTGGGTGATATGAGGAAGTACCCTGCCCGATATCACCTCTAGTGAGGGTGCCCTACCCATCACACTTCTTGTGAGGGTAGTGGGCACTTCTAGTGAGGGTCTTGTTCCTTCTAGAAAACCTATATGCTAGCTCCTGTTCATGAATCACGTTTGGTTGATAATGGTGACCCTTGATATGTTTGATATAGTAGACTACATCTATGTATCTTGACATGACATTTCATGTGTTTATGATCATCTTGAATTATATGTATAGTGTTGAGGAATGGTAAGCATATAAGGTGCTTTGCATGATGTTATGATCACAGGTTGAGACATGTATGATAAAGTATATGATCATCAATGTCACCCTATGTTGGATAATATGATTCTTCTGTCAATCCATGATGATTGTGCATACTAACCATGTAGGTGTTTCATACAGATGCATAGCCAGGTAAAAGGACTATGAGGTATATATGTTTGAGTAACATTGCTTTGATGGTTACTCTTGATGATGAGATAACATGCATGATGTGTTTTGGTCTGAGGACTTGAGTTTGGCTTAAGTGCCTAGTTGAGGTGTTATCCTCTTATGATGATTTGGGATTGTTATCCCAAGTAATGAGAATGCCTTTTGAGGTAGTTGTTTCTTGTGGTGAGGGATTGAGATCCCAGAATAGCTTGATGGTGGCAATAATAAGGTAGATTTATGTTATGCATATGTTACAACTTGGTTGCCTCAGTAATCCACTTAAAATGAACTAACTAATCACAGTGGAACATATCATGTAGTTTCCCTGGCCATAGATCCATCACCGTCAGTAGTTGGTGATGGTGAAACAGGTTCTCCTGCGGGTTAACCGAGAAGAGCATATTATTAAATATGTGTGGTTTCTCCTAGCCTAAAATAGAGAGGATGCGAGTGCAACTGCGGTTGCAGACTTGGTATATATGAAGATCATGGTGAATAGGCCCATGGATCTGTAACATCCCTGACCTGGGTTAGGGATTAACCCTAGGTATTTTGCTTAATTATGTAATTATATGCTTGAGATTATCTATTGGTATGTAATTAAAAGCTCTTGAGGAACATATATTTCTATTTCTGTCCTTTTTGAACAATGTTATAATATTGTTTTGAAATACAGGGACCTATGTGCAAATTACCCAATTAGAGGGGTTAACTTGCAAATTTCACATGATAAGATGTCCCTCTAGTTTTGAGACATCATATGAATGAATATGATGAAGTGTTGCGGATTCTCCAAGCTTGGGCACCAAGATGCAGCTTGTGGAGCAATCCTTGTGCTTTAAAACCCTAATTTTGGTGTAAAGTGCAATTTACCCAAAACCAAGGATGCAACTTGTAAAATACAACTTCTAGAGTATCTGCACTCTTGACATCATTTGGAGTAAAATAATGAGAAGAACACTTTATTTGAATAATCAGATAAGAAGGATAATTCTTGAAAATACAATAATTAAGTTCTATGCAAAGAGACTCTTTTATATGTGCAGCTTAGTAAGAAGGTGGCTTTCTTATCCTTTAGACCTTGGGTTTAAGATGAATTTTTACCTAAGTATGGGAGAAGGGACGTGCCTAAAGGAATGGAAGGACCTAGTTGAGAAAAGGAGAAATAAGTTGTCTTCATTTTGGAAATAACCCCAAAGGTATATAGTCACCATTCCTTTACAACCAAAGGATTGATTCCTCATTCTCTTCACTTATCTTCTGCTGAGACTGACTAAGAGCAGAGCTCTGGAGCAAGGGAGGATGTCCAACCGGTTCTAGGTAAGGTTTGATCGTCATCTTGCTCGGATTCATGGAGGAAGTCATGTTGCAAGGTTGGTTCTATGGTCTTTCTTACTTAATTCTTCTTTCTAGCCGTCCTTTTCCTACCAATTCTTGAGGAAGACACCTTGTCCGACCTATGGAGCTCAATACGTCATTAAATCTTGGAAGCTTGGAGCTCTAGGACTGACTTTAAGGTGGGTTTAATAACTCTAAACCCTTAAACTTTGTTATACATCTTCTTTCTATGCAATAGTTACTTGCTCTTCCTTCTTCCACTCTTCTACGAGTTCTTGCAAAAAAAACCATGAAGAAACCGACCCTGATCTGAGGTAGAAGAAGAGGGGCCGTGAATACCTATGTGAAAAACACTAGAGGGGGGGTGAATAGGGTTTTAAAACAATTTCAACAATTATTTAACTCAAACAACCAATTGCAAGAATATTGGACAAGGGGACAATGATTTAGAGTGGTTCCAACCTTAGCAAATACTAAGGCCGTCAGTCCACAACCCGGTTGCTTACCCAACCGGGATTTTGAAAGAATTTAATTTTATTACCTCGCAAGGACTTTACATAAAATTACAATTCTTTCACCAAACCCTTCAGACAGCCTTCAACTTGAAGTAGTTGCACCAACCTTGAAGCAGCCTTCTTGAAGTAACTTCAAGCTCCCCCTTGAAGTAGCCTTCCTCCTGAAGTAGCTTCCCGTTGCAACAGCCTTCTTCAAGTAGTCTGAAGTCCCCTTCTCCACCTGAGAAGTCAAACCCTCTCCAATCCGCAGCCTCCAACCCTAGGAGTAGCAAGGAGAGTACAAAGGATAAAAAGGAACAAGAAAGAAAATAGAAAGTACAACTTATCCTTTGAAGCACAAGGCTTGATTTGCCTATATCAAGCGTATTGATCTCCTAACCAATGAGTGTAAAAGTGTAAGTGATGTGTAAAGGAGATGCTAGCCTATAGGACACGAATTAGGAGCAATGGGAATGAACAGCCAATGTCGGAGTTGCTCTCTTGCTCAAAACAGATTTCCAATGAGTATTCAAGCTCAAGTGTAGCACAACTGTAGCTTGGGTGTGTTTAGGTGTCCTAAGGCATGCCCTATTTATAGGAATGACCTAAAAGTGCTTGAGGACGTTCTAGACACTTTCTATGGGGTTCTAAGTGCTTAACTAGCCGTTAGGTATAAGTTAGGTGCATTAGTAACGGCTAGTTGCTTTATTCTGCAGTTGCTGTCAGAGTCCATCTCGGTCGAGAAATTGTCGACCGAGATACCTACTCGGTCGAAGTTTTGTCGACCGACAGGCTCTCTAGATCAATGTTCATTTCCAACTGCCAACTACCTTGTCAACTGTGTCTAACGGCTACTTGGGTCTTTCTCGGTCGAGAAGTTTGTCGACCGAGAGTGTCTCGGTTGAGGAGTTTGTCGACCGAGATAGACCCTGTTTCAATCTTACAATTAAGGCACTAAGTGTGTGTATGAGTGTGCATATGTGACACTATTGAAAGGGATGACCTAACTAAGTGTGGTTTTTATCTAGGGAAGATCTAACGCTTGATTTACATGAAGTCTAAGTACTTGTACATTATATATTTGTATAAGTTTACAATTGATTACATTTCATGACATTTTCAATCATTCAAGCATATAGATTCCCTAGAGCTTTGTCATCCACCTTATTCCTACAACACTCAAGTAGCACGTTAGATCAACAAAAATGAAATGTTTGTCATCATCGAAACAAAGGGATTTATCATAATGTCCAATTTATCCAACAATCTCCCCCTTTTTGAAGATGACAAACATTTCCTAAATATGAAATAAGGAAATATAAAGCATGTGAGTTTCATACCTGAAGATTACCTTTTGTAGCCATTCTTGTTTTTCAAGTGAGTGTTGACCATCAAGATGAAACTCATTTATATTTTTGATTTTATATTCTTTCTCCCCCTTTGTCATTTCAAAAAGATATCCAGGTTGAATATTTTATTTTTCTTCTCCCCCTTAATTTTATACTATGCTCCCCCTTAAATAGATATTCTATGAATTTAATATCATTTTTGTCTAATTTAGCCACAATTTGTTTCTCAATCATTTGCAAGGGATGTTAAGCCCTGAAGATGAAATGAGAGTCCTTTAAGCTTAGAGAATATAAAAATGTCTCTAACCAAATGCAAGGGATGTTAAGCCCAGATTTGTTTAGAGAGTTCCTTTAAGTACAAGATATATCATTTTTATGAAATTCATAGATTTCTTCATAACCAAGAGTAAAAATACTAAGGTCATAACTATCTCCAAATGATGTTTGCAATGTTTTTGTAAGTTTCTTAATCACATAATCAGATTTGTTTTTATGAGCTCCCCCTTAATCTTACAATTAAAGCAATTTAAAGCTTCTAAGGTCACAAATTATATTTTGATTTTGACCTTTATCAAAAGTATACTAAGATTAAGTTCAATAAAATGATGTCCAAATAAGCATTTTGTCAAAGCTTATTTTAGGTCGCCCTTGACCACGACCATAGTGCCCCTTGGTCAAATTTTATTTCAACCAAGAGGCAAAATTGCAGATTTCCATTTAAGCACTCATATGTGAAGTACTTGATTAGATATCAATTTTAAAGCATGTTAAGTGATACTCAATATGAAAACATGAAAGCACAATTAATATCTCAAATCTTTTAAAGATGCCAATTGAGAGATTTTTATCTTATGTGTTGCAAGCATTTCTAAGAGACATATCACCAACGAATCGTTTTGTTTGCCTATGTATCATCAAGGATCCATGCATACAATTATCATTATTTATTCGTGCTAACACAACATCATCATCATGAAATAGTGAAAGCATATCTATGATGTAATGATAGAACAATAAAAGCATATAATGATAATTACATGATTGTAATCAAATGATTTCTATATGGGTAGACCAGAAAATACTTTAGGAAAAATCATGTGAATAATGATAAAACAGAAATTTCCTTTTTATTAAACTAAGCATAATTTTCAGTTTTAACTTAAATCATTTAGAGAATAAACCAATTAATCTCATATAAGTTTTCAAGGATGATTTCCATAATTTATACTTTGTTTGACAATCGTTAACCACAAATAGATAGCAATTTTGATCAATTTCAAAGAAATTCAGCAATTTTTACAGCAGACTGAAATCAGTGACATGCTCGGTCGACAATTTCTCGACCGAGGTTCATTCGGTCGATAGATTCTCGACCGACAAAGTTTCTGGAATATTTTCAGAACTGTTAATTTATTCCAAGCAAAATAAGATTATGCAAGTTAGAGCTCGATTGTGTTGAGATATGACATTTGTATATCAAGAATTAGTTTAGGTCAAATCTCAACTAGTTATTTTTGAGCTACTAAGTTTTAGGAATCCAAGCTAAATCATCATTCTTTTTCTTATATGGGCATGAAAATGAATAATGTCCAAGACGCATGCAATAATGACAACTAATAGAGTCAACTTCATTTCTCTTTCTAGGAATTGTGTTCCTAGATACAAACATAATCTTAGTCTTGAATGCTTTATCTCTTTTGGGTTTATTTTTCCTTGGATCATATCCTAATCCTCTTCTTCCATTATAACTAGAGGAAATTTTCAGAATATTTTCAAGCATGTCATTTCCTCTTAACTCATTTATATTTCTTTGTAACTTATCAATATCATCCATCTTCTTGTTTATATCTTTCTTTGCTTGATCTAAATCAGATACTAGAGAATTTCTTTCTTTGACAACCTCATCATAATCTAAGTGTGAACATAGAACAGGTTGTTTCTGAAGATCATTCACTTGAGTTTGCATGTTTAACTTTTCTAAGGAAAGAAGATTGCAGTCAGCTTCTACAGATTTTAACTTAAGATCATAATCTTCATTTGCCTTTTTGAGATCTTCATTTTCAGATGCAAGAGCAAGAAGTTTAACATTTAAATCATTATTTACTTTATTTGATTTCTTAAGTTTCTTCTTGCACTCAATATATTTCTCATGAGTATCTTGAAGACTAGCAATTAGATCTTCTTTTGATAGATCAAAAAGACTTACCTCTTCTTCGTCTTCATTTGTTGTAGCAATGAGGCATTCAACTTCTTCTTTTCCATCATCACTATCATCACTTGAATCATCCCATGCAACTTTATATTCTCTTTCTTTCTTTTTGTGAGATGATTTCTTCCCTTTCTTGAGTTTTGGACAATCACCTTTCATGTGTCCCTTTTTGCCACATTCAAAACACCTGGAAGAAGAAACACTAGAAGTTTTATTAGTTTTAAAACTTTTATATTGCTTACCATTTACAATGAGAGTTTCTTCTTCACTATCATCATCACTTGTGTCATGATTGTCCTTGGTTGATGCTTTGAATGCAATGTCCTTCTTTTTGCCTTGTTGACGTTCACATTCTCTTCTTTCTTCCTCTTCTAAAGTTGCCTCATGAGCTTCTAGATTGCCAATGAGTTGCTCCATTTTCAGTTTAGTGAGATCATTAGCTTCTTCAATGGTTGTCACCTTGGGCTTGTATTTGGGAGGAAGTGATCGAAGTACCTTTGATACCTGGTCTTCTTCAAGAACGGTTTTTCCTAAGGCATTCAAACCATTAACAATAGAAGAGAATTTTGCAAACATTTCACTAATGGATTCATTTGGATCCATACGAAAGTGTTCAAACTTCTGTTTAAGCATACTAATCTTAGAATTCTTAACTTGAACTGTACCTTCATAAGTTATGGACAGTCTATGCCAAATGTCATAGGATGTGTCACAGTTTGATATTCTATTAAATTCTCCTACTAAAATTGAACAATATAAAATGTTTACCGCTTTGGCATTCATTTGAGCCAACTTTACCGTATTTGAATCCCACTCTGCATATTGTGTTTGAGGAAGCTCGTCTGGGGTTGACACCATCCTCCATAAGTCCCAACTGATGCCTTGGAAGTAGAACTGCATCCTTCTCTTCCAATATGTGTAGTTTGTTCCATCAAACACTAGAGGCCTAGCAACAAATGTCCCTTCAAGGTTAAGGTTGTTGAGAACCCCGTCACCCATTCTTCAAGACCTTGTTAGGGTTCCTTGAAGCCTGCTCTGATACCAATTTAAAAACACTAGAGGGGGGGTGAATAGGGTTTTAAAACAATTTTAACAATTATTTAACTCAAACAACCAATTGCAAGAATATTGGACAAGGGGACAATGATTTAGAGTGGTTCCAACCTTAGCAAATACTAAGGCCGTCAGTCCACTACCCGGTTGCTTACCCAACCGGGATTTTGAAAGAATTTAATTTTATTACCTCGCAAGGACTTTACATAAAATTACAATTCTTTCACCAAACCCTTCAGACAGCCTTCAACTTGAAGTAGTTGCACCAACCTTGAAGCAGCCTTCTTGAAGTAGCCTTCCTCCTGAAGTAGCTTCCCATTGCAACAACCTTCTTGAAGTATTCTGAAGTCCCCTTCTCCACTTGAGAAGTCAAACCCTCTCCAATCCGCAGCCTCCAACCCTAGGAGTAGCAAGGAGAGTACAAAGGATAAAAAGGAACAAGAAAGAAAATAGAAATTACAACTTATCCTTTGAAGCACAAGGCTTGATTTGCCTATATCAAGTGTATTGATCTCCTAACCAATGAGTGTAGAAGTGTAAGTGTTGTGGAAAGGAGATGCTAGCCTATAGGACATGAATTAGGAGCAATGGGAATGAATATCCAATGTCGGAGTTGCTCTATTGCTCAAAGCAGATTTCCAATGAGTATTCAAGCTCAAGTGTAGCACAAGTGTAGCTTGGGTGTGTTTAGGTGTCCTAAGGAATGTCCTATTTATAGGAATGACATACAAGTGCTTGAGGACGTTCTAGACACTTTCTAGGGGGTTCTAAGTGCTTAACTAGTCGTTAGGTATAAGTTAGGTGAATTAGTAACGGCTAGTTGCTTTATTCTGCAGTTGCTGTCAGAGTCCATCTCGGTCGAGAAATTGTCGACCGAGATACCTACTCGTTTGAAGTTTTGTCGACCGACAGGCTCTCTGGATCAATGTTCATTTCCAACTGCCAACTACCTTGTCAACTGTGTCTAACGGCTACTTGGGTCTTTCTCGGTCGAGAAGTTTGTCGACCGAGAGTGTCTCGGTTGAGGAGTTTGTCGACCGAGATAGACCCTGTTTCAATCTTACAATTAAGGCACTAAGTGTGTGTATGAGTGTTCATATGTGACACTATTGAAGGGGGTGACCTAATTAAGTGTGGTTTTTAGCTAGGGAAGATCTAACGCTTGATTTACATGAAGTCTAAGTACTTGTACATTATATATTTGTACAAGTTTACAATTGATTACATTTCATGACATTTTCAATCATTCAAGCATATAGATTCCCTAGAGCTTTGTCATCCACCTTATTCCTGCAACACTCAAGTAGCACGTTAGATCAACAAAAATGAAATGTTTGTCGTCATCGAAACAAAGGGATTTATCATAATGTCCAATTTATCCAACACTATGTAACTTTACCAAACGGTCTTGCACTTTTGGTCTAAACGGTTTGCAAAACTGTTTGGAACCAAATGGTTTCAAAATCGTTTGGATTCATGTGGTTTGCAAGATCGTTTAGATTCAAACGGTCTCCAAGACCATTTGGGAGGTTTGACCGAGCATTGAACGTTTGAGGGTCTTCTGGACACATCATGAATTAATCACCTACAAAGAATCATTATCTAATTGCAAGTAAATCCCAAGTTGAAGGCACTTTAATCATCTAAACCCTAATCGGGTTCATTGCTGATTTGAATGGACCAATCCTGTTGAAGTTTGGGTTAAGTGGACCGAACGGTTTCAAAACTGTTTGGGGATCACCCAAATGGTCTCAAAATGGTTTGGTGATCACCCAAGACCGTTTGGAGGTCTAGGGTTAAGATAATTTGATCAATTGAAGGTCCAATCATAATAGGTTGTTGAAATAATCAAAGTGTTGATTTGTGACCTAATTAGGGTTCAACCCTTAACAAATTGTCTTAGTTTTTTATGAGACTTTGGGCAAACAGTCTCAAGACCGTTTGGAGGATGTCCAAACGATCCCAAGACTATTTGGGGTCAGTTCATGACCCAATTGGGTAATGGTTCAACGGGTTCAACTTCAATTATACTCATGTTGATGAATGTTGAAGGTTGATCGATTTCAAACCCTAATTCAATTGGTCCCAACCCTAATTGGTGACTAATTGAGGGTCAATTAAGTGTCAAATTAATAGAGGGTTAACCTAGTTGGCTCAATTGATAAGTGGTTAACAAGTATGAGATCAATTGAAGGGTTCAACATTGAAAATCCTAATCAATTGCAAACGTTGATGCACTTTTTAGGTCCATGTGGTTTTGAGATGTTTGGACCAAACGGTCTCAAAAATGTTTGAATCCAAACGGTCTCAAGACTGTTTGGGGCCAAATGGTCTCAAGACCGTTTGGGACCAAACAGTTTCAAAACCATTTGGATTCATACGGTTTCAAAATCGTTTAGATTCATACAGTTTCAAGGTTGATTTGCCCAAATGGTTTCAAAGTCAAACTTGGCTAAACGGTCAACGTGACCAAATGGTCTCAAGACCGTTTAGGGGCAAACGGTCTTGAGTGTGAACTTGTGCATGTGGTCTTGAAGGTCAAAGGTACCAAATGGTCAACCCTTCCAAATGGTTTCAAAACCGTTTGGAGGTTGAAAGTTCAAAACCGTTTGGGGTCATTTAAGGTCAAGATTGCTTAATGTTTTGAAGGCTTAGATGGTTCAATGGTTGTTTAACCTAAACCGTAATGATACCTAAAGATATTAAGGGAACAAGAAATGAGTTTGTTGATGTATGCTATGATCAATGGTGAACTTACTTAAGTATCGTTGAAGGGTTTAAGCAGTCAACATCTCTTGATCAAGCAAACCCTAATGACCATAGTGGTGATGACTTGACCTATGTTAATCAAGTTGAAATGACTTAACCTAATTTAGAGTGATGTAAAAATCATCTAATAGTAAGAGGAGAGAGAAGACTCTAATTATAAATGGAAATCAAGTAAAATACCTTCAATATATGTGAATGTACATGATTAGGGTATGACCCATCAAGGTGAGATCATGGAAACCCTAATTGTGATGATTAATGAATCTTAACCTAATTTGAAGGCATTAATGATAATAATATTCATACATGATGATGGTATGAGTTCAATTTACTATTTTGTGAATAGTAAACCCTAATTTTAGGGTAGTAACATGTAATGTGAATAGTAAACCCTAATTGAAGGTGATGTGATGAAATGGACAATAAACCCTAATTCCAGTTTATGCTTTTAAGCATGAGACTTCACGATTGAAATATGAAATGAGGAATTATTATTCCTAATTATAATGAAAGGAATTGAATAACCTTAATTAATTCAAATAATGGGAACCTATCCTTAGCGAAAGCATAATGGTACAACCCTTGAATTGAAAGGTTATTTCGGATTCATAAATTACTGATTTGGAGATGGATTGGTTATTATTATCAATTGAATTTCCCATGCAGGTTCTTATAAGGAAATGATCATAGCCAGGTAAAGGTTATGATATCATATTCACTGAAAGTATGCTATACGCTTTATGAATAGTGTTATATGCTATGTTGCCTAAGTTAAGTAGTAACATATGAGATTGATGGGCTATAAAAGCCATGAGCAACATCAAGGTCATGATGATTAGATGACTTATGATGATTTAATGGTATGAACACCCCTATTCTTGAAATCATAGTAATTAAATGGTTAAGAATTTATATCCATATGATAGCTGATATAAGTTAAACTTGATACATTTAGTATTCTTCTTTTATAGCAATGTTTTAACAGTAAATGCTTGGAAACATGCTTGATGCTAAAAGAATGCTGAAATGTACCTAAATAATCAAGTATAATCATATCATGTAGAGCCTTGATCATAGATCCATCATTGTCACTAGTTTAATGATGGTGAAACAGGTTTACCTAAGGGAACTCCTGGAAAACATACTTTTGATTATGTTGGGGTTATGGACGTGAATATCCTTATGTCCTGATGTAGGAATTGATGTAGGATGTACCTTAATCCATCAATCCTTCATTATGTGTTTATATCGGGGTGATGTTTCACTAATCTCCCGGGGAAATCTTTAATGCCGCATCGATGAGAGATAAACAAAAAATCTTTCGATGGTGAAGAGAGTACAGAATGCCGCTGTGACTCTAATAGCAAAGTTGCCAGAATACCCTAGAAAGCTATTGTTGCAGAGACACGAGATGTCCTGCTCACTCTGACTGAGGAAGATGAGGTCATAAGAATCCAGCTCTTTTGATGACCTATGTAAGATACCGATGCGATTTAGTAATGATCGGTTGGGGCATGAGCGGTATACCTCATCTCTGCAGGACATAATAATGTTTGAAAGACATAATCAACCATGTAGCATAACTGCTTAGGTTGAACTATGAGAAACAATGATTGATGTTACATTGTTAATAATGTTCCAGTCTAGTAATTAGTATACACGTTCTTCATATTTCTTATTGAAGTAAATGTTGCTTTATTTACTCTTAAGCCTGTTGTTGAGTATTTTAAGTTACTTTGCTTATGTTATTCCTTAATTGTTATAACAAAGCTTCTGGCGGAGAGTTATAACTCTCGCTGGGACAATTATTTAAAATTGTCTCAACTCCGTAGGTTTCGACTTTTTAGGTGGACGTCGAGGACGAAGGAACCAATCTGAGGGTGAGCAGTACATGCAGCAGCAACACCAGGGGCAGCAGTGAATCTCAGGTGGAGATACTGACTGTCAAGTCTTGTGGATAGTATGTCTTATGTCGTCTTTGTACTCTCAGGTCCTAGGAGTTAGTAGGTCTGAGGTTTTTGGCTTTAAGCCTCGAGATTTTGTATCTGGATGTATAATCACTCGAGAAGTGATTTCACAAGAGATATAATGTTAAACTACGATGTAAACTATTTATCTTGTTTCCTATAAAGGAGTTTTATGATTTAAAGATCTTTTCTTAAAAAGTTTAAATTTCTAGTGATTTTTCATAATTCTACTGCTTAATCGCTTCTGCTAAGTTTACCTCACGATTTATGAGTCGGAACGCCACAGGCTCAATGTGATAGAGCATGAATGTGTTCATGGCTCAAGGAGCACAGTGAACTGGCCCATGGCTCAGATATACTAGTGCCGAGACATGTACTAAGGCGGGCTAGAGGAAGGGCAGCCTATGGAGCTGACCCTGTGGATGAGGCCACTTAAGCATGAGATTGTGGTCCTACTTGTGTTGTACTCGTGCACTGACCACGAGATGGGAGTTCGTGGAGTCCGTCTCTTCCATTGACCTTGTACGGCACCGGCTCCAGGTTTTGCAGTTGTCGGTTGGATCTGAGTGGTACAGCTCAGTTCCTCAGGGCATAATAATACGTAATTCAGCCGAACCGTATTTACTGCTTAAGGCAAAACATGAAACATTGGTTGAGGCCTTGCTTGTGTAGTTAATCTTATTATACTTGCAGTTACTTATACATTCCTTATGTTATGTGGTAAGATCTTGTAAATCTTATCTTATCAATCATGTTCCATAAAGAAATACTTGATTATATGCCTTCCTTACAGCCTGGTAAGCTTGATGGTATAAACAGATTTGCTCCTTAGATTGCTCTTATTTCTACGTTTTATCAGTTATATGATGTTACTGCTTTAATCTTTCTATGGTTTTATGGTTTCGACGGGGAATTATGTTTCTCGCTGGGACTGTGTGTCTCACCCCACTGGCTTAAAACATTTTTAGGTGTTCGAGCTAGACATGATGGTGGTCGTGGGGTTGCGGCCGAGTAACAAGATGAGCAGTAGAAGGCAAGAGATGGACATGTTGTTGTTTTGGTTGTTTTGTAGTAGAGTCTTAGAGTCATCCATGTACTCTCAGGTCCTTGGGAGTGTTTTGACGTTGTTTCACGATGTATAGTTGTTAAAGCTTTGTATATTCTGTTGCTGGCCGGATGTGGGCCTCTATGTACTTATAAATAGGTGATGAACTCATGTGATGCTAGACAGATGATATCCTAAGCTGTGGACACATATCAAGACTTGTAAATGTTTATATAACCTGTTTTCTTGCAGGATAAGGATTTGAATGTGATAGTTTTCTTAGTTTATCCTCTTTCCGAAATCAGTTTTAATTAACCCGTGTTTTTGGTAATTAGTGGTTTATGGTGTTTTCCGCACGTTTTCGCATAGCACCTCACTGTCTGTGTGATAGCGGGATGTGTCGCCACAGACACGTGGCACCTACTAGCTCAAATTGATGACACCTCATTTTTACACTCCTTCATGAACAACAAGTATATATTCCCCTAGTTTCACCCCTTAGTGGAATTTTTCGACCCTTACCACCCTCCTACCTTATGGTATGATGCATAGAGCTCTTTTATTGTGCAGGAGTGCAAGGATATCGTGCATAGGCCCTTGGATATCGCCCATAGCAAAAGCATATCGGCCAAGTAGGTGATATCGGCCATATAGGGTGATATCGGCCATAGAGTGAAGTGTTGAGTGGCATATCGTGCAAGTCAGTGTCATATCGTGCACGAGGGGTGGCATATCGTGCAAGGGCACAAGGTTATCATGCAAAGGTGTTAAGGAGCAAGAAGGAGCTCATACTTAACCCTAAAGTGAGGATATGATCATCTTCAACCTTGGATTGAAGCGTGATTCTAGGGTTTTGATCTTCCTTTCTTTTCTTCTTCACCAATTGATTATCCATGGTGATTCCTTGTATATGAAGGATTTGTGAACGAGCCTTGGACTTTTGATAAAGTCATATTCAACCTTAGGAATATGGAGCTTTGGATATTGGAGCTTTGAAGTTGTTCTTAAGGCGGGTTATATAACTTGAACTCAATCATGAAATTATTCATCACCCAAATTGCTATATTTAATTATCTACTTTTAATTCTGAAATTTCCTGAAATAGTTGATGAAATTATGAGTTCTAGTAGTTTCTTAGACCTATTTCCATGAATTATATTAGTTAGAACAAAGGTCTAGAGCTTGAAGATGATGGTATCATCTTATAAAAGTGATATCGGGTGCAAGCACACAAGCAAGCACCTCTAACCCGATATGATGATGCACCTACTTCACTAAAATGATAGGGTTATGATTGTATACCTTTTTGGACGATATGGTGGTGTAGTATAAACCTCTTGCACGATATGAGATCAAGCAAAGACCTCAAAAGTGATATCGGACACAAGCATACACACAAGCACCTTCAATCCGATATTGGGTAGAAGCAAGCACACAAGCACCTTCAACTCGATATGAGTTAAGCAAGCAAACATGCACCTCCGAACCGATATGGTGTGATAAAGCACACACACACCTCTAAAATGATATGGTGTGAGTAAGCACACATACACCTCCAAACCGATATGGTGTGAGCAAGCACACACACACACCTCCAAACTGATATGGTGTGAGCAAGCACACATACACCTCAAAACTGAGATGGTGTGGAAGCACCTTAAATGCAATGTACTTGATGAAGTAACACATGGAGTGTTTTATATCAAGTTATACATTAAGAGGTATGGATTTTAATGATTAATGATTAAGTAGGCTAATGTACTTTGAAGGAAATGTTGAGCCAACTTAATAAAGTATGTAGTAATCAACAACCTAGAGAGGATGAGAGAGAAACTCATACTTGTGTAATAAACATGTAATGTGCATAAATTAATACTTCTAATAAGTGTAGAGCAAGAATTAGGATTTCTTCCTTGATAATGTGATCTTGAAACCCTAATCGATAAGAAATGGGAAAGCCTAACCCTAATATAGGGTAATGGTATGTATGTGAAACCCTAATCGATAAGATAAGGAAATGTTAACCCTAATATAGGGTAATGGTATATATGTGAAACACTAATCGTTAAGAAAGGGAAACCCTAACCCTAATGATGGAATAAATGGCTAATACCTTGATAGGTGAATGACCTATAGTAGTTTATAATGGACAACCTTATGCCTTAATCCCGAGATAAGTCCATATCATTGATGATGGTTGGATAATTCAAATGTGTGACTTATGACCAATACACTACATGATAAATGTGATGAGTCAGTGCATAAAGTATTAGGATGGAAAATGCCCTAACACAAGATAAATGATGAATTTAAGTAAGTTAAAAGTGATGAGGGAAGTGATTTATCAAGATATGATAGATATCACATCCAACACCTCAAGATGGATATACCTTGATGCACCTTAAGTCCAATATACATGAATGAGTGACACATGAAGTGTGTCATGTCAATTGTTACATTGAAATGTAATGTCCTTTGATAAATATTGGCTAAACATGCCTTGAGAAAGGTTCAAGCCAAGTTAATGAAGTATAATGATTAATGGCCTTGTGAGTCATGTGAATAAGTTGTTGCCTAATGAAAGGTGACAAGATGTGTAATGGCCTTGTGAGCCATGTGATAATTTGTTTCCTAATGAGAGATGACAAGATTCTTAATGGACCTTGTGAGCCATGTAAGATTCTTGTATAACAAGTATCATGTATACCTTGGTCTGAGGACCTAGAGGTATTAATAATGTTCTATGATGAACTCAAGGTTTGAATACCCAGATCTAGTAATCATGATGATGATAGTGTTAAGAGATGAGAAATTCCCAATAATGTGATAAGGGATTGAGATCCTAAATGTTATATGTGTTCTAAAGATTTGAAAAGTACTTGATAGATGTATTATACTTTTCTTTGTAGCATTTGTCATAATAATTCATGTTTGAAAACTTGACTGATGCTAAAAGAATGCAGTAATGTACTTAATTACCCAAGTGGAATCTCATCATGTAGTTCCCTAACCATAGATCCATTAGTGTCAGAATTTACTGAATGGTGAAACGGGTTGCTCCACGACATAACTCGGAGACCACATATTTTTGAATATGTGGGGGTGATGGGCGAAATATCCGTACGCCCTAATGAGGGATTGACGTGAGATAAACATGAGATCTCTCAATCCTTCATTATATGTGCTGTGATGGATGTATCACAAATCTCCCGATGATGATAAATGTCGGGATTGATGGTAGATAAACACGAAATCTCTCAATCGCCGAAGGAGTGCAGCCGCCGCTGTAGCTCTATAGCAAAGTTGCCAGTATAACCTGGAAAGCTATTTAGCAGTGACACAAGATGTCCTGCCTGTGGTCTCGTACTGACCGAGACAAGGGAGGTCTTGAAAACCGGATCTATCATTGACCTTGTATGGTACTGATTTTGACTTCCCAGTGGTCGGTTGGAGTATGAGCGGTATATCTCATCTCCTCAGGGCATAAGTGTGATTGTAAAATGTAACTAACCGTGTAGCATATCTGCTTAAGGATCGAATACAAGAAATATTGTTTGATGTGCAATTTAGTTATACATCTTAGTTGATAGATGTTATTTAAGTTTCCTTACATTCCTTGCAAAGCAGATAGATGATTTATAACTCTATCATGAGAAGATGCAATGTTCTTCTTAAGAAAGGAGATTACTTCATTCTGTTCATACATTGAATTATCTTGCCTGTTAATATGAAAAAAACCTCTGCTCAGTTTATAAATATTTAATATGTGATAATAATATGGTCGGCGGAGAGTTATATCTCTCGCTGGGATAATTGTCTCACCCCATGGGATCCACATTTTTTTAGGTGGACGTGCACGAGGTGGTGAAAATCTTTCTGTAGAGGGGAACATCAGTTGAGGCAGTAGTGACAACTCAGGTTGAGTGTACTGTCTGTAATGTCTTGTGGATAGAAGTCATATGTGTCATCTCTGTACTCTCAGGTCCTTGGATGTAATACGTGTTGGGTTTTATGAACAATATAAGATTTTGTCTTCTATGCCTCGATGTTTGATGTTGCTTTATGTATATGTTTTGAGAAAGCAATTGTTATATGTAACCCTCGAGATAAATATGTACAGGGTATGTACAATGTGAACAATGATATATATAAGGTTTTGGATCTTTCAGTAAGAGTTTTCCTAGAAATGAATCTCTTATAAAATGATTTTAATTTTTAGTGATTTATGTTAATCCGTTATTTATGTTTATTCTTCTTAATTAGTAACGATTTGTTTATTGGTTTGGCAACTGTCGTTATAGATACCGTAGAGTACAAGGAGTCTATGGAGGGGGTAATGGTGGAGGCTGTGATGGTGGAACCACGATCTTGATTTGGGAAAGGGAAATGACAAAGAGGGATGGCATGGAACAAAGAATACGGTGAAACGACCCACAAGAACCCGTGAGCAGGTCAGTGCTCACCACGCCGTCCACTCTGACCGCACCAGCGTCAGCTAGAACCCCCCACATCACGAGCCAGGAAGTGTGAATAGGCTGCTGAACAGTAGGTCTGGTGGCACGCTGGACCCTGGGAGGGTGAAATAGCCAAAGAGGAAGCATGTAATACTACGAACTTGGCAAGTTGTGACCCACAGATGAGGACTCAATGCCTGCGCGGGGATCGGCGAGACGTCGGTGGCTGCTCAAGGCAAGACGGCGGTGGGTGGGTTCATAAATCGGAGACCAATACCCTCAAGGCTTGTGTCATCTTCGTTGAAGCAAAAGGAACCTCACGAGCTAGCGCATGTGTGTTAAACAAAACCCTATAGTTGGCAACGGGCTCGTGTCAGGAAGTGACAGTCGGAAACAGAAGCTCGGACAGTAGTGCACGAGAGTAGCAGGTTTTGATTGAAATGGCGACCTAGCCAACGCGGGAGACATGTTATAGTTAACCTATAGCATCAGTTAATAGGGGAAAACTGACGCTACAGATGAAGTGGTGCCCACATTTTTGTCTCGGTCGAGAAATTTGTCGTCCGAGATGTCCTACAAGGTCAGTTATAAGGAAAAAAACCGACCATAGAGGTACTTATACACGCGCGAAGGCAAAATGGAGCCAAATTTTTGTCTCGATTGAGAATTTTGTCAACCGAGATGCCATACAAGGTAGGTTATAAGGAAATAAACCGACCCTAGAGGTACTTATACACGCGCAAAGGCAAAATGGAGCCAAATTTTTGTCTCGGTCGAGAGTTTTGTCGACTAAGATACCCTACAAGGTCAGTTATACGAAAAAAACCAACCCTAGAGGTACTTATACATACACGAAGGAAAAATGGAGCCAAAATTTTGTCTCAGTCGAGAATTTTGTCGACCGAGATGCCCTACAAGGTCGGTTATAAGGAAAAAATTGACCCTAGATGTACTTATACACGCGCAAAGTAAAATGGAGCCAATTTTTGTCTCGATCAAGAATTTTGTCGACTGAGATGTCTTATAAGGTCGGTTATAAGGAAAAAACCAACCATAGAGGTACATATACATGCACGAAGGCAAAATGGAGCTATTTTTTGTCTCGGTCGAGAAATACGTCGACTGAGATGCCCTACAAGGTCAATTATAAGGAAAAAAACCGACCCTAGAGGTACTTATATACGCCCGAAGGCAAAATAAAGCCAATTTTTTTTCTCAGTCGAGAATTTTGTCAACCGAGATGTCCTACAAGGTCGGTTATAAGGAAAAAACTGACCCTCAAGGTACTTATACACGCGTGAAAGCAAAATGGAGCCAATTTTTGAGAAATACGTCGACCGAGAAATTTTGGTCGAGAAAATTCTCGACCGAGAAAATACTGTCTTAGAGGTAAATCGACCCTATAGATCAAGATGTGAAGCCGAAATCGAGCAAATTTTTGCCGCAGGAAACTTAGGGTCGGATTTCTGATCCCATTGCCTATAAGGTCGGTTATTTAATGAATACCGACCCTATAGAGATACACTACAAGGTCGGTTATTTTAAGAAAATTGA
The DNA here is from genome assembly GCA_963693085.1 of Alisma plantago-aquatica. Classification (NCBI taxonomy): domain Eukaryota; kingdom Viridiplantae; phylum Streptophyta; class Magnoliopsida; order Alismatales; family Alismataceae; genus Alisma; species Alisma plantago-aquatica. The sequence goes on from OY856412.1 coordinate 373,156,662, forward strand.
TCCAAGTGGTCTTAAGTGGTGCCCGCATTTTTTATAGACATATAAGGTCAGTTATTTGGAAAACTGACCCTATAGAGATACACTAAAAGGTCAGTTATTTTAAGAAAACCGACCAAAGTGGTCTTAAGTGGTGCTCGCATTTTTTATAGACATATAAGGTTGGTTATTTGCAAAATTGACCCTATAGAGATACACTACAAGGTCGGTTATATTAAGAAAACCGACCTAAGAGGTCTTAAGTGGTGCCTACATTTTTTGTAGACATATAAGGTCGGTTATTTTGAAAAACCAACCCTACGGGTAGCGACATTATTGGACAAAAATGTAGTAGTGAATAGCTTTTGAAACTTCTGAAATCTATTTTCTTTTTTGTATTTGTAACAAACTTCAATCTATAACCTATTGTCACTTGACGTTTCCTCAACTAAAATTGCTGGAAAATCACAAGTATTGTTCACTAAAGTTGGTTGTGGGAGTGGGACTGAAAGGAAAGCTTCTTCAACTTTCTTTAATAAACTAAGATATCAAATGATCCTATGCATGTATCATACATATCTTACTTGATAGAGAAGGGGAAACAAAATTTTGTAAAAAACAATGGATTACTTGTTTTTACTTTTGAAGTCTGACATTAGCCGTAATACGGAACGAACTGTAGTACGGGGACAGAAACACATAATGTATTTAGGTGAGGCAAACATTTCAAAATACAAATAAGATCACCAACATATACAAGATAGAAAATGTGTCTTCTTCTAACATTAGTTGCCAAGATAACCATTAAAAAGGTGATTGATGAGTCTTTAATGGTAAAACATATAATGTCCTATAGATTCCTTTTGACAGAAATGATATCCTTTTAAGAATACAAAACAACTCATTCCATTGGATAAACGATGGTTTTTCCTCCCTGGTAACCAATTTTAAAAAAGATGATTGAATCTTGGGATTTATAGAAAAACAACTCACTACATTTAGTATAGGTTTTCCATTTTTGTCTAAGTTTTATACATATTCAATAATAGTCTTAGTAAAATTCATGTAGAGAATATCATATTCAAATTAAAAATTTACAAACGGTGCCAAGGGATAATTCCTTTCTACATGATACCACTGGCAGCACCACATGTTGTATCTTATGTAACTTGCTCCAAAAATAGAACTTGGAATACAAAGAAATCCACTTTCTCATAGGACAATCCAATAGATAATTATTTAGGTGCAATATGTACAACAATACCACTAATTGAAGTTATAACATGTGAATGGCTCATATCTGAAAGTTTAGTCAGACCAATGTCTCCAACTATAGCTTCAAAATGTTCATCAAACAAAACTTTTATTTAGTGTAAAATTGCTAATTTCTAAATCTGTTACACTAAGTATAACTAGTATATTTCAATGGTATTTACATGTATCATCTAACTACGAGATAATTGATGGTTAGATCAAAATAGTAGCTCACAGAGGCCGGACTCCCAGGAAAAGACAAAGTATACACCAAAAATGTGTAAACTATTCCCAACCTAAGTAAAATATGTAAATTATTAACCAAAACAAAAAGTGTATAGAATCTAGTTTCTATCTAGAAACTTCAATCTAGCGTAATGAAGGGGGTCACACTATCTAGAGTGGTTTACATCGAGGTAAATTTTTTCCATTCAAATTCTAGGCATGCGTATTTTTTAGCTTTTAAAACTACAGGTAGTTATGGCTGATTTTGTTTTATAGTCATTTTAGTTACTGCAATAACTTCATGTATAATTTTAGGGTACTGAATTTTGGGAATTTACTTGTAACTGGACACCGTTAACTTAAATTACTATTTAAATATACATTCTACGCCGCAAGGGAACGAATTCCGTATCTTTAAGTTTTGACATGTAGGTCGGGCATATATAATCAAAGGAAATGATGCATATACTATAGATCATTGATGTGAAGTTTTTAATAACTTGGTAAATTGCACGAGGAATAGAAATGGTCTATGAACTGTAGGTACCCATAAGAGGTATGAACTAATAAATACATTGCACAAAGAGTTACTAAAGCGTAGATATTTAAAAGAACACACTGGAATGACAATCCTTGCACCAATAAGATGTTATTATTCTGGAAACACTATAGTCAATATGTGGAGGCCTTCGCATTATATTTATCCCAGGTCTCGGATCTCATTAAGGGCATGTTTGTTTACCTGGATTTTGCCGTATTGGATTGGATTTTGGACTCCAGTTCAGCAAATTTTATGTTTGGTTTGCAGGATTGGAAAAATGAGCCTAATTCCGGGTTTTTCAGACATAATAGGAATCCCGCATTTTGATCTCCATCAAAAATCTCCCGGACGCCAAAATCCATCATGGGCAAGATGGTAGACACGAAAAAAAAATAAATCCCACACTTACAAAATCCAGCAAATCAAACATAAAATTTTACTTTGCGGGATTTTAGAAATGCAGCATTTTAGTAATACAGGATGGACAGAATACATAATTTCAGTAAATCCTGCTAACCAAACGTGCCCTAAGTGTGTGTCACCAAGACATTAACCTTTGCGACGGCGGATCAGAAGTAGCTCGGGCGTGGCAAAGGGCAGGCACAATGTTGCTCGCGGTGGAGGATGACTGATTGAAGTGGGAGTGTCCACCCGTGAAAATAGGGAGAGAATAGGTGTGGGGTGGATATTTATATCATTGACTAACTTTTCATCTCCTCGCACTGTGCCTATTTTTGTCTAGTACTGTGCGAGCGTGACTCCTCAATACAATAGGAGACGGCTGGATTTAATGCCTCTTGTAACTCCCGATGCTGGGATGGAAAGGTCGGTGCAAGTGATGTGCTGTATATCAGTATTCTTTTAATTCCATACCTTTGACCTCTCCACTTCTCAAATCATTCTTTGCACCCTAACTACTTTCTTACCAATTAGGGCCTCAATGACTTTCGAACTCAAATTCTTATCTCTTCTGTCGAGTTTGGGTTGTTAGAGGAGCGTGGCTGCTGCCAATCCCGTTCTATTCGCTCATATGCTGACAATCGGCTGTTTGCTCTTACTCTCTTTTTTATACGACCACATCGGTCGACTTGGCAACTTTAGGAGTGCGGCTGCTGTTGGTTTTGCTGCGCTGGTCTCTAGAGTAGGTTTTGCTGCTCCTTTGCTGCGTCATGAGCAGATGCGGTTCGAGTAAGCGGCCGGTTATCTTTTCGTTTTATAATCCCTTTCATTGCTGATTGAGTTGGCTGTGTCGACTCCATTCATGCGCGAAGAGTCACGGGTCGACTAAGGCCCTGTTTGGTAGGTGTTATCAGGCAACATTTACACTGCGTTCGGGTACTGACTTTTTAAGTATTGGAATTTTATATGTGATTAACGTGTATGCGGTAGTTCGGTTTGTCCTCGAATCTGTACTCGCTGTAGCAGGTGTGCGAGAAATGGACGGTGAGGAAACCAGAATTATAGCACCATGCAGTATTTGCAAATTTCTGTCAATATTGGCGTGATTCCAGCTCACCATTTTTATTGTTGAATAGGCCCGGTACTTATAAAGTCCACGTGTATTAATATAATATCAAAAAAACTATATTTAAATGGCCCATTGAAAAATCTGCTATCCAAACTAGGCCTTATGGAATTTAAAAACGTTTGAAATATAAGTCTTATGTTTGAGCTGCTTCAGATTCATTTGGTACGGTGTAGCACAAGATCTAGGATTCAGTTCGTAACTGTTTGGTAGCTGCAGTAGCTGTTTACGGTTCCATGAGAAGAACGTGAGGTAGAGCCACTTTCCGGCTGTGACTGCACCGGACCGCGCTGGTTTTAGGTGCAGTACAGATTTTGGGAATTTGAACCAAAAAGTGAAGTTGGGATGCAAATAAAATTGACCAACTGCATTGTATTACATCCAACCAAATAAAATAATTTGCTGCAAATTAATCATTCGAACTTAATGAAAATCAACCCCTTCCTACCAAACAGGTCCTAAGCAAATGGGTGGAGCTGGGCTCAGTCTGCTAGTCCATTTTTTATTCACATTTTATGGACCCCATTGTATGTTCATAGTGAGTTTCCAACACTCAAGATGGAACTTCTTTATTCAGAGCACACTTAAAGATGGGTATGAAATCGAGTCATACTGAGTTAGGTAGCCTGAACTCGAGTAGGAATAGTTAAACATGTTGTCAACAGAAGACAGGCTCGGAAAGTATTTTAAATATCGACCCACCTAACAAGTTTGGATTTCTGGCTAATTTGAACAAATCTCAAACGTTAAAGAATGAAGATTCTCTAAAGTTGCGCTAAAGACAACAAGTTTTAGTAAAACTAGCTAAACATGTTTAATGGAAAATACTTTTGGATAGTTGCGGAAGATTTTTTCTACTAGAAGTTTTGAATTTCTTTAAGAGCAAACAGATTAATGGATTTACTTGTGACACAACATCTACATGAAGAGTTATCGGACCGTACAACGAAGAAGATCCTTAGATGATCACCACAACCATTCATATTGGGACGAGAAGATAACAGTTCTGTATAGATTAGTTTTCTGCGATGTTAGCTGATGCAGTCCTTTTTTTTTAAAGGATACATTCAACCTGAGTTTTCGTTGTGGTAAAACATCTGAACGAATACGCTGTTCTGAGGAAACATATCCTCCTCACTCAAAACTACACAATCAAAGAAGGATTAACTTAGGAAAAATAGATTTAGGAAGCTCGTTTCTCTCACAAAGGAAAGGACCACAAACCCAAACACATCGATAAACGGCGACTGAAGAGGCAAAGAACTGCCACTAACGAAAAAACAAAGAAACTAAATTGGAACTTCCACACACAAAAACAGTGACAAGGGAGGGAAGAGCGGCCCGTCGCCAGGACCCAGAGCTGGATAAGAAGCCCAACAGCCTGGTTGGCCTCCACGATCAACCACCACGAACAAATCTACAGTAGAGGAAGAAGCATCTTTGTCGGGGCTGAGAGAATCTCCAACCTGGCGTCCAAAACAAAGGCCGAAGAAGACATCGGGAAAAGAAGCTGGGTGAGCTCTGACCAACTCTGCATCACGTTAACACAATCTAAAGAATAGGCGTGGGGCAGCAGGCGGCAGCCGCGGCACCCAACCCCTTCCCCAAGCTGACAACGGCCTCGCTAAACCTAGACCGCATTCTCAATTACTAGAGTTAAAGCAAGCTCTCAATTTGGAAAAATCATATAGAAGTTTCAATTGATATAATATAATAGTTATAAAGAATTATTTTGTAGCAAATTTATTTAGTTGGTATTTTCAATTTTGGGTGGCAATTCGTTATTTCATGTTCTACGAGTATTTTCTTTCTTAACATATTGTGGTTTGGTGTGAGACCATGATCGTATTGATGAATGGGATGAATTCTAAATCTAAACCTTTAAATAATTTTGAGACGAATATAGGTTTTTGTTTATTCAAGCAATGTCTAATATTATAAAAATGTGAATGTATTTTTGGTAAGGCCAAGAGATCATTTATTTTTTCATATGTAGGAAATGTAAACTTATACACAATTTAATTATGCTCGTGTGTACGTATATTTATTCATTTATGTATATGTATAGGCCCGGTTGGCGAATTCTGTTGGTCCCCAATGAAGGGTCCCGGGTTCGAAACCACACGGAGAAGTATCTCTTGATTTATCACCCTCCCGGGCGTCCGGCCTCCGCCACGGGTGATGGGAGAGAGGAGAGAAATCTTTTCTCTTAATCCCATATTTATGTATATGTATAGGTACGCATGGGTACATATACATGAAAATATAATATGTATATAATTGAATATATACGTATATATATATTATGCATTTATACATATCTTTTCTTTTTTGTTTGATTCTGCTTGTACGAACCAGGCGTAGTGTTCAAAGTGAATCAACTACATAGTGGGTTTTGTATATATGAATCTAAGTGTGAATTGGTGACATATTGACCACGTTTAAGCCCCATTAATGTTTTTAGTACCAACGGACATAATAAATTATGGTTTCTGGCCAATTTTGAGGTCACAAACAATATTAAAAGCTACAGGTTCTTCAATCAAAAATTAAATTTGATTTGCTAATCCAATAAAATTGTCAAATGGTAATTAGAACAATTTTGGGTTTTTGTAGAAAGCTTACAATATTGGAAGTTTCGACGTATATGCACATATTTATGCACTTATACATATCTTTTCTTTTTTGTTTGATTCTGCTTGTACGAACTAGGCCCAGTGTTCAAAGTGAATCAACTACATAGTGGCTTTTGTATGTATGAGTCTAAGTCTGAATTGGTGACATGTTGACCATGCTTAAGCTCATAAATGTTTTTAGTACCAACGCACATAATAAATTATGGTTTCTGGCCAATTTTGAAGTCACAAAAAATATTAAAAGCTACAGGTTCTTTAATCAAAATTAAATTTGATTTGCTAATCCAATAAAGTTGTCAAATGTTAATCAGAACAATTTTGGGTTTGTGTTGAAAGCTTATAATATTGAAAGTTTCTACATATATTATATAATAGTTATATATTGGATAAAGAGAGGCTTTCTGCCCCTCTCCCACGTCCGTGACGAAGGCCGAACACCTAAGAGGGTGGTAAACTAAGGCGGCAAATGATATTCGTACCCGGGTCCCTTTACAAGGAGACACCGTGCTTGACCACTTGAGTCACTCCTTGTGAACTATATAATAGTTATATATAGATGTATGTATAACATATTTTGTCATTGAAATTTTCAAATGAACGTTGGCAATTTGGTATTTTTTATGTTCTTAGAATGTTTACTTTCTTGACATATTATGCTTTGGTAGGTGGGACCGAGCTCACATTAAGAAATTGGACGTTGTTTAAGCAAGCAAAATATATTTGAGCGTAGACTAGGGAAACAAATCTAAGTTTGTCTTGTATGAATCACATTTTGTGTTTAAAGTGAATCAAATGCATAGATGGTTATGTAGGTATACGTCTGAATTGTTGAGTTATTGGCCATATCTAAGCCCAATGAATATCTTTAAATGCCAACACACACAAACAACAAACTTAGGTTTCTGACCAACATCTATGGGCACAAAAAATATCTAAAACGACGAATTTTGTCATCAATTAATAAAATTGATTTTTAAGGACAATTATGTTGTCGCATGGAAAGTGGAATTAATTGAGATGACCAACAAGTCATCGCAAAGCTTAGATGTATAGGAGTCTAGAAATGTGTAATACTCTTATACTCTCCAACGTCAGACTAAATACAAGACCGGTATATGACAAACTCTCACACTCCCACCCACCCAAGTTGGGGCATAGATCAAACACATCCATTTCATAAAGATACATAAAAGCTCTAGATGTAGAAAAAAAAATAAACGCAATCCATACAGAAGATCGCTCCCGCTGAATCTCAACATTCCAGCAAACAAGCACTGGAGCACAAATATATCATAAGTATAGTATATTTATATATTTCTAGTTAGATTTATCTTATACTATTTTTTTATAAAATAATTCCTAAATTTATGTGCCTATTTAACAATTTTTTTAATGTTAAGATCACTTAAATTGATGAAAGGTAGTTTGATTTTTCCTTGCTCCCAAAGATTTTTTATATGTTCTTGGTTATTGTAGCAAAGATCTCACTATGTGGTCTTAGTGAATCGCCTCCATGGAAGAATATAAATTAATTTGAATTTGAATTTTTGTTTGGTTGACAAGGAATCTAATCCAGGAATGCGTTTATTTATCATTTTAGATATATCTTCAAAAGAGAACCCCACATTTTTGTCAAACTCAGATATTGATACATGAGTGTTCTTTAGAAATAAAGTATGAAGACATGTTGGAACGAATGCAGTCAACTACCTACTGTCCTACTCAGACAGATATATCAAAGGAAGAAAATATGATAACATTTCTAAAAATGTAGCAATACATGGTTGAATTAATCAAATTACCAAATCTTTTCTAGGTTAGACCAAGAGATTTCTTTCATTCATCACTACAAGATATGTAGTTTTTCCAAGCTCTAAATAATACTTTTCTACACCTAAAAGAGTGACGAAATGCAATTTCTATGCTAATAAAAACTTGAAAAAAGAGTGTTCAAAATTATCAATGTTTTTTTCTACTTTTTTTCGCATCATATTTTAATTATCAACACTTTTTACCATGAAAAAATTCCCATATATTTTATACTCTTATTTCAAAGAAAAGACATAACTATGCTACAAAGTATGGGGAATTAAACATTAAAAGAGAAAGAAATAGACAAAAGTAGTGGCAAAGAGATGCATAGTGTAATGACCTTACTTTTAAGTGTCCCCCAAATAAGAAAGGACCTTAATGTCGAGTGCCATTACCAGAATCCCCAAGATGCAGATTAACATATAATATTGATAGCAAATAATTTTCATTATTACTAAAATTTTATTTACGAAAAGTATAATGATGTTCCTTTAAGGAGATACTTGAACTTTCAACATGAGAATTAATACAAATGAGTAGAAACATATAAATATTCATCCTTTACTCATCTTTAATGTCTTCATTTTATTCCTTTTTTTCACCATGTCTTCATATCTTCAATTGGGGATGTGAAGCTTATGTTATAAATATGTTTCCTGAAAAGCTTGGCCCTAAGTCTGATAAATGTTATTTTGTTGGATATCCCAAAGAAACAAGGGGATACTACTTTTAAACTCCATCTGAAAACAAAGTATTTGTTTCCAGTACAGCTGTATTCCTTGAAAGGTAATTTATTCTAAAAGAATCAGTGGGAGGAAAGTAGAACCCGAAGAAGTTCGAGAGATGAACTAGAGGAACAAGGAGAATGACAAAGTGTTATAGAGACTCAAATTCCTCAGGTAATACAAGAACCTCATAGATCCAATAGGACATGCCTTGAACCTGAGAGATATGGATATCTTGTGACTTAGGAAGGCAGTGAATTGGTCATAGAGGATGAGAAAATTTCCTATAAAGATGCTATAGAGGGATCATAGTTTGAGAAATGACATGAGGCCATGAGATCTGAGATGGAATTTATGTATACCAACAAAGTATGGACTTTGATGGATCTAACCAAAGGGGTAAAACCAATAGGGTGCAAATGGGTCTTCAAGAAGAAGACCGACATGGATGGAAAAGTTCAAACCTATAAGGGAGATTGGTTGCAAAGGGTTTCAGACAAGTCCAAGGTTTTGACTATGATGACACCTTTTCTCCAGTGGCCATGGTTAAGTCCATCAAGGTCATGCTTGTTATTGCAGCTTATCATGAGTATAAAATTTGACAGATGGATGTGAAAACAACATTCCTTACTAGGAATTTACTCGAGGATGTGTACATGACACAGCCTTAGAGTTTTATCAATCCAAAGGATGCAAATAAAGTCTATGAGCTGCAAAGGTCAATCTATGGGTTGAAACAATCATCTCGAAGCTGGCATCTTCATTTTGATGATACAGACAAAGGGTTTGGCTTTATACAAAATGAAGATGAACCCTGTGTGTACAACAAGCTTAGTGGGAGCATAGTGACATTCCTCATATTGTATGTGTATGACATACTATTGATGGTCAATGGCATCCCTACTTTACAAAAAGTAAACACATGGCTTGGAAATATGTTCTCTATGAAGGGCTTGGGAGAAGTGTCCTACATCTTGGGGATAAAGATCCATAGAGATATATCCAGAAGGATTCTTGGACTAAGTCAGAGTACATACATTGACAAAGTGTTGAAGCGATTCAACATGGAGAAATCAAAGAGAGGAAACCTTCCTATGGGACGTGGTTTCCCATCTCTAAAGCTCAGTGTCCCAATTCTTGTGAAGAAAGGGAACACATGGGTGTGATTCTATATACCTCAAAAATTGGATCAATCATGTATGCAATGTTATGTACCCATCCAGACGTCTCGTATGTCTTGAGCATGATGAGAAGATATCAGTCAGATTTAGGTGATGCCCACTAGATAGGTGTGAAGAACATCCTCAAGTACTTGACAAGGACTAAGGATTAGTTTTAGGTCTATGGTGTAGAGGAAGAGTTGGTGGTAAAAGGTTACAGTGATGCAATCTTCTAGACTGATCAAGATGATTACAAGTCACAATCGAGATTCATGTTTTGCCTCAACAACAAAGTTGTAAGATAGAAGAGTTCCAAGCAAGAAATAATTGTCAATTCTATAATAGAGGCCAAGTATATTGTTGCATTGAGTGCATCAAAGGAGGTTGTATGAATCAAGAAGTTCATCACAAATCTTGGGGTCGTTCCAAGCATCAATAAGGCAATTGATCTATATTGTGACAATAATGGAGCTATTGCACAACCTAAGGAACCCAGATCACATCAGTGCTCAAAGCATATACAAAGGCGGTATCATCTCATACGAGAGATCGTACAATGAGGATATGTAAAGATTTATAAAGTACCAACTGACAACAATGTTGTTTATCCCTTAACAAAGGAACTTTCTTAGTAGAAGCATGATGAATATGTTAGAATTGGAATATAATTCAAAGTTGTCTGGCTCTAAGTGCAAGTGGGAGTCTGTTGGTGTGTATGCCCAGAGAGCCAATCATGTGATGATTGTAATGTCATAAATGTAAACAATTTGATTATTAATAAAAAAGCAAGATTCCAATTTCTTATGTTTGTCCTGTTATGAGATAATATATAACATAATAAATGTCTAAAGAGTAATATTACTCAATGACGTATGTCTTTAGGTTGAGGACCTGAGAAATGAGATCATACAGATGTTAAGAGTACATATGCATACTCTCATTATGTCCCTGATCGGATGTTATTATGGAAGGTTGATAGACAACAATAACACATTAGATCAGAGTGTGAGTTGGTTGATGAATGAGTCTCATTGGTCATGGTATGATGATATCAAATCAATCACACAGATACATGTTGGAGGATCAGACAGACCCACCGTGAGATTGACACACGGAATCCATCATAGTGGATTCATAGTCATGTCTCACACTGATGGTGGTGGTTTTGGTTCTTAGACCTAAAATCATTGCACTCAAAACATGTCGTTGGGCACACTTTGACATCATCAAATGTAATCTTGAAACATGGATTGTTATAATAGGGATGATTCAGTAGCTTTGACACATGGGGATTGATTATGAGTGATAGATAAGGGATTTGTCCCTCATACTGGAGTATGATGTCCTAAGCCTCTTGATTACGAGACTAAGAAAAGCATGTTCATGCACATGTTAGTCAATATGTGTTATTGAGCTTACATATATCTAAGACAGTCTGCTCTTTGTTCATGAAACAAGATTGAATAATAATAAGGGTGACTGCTCCATGCCTGTAGTTCAATCTGGATATCAGTGACAAAGGAGCTATACTGTAACACCATACATAGATTGTAGGTTGAATTTGTTCTCCAACTGTCCATTTACTTGGATAGAATTGATGTGCTACTATGCACCACTCATTGTTTGTGATGTCATAAGTGTTATGGGCAATCACTGCCAATGTAATATGGGACCTATTGGGTCACACACATAGGTCTCGACCTAGAAGAGGAGTTTAGATCTTGAATGACATTTAAATTAAGTGTTAAAGTGTTTAGGCATTTGATCCATGCAACAAACACGCTGACAACACTGCCAAACACCCTCTCAGGTGTTGAGGTGGCTATTCGGAAGTGCCAAATAACCATCTCAAAAGTTGAGATGGGCGTCTGGAGGTCAGGCCTATTGTGAGTTGAATTTGGCTAAGAAATAAACTGACCCAATCAAACTGGCTAGACTTCAGTCACCAGATGACCATCTGGGTGATTGAATCATCAACTAAGGGAGACTCAGTCATACCATGACAACCATTAAAAAGGTGATTAACGAGTCTTTAATGGTAAAACATATACTATTTTATGTCCTATAGATTCCTTTTAACCAAAATGGTAACTTTTAAGAACACAAAACAACTTATTCCATTGGATAAATGATGGTTTTTCCTCCATGGTAACCAATATTAAAAAGGATGATTGAATCTTGGGATTTATAGAAAAACAAGTGACTACATTTAGTATTGGTTTTTCATTTTTCCTATGTGTTATACATATTCAATTATAGTCTTAGTAAAAATTCACGTACAGAAGATCATATTCAGAATAGATATTTACTAAGGGTGCTAAGGATAATTCCTTACTACATGATACCATTGGTAGAACCACATATTGTCTATTATTCTATATTTCAATTATCTAAAAACTCATAAGGCCGTCATTATTCATTTACGCATGAAATCTCTTCTTAAACTTGTTTCACAAGGATCTATTTGCAAAGAAAAAGGTCTTATGGGCCTCACTAGGGCCTTGAGTTGCACCCATGCCTCAAAGATGACATCATTATTCTATAATTACAATTAGGGAATTATATTATCAGCTAAGTTTATACTAAATTTGAGGATCTTACGTTCATCACTCCTTAAAAGGAATTTTGTCTCAAGAATTCAAACCTAATAAGGTTAAGGCGAAAGATGAATCAACTTATCTTCAATCTTTAGGGTTGGAAAACCTTCTTTGATGTCTTTATCTAGAACATCTTTAAAAACTTTTGTTGATATGCAAATTTCTCATATTACTAAGGTAGGGACCCCAATTCAATTCCATGGTATATTCACATCCTTACTCATTCCCTGACATTATCACTTAGTGATTACACTTTCACTTGTTACTTCAATTCATTTCCTTGGTGGTTACCCTTTCATCTAGGTTTCCAAACTATTACTAATTTGTTTTCCAAATAAGTGTGAGGTAACACCTCAAAGCTCTACATTACATCATTAATCTAAAATTAAGGTACCCGTTATCATATGTCAATTTCTTCTCATATGTCATTTTTCTAAATCATAACATGTGTTTGCCCAATCTCTCACTAATAATAAGTTGAAATGAATATTTGGTTGCAGTCGAGATACAAATCTCATCCCATTCTAAGAGCAGATATGATGTCATAACACGTTACCTTCTAATTCAAAAATTTGGTTGAATCATCCTACACAATAATTCCAATCCATGAATACATTATTTTCCACAATTTTCTTAAATTTCATGCACTCATAAGGGAAAGTGATTTTCTTTCAAATCTCTATATTATACACAACTCCCTTTAAGAATATATTCAAGCATCATTACATGACTGACTGTATTCTTTACATCTACCTCTCGTATCTCATTGGCCTTAGTCATTACCTTATGATCTCTAGTTGTATAGGTACGTTTGGAGTGATCTCCTCTTGACCCGCAAGGGTCTTATACACTTTGAGCATGATCACATGCTGACCTCATAGGTCTTATATACCATTAATCATCCCTACTTGACCTTAGGGTTCACTTAGGCATCTACCCTAATTAGGGTTTATTGAGATGTCATAGATTTATTTCATTACACATGTTCTTTTCTTTAGGTTTCTCTAATAGTATTCAAGTACATATTTTCTTTATATACTTCAACATGGATTTCCTCCATCTCTTATGGTTCACAATATTCTTTTTATGTCCCTATTTGGGCTCATTGTGACCTTCACTCATGCGTTTGGTCTTCATAGTGACCTTCCCCTTTGGGTTTGGTCACACTCTATGAACCACTTCATTAGTGACTTTTCCTCATGTGCCTCATATATGGCCTAATTGGGTTCAAAGGAATATACTCAATGTATGTGCTTTAATGCTTCATATACTTAATCTTTCGAGCATTAGGTGAATCTGAAGGTTACCTCAACTTTTAAGTTGTTTTGTAAACTCATCTCTCTAGAAAAGATCCTAACCCAGGGAAAGATAAAAATAATATTTGGAAGTAACAAAATATAACAAACACACAATTGAACAAAGATGTATATTAAACAAAGAGAACATGTCTTTTAGACATGTTTTCCTTATATGATCCATGCATTTACTACCTAAGAGTGGAACACATTAAGGAATTATGATCTAGTAGATTTGGATCATAATATAATGTCATCTACTACCAAATATTTGGATCACCAACAAGTACTTGACTACCAAGGAGTTGAAGTGATTGGATATAAAGGTACATATATTTTATGTTTCATGTGTTGAAGAGTATATATACTGAAAATCAAGGAAGACAACATACGAAAGAAATTATTTCATCCCATGTCATATGCCAAGTATTTAGTACACATTTAATATATCCATATTATGTAGTAGGACAATTAAGAGGTAAAGTGTACCTTGGAAAAGACAAATCTAATCACCAAATATTACTCATGTCAACTACAACCACATTAAATGTTTATCATGCATATTATCTCACCTCACTTTCTCTGATTAGGTTGTAAACTTTATAAAGGTTCATCCTAAGATTATCCAGCTATTTCATTTATCATAATTCAAGCAGTAGTCTATAGAATAATAAGTAGATATCTACTAAACATTTTTTAAGTCTTCCATCATGTCAAAATCATATATCACATCTCAAGGTAACATCAGTTCCATATATATATTATATTATTATATGAATGTCTTATCAAACATATATTAAAGATTCTGATGGAGGTTCCCTATCCCATCACCTAAGCGTTGTGCCATGCTCAATCTCTATGGGCCCACTCAACTCTTGACTATTATATGCACTAGATTTATCTTCCTTCTTTGGTCTACAATTCTCAAATATACCCCATTAGCATCTATCACCACTTTCACATGATCTAGACATTTAAGAAAAATCAAACTAACACATGATATGACATTCTTTTCATAGTCCTCTACTCATTCTTACACAAATCTTTCTTTCTCATAAACAACCACTAGAGTCTTATGTAGGGAACCACAAACCCTAGCATGAAGCTTAACAAAATACTAACATTCCTTACCTCCTCAGGATCTTGGGACAGTCTCTCCCTCACCTTGATGGTAGCTACTCATATGATATTCACATATATGTAATAAGCCTCTTTCTTTGTCTCTAGGGTTTGGTTCTCCCAAGGACATCTAGGGTACAATAAGACTATAGGAATTATACATTAAGTCTCAACTCATTCACTCAAGAGTAGTCAAGTTTAAGACATATCACACGATTATTTCTCATAATTATTCATATCTTGGAGTTTAGGCTTATGACCTTCTCCCTATGGTTCTCACTCTCTTTGGAGTTAACCCTATAATCAGCCCTAACACTAGATGTACTCCTTGGTAGAAAGGATTGAGGATCTTTTTTATTCATATATGTTATCTCAACTTAGCTTATCTTATCTCGGAGAAGCACATATACCTGCATCATATAATATTATGTCAAATCCTCAAAACTAAAATCAAATTCTAAAATCTAATTAAGACCATCATAGTCCATATTATCTCAATATATAAAACGTATATCATATAATATAAACTTAGTTCACCTATGTATTCCAACAAGGCTTGAGACATCTAATCCAGAACTAATCCCTCTTCTAGACATATGTCACTCATATCCACTTGGGTGCATGACTACCTCCTACACATGCATGTATGGGAACACCTTTCCTATTAGGGTTCCTAATAGGAGGAGTTTAGGCTTTCCAGCTACAACATAACCTCACAGGTTCATGGTCTTTCCTCCCCCATAGATCTTTCCCCATATTTGGGTTAACCCACCCAGGTCGGGACATAAAGCCTAAAAATTGAATTAATTATTTCATATTTTTATTTTTATGTAATCATTGATGCCTATGTTTCCTATGTATATTTAAATGTCTTCACATGAATCATGCATGCATTGTTGTATATAAGAGTATCCAATATATATGTATTTCCTCTTTCCTAGTCTTTTTTTCAAACTTAGTGTTTATATGGATTGGGTTATTATCTTACCCACATTACTCCCATTACTGAATATTAGGATTTAGGTTTTAGGTTAGGGTTAGAGACTTCCTCCTGCATCCTTGGATTTCTATATACCTTGACCCACTAGGGTTTTCTTGAACCATCCCTAGTTCCATGTAGGGTTTACCATTACAAGGAAAAATAGTTTTTTAACAACTTTATCATTATAAAATTTCATGTGCATTCATTTGTAGAGGATGCCATAATCTTACTTCTTCTCAATACCCGAACTTGAGATGAAGAGGAAAGTACCTTTTTTGGGTTTATTTAGCAAGAAGATGAGAAGTGGGTGAAATTAGAGATGATAAAATTAGAGGAAATAGCAGTTCAGGCAAACCCTAGGTTATGTCCAGTCATGTATCACGTTTACTAAGGAGTCCTCATATACCAACTTAATGGTGCAGAGGAAAATAATATCATCCCTCAAATCCATGATACTTTCTAGACACCATTACCATTAGGCTAGGACCTAATAATTTTCCTTATATTTATAAACATTACATGAAATTATCAACCATTAAGTATTAATTGAAAAATATAGAAATCTGATACCAAATATAATGACCTCACTTTTTAGTCTCCCCTAATTAAAAAAGACCTTAAAGTTGAGAGCCATTACCTAGATTCCTAAGATCTAGATTTCATAAATAATAAATAATAGCAAACAATTTCCACTATTTCATAAATATTGTTTAAAGAAGTATGATGATGCTCCTCTAAGGGGTTACATGAACTTTCAACATGAGAAATATTACATATGAGAAGAAACATCTAACTACTGCTTCTTTACTTTGCTTTAATGTATTCATTTGATTCCCTTTTCCACGACTTCATATTTTCAAATATGATAATTTCCTAAAATGGGGACAATAAAAAATGTGTTCAACATATTTCTATATTGTGTACGTGGTGCATCTAAAATATGTGCATATAGGTGTAAAATCATTTCAACCATGTCAACAATTATCATTAAATAATAAAAAACATGCATTTTCTGTTATAACATCTCAACCCATACTTGCTCAATCTCTATGGTATATCTTCTCTCTGGGGTAACTTCTATGGCATACCCTCTCGTTGGGGGTACTGGCATACCTTCTCACTGAGGGGTAATCTCTAATGCATACCTTCTCACTAGGGGGTAATATTTATTGCATACCCTCTTGCTAGGGGTAATCTCAATGGCATACCCTCTCGCTGGGGTTAATCTCTATAATTACTTTCTTCCATAAATCCAACCCTCCAAATATAGCATATTGGGTTTTAGCAAGTTATGTTCATATAAAGTGGTACACATAGGGGTTTGTAGTTTGTAGGAAATAAATAAACAACCAAGCAGGTCAATGGCAACACATATGGAAACTTCAAAAAACATCAAAATATAATAAGAGAGGTTATCCATAAGTAACCACATACCTTGTTTGTGTAGACTCATGTATTATGTACTTCAAGCATATATCCAAACATGAAAGCATTAAACATAATCAATCAACATTATCTACATGTATGTTTACTCTAAAGTGTCACCAATCAAATTAAAGACATACTAATATAATATATGTGCTAAACTAGGTTGTAGGGTTGTCTTTAGTTTGGATAAGGAATAAGGGTATCAAACCCTAATTCCATCTCATCATTTTTCATTAGTCATTAAACCGTATTAGAAAATAGGTGAAACCCTAATTACCAAGTCCATCATATCCTTTTATTATGAACACCTAGATTCGATTATTTGCATTAACAATGTAGCAAGTTATGATCTTAGTTTACCACAATTCATCATATATATGATTATTGATCTAACAACACCAATTAGTTATCATCCTTATCCATAACATGTTAGATCTAATTATGTTAAGAAATATCATATTATATCACAAATGGACATTATAAATGTATTCAACACATTAGTCATAAATTGTAGTGTTTTATTAATGAATCACCTCTTAATAATTCACGCTCTATACTTTTTGAGCTACAATGATAATCTTGTCTCAAGCATATTTTATTTGAATTCTAATCATTTTTTAGATCAATTTGATATATAGTTTGACTATTATGCAATATACCAATAATTAGTTACAATTATTGCAAATTAAACGCTAAAGAACCAATTAGGGATCACCAAGTTTGTATTAAATTAGTTATCCATTATATCCATGTGGGGTCAGGTCCAACTAATGGGCTTACACATCATCAACAGATGACTCCACGTGGGAGAGGCTCAAGATCATGTTCAAGTGACCCTACTACCCTTTCGTAGTGATCAAAGTCAACCACAAAGGTAGGGACTTTGGAATAAAATGCTAGAGTGAGTGATAACCCTCTTCAATGAGTTCAATGTCATTGCTATCAGCTGTGGTGAGGTCAACCCTGTGGTTGATCTCGCACTTAGGGCTCGAAGGACACAAGCAGAAATAGGGGAACCTTCAGCAGGTCCTCATAGACTCAAGGAGCCCCGTGGTTGAGTTGGACCAAGATGTTGGGAGGTTGATCGATGTCCGATTTCCATGTCTTAAGACATATATACTAGAAATAAGAGACAAGGAGCAAATTACTTTATGGTGCTTCTTAGGAGATTGAAAAGGATCCTCACCATGCTCGTGACCCTCCAGATAATGTTTCCATGGTCTAGAGTAGTCTAGAGACTCTCGAGCAATAAGTTCCTATAAGGATGGAGTGATGACTTGAAGGAAACCCTCTCTAGGTTTTATTGAGCAAAGATGGGGGCCAAGATCCCCTTCTGGTGGTCATGCGATGTTCCCCAACCAGTCAATTGGTCAGTGAGGCTCTGAGTCATGGGTATGTGCTCAGTGTCAGTAGTGATGAAGGTCCTGGTCATTAGCGAGCCGTGGATACTCCCCTAAGAAATTGATAGGTGGTTCATGCTCTGTTGGTTATTATTGAACTACATGGTGCCTTATATAGGCATGAATGGAAGGTACCAAAGGTTTTCCCATTTCCCTCGTGTCCCAATTTAGAAGATATTTGGCACTTTCTGAATATGGCAATAAACCATCTATGTAATCGCTCATGATATTTGTTTCTCTCTCCCAAAACTAAAGGAAGGAGAGCAAGAGAAAAAGGTGAAGAGGGGAGAGAGAATGGTGTGAGGGAAAATGATAAACACCTTATAGAGTGTTTCCTTTTCTGATGTGAGGTAGGAGATGATGGCGCAACCATCAATCTCAGATCCTAGGGTCATGATAGGTGTGACACATCCAGGCACCGTGGTTGATCACTGCTAAAGTAGAATTTATTTAACAACTTTTTAATGTCAAAACAAATATAATAATTACATGAAGGTCCCTCTTTGGTCACAAATTTTTGTAGGCCATTAGGAATCTCCTTTTTCTATGAAATTGGGAGGGAAACTCATTAATGCAGTTCCAAGCTTATATCCAATTTTTGGGATTCATGGGGATATCTTTTGTATACAAAACTTTCTATTCAAATATTTCCTTAAATTAGTTACCCATTAACATGGAAAGTCATTTCCTTATCAAATTCTAGAATTATCTTATTTTCCTTTTTATCTTAAAGTATTTCAAAATTCACATCGACTTATTCTTATTTTACGCCCACAAATTATGTTGCAAGCCATGATTAGATAATTACTCTGTTAATTATCTAAATCACACATTAACTTAGAATGTTTTGGAAACTTGTCTATTATTCCATATTTCAATTATCTAATAACCCATTAGGCCATTATCATTCATTTATCCTCAAAATATTTTATTACGTGTGCCATAAGAATCTATTTGTAAATCCAATAGTCTCATGGGAATCACTTGTGCCATGGGTTGCACCCATTCCTCAAAGAAACATTATATTCTAACAATTATATTTAGGGAAGTTTCTTATCAACTCAGGCTTAATACCAAAATTTGAGGATGTTACACTAAGTGTAAAGTATAAAAACAATTTTCACTTTGGTTGGTCACAACCATGTTCCTGCATGCACTTTCACACTAACCATACTACGATGGTAAAACTCCAATTTACGTAATGTATGAGTAGAAGCTAAACATTTTATTTTGCTTGGGCGTATCACAAAAATGATATGCATTACAATAAAAATAGACAAGAACTATTCCAAACTATGTATGAAAGAAACTCTTATTATATTTCTACTAGTAGTGTAGAACTACTACATCATTATATACAATAAGAACTTAATACCATGGTACAAATGTGTAAAATAATAAACTTCAAATTTTGGATGTTCTAGATGGCGCCTACCCAAGCTATAAAGTCTTCTTGAAATCTGAGTTGGTCTTTATATGGTTCTAGTCTTGTTGTTGCTTCGTACTTATGGACATCACGTCCCCAACTATTGTTAAATAGTAAATAAGATGAGTTAAATATCTTATAACATCAAATAACATATACTTTAATAAAAAATGTGGAACATCTTTAAAGTTAGAAGTGATTTCATATCACTGTCCTTTATTTTAATTATATAAAAATCCTCATATTTGCACTGAAGTTCCTATTCTTGTTACACTGAAGTACCTCTTAACCTTTTCCCGAAGAGCCTCTTAGGTTTCTCTTATGTGCCCCTTGAATTGTACTATGGTGCCTCTTATCTTTCTTCAAAGGGACTCTTGGTGAGGATCTTATATAAAGTTTGTTAACTAAATCTTGTTGCTGAAATGGTTTTATAATCTTATTTTTATATACATGAAAATTGAGATAATAATTTTTGAAATAGAAATGCATATAATGATTTTTATGACATCATTACTTTATCTTTATGAAAGAAATTGAAGAATTACTATTACTTTCATATCATAGGATGAACATCATAAATAATAGCATACACATCCAGTAATCATGTACAAAATGCACGAATCACTTACCGCTCCTAGAGAAACTCCTAAAAGATCACCTGAGGTCGATGAGACCCTAAAATACCCTCAAGAAAAAGCCTTTCAGAAGACATTTTTGATATACATATACCAAAATCTTATTTGGAAACCCAATTTTGCCTTAATAGACTATATATGACATCCTATGCATGTCATGATTTCCTAATGTGTAACACACATCATGACATCCTATAACAAAAATTGATATGATAATGAATCATCAAAATATATTATCTCCACAAAGATTAAGTGTTGCACCCAAATTCCACAACCATTGATAGATCATGAAATTAAGGCATAACTTGAGATGCAAGCAAAACTAAACCACCACTCTTGGTTTTATTTTTTCTCTTTTAGAGACATATACATATATAATTACAGCTACATGAATCAACTTATATAAGAAAGAAAAGATATGTTCTCATATCTCATTGAAAATATTAAAGAATAGTATAAGTTATCTATGATATCTTTTCAACTTTAGATGATTGTTGGCTTGACAATTAAACAAAATCATTGTAATGGAGAATTATTATTACAACATCATTCATATATAACATTTTTACTTATAAACCAGGACCTATAGTGACAAGGACCAACAATCTGAACATCTCTAATGTCTGACTTGTGTTGAACTCCTATAATACAGTCATATCTCTATTTTGTCTTTGTGACTAGAGTGGTAAGTTACTTACCTTGTGAATGAGTACTTGTATAAATTAGTTTAAAGCACTTAAATAGTCAACAGATACATTCTTGAGAAATTGAATTTAAAATAGAATGCTAAAGGACTATAGAAGAACTAGTCATTTAGAACATACATATATCCTTGGACTCCTCCTCTAACCATGGGTGCTCAGGTGGGGAGTCATAAGAAGTCTAACTAAAGTTGTCTACATTAGTGGTTCCATCTGACTGACTCACTAAGTAGTAACTGAATTGGGTAATGCCACAGTCTCCTATAAATATTAGGTACCTAGATGTAACTGTACTGAACAAGGTACAACCAAGAACTCTTGGAAATGTTGGATACCACTAGGTATCACCAAAATATCTGATTAATGTTGGATGCCCCGAATACCATTCAAGAGGTCTTCCACACTGGCTTAACCCCTCGTGTCCTACTGGAACACTCTGTCTTCTTATCTTGGACACTGTCACTAGGTAAGCCATTTCCTCCATTACAGTTTAGACCGCCACAAAGAATATATGGTGTTCAGGGCATCCACAATTTAATTGACTCTTTAATCTAATTATACAATAATGTAATAAAATATGTCTTATCTTCACCTTGTATTAAGTCATTTTCATAGATTTTTTGTAATTTGTAATATCAACTGAGCTATTGATCTACTCCAGTGATCATACTGAAAAGCATTGGAATGAAAACGTTAGATTTACTAGTTACACTCTTCTTAAATTTTCACATGCTTCTTTCTCATTTAAGATATACCAGATATATGAATTTACTACATCATAGTCTCTAACTAGTAAGAAGACTACATCCACAAGATCATATACAACTAAAATGTATATATAATGCTTATAAAAAATTGAAGTAGTGTTTCCACAACATGAACTGAAAAAATGCATCAAGAATAAATTGATTAAATAAAACCATTATTCTTTGATGGAGCATTTTTACCGACATCCATTCGATTTATTGAAAAAACTTCCTAGTTCTCACTTGACTAGTGTTTCACCCTGTACACTAAGATATCAAGAAAACATTGATAGTTTGGATTAAATTCATACCAATTGAATAATATTCAATATGATTTAAATTGGCAATGTTCCTTACTTAGTTACACTACAAATATAGATATCACCAAAACCCTAAGTTTTGATATTTTCTTATAAAATTTTCAACAACTACATAAATTCTATTCTACATTTTTTGTATCCATTTATCCTTTGATTTGCTAATATGAAATTCATCACACCAAGAAATAATCCATTTCTAAACCAGACTATAAAACATTATACTAAAAGGAAGATTTAACATTCATTGTCGTATATAGAAGGAATTGAAAATTTTACTAGTTTTGATCTACTTTAGTGCAAAATATTTCTCAATGGAGTACCAACTCACCTTAGGTGTAAAACACCTTTAAAAAATATTGCTAAAATTCTGAATTTCTAGAAATCCATCCAACTCATGGATTCAACTCATTTCTTCCTCTTTTACCCTAGAAAAGGGGAATCAGAGAGAATGAAAGAGAAAATATATTGGTTTGACATCATTTTGATCACACTCAAAATTTGGAAGGAATTTATACATGAAAGAGAAGATTGACCACGAAACTAATCTAAATAAGGTAAACTTACATGCTTTCATCACTTCTTGGAAGCTAATGCCCTAGATCAAAACCTCTACATCCTTACACACTAAAACCCTAGTTCTCCATCTCTCTATAGGATTTTGTTTTCTAGATTGAATAATAAAATATGAGAGTTATTGATGTGTCAAATTACTCATATAGAGTAGAGCAATGAAGGTGCTCAGGACAATTGCAAATCATTCACACACTATAATTTGTTTTATTTTAGATGAATTTTGTACCATACAATGGTACTAAAAACATTATATTTCACCACTTACATACTCCTCCAAAAATTAGGTACATTTATTGAGTTGTCTAAAATGATGTTTTGGGGATACAACTAATATTTTATCTCATTTGGAGTTGCCAATTAATAAATGAAAATTGATAGTATATTGCTGTACTTATCAAGATTTGATATCATTAAAAAATTATGGACATTTGTACTACGACTAATATTTGAGCTATAAAATTTGACTACAACATAGTCGGTCAAATTGGAATTCGACTTATCAAGATTTGATATCATTAAAAAATTATGGACATTTGTACTACGACTAATATTTGAGCTATAAAATTTATATCGAAATTTATAATAAATCCTATATATGTATAGTATACTAGTAATATTGTAGTACACCATTCTATTTATAAAATGTTTTATTCACTTAGTATAAAAAAACTTAATGTGGCTAACTAGGGTTTACATTTCTCAAACCCTAATTATTCAAAATAAAGAAATGCTTACAATTTCTTTTTTTATGTCAATAATGTGTTACTCGTATATTTTTTAAAAATATGTATAAATCTTGAGCTAAGCTCAAAAAAACCAAAAAGGAAAAAAATAAAAGAGAAACTATAAATAAGTACATCTCCTTTCTGCACTTAAACTCCTATCTATGAAAACTCTGAAATTTATTTCATCCCACAAGTAGTGGAAGACAACCAAAACTATAACTTTATATGTCACATCATCATGGAATAGACATCTGTAAAAGAGGAAGGGATACAAGGAATATACATGTCCCTAGCTACTTTATTACACACTTGCAAAGAATAGTCAAACTCAAAGAAGATATGCATGAAATCTTCAGTATCAGACTTACATAAGATACATCTCGAAGGGAATTGAAACTCTCTGCTTGAAAGATGATGAAGCATAGGCTACTTATCAAGAAAATATCTCCAACCATTAATAATGTACCTTCTCGAGCCTTTTGTTTTCCACATCCAATCAGACCAAAACAGAATAGATGCTCTTGGTCTAACTGCCTCACACATCCTTGATGTTGTGAAACTCATTTCTTTTTAGTAGATCCATGTCATCCTTAGAGAACTTTGGCCTAATAGTCTTCTAAAGTAGTTGAATAATAACATTAACATGTCTAGACATAGACACAATCCAGTCCCCATAAAAAAAGACAATTGAGAGTGGCATACTTACCAGTACCACTCCTCATAACAAAACTTGCTCCCAAAGAAGCATCAACATACCCACCTTCAAACCAGGGGTCTCTCCACATTTTAATCAAATTCCATTACCTATAGAGAAAGAGATAGATCTAATAACATTATCCATGTAACAAAGAAAGTGCTTCCATACCAACAAAGAGTTGGAAGCAATCTTAAAACTCCAAAGTGAATCACCTTTAAGGTACCTCCATTGAACCCACCAAACCCATAAACATTCCTTCTTTATATAAACATTCCAAAGATTAAGAATAATTCAATCACTCACAATATCAGTAATATCCTCAATTTCGATAACATTGAATAATATAATTATAAGCCTTGGATGGATAAGTAAATTCCTCAATGATATTATTTATTGTAAAATAAGTCCTTGTGAAACAAGTTAAAGAAATAAAAGGGATATCATTTGCAACAATACATTAATAGATATTGGACAGGAGAAAGAATGGGAAATCCAATAATAAAGGGATTTTTAAAGTATGGACGATGGATATTGTTAAATACAAAATGGTGTGAAATTCTCTAGAAAAGAGAGTTTTAGTTCATAAATAAAGAATGATGACTTGGATAATAGAACTATAAGATACTATGTAAGTCTTTGAAAGAAAATAAGATGTGTGGTATTCTTGATAATCAAAAGGATAATTCTCTAGCCAGTTTGGAAACACATATTTTGAGACAACGATTAGTATCCTTTTGAATTAGCCTTTAGTACACTCGTAAATAATAATAGAAATAAGGGAGTTCTAGAAAAGTAGAGGAAAAGGACGTTCCATGAATAATAATAGGTTTTTAATGAAAGGTTTAAATGAGCAAGTTATATATATATAAATATATCAATATAATTTGAGAAAGGTAATGTTGAGTTTCCATAAAATAAAGGTGGTTGGTTTAAAGAATATATCAAAATAAGGAGAAATAGAATAATCTAGAATCCCAAGCCATAAAGGATTTTCCTAGTATACTAGAACTCTAATCACCCTACATATGATGTACTCTCCATGATGGATTTTGATTTTCCAACTAAATATTATCTTTAGAAAGAATGTGGTCTTTCTGTTATGGGAAAGAAGGGATTGTTTTTGGAAACCTATTAGTATACCATGAAATGGATACCGAGACATGAACCTAAGATATATAGTTAATATGATTGATTTGTATCCTATAGCATGGGACTGCCGCCTACCATGCGCCCACAAGGAGAACAAGAATGGCACACTGCCCATCTTCACTACCTTTCTTTCTTCTTGGGAAACCAAACATCAACCCTAGTGCCTATAAAAGGTGCCATCTTCACCAGTTTCCAAACCACATGGACCTAGGAGGCTAGGAGGAAGGACCTCAGATAACTTTGCTTAGTTCCTGCCTATTAGGCAAACACTCACCCCCAAGACGGTCCATGTTGTCATCTCCCTATAGATCAGACCGAAATGTCATGAACACCAGGTTGAGGTGCGGGGTTGGAGTAGGCATCCTTTTTCTAGAACACTCATCGTCAACAATGATAAGGTGCATTTCCACCTTTGTTTTCAGGGCCAATAACCCTACAACCTCTGCATTCCAACATTATCTCTTCTTTATTGGGCTAACTATCATTGTCGCTGTCAAGGACCTATGTCAATGACTAACGTCAACCTCCAGTGGGGAGTTATAGAGTCGTGATGCTACAAAGGGGTGGGTGGGAGAATGTTGACCTCTCGACAATCTGGGAATGTCACCCAGTCTTCATCCATGCACCTCATTTGTACGACGTCGTGACATGCGGTACGGGAAGCAACAAACTGGGGGACTTGTAACATAGGGTTGAACCCTTACGTGGGAGGTCAGATGGACAGATCGTTCGAGTCTGAGTGACCCACCAATCGGATTCTCGATGAAGGATCCTAACATCAAGGGTGAACAGGGAGTCTATGAAGAGGTTTTGGTTCTACAGACTCGCCCTGATAGATGCTAGTGTCTCGTAGTGGCCTGGGAGGTTTCTTAGTGGGAAGGTGGAGAAAATATGGTCTATGGTGGAACTCCTGCTAGAGGGGAAGACCTACAAGGCAAGTAGATGGTAGTGCTAGACTCATGCAGCCGATCGCGGGAGGAAGGGTCTTCCGTGTTGACCAAGTCTCATGAAGGAGACCAGGTGTCAATTGGATCTGAGCTTGTGCATAGGTGGACCCAAACCAACATCTGCAGTCTTCAAAGAAAGGTAATCTAGAAATAAAAGTTATTCCTTTATTGACATGACATTTCACTATTGGTCTAGATAATGTTAATCTTGAAATAAGCATTGAAAAGGATAGGTAACTCGGATTGCAACACATTATATATATGAAAATTGATCATTGAATGAGAGAAACACAAATAAAATATAATTGAGACCTAATTATGCTTCCTATTTTGAAAATATTGCAATATACATTGAAGTTGTGATCAATGTATAAAAACCATAGTTTTGATGATCATGATGCTTAAAATAGTAAATTTGGTTATTTTGAGATGTGATCTGATTTGTTGAATAATCAGATGACCATGATAATAAAGATGACAATTAGGATTAATAAAATGGATAATTACACATGTGAATTATCAAGTTTATGAAATCAAGGTTATATCTTGTTATGTTGATTAATAAACTTAATCTGATATAGTGTTCATGGTTCTATAATAAGGTATATTTAATAATCATAGAAACACCTAATGTGAATTAGGGTTCTTAAGGCATTAGATCGACAAATATGGGAATTGGAGTATCAAACCTTAATGATAATTCAATAACAAAGAAACCTAAAACCTTGATTAGGATCCAAATAGGGTTTTAATATTATCAATGTGATGGTGATACTTTAGGATTTATATAACACATATTATAAATGATGATTTTTTATTGGAGTAGTTCATTTGCTTGACTGAGTATACATGAAGTGCATTTGCATGATCTGTATGTCAAAGGTACGTGGTTACACTTATGATTACATGTATCGACTCCTAATGTATTCTGAGGTTTCTCAAAGATTGAATGAATGATATCTGTTGGATGTTTATTTATTCCATGCAAATTATAAAGTCCCTATGAGTATAACATAAGTAAATAATAACTAAACTCTAGGATGACATATATCAAGAGGTGAATCACACGAGCCCTGGAGGGGACAATGATCATGCCCAAGATAGTATATCTAGTAAGGGTTAGATAAGTGAACAATATGTCATTTCTTATGTGCAATACTTGATGCTTGTATGTGATTATCTTAGTTGTAGACATTAAGGTTGCACCCCACATACACAATATAACTTGTTATACTGATTCTCATTTTGTTTGGTGTTTTAGGCACCTGCTAATTATGAAGATGACAACATGTGATAAACTAGATGGAAATTACCTGAAGGTATTAAAGATAACTTGCACAAGATTAGATAGCTAGTTACTTCTTGTCAATAGGTATTATGAGAAATATCATTGTATAATTGGTAAAAAAATATTTGAAATCTAATTCAAATTGTTCTCTATTATTTGTTATTTGGCTAATATGGATCCTTGGGAATATTTGAAATGACTCTTAGCTTGAAGTCTTTTATTAATTGATAGATGCAAAAAGTGAGGTTGTTACATTTGGTGTCAGTGCCCAAAATTTTCAAATAATAATTAATAGTTTATAGTTTCAACTAATCTTTGGAAAATATGAGGGAATTATTAGGGAATTTTCTAAAGACGATGGTGTCTAGAAGGAACCACGACCAGAGTCTGGAAAATATTTTCCTCTGCATCACTAGTTGGCTTATGAGGACTCCCTGGCTCGTGCATCCTGCCTGGCCAAAGTTGTAAGATTCTTCTAGAAGCAAAATACCTTTAGGTTTCCTTCTCTTCTGATTTGTCCACTTCTCATCCTCTTTTTTAAGGAACCCTAAAAGAATAATTCTCTCCTCATCTAAAGTTAGGGTTTTTGAGAAGAAGTAAGATTAAGACACCAACAATTAGTGTACATATGATGTGGAAATAATAATTTACAAGTAATGTGGAATAATAATGTACATGCATAAATAATGATGAAGTAAAGAGAAGAAAATTGTTTTATGGGTTTTACTTGTGTGGGTGACCCTAGATGGAACAAGAGTTGGTTAGGAAAAGCCCTAGTGGGTCAAGGGACATAGTAATTTTAATAGATAGGGTGTAGTCTATCTAACCTGAGCCCAAACCCTAATCTTGGGAAAAAGGAGTAGAATAGGTAAAATGGAAACCCTACCTACATGAATCCTAATCAGAGTAAGATTAATGAGAATTAAGAAATATATAAATACTTCTATATGACATAGACTTCCATGTATGAATATCGAGAAATATATGCATGATGTATGTGAAAAAAGAATTTTGAATATACATGAGAGACATAAATGACCAATGGCTATACATGGGAATGTGACTCTAACTTGCTCATTCCCTTACTACTATCTTTGGAAGTTTAGTCATTCTAAAAATGACTATCAACCATGACCAGATGGGAAGGTTGCTAAAGGGCCAAGCTTGGATGGGAAGGTCAATTAAATACTAAGCCTAGATAGGAAGGTATATGAAGTATCAAGCCCGGATGGGAAGCTCAGATGAATACCAAGCCCATATAGGATGGTATGAAAGTCCATTGGGACTAAAATCCCATGAGAGGGTATCCCACAGATTAAGTAAACAAGGGTTGAGAAGTTATAATAATAATAAAGATGGAAATATGAATCCTTTAGAACTTGTGTGGCAACCCGAGGGGGGTCAACCCAAGAGTGGAAAGATGACCTATGGGGTAGGAAAAACCTTAGACCTTGGGGACAAGTTGTTCCTAGAGAAGCCTAACTTTGTCCTATGAGCTGTGAAGGCACCCTAGGTTAGGACCCTCCCTAGAAAGGTAAGTTGACTAAAACAAAAGATTGAGGTAATCTTGAATGTCACCTAATATAAAAGATGAAAGAACATATATTGAGTATGATTCTTTAAACACAAGCATGCTATCTCTGAGGAACATGAGGAAGAGTCACTATGGACATGGCTGACTGTATGAGACTAAGTCCGGAAAAGAAATGTTACCATGAAATATTTTTGCGAGCCAATGAGGGGACATAAAGTGAATAATGAGCATTATAAGAGATGGAGGAATCTGGTTTAAAGAATTACATACAAAAATAATGTGCTAGAGATGAACCCTTGGGAAGGGTAGATCCCAAAGTCAATCATATTGTCAAGTAGGGAGTATTAAAGGTACGTGAACTGATTAGATTAGGAGTTGATTGATCCCAAAATGCACAAGACCATCTGGTTAGGAGGTAACAACTATGTTTTCCCGAAGCCCATGTCGTAGGAGATTAGCTAACTTCATGATGTTCGTGCGACCAATGGGTGAATGTGAGGGGCATTCCCTAGTTGCATAAGGATGAGATCACTCCAAAAAAGTACCTATACCATAGAGACCTATAGGAAGTGGCTAAGGCTCACAATACCTGAGGTGTAAATATAGAAGATACAAAGAAGTCATGTGATGATGAAATCATAAGAGGAGTTTTGCACAAACCCAAGAGTGCAAAAGGTGTTTGACTTCATGAAATATATGAATAATGATATTTATAAAGTATGTATGGTTTAGAGTCATGTTGAGAAAGGTTCAACCCAAAAGTGTGAAATCTTAAGATAATGTGTGGGAATACCATCTCTTCTCTTAGAATGGGACGAAGTTTGTGTTTGGGCTGCAACCAAATGTTTAATTCATCTCATTATGAGGGAGAGAGATTGGGTAGACACATATTATGATTAAATATGACATTTGATATTAAATACCTTAAGTTGAACTTAATAACATGACCTGGGGTTAGAGGTGTTACCTCACCCTTTTGTGAAAATAAATGAACAATAGGTTGGAAATCTATGTGAAAATGCAATCAACAATTTAAATTGAAATTATAAATGGAAGTAAAGACACTAGGAGATGATGTCATGTAAATACTAAGGATGTGGATATACCTTGAATTGAAATCAAGTACCAATCTTGGTAATAACATGTGGAATTTGCATATTAACAAAAGATACTAAATGTATCTAAGTAGGGCTGCTAACCCAAAGTTGTCAAATTGAGTTGAGTTATCATTCAACTTAACCTTACTAGGTGTGAATTGTGGGGGGATTACTTTTAAGGAGGGGTGAATGTAATATCCTTAATTTTGATAAAATTGAATTATATAATTATAAGCCATGGATGGATAAGTAAATTCCTCAATGGCACTATTCGGGGATAGTAATGTCCTTCTCTATCAAGTTAAAGAAATAAAAGTGATTTCATTTGCAGTAACCCATTAATGGATGTTGGAAAAGAGAAAGAATGGAAAAATCCAATAATAAAGGGATTTTTTAAGTAATGGACAATTATATTCTTAAATATAGAATTGTGTGGAATTCTCTAGAAAAGAGAGTTTCGTGCATAAATAAGATACTAAGTAAGTCTCCAAAAGAAAATAAGATGCATGGTGTTCTTGATAATTAAAAAGGATAATTATCTAGCCAGTTTGGCAACACATATTTTAAGACATCAATTAGTATCCTTTTGAATAACCTTTACTACACTCAAAAATAATAATAGAAACAAGAGAGTTCTAGAAAAAGAGAGGAAAAGGACGTTACATATATTATAATAGTTGTTTTAACGAAAGGTTTAAAAGAGAAAGTTTTTTATATATATAAAGACGTCAATATAATTTGAGGAAGGTAATGGTGATTTTTCATAAAATAAAGGTAATTGGTTTAAAGAATATATCAAAAGAAGGAGAAAGAGAATAATCTAGAATCACAACCCATGAAGGATTTTCCTAGTAGCCTAGAACTCTAATCCCCCTACATATGACGTACTCCCCTTGATGGATTTTTATTTTCCAACTAAATATTATATTTTAGAAAGGATGTGGTCTTTCTGTGATGGGAAAGATGGGATTATTTTTGGAAACCTTTTAGTACTCCAATGAAAGGGATACCGAGACATGAAGCTAAGGTATATATTTAATAATATTGATTTGTTTCCTATAGCATGGGATTGCCACCTACCATGTGCCCACAAGGGGAACAAGCATGACACGATGCCCACCTTCCCTACCTTTTCTTTCTCCTTGAAAAACACAAACCTAAACCCTAGTGCCTATAAAAGGGTTCCATCTTCACCGGGTTCCAAACCCAATTGACCTAGGAGGAAGGACCACAAATAGTTTTGATTAGATCCTTCCTGTTAGGCAAACACTCATAGCCAAGACGGTTCATGTTGTCGTCTCCTTGTAGATCGGGCTGAAACGTCAAGAACACAAGGCTGAGGTGTTAGGTTGGCGTAGGCCTCCTTCATCTGGAACACTCATCGTTACCAATGATCAGGTGGATTCCAACCTTTGTTTTTCGGGCCAATAACCCTGCAACCTCTCCATTTCTACATCATCTCTTCTTTGTTGGGCTATCCATCACTGCCACCGTCAAGGACCTCTGTCAATGACTAGGCGTCAACCTCCACTAAGGAGTGTTGGACCCGTGACACCATAAAGGGGAGGGTGGGAGAATGCTGACCCCTCGACGATCTGGGAGTGCCACCCAGGATGCTTCCATGCACATCCCTTCAATGGCATCTTGACGTGCAGTACACGAAATGATGAATTGGGGGATAGGTAATGCAGGGTTGAACCCTTGTGTGGGCGGCTTGACGGACAGACCAGTCGGGTCTGAGTGACCTACCAACTGGATTCCCGACGAAGGATCCTGATATCGAGGGCGACAAGGGAATCTATGAAGTGGTTTTGGGTTTTGCAGACCCACTACGATAGAGGCTAGTGTTGCGTATAGGCATGGGACGTTTCTTACTGAGGAGGTGGAGAAAGGATGATCTGTGATGGAACTCCTGTCAGAGGGGAACGATCTCGCAGAGGCGGCAGACAAAGGTGATGAGATGCCGGCTGGACACGGGCTCCGATCTCGCACTCGCGACCTCTTCGCGAGGCCGTTCAGGAAGAAAGGCTACATCCCTCTAACGACGTACCTCCGCACCTTCCACATCGGCGATTGTGTCGACGTTAAGGTGAACGGTGCCATCCACAAGGGCATGCCCCACGAGTTCTATCACGGGCGCACTGGCAAGGTCTGGAACGTCACTAAGCGCTTGGTGTAGAGATTAACAAGCAGGTTGGAAACATAATCATCAGGAAGAGAATCCATGTACGCGTAGAACATGTGCAGCCTTCCCGTTGTGCAGAGGAGTTCCGCATGCGGAAGTAGCAGAATGACAAGCTAAAGGCAGAGGCAAAGGCTAGGGGTGAGGTGATCAGCACAAAGAGACAGCCTGAGGGTCCTAAGCCAGGATTTATGGTTGAGGGAGCTACTCTTGAGACCGTGACTCCAATTCCTTATGATGTGGTCAACGATCTCAAAGGAGGGTATTGATGCGTTATCTACTTGGTTAGCCGTTGCAGTGCAGTCTCTTAAGATGTATTAGACAACTTTTGTTTTTTGAGGTGTTTGCCAAAATGTTGAAGTTTTGAAATTGGATCTTCCATTATACATGCTAGACTATGGTGGTACTATTTTTCACTTGAGTTTTGTTTGTTGTCCTGTTACCGTACTCCTGATGTGAAACAGTAAGGCCCGTTGGTCGAATGTCAAGGTTCTGACATATATTTGTGGATAGGATGTTTGATTCAACTGATATTGCATTGATGGTTTCTAAAAAAAAGAAAAGAGGGGAAGACCTACGAGGCAAGTAGACGGCACTACCAGACTCGCATGGTCGGTCACTTGGAGGAAGGGACTGCCGCGTTGGGAAGTCTCACAATGGAAACCAGGTGGACCCAAACCATGATCTGATGTCTTGAAAGAAATGTAATCAAGAAATCAAATGTATTCCTTTACTGAATGTTAATCTTGAAATAACAGTAGAAAATGATAGGTAACTCGGATTGCTACAAATTGTATATGAAAATTGATCAGGAGAATGAGAAAAACACAAATAAAATATACTTGAGACCTAATTATGCTTCCTGCTCTAAAAAGTAGTGTATGATACATTGAAATGGTGATTAATGTATAAAAATCATACTTTTGATGATCATGATTCTTAAAATAGTCAATTTGGTTATTTTGAGATGTGATCTAATATTGTCAAATAATTTGATGACTATGATATTAAAGATGACAATTAGAGTTAATAAAATGCATAACTATGCATGTGAATTATCAATGTTATGAAATCAAGGTTATATCATGTTATGTTGATTAATAAACTTAATCTGAAATAAATGTTCATGGTTCTATAATATGGTAGATTTAATAGTCATGGAAACACCTAATATGAATTCGGGTTCTTAAGGCATTAGATCAACAAATATGAGAATTGGAGTATCGAACATAACCCTAATGATATTTGATAACAAAAGAAATCTAAACCCTAGATTAGGATCTGAATAGGGTTTTAATATTATTAATGTGATGGTGATACTTTAGGATTTATATAATGCAGATTATAATTGATGAATGCTTGTTTTATTTAGATCCATTGATTGACTGAATATACATGAAGTGTATTGCATGGTTTGCATGGAGAAAGTATCTGGTTACACTTATGATTACATGTACCGACTCCCACGTTTGTTGAGATTTCTCAAAGATTGAATGAATGATATCTTTTGTACATTTATTTATTCCATGCAAACTACAAAGTCCCTATGAGTATCACATAAGTAATTAATAATATTCTAAACCCTAAGTTGACGTATATCAAAGGGTGATGCACACAAGCCCTGGAGGGGACAATGATCAAGCCCAAGATAGTATATACAACAAGGGTTAGAATATGTAAAGAATATGCCATTTATTATGTGTAACACTTATGCTTGTATGTGATTATCTTAGTTCCACACATTATGGTTGCACCCCACGTACATAGTATAACTTGTTATACTGATTTGTGTTTTGTTTGTCAGCATTTTAGGTATCTTCTAATAATGAAGTTGACAACATGTGATAAACCGAACAGAAATTACCTGAAAGTATCAAAGATAATTAACGAAGGATTAGATAGTTGATGACTTGTTCTCAACTAGTATTATGAGAAATATCATTACATAATTGGTAAAAATATATTTGAAATTTAATCAAAATTGTTCTCTATTATTTGTTATTTGATTAATCTGGATCCTTGGGAATTTAGGTAGTGACTCTCAACTTAATGGTCTTCCCTTAATTGCGAGATGCAGAAAGTGAGGTCGTTACAATATCCCATATACTCTAATGACCAAACATCCTTCTTTCTTTGGTAGACATACTTGATCCTACAAAACTAGATGCATCTTCTTCTCTTCCTCAGGACCACCCCTAGAGAAATTCCCTGCGTAACCAATCAATATCCTCTGTAACAACCACAGGTAAAGGAAAAGACACAACCTAGTAAATTTGGAATGAAGAAAAAGTAGAATTGATTAGTTGCACTCTTCCTGCAAAGGACAAGTTTCTCGACTTCCATCCTTCCAATCGGCCTTTGTTTTTATCAATAATAGGGGAGCAAAGATTTCTAGTGAGTCTACCAACAAACAAAGGAAGACCCAAATATTTTACCAGAAAAATCTTCTTGATATTCAGAGTACATTCCACCATCCCATTATTAAGAAACTTATTAGCAAAGATGGAAAACTTGTTGCTATTATTGTTTAAATCCAAAATGCTATAAAAGTTTCTTAGAATATTACTTATATCATTTACAAATTCAACCTTCCCATCAGATAACAAAACAATGTCATTAACAAATAAAATGTGAGAGATCTACGTATTGCTTCCTTCTTTTAAGGGTTGAATCATCTTCTTCTTCACAGAACTAGCTATCATAGCAGAAAGACCTTCCATTGCAATGACAAACATTTAAGGG
The DNA here is from genome assembly GCA_963693085.1 of Alisma plantago-aquatica. NCBI lineage: Eukaryota > Viridiplantae > Streptophyta > Magnoliopsida > Alismatales > Alismataceae > Alisma > Alisma plantago-aquatica. Next base: position 373,192,099 of record OY856412.1, read on the forward strand.
GCTATTGGATCCCCCTGTCTAATACCATTATACAAATAGAAACTATTTGAAGGACTACCATTTCTAAGAATATGAAAACTGGCTGAATGGATAATTTCAAAGATCCATCTATCCCAACAATCAGGAAACATCATCTTCGATAGGACTAAATTCAAATAAGACTACACTTTTTGAGACAAGGTGAATTTTAGCATCATAATGAAGTGATTACTCTTGTGACCTCATTATACTCAATCATGACCCTAATTTATTTTATTTGGCTTCTAAACCATTGCTGACACTCAAATTCAAAATATGGTGATCAATGTGAACTTTATACACATTATAACACCACATAAATGATTAATTCATCAAATTGTCCAAAGAAGAAAATTGGTCAATCAAACTTCATATTATGGTTCTCAAGCTTTTAATAAATATTCTCCACATTATTTTGAAGCTATGATCCAAAAATCACCTCATTTGGACATTCTAACGATTTACAATGATTTCTTGAAGTTAAAATGTTGAAAACCCCTTTATTTGCCTTTTTAATTGAGTTTGTCCAAGTCGGCGATCTGCTGGATGGACAAAGGGAGAATGTTGGCCCTTAGATATGACCCCCATGGATCTTGGCCTAATCTGACGACTATCAAGTCATCTCCTATCTCCCGCAATCAGCGGGGAGGTGTCTTTATGGCCGAGACTTACAATATCGCGCCCTTGACCAAGATTAAAAGTTCTGAGCGAGCCAAAATGCTCCTCTCACTAATTCAAACTAATCTAGTCCTAGTTTGACCAACATTTATACACCTTGAACTGAAAAATTGATCCCTTTCCCTTGCTCATGTCCTCCTGACGGCCATGGCCGCTGCTCCAAGTCCTCTAGCCCTAAACCTACCTCCCGACCTTATAAAAAGGGTCCCTATTACTCGCCAACATCACACCACCCCATCTTCGCTCTCTCATTTAGCCTTAAGCAACCCAATTTCTTAAGTTGATCTTCTATTGTTGCAAATAGCACCACTGCCCAGCCAGGTTGGGTGTTCCTCCACCACACCATTTCTCCTCAACCCACCACCTCCATCACACTCGCAAAGGAGCAGCGATCACAGACGGCCTGCTCGCGACCTCCATCGACCTCTTCTGCCCCTTTTTCCCCAAACACCAGCGAGGCTCCTCCACCTCATTTTTGGGTCATGAGGAAGCTTGAGCAAGAGTACAAGCATCCCCAAACCACCGGTTCAAAGGGGAATTAACCGGTCAAAGGACCTAAAAGAATCATTGATCAAACAGGCTAATTTGAAGATTGAATCAGCCGATCAAAGGCCTGAACCACCAAGCAAGCCACCCCGCCTTCATGGCTCCATCTCGGCCATTCCTGGTTCATCCAACGGCCATCCTTTTTCCAATATAAGGTATTTTAACTTCCTCTCTACTAAAAAATCAAGTAAATGGATGAATCTTGCAAAATTCATATCTCTTGATTCCTAGATCCAAATAATTCGAATAAATAGTCAATCTTTATCAAAAAAATCCAATGAGCCTTTTAAAAATACTTGTGGATCCCAATTTTTTTATGGATCTTACTAATATCACTATATTTAATCTCTTTCTTATTTAGTTTAGCAAATGGCTCAATAGCGGTGTTTAATCCTTGGTAAACCTAATATCTAACTCTAATGATTCTTCAAATACAAATCTATATCTAATCTAGTTGAGTCTTAAAAATGAATAACTAGTGATCTAGATCTATTTACTTGGTTCAATCTTGATTATATCTTTATGAATAATGAGTAGTCTTGATATTAATCTAAATCTTACAAAACCCTTGATGTACTTTTGACCCATCAATCTGATCTTGAATTACAATTATACTGAGTATCATGACGATGATCTAGAAATTTTGATAATGACTTTGACAATGATAATAAATTAGGGTTAACACATATGATCATTGAAAACCTAGGTAAATCATTCACGCTCAAAAATGGTTGACACTTGAAATAATGATCAGACATATTGAATTATAGGTTGATTATAAGTGAATGAACCAACCTTAAGGTTGACATAGGAAAGTGTAACCCTAATACTGAATATCGAAACATGATCTCCAAATATCATGATCATGACCCTTGATCCAAACATCATGATTTAGGATCTGACTTGAAGTGTCTACCTACTACTTGTTGAGATCTATACTCAAAATCCTCGATGAATGGTACACTATTAAACCTCCTTTTTGGTTGTAGTGAAGATACTATTTATGTATCTCTTGATTGTGTACTTGGTATACCTCCTCTTTGGTTGTAATGAAGATACTATTTATGTATCTCTTGATTGTGTACTTGGCTATATATTTGGTTGAGCTATTGTTCCCTATTGATTAGGATTCTGTATTTCTTATATTATATTTTGAGATAAACTAGAAAACATAAATGACATGCCCATTATGACTGCCCGTGTATTGATAATGATGATGATGATGTTGATAATGTTGATAATGTTGATATTGACTGCAAGAAATCCCTCATTCGAAGGTGGACTTGTACATTGTCTTCCTCTCTCCTATGGTGAGAAGGAGCCTGTGACCTCACCATCGCATTGGGGTAATAGAGTCACACAAAATATATAAACATGATTATTGATTAGAACATAATGGGAACTCATAATGAAAAGTGAATTATTGTAAAATAAACATCTTGTCAAATAAATGTTGATTTTGCAAATTTCTCACTATACGTTTGAAATAAAAGTCCTGCCATGTACACTAATTTTTTTTTGGTCGGTCCAAAAAGCGTGTTACTATATTACCAAAACTTTGGGTACAAAAGAGATTGCACACCCATTACAACTCTGGATGAAGACATCCAAAAGACCAGATAAACAAACTAAACACAAGCCACACAGTAGCCATCTACCTAGGTAAAAGAAGAAAGAGACCCACGATACTAACTCAAAAGATAACAGAGAAACTGAAATGACTATCCAAACTACACATGCCAACACTGGCATTAGACTCAACCTCTGAAATTGTGGCAACACGGGCAGCTGAGAACATCACTACAGCAACCTGAGAAACTCATGAGCAGTATAGCAGAGACCTCCACTGCTATCATCCAGGTCTTCGAGTTTCTGGCCAGCAAGGAAATCGCCAAGAAGACCTGGTTATTTCTTTAAGCAAGCCTAGAGACCAAGCAAGGAGTGATGCTGTTTGCACAGCAACACCCCACATGCACCTGAAAGTGAACCTCCTGACAACCCATCTTCTCAAAGAAGACTCCAAAGACAACTGAACAGACTGGAACAATGCTTCAATCAACCAACATATAACTCCTTCCCACATGGCAGTTTTATCATCTTCTGAAGTTAGTGGCCAGAAGAAATATGAATCATGAACGAAGGCACTGAGCAGAGCTGATAAGTGTCTTGGTGACTTAGACGATAAGATAGAGACAGGATCGGAAAAAAAAACAAAACACCCGAAGGGTGTTCCAAAGTACTAGACAGCTGCTACTCCGGCAGATAAGACTCTCATCACGGACATAGACTTGGATCCAAAGCCATAGAGACCCTAATAAACTGATCAATCACACACTAGCAATAAGCTCACCACTGAAATTGTGAGGACTGGTCAGCTAAACAGAGAACAAAATAACCTTGAAAAAATCCAACACCAAGCCCATATATCATCCCTTATACACATCCCGAGATCTGTAGCAAACAAACAAGGGCCAAAATAGAAATTCAACCCCCATCTCTCTTCATCTTTGCGGATTTTTTTTTCTATTGTCCCATGATTCCTCGAACTCTAGGGATTCAACCACCAACTGGTCAGATTCAATACCTGAACAAGAGTCATCCATGGAGCCAACATCATCCTCAAAGAGTTGTTCTTTTCTAAATTGGTAGTCGGCCGAACAGCCGCCACTTTCCCAGATCTTATTGACCTTCCAAGATTTAGAGGAACTACGAGCAAACTCCAATTCCCATTCTAGATTGAGACTATCGAGGTTGCATATCAGGGGAGACCCAAACATGTCTGGTTCCATAGTCCCATCTCTCACAGCTTTGGGTATATGATCGTAGGCCGGTGTACTGCAGGCAATGACAATGTCTTGAACCTGCTGAGCAATGAGCTTCTGCAAGCACTCGTCGTCTTCTTCAGTACCATTCCTCACCGATGACGGACCTCCTAGCTCTGTAGCAGCTGTATCCGCCTTCTCTGAAGAGGCATTTAAATAAACACCTTTCTTCTTACCGAACCTAACCTGCAGGTCGTTGTCCGGAGGAGGTTTCCTGGCCTTAGACGGGCAGGAAGGCGCTCTGTGACCAAACAACTTGCAGTTTGGGCATGAAGCAGGCTTCAAAACTATCTCGATCTTCAATTGCTTGACGATAGAGTCCACTTCAACCTTCGTCGACTTGGGCAAAGCGGAGCCACTGCACACTTCGACGCAGGCTGCTGCAGCGCCAAGACAACCAGTACTCGTAGAGCAATCATCAAAATCCACTGGCCTCCCTATTGTACTCGTGACCTTTGCAATACTGTCACGCGTCCAAGGAACACCTGCATTCTCGATTTTAACCCAGATCGGAACTTGAGAGAAAGACATAGGAGGAAGAGGAGTGCCAGGCTTCCACTTATGGACAATAAGCAGTGACCCATCCATGAACCAAGGAGCCTCATCCAGCACTCGATCGCTCTCAGATTTGGACGGTAGCTTGATTATGAACCCCTCCCTCTCTTCGGCAAAGATCTCAATAAGCCCGCTGGGACGCCATTGCCTTCGAATCCACCCTGCCAGTTGCTCCCGGTAGGGATTTTTCCCTACAAACCGAACGGAGACAAATTCGCCCCAATCCGATACAGGGCACTCCAGACTAGAGATCGAAGCGCACTTTGCTCCGTCCCTGATGCCTGGTTCAAAATAGTCGATGGCGACAACCCCTTCAACCTCACGATCTTATCTACTGGAGATCAACCAGTCGGCGATCTGAGGAGTAGTGGTTTCTTCATTTTCAGGGTGGGGTGGCGGGGAGGAATAGGAAGAAGCTGCCGCCGCCTCCTTTCCTTTTGTATGTGCGGGCGAATCAGGATGACCAGGATAGGTCTTTTTGCCTCCATCTCCAGGGTCTGCTGATGAACGATCTGGAGGAGTCGTCAAAGACGGCTCTGCAGCAACGAGGACCTTCTCCCCACGGCCGCTAGGGATTCGCCCCCTTCCTCTCCCACGCCCTCCGCGACCCCGAGCCATCTCCACCATGTACACTAATTTTGTTATAAACCATTTTACTTATTTTTATATAGCATGTCGTCAAATTGCATTGACTTTGTGTCTTGATCTTCTTGATTTTAGGAAAACATTGGAATTTAAATATATCACTTCCACACTCATACACTATGATGACAACGATATATTGGAAAATATTGGGTTAGTTTTTTCTTTAAGTATCTACTTTTTGAGTTATTATTTCTTATTATATCAGCACACTCAGGGATGGGCGCTTCAATCCTTTTACCATTGTCTAGGTAGTAGGATTGGGATTGGGGTAAGAATGGTTCCGTGATAGTTGGTATCATAGCTTACACACTCCCATATATTTTAAGTAATTTCTCAAGTCTCTTACACCCAAGAAACCCTAAGTCTATAATGGTGAAAATTGAGGTGTCTAGGCTTGGGGTCCTGGCATAATTTCTCCTATCCATTTTCATAGTGGCTAAGATCCTCCTCTCTACCTGGAAGAACATTAGCCCTTAGATCCGACCCCCATGGATCTCGGCCTAATTTGACGACTATCAAGTCATCTCCTACCTCCCGCAATCAGCGGGGAGGTGTATTTATGGTCGAGACTTGCAATCTCACCCCCTTGACCAAGATTCAAAGTTTTGAGCGAGCCAAAATGATCCTCTTGCAAATTCAAACTAATCTAGCCCTAGTTTGACCAACATTTATACACCTTGCACCGACCAAATGATCCATTTCCCTTACTCCTCTCCTACCAGCAGCCATGGCTGGTGCTCCAATTCCTCTAGCCCTAAACCTACATCCCGACCCTATAAAAAGGGTCCCTATTACACGCCAACACCACACCAAGATGCGAACCCCATCTTTACTCTCTTCTTCAGCCTTAGGCGGTCCAATTTCTTGCTCTGATCTTCTGCTACTGCAAACGACACCACCACCCAAACCTGTTGTGTGTTCCTCCACCATGCCACCTCTCCTCAACCCACCACCACCATCACACTCACTGAGGAGCGACGATCACAAACGACCTGCTCACGGCCTCCATCAGCCTCTCCTGTCCCTTTCCCCTTGAACACCAGTGAGGCTCCTCCACCTCATTTTTGGATCATGGGGAAGCCTGAGAAAGGGGAAAGTCATCCCCAAACCACTTCTAGAGAGGGGAATAAACCGGTCTAAGGACCCAAATGAATTGCTGATCAAACTAGCTAATTTGAAGATTGAATCGGCCGATCAAAGGACTGAAGCACCATGTAAGCCACCCTACCTACATGGATCCATTTTGGCCATTCCTGGTTCATCTGACCGTCATCTTTTTTCTAATATAAATGTTTTAACTTTGTACCCTCATGTATGTTATCCCAAGTGAATCTAGAACGTCTAGGGTTCAATTCCACTAACTATGTTGAGAGGATACAATCGTTGAAACATGACATAGAGTTATCATAGGGCTCACACAACCCAAACTTGTCTGCAACAAACCTCACACCATTGGAATCTCCACAAAGAAGACACAACCCATTGACACAAGAAATCAAGTCCTAAATAGAATTCCACAGCCCTTTTGTTCTATTAAGGTTATTGTGACCACAGATAGTAGTTAGAAAGAAAACAAAAATAGGAGTACAGACGTGCACATGTAAGAATTGATCTGATTCATAGATTTTAAGAACATTGATATCATTCTTGAATTACACAATAACAATTCTCCCCAAGGCTTTAATATCATGACTAGAAGTCCAAAAACCATCTTCAAACCTCCTATTCATAGTCTTCTTAACCTTCTTTCTTATCAGCTTCTACTCTTGAATAAAAACCAACATGCACTCATTCCTCATTATCATCTCTTAGGGTGTGAACTATCGACCAAGATAATTCAGTCCTCTCAGAAAGAGAGAACTAACCATTGGGAATAATGGCGGTTGGAAGCATGCCAACCTCAGTAGATCCATATCACCCTTATTTACAACAAGATGTGAAAAAGAGTTTGGAGAAATATGCACTCCAGATCTAAAAGCCACCTCCAGAGATTCTGAGGGGCCTCTAGGAGGTGAGTTGGTTTTCCTTGTATTCTTTCTTGAAGTACTGGAAATAGGAACAAAGCCATCATTCTTACCAACACTATTAACTGGTGTAATCAACTCACTTTTAGGACCAATGAGGAACCAATCACAAACTCCACCTCGATCTCCTTTGAAGTACATCAGTAGCATTCACAAATTGCTTAGCATTAGAATAAAGTTCATCATTAGAATTTTGAGCCTTTGATGATTTAGTAAACACCTTCTTTGGAACCAATACCATTTTCTTTTTTCCGTTCTATAAAACCTACTCCCATCCTGCATTCTCATGCCTAAAGGTACACCAAGTGTCACACTTACTTGGGATCCATTCATACTAGATATTGATCTTATGTTCAATCTCATCATTTCTCACTAAAGGAATCATCGTTAGGAATTCTGAAGTAGCAAGAGTCCGAACTAACATTCTCACAAATTCTAGCCTCTTAAACTCCAATGTAGCTTTGTCAACCTTCAAAGTCGTGTCAATGTAGGAACCTATGAAACTGAAGATCTCTTCATCCCATAGCTCCAAGGGCAGATCAAATAGCCTCACCCAGATATGTACCTCCATAAGCTTCAATTTCTCCAAAGAAGTGCCTCTTGCCCACTTCTTCATTATAAGAGGTTTCTGTGATACAAACCACGAGCCCTTATCATGGTTGTCTCCATGTCCTCCACCTCATAGAAATTCACAATAAAATAAGCATTCCCTCTCGAGATGATTTCTATAGTCTCTTTTACTTTCCAAAAATTTTGGAGGTATGTTTGTAGTGATAGCCAATGTGATTTTAGATCTACTATATGACTTGCAGCTGGTAACTTCCATATAGCATAGTTCTTTTTCAGAATCACCTTTGAGTACACGATATCCCTTTCCCAAACTGTCAAATCCTTTACTACAAGTGCTCCGATCTCTCCTACAAATACATTTTTCTTGAACAGATCTAACCATTGGTGTGGATCTTTTTCCACCCCAATATGATTAGGTCTCTTCCTCATGTCAGGTTGTCAGGAATACTAGGAGTAGGAGTTCTTCCATCTTGAACAATATTAGTAGTATCTGCTACACCAAGTGATGCCACCACTCCCTTGGGAATCACTTTTACCATCACCAGAGAAGTCTGTCGAGCCATATTCTAACAAGCTTTTTTTTAGATTGACATTATTTAGAGTTTTGTGTTAGGTGTAAAACATAAAAATTAGACTCTTATTATTAATCATGATTAAACAATGATCACTCTAGTCAAATATAAAATCATCCAAGTAAACCCTAATTAAGCAGCTAAGATGAAACTAGTTTACAATATCTCCACATTAAAAGGTTTCATCTAAAAAACATAAATATGAATGAACAAGACATTCACTATTCCTTTTATCATTTATTTCACTAACCCATGTATTTCATATCTAAATACTAAATTCAACATTGAATCCTTTTATATCTCTTCTTATAACAATAAATTTGAAATAAAGCTTTCAAATGATAGAGAAAGATTATCCTATATCACAAAAACTTACTCGAAAGAGAAAGAAGAATGAACCATCTTAAAACTTTTCATACCCTCTTGAGGCGTTACCTTAGAACTGGTAATCTAATATAACTATGAAAATTTATACAGTTAAATCTATACTATTATTCTATATCACAATTAGGAATGTTATCTTTGTTATTTTAAATTTAACTAATGTGTAGCTTTGATTTCAAAGCATTGACAAGCTACAAGGCTAGGATTGACAACAAATGTGCAATAATGAGATGGATTTCTGGTATGAATGATTAAAATCATTACTAACTATCTTTTCAATTTTATATTTTTCTTGCACGTATAAATATGAAATCATATGCAAAATTTATATTCTTTGGTATGCCTTTAACAAGTTATATTTCTAAAATAGAATTCATATATTATTGAAAACAACTTGTTTTCTCTTCTACATTATTCATTGTTACTTTCTTCTTCTTACTTATCTGCCTTCTTTTAATGATATTAAATAAATGTCTATAAATGAGAAAATATTTGGGGTTGGATATTCTTTCTAATACTACATGAATTTGTTTGAGATCACACGTTGTTCATATCACACTTCTCCATTTGTTAAGATCACACTTCCTACATTTCTGAATTACTATCACTTATAGCTTACTTTTCATATTGCAAATCACAAGATCTTGTTTTATAATATTACTATTATTGAAAGTCAAATCACTACTTACATTCTTTGAACCTCTACAACCCCAAACATTCCAAGCAGTGATACTTATATGTAACCTAATCTCATAATAACATGCCTTTACCTTGCTTAACTAGAAATGTAAATTTTATCTCTCTTGAAGTTAACCGACCTTAATCACACATCCAAAGAGGAGTAAATCTAGAGTAGTCAGACTCTTAAATTTATAACCCAATACTCAGGCCCTCCCAACTATTATACGAGGTTAGATGTAGTAAATTAGGGTCGTACCACAGTGATAAGTAGCGATAAGTGTTAAGAACGTAGAACCTTAGCTCATTTACACCAAACAAAAAGGATAGGTAAAGGTGGTGTTCTTAAGGAACAATATTAATCCAATCAAACAAATAAATAGAGGAAAGATAAATAAACAAAACAAGAGAGTAAAAGCAAACAAGCACAAGGTGACAAAAATATGGATGGGAACTTGGATTGGGTTTCACCAACTAAGATCTCTCACCAACATGCAATATTCACACCCTTTTGTATACTCTTAGCAAGATTACAAGAAATCATCATATATGTCTATTCCTCTCCTCTCAAGCTTAGGATAGATCTAGATTATAAGGTTGTCTCTCTCTCTCTCTCTATCTCTTTCTTGAGATGGAAAATAAACAATCACAATAATAACCATATGATCATTAGCTCTAGCATTCCAACATTCTCAGGCATTTATGCAAACCTAGAACACTTAGGTAAGGTTAATGTTACTCTTTTGAGACACTAATGACCAAACATCACAAGATGGTAGCTAATCATGCAAGTGAAGCATTAAGACCAAGTGAATTGAGTTAATCTTTACTAAGAACATATATATTTTAAAGGATGTAAGTATATACATGTTGGGAGAGCCTTAATGGCTATTCCCAAACCGAGCAATGGTTTTAGCCAGTCATGTTAGTGAGTATCATTACAAAATTGCAAAAGTGGAGATACATAAAAATAGAAGAAGGGATGGAGGAACAATGTAGAGAGATGTGTTAGATCTAAAGAAGGGAAGAAGGTGATACACCAATTGTACTCCTTCAGATCTGCAACAGGCGTTGGCATAGAGGATGTCACCTCCTTCTCTCAAAGAAGTGGATGACAATCTTATCTCTCTTTTGGACATTTGTCTTCATAGGTAGAAGATCGAGGGTGTGGATGGAGGTGAATTAGAAATGCAGTAGAAATTTGTCATATCTATAATGATCTGACCCTTTGCATGGACGAGATCGGTGCCTATTTATAGGTATAGTACACCGACTTAACCCCTATTGCTGTCACAACTACTAATGGAGTGTTGCAATCACTGCTCTTGTTTCGGGTGTTACTGTTGTTGCGATCGAGACTACTAATTGAGTGTTACAGTCAAAACAAACACTTGTTCCTCTCGATCAAGACACACAATGGATCTGTCACAATCGAAACTCATGATGGATCCTCATAGTCAAAACACACGTCGTATCCTTACAGTCGTTAAGGTTGTGTAGAACTGCTGCAAATGTAACAATAGGGATGCATTATGTTGGAGTGTAGAGATTGGTGATAAAGCTATATGAAGTAAAAAAAGGATTAGTAGCTTAGGCAATTAAATAAGATTTGGTCCAATGACATATAAAATAGATAGAGAAAAATAATTAAAGGGATGTAATTATATAAATAAAATAGACACAAAAGTTGTACAAAATAGTATGTTATCAACTCCCCTAAACATAGAATCTATCCTACCTGAGGCAATGGATAGAATAAAAGCATGGAGTGATGAGCAATTGTTGTTTTTTATGAACACACCACCACAAATTAACCCATCCTTACATCAAAACTTTTATGACAAGAATGGTTCACTCACTGAGGTCTTATTCCTCCCCTTATTTCTAGAGTTGTGCGACTTTATGAACCTACCACTGCCTTTTGTAGTAAAGGAACCTCCCTTAAAATATTGGCATCGCCTCGATTACTAACTGTACTCATAAATGGTTCCTTCAAGGGGTAGCTTTCACACCTGACCTTTATTTTGGTTGCGTCAAATCTATTGTGCTGGGGTAGGTTAGGCTTAAAGTGTGTTCCTGCATTTCTCAGTTTACCTCAACCATAATATTTTCATAAAGACAATGTCACCCAGTTGGGCCTTGATGTAGTGTCAGGTGGCCAAGTAAGGTTTTCTTCAAAATGCAAGTGTGTTTATAATGGCTTCCAGATTCCACTACCGGGAATGACGTATCTAAATTCTCGAGTGCAACAATACATTGGTCGTGTGAAATCCTTCAACATCTTTCAAGGCATAACTCCCATGATTTTATCTCTTTTGGCTATTTATTTTACTCATTGGCTTGGGAAAAGGACTTGTAAGGTTTTTGGCCACCCAAGCCTCTTTTTCTCCCAAAGTGAGGATTTTTTATAATCGGAGGGGGAAGTTGCTTCCATCATCTTGGAGGTGTATACTTTCCAACTAGTACTACAAGACTAGGGTGATTGGTTGGGAGTGTAGTTGATTAAGTCCTTCTTATTTCTAGGGATTTTATAGTTTTAGGAGTGTTCTTTGGCTTTGCACAATATTTTTCTGTAAGAATGGAAGGAGGTTGTATTGTTGTGTCATTTTCTTTCATGTAATTAGCATCTGATTTGTACCACTCTTAAACTAATTATGCTATAAAATAGAAGAAGGACGAACAAGACCAAAGTGGGAAAGTGAATAAATCTTATAAGGGTAGATCTCAAAACAATGAACTATAGTAAATGGTTCATTTTAGGGAAAAAAGTTCAAAATTCATTTTTTTAAAAAGTTTTCAAAATTTCTCGTACAATGTAGGGGTAAGTACAAATTTGTACAAAATATTCAATATTGGAATCAAAGGGAAAAATGTACCTCTCATTTCCATTTATAACTCCCCCCAAAACTCATCATACACTCCGTCCCGGATTGTCAAAGATGAAGGTTTGGAATAAATGAGCCACATTTAATTTTGTTGTGACTGTTCAGAGACAACCCATTTTGATTGCATCAACATGTCAACATATCCTCCTCTGAGTATGTGATAGTGTTCATGTTGTATTATTTGGACTTTTGAATCTCTTAGAGTTGTTGCGGTCATCCATCCTAGACAATACAAACCACAATCATTATACAGAGAAATATGATGGAGACTTCTATGATAGTATTGCATTTTCTTGAAGTCCTTACTCTTTACATGCTTGTACCCCTGGCCATTTTTTTAGATCATGTCTATTATCACTTCCATGCATGTTATTGCTTTTTCTTCAGTTGGTGCCTTCAATGTAGTCATGTTTGCATATTTTTTCAATGTGAAAGATGAATCTGAGTTGTCATATAAAATTGTGGTCTTCTCTTTGATGTTGGCTACAAAAAGAGTCCAATGATTATCATGGAGTATTGATAGGAATATGAAATCATGGAGGGAGTCCATCAGTCATAGTTGCAGGAATTCTTTTTCTCCTAACTTTTTGTTTTTCATGTCATCAACGAGTAAGAAGTAGGCCATGTGGACATGAGGCATATTATCGCCCAACATGGATTGATATGCAAACATGACACTCACATATAGGTATCCTCCTATATTTAGAGTGTCACAAAGGTCATCCTTGAGCATGCATATTCCACCCTATTTGAAAATAACTTCCTCCTCATTGTCATCCTCCTTCTACCTATCCATTATCAGCATTAGTGAACCACATTACGGATCTTCATAGGCCCATCTGTTAAAGTCATGGAAAGATGGTTCTGTGGTCCCTATCCACCCATCTAGCCTTACCTCTTGTAGTTCTTCATCATCAACCTCCTCTTCTTGTCTAGAGCTAGTTTCTTTTTGTTCAACAACTTCTATGATGGTTGTCACGATTGTCTTTTCAACGACTGTCTTTTCCTGAAGGTTTTGTTGCTCATGTTGTGGCTTATTAGATGGCCACCATGCCTTCCATGTAGACGCGTGAGCCAGTTTAGAAGGGTCGACCCACAGAGTGTTTAGCTTATCTCTCCATGACCTTTTCTATGGCATAGGGACTCCTGTACACAATCTGCATGGCAGAACATCAGGAGGTATTGCAGGGTCATTGAAGAAACATTGATCATATATGACCTCCATGGTGTAGGCGCTACACAAGCCATACAAGACTTCAAGGAAGAGGTCTTCCATAGGGATTTCCATATTTATTGGTTCCATCATTCTAAGTATGATCAAGGCACAATCCCTTAAACCTCGTTCCCCTTGAGGAACTTTAATAGTAATAAATAAGTTTTTCTAGTTTGGTTTGTGCAGGTTTCTTGATAATTGTATAGAAAGATGGAGGTGAAGATGTAACATCCCTGACCTGGGTTATGACCTAACCCTGGAAGTTTTGCCTAAATATGTAATTATATACTTGTGAACACTCCGTGGCATGTAATTAAGTTCCTCAGGAACATTTACTTTCAATTTTGCTCCTTTTTGTATAAAGTTGTAGCAATGTGTTGTATGCAGGGACCTATGTGCAAATTACCCAGTTTAAGGGTTGAACTTGCAAAATTCACAAGATGAGACGTATCTCTGATGTTGAATCATCATGAGGATGGTTATGGTAAAGTTTGAGGGATTTCCCAAGCTTGAGCACCAAGGTGCAGCTGTGGAAGCAATCCCCATGCTTAGAAACCCTAATTTGGGGTAAAGTGCAATTTACCCAAATTGAGGGGTCTAAATTTTAATTTTCAATATCTAGAACATCTTTCATGACTCTTATCATCATTTAGAGTAGAAATGATGGAAGGGGCACATCAAAGATTGATCAGATGAGAAAAAGTGATCTTTGTGGTGAAAGTCACCTAATGTGGGTATGAGAGCTTTCAAGCATATACCCTAGTTATAGGTTGGCTTCTTTTACCTTTAGATCTTGAGATTTCATGATATTTGCATAAGGATAGATATGTTTGGACGTGCCCTTGAGCAAGGAGGGACCTAGATGTGATTTCTAATCTTGTGAGGTCCTTAGGGTGTAAAAGGGGCTAAAGTATATAAGCCACTTCTTTGCAAGATAAGTGAACGATCTTTTCTTCCCTTCATTTTCACTTCTCCTCTTGCTCAAACGACCAAGGATAGCTCTGGAGCTCAGGGGGGCGACCAACCTATTCTAGGTAAGAGAACACCACCTTCTAGCTCGAATTCATGGAGGAATTCACCCTTTTAGGTTGGTTTTGTGGATAGCTTACTTAGTCTTCTTGTTCTAGCCAATCAAACCTACATTTCCTTGGAGATTTCACCTCTGACCAAGTTGTGGAAGCTCAAGGACGCCATTAAAGCCTGGAGCTTGAAGTCTTGGATCTCTAGGATCAATCTTTAGGCGGGTTTTATAACTCTAAACTCTTGCTTTATATGTATGCTTAATTCTTGCAAATTTACTTGGTAAATTCTTCTTCTACCTCCCTTCTTCCTTGCACGTTTGCAACCAAAATAGTGGGGGAACCGACCTTGCTAGAGGTTGAAGATGAGGGGCGTGATTCCCTATGTTACTTTTTCAAACGACCTTGGACCCTTTTGGTCCAAACGGTTGCAAACCGTTTGGGTTCAAACGGTTTCAAACCGTTTGCCCTCAAACGGTCTTGCAAGACCGTTTGGATTGAAACGGTCTCAAGACCATTTGATAAAGTTGATCAAGGGACGACCGTTTGAGGGTCTGTTCCTAATATATTGAATTTCATCTCTACAAAGAATCAAAGCTTAATTCTTAACCAATTGAGAGTTGAAGGCACTTCAACATGAAACCCTAATCGGGTGAAAAAGTGCTGATTTGAAACATAGATCTTGTTGAGTTTTGGGTTGAAGGACCCAAACGGTCTCAAGACCGTTTGGGGGTTCCTCCAAACGGTCCCAAGACCGTTTGGGCACAACCCAAGACCGTTGGAAGGTTTAGGGTTGAGTTAATCTAATGGTTTGAGGGTCCAATTACAAGAAGTTGATGAATTGATGAAAATTGCTGATTTTGACCTAATTGGACTTCAACCCTAGTCAAAACGACTTAGTTTTTTGTCAAACTTTGGGAAAACGGTCTAAAGACCGTTTGGATGATGTCCAAACGACCTCAAGACCGTTTGGACCAAGTTGGAGCCCAATTGGAGGTCAATTGATAGGTTCAACCTTGAGTTGATTCACATTGTTGAACATTGATGACCAACCGATTTGAAACCCTAATTGAGAAGGATTGAACCCTAATTGGCTTGCAATTGAGGGTCAATTTGATGTCTAATTGACTAAGGCTAACCCTAATTGACTCAATTTATAAGGGGTTAACATAGCTTTGACCAATTTAGGGCTTCAACCAACACTTCCATGAACATTGGTAACCTTTGAACCACTTTGGAGGTCCAAACGGTTTGAGCCCATTTGGACCAAACGGTCTCAAGACCGTTTGGATCCAAACGGTCTCAAGACCGTTTGAGACCAAACGGTCTCAAGACCGTTTGGGCTCAAACGACCTTAGGATCGTTTGGTCCAATCGATCTCAAGCTGATTTGATCAAACGATTTCAAACCGTTTGAAGCTCCAAACGGTTTGGAAAGTCAACCCTTCCAAACAGTCTTCACCTCCAAATGGTCTCAAGACCGTTTGGATCCAAATGGTCTCAAGACCGTTTGGAGCCAAACGGTCTCAAGACCGTTTGGGTGGTTGAAACCGTTTGGAGATGATTGGTGATGGTTTGTACTTAACCATTTGATGGTGTAATTAGTTCAATGGTGATCTAATATAAACCCTAATGATAACCTAGGTCATTAAGGGACTATGTGATTAGTGAGTTAACCCATGATGGTGATCATGAGGCAAATTACCAAAATACCCTTGAAGGGTCTAAAGGGGGAAAACCTTGTTCTAATCAAACCCTAATCACATGATAGTGATGTTAGGGCTAATGTTAGTTAATGGAGACTTAACTCAACCTAATCTAGAATGGTGCTATCACCACCTACTAGTGAGAGGAGAGAGAAAGTATCCTAAGAGAGAGAAAGTATCCTAGAGAGAGAAAGTACCCTTTTAAGGTGGAAACTCAAGAGAGATACTTCATATACACATGAAAGTGCATGATTAAGGAATGATCCACCTATGTGAGGTCATGGAAACCATAATTATGATATCCAATGAATCTTAATCTTATTTAAGAACCTCAATGATGATGTTTCTCTTACATGATGATGTAATGAGTACAATTCACCATGGAGTGAATAGTAAACCCTAATTTCAGGGTAATAACATGAAGGATGAATAGTAAACCCTAATTATTGAATTGTTTACTATTATCAGTTGATTTAACCATGCAGGTTGTCATGAGATGATGGTCATATCCAGGTATGGAATACCATGTTATATTCATTGAAAGCATGCCTTAAGCTTTATGAATAAGTGAATTATCTTGATGTACTGTTAGTGACATCTAATGAGGTTTATGGGCTGCAAGAGCCATAAACATCAACAAGGTCATGCTTCACAGATGACTTGTAATAAGATGACTGAGAACCAATGATTGAAAAGAGTTAGGCCTGCTACATTTTAGTATTCTCATTTATAGCTGTTATGCTAATGTGATTGTTTGAAGAACAATGTTTAAAGAATATTGAATGTACCTAACTAATCAAGTGAAATATAGAGCCCTGATCATAGATCCATCATTGTCAGAGTCTAAATGATGGTGAAATAGGTTTTCCCCAGGGAACTTCTGGATCACATACTTTTGAGTATGTGGGGTACATGGATGTGTAGAACCTTACATCCTAGTGTAGGTATTTGATGTAGATTCTTGTAGTCCGTCATACCTTCACTAAAAGAGAAAAGGTGAGAGTATTTGATGTAGATTCTAGTAGTCCATCAAACCCCACCACAAAGTCCAAAAGGTGAGATGTATCACTACACTCCCTTAAAGACACAAACACCGCATCGATGAAAGATAAACAAGAAATCTTCCGATGGCGAAGAGAGTACATAATGCCACTGTAACCCTAAAAATAGCGAAGGTCAAGTTTACCCTGGAGAGCTATTATAAAGGACATCCCGCCAGATGTCTAACCAACAATCCTCTAACTGACTGAGGAAGATGAGGTCATAAGAATCCAGCTCTTTTATTGACCTATGTATGATACTGATGTGACTTCTTAGCGATCAGTTGGAGTATGAGTGGTATGCCTCATCTCCACAGGGCATAATAATGTTTGAAAAACATAATCAACAATGTAGTATATCTGTCAGAGTTATCTACGAGTTATTTGATTGATGTTACCTTGAATAGCGCATATGTTCTCATATTTTAATATTGATTGAACTCTTGCTTATCATCTAAACTGTTAGTGAATACCTTGAAGGCTTTTATTGCTTTAGTTATTCCTTGCTTTGCTTATAAAGCTTCTAGTGGAGAGTTATAACTCTCGCTGGGGCAATTATGTATAATTGTCTCACCCCGTAGACTTCTACTTTTTAGGTGGTCGTCGAAGACGGAGGAACAAGAATCCAGGTGACCAATCCCAGCAGCACCAGGAGCAGTAAATCTCAGGTGGAGATTCAGCCTGCTTTATGGTGTAGAATAGAGTCAGTCCTATGTGTCCTCTGTACTCTCAGGTCCTGGAGTGTTTTGAGTATGAATTCTTGAGAGATTTTGTATCATGTTGTATATAATTACTCAAGAAGTAATTTGTCAGTGATGTAAACAGTTAAATCCTTTTTCTGTGGAAAAGGTTTGTGGTTTCAAGCTCTTGTCTCGAAAAGTTTTAATTTCCCGTGATGTTTGTCTTCCGTTGTTTATCGATTGCTTCCGCACATGTTTAAATCGGGATTAATTCGTGGTTTGGAGATCGGAGCCCACAATTAAGTGGTATCAGAGCTCTAGGTTCGCCGAGTCTACAGAGGCATAGGACTTAGGAGGTCGAGTCTATCTTTAGTATTCCTTCCTTATCTAATAGAATCTTCTACTCCTCAGGAGAAGAAGATACTTAAGAATCTCAGAGCGACATGATGAGAACGTGGTAGAAAGTAGTGCTAGTGCACCCTAAGGCGGTGCAGGAGTACCAGAGAGGGAGCAGCCTGTACTAGAACAACCTAGAGAGCCACCCCAGTTCAACCCAGCCGACATGGGTGACCCAGCAGTCCAGACAATGTTTGGGCAGTTCATGACTGCCATGACACACATAACCGACAGGTTGCCTATGCCTGCACCTAGGGCACCTGTCCAACCAGAAGGACAAGGTCTCGGGAAGACGTTCGAGCGACTACGTTGTGTCGGAGCTACCAAGTACCTCGGGACTGCTGACCCCGCAGATGCTGATCTGTGGTTGATAGAACTGGAGAAGGCTTTTAGGATACTCAATATCCCTGAAGTTGAGAAGGTTAGACATGCTGTCTATCTTCTCAAAGGAAGTGCTGGTCACTGGTGGACCATGGAAGAGCAGAAGAGACCTGGGATAGAGATCTCGTGGGAAGAGTTTCGGCGGGAATTTGTTCAGAGATATTTTCCAAAGACCTTCCTAGATGAGAAGATCTCTCAGTTTGAGAGACTGAGGCAGGGAGTCATGAACATTAGCGAGTATGAAGCTAAGTTCATGGAGTTGCTGTGGTTTTGTCCGCACATGGCTGCCACAAAAGAAGAGAGAATCAAAAGGTTTGAGAGGGGGTTGAATGCTGATATAACTACCCCAGTGTCTGCCTTAGAAAACCGAGAGAGATTCTCTACCTTCGTTGAGTCAGTCTGAAGGATAGAGAGATCTGTGGTTGAGAAGAGACAGACCCAGAAAAGATATCCACAGTTCCAGGGTTCTTCATCTATGGACTTTAAGAAGTCTAGATCCTCTGCACCTAACCCTCCACCATCTAGATCTAGTTCTCAGACTCAGTGGTCTCCAAGTAGAGGTAGAGGAAGAGGACAACCACCTCGGGAGACTCAGGGTTCTGCATCAATGTCCGCTACCGGACCACAAAGACCACAAGAAAGAAGCTGCTACAACTGTGGTAAGGTGGGACATTTGATGAAGGACTGCCGATCTAGGCCTGTCAGTGTGACACAACCTCCCAGACAAGGACAACAGGGATCACAGAGGGGACAATCTCAAGGAACAGGTCGAGGACGCGGGGAAGCGTCTCAAGCTGGATCATCAACACCACCTCAACAACAGGCTACGGCAAGGTTCTATGCTATGAACCCACCAGAAGCAGTGGTTGATCCACAAGTGGTGACAGGTCAGATGGAACTTTTATATTCTGATATGTCTAAATCTTGTGTAGTATCTGTTCTGATTGACCCGGGTGCTACACACTCTTTCATCACTCGAAGAGTGATTCGTAACTGCAATATGACAACTAGTCATAGAACATATAGGTTGTTGTTGGAGACTCCGTTGAGCGGGTCTGCTATTCTGCAAGAAGTATGCTCTCCCTGCGTACTCTTCTTTTCTAAACAGCGCATTCAAGTGGACTTTATACCGCTTGATATGCAAGGATTTGATATAATCCTAGGGATGGATACCTTGGAAAGGTATCGAGTTGTCTTGGATTGTGAGTCCAAGTTGGCAGTGTTTGTTGATGAAAGCAACACATGGATCTTTCAAGGTGAAAGAAAGATTCTGCCCACCTGTCTTGTATCAGCTTTGGTTGCTGATAAGTTGATGAGGCAAGGATGTTATGCATTCTTGGCCCATGTGGTAGATGTTACCAAGAAAAGTCCCAACCTTGCTGAAGTTCCTATAGTCAGGGAATTTGAGGATGTATTTCCTGAAGAACTTCCTGGTATACCACCACCTCGGGAGATTGATTTTGAGATCAATTTGGTCCCAGATACGAAACCCATAGCCCAGACTCCGTATAGGATGGCGCCAGCCGAGATGGCAGAACTCAAGAAACAACTTCAAGAGTTACTTGAGAAGGGTTTCATCCGACCGAGTACCTCACCTTGGGGTGCTCCGGTCTTATTTGTTAAAAAGAAAGATGGATCAATGCGATTGTGCATTGACTATAGACAAGTCAATAAAGTAACAATAAAGAACAAGTATCCTTTGCCGAGGATCGATGATCTTTTCGACCAGTTGCGTGGTGTAATAGTCTTCTCCAAGATAGACTTAAGGTCTGGATATCATCAACTCCGCATTAAGGACAGTGACATATCCAAGTCTGCCTTTAGGACAAGATATGGTCACTATGAGTTCACGGTTATGTCGTTTGGACTAACCAATGCACCAGCTGCATTCATGGAACTCATGAATAGAGTCTTTCGACCCTTCCTTGATCAGTGTGTTGTTGTCTTCATAGATGACATACTGATTTTTAGTAAGGATGCTCAGCAACATGAGCAGCACCTTCGCCAGACTTTGACCTTTCTAAGAGAACATAAGCTATACGCTAAGTTTAGAAAGTGTGAGTTCTGGTTATCTGAAGTGTCTTTCCTTGGATATGTGGTATCTACCTCGGGAATTCGTGTTAACCCTGCAAAGGTAGAATCTGTTCTGCAGTGGGAACAACCGAAGACACCGACGGAGATTAGAAGTTTCTTGGGGTTAGCTGGTTATTATCGAAGGTTTATCAATAATTTCAGTTCTATAGCCTTACCTTTGACCAAGTTAACCCGGAAGGATGTTCCTTTTGCTTGGAGTGATAAGTGTCAACAGTCTTTTCAGCTGTTGAAGGAGAGGTTGACAAGTGCACCTGTGCTTGTGCTACCTGAGCAAGGAAAGCAATATATAATCTTTTGTGATGCCTCCAAGAATGGACTTGGATGTGTGTTGATGCAGGATAAACAAGTGATTTCTTTTGCTTCCCGACAGCTTAAGAAACACGAGGAGAATTATCCGACACATGATTTAGAGTTAGCTGCTGTGGTCCATGCCTTGAAAATCTGGAGACATTATCTTTACGGAGAAACTTTCCATATTTTCACAGACCACAAGAACCTTAAGTACATCTTCACTCAGCATGAGCTCAATATGAGGCAACGTCGCTGGATGGAGTTAATCAAGGACTACGATTGTACAATTGATTACCATCCGGGCAAAGCCAATGTGGTTGCAGATGCCTTGAGTAGGAAATCAGCAACATCAACCATGGATAGGGCACAACTAAGTTCCTTAGTATGCTCTAGAAGAGATATGCTTATCTCTTTAAGACAAAACAATGTGTAGTTGAAGGCATCATTGTTAGCTGGTTTGTTAGCTGAGATGCAGATTAAACCTACCGTAAGAGAGCAAATAAAGGAGGCACATCAAGTAGATGCTGCAGTTCAGCAGTTTAGATCTGAGCTTGGTGATGAGAAGCGAGAAGGTTTTCATGAGTCAGATGACCAGGTGGCATGCTATCATGGAAGGATGATAGTGCCAGATGTGGATAACCTGAGGAAGTTAGTTCTGGAGGAAGCTCATTCTTCAATGTATGCTATGCATCCAGGGAGCACCAAGATGTATCGAAACTTGAAGGATATGTATTGGTGGCCTGGGATGAAGAAGGATGTAGCTGAGTTTGTTCTGAGGTGTCCTATGTGTCAGCAGGTCAAGGCTGAACACCAGAAACCTGCAGGAACAATGCAACCCTTACCCATACCACAATGGAAGTGGGACCATGTGACCATGGACTTTGTTGTTGGCCTACCCAGGACAAACAAAGGACATGATTCCATTTGGGTAGTTGTTGATAGGTTGACAAAGACAGCACATTTCTTACCCGTCAAAACAACCTATTATGCTGAAAGGTTATCCCAGTTATATGTTCAAGAGATAGTGCGTTTGCACGGAGTTCCTGTCACCATAGTTTCTGACAGAGGTCCCCAGTTTACAAGTCGCTTTTGGGAACAGTTACACAGAGCCCTAGGCACCAAGCTAAGGTTTAGTACAACCTTTCATCCCCAGACTGATGGACAGTCAGAAAGGACTATACAAACCTTGGAAGATTTGTTGAGAGCATGTGTTCTCCAGTTTACCGGAAGTTGGGATCTACATCTAAACTTGATAGAGTTTGCCTATAACAATAGCTATCAACATAGCATTGATATGGTACCATATGAAGCCTTATATGGTAGACGTTGTAGATCACCCTTGTGTTGGTATGAGACTGGTGAGCACCAGTTGTTAGGTCCTGATCTTGTGCAGCAAACTACAGATAAGATTAAAGTAATACAACAACAGCTTAAGACTGAACAGGATAGACAGAAATCGTATGCCGATAAACGTCGTAGACCCCTAGAATTCCAGGTTGGAGACAGAGTGTACCTCAAGGTCTCACCTTGGAAAGGAGTCCTTCGTTTTGGAAAGAAAGGGAAGTTAGCTCCTAGATTTATGGGACCTTATCCAATTGTTGAAAGAGTTGGAAAGGTGGCCTATAGACTAGAGTTACCTCAGGAGCTGCAGAAGCTGCACCCTGTGTTTCACATTTCCATGCTGAGGAAATGTCACCCAGACACCGAGTCAGTTCTACAACCTATGGAAGTAGAATTGAAAGAAGACATAACATATGAGGAGGGACCAGTGTCAATCCTCGATAAAAGAACTAAAAAGTTAAAGAAGAAGGATATAAGACTTGTAAAAGTTCTCTGGAACCATCGTGATGTTGAAGAAGCCACTTGGGAACTAGATGATGAGATGAGAAGGAAATACCCTACTCTTTTCTTATAATATGCTTTATCGATTTCGGGGACGAAATCTTTTTGAAGGGGTAAAGAATTTGTAACATCCCTGACCTAGGTTATGACCTAACCCTGGAAGTATTGCCTAAATATGTAATTATATACTTGTGAACACTCCCTGGCATGTAATTAAGTTCCTCAGGAACATTTACTTTCAATTTTTCTCCTTTTTGTATAAAGTTGTAGCAATGTGTTGTATGCAGGGACCTATGTGCAAATTACCCAGTTTAAGGGTTGAACTTGCAAAATTCACAAGATGAGATGTATCTCCGATGTTGAATCATCATGAGGATGGTTATGGTAAAGTTTGATGGATTTCCCAAGCTTGAGCACCAAGGTGCAGCTGTGGAAGCAATCCCCATGCTTAGAAACCCTAATTTGGGGTAAAGTGCAATTTACCCAAATTGAGGGGTCCAAATTGTAATTTTCAATATCTAGAACATCTTTCATGACTCTTATCATAATTTAGAGTAGCATTGATGAAAGGGGCACATCAAAGACTGATCAGATGAGAAAAAGTGATCTTTGTGGTGAAACTCACCTAATGTGGGTATGAGAGCTTTCAAGCATATACCCTAGTTATAGGTTGGCTTCTTTTACCTTTAGATCTTGAGATTTCATGAGATTTTAATAAGGATAGATAGGTTTGGACGTGCCCTTGAGCAAGGAGGGACCTAGATGTGATTTCTAATCTTGTGAGGTCCTTAGGGTGTAAAAGGGGCTAAAGTATATAAGCCACTTCTTTGCAAGATAAGTGAACGATCTTTTCTTCCCTTCATTTTCACTTCTCCTCTTGCTCAAACGACCAAGGATAGCTCTGGAGCTCAGGGGGACGACCAACCTGTTCTAGGTAAGAGAACACCACCTTCTAGCTCGAATTCATGGAGGAATTCACCCTTTTAGGTTGGTTTTGTGGATAGCTTACTTAGTCTTCTTGTTCTAGCCAATCAAACCTACGTTTCCTTGGAGATTTCACCTCTGACCAAGTTGTGGAAGCTCAAGGACGCCATTAAAGCTTGGATCTTGAAGTCTTGGAGCTCTAGGATCAATCTTTAGGCGGGTTTTATAACTCTAAACTCTTGCTTTATATGTATGCTTAATTCTTGCAAATTTACTTGGTAAATTCTTCTTCTACCTCCCTTCTTCCTTGCACGTTTGCAACCAAAACAGTGGGGGAACCGACCTTGCTAGAGGTTGAAGATGAGGGGCGTGATTCCCTATGTTACTTTTTCAAACGACCTTGGACCCTTTTGGTCCAAACGGTTGAAAACCGTTTGGGTTCAAACGGTCTTGCAAGACCGTTTGGATTGAAACGGTCTCAAGACCGTTTGATAAAGTTGATCAAGGGACGACCGTTTGAGGGTCTGTTCCTAATATATTTAATTTCATCTTTGCAAAGAATCAAAGCTTAATTCTTAACCAATTGAGAGTTGAAGGCACTTCAACATGAAACCCTAATCGGGTGAAAAAGTGCTGATTTGAAACATAGATCTTGTTGAGTTTTGGGTTGAAGGACCCAAACGGTCTCAAGACCGTTTGGGGGTTCCTCCAAACGGTCCCAAGACCGTTTGTGCACAACCCAAGACCGTTTGAAGGTTTAGGGTTGAGTTAATCTAATGGTTTGAGGGTCCAATTACAAGAAGTTGATGAATTGATGAAAATTGCTGATTTTGACCTAATTGGACTTCAACCCTAGTCAAAATGACTTAGTTTTTGGTCAAACTTTGGGCAAACGGTCTCAAGACCGTTTGGATGATGTCCAAACGACCTCAAGACCGTTTGGACCAAGTTTGAGCCCAATTGGAGGTCAATTGATAGGTTCAACCTTGAGTTGATTCACATTGTTGAACATTGATGACCAACCGATTTGAAACCCTAATTGAGAAGGATTGAACCCTAATTGGCTTGCAATTGAGGGTCAATTTGATGTCTAATTGACTAAGGCTAACCCTAATTGACTCAATTTATAAGGGGTTAACATAGCTTTGACCAATTGAGGGCTTCAACCAACACAACCATGAACATTGGTAACCTTTGAACCACTTTGGAGGTCCAAACGGTTTGAGCCCATTTGGACCAAACGGTCTCAAGACCGTTTGGATCCAATCGGTCTCAAGACCGTTTGAGGCCAAACGGTCTCAAGACCATTTGGGGCCAAACGGTCTCAAGACCGTTTGGGCTCAAACGACCTTAGGATCATTTGGTCCAATCGATCTCAAGCTGATTTGATCAAACGGTTTCAAACCGTTTGAAGCTCCAAATGGTTTGGAAAGTCAACCCTTCCAAACGGTCTTCACCTCCAAACGGTCTCAAGACCGTTTGGGTGGTTGAAACCATTTGGAGATGATTGGTGATGGTTTGTACTTAACCATTTGATGGTGTAATTAGTTCAATGGTGATCTAATCTAAACCCTAATGATAACCTAGGTCATTAAGGGACTATGTGTTTAGTGAGTTAACCCATGATGGTGATCATGAGGCAAATTACCAAAATACCCTTGAAGGGTCTAAAGGGGGAAAACCTTGTTCTAATCAAACCCTAATCACATGATAGTGATGTTAGGGCTAATGTTAGTTAATGGAGACTTAACTCAACCTAATCTAGAATGGTGCTATCACCACCTACTAGTGAGAGGAGAGAGAAAGTATCCTAAGAGAGAGAAAGTATCCTAGAGAGAGAAAGTACCCTTTTAAGGTGGAAACTCAAGAGAGATACTTCATATACACATGAAAGTGCATGATTAAGGAATGATCCACCTATGTGAGGTCATGGAAACCCTAATTATGATATCCAATGAATCTTAATCTTATTTAAGAACCTCAATGATGATGTTTCTCTTACATGATGATGTAATGAGTACAATTCACCATGGAGTGAATAGTAAACCCTAATTTCAGGGTAATAACATGAAGGATGAATAGTAAACCCTAATTGTTGAATTGCTTACTATTATCAGTTGATTTAACCATGCAGGTTGTCATGAGATGATGGTCATATCCAGGTATGGAATACCATGTTATATTCATTGAAAGCATGCCTAAGCTTTATGAATAAGTGAATTATCTTGATGCACTGTTAGTGACATCTAATGAGGTTTATGGGCTGCAAGAACCATAAACATCAACAAGGGCATGCTTGACAGATGACTTGTAATAAGATGACTGAGAACCAATGATCGAAAAGAGTTAGGCCTGCTACATTTTAGTATTCTCATTTATAGCTGTTATGCTAATGTGATTGTTTGAAGAACAATGTTTAAAGAATACTGAATGTACCTAACTAATCAAGTGAAATGTAGAGCCCTGATCATAGATCCATCATTGTCAGAGTCTAAATGATGGTGAAACAGGTTTTCCCCAGGGAACTCCTGGATCACATACTTTTGAGTATGTGGGGTACATGGATGTGTAGAACCTTACATCCTAGTGTAGGTATTTGATGTAGATTCTTGTAGTCCGTCATACCTTCACTAAAAGAGAAAAGGTGAGAGGATTTGATGTAGATTCTAGTAGTCCATCAAACCCCACCACAAAGTCCAAAAGGTGAGATGTATCACTACACTCCCTTAAAGACACAAACACCGCATCGATGAAAGATAAACAAGAAATCTTCCGATGGCGAAGAGAGTACAGAATGCCACTGTAACCCTAAAAATAGCGAAGGTCCAGTTTACCCTGGAGAGCTATTATAAAGGACATCCCGCCAGATGTCTAACCAACAATCCTCTAACTGACTGAGGAATATGAGGTCATAAGAATCCGACTCTTTTATTGACCTATGTATGATACTGATGTGACTTCTTAGCGATCAGTTGGAGTATGAGTGGTATGCCTCATCTCCACAGGGCATAATAATGTTTGAAATACATAATCAACAACGTAGTATATCTGTCAGAGTTATCTACGAGTTATTTGATTGATGTTACCTTGAATAGTGCAGATGTTCTCATATTTTAATATTGATTGAACTCTTGCTTATCATCTAAACTGTTAGTGAATACCTTGAAGGCTTTTATTGCTTTAGTTATTCCTTGCTTTGCTTATAAAGCTTCTAGTGGAGAGTTATAACTCTCGCTGGGGCAATTATGTATAATTGTCTCACCCCGTAGACTTCTACTTTTTAGGTGGTCGTCGAAGACGGAGGAACAAGAATCCAGGTGACCAATCCCAGCAGCACCAGGAGCAGTAAATCTCAGGTGGAGATTCAGCCTGCTTTATGGTGTAGAATAGAGTCAGTCCTATGTGTCCTCTGTACTCTCAGGTCCTGGAGTGTTTTGAGTATGAATTCTTGAGAGATTTTGTATCATGTTGTATATAATTACTCAAGAAGTAATTTGTCAGTGATGTAAACAGTTAAATCCTTTTTCTATGGAAAAGGTTTGTGGTTTCAAGCTCTTGTCTTGAAAAGTTTTAATTTCCCGTGATGTTTGTCTTCCACTGTTTATCGATTGCTTCCGCACATGTTTAAATCGGGATTAATTCATGGTTTGGAGATCGGAGCCCACAGAAGAGGTACTTTCAGGGAATCACATGCCTCTTTATTCTTGAAGATCATTAATGTGCTAGGTAGCTCTCTAGCATAGTAGTTGTAAATAGTGGTTTGTCGATCATAAAGATTTATGACAATCATTTCCCAATACTTGACAGTTCTGATGGGCAATGTGACAAAGAGGGTTTCTTCCCTATTCACAACACTTTGGAGCTCTTCACAGATTTTGAGCTAAATCTATCTTCGTACAAAATTTTGGCTAGATGTGTAGTGCCATTGAGTACGGGTTGTACCTTGTCGGGTTGGAGGAATTCTTCTAGTATGGTTGTGCAGAGAACCTTAAATAGGCATTTGTGCACCCATGCCTTCTCTAATAATATCCCTCTAAAGTTCTCTATTGTCAACATCCTCTCTTTCTTGTTATAGAACCCCTGGTAGATATACTAAATGTATACTGGCAACTAATGCGTGATACGAACATCATGTCCATCCCTACTAAATTGCATGGAAGCAGAGGTGCTACAACTATTATATCTTTTTCCACATATGGATGTCACATTCTTTCTTACGCACCAACAAAGAATGAAGCCAGACCATCTTCATCATCATCTGATATTCCTTAAACAATTATTTGTATAGGTGAGGCTGGGGCAACATTGGCAGGAGGAGAGATGGGGACATGATCTTCAGTAATCGCACATGGCTCTAATTCTACTATATCATCACCAGTGTCTAGTCCAATATATGTTTTTATGATTTCTTCTACTGATGGTGTTGTTTCTAGCACAACCCATGTAATTGTAACCAAGGTAGCAACAATCTTGTCATCATAGATTTCATCACGGTGCTCATTGTGCTCATCTAAATTTAAGTATATGTCACGGACGTCCATTGATATATCTAACTCATTGATGCAACATTGTAGAGTCATGTCATCAAAGGAGTTAGCTGAACGCACACCACTTTCCTTTCCTTACTGTGGTGGGTTGGCATCAATTGGGATGTCGTCTAGGGGATCGTCTGTTGTAGGTGTGGAGTTTAGGTCAAACCCTAATTCTAAAGCATTGGTTTCTTCTATGTTCTCAATCGTAGGATCCTCTAGCTAAAATGCTGGGATATTAACTCTTTCCTCTCTGGGTGGAGGTGGTGCATTTGCCACTCCTTTGTCTTCATGGTGTTCGAGATTGGAAGGACTTGAATATGCTTGAGATGTTGAAGGGCTGGCCATTTTCCCTGACCTCTTTTTAGCTCGCCATTCTTCTAATTACTGGCGTTTAACTTCCATTTCCTTCCACTCCTCTTTGAGCTTTTTGTACTCCTCTTCCACTACCTTGAGTGTTTTATCATTGTGGGGATGCATGTCATCAATATCTTGTCGGAACACTTCTCACTCCCTTCTGAGCTGTTCCATATCTGCAACCATGGATTGCGTGGTATTTATCATTGTTTCTTGGTTGAGGAGGACATTGGTCATAACATCTAGTAATGACATGGTTCTATCTACAATTATTTATACATGTGTTGTTGGATCTTACAGTCTAGAACAAATGAGCATATTTGGTGAAGAAGAAATATGTATTTTCCTAGATGGCATCAAACCGATATTGAGTTCTTGCCAAAGGTTCACATGAGTTGTTTTTGTTCATTTGTAGATGAAGTTGATGCATCTATCATTGTATTAGAAGTTTGTGGCATTGGCTGGGTGTCAGCGCCAATTTCTAGTTGATGATCGGATTGTTTCACTTGTTGTGTTGGCTGTACAAATTCTCCTGGTATGCCTTATCGTGTTGTACTCATTGCATGTTTAGCGCTTGATGGCTTAGGCAGGTCTCTGTTGTTTTAGTTGGTATTTCTGGTCCCTACTTTAGTCATTGGAGGGGTTGGGGTTGGTTTCTCGGGTTCTCTGATAGCCTCATATTGCCCTACGAGATCTTCCTCAATTTCAATGGCTTGTTCCCAAGTAGATGTAGGAATGCCCAGCTGGTCTCATGATCTCTCGATGGGTGCTTTTGGTACTATTTGAGTGACTAGAGGAGAGGTTGGAGTAGTGTGGAGTCCTTCTATAACATCCCTGACCTGGGTTATAACCTAACCCTAGAAGTTTTGTCTAATTATGTAACTAAACACCTGTGATTACTCTCTGGCATGTAATTAAGTTCCTCAGGAACATATACTTTCATTTTGCTCCTTTTTAAACAAAGTTGTAGCATTGTTTTGTAATGCAGGGACCCATGTGAAAATTACCCAGTTTAAGGGTTTAACTTGCAATTTCACAGGTTGAGATGTTCTTTTGATAATGAGACATCATACGAGTGAATATGATGAGGTATGATGGATTTCCCAAGCCTGGGCATCAAGATGCAGCTTGTGGAATGATCCTTGTGCTTCAAAACCCTAATTTGGAGTAAAGTGTGATTTACCCAAATTGAGGGGTGAAACTTGTAATTTTCACCTTCTAGAACATCTTTTATGACTCTTGACATCATTTAGAGTAGAAATGGTGAAAGAGACACATCAATGAAGTAATTAGATTCAAGAATGATCCTTGTGGTAAAAAAAATCACCTAATATGAGTTTAAAGACCTTTCATGTATGAACCCTAGTTGAAAGTTGGCTTTCTTTACCCTTAGATCTTGAGATATCATGGACTTTGTATAAGTTTAAATGAGCTTGGACGTGCCTTGAATAAGGAGGGACTTGGATGATAATTTCAAGTTCTAGAGGTCCTTATGGTGAAAATCAGCCTAAACTATATAAGCACCTTTCTTTCCAAACCAAACCAACGTTTCCCCTTCACTTCCTCACTTCTCATCTTTCTCAAAACCGTCTAAGGAAGCTCTGGAGATCAGGGGGCGACCAACCTGTTCTAGCTAAGAGAACACCGCCTTCTAGCTCGAATTCATGGAGAAGATTCTTGTATAAGGTTGGTTTCATGGCTAATTCACTTAGGTTTCTTGTTCTAGCCGATCATCTCCATCTTTTACTTGGAGAATTACCTCTGGCCGAGTTGTGGATCTCAAGACACCATTAGAGGCTTGAAGCTTGGAAGCTTGGATACCTAGGAACAACGGTCTAAGGCGGGTTTTATAATTCTAAACTCTTTGCTTTATATGCATATCTTGTTCTTGCAATTTAGCATTTAGTTCTTCTTCTACCTCCCTTCTTCCTTGCACTTTTGCAAGCAAAATAGTGGAATAACTGACCTTGACAGAGGTTGAAGATGATGGGCGTGGATTCCTAGGTTACTTTATCAAACGACCTTGGACCCTTTTGGTCCAAACGGTTGCAAACCGTTTAAGGTCAAACGGTTTCAAAACTGTTTGCCCTCAAACGACCTTGCAAGACCGTTTGGATTGAAACGGTCTCAAGACCATTTGATAGGGTTGACCAAGGGACAAACATTTGAGGGTCTGTTGGTAATATATTGAATTTCATTCCTGTAAAGAATCAAAGTTTAATTCTTAACCAATTGAGAGTTGAAGGCAC
Organism: Alisma plantago-aquatica; assembly: GCA_963693085.1. Lineage (NCBI taxonomy): Eukaryota > Viridiplantae > Streptophyta > Magnoliopsida > Alismatales > Alismataceae > Alisma > Alisma plantago-aquatica. Next base: position 373,223,196 of record OY856412.1, read on the forward strand.
TTCAACATCCTAACCCTAATCGAGTTGAAATTGCTATTTTTAAGCATATATCTTGTTGAGTTTTGGGTTGAAGGACCCAAACGGTATCAAGACCGTTTGAGCACAACCCAAGACCGTTTGGAGGTCTAGGGTTGAGATAATCTAATGGTTTGAGGGTCCAATTGCAATAAGTTGATGAATTGATAAAATTTCTGATTTTAGACCTAATTAGAGTTCAACCCTTATCCAACCGACTTGGTTTTTGGTCAAACTTTGGGCAAACGGTATCAAGACCGTTTGGAGGTCATCCAAACGACGTCAAGACCGTTTGGGCCAAGTTTGAGCCCAATTGGAGGTCAATTGATAGGTTCAACCTTGAGTTGATTCACCTTGTTGAACATTCATGACTATCCGATTGAAACCCTAATTGAGATGGACTTAACCCTAATTGGCTTTCAATTGAGGGTTAATTTGGTGTCCAATTGATTGAGGCTCATCTTAATTGACTCAATTTATAAGTGGTTAACATGGCTTTGGCCAATTGAGGGCTTCAACATAGATAACCCTAAACATTTGTAACTTTTGAACCATGTTGGAGGTCCAAACGATTTGAGCCCATTTGGACCAAACGGTCTCAAGACCATTTGGGCTCAAACGATCTCAAGGTCGTTTGGACCAACCGTTCTCAAGTCACATTGATCAAACAGTTTCAAAACCGCATAAGTTCAAACGTTTTGGAAAGTCAACCTTCCCAAACGGTCAACGTACCCAAATTGTATTAAGACCGTTTGAGACCAAACGGTCTCAAGATCGTTTGGTGGTTGAAGGTTGAAACCGTTTGAAGGTGTTCAAGGTGGTTTGTACTTAATCAATTGATGGTGTAATTGGTTTGATGGTGATCTAATCTAAACCCTAATGGTAACCTAGGTCATTAAGGGACTAAGAGATTAACGAGTTGACCCATGATGATGATGAATGGGGTAAATTACTTTTATACCCTTGAAGGGTACAATTTAAAGATACCTTGCCTTAATCAAACCCTAATGTCTTGATATTGAAGACTTAGCTTATGTGGATCATGAAGACTTAACTCAACCTGTCTTGGAGTGATGTAATCATCATCCACCACATGAGGAGAGAGAAAGTCATTACATGTTAGAGAGAGGAGAGATAAGGTATCAAATATGATTGAAACCCAAGAAAATTACCTTCAATGTGTTTGATTGTGCATGATTAGGGTATGATCCACCTATGTGAGATCATGGGAACCCTAATCATGATAAATGATGAATCTTAACCCAACCTGATCTAGAGTGGTGTAATCACCATCTACTAGTAAGAGGAGAGAGAAAGTATTGTAGGAGAGAGAAAGTACCCTTTTATGGTGGAAACTCAAGTAAAATACCTTCAATACACATGAATGTGCATGATTAGGGTATGATCCACCTATGTGAGATTATGGAAACCCTAATTATGATAATTGATGAATCATAATCTTATCTGAGGACTTTAATGATAATTTTTCTCATACATGATGATGTAATGAGTTCTATTCACCATGGAGTGAATAGTAAACCCTAATTCTAGGGTGATGACATGTAATATGAATAGTAAACCCTAATTGATGAAAATTGGGGAACTTGAATCTTCTAAGAGTTTGAGAGTATAACCTCTAGAATGAATTGTTTACTGTTATCAATTGAATTAACCATGCAGATTCTTATATGAGGATGATCATATCCAGGTATGGATGATGATGTTACATTCACTGAAAGCATGTTGTTAGCTTTATGAATAGTAAAATATCCTGATGCCTTGTCAGTGGCATCTTATGAGATTAATGGGCTGTGAGAGCCATAAATACCATCAGGGTCATGCTTTAGAGATGACTTGTGATGAGAATATTGAGAAATGATAATTGATGTGAGTTAGGCTTGTTACATTTAGTATTCTCCCTTCATAGCTGCTATGCTAATGTTATTGTTTGAGAACAATGTATGATGTTAAGAGAATACTGAATGTACCTAACTAATCAAGTTTAATCATACTATGTAGAGCCCTGATCATAGATCCATCATTGTCAGAGATCAAATGATGGTGAAACAGGTTTTCCTAAGGGAACTCCTGGATCACATACTTTTGAGTATGTGGGGTATATGGATGTGTAGAAGCTTACATCCTAGTGTAGGTATTGATGTAGATGTGTAATCCGTCAATCCTTCACTACAAATCCATATTGTATCAGTGGAAGGTAAACACAAAATCTCCTGATGACAAAGAGAACCCAAATACCGCATCAGTGGAAGGTAAACACGAAATCTCCTGATGACGAAGAGAGTACAGAATGCCACTGTAACTATAAAATAGCAAAGGACCAGATTACCCTGGTGAGCTATAATAGCAGAGACACAAGATGTCCTACAAGCAATCCTCTTACTGACTGAGGAGGGTGAAGGTCATGAGAATCCAGCTCTTTCAATGACCTAGTATGATACTGAGGCAACTTAACAGTGGTCGGTTGGAGTATGAGTGGTATACCTCATCTCTGCAGGGCATAATAATGTTTGAAAAACATAATCAACAACGTAGTATACCTGTTAGAGATAACTACGAGTTAATTGATTGATGTTACACTGTATAGTGCATATGTTCTTCATGTTTCATAGATGTTGAACCCTTGCTCATCACCAAAACTGCTGTTGAATACTTTGAAAGCTTTTACTTCTTAAGTTATTCTTTGAATTGCTTTATAAAGTTTCTAGTGGAGAGTTATAACTCTCGCTGGGACGATTATTTAAAATTGTCTCACCCCGTAGACTACAACTTTTTAGGTGGTCGTCGAAGACGGAGAAACCGATCTACAGGTGACCAATCCCAGCAGCAGCAGCACCAGGAGCAGCAGTAAATCTCAGGTGGAGATTCAGCCTGCTATGTGGTGTAGTTAGAGTCAGTCCTATGTGTCCTATGTACTCTCAGGTCTTGGAGTTGTTGGTCTGAGATTTTGTTACGAATCTTGAGATTTTGAATCATGATGTGTATAATTACTCAAGAAGTAATTTGACAGAGATGTAAACAGTTTAAATCCTTTTTCTATTGAAAAGGTTTGTGGTTTCAAGCTCTCATCTCAAAAGGTTTTAATTTTCTGTGATTTTTGTCTTTCGCTGTTAATCGATTGATTCCGCTTAAGTTTAAATCATGTTTATATCGTGGTTTGGAGATCGGAGCCCACACCTTCATTGTCATGCCTTGGCGTCATTCGCCACATATGGTTGTTGTACAACTTCTTCATACACAGGTTGAGCTTGGGGAGGTTAATATGGCTTTATGGGACCTTACTGCCAGCTTCTTCCACTTCTCTAGGCGTACTTATGTTGTCTGTAGCACTTGTTCACTTCCTTGGTCGATTTCAATAGGTGAGTTGGGTTTTCTATTAGCTGAATAGCACTTGAGTGCATGTTATGAACTTCCTCCAGGCTGTATCATATCTTGCACATCATAATATGCCATCTCAGGGAGTGGAAGCAATAATTTAGAATGAGATTTATTGTAGAAGAACTTATCTCCATTCTATGCTAGTATGCCAGTGTTTACCAAGGTCTTGGTATCGATCTTCATGTGTCCCTTGGTAGGTTTATATCTTTTCATTTGTTTGAGGTCAAAGAAATAAGACACAATTTGAGTTATATGCCCCCCATGCAAAAGTCTTTAGTCTTATTGACTTCTGGTCCGACCACCACCAACAATCTACCTATGAGTAGCCTTCCAATATTAAGTGGTCTTTTATTCAGCATTAACCAGATAAGAAACATATCCCCCTTGGACAATCCTATCTCAGATCGTGTGAAAACTATGTTTGATGTAATCTTTTGAATTAGTCTAATACAACAAGGAAGGATCCACCAGTGACACCTGTAGACCAACTGGAAACATTCATACCCACAGACAAGATACACCAATCAAACTTTGACATGATCTTGAGAACCAAAAGCTTTAAGCCAAAAAGATACATGGACATTCAAGACTTCAAATTATTGGGAATTTATGATGGAGTGATGTAATTCATGGGGAAAGCCAATCTATGCACGTTATGTATAATCAATAAATTGTCTCTAAAAGATCAAACAAATGAATTTATGTCATCATTTGAGAAGGTACCTGTCAAAGATGTTGAATGCAAGGAAGCTGGAAGAGAGTTCAAACTATACATGAGGATGCGGGGTAAAGATCATTATGTCGCTGAAGACATACTGAACACAATCTTCACTAATTTGAAGAAGGAGCTCAAACTTTCTCAACAATGCCTGGTGAAAGGGATATAGTGGGTACAACAAAGACAAGATGTGGGAGAAGTGGATAGGAGAACTTGAACATAGCCTAACGAGGTTCAAGGCAATGCTTATCCCTTCATGCTTATACATCCACTCATCATGTCCTTCGCATACGAGATAACAGGATGAACATATCATATTGCCATGTCCAATACATACAAGATCATGAATGCATATATATTTTCTTGTCATGTCTAATACATACAAGATAAAGGGATGATTACATACATGATAGATCCAATTTTCAATGCATAAGGCATCTATCTCTATGATCCCATTCTTCATAAGAATTTGGGACAGTAGGCATCTGAGAGACTAACTCCATGCAACATGGACAAGTTTTCTCCCACTAAATCTTTGCCTACTGAATCCTTCAGCATAGACTGGCAATCTATGTTCTCTTTTATCAAGTTAAGAGGCTTTCAAGAACTATATCTATAGGTCTCTATTCCTATCACATAGGACATTTCTCTTTATTCCATTAAAGAACATATTTCCACACCGATTTCTATTCTTAGAATGTTTCATTCCTCATCATCATGTGAAATATGAATACGTTCCCACTAAATCTTTGTAATCATAGATCCCTTCTTTATTTTGATATATCAGTCAAACCTTTGACTATATAATCAAAGTAAAGACTCCAGTTCTGAGGTGCTTGTATTTAATCAATCATATTGATTAATCTCTTGTAACTTATATACTGCATTTGCATTAATGGAATTATAAAACCCTTCAGGTTTTGTCACATACATAACCGCATGTTATTCCTTCTAGGAATTTTGTTTTAATATTCATAAGACAAATTTCATAGTCTTCAAGTTCCAATAGCATGCATGATCCTTTGTGGCCTATAACCACTATAATTGGTTAAAAAAATTCATCAGGTTCAACACCTTGAACTCACTTGAATTCATCTCAACCAATTAGCTCTTCAAATGTGATCCATGTCAGTCTTTACTCTTAAGACCCAATTTCACTTATGGGTTTTATCCCTATAAGTTCTACCATTAAGGTCATACCTAATTTGGTTCACATGGAAGTTATTTTGGATATTATGGCTTCAAGCCATAACTCAAAATTTGGTTCCTCAACATCATCTAGATAGATTATTGGCTCATCATCATATGACCAATTCATCACCTCTAAGTTTGTAGGATATCATTATCCATCAAGCTCAAGGTGTTTTCTACTAGATATATGTGGTGTATCTGTTACATAAGGAATTTGAGATTCTACAACACTTTTGATTCTTATTCTCCTTTTGTACCTTATCAGGTCTCAATGTTATTATGTCGATCTTGAACATTTTGAGTTCTACTTCTCTCCCACTAATTCTTTTGGAATTCAGATATCCTTATAACGAACACTTTGTTATTGGACTGAGATCAGTATTCAACTAACATTATGTGATTTGTGAATGAAGCTCTTTCTAAGAAACTAATTTTCCTATATGAGCATTCAATCACTAAAAGACATATTGGAACATTTCCAATACCATATCTCATATGGTTTCTTTTATACCTTTTGAATGGTACATTTATTTAGTGTAAAGCATGTTCTTTATAAGAATTCTAGAAGATTAGTTATTTATTTTATGATCATGCTCTATTATTTAGAGTATGATTCCTTCTTTGATTGAGACATTATTATGCCTTAATTATGAGTGTCCTATGATATACTATCATAGTTACTCACAAGGTTCTCAAACATTTGGTTTAAGTATCTCATACATTTATCATATCAAAGAATTAATACTTTTACCAAGTTTGTTCTTCGTGTATGATATTCTTGAACACTTCAAAATATTCATATATGTGTTTCATTAAATACCATATCTGAAGTAATAGTATTTATTCCAATAGGTATGTATGTACATCAATATGTATTATACCTAATAGAATAGTCATTCTCCCCCTACATCTAGTGAAGATTGACTTGTCATCATGCCACAGAAACAAGACATTCATATCTCTTAATGGTTCATTAACCAAGAGAGTCTAGTTTATCCATCAACATGGAACCCAAAGATGAATTTCTCATTCATTTGTTTAGATGATAATGCTAATTTATTGTTTGGGTCATGAATAAATTTTATCTATTATTACTTTATCTTATGCATACTAAGTACTACAAGATAAATAAGGCATCACCATAAAATATCATATATTTGAAATTGAAACATGAACTTTATGGATAAACATCCTTGTCATTACAAGATATAGAAATATAATGTTTCTATTTATTGGAAAAATGAAATAACAGTTCATTACTCTATTGCATGCCTCTTGGGATGAAATAAACTAAAGATACTACTATCTATGGTAGCAACACTTGCTCCATTCTTGATGAGTTTTCCTTCTTTGTCCTTTCATAAAGGCCTTCACTTCTTTTCAGATTCTGCACATTATATATTTTGCACATCATACCTGAGATAAAGAAGTATTTTTATTTTATCTCATAATACCTGAGGTGGAGACTTCCATCCCCTCCTTCTTCTTCTTTAGTTCATCTATGTAGAGAGGGAAATTTCTCTTCCAATGTCCTGGCTCATGACAATTGTGACATTTGCCTCCCTTGTTCACCCCTCCCTTGGCTTTGAGTGTTGAAGATGACTTGGGTTGCTAGCTAGCATTAGAACCTTTCTTTGCTTTACCATTGACCTTATCTTTAGACTTCTTTCTACTGATCATCATCACAAATTTGGGTTTGTCTTTCTTCATCTATGCCACAGTTGTCCTCAACATGCCCAACAAGTCTGTCTGTGACCTGTAAAAGTTGTTCATGTTGTAGTTCATCACAAACTGACTTTCGTATTTTTGTAGCGATTGCAATATCACATCAGTAGCCAACTCTTGTCACTGAGGGAATCCCAATCGAGTAAGGTTCTCTACATACCCCATCATCCTGAGTGTGTGACGACCTACTGGATCTCCTTCTGTCATGAAGCACTTGAACAATGCCTTGGAGACATCATATATCTCTTGTCGTGCTAGGTCTTGATACATGTTCTTGAGATGTTGAACCATCTCAGTGACGTCAATGTTCTCATGTTGTCTTTGCAACTCATAGTTCATTGAGCATAACATCAAGCAATTCACATCAATGGTATCCTCACTATGCTTCATGTAAGCATCCCTTTCAGCCTTTAGTGCGGTGGCAGTGGGTTCTTCTGGCTCTGGTGTATCTAGGACATAGAGCTTTCACTCTTAAGTGAGAATAATTCTCGACATCCTAAACCAGATGTGGAAGTTGTTCCCATTTAGTTTGTCCTTCTCAAGGACCGATCGCAATGAAAAGTGATTGTTGTTGGTAGCCGTTTATTCTACAAAAAGGAAATTGTAATTTTAGTCCAAACCTCTTTTGATTTGATTTGAAAATTGATGATGTTTAATTAGGTCTTTAATTAATGTTCTCTTCTCACTATTTTATCTCAAATTGATAACCCTCATTATCAATTCGGAAGATTGTAGTGTACAACCTTCTAGTGAGAAAGATTCTAATTTCATCTAAGTCCTGGGCTAGTGAGGGTCGTCACCCACAACTAAAATCTTTTAGGTAGGCAACTTTTTCCAGTTGCATCATATGCAATTCTTGATAGATGTCATGTGAAACTCCTTGCCATGTTTATCTTTATGTCTCAAGGTGCTTGATCCTAAGGTTGCATTGTTAAATCCAACCCAAAAGCCAACCAATGAATATGCACCTTGCGAAGGCAGACCCACATATTCACCATCACACTTCCACAAGATAGATAGTGCACCATGCGAAGGCATGCCCACACTTAGTCGATCAAACTTTTCATGTGTGCTACTTTAAGAAGGCATCTTCAACTTAATATGTTTGTTGAGGGGTTTTAATATGCTTATATATGCATATATGTTTTCAACCACCACATATATAGTATGTATCATATACATGTTATATCCCACAAATGAAAACATGCAATAATGACAAAGCAATAATTATGGCCATCCTATTATAGTTCCTTGTTGCTACAAGTAACTACAGTCATCTAAGGTCTACATCACATGCAACCTGTTATTGATGAAGATCTCTGCAAGCCAATCCGGTTTGATTGGTTCAATGTTTGAACCGGTCGACTCGCCTCTTGGCTGGTCAGTTGGTCTTCTCCAGCTGATCGTCTGGCTCCTCTAGATGGTCGGCTTGTATGGTCGTCTGGGCTTCTCGTATGTCCACCAACTACTCCTCAGTTGGTCATATCGGTCCATTAAGCAGTCATCTTCAATCTTCATCATAACAATAAATAAACCTAATCCTATTTTACATAATCTTTTTGAAACCTCGAGTTACATTCAAGGGGAGCAAACGTAGAAGAGAAACTCAAGTTATCTCAAGTTACATTTAGAATAGAAGAAGAGGGCTTGGTGTGCAAACCAAGCTACAAACAACCTTAACCAACCACACGCATGCACATAGGGTCTATAGGCCATAACCATGCTACACATCTACCATCAAAACCATTTTAGGGAGACAAGTATTGATGGCATATGTACCATATCATATGTGTATATATTAGTTTGGGATCATGTGGTATTAATCGGATATTCACATTAATCATTTAAATATTCACATTGTATGCAATAAATAAAAGGTGGCAAAACCAAAATTTGATCATATCGATTATCCCAAAACATAGAGTATTGACATCACTCTAATACGATTGTTGGGTTTTATGTGGTCAGAGTAGGCATTGGAATTTTTTTTTACTTGAACATAAACCCATAATCAGAAGATCGCATCAACATCTATGTAATGGGAATGATGGTTTTAGCGATTTATACCTGGTCCTGAGGCTTTCTGAATGACTAAACCTCTTAGAAAGTATAGTCTTCAGCCACCTATCTTCAACAGCTTCTGTGCATCTCTTAGTCTTGACCCAGACTATCGTTGACTGTCACCCTCCTGAGTGGAAGAAGTCTCCCACCTCTATAGATAGTCCACATAGACTACCGGGAACTCTAGTCATCCTGAAGAGCAGACTTGAAGGAGTTGACCCCTTTTGTTGGCGTACTAGTCACCAACACACTCTCCCACAACCAGTTGCCTTTCTGTAGTTGTCTTTCCCTCGATGTTCCTCCCTGGATGGGTAGAACTTGCTTGTGATTTCACAGTTACCAAAACTAGAGAGGACAACAACTTTGTAGAACAACATATGTTCTGATTTGTGTGTCTACAGAAGCCCCCTTGTACCCCTCTATTTATAGTAGACGGTAGGGTCACAGTTCCCAAACTGTGTGGGAGTAGAAGGGTCTGGATTTTCCATGAATAATTTACACTACGGTAGGTGAACTTATCGGTTCACTAGTGAACTCGTCAGTTGGCATAGTGAACAATTCGGTTCACCTAGTGAACCAATAGGTTCACAAGCCAGACTTGCTTGCAATTGAATTTCCTATTTCGTTTCTAATTAATGCAAAGATTAATTCTTGTCCCAACCGAATCGAAGAAGTGAAATGGAAACTTTTTTCACACGAATCGGGAAACCCAACACTTTCTTGTTTGGTCCAAGTGAATTGATCAGTTTTCCAGAGTGAACTGGTCATCCCACTAACCATGAGCCGACCGGTTTACCCAGTGAATCGGTCGGTTGGTGGTCCAGATTGTGTAGAACTCAGTCAATTTAGTTCTCAATCAATCTGACACATTAATCAGTTGGTTCTACACTTGATCCTTGATGATTCTTAGTCAAGTCAATATTGTTTGAATGTTTGATTGAGTACCTAAACACTTTAGAAATTAATCTAAACATCATTCATGGATAAACTTCTATTCTAGGTGAATCCTTTATGTGTGACCCTATAGGTCCCATATCACGTTGGCAGTGAATGTCCATAACTAGATTATGACATTACAAGCAAAGATAGGTGCCTAGTCACATGTCAGTGCAGCCCAAGTAAATGGAAAGTTGGAGAACAACCTTCTACCTACTGTCTGTGATTGGTGTTCAAGTGAATGTATAATTGTTTTCTCTGATATCCTGAATGAACTCAATCATTGAGTTGTCATCCTTTCAATGTTCATTCATGTTGCTTGAACTAGAGTAGACTGTCTGAGATATATGTGAACTCAATATCATATATTGATTCACATGTGCATGCACATGCTATTCTCAATCTCATTTATCAAGTGGCATGGACATCATACTCCCTTAGGAGGGACAAATCCCATATCTATCACTCACAGTCTATCTCATGTCAAAACCACCCAATAACAATCCATGTTTCAAGACTGTGTTTGATGATGTCAAAGTGTACCCAATCACAATTGACGAGAGCAGTGATCTCAGGTCTAAGAATGACAATCACCACCATCATTATGAGAGATGATTCTGACTACCATATCATGGTTCCATGTGTCACTCTCATGGCGGGTCTGTCTGATACACTTTTCTCTAACATGTATCTATGTGCTTGGTTTGATATCATATATCATGACAAATGAGACACTGTCATCAACCAACACACACTCTAGTCTTTATGTGTCATTGTTGTATATTGACCCTCCGCAATGACATATGACTAGGGACATAACACAAATGTACATACTCTTATCATTTTCATGATCTCATTGTTCAAGTCACGTACTTGAAGACATACTTCATTAAGTATTGTCATTTTTTAGGCATTTATTCTGCTCCATCGTTTATCTCATAATTGATTGAACTAGAATAAATTGGAAGTTTTCCTTTGATATTTATCAAATCAATCAAAACATATGCCAATCCAATCATCATATGATTGGCTCTATGGGCATACATACCAACATAGGGACCTTACCCTTGGTGGCATGTTATGGGAAAGTGGATTATAAGTTGGAGTTATCACCTGACTTGCAGAGGTTGCATCTAGTTTTTCATGTTTCCATGTTGAGGAATTTCCATTCTGACACATAGTTGGTGTTGCATCCAATGGAGGTTAATGTAAGGAGTGGGATCACAGAGGGGAACCACTCCCTACTTAAAAATGTAACATCCCAAACCAAACACCAATATAAAAAAAATTCACAAAAAGGGATGATAATCAATTTATTCAACATGAATGTTTCATAACACCAAAGTAGCAATGGAATTTAAAGATGTATCTAACCATTACAAATCTTATTATCATTACTAGTCTTTCACCACACAGGGTGATAAAGGAAAAACTAACTACACATCGGACTAGATGAGGATCACCTAACAACTTCAAGTAAGTCTCCAACAAGGTCTCAACTACACTTGTTGTGGTCCAGGTTCACCTTGACTGCCTTCTCCTTGTCCAACACCTGGGGTTGGAAACATACCCCACAAAAGGAAGAGAATAGATAGAATCAACAAAAAGTTGGTATGTGCATACTAAAATAGAGTTGATGAATTAATGGAATAAAATCACATCAAGTAAAAAAAGGTTTCCCATAAAAAGATAACGACTACCCAATCATACATAAAAGAACTTGATTGGCAAAGAAGAGATAACAAAAGGAATTATTTCCCATAAAAAGAATAATAAAAGTGGTGCCACAAAAGCATATATAATCTTTTCGGGCACATAACCCATCATTATAATATCAATCTACATATATGTGAGATAAACTAGCACTAGGACAATATAATTAACAAAGGCAGAAGGAATTATTTCCCATAAAAAGAATAATAAAAGTGGTGCCACAAAAGCATATATAATCTTTTCGGGCACATAACCCATCATTATAATATCAATCTGCATATATGTGAGATAAACTAGCACTAGGACAATATAATTAACAAAGGCAGCCAAGCCTTATAAACTTGAAACCTGATTGAGAATGGCACATAACTAAACTTCCCAATATAACATGTGGGCGCAACCTTATAAACTTGAAACCAAGGTATGGGGCACATAACCTCCATCCCAAAAATATAACAAGGGCACATAAACTAAAAACCAATGCAATTACACTACTCTAGGGCTACTGAGTCACATAACATGCTTAATAGAGAGGCACGTGGAAAGTATAGTAAGATTTTACAAATTAGTCACCACAAAAGTGACCATCTTGAACATCCACCTCAAAGTGGGAACATATCATCAAATTGAGATCCATCATGAACAAAGCATAAGAAAAGACCAAGAGAACGTCCAAACAGGATAATATGATTAAGAGATCAGTAACAAATAAAGTAGTTCACATGAAGCATAATTTTTAAAAGAAAAGTAGATAATGTGTAGGCTAGTATCCATAGGACCAAGAGAATGAAGAAAAAAAATGAATTACTCAAAAGGAATAATGGGGATGCAAACATACATTTAGAGAGGGAAAATAGAAATTTCTCAATATATAAGTAATGTGGGATGCAATCATAACTTAAACTAGGGTCCTAGAAACTCTCTTCACCAACCTAGTTGTTCCCAATATCAACCTTTCCTAATAACACATTATTCACATGTATTACCGTTTGGGATTCATATATATGTAATGAAACCCTAAGTCTAGACCTTTATAGCAAAAATCAGATTTTGGACTCCAAACCTAAACTAGCCATGGATTTGAGCAGGTTCAAACTGAATTAAGTGAATCTACAAATCGCAACCAAAACTAAATTGAGGGCGAAGAAAGATAGCTAAGGGGTACTTGAACTCACCTAGCCATGCAATTTGTTTGTTGGTATCTTCGGCAACACAAGAGCACCACCACAAGGATAGGTTGAAGAACTGGGTGGTGATGGTTTTACCAAAATTCTCTAATCAAATTGATGCACTAGAGATGATTGCCATGAACCGCTAAAGATGTAGATACCTATATTTATAGGTGGGAGAGTGTATACTAGCAAAGCCAAGAAGGACCTAGAAGCTTGGGACCCAAGATTTGGGTATTTCCCAAAAAATGCAACAAAACTGAATGAATAACATATTGTTTTGAGCAAAACTTGCTCATGGGTCTATTGGCAAAAACAATTCAAGAAAAGGTTAATTGTAGAGGGAGAAATCCCGATTAGAGGATATTCTTGTAAACCACCTACTTGCCAAATTGGGAGTGAGGTAGAGGATGAACATGAATCATCTGATCTTCAATCTAAATATCCAAAATGCAAGTGAGATCAAAAATAAGAAAATCGGCCACGTGACAGATTAAATAACACTCCAAATCAAATTGGAATAAAGTGTGGATGCATTAATTTCTCTTTTTCTCTCTGTTCTTTTGAAGGTGCAAATAAACTCCAAATTTGATGAAATTTTTCACAGAGGCCAATCAAGGCATGAAGATTCTGATTATGGAATTAGATTTCCCTTTTACTTTTGATTCATTAGGTTATCAAATCTCATTTTCTCTTTCCTCATGCAATAATGGCTCTAGGATTCATCAAATTTGATTAATCTTCACTCACAAGTGAAATTAAGTATCTAGGATATGAATTTTCCTTAATTCACATATTGAAGTTGTTTGTGTGCTTATTTAATATTGTGAAGATTGTACACACTTTCTCTCTCCTAACCTCACCTTTTCATTAAATGTTTTCCAAATTGGATAAAAATTCAACCAAAGGGTATTTTTAATGTGTAGATTACGAATCTAAGATTATTTTTCATTGTCATAGTCATTAAGTATTTTATTTCATATTTCGAAGGAAAATCACATTTTCTTTTCTATATAAAATAGGTGTGATTATTATTGTCCTAGATTTTATAAAACTTCGCCTCAAAGCCAAAACATATCAAAAAAATGAATCTGAAGTTATTTTTAATCAATTGGTTCTCCTTTTATTAATTTTATCAATATAACCACTATTTCTTACTTTAATTGATTAATTATCACATTATTTATCTTTTTATCTCTTATTTGTTCTTGAAGGGTTATAGGAAATTATACAATGAATTTATCTTAACAATATCTCATTTAGTTTATTAATTCTACATTTACCTGGATATTGTAACATTCCTTCTCAATTATGAACACATAGTATTCCTATGCATATTATCTTGCTTATCATCATACCTTAATCATCATTACTTCAGGTGCCATATTTTACGCATACTTTATTGGTCTAAAGAGTAATTATGAAAGCATTAAGCCATATTGGTTTTATATGTCCACATGTTAGGGTGAGTTATTTATGCATTAACATGTTAGAGTTTCAATTAAACCACTGATGGACATACCTCTATCCTTGTTTGGCTAAATCTAAAGATCTAGGGTCTCTAACCTCTTAACCGTGGAATAGGATTAGGTTCTAGGTTTTAGTTTGTTACAACATACCTCCCCTTAAAGGGGTTTTTTCCTTGAGATCTAAACATCCAAATCTAGAAAAAAAACTATTTACCATCCCTTAAAATGTTTCATCCTAATAAGTCAAGTAAATCTATAGGTACAAGGATAACTTCATTACATATATCCACACAGTATCATTCAAAAAGGAAATATAAGTTTTAACTCTAACTATGGGACTAAGGGTTACCTTCAACATGATCATCATCATAGACTTCTTGACCATCCAAAGCAAAAACTCTTCCAGCACGTCTTTCCACGGGCCTTCTACCATTATTATTTTTGTTGGCATTATTCTGAGGAGGTATCTGAGACTGTTGTTGAAATAGTGCATGACAATTATGAAGCTCAGGGCATCTAGGGTGAATAGGTCCAGTTTCATTGCAATGATGGCATGCAACTCGAAAGTCAGGTTGATATTTTTCTTGATTCTTATCTTGAGAGAACTTCCATGGAGGATGGTAACTATTACACTTAGCACACTTGTATTTTCTCTTCTCATCTCATGCATGCTTCCTCTTCTTGTCAAACTCCCTAGGTTGTAACCCTAGATAAGACTCCATTGACAAAGCTTTATCTACCATCTACTGAAAGGTCAAAGGAAGTTGTGGGATAAGAGCATGCCCCACATTATAGTTTAGTCCTTGCAGATATAGGTCAGTCCTACTCTCTTCACTAAGTCCAGAAGCATATTTCTCAAGAAATAGAAAATTATAAGCAAAAATAGTCAATGAACCTTGCTTCAGACTATAGAACTCAACTTTGTTCTTCTTTAGGGCAGCAGTGCAAATGTACTTCCCACGATAAAGCACCGAAAACTTCTCCTAGTTCATGGTGAAGATATCACGTGTCCTTGTTATGTTGTTCCACCAAACTTGAGCAGGTCCATTCAGAACAGATGAAGAAAACCTAACTTTTTGGTGGGGATGATGATCCATACCATCAAAGGTACGTTCTATGGATACCACTCAATCATCTTCTTTGTTGACCATCTATATTTCACTCTAAAAGGAGGGTGGTTGCATCTTCATGAATTCCATTATGGAATACTCCTAGGGATTTTTAGGCACAAATGGTTTGTTCATCTTCCATGCCATAGTTGTGGTAAAATGTTGTCGAAACATGGACAACTCTTGCGTTGTAGAGATCACTACACCTGTACTCGCAGAGGTTGGGGTTTCTTGACCTACTTATTGTCCACTTCTAGTCAGAGGAGTACCTTGAGTAACTAGAGGGGTAAATGGTGGATCCACCCTCAGCATCCCCAACCAAGGGTTCTGCGGTGTCTCATAACCATACTAGTCAACAATGGAGTTATCTCCCGCCATAGGGTTTTTCCTGCCCAAGGCAAAGGTACTAGGTATAAGCAACCTATGAAAAAGGTAAACATCCTAAGGGAGAGAAGATTAAAATAGTTAGATAACCAAAAACCACTGGCTCTGATACCATGTTGTAAGGAATGGGATTTTGGAGGGGAACCACTCCCTACATAAATAAAAAGGCAACATCCCAAACTAAACACCAACAATTTTTTTCTTAAAAAGGGATGATAACCAATTTATTCAACATGAATGTATCATAACACCAAAGTAGTAGAAGGATTTAAAGATGTATCTAACCATTACAAAACTTGTTATCATTACTAGTCTTTCACCACATAGGTGATATAAAGGAAACACTAACTACACATAGGACTAGCTGAGGATCACCTAACAAATTCAAGCAAGTCTCCCACAAGGCCTCATCTACACTTGTGTCTAGGTCCACCTTGAATGACTTCTCCTTGTCCAACACCTGGGGTTGGAATCATATCCCACAAAAGGAGCAAAAAGGATAACATCAGCAAAAAGCTAGTATGTGGATACTAAAATAGAGTTAAGAAATTTTTGGAATAAAATGACATCAAGTAAAAATGCTTCCAATAAAAAAATATAAGGACTATCCAATTGGGCATAAAAGAACTTGATATGCAAACAATAGATAACAAAAGGAATTACTTGAAATAAAATTAGTGATAAAAGTGGTTCCATAAAAGCACAAATAATATTTTTGGGCACATAACCCATCATTATAATAATAACCTGCATGTATGTGAGATAAAAATAGCACTGGGACAATATAATTAACAAAGGCAGTCAAAGTGAAAATGCCATAGATTGTATTGCTGATGTGAACTCTACTCTGGTGGTTCTCATTCACAAAGTGAAAACGCCAAAGGATATTAGGGAGTTCAGACCTATAAGCATGTGTCATGTTATTTATAAAATTGCTACAAAAGTCCTAGCCAACCGCTTACGTCCATTGATGGACAAGATCATTTCTGAACAACAAAGTGCTTTTATACCGGGAAGGCTTATCAAAGACAATGTGCTTGTTTCTTACGAGCTATTTCATACTATGAAAGGTGAGAAGAGGAAAAAGAAGGGACATATAGCTCTGAAGCTAGACATGTCAAAAGCATATGACATAGTAGAATGGGGGTTCGTGGATTTCATACAGGACAAGTTAGGATTCGGAGAGCTCTGGAGGAAAAAAGTCAAGAACTGCATGTCGACGGTATCTCATTCCTTTTCCATCAATGGGGACCGTACCAGGAAGACTCAACCATCCAGAAGACTGTGCCAGGATGACCCTCTCTCCCCATATCTTTTTATTTTATGTGCTGAAGCTTTTTCTTCTTCACTAAATTTGGCATCACAGCAGAATGATATTCATGGAGTGCGGGCCAGCCGACATGGGCCGCGCATTTCTCACCTTTTCTTTGCAGATGACTCTATTCTTTTTGTAAGGGATACCAAAGAAGAATGCCTGAAATTAGCTGCGATTGTCAGCCAATATGAACAGGCATCCGGACAAAAAATTAATCTATCAAAGACTGAGGTGGCCTTTAGCAAAGGAGTATGCAGAGAGAGGAAGGACGAGATATGTCAAGTGTTACAAGTTAAAGAGGTGGAGAAGCACGGGAAATACTTGGGCCTACCTGCAGCGGTGGGAAGATCCAAAAAGCAAGCCTTCTCATACATCCAAGATCGGGCGTGGAACAAACTTCAAGGTTGGAAGGAAAAGTTGTTGTCCAAAGCAGGAAAGGAGGTTTTAATCAAGGCAGTGGCTCAAGCGATTCCAACGTACCTGATGAGTATTTTCCAGTTACCAGCATATCTTCTTGACGCCATCAACAGTTCCATTGCTAGATTCTGGTGGGGAGCCAAAGACGGTGAATAGAAAATAACCTGGGTCAGCTGGGAGAAACTTTGCACACCAAAAAATCAAGGAGGCATGGGATACCGGAACATTAGTATTTTTAATCAAGCTCTTCTTGCAAAGCAAGTGTGGCGCCTTTTCCACAGAAAAGAAACGTTGGCTTATAAAGTCCTCAAGGCTAGATACTTTCCAACAAGCAATGTACTCAAGGCTCGTAGGGGACATAATCCAAGCTTCACATGGAGGAGCATATGGAATTCCAAGAGTATCATCCTAGAAGGCATGCAATGGAGAGTAGGAGACGGAAAAGACATCAACATATGGTCGGACAATTGGATACCCAATCTAGACGACAACATAGAATCCAGGTTGGGCATATCTTCAATGACAGTACAACAAGTTCATCAACTCATTAACCAGGAAGCAAGAGAATGGGACAGAGGGAAGGTAAATGAGCTGCTATCACAAAATGTGGCTGATTTGGTGCTTGCTATTCCGACAGGGGTAACGACGAGGGCAGACGGGATTTTCTGGAAAATAAGCAGGAGCGGCAATTATACAGTGAAGTCAAGATACTGGATGGCCACTCAACAACCGAATAACACAGAGCAATCAATCAACCACATGAACAAGGAGGTATGGCAGGCAATTTGGAAGTCAGGTCTAGCTCCCAAAGCTGCACATTTTCTATGGCGATGTGTCACCAGTGCACTGGTCATAGTTGGACGGCTGTTCGATAGATATTGCCACCAAGACAGAATTTGTAACATATGCCGAAGGGAGAAGGAGGACATAACCCACATGCTATTCCGATGTGACCAGGCGTGGGAGCTTTGGAAAGAGTATCCGGTGGACGTCCAAGAGTGTATCCGGCAGCTAAGTACAAAACCCACACACGAAGCTATCAAGGCAGTGATCTGGCCGGAAAAGGGGAATCCAAATGAAGATACAGCTGCAGCCCTATGGGCGATCTGGACAAGACGAAACGACATCACCTTTAAGAACAAGGTGTGACACCCGCTAATATTGAAAAATGCTATGAGACCATTAGTCAAATCGCAAATGGACACGGCCACTACTACTGGAAATGTAGCGCCAGTGGACAGCCAGGCATGTTGGTGTAAACCGCCGGCAGAAGTAGTGAAAGTCAATTGTGATGCGTCAGTAGACATTCAAGGAGCAGACGGGCTGGGTATGGTTTGGAGAAGCACAGATGGAAATGTCTCCCGTGCAGCAGGAAGACGGCAACTGACTCTCAAGGATTCAGGATAAGCTGAAGCACTAGCTATCATAGAAGGCCTCAAGCTATCCAAAGCTCACCACAGTAGTACTGGAATCGTATGCCGAAGCAGTGATCAAGCTCATTGTGGCTGAATCTAAAAGGGCAGATCTTCTGGGATCCATGCTTGATGACATAGCCCACCTCAAAGTTTTCTTTTCAAGCATTTCCTTTGTTTCGTGACGTAGACAGGCTAATGGGTTGGCGCACAAGTTAGCCCGAATGGCCTCTAGTATCAATTTTTCTTTCAGTAGGTATAAATCGTTTCCTCCTTCTGTAATGAACTGAATTAGAGCAGATTTGATTACCTAATGAAAATAGCTCGTTTAAATTAAAAAAAACAAAGGCAGTCAAGCCTCTTAAATTTGAAACCTGATAGAGAATGACACATTACCAAACTCCCAAATATAACAAGTGGGCAAAGCCTCATAAACTTCAAACCCAGGTATGGGGCACCAAACCTCCATCCTAAAAATATAATAAGGGCACATAACCCAAAAACCTACTCTAGGGCTACTGAGTCACATAACATGCTTAATAGAGAGGCAAGTAGAAAGTATAGTTAGATTTTACAAATTAGTCACTACAAAAGTGACCATCATGAACATCCACCTAAAAGTTGGCACATATCATCAAATTGAGATCCATCATGTTGGGCACATAACCCATCATTATTATAATAACCTGCATGTATGTGAGATAAAAATAGCACTGGGACAATATAATTAACAAAGGCAACCAAGCCTCTTAAGCTTGAAACCTGATAGAGAATGACACATAACCAAACTACCAAATATAACAAGTGGGAAAAGCCTCATAAACTTGAAAGCCAGGTATGGGGCACCAAACCTCCATCCTAAAAATATAATAAGGACACATAACCCAAAAATCAATGTAATTACACTACTCTAGGGCTACTGAGTCACATAACATGCTTAATAGAGAGGCAAGTAGAAAGTATAGTTAGATTTTGCAAATTAGTCACCACAAAAGTGACCATCATGAACATCCACCTCAAAGTTGGCACATATCATCAAATTGAGCTCCATCATGAACAAAGCATAAGAAAAGACAAAGAGAATGTCCAAACATGATAATATGATCACAAGATCGGTAACAAATAAAGTTGTTTACATGAACCATAATTTTCAAAAGAAAAAGACATAATGTGTAGGCTACTATCCATAGGACCAAGATAATAAATAAAATAGGTGAATTAATCAAAAGGAATAATAGGGGATGCAAACATACATTTAGAGATAGAAAATAGAAATTGCTCAATATTAAAATAATGTGGGATGCAATCATATGTTAAACCAGGGTCCCAAAAATTCTCTTCACAAACCTAGTTGTTTCCAAGATCAACCTTGCCTAATTACAATTATTCACATATATTAGGGTTTGAGATTCACACATATGTAATGAAACCCTAATTCTAGACCTTTTTGTAAAAACTTAGATTTTGGATTCCAAACATAAATCAATCAACTTATTAGGTTCTCTTGATTAAGAAAACATATTTTTATGTTAATTTTGGAGTTAAGATGAATTAGTTACCAATTTTAGAGCTTTTATATTAACTAACTAGATCCTCAAATGCTCATCATCCAAAACATTGAAATTAGGCATTGAAACCGTTTTTATTAGAAAGAACATATTTTTTGATTCCAAAACAAATTTTACTTAAATTGTTCGACAACCAGAGCAATAGTTACGATTTTTGCAAAATCAACCAATCAAAAACCACCAAATTGCCAAATAAGAGAAAGGGAACTTCATAGGAGAGGGTTGGGCCCACTGAAATGGACCAAACAGAGGTCATGTCAATGGGTCAGAGGCTTGGTCAAAGATCGGTGAGTCCGCATGAAATAAAAGAACAAGAGGCAAAAAGATGATTATGCCCCTGATCGAGAAAAAGAAATCAAAGAACGATAAGGGGTAGAGAGGTAAAACCATCAAGAAGTTTATTCTCCTTTCTCACGGTCATCCATGGCTTTGAGCAGGTTCAAATTGAATTAGGCAAATTTGCATCAAAACCAAAAACCAAATTGAGGGTGATGCAAGATAGATAGGGGGTACTCAAACTCACCTAGCCACACAATTTGTTTGCTGGTATCTCCAACAACTCAAGAGTGCCGCTGCAAGGATAGGTTGACGAATTGGGTGGTGGTGGTTGTACGAGAATGCTCTAATCGAATTGATGCATGGAGACGATTGCGCATGACCTGCCAAAGATGTAGATACCTATATATATAGGTGGGAGGGTATATATGAACAAAGCCAAGAAGGACCGAGAAGCCTGGGACACAAGATTTAGGCATTTCTCAAATGCATGACAAAATGGCATGAATTAGGGATCATTTGTGTGGAACTTTCTCATGAGTCTGTTGGCAAAAACAATTCAAGAAAAGGTTATTCATAGAGGGAAAAATCCAAATTCAAAGATATTGTTGTAAACTACATACTTACCAACTTGGGTGTGAGGTAGAAGATGAGTGTGAGCTATATGACCGTCAATCGGATGGTCTAAAATGCATGTGAGATAAAAAAATAATAAAATCCACCACGTGACATATTAAATAGCACTCCTAATCAGATTGGTGTAAAGTGTGGATGCACTAATTTCTCTTTTTATAATTCTTCTTTTGAGGGTGCAAATAAACTCTGAATTGGATATAATTTTGCACATAGTTCAATTGTAAGGCATGGAGATTCCAATTGTGCAAATTGATTTCCCTTTTTAAGACTTTTGATTCATTAAGGTAGCAAATCTCATTTTCTCTTTCCTCATGCATTAGGCTCTAGGATTCCCAAAATTTGATGAAAGTTCACCCACAAGTCAAATTAAGTATGTTGGATACGAATTTGCCATTAGTTTTCACATAATAAAGTTGTTTTTATATTTATTTATATTTTGAAGGTTCTACACACTTTCTCTCTCCTAACTTCACCTTTTCATCAAATATTTTCCAAATTGTATGAAAATTTGCCCAAACGGTATTTTTAATGTGTATATTACGAATCTAAGATAATTTCCCACTTTTGGAGTCATGAAGTATTTCATTTCAGATTTTGAACTAATATCACCTTTTCTTTTCTAAATAAAATAGGAGTGATTATTATTATCCTAAATTATATGAAACTTGGCCTCCAAGCCAAACCATATCCAAAGAAAATGAATCTAAAGTTATTTTTAATCAATTAGTTTCCCTTTTTAATTTTATCACTTTAATTAATTTATTATCACATTATTTATCTGTTTGTCTCTTCTTTGTTCTTAACAAGATATATCAATTTCTAGAACGAATTTTTCTTAACATTATCTCATTTAGTTTATTAATTCTACATTTATTTGGATATTGTAACATTCCTTATCAATTATTAACACATAGTCTTCCTATGCATATTATCTTTCTTTACATCATACATTAATCATCACTACTTCATGTGGCATATTTTATGCATAGTTTATTGGTCTAAAGATTAATTATGAAAGCATTAAGAGATATTAGTTTTATATGTCCACATGTTAGAGTTAGTTATTTATGCATTAACATGTTAGGGTTTCAATTAAGCCACTAATGAGCATACCTTTGCCCTTGTTTGGCTAAACCCAATATAGGCTCTCTAACCTGTTAGCCTTAGAATAGGATTAGGTTTTGGGTTTGGATATGTTACAGTTGAGCTGGAAGATGACGTGTCATATGTGGACGATCCTATGTTGATCTTGGATAGAAGGGTGAAGAAGTTGAAGGAGTAGGATTTGTTTTGGTTAAGGTTCTGTGGCATCATCGTGGCACGGAGTAAGCCATATGGGAGCTTGAGGATGAGATTTGTAGGAAGTACATGTCTCATTTCACATAGGATTTCAGAGGTGAAATCCTTGTTAGGGTTTTATGGTTGTAAGATCCCTAACCTAGCTTAATGCTTTATTGTGTTTTCCTTTCTTAATAAGATGCTTTAACCTTAATCTAATCTCTTGAGATTTCTTAATTACATGTGACAAGCTTGTGTTTTCAGTTTGGTGATGTTTGGTTGATGTTGAGCTAGTTATTCTTATCTTGGACCAAGTTGCAATTTACCCATTTTGAGGGTTTTATCTTGCAATTTGTCACATATATGTTGTGCCTTTTGTGCCTTAGCATTATCAGAGGGAGAATGGTTCTTAGGGGCACCTTTTTTGGACCTTGTTTGATGAGGTGGCATCATGTGTAACGGTCTAGGGTTTGCATGGCTTTTCATGGTTGGTGGTATCAACCATGTTATGTTCCTTGAGCGTAGCGACCATGTGTTTTGGTGCCTTCAGAGTGCTTCAACCAATACAACTTGATTTAGTGGTTTTTGTAGCGACCTAGGGTTCCTTGTGTTTTGATGGTTTGCGACCTATACCTTGGTTGGCTATGTATAGCAGTCGCTACCCTTGGTTTTGCTTTTACCTTGTGGGTGTAGTGGACCTAAGTGGTCACTACACTACCTTGTTTAAATCACCTTTTGATGCATGCATGTCTAGAGTGTTTGCATGTCATGGAGGCTCTTATATCTTGACACCTAATATCTTTCACCTCCCTCCTACCCTTGAGTATATAAACCCAATTTTTCACATGCAAGTATTTCCTTTGGCTCATTTCTTTCTCTCTTCTCCCTTGTGATCATCCTTGAGTTTTGTGGAGCAAGAGAAGGTGCTGATCACAGAGCTTGGTCACTGATCACCTTTGCATGTGGTGATCTAGGGCTTGATCATCTTCCTTATAGTGGTTCTTGGTGATATTCCTTCTTGGTAAGTGGTTTCTTACCCTTGAACTCATTTTCCTTTGAACCCTACCTCTTTATTCCTTGTTTTGGATGTGAGGCTATGGATATCATGGTGGTTATGTTGAGGAACTTCTCTCCATAGAGGTCGATTCTATGGTTTGACCATGGTAGTACCTAAGTGAGATGAAGCTTCCATCTTTCTCCTTTCTTTTCAGCCTAGGGTTTAGACTTTCTTTTTCTTTAAGTTTCCTTTAACCTTGGGGTGTTCTTATCCTATTGAGGTGACCTTGTTGGCCAAGGAGTTCACCCAAGTTTGGAGCTTCTTCCTCTCTCTTGGAGCTCGTGTCCTTGAAGCTTTATCGTCTTCTTAAGACAAATTATATAAATCTTCCCTCTACTATTATTACACCTTATTCTACTTGCATGCTACTGTTCTATATCTAAAACATGTTCATAAGTTGATGGATAATGCTATCTTGTTTTAGGGTTTAAGATTTTGAAGTGTTCTTGCATATATTTCTCTTTCTCATAACCCTAATTCATGAATCTGAACCACTAGTGATGGTGGATGTTGATGATTCTTACACGCACCTTGATTGTTGGTTTTATCACCATGTTTATGTTTCGACCAATATATGTTATATGGAGGTTTGGTTCTTATGTGCATGAGTTGGAGGCCTTGTTTTCCTCTCTCATCATGATTTTCCATGTTTACCCTTGTGACGTTTGTTCTAGGGTTTTGATCTTCATATTTCATGGTCTGTTCTCCTTAGTTACGTAAGAGCTCTTAGTGATGTGCTTTTTGTTTGGGTTGTCATGTTTTCCTTGGTTTGTTGGAGTTTATTTGACCATGATCGCGTGCTATGGTTTTGGTTTGGTCACCATAATCCTAACCCTATGCCACTATAGTCGCTACACAAGTTGTAGTGTTGATCATTACATGTTGATCTTGGTGTTGGGCGCCGCACCTTGTTTTCTGAGTGGCCACTACCTTGATCTTGTTTGGTGATCGATACCTTGAGTTGTTCACTCCTTTGTCACTATGTTTGTGGTGGTTCATCTTGCAATCACTACACACATAGAGTTGTTGTGGTCGTAAGTTTAACCTTAATCCTAATTAGGGTGGTTTCTACAAGTGTTGGTTGCTACATGGTATGTGTAGTAGGTGCTACACCTAGGGTAGTGTACATGGTTTGGTTGCCACCGATGGTGATGTGTTGTGATTGCAACAAGGTGTTGTCCTTGTGTTGTGGTCTATACACATGTGAGTCATGTGGATGCTACACCTTGAGATATGGGTGGTCTCTATACATGGTCTTGTTTGGTTGATCACTATAGATGACTTTAGTCTTGTATGGTCGACACATAAGTGTTGCTTGGAATGATTGATTAATGATAATAATAATGATGCTTAACCATAATATGCTCCAATTATGTGAAAAGTGATGTATATAGGGTTTTGATGTTGAGTGATGTGATGGAAACCCTAATCGGCTATATATGGAACCCTAACCCTTATTTGGGCATATGATGTAATTGATTATCTTGCTTGAAGGGATTCACATGTTATGATGTTTTCTCTCTCCTAGTGTAACCCTAATTTTGTGGGTTGAATGTACATCATAGTCGGTGATTGCTAAGGTGCATTTTATATGACACATGATGATTGTTATAAGCCTTGATGAGGCATGATGAGATAATGTTATCATGCATAAACTATATGATTGGATCTTATGACCTGGTAGAGGCTTTATGCTTAGTGGAGGAGATATCCTCTAATAATGAGATGAGGGATTGTTATCCCATGATGATATGATAATGATTTTGTCCTTTAATAAGGTAGTGAGATAGTATCAATACCACATGGTTGTATGATTAGCTTTATTCACAATATGTTTGATCTTCTAACTTTGCAACATACCCTTATCCTTGTAGAGTTTGTTTATGGTTTTTACAACATAACTTAATTAATGCTAAAAGACACCCAATTGGCTTAACTAATCAAGTGAAACCCTAATCATGTAGTTTCCCTTTTCCATAGATCCATCTTCAGTGTCAGTACTTGCTAGATGGTGAAATGAGTAATTGTTGTGGGAAACTCAATCTGCATATTGTTGAATATGCAGGGGTGCAAGTTGAGGATATTTCCTTACATCCACAAATACAGATTTGGAGGACGACTATAGTCATACCCCGACAGAACGGCTGAGGCCATATCTCAGATGATATGTTTTTAGGGATGGTTGCGATCATATCTTGGCAAGATAACAGTTGTGGTTGTATCTCACTAGTGTCTTACCTATATAGCAAGGTGGACTAGGCCTATTTGTAGTTTGACTTTATATGTCACTACGGCAGACTCAGATTGACTGAGGGTATGGGAGATCATAGGAGTCTTGGATCCTCGTAGTTCTTGTATGGCATTTATTTTCACTTAGTAGCGGTCAATTGGAGCATGAGTGGTATACCTCATCTCGTCAGGGCATAATAAAAGACGTAATTCAGCTGTGTAGTATATTTGCTTAGGGTCAAACATGATTCACATTGGATGACCCCTTGCCTTATAACTTATATTATTTAGTTGATGATGGTCATGCATGTTATTCATATTCCTTCTAGAAGTATAAGATGTTATATTTCTTAGTTGTATATGCTTAACTGCCTAAATTGCATTACTAGCTTTACTCATATCATTTAGTTGAATCTACTCATCTTGGTAGTAATGCTATCTTCCTATTTTGTTTTATTTGTGCTTATAATAGTTTTTGGTTGAGAGTTATATCTCTCACTGGGAAGTTGGTCCCACCCCGTGGGTTTCCACATCTTTTAAGTGGTCATGCACAACAACGTAGAGATCCTGCGGTTGAGGGTGAGAACCAAGAGGAGAAGTAGTTGTTGAAGTTTTGATATATTGCTAGTATTTTTAGTAGAGTCCTATGTGTGATCCATGTACTCTCAGGTCCTTGGGGGTGTTTAGTAGATGTTATTTTTTTTTAAGTATACCATGGTTGTACAATTATGGTTCATATTATATGAACATGTTATCCCCTGTAACATGTTTGTGGCATGATGGCTACTGTACAGTGATGTGATAACCTTTGTGGTGTGAGAAGTGATACAAGTGACACAGATTTTGGACTCAAATGTAATAAGGTTTGGCTTTTGAGGTTAAATGATATCGGTTTTAATTTACCCTATTTTGTGGTAATACGATTGTTTAGTTGTTAATTTGTGCTTTATGGCCAGTGTGTCACATTTCATGCTCAATATAAAAATGTTCATACATAACTTGTTGTAAGTACCTTGGATAAATTTGATAAATAAGAACAAATTGTCTAGTATACTTGACTTCTTGAGCTTATAGAAGAAAATGCTTCTTTTCAAATTAAGTCTTAGCATTAAAATAAAAGATGCCATATATAAGTAATTAGCTCTTTATGCTATTTTCTTTTAATCTAAATGATGAAATTTCAATGCTTGAAGATGATCTTGCTAGAAAATGCTTGATTTTTACTACTAAGAAATCTCTTGCCAAAGTGAAAATTTGAATGTATCTTTTGAAAGAGTTTCAAATATGTTGAAGAACTGATTACATTCTCATGTTGGAACTCTTGAATTTGGATTTACTCCTCAATATTATCTTTTCCAATGCTTTAGTCACGAAACATGCCTTGCTTATAAAGATTTAGATATTATGCATACTATGTCATGGAAAATAATTTGGGTACCATAACTTCTCTCTACGTAATAAGTAAAATGATCACGAGCCTTATTTGCAAATCATTTTTTGGTCTTATTATGTGCCATCACATTCATCCACTTTAATTTAAGCATCATATTCATGGGAGTATCCAACTAAGGATGAGTCATCTTCTATTTATAATTCTATTTTTTGAGATGACAAAGGGGATAAACAATTCAAAGCAAAAAATCTTTCATTTGCATTTAATAGAATTTATTTGGATATTTTGAAACTTGATTTCCAAATTCAATTTTTTACTTGAT
Source organism: Alisma plantago-aquatica (assembly GCA_963693085.1). Classification (NCBI taxonomy): domain Eukaryota; kingdom Viridiplantae; phylum Streptophyta; class Magnoliopsida; order Alismatales; family Alismataceae; genus Alisma; species Alisma plantago-aquatica. The sequence goes on from OY856412.1 coordinate 373,250,985, forward strand.
TTCTTATTTCTACATCTGACATAAATGATTTATCATGAAAGTGGATATCTCAAGTGGCTATCTTTTGTAGTGAATCCTTTTTCTTATGTTTGATCTCTATTTACTTGATATTACATTTAGGGGGAGCTCAAAGTCCTTGAATATAACTTGCATTTTCTTCTCTTAATTGATTCTCTATATCAATGTAGGCTTAACATCCATTGACATTTGGTTTAGAGATTCTTCTAGAGCTGTTATTATAGTACTTAGTGGCTCATCTATACCAAAATGGGCTTAAAATCCTTTATATTAGGTCTAGAGATTCTTTTATTGACCTCATTATGTGTCTTAATGGATTCTCTAAATCAATATGGGCTTAACATCCCCTATACAAGATCTAGACATACTTTTTTTGACCTCATTATTGTGCTTAATGGATTCTCTATTCATTTCTAGGTTTAACATCCCTTGAAAATGATTGAGAACTCAATTTTAATTTTGACTTTTGTTTTTCATGGCATCTCTATAGCATGATCGAGTTAATATTACTACGATTTATTTTGAATATCTTTTTGATATTTATGCTTATGGGATCTTTCTGTCATGAAGGACTTAACATTCCTTTCGTTTCAAATTAGACAACCTTTTGATGTTCCTTGATCATATGGATTTTTGACTTTGTCATAATGTATATCTTTTTGAATTTCCCATCTATTGGTATTCATTTTCAACTAATACATAGAGTACACATTTTCCCCTCTCCAAAATGACTATCCTATTGAGGCAGAGTGTCACCTTGTGGGGGAGAATTGGCATGTATTAACCCTTTTTGACATCGACAAAAGGGGAAAAATAAACCATGAGATAAGTTGGAGATAAATTTGCTATCAACTTTTAACAAAGCAATTTAAAGGTATGAAGTTCTAAATTTTCTACTTTCAATTTATCTTATGTAAATATTTGTTATCATCAAAAAGGGGGAGATTGTTAGATTTTTGGATATGTCACACTCATATTTTGATGATAGAAATATTTCCAAAATTTGTCTTACTAAAAAATTTATTAAGTATTTTAGGTGATTAAGGAACTAAGTCAAGTTACATAGACTAAGAAAATAAATAGCCAGGCCGTTTTTGGCTCCCGCTCTCGTGCGACTGAGAGGGCAACTAGGGCTTGTTGTCGCCGATCCTGGGGGAGGGGGCTCGGCGGCCTGGGTGCGCCGCCCTACTCCCCCGGGGCCATCCCTACCGTCTCTGCTATCAGATCGAGTCTTTATAGGTGCTTTGTTGCTGTGCTCCTCTCCCTCTCCTTCGTTCCCCTTCCTTCGACGGCTGGGTGTTTGGATCCTAGATCCAGTTCGGCTGGGCTCGGAAGGGGGGCTAAAAGCTGCGGTGTCTTCTTCGATTGGTTGCTGCTAGCGTTTCGTCAGGAGTGCTTGAGCTGACGTGAGGTACCCCACAGTTTCCGGTCCCGCTGCAGACTTTGGTTTTTCCTCCCCCTTTCCTGCGTTTCCTTTTCTATTGTATTCCCCCTTTCTTTTACTTTCATGTGTTTCTTTCATTTTCAGTTTGGTTCAATTTCTATTGTTGGCAGTGGCAGCGTCTCTGCCCGTTAGTCGCTGGTAATCGGCCTTTTCTTGTCTATGGTAGCGTCTCTGCCCTTTTTTCGTTCATCTGTTTAGGTTAGTCCAGTTTATGTGGTTGTCTGTGGTAGGTTTCTGTTGCCTTTTAGTCACCGAAAAATGACGTTTCCTAGTTCTTAGGTTTGGTTTTGGTCCTCCTGTGAGAGTGCTTGTTTTATCAGTAGTGGTCGTTTGTTGGTCGTGTCGTGCCTCAGGTTCCTTCTTGGGTGGACGGTGAGCTCAGGCGCCTCTTGGTGCTTGAGGCAGAGGAGGAGTAAGCTGGGTTTGGGCTTCGTGCGGGTCTTCCGCTCCCTATTCACAGTGGTGGTCGGGAATGGTGGTGGAGTTCCCAACACCCTCTACTCCCCGCCTTTATATCCACATGAGCCATCTTTCCTCTATATTTGCATCATTGAGGTTTGACCTCCTTCCCAGGTCTCCTGGTTGGTACAACCTTAGTGCTCGTCGCTGGTAGTTGTATTTCTCGTCCTATTTTGTGGGGCGTTGTGTCTGTGTTGTTAGGTCTGTGTCGTTGCTTTGTGGTCGAGCTCTTTGTCTGGTAATCTTTCGTTGTCTTCCTGATGGTATTCTCTGTCAACGCCTTTGCAAACTCCTCTCCATATGTACTCACATGTTCTTGTAGATTGATGAATTCCATCCCAGATAGCTGTGTTAGATAGCCACTACAAGAGGTGGACGGTGCAGAAGCGTACCTATCACATCCCAATCTGATCCTTGTGCTATGTCTTTCCACAAAAGGAGTTGTTCTTGGTTACTTGATGAGAGATATCTATCTTGTAGATTTCTTATGTCTTACTTTTAATGATATTGAGCTATTTTCACAAAAAAAGGAACTAAGTCAAGTTCCAACTAAAAAACCTTTCAAATATATATATGATTGGATACTTGCGAATAAACTTGTACCATGTAAATATGTATTTCTTTTTACACATGTGTTTTCGTACAATTTGTTAGACATGATGTAAAGACAAGTGATGTTCCTCCAAAACCTACCAAAAACCCTATCCTGCACTCATGTGAATACTTTAGGGTTGATATATTTCATATGAGTCATGAATAGACCTCACTACATTGCAAATCTTTAAACAAAGTCCTTCTTGGCTGAATTTTTTTTGCACCAAGACACACTCAGTCAGAGACTCTAAAAACTAAGAAATAGCCTTGCATAATCTCGGTTGACAATATTTTTTATCAGAGAAAGTCGGTCGAATAAAAGTTTGACTAAAAAAGAGATGTTGCGGGGAGATTGACCCACTCATAGCCGTTGGAGCCCAAGACTTTTTCCTGCAAAGACAATGTGGACCAGACTCTTCCGATCGACTATATTATGGACCGAGAATGGTTCTGAATATTAGTTTATTAACGATCAAATTAACCAGTGAAACTTAATTAACTTCATCCTAATGGCTAATTGACCACTAGGAACACTCTACACACTCCCCATAGATACCCTAACCACTTGTAAATATTCCCTATTTATTGGAGTGGTCTTAGGACACCTTACTAGTGAGAAAACTATCTCTAGCATTGGTTAAAATGACCTTATAACATTAGTTTCCCAGCGACACCTAACTGGGCAAAACTAGAGGCACAAGTCTAAGACGCGGTTATTTTAGGTCATGCTAAAGCATTCGACACAGTTAACTGACTTAGTTGTCGGTTAAGAAAAAATAGTCGACATTCTTATGGGCACACCAGGTCTCATTTTTTAATGGAAAATGTTCATCAGTTGTTAGTTATATAAAAAAATGACAATGAGTTAGTATCATAGCTGTCGGTTACATCATTTAAAATTGAGACTAAGTAAAATAGTGACGGTCTATTCTAAGAAATCGACGACTATAGTCCATCACGGTTGTGTTGTCTAGCATGGCCATTAAAAGTTTAGCTTTATTATGTTGAGTTTTGGCCTAAAACTGACGAGTAAGACCTATAATCTCGAATTTTGCATCAACCAATGACTAAGTTTTGTTGTTTTTAAATAGCAGGTTTGTCTGGTTGTTCAACATGATGGAGAACATGCAATTCAGAACTGGAGTTCTGAACTATAGGTTAACAACATCTTGTGAGTTTAGCTTAACAAAAAGCCAACAAACCTGCAAAATCTGCAATAACAAACACATTCCACCCACATATAAGATCCACTCTCCAATTCCATTCTCATTACATGTGCAAACATATTTCTATTCATTCATGCTCACATTCTTTCACACACATGATACTTGTTTTGCATATGCACCAAATTCCATTCTCATGACATGTAGAAATACAATTCTCATTGTATTCATCCATCTTCACATTCACACACATGTATATAGATCATCATTCACATATGCACCAATAATTTACTCGCATCAAAATTAAAATTGCAAGAATTCATAAGCACCACATATATATAGAAATAATGACATCAAAATTTAGAAAACTCAATCTTTATCCAAATCAAATTCAACGGTCACACTGTGTCAAACACCTTCAAAGAGACTGACATATCTAACTAAAAAGTTTGATATTTTCATATTATCAAATAAGTTTAGTTACTTATGATGATCAAGACTATATGGATTACATTTTGTATGCAGGTGATGTCTAGTGCTCCATATCTGACAATCATCTTAATATATCACATCACGTAGTATCCTCCTGCCCAACCTTTGTCTTGAACAATGCAATATAAATTGCAACATATGTTAATAAGTAAAAGTAAGCATAGTCGGAATAAATATGCATTGGATTCCGAAAACTACATCAACATTTTGCCGAATTATCATTTTCTTTTTCTTTTCCACATTTCCTCAATCTTTTTTGAAATATTTTATAGCCCTATATGCTATTGTAACACATTGAATTACATTAGTAAATAGTCATGTTATAATATATGTTAAAAGATATAGATATAAAAATTTAGTCATGTGAATATTTCCTTTTTCAATTTGTGTTCCCCACTATCTACTTCGTCACTCTTAGTATCTAGATAATACATAGTTAGTATTGTGGGGACAATAAACAACAACACCCAATGGTTATTCCTAAGTGAAAAGAAGGAAAACAAAATAAAACTCAAAATTCACAATGAAGTGTAATTCTTAAGTCAAAAATTATAAGCAAAGAAGTGAACATACTCAACATTTTACGTATTTAACATTACACTCTTTTTCACTTTACCAAAATACTAAATGTGGTAGAGAAGTATTTTGTAATAGATGTAAGGTCTTTAACTACAGAGTTAATCAATGACGGTACTAGAATTTCCACATGGGGCAGTGCGAACTCTGTGCAAACCCTATGTAAGTGGTTGCAAAACATACATCATGTATGCATTAATATATAAGAAAAATTATTAACATAAATAAAATGAGGTATTTAGCTGTATAAGATCTTACCATATCCGAAGTTCTATCACAAATGTATTCAACCCAGCATAGGCAAACATCTCCAAAAGATCTTGTGAAAATATACAAGTATCATGAGTTTGACCTACAATGTCCTCCTTAATATGGACCATCATAGGTGACCCTTCTTCAAATTTGCTTTTTCATATTTCATAACCCTACAATGAGGACCTAGTGAATTGAATAGGTCCTTTGCAAGACGACCAAGTAATTGAGGAGGAGGCGGGGTGGAGTACGGGCTATAGGGGGTTTCTTTGGCGATGTGTACTGCATACATACAATCTCATATCGATTTTCATGTATATAAATATACAAATTCAATGTAAATTTAGCATACATCAGTATACACAACTCCTTCTTGGGGCCACATGACCACTCCGCCTTTTGCTTCACGTATCATATCGTGCTCGGGGTGGTCATATGGCAATGCAATCTACTTCTAAGTGTCATAGACAAGCCTCGATGTCCCACAAACCACATCGGTAGAAAGAGGAGTACCATGAATCATGTCACCATCAAGGCGTGGGTCATCCACACCTAGTGCAATAATATATCCTTGTAATAAAAGATAGTAGGCCCCCAACCCCTACAAATTTGTATAGAGTGTTATATATATACCTAAACTCAAACAAATTATACAAATCATTCTGAAAGACTACTATGTCATAAAAATACTCACAACATGCACGCTAGGTTATGGAATAATGCAATTACTCCCAACCACCTTTGTCACAGGAGGGTCTATCTCTTATGAATAGTGGGGCACCACAAGTACTGTTTGAGGAGTTGATTGAGAAGAATGATAATTTCTCATTGCCTCCTCTATACCCTTTTCAATCATCTCTTGTACCTTTTCTACTGATAACCCCCCCCCCTTTCTGGACAAGTTTAAGCTTATGATGTGATTTCCTAAAGATGTCTCTTCTATCGATACCAGTGTCAGTATCCCTAACATGCCCAAGATGATCTAGGTTACCTAGAGCAACTGTCTATTCATCCCTTATGACCTCAGGAATGAAGTTTGCTTGTGGAGATCCCGCTAATCATCATCATTAGTAATTGGTAAGTAAAACATAAAAATCTTCAATACTAATTGCTTTAAAAGTTAATTTTACCATTTTTGTAGCTACCTCAGTATTTGTGGTGTTGGGTATTTCTCTAAATTTGATTTCCCCCCAGCTATTCACAGATCATGGTGGTAGAGATTCAGGAGTAGTAGATGACTCGACTTTACCAGGAGTAGACTACTGAGAAGAAGACACCTGTAGTAGCTTTTGGCAAAGATTTGCATAGACACCTATACCCATCCTGTGGTTGTACACATTCATTGCACGTCTTTCTCTTTAAGCATTTCTGATAGCCTGGTTAGTCCAAATCATATGTTATACATGTAATCAAAATGAGGAATGAGGTTTAATATCTTGAATTCATCAGTTTGTCTCTTACCAACAAACACCTCCCACACCTTCAAGTCAGGATAGTTCCATTTCCTCGTGGCTGACTTCTTCTTCTTCTTCTCAACGTTTCATATATATTCTCTTGTCATATTTGTCCTATAATTCCTTAGTTACCTGTCACATCACCTTTTCATGATGCAGTTTTTCATCCTGGTCAAATATGCTCTACAAAAGTTCATATACTTAATGGAGTATTCTTATAAATAGAATCATAGATAGCTTTAAAATAGAATTCTAAATGATAATATCATACACATACTTCCTTCCATATTAAGTCTTTCTTGCAAGGATCAACTTTATACCATGATTCAACATTTACATCTATTTTTCTACATGTCACAACCCTTAGATATGACACAAAATAACTGCAATTCTATCCCAACAAGATTTCCTTGATCATCAAACTCAACGACCAGCTTCGGTCTATTACCCCTTTGCTTCAGTAACTTTCACCATGGTGATGCCACTTATTTTTGGACACTGACGATGTTGCACATCAATCTTAGCAAGATCCTCAAGGCACACATCCTCATGCTCAAATTGAGAAAACCCACACATAAGTCATATAATGATATAACTTATAAATGTGATAAAACAACATGACAATACAACAATATAGACATTGTAAAATGCACACCTATGTGAAAAAGCAATGCAACTTTCAGCAGTGTCATGTTCATGGTGCTCACCCTCACGGTGATCATCATCACAATCATCAAACTCATGGTCAAACACCTTCTAAAATAATGTCATAAAAAATAGCCACATAATGAAATATAAGTGATAAAGAATGTAAAATGCTTATCTAACATTTAAAAAAAGCATGCCTCTAATACTTGGATCTTGTATCAATTAACATATTCTCAGTGTGATCTCCACACATATATAAGTCAGTGTCAGCTTCAATATTTGGTATTGGAAAGCCAACTGAGAATGGACTGGAGTCATCATACTTGTCATAGATAAACTGCCTTTTACCATGAAGAACAACCGACCATTTTTAATTTGCAAGATCATCAATATACTTATTTCACCTATGATTCCATCATGAATGATTTACCCTTATTGACCATCTTTTCAAAATTCACTAATGTGAAACCCAATTCATCCACTACAAATCCTTTGGTGTTATCAACTCAATCACACCTAAAGATAGGAACTCTGAAATCTATTTATTCAAACTCCCATATGTTTCAAAGACACCGTAATTTGACATTTTGGCTTCATGTGGACTCTTATCATTCACACTAGAAAAATACAATGAAGAATCTTGAAGGGTGACCCCATTATTTTTTATGATGCTCCTATCATATTGACACTTTGTGTAAAATGAAAATCCATTTATGTCAAACCATTCATAAGACATAACATTCATTTTTTTTAAAGGTGAGGCATTTAATATTTTTAGCAACAATATTTTCTGTTTGAGATAGTAGATGTAAGACATTATCTTCAAACCATCTAATAAATGTCTTGTTCTTTCTAGAAAGCCACATTCAATTGGCTCAAGGATATTTTGTCTTGATGAAATTGGTATGTTTGGTGATATAAATACCCACTTCATAGATGTTGTGAAAAATATACAAGTGTGCTAGTTTTGATAGTTCATAATTGATTACTTCCACTCATTCTCCTAAAGTCCCTTCGTCAGAATAGTCATCAATATTCTTGCCGTTTACAGGAGATTCATTACAACTCACAAAGTCATTTGAAAAGTCCATAACCTCCTGAGCCACATAACCCTCAATAATACTTCCTTCAGGCCGACAATGATTTGAAACACCACCTTTAAAAGCACGTATGTACCATTCAAAAGGATACATCCAATGAAAGAAAATTGGTCCCAACATTTTCAATTCCCTTATCAAATGGACAACAAGATGTACCATGATATCAAATAATGAAGGACAAGATGTAATGGGGTAACAACCACTTCTCTTTGCAACTTATCTAGATTTTCAGGATCAATAACTTTGCTACATAGAGTGTTGAAGAAGAAACAAAGCTTGGTGATTGCAAACCTTAAATGCTTCAACAATATAGATGGAATTTCCATGGGCAATATTTGTTGCATTAGAGTGTGAAAATCATGAGACTTTTAAGACCTACACGCTTTAGAATGTGACATTGATACCAATCTACAGATATTGGAAGAGTATCCCTATGGTACCTTAACATTAAGCAAACACTCTCAAAAAGTTTTCTTCTCCTTTCTAGACCGCATGTAACAAGAAGGAGGTATATATGTTTCTCGATCACTACCAACTTATTTTGTTAATTCATATCTTATTTCCATTTGACGTTGGTCCATTCTTGATTTGATGTCAGCTTTAATCTTACCTGGTATATTCAATAAAGTACCAATGATACTATCACAGACATTTTTCTCATCATGCATGACATCGATCCAATGCCTAACTACTAAAGAACTTCAATAAGAAAGATCTAAGAATGTTGGCATCTTCTTATATAAAGATTTGTCTCTCTGTGTGGGAATGGTACATGGTCATCTCTTATTGAATACTTTAACAAAGTCTTTTACTCTTCCATAAACAACCTCCCTTGATATAGGTTTAGGGGCACTCCATTCCTCATTTGATCCATTGAACGCTTTGTGCAACCATTGGAAAGGATGAACTTTTAGAAGAAACCTTCAATGACTAAGATATACAGTCTTGCCACCATGTTTTCGTCATATTGAATCAGTGTTCTCTTCACATATAGGGCATGCTTTGGATCCCTTTACACTATATTTCGACAAATTCCCATATGCAAGAATGTCATTAATAGTGCAAAATACCACAGTATGCAAATGAAAAATATGCAAAGCATCATAGGTCATCACACCTTCTCCCCAAAATTTCTTTAATTCATTAATCAGAGGTTCAAGATAAACATCAATATCATTGTCAGGTTGTTTAGAGCCCGATATTAACTGAGACTACATGATGTATTTATTTTTCATACACAACTAGGGAGGAATATTGTATATAACAATCATAATGGAGCAAGTGCTATGTTGGCTTCTCAATGTGTCATAGGGGTTCATCACACCTGTACGAGTCACATGTCTTAGTTTCCTAACTTCTTCACTAAATTTAAGGTATAACAAATCAATCTTCTTCCAATTTGGGGAATCAGACTCTTGTCATAGGATCCCATCATTATTTTCTTTACCTTTACATGCCACCAACAATGTCAACTTTCAAGTTGTTACTGCAATGCCTACAGGGATAATAGAACCTATCTCTAGATTGTTTCCTATGTTCCTCTACAAATCTTATAAATTGATCAAGAATAGTAGTAAACTCTAAAGTGCTGGATTTGGAATGTACTTCCATGATCTATCCATTCTATAAGCTTTAGATCCGTCATTGATACCAGTCTACAGATATTGGAAGAGTATCCCTATGGTACCTTACCATTAAGCAAGCACTCTCAAAAAGTTTTCTTCTCCTTTCTAGAACGCATGTAGCAAGGAGGTAAATATGTTTCTCGATCACTACCAACTTCTTTTGTTAATTTTTTTCCTATTTCCATTTCACGTTGGTCTATTCTTGATTTGATGTCAGCTTTAATCTTACCTGGTATATTCAATAGAGTACCAATGATGCTATCACATACATTTTTCTCATCATGCATGACATCGATCCAATGCCAAACTACTAAAGAACCTCAATAAGAAAGATCCAAGAATATTGACATCTTCTTGTATAAATATTTGTCTCTCTTTGTGGGAATGGTACATGGTCATCTCTTATTGAATACATTAAAAAAGTCTTTTACTCTTTCATAAACAACCTCCCTTGATATAGGTTTAGGGGCACTCCGTTCCTCATTCGATCCATTGAACGCTTTGTGCAACCATTGGTAAGGATGAACTTTTAGAAGAAACCTTCAATGACTATGATATACAGTCTTGCCACCATGTTTTAGTCATATTGAATCAGTATTCTCTTCACATATAGGGCATGCTTTGGATCCCTTTACACTATATTTACACAAATTCCCATATGCGAGAATGTCATTAATAGTGCAAAACACCATAGTATGCAAATGAAAAATATGCAAAGCATCATAGGTCATCACACCTTCTCCCCAAAATTTCTTTAGTTCATCAATTAGAGGTTCAAGATAAACATCAATATCATTGTCAGGTTGTTTAGAGCCCGATATCAATAGAGACTACATGATGCACTTATTTTCATACACAAACAGGGAGGGATATTGTATATAACAATCATAACAGAGAAAGTGTTATGTTGGCTGCTCAATGTGTCATAGGGGTTCATCACACCTGTACGAGTCCCAAGTCTTAGTTTCCTATCTTCTTCACTAAATTTAGGGTATAACAAATTAATATTCTTCCAATTTGGGGAATCAGACTCTTGTCGTGGGATCCCATCATTATTTTCTTTACCTTTACATGCCACCTTAAATTGTTACTGTAATGCCTACATGGATAATAGAACCTATCTCTTGATTTTGTCCTATGTTCCTCTACAAATCTTATAAATTAATCAAGAATAGTAGTAAACTCTAAAATGCTGGATTTGGAATGTAATTCCATGATCTATCCATTCTATGATCAAAGAAAAAACAAGTATTAGATCTTAGGCTTTATAATGGTTAGGGTTTAGGGTTTATAAATTAGGGTTTATCATTTAGGATTTTGGGATATGGGTTTATATATTAGGGTTTATGGTTTATTGATTAGGGATTAAGGTTTAGGGTTTAGGTTCAATAATGAATGTGTGTACCACCTATCCCATTCTTGAACACCTAATCTCACTAGTAAGGGTATAATGTGTATTCAATTTTAAAGAAAAGTTCGACATTATTTCTCCACAGTTCTCCAAGTACACCAATGTAGATGGGTAAATGTCCATTAACATTTGTACTTAGAGAACAAATAGGGAATTGCTAAAGAAACATCTTGAAAAGTGAATATACATTATACACTTACATCTAAGTGAGATTAAGTGTTCAAGAACAGTATCAAACTGGGGACTATCTAAGATTTACTCCTAATGAGTAAATCTCAGATGGGTTTCTAGGGCAACAGATTATAATGAAAGTAAGGTTAAGGTTCATCAAGACATTGTAGATCTTAAAAACATCACATATTTATTGATCTTACAACATTGAAATTGATCAATGCACCCAAATATACAAGCACTTACACTCAATTTGAAAAATGCACCCAGATAGTTTCTCCAATTCCAAATTAAAACACTAATTACGTTTCATCATTCATTTTGAGAAGTTTGTTGAAACAATATAAGTTAAGAAGCAGTTTGAATCAATGTATCATCAAGAACTGACTGATTTATCATTAGGCACTTCTATCATCAATCAATTGTGAAATACCATTAATCATTCATTTTTCTAAACATAATTATAAAATCTAACTACATGGACTACTATAATTTAGTGACCTAGCATAATACATAATACAACATTTTCAAAGAAAATTGTGATACAATGTAGAATTTAATGACATAAATGTAATGCATACATTTTCATAACAAATCAACAATTACATGTAAAAAAGAAAAAAAAACTACCTTAGTGAAGAAGCTGACAGGAACAAGGTGTTCAGCGATGGCAGAGAAGTACTAGTAGGTGAAGAAGTCAAGCAACTCTGATGGCTGGTGGTTGGCAGCCCAGCAACACCGATAGCTGGTGGTTGGCGGCCCAAGAAACATCGATGGTTGGTGGTTGGCGGCCCAAGTAGAGCAGCAAAGATGGAGGAAGACGACGATAGATATGGAGGAAGACAAAGACAGTGGTAAAGAGTAGCAGTAGTCGTGGCGACGGTGGCAGAGTGCACTAGCGACAGAGCAGCTCAACGATGATGAATGGGAGAAAATCACCAGTGCTAGATATTGGGGGGTGAGGAAACATAGAATTAGAGGGGAAAGAAATTTCGTGGGTACTTTTTTAAGTGGATAATAGTCATCAATTGTTAGAAAAACTGACAACTAGGTACTTAGTTGTCGGTTAGGTAAGAGACACCGCGATAGAATTAGCACTTAGCCATTGATTCCACTAATACGAACCGACTACTAACTCCTTCTCCAAAAAAAAAGTAGACCTCGGTTAGGGGATTTAGTCATCAGTTAGTAAGACAAAACAACAATAGAGTTAGTGCTTAGTCGTCGGTTTCACTAATATGAACCAACAAAAAAGTCTTTATCCTAATAAAAAGGTGGACCCTAGTAAGGGGACTTAGTCATCGATATATATTGCTACAAATGACGACTAAGTAAGAGTTAGACATAAATTCCAAACTAGGAACCGATGATAGAGACCCTTCTCCAAATAAAAAAAGTTGACCTCTGCAAGAGGACTAAGTCATCGGTTAGGTTTATAAAAGCAACAACTAAGAAGCAATTCGGGGGGGGGGGTATTTTCATGGGCAAATGGTGTGAAATCTTTTTCGTCAGTTTCTTGACATAAAACTAACACTATTGTCAACAAATGGCAGAAGTATTTTAGAGGCAAATATTTATTACTCGCAAAGTTGTATGTTATCGGTTCCCTGATAACTTACGTGTATCTTAAAGTTTTTAGAGGCAAACATTTTTCATTGAAAATTATATTTCATGGGTTATTTTAGACGTTGGTTTTGTTAGAAACTAATAGACGTTAAAGAATAAACGGTACCCGCATTTTTTCTAAATTAGAAGGACTTGATCAATGATGATATTTATACTATACAATCGATGTTGTTTGATCTATAGTGTCAGTTTATCAATGGTACCAACATCTGGAAAAGTGACATCAAAGGTCAAAAATATACTAGTGTTCGTACATCAACTTTTTACACAACTATGCACGTTACATTACAACAACTTTTGATACATACTTGAGCATACTTTGACTTGCCAACTTTCTCAAATAATTTAGGTTCTATACTTCAAGTTGCCATCATTCTATCCTAAGTCCTTAGATCAGTTATAATATCCTATCCACCTAATACTACCTTGCCTAAACATTTTTGGAGTAGATCATCATCACTTGTCCGTAGAGCTTGATTGTGCTTCTTCTTAGATGAATTGTATTTTCCATCTATCCAACCTCTTTCTACTTTGGTGTACTATGCTTGGGATACTTCTTGAAGTGATTGTTGTCCAAGATCCTGTGAGAAGGAGTCTTCTCTAGTTGGTGCTCTTCCTAGGCTGTTGAAGAAGAGGTGAAGAGGGTGACTTTCCACAGCCTGTCAAAGGAGGGAGTTCTCCTTGGGATGAAAAGAAGGGTTAGTCTTGCACCAGAAAAGACACTGATAAATTTTGTGTATTATATATCAGTATATAAAAGGAATAAAATACATGATTTAGAAATCTGAATTGGAAATAACTAGGTAGTGGATTGACATCATTTGATGGAGCCACTCTAAATTTGTGTCTCCTGTGGTTACCTCCTTTACTTTATATTTAAACTGCACTTTAAGTAAAGTAAGTTAATTTGACTAAAATTATTATAAAGTTGTATTCACTCCCCTCGAGATTATACATTTTTTTGCAATAGCTTGATAGATGTTATGAATGGTATGTTTTGCACCAAAAGATAATATGATGTTTTTTATTCAAATAAATGTTTATCGTATAAATTTCATTCAATTGAATGTGTATTTCATACATGAATTGTAAAGGAACAAGCATCGGTTAAAATATAAAAAAACATTATCATGAAATAGGACCAAATGGTGGATAAAATTCAAAATTCATGGACCAAAAATTGGGATGGAATTTTCTGTAATCCTGTCTGAAATAGATCGCTAGAAACATAGATTGGTTCAAAACCCAACTGTTTAGATGACAATTGACACTATCACATCAAATTATGTCTATTAAGACTTTTGAATACTTAATGATAAGGTTGCACATTGATCGAAAGCTGGTATGAATATGACTGACTGAACTCAAACTAGATCTTTTGCAAGAAACAATTATTGGACCAAGCACCGATCTAAATAAGAGCACATCTTGTTGGGTCCAAAAGAAATAAAAATAAAGATGAAGTGGAGTCCAACTAAATCACTAGGATTCTTGTCAGTTCGATAATATGGTGCAAGATAAGCAGGATTCATCACTTTTAAATATGGAGTACTAACTGAAAGGTCCACTCTAAAGAACAAACAGAGCATAAGAATGTAGAGGAAGTGAATTTAGGTGGGTTTGTTCTTTGTTTTTGTAAAACTAGTGACTAGTAAACAAGAACATTACATGGTGTCTGGGAGAGGATTAAAACTTCGAAAGAAAGTTTGCAGATCGTCCTGATAAGAAGAAAGAGGAGAGGTCGGGCAGGTTGCCCATGACCATGAAGCTTCTGGTTGTTTTAGGCATTGCTTTGCTAGCCAATCTGCTAGCTTATTCTGGCTTCGTCTCTGGAACACCACTTTGAAGAGAGGGCTTTCAAAACAAAGAAGTTGTATAGCCTTGGAGAGGAGAACATCTCTGGGTGGGGGTGCCTCAAGGCCTTCAATCCAATTTGAAGCATTCTGTGAATCTGTGATCAATATTCTGGAACTAAGACCTGCTTGTTTCACATACAGAAGAGCTGCCCTAATGGCCAACATTTCACCTCACATAGGATCTGTGCCGGGAGACTTTTGAGCTTGAACATGAAGCCAGGCACCTTGCAGGTCTCTGACAATCAGGCTAGTAGCACACATACATGCATCCTTGTTGATTGTCGTATCTACATGGATGATGAGGGACAAAGGGGTAATAGGAAAGTTTATGGTGGACGGGGACAGCTCTGAGGAGTGAGATTGAGGAAGTGAGAAAGCTTGGGAAGCCGTGATCGTCTCCACTCTACATTGAGTAACTACCACCTGTGGAGGAAGAGAATTTTTCTCAAAAATGTGAAGGTTCCTAGTTTTCCAGAGCCGCCAGCAGGTTGTAGCAAAGCATATGTCCCAATTGGGATTCTTACTGAGGGTCTTCAAGATGTATGAAATCCAATCTTTGATAGAATCAAGAGTAAAGAACACTGTTGCTTCATGAGGCACCAAAAGGGTCCACACTGCCTTCGCCTGTGGGCAATCCCTAATGGCATGGAGTGTATTCTCTAGAGGGCCCTGGCATCGCTCACATGATGGGTCTTGAGTGAGGTGGCGCCTGACCCTAAGTTCATTGGTGAGGAGCCTTTGGGTTTGTTATTTGACATTAGTTGTTGGTTGAAGACTGCTATTTTTTTCTTTCTTTTTTCGTTGGGGATGGCCTTGTGGTTGACATTCAATGTTGTATAGACACCAATGATAAATAAAAAAATTAAAAGGTATTTCCACATATTATCTAGGACATCTACATCTATACATATAGTTTTCAACCAGCAATTGGTGTGCCTCGGTTAATAGCTCACTAGCTGCGTCATTGCCCCAAGCGCAAAGGTGCATCTATACATATATAAACAGTCTAAAGTACAAATTTACACTCAGTTTTTGTGCCCACACGTTCCCATGCCCACCTAGTTGTGCACCCACTTGCCTTATCGTGTAGTTTGTTGCTACTTCACTCCCGCTAGATCTGTCAAATGGGTGGGTGGGTTGGGTTTGGGTTGGATCATTTCCAGTTTGGGTCTTGTAGGTGCAGGTTAAAAAGATGCAATTTTAAATGGGTTGAGAAATACCACATCCGAACCTGAACCAGTGGGTTGTAGGAATCGGAAGGTGTCCATTTAATATATGTACAATAAAAAGTATGTCACTACTTGCTTCTCTACAATAAGAAGCAGAATTGTTCTTTCATACATTTTAGTGCTACCATAGAATAATGAGAAGAACCATCCATTGTGCTTTATGAAAAACACAATTTACTACCCATTGCTTTGTTTTAGCATATAATTGTAAAAAAAAGCAAACTACTAAAATGTAAATTGAAAAAAAAAAGATTTTGATGAGGCAAATAGCATAATATATCACTACAACAACACTGTATTTTTTATTTAATCTTGGAAATTACTAACACAACATGTTATTATGGTTATTTGCTGCACAAAATGAACTTCAAAAGAAATAATTGATGTGATTGATTAGAAAACATGCAAAATAAACTCTAAATATTCACAACAATGTAGACTACAACTACTTTGTTTCCATCAACATAAAAGTTTCACAAAACATTTCTGTCATGGCCCTTAGGCTTTGTCTTGTTATACTATATACAATACACATTAGTCAATAAATTGCTTTATACATATGCGAGTGTGAAATGTCTTAAGAGTCATACATGTAATATATTTATTATAATATATTTATCTTAGTAAATTGGGTCACTTGCGAGTCACTCTCAAACTCATTAAATCGGTGGGTATGAGTTTGGGTGATATTTAGTAGGTAGGAAATTTTATCACCCAAATCCAACTTAAACAGATCGACCCGCAGGTAACCACAGATCTTGACCCTTGACAGGTCTTGCTCCTGTATATTCGTGTGCCCTTGCCACCCCCATGCCTTTTCGTGTTCTCCTTCTTGGTTATCTGTGTGTGGAAGCATAAATGTGTGTGTGCAATTTTTAGTGCATGTTTCAACATTTTCCATCAAATTTGTAACATTTCAAAATGTTGAATTTGATATTATTTTCCATGCACATTCTATTAGTGTTAATTTTGTATGCAATTATTAGGCATGTGTTGGATCGAAATCGACCCAAATTGTATGGTGTATGAATCTAAATATGGCAAAAAAAGATTCAACCCTAATCAGATTTGATATCCAAAGGATATCAAAAGGTCACAACCAAGTTTGATCAAATTTAACTGGATAAACATCTGACAAGAATATAATATAATAAATTTAATGCTAATAGATAATACTACACATTTTATATATGTTAAACATTTATACTCTTGTATTGTCACATATAACAATATTCTTTAACTAAAATGTGTGTAATTTTTGAATTTAGACATTTTTCACAATGGATATAACAATATATGATGTTCGAATCCCAACCTTCAAATCCAATGTTTATATATGAAATCTGGTTTGAATTGGTACAAATATAGCATATTTTTTGAAATTCTTCGCATGGTCGGATTTGCATATACCTAAGATTCATCATTTATTTTTTTGTGTGCCAATGGATTTTTGAAAATACACTTTTCTAGGGTATTCAATATATTACATACTGAAAATATCAATAATGTAATCAAAACATCGACAAAATTATGAACTCTTTCTAATATTTTATCTTAATGTGACAACTAACATTTGTTATAGTGTTTTCCGATAGGAGAATATACAAAAATATTATGTATTGTGTACCATTGTTTATACTTTGTCTAAGTAGAGGGAGCTATTTGTTATTTTGAATGTAGAAGACTTGCAAACAATTTTAAAGAAAATATAAATAACAAATAATATGAAGATATACTAAACATAGTAATAAAATAAAGCATAAAATACAAAAAGTTCCTTAATGTTGTAACGGAAAGAAAAAATAATAATATAAGATTAAAAGACTACGGAGAATTTCATCGAACCTACTTTGGACATCCAATCCCTCACATAAATGTTCTTAATTTCCACGTAGTCAGCCCCAAATAGTCTCATTTTATCTATACTACTTTAAAAAAAACGAATGTTTGAAAACAATTGCAGCAGCGTCAGTTCTACACTATACAAACCGTCCAACCAATCACGTTTTAACTTTTTCAAAATGCGGATCTCCCCTTCATTCTCTCCTCACACGGTTCCTCTCAATTTTACTTTTTATTTTTTTCAAAAAAGAAAAGGATAAGTCCTCCCCAATATTCTGTTTGTAACTACTCCCCATGTTATCTCATCACGTTTCTAACATCTCCTCAACACATTCTCTCTCTTTTTCGTGTCCAACCATCCACTATTATCCCCACCCTCCCCACTCCCAATACTCTCCACACTCCTCATCATGAAATGGGATCTGGACTGCCAGAACACCCTATCCAAGTCTCTGTCGGCATCCCTCTTACAAGCAAACGCCGACGACTTCTGTGGGTTTCTACTCGCCGTTTACGACCTCCAGCGGTCCTTACGGCACTGGGAGGAGCCACCCAGATGCAGCAGCGGCTCATGCAGGCCGCTATGGAGCGGATGGAGGCGGAATTCATGCTCACCCTCTCCCTCATTCATGATGACCTCGATCCTCCGACGATGGTGCCATTCGGTCAAACTCCCCAGACTATTGGTTTGTCAGTGACTCCAACTCTCCCGATGATTCCAGAGCACTTAGCTATGATGACTACTCAGTCGATTCACTGTCATTGCCACTTCCATCGTCCGCTGCCTCCGACAGGCAACCCGCTGCTCTGCATCCCACCTCCATGTCGTGGCGGAGTGTATGGTATCTTCGGGGTACGCGCAGGAATGTGTCTGGATATACAGGGGTTGCCGCAAGGCAAGCTAGTGCTCGACCTATTCCCGTGTGATCTTCTTCTCCGAAGTCATCCGCAATGCCGGGGTACTCCTCCTTGGGTTTCCGACGCTAGCAGCAGAGAAGAGCCTGAGGGGAGCAAACAAGTCGGCGTTCCCCTCTTCTTGAGATGTACAGGTGCGTCGTGGATCTCGTGTCGGATGTTGCGGCCGTGTTCACATGTGAGAGCAGTGTGGTCATACGGTATCAAGAAGAATTCTCACTCGCCAAACTCCATAAGTCTGCCCGCACAACCATCGCCGCGTTTAGCTATATATACAGAAGTGCACTCGCATGCTATGCTCTCCTATGACAGACTGAGTGCATGCTTCCTCTACCATCACCATTGATTAAAGTGGTGGCAATGTCGCATGTGGAAGGACTGAGCAAAGTTGGTTAATGTTAATTATTACTCTACTGGAGTCATTTCTCATGCACATTTCCTCAGACTCATATAGCTATGGTTCCTCCGATGCATCCGTCAAGCCCACCACCAATTAAACTGATGGACAATATTGTTTCACCCATTTGGTTTCTAGCAAGACGACAGTTAGTTGTGCTCTGCAATATTGTTTTTTCCTTTTTCTTCCATTTGTTCTTTAGACAAACTCTAGAATTCATTGACATGGAGTTTTATGCTTTCCCTCAGCTCACTACAAAGTACAACCAGTACATGTATGTCATAGATGGATTTTTTGTCAAACAGATCATTTAAAATTTTCCCTCATGCTTATGAATTTTTGTTCCATGTGCTCTCATCTCAAACTCCTTTCGCCCTCAATTAAGTAAAGACCTATGGAACAAAGATTTACCAACGGCGGAAGAAGATGATTGTAACTTTATGTACATGATATGTGGTTTCCTCCATTATTAGGCCTTTGCTTTTGTTTACCTTGGAATTATGTGTATCGTAATTGTTCAATCTGGTTCAGTTAATATTTGCTAGAATTTTTTAATTGTTTCTTTCATGCTCAATAACTGCAAGTTTAGAAACTAGAACAAGCTGACCATCATTGACTGCAATGTTGGTTTTCTCTATATATTGCAGCCTGACTGCATATTAAAACGAACACAATCGTCCGTACTGACTGCTCGACATGAACTCCTTAGAGAAGAACATGCTTATATTTTAGAATGTTGAATCGTTTGTATGACTGTTCCACCTATGATCATTAAATGGTCCAAATAAGTTGTTCAGAAGATTGAATTAGATGTTTCACTTTAGTGTGATTATGAATTCACTTGGTACTTGTCAAGTAGCAGTGTGACTATTCTAAAGGAACGTGTTCCAGAATACCCAAGACCAATTACATTTTCGATCGTGGAAAATAATATGTGGAATAACTGACATGTGCAGACCAATGTATATAGAAATGGGAGTGCCGACAAATGAAGGGAGGAGAGGTACAACCTTTGTTTTAGCCCACTCTATATTACTATTACTACCGCATAATCTAAACCAAGCAAAAAATCATGTATGTACACATTTATTTATAGATTGGTCGATTGAAAGTTTTCTTGTTTGAAAACCTTAGTAATATTAGTTGATTCCATGTTATCTTCACTTCATCACTATCCTCTCTTTCCATTCCTAGATGAGTTTGCAGTTTCACTGATATTTGTATATAATGTTGTAATGCATTAAAGGAAAACTTATTCCGATCTAAACTTATCAATGAAGACAAAGACCAAATAAAAGTGTCGTAAAAAACACATTAATTGTATACAAAATTGATATGTATGAGCATATGTGCCCGTTATAATTGGTATTCCGCAAAGAATAAAAATTTGTTAAAAACTATTATGTCAGTGAGAATTTAATTTTTAACATTAAGTAACACAAATAAATAGTTTGATTAAAATAAGACATACATGTTTAAACCGACTACAATAGTTGTCATTTTTATGCTTCCAATCAAATAATCAAACTTTAGAACTCTTACATGGTTCTTCACTTTTGTACCTTTGAATTTTATTTCCATCATCTACTTTATGATTTAGAATTTTCTCATTTTCCACAAAATATATTCTTATTTTACAACCTTCTGCACTCTGCCATCACCAAATGACCATAATTACAATATCTCATCTCAAACTCCTTTGATCTTCCAATCTCTTCTCTCATCTCAAACTCCTTTCATATTCCAATCTCTTCTACACAAAAGAGTATACATGTTTTTTATTTATGCATATTTATATATACATCTATATTAGTATAAATAAGCTAGGTTTCTTTTCCAAATTGGCAGTGTGTGCTTCCTTCCCATTTATAAGCCCTTTTCTTTTGTACTTCAACATATTCTTACATGTCTTTTTTTACATGACAACCACTTCATCAAAGGAAACCATAACTATTGGTATGTTCTCCTTATCCATGTCTCTTCACCCCCCATATGATGTCAAATACAACTCATAACACCTAAGAAAAAAATGTATAGACTACATATGTTGGTATTTTTTTCCATTGACACTCCAAAACTATCTCAAACACGCCACATGTACTAGATGGTCAACATCCTTTATTTATTCCAAGTTATCAACCTGCCATTCATGTATACATGAGTAAAAAATGTCATTTTCTACACATGGTCTCTACTTTGCAATAAACATCATCTACTTAACAAGAATCAGTGTCATTGACAAGGAAACAATAACACAAACAATTCACATGACACTCATGTACTTCATTTTTTCCAATATTTTTGAATACTGTAATAAGTCTAAATCTTTACCTTATTTTATCATTTCTACTATGTAACATGCATATTAAAGAATTTTCAATCACATATACAATTTTAAAACACTTGCCATGAAGGGAAATGGTTTCAACAAGTCATGTATACAAAAAGAAATAATAAATGGTCTCTTTCGGCATCCAAATATTGATGTATTAACAAATACTTACTTATACAAATACAAGTGGCACGCAAGAAAATTAATTTTGTGTCTTGGAAAGGTTTCCCCAATTATACAATATACATGCACCTACTTTATAGTAAATGTTTACACTACAAACGTTTCATTAAATTTTTAACAACTTGAAGCATTTGTTTCAATCTAAATTTTTACATCTTGGATTCATTGACGTTTTAATTTATCTTCCATAATAGAAATTGTTTAACATATTTAACAGCTACTCATACATATATTTGTTTATCGTATCTCATACATATACATTAAAACTCATGTATGTTGTTAACATGTAACAATGGTTCTTTTGTGTCTGTAAAGTTAGATTCAAATATAATTAAATTACTTTGTATAAAATATAAATTAAATTATATTTTGGAGACACGTGCATGTGCACTATTTCGATACTATTATGAGTAATATGTATTGGGAGTTTTGCTTCATTACTTTTATTCAAGTAGTGAAAGTTCACACATGCATATTCTCTTGAGAAGTACATCTCATAATTTTACTATCATTTATGATCTCACCTCACCTTTACATATAAGAAACAATGATTGCAATTGATAGTCAGACGTATAAATATGATACCATGGTAATTAGAGTTTACAAGCATCTCCTTGATAGTCGTTCCTCCTTTTTACCTGCTTCATAGTGTACATTTTTCTTATTTCAATTTTTCTTGATGTAATAGCCTTAACATAATAGATGTCACATGTTGGTAGTTAACTTGACAAGTTTTATGTCCAATTTCATGTCATCAAATTCGTTAACATCTATTGATGATTTTTTTTTTAGTTGCATACGCTTTGGCATTATATTTCAAAAAGAGCTGACTAATATGCATGTTCTTTCAAAACCTGAAAAATAACATGCAATTAGGTGTGTATCCTTAAACAAGGCAACTAGATGTACTTTCATGATCTTTAATCCTTGACAAACTAAGTCACACTACAACAAAATACAAATGAATCACAATTCAACAAAAATTTATAGCCACGATTTTTTTCTCAAATTATGTTTTTAATGTAATTCAGCTTAATTATATATGCTAACTATTTTCTCAATTGCATAACAAGTACTTAATTACTCAAAATCTCATAACTTATAGTGATTCATGTATAAAAGAAATACATCACTAAGTATATCAAGTATTTTATTCTATTTAAAAAAGACGTAATATTAAATGATTAGTTTTATTTGACACGTGCATGAGCACGTGTCTGTTCACTAGTATTATTAAAAGGCAAACAGAAATGAGAGAGACAACGTGGCTGAGTGGTGAGTGGGAAACTAAAATAGCGAACAAATAATTGGAAAACGATAAGCGGAGGACGTTTACAGTGAGTGGAAGAGCAGCATTGTAGAGAAGAGAGATGAATCGTTTATATTATTTAGAAACCGTGGTTTCGATGTACAGGCAGTTGCTTTGTAGTTGAGCGGTGGAAATGGATACCTCGCATCCTCGCACAATATAAAGCAATAAAGCTCGCATCATATCATTACCAATATATATATATATATATATATATATGGTCATTCAATCGCTGCTACCGCATGGAATAGCAAATCTTAGTTTATCGTGCATTTGTTTTGTAATAAGAAGATACATATTTGTAATGAGACAAATATTATTTGTAATAAGATGACCTAATTTGTAACACAAATACTCATTTTATATTATACGTCTGAGTAAAAATGATATTTATATAGCAGTTTACGCTGTAATACAAAACGAGTATTTGTATGAAAAATTTGATCATCTCATTACAAACGATGTCTATCTAATTACAAACGGGTACCTTTTCATTACCAAATAGATCCACGGATAATTGAAGTTAGTTACCTACAGGGGTAGTGGATATATATATACATTTATATATATATACATATGCATATATATATATATATATATATATATATATATAGGTATATATATATATATATATATATATATATATATATATATATATATATATATATATATAGGTATATCTTCACTACTCGTGCGGGTAACTAAGATTCGCTACCCGTGCATCAATTTTATAATGGGATGACACATATATGTAATGAGACAACCAAATTTGTAATGAGACAACCGAAATTGTAATACAAAAACTCGTTTTGTATTACAACGCTGTTACAGTAATAAATATATATTTATTACTGTATATATATATATATATATATATATATATATGTATATATATATATATATATATATATATATATATAGGTATATCTTCGCTACCCGCGCGGGTAACTAAGATTCTCTACCCGTGCATCCGTTTTGTAATGAGAAGGTATGCATTTGTAATGAGACAATCCAAATTTGTAATGAGACGACCAAAATTGTAATACAAAGACTCATTTTGTATTACAACGTTGTTACAGTAATAAATATATATTTATTACTGTAACAACGTTGTAATACAAAACGAGTTTTTGTATTACAATTTCGGTTGTCTCATTACAAATTTGGTTGTCTCATTACATATATGTGTCATCCCATTACAAAATTGATGCACGAGTAGTGAATCTTAGTTGCCCGCACGGGTAGCAAAGATATACCCATATATATATATATATATATATATATATATATATATATATATATATATATATATATATATAT
Organism: Alisma plantago-aquatica; assembly: GCA_963693085.1. NCBI lineage: Eukaryota > Viridiplantae > Streptophyta > Magnoliopsida > Alismatales > Alismataceae > Alisma > Alisma plantago-aquatica. Next base: position 373,275,401 of record OY856412.1, read on the forward strand.
ATATATATATATATATATATATATATATATATATATATATATATATATATATATATATATATATATATATATATATATATATATATATATATATATATATATATATATATATATATATATGGGTATATCTTTGCTACCCGTGCGGGCAACTAAGATTCTCTACCCGTGCATCAGTTTGGTAATGGGAAGGTATGCATTTGTAATGAGACAATCCAAATTTGTAATGAGACGACTGAAATTATAATACAAAGACTCGTTTTGTATTACAACGTTGTTACAGTAATAAATATATATTTATTTCTGTAACAGTATTTTAATACAAAATGAGTCTTTGTATTACAATTTCAGTTGTCTCATTACAAATTTGGTTGTCTCATTACATATATGTGTCATCCCATTACAAAATTGATGCACGGGTAGCGAATCTTAGTTACCCGCACGGGTAGAGAAGATATACCCTATATATATATGGGTATATATATATATATATATATATATATATATATATATATATATATATATATATATATATATGAGTATATCTTCGCTACCCGTGCGGGTAACTAAGATTCGCTACCCGTGCATCAATTTTGTAATGGGGTGACACATATATCTAATGAGATAACCAAATTTGTAATGAGACAACCGAAATTGTAATACAAAGACTCCTTTTGTATTACAGCGGTGTTACAGTAATAAATATATATTTATTACTGTAACAGCGCTGTAATACAAAACGAGTCTTTGTATTACAATTCTAGTCGTCTCATGACAAATTTGGATTGTCTCATTATAAATGCATACCTTCCCATTAGAAAACTGATGTACGGGTAGCGAATCTTAGTTACCCGCACGGGTAGAGAAGATATATTGTATATATATATATATATATATATATATATATATATATATATATATATATGGGTATATGTTCGCTACCCGTGAGGGTAACTAAGATTCGCTACTCGTGCATCAATTTTGTAATAGGATGACACATATATGTAATGAGACAACCAAATTTGTAATGAGACAACCGAAATTGTAATACAAAGACTCGTTTTGTATTACAACGTTGTTACAGTAATAAATATATATTTATTACTGTAACAACGTTGTAATACAAAACGAGTTTTTGTATTACAATTTTAGTCGTTTCATTACAAATTTGGATTGTTTCATTACAAATGCATACCTTCCCATTACAAAACTGATGTACGGGTAGTGAATCTTAGTTACCCGCACGGGTAGCAAAGATATACCCTATATATATATATATAATTTATATATATATATGTATATATATATATATATATATATATATATATATATATATATATATATATATATATATATATATATATATATATATATATATCGGTATATCTTTGCTACACGTGCGGGTAACTAAGATTCGCTACCCGTGCATCAGTTTTATAATAGGAATGTATGTATTTGTAATGAGATGGTCCAAATTTGTAATGAGACGACCATAATTGTAATACAAATACTCGTTTTGTATTAGAACATTGTTACAGTCATAAATCTGTATTTTACTGTTTCTAGACGGAGAATACAAACATCATGTTGTATTTATAAAATGAGTTTATCTGTTACAATTTGGACTGTCTCATTACAAATGCATGCCTTCCTATTATAAAACCGATGCACGGGTAGCGATTCTTAGTTACCCGCACGGGTAGCGAAGATATACCCATTGAAGGAGAAGGATTTGCTGCTACCTTAGCTTACCTAATTTTTCGTCTTCTCTCAGTCAGGGCTCAAGGGTGAGAATCGGTAGTTATTCTGTCCAAGTGTAGCCCCCGCATGTATAACTAACTTTAGTTACCCGTGGATCTATTTTGTAATAGAAATGTACCTGTATGTAATGAGACAGACATCGTTTGTAAGGAGATGACCAAATTTGTAATACAAACTCTCATTTTGTATTACACATCTGATTATAGTAAAAATGATATTTATGGTAGCAGTTTATGTTGTAATACAAAATGAGTGTTTGTATTACAAATTTGGTCATTGCATTACAAATGTTGTTTGTCTCATTAGAAATAGGTATCTTTCTACTACAAAATAGATCCATGGGTAACTAAAGTTAGTTACCCATGTGGGCTGCAAATGAATGGCATATATATATATAAATATATATATATATATATATATATATATATATATATATATAAGTTATGGATCCTTCTTTGGTAGAAGTAATTCTTTCTTGCAATGAACCCATTTCTGTACTAAGGGTTGGTTGATAACCCACCACAGAAGGTATTCTACCTAATAAGACAGATATATCTGATCCTGCTTGAATGAATCAGAAGATATTATCGATGAATAAAAGTACATCTTTCTGATTAACATCCCAAAAATACTATTCATGGTTAGGGTAGTCAAACCAACTCTCATACAAGCTCTCAGTGTCTTGTTCATCTGACCATAGACTAGAGCTACTTTGGATTCTGCAATATAGTAGCATCCAGAAAACATCTGGGTCGCAATATGGCTTTCAAATTAAGTTCTGAATTAGTAGATGCAGCCAGAAGGAGTGGTGATGCCATACACAATAAGGAAGAGTCTATTAAAATGGTAGAGGCAAATCTAACATTTGCACATTTTCATTAATCCATGAACAAGATCTCTATAGACACATAGATCCATGGATCCATACATCTCGATCGGAAAAAAATCAATAAAAAAAGAATAAAAATTGATCGACATCTTTCTCAAAACAAACAATAAGGAAAAGAAAGATGAATCATAAATCATGGATCAACCAAGCCCTCCTGGAGGCTTGCTTAAAAAAGAGGAATCTTATGGAAATATTACACAAATAATTGAAATTCAAGTTCGTGATATGTATCCTCAATTTTTGGAAATTTATGAAATTCCTCTGCCAAACCCTGATTAATGAACCAAAAAAATCCTTCAAATTGTATCAGGGTATTGTGTACATGTCCTCATTTCCATACTGGAGCATTTTAATCTTAATTTCCCTAATTATGGATGTTGATAAGATCCTTCCATTTAGCAGCACCTTAGGATGGCATAGCCTTATTAAATGAAATGGCGAGGTTCAAATGAGGAAATGCTTACGGTGGATACCTAGGCACCCAGAGTCGAGGAAGGGCGTAGTAAGCGACGAAATGCTTCAGGGAGTTGAAAATAAGCATAGATCCAGAGATTCCCGAATGGTTAACCTTTCGAAATGTTGTTGAATCTTGTTAGATAGGAACTAATTTGATAAATATTCACAACTCTCAGATAGAGCATTAGAACGGAAAGACCCATCATTCTATAATAAAATAATCATACTAGTATCAACACTATCTATGCTAGTATGGTAAAAAGAACTAATAGGAAACCATATTTTAGAATTATTCTATTCTAAGAAATATGAAAATTATTTTATTATGTTGAATACGTCCTATCTTTCCATATCATAGATTTTCTTGTAGTTCGGTATATATATATATATATATATATATATATATATATATATATATATATATATATATATATATATATATATATATATATATATATATACATACATATATAAACCCCACACTTTGGATTTAGTGCAATAAAGGTTGTATCATGAATATGGATTCTATCAAGTATTGTTTGTTCCTTTTTTTCATAAAAAACTATTTCTATATTATAGTGTATTCATTGTATGATCAATCAATTACTTAAAAAGAAAGGGTTATATTAAAGAAAAACAACTTTTAACAATGAAAATGTATATCTTATATAACTGTTTTAATTCTATGAGGGCTCTTAATCATTTTTTATTTAACAAATTAAATCAAATTAGACTTACAATGTTTACTAAAATGAGATATGATTTCCCAATTAAACCTTTTTCATTTGATTCTTTTTTTTATTTCATTCTTATTTCATAAATAATAATGATTTTTTTATGGTAGTGGATAATCCCTATAAAAATGGATTCGAATGAGATTAGAAAGAGACTAATCAACACAAACTATTTTGGATTCAATGTATGGATAGAAATGCAAAAAAAATGTACCCGTGAACCAACCTCCTAAAGTGAAACAAGCACAACAAAAGAGCAGTAGGTTGGACCAACTCACAAAAACAAAATGGTCCCTCCATAACCAATCATCCATAATATCAAATAAATCATTTTCATCTTTGGTAAATCTACCAAAGTTTATAGTCATAGTTATCCTCCTATTCAACTACTTCAACAATTTCCAAGCACCTCATAAAATTTCTAGGGCATAAGATAGTTTGATTATCTATGGACGATGGCTCAGCCAATACCCCTTCCAATAGGTCTTGAAGATGCAAATTCTCCTTTTTTGTTGGACCGCAAACTGATCTAGGTCAATCCATAAGTTCAACTCGATGAGTCCTTACAATTTTTTCTTAAGAACTACGTGAATCACAAATGGTCCCATTACTGAAATTTCATAGTATATCTTTTAACTAATAACTAATGGGTCAAACAAACAAAAATAACTTCAAATATTTATCTTTTTAACAGAATTACTTATTTTTTGTTTTCCCACATGTCCCTAAATTCATTTATGTGAAAATAAGAAACCCTATTATAAATGATATAGATAAAAACATTTCTAGTTGGAATGATAGTGGGAGTTGTCATTCCAGTAATGTTGAACATTTATTTGATATTAAGGGTGTTTGGAGTTTGATCTCTAATGGGAATTTTTTAGTTAGAGACAGTAGTTGCAATAGTTATTCTTTATATTTTGATATTGAAAATCAGATGTTGGAGCTTGATAATGGTAGTTCTTTAAGGAATGAACTAGAAATCTTTTTTTATAATTATCTGACTTCTGAGAGCTCGCCAAATTTGAAAAAAACCTGAGGTTATTTGTATTCCTCAGAAACCTCTGCCTACATCACCATTTAATATTCCTTGACCCACTATTGTCCAAACAACCTGGGCACTAGGTCGAATGTGCGTATGATCACTTAGCCATGCTTCTTAATTAGAAAAATGAGCACCATGGAAGTATATGCCACTCAGTTAAAGAAAAATAATGGAGAGTTGACCGAACAGAGCACTAAATAAGATCCATCGCGATCTTAAGATTCTTTTATAATGGAAACAGTAACCCTATTCGCCATCTCCATATCTGGTTTACTTGTAGGCTTCACAGGGTACGCCTTATATACTGCTTTTGGCAACCCTCTGAACAACTAAGAGATCCATTCGATGATCATGGGAACTAATTGATTGAAGTAACGAGCCTCCCTCCCATATTCTATTGGGAGGCTCGTTACTATAATTGATATAATGAATAATCATTTGATTTTTTAGTCAGAACCTTAGGCAGTTCTCGAAAAAAGATAGCGAAAAAAATTATCCCTAAGGTAGAGACCAACAAAAATGTATAAACCAATGCTTCCATAGATTCAATCGTGGTGTACAATTATAGCTTACACACTTTGTCATTTGGTATAGGATCATTTACGAGATAAAAATAAGAAGAAGAAAGAATCAAATAAAAAATGTTGATTCCAAATTTGAAAATCCTACTTTTGTAACTTTTCTCATTTTTATTATAATCAGACATGTAATACAAAATGAATGTTTGTATTACAAATTTGGTCATCTCATTACAAACAATGTCTGTCTCATTATAAATAGGTACCTTTCTATTACAAAAAAGATCCACGGGTAACTAAAGTTAGTTACCCATGCGGGTAGTATGTATATATATATATTTATGTATATATATTTATATATATGTATATGTTCACTACCCGCGTGGGTAACTAATATTATTTACCCATATATCTACCTATATGTAATGAGACACACATCGTTTGTAATGAGATGACCAAATTTGTAATACAAACACTCATTTTGTATTACACGTCTGATTATAGTAAAAATGATATTTGTAATAGAACAACATTGTAGTATAAAACACATCTTTATATTAAAAGTCGGCTCATATCAATACAATTTTGATTGTCTGGTTACAAGTATGTGTCTCCCTATTACAAAATTGATCCACTTGTAACTAACTTTATCTACCTGCATCGATAGAAAATGAATGACATATTATATATATATATATATATATATATATATATATATATATATATATATTCATGAACTAGTGGGATGCATAGGCATAAGAGTGTTTTCATTCTAGAATCCACATACAAGATTTTTTCATTCAAAAGTCCATAGATAAGACTTTTTCATATTATAGTACAAGGTGCAATGCAAATATGCATATGATATACTGACAAAAGTCTAGTCGTGTATCTTGTATAACAAAGTGATCCTTCTCTATGCATAGTTCAAAACAAAACCACAAAGAATATAAAAACTTTCAATACAACTGAAAGCAAAAAGGCTTGAACATAATGTCTACAAGGATATTCATGTTTTTACTCTTCTTAAGAAGGATGATATTTTTATGGTTTCTTATTATCTTTCTCATCAACAGCTGGTATAATTGGTTATGACATATCTATGAGCTAGTAAGATAAAAAAATGAAACACATTTTATAACACCCCTCCAAACACATACATGACAGCGGAAGCAAACCCGATGTTGTCCATAACATGGGTCACTCAACTCAGAGGAACATTACAAAATATGATATACATTGCAACAATATAACTGAAAAACCATGCATTAACTCAAAATATAAATTCATACATTGTTCTTTAAAAGGGAAAAACATAAATTGTCTTATCTTGATCTCAAGCCTAATACATGTAGACTGAATAAATCTAAAACATGAACTAAAACTAAACTAGATAATCTATTGAATTGGTAGATGGCACTCCACCAAGCTAAAGTCTCCTTGAGTCAGCTTCACTTGAAGGCTCACTTCAATTCCCTTTTGCTCCTTGATCTTGGGATATCCCGTCCCACGGCCATGTGAAACAAAGCAACTACATCAGTAAGAGGCACTATACACATTATAAGAAAAGAAAGTACATATAATTGACTTGAGAGAATTCTTGACATGAATTTAACTTAAGCATTCTAGAAATTAATTACTTGACATAATTAAGAATTGAATAAGTAAAATATGCACTCTCTATGATTTTTCCACTTAAGAGCCCATAATTGACATGAATGCCCATGATTTGGCTAAAAAGCCCATAATGACCATAAACGTCCATGACTGTCTATGAAAGCCCATAATTGGCATGAATGCCCATAACGACCCCTGAGGTCCATGATTGTGAGAGCTTATAAACCTTAATCAAATTCTTATAACATGATTCTTAAATTGAAAATTAAATCTTTAACATAATGGGATTTCTCCCTCAATCTTAATATTACATGATTCTATCTTCAATACCTTAACCATTACATGATCATAACATTAAACTAGTAAGCATCTGTGATAAACATAGGACATCATGAATATAGTAAACAACATGTAGTACTATAATTAAAGACATGATCATCATCTTAATTTCATTCATTAACTTGGAATTAAAGCATAATCATAAAGCATACAAACATCTTGAACCTTCATTCGACCCAACCAATCCATCTCACCCAGGCGAGATGGCTGTCTGGTGAATTGAGTTGAACTTATCAGTTTAATCACATTGAGCCAGTTGGTTCAAGGACAAAACTTATCCAATTAGAACTCTGATTAGCATGACAATTCAAATTGCCATCTCAGCCTTTGAGATGCCTATCTAGCTGCCCTAAATGACTATCTCACTCAGTGAGATGGTCATTTGACAAACCTAGTCATCCAATCAAGTGATCTATTGCGTGAATTGAATACCTAAACACTTTAGTAATCAATCTAATTGACATTTGAGATCAAACTCTTCTTCTAGATGAGTTCGTATGTGTGTGACCCTATAGGTCCCATATCATGTTAGTAGTGAGTGTTCATAACAAGCTTATGACATCACAAGTAGAGACTGGTGCCTAGTCACACATCAGTACTACCCAAGTGAATGGAAAGTTGGAGAACAACTTCAACCTACAATTTTGGTAAGGTGTTATAGTGATTGTATAATTCCTTTGGCTCTGATATCTAGGATGAACTCGAGGCATGGTTGGTCATCCACTTAGCATTTGATCCATGTTCCTCAATATCATATATTGATTCACATGTTCATGCACATGTGTTTCTCTGTCTCACTTATCAAGTGGCCATGATATCATACTCCACTAGGAGGGACAACTCCCACATCTATCACTCACACTCTGCCTCCATGTGTCAACGTCACCCAATCATCAATATTATAACAATCTATGTTTCAGGACTATGTTTGATGATGTCAAAGCGTAACCAACAACATGTGACGAGTGTAATAATTTTAGGTTTAAGAATCACAATCATCACCTTCACTACGAGAGATGACTACGACCACCATAACCATGTGTCACTCTAAATGTGGGTCTTCATTGTTCCCTAACATGTATATGTGTGCTTCGTTTAATATTGCCATGTCATGACTAATGAGATTTAGTCATCAACCAACTAACACTCTAATCTGATGTGTTATTGTTGTCTATCAACCTTCCACAATAGCAACCAATCATGGTCATAATGAGAAATGTATACGTACTCTTAACATCTACATGAACTCATCCACAAGTGTAGTAACTTGAATATATATGTCATTGAGTAATATAATTCTCTAGACATTCACTTTGTGTCCTCATTATCTCATAAATGAGTGAAACAGATGAATTGGAAGCTTGTCTTTATATATTATTATTGCTATTATTATTATTATTAAAAATAATAATATTATTATTATTAGTCAAATACTTTTAGGTAATTATGCAATGTCAATCATCATATGATTGTCCCTACGGGCATACCTTACCAACAGACTCTCACTTGAACTTAGATCCAATCACCCATGAATCTCATTCACAGTGATCCAAACATGTCTAACATGATTCTTCCACGCTAGTGATTATCCAGCGGTTAGCAACACTTTTCTATGAGTCGATATATTGCATGGTTCTTATCTCTTCACTCTGAGATGAAACCATCGTAATATAGTATGTGATATTCCTTGCCTAACAAGTAGCTCCATTGTTATCACAGTATCACTACTGAGTCATCAATGGTTGGAACATCTATAAATTCATCATATGAACCTTTAGATCCGTATAGTATCACTCTGTGTTCTCAACACAATATACTCGACATCTGTTGTAGAATACAATTAATGGCTATTAGTCCAGAACCCTTCCAGCTAATAACATTTGTTTCTCTTTACATCAAATATATTTTATTGCGATCTCTTTTGTCATTATGGAAGCTTACATCGATGTAACCCTTTACATCCAACTCTTCCTATTATTGCTATCATCATTGACTAGCAATCTTATTCTTAAGTACTTCAAAGTGTACCCAATGACATGTGACAAGTGCAGTGAAATCCTTTTAAGGGGTGGAGTGTTGTAACATACTAGATCTAGAACCCTACCCTAAAACTTTGACCTTTTGGACTTAGCCAAACAAGGTTGTGGTTAGGATGATCCTAATAATATAATGCATGAATAATGTGATATAAAATGTCATATAATTCATTTGGTAATAATAAAATGATAAATAACTTAATTACATGCATAATATGATGTTAATGGGCCTCTAATGGGCCAGATGACAAAACCCATGTAAGAAAGCCTCAAATTAAATAATAGACTTCAAATTCGTAATCCACACATCAAAATAAGTTTACATGTCAATTTTCATTTAATTTGGACCACCTTGAAATAATATGATAAGTTAAGAGAGAGAAATTGCCTAAAAGGTGTAATTAATAAATAAATATAATAATTAACACCAAAAGAGGAAGATAATCTTATATTCTTGATCTACATAATAAATGTAGCTTTTGGGTGAATTTTCATCCGATTTGGAGAAAGTTTTCTTAAAAGGTAAAATCAGGAGAGAGAAAGTGTGTAGAACCTTCAAAATATTAATTAAGTACTCAAACAACTCCAATATGTAAAATTTATGGAAAATTCGTATTCAACATATCAAATATAACTTGTGGATGAAGTTTCACCTAATTTGGATAATCCTAATGCCTTTAATGAAGGAGGAAAGAGAAAATAGTATTTGATTTATTTGACACATTAAAAGTTTCCAAAAGGCAAAACTAAGTGAAAAATCGGAATCTAGATGCCTAATTTAACCTATGTGCAAAATTTGGCTTAATTTGAATAATGTTTGAACTCAAAAATCAAGAGAGAGAAAAAGGAAATAATGCATTCACACTTTATTCGAAATTAATATGTTGTCACACTGGTTTTCCTATTATTCCAGAATTCAGACTCTTTTGTGACCGTCAGATCTAGATCCAAGGGTAGCGAGATTATCTCCTACCTTGGATCAGACTCCCTATTTCCTCTTACAGTAAAAGTGATTTTTCCATCGCGCATATCTTCCCTGTTTCACGATGGTTTTTGGAGATTCTTTCTCCAATGGATTCCTCCCGCAATTCCACACAACCTGATCCCTAACATCACCCCTCTCGTGGCCTATATAAGTAACCTCCAATTCCCCTCTCCCCATCGTTTTTCATAGACGACCATACCCCCTTCCTTTTTTGCGAGCAACTGTCCAGAAAGGATCCTTGACCATTCTCATCTCCTCCTCTGACCTCAATTTCCCTGAATATCTCGCTATAACCCCCAACCTACTCCGTTTTCTTCTTGTTGATCTGGAAAGCATAACCTAGCGTTGGAAGAATTCTCCGGCCAATTGGTTTCTCATACACCATCCTCGCGAGTCCCTGATGTCTTCCGAGTTCGTGTTGGGTTCCGAGATATCTTCCCGTTCTCTATCGACTTCGAGCCTTCTCTGCCGTTGGTGAGCTACTGGTCTGGTGGTATCTGGCGTTTCACCGTGCTCGGTAAGCACCCTTTTGCCTTCAATTCTCCTTTGCAAAGCTCTTCGCAACATCATTTGATCTTTTGCGTCTCGTTTTCATTGTGTTTGGTTTTTCCCGTTCTGGCGCTATGGCTGGGGTTCAGGTCGCCATGATAGACTTTCATGGGATCTTTGAGTTCGTCTTTGAGGTGGGTAGCGCATCGGTGAGCTTGGTCGTGTTGATTTGCAACCTTCGATCACAAGCTTTACCCCCAGGAACCTGGCAAGCAGGAAATGGATGCCGTCACCATGGCTTGAGTTAGGTGTGTTTTGAAGGGGATGAATCCCCTCTGGTCAATACCTTTCTTACCCTCGTTCTTTTCTGTTCCGTTTTGTTTCACGACTAAGGGTATTATCATCTTTTCACGCTCTTGTCTTTTTCTTTGGAGCAAGTCAAGCGAGCCTTTGACCCGCTGACTTGGCCAACATTCATTGGGCCAAGTGATGCGGGCTCGTCAGTTTTTGTGGATTTTCTCGCCTATGTGGCATTAAGTAATTACATGATTGGTCGGATTTATAAAATTCATAACTAATTCATTGATGATCAGAAAAATATGGAAAAATATTCTTTGGAATCAGAAAAAGGAGATCTAACTAATGTTATACGTTTTGATAACTAAATCTAAAGATTAATAATAGGTGTTTTCAATGGATCTAATTAATAATGAATTAAATTATAAAAATCATAACTAATAACATGTAAGTTAGAAAAATATAATAAAATATGTTTTGAATTTAGAAAAGTATAACCTAAAATATGGAACAGTTTTCATAACTTAATTCACATAATAAGAAAAAGGTGTTTTTAGGGTTTTGTATAATTAATAGAAACCTAACCCTAATTCCACTTATATGCATAACAGGTTCTTTGGATGCCTAGGCTTGGACCTAGATGTGACTATGGATCTTTGACTTTGCAGTTGAGGTATGATTGCATCCCACATTATTTTTATATTGAGCAATAAATCAATTTCCTCTCTTGATGTATGTTGTATCCCCTATTCATCTTTGTTGAGCATTTTACCTATCTTATCATTCTTTTGAATTGAGCCTATAGAATACGTCTTTTCTTTTGATATCATGGTTCATGTGAACTACCTTATTTGTTTTTGATCTTGTGATCATAGATATTCTCTTGGAATCTTGTCTTGTTTCCTTGGTGCAATTTGGATTTTTGATATTATATGCCCACTATGATGTGGAAGTTTACTTGTTGATATATGCCACCATGATGTGGATGTTTATATGTATGCGTTGTCCATTGTGTGATGGCAACATTGTACAATTCTGACTATACTTTTACTTGCCTCTATATTTACATGCAATGTGATTCAATAGCACTAGAGTAGTGTAATTATAATGGTTTTGGGGCAGTAATCCCCTATTGTTTATTTGGAGGGTGGAAGTATATCATTCCTCTGTAATTGAGTGTGGTAGTAATCCATACTCAACTTTATATATTAGGAGATTGGCAGTATTCCTTTCTCTATCAGGTTCAAGTTTGTGCTTGACCGCCAATTGTTATTTATATTTTTCTAGGGCTATGCTTATCTCACATGCATGTAGATTGATGATGATATGTGCTTTGTTTCCCACCATGGTAGTGGATGTTTATATTGATAGCACATTCTTATTATTTGTTGGTTATGGCAAGTATCCCGTTTGTTATGATCTTATTCGTTTATGCCCGATCGGGTAGTCCTTATTTCTTGCATGGGAATCCGTTTATATTTGATGTCCTTTATTTCCTTATATTGCTCAATTTTTTTTTTAGTATACACATACCAGCCTTTGCTGATGTCTCCTATTGTCATCCTGTTGTTTCTCTTTTGCTGGGTATGCTTCCAACCCTAGGTGGAAGACTTGGATGCATGTCATGTTGACCTGGACTTAGTTTGTGAAGTTAAAGCTTGGAGACAATCTTGAGGTGGTTTAGATTTTCTCTACATGTATCCTTTTGATGTAAGTTTGTAACCCTTTTTTTATAATTGAATATAATCATGTTTTTATTCCACTGTTATACTTTGGTCTTTTGATTACCATTAATAAATATTTGAAAATTTTACACCCACTCCAACATACCTTCTGAGTGTGTTAGGACTCGAGGTTCTATTGTTCAAATTTTTAGTAAGGAGGTGTTTTTGCTTCTTTACACAACGCCTCTACAACGACAAATTCTTTACTTTTTAAACGACATGGCTTCAAACCCTACAAATTTTTGTGTAAAGAATGTTATATACATATATACATATCATCTTGAAAAGACTAGTTACTATGTCATAAAAATACTTACAACGGATGTGCTAGGTGGTGGGTCTACAAGATTACTCCCAACCTCTACAGTAGGAGTAGAGTGGGACGCCATAGGTACTGTCTGCTGAGTGGAAGTCACAGATTCCTGCCACTTGCTCATTGCTTCTTTGAGTTTCCTATCAACTATCTTATCTACATATACATGGATAAAAGAAACATTAGCTTCTGATTATTGAATTCTCTTTTACAATGACATTATAAAGAAAGAATAGGTTACCTCTTCTTGTGAAAGTCCCGCTTTTGGGACATGTTTGCGCTGGGATGACCCAAAGAACGCTTTGATGCCCACACCAGCGCCTGCAGCCCTAACACGTCCAGGATGCTCTGGGTTACCCAGAGCAACTGTCAATTCATCCCTTGTGCCCTCAGGGATGAACTTGCCTTGTTTTCTCAGCTCGTGCAGCTCCCGCTAATCACCAAAATAAAAATTTGTAATTAAGTAAACACCACAATTCGAATGATTGCGCTAAGAGTTGTATTTTACCATTTTTGCAGTCGCCTCAGTAGTTGCGGGCTTCCTTATTTCTCCCTTCTTATTTTTCTTCCCAGCTATAGACATCATGGCGAGGCAAAGGTATGGTACCTATAGTAGAGGACTCCTGAGTAGTAGCAGACTGAGCAGTAGACTCAGTCTGTAGTCTTTCGCGAATGCCTAAATACCCCTTTGGACCCATTGTGTGGTCGTGCACATTCAGTGCACGCCTTGCTTTTTGCGCCTCACTGAGGGCCTAGTTAGTATGCACATTAATGATTTGGTTTGTAACACTAAATGTTAATCTTGAATAGGTGAATACAACGTATATTAATTAAATTGGGAGTGATGCCTAATACCTTCAATTCATCAGTTTGTCTTGAAGCAACAAACACGTCCCATTCTTCTTGGTCCAGGAAGTTCCACTGTTCAGTGGCTGTCTTCTTCCTCTTGTCACCTTCCTTTATGTATTCTCGGGTGAGATTTGTCCTACAGTTCCTTAGGACTCTCCCACAACATTGCATCATGCATTTATGATGCAGCTTTCATCCAATTCAAATATACTCTGCAAAATAGAATTGCTATTAACTAGTATCCAAAAAATTAGTAATCTACAAAATAGAATTGCAAATTCATAATAACTCACACATAAATCATTGCATATTACATCTTTCTTCCCCTTAGGAACTTTATGCCAAGAATCTATCTTACAACTGCAATGGCTACGAGTAACATACCCAAGATATGAAACAAAGGAATTGCGATTCACTCCAATTACATTTCCTACATTATCAAAATCCACAACAAGTTTGGGTCCATTGCCCCTTTGCGCTATTAACTTCTTCATCATAGTGATGCCCCTTCTCTTGTCAACTTTTTGGTGCTACTCATTGAGGAGTGCATACTCATCATGGAATTCAATTACCTTTTTGGAACATTTTCAACTCTATTTCACACCTTTTCATCCTAATATGAATCATAATGTACAAAACTACGTAGCTGATTTCAATAATCAAGGTTTTAACTAAATATCATTCATTTAATGCAGGTAAATCAAGCAATTCCACGCATGCGGTCTCAAGACCGTTTGAGCTCTTGCGGTCCCAAGACCATTTGAATCCATACAGTCTCAAAACCATTTGGGTCCATACGGTCCCAAGACCGTTTGCTAGAATACGCGAAGAACGAATGACGAAATCGGTCGCCAAAGAAAACTGCGCGGTCCCAAGACCATTTGGGTCCATGCGGTCCCAAGACCGTTTGGGTCCATGCGGTCCCAAGACCGTTTGGGTCCATGCGGTCCCAAGACCGTTTGGTCCATGTGGTCCCAAGACCATTTGGGTTCATGCGGTCTCAAGACCGTTTGGATCCATGCGGTTTCCAAGACCGTCTGCTGCAAGCGCAAAGACCGATTGAAGAACATAAGTCGCGCGTTCACGCCGAGGCTGAGACCGACCTCAGGATCGATTGACGCCGAAACATTCTCCAAACTGTTTGGCAGCAAACGGTCTCCAGACTGTTTGGAGAGGATATTTCCAGCAACTTATCCAAATTGTTTGGGATCAGATCTGAGCCTATAAATGCACCCCCAGGGTCCTCTTTTGGAGGGATTGGATCCGGACACCGATAGGCTGCCAGAGCACCACTCCGATCAAGTCCCACTCCTCCTATTGCTAGTGTTGCATCCAAGGAGGCCGAGAAGAGAAGGAAGACGGAGCAAGGAGCGCATCTTCTTCACCGGGCTGTGACCACTCTCGCACCAAGCTCATGGAAGATCTCTCTTTCTCTCTCATCCTTCTTGTATCTCGCATCATGAGTGAGTAGTCCCTTTTCACTGGGGTGCGGGGACTAGCCCCGTTGCCCATGCAAACCATGTTCTTTTGTTAAACTTTCCATGGCAATGTATATAACTCTTCATTTTGTCGTTAATTGTTAAGTTCGTAGGTTGGTTATGTGCTTGTTTTCATCTATGTGCTTCCTATGTTGCGAGAACTTCAATGCATGGGTTTGAACATCGTTTAACAAGTTTGACTCCTTGACGAGAACTTCTGATAGGATTCCTTGAGGTCGTAAGTGTGTGATCCGCAAGGGGACGAGTCATCTAGCCTTCGGTGATGCTTCTATGCGCCTAACGCCCATATGGGGGGTTCACAACCTTAGTTGGATTTTGTATCTTCTTGTTAATCGTTGATGTTTACTCGTACTTTAATCGTTTACGTGCTTGTCGGTTAACGTGGTTGACTCCTTGACGAGAACTTCTGATGGGATTCCTTGAGGTCGTAAGTGTATGATCCGCGAGGAGACCAGCCATCTAGCCTTCAATGACGCTTCTGTGCGCCTGACGCCCGTATGGGGGGTTCACAACCTTAGTTGGATGTTGTATCTTCATAGCCGTAAGACACATGATCCGGATGGTGACGAGACATCAGATGCCTATGGTGATGCTTACGCGAACCTAACGCCCGTATGGGGGGTTTCGCAGAAGCTCTTCTTGGAGTGTTATATCTTACCTGTACTGTTTGCAAAGGAGTATGTTTGTGTGTGTAGCGGTGGTCAAACTCGGTACCATCCCAGCGATTACATATCAATGATCTAAACCTATCTTTAATTCCGCTTATACTTTCCTGCAATTAGTTTAATCAACCTCACATCAACCAATTGTTCTAAATATTAGTTTTACTTGAGCTAGATCCAGCTGACAAGGATTCTTAAAAACGTTGTCATTTGGGTTCGATCCTCAACTATACTGCGATAAGACTCGTCCGCTTGCGGGTGGTATTATTGCACTTTGTTTTGGTAAAAACTCCGGGATTTCAGCCCTGGGTGAATTTGTTAGTGCATTTAATACTCACGTCAAATTCTGGCGCCGTTGCTAGGGACAACGGAATCAGTCAGTCTAATCTAGTTCTTTTAAGAATAATCTAGGTGTTTGCTTTTTCTTTTGAAACAGTCGCTTATATACTTGAATTTGACTCTACCTTGTGGATCTCATTTTCAAAATCTTTCCAATTTTCAGGTGCTACTCAACGCATAATGCACGCACCGTTCGGACAATCCCAGACTTACCGCGAGCTTTGATCCTTAAATAGATAGAACCTTCCATCGTTAGATCAGAGAGAATCAAGCAAGGATGGCGCAAGAAGAAGAAGTAGCCCGAAGAGTGGCTCAAGCAATCAATGTGTAGAGAGAGAGGCTCATGCAAGAAGCCAGAGCTGTAGTTCAATAAGAGATCTTAGCAGCACAAGCAGCAGAACTACATAAATATCTTAGAGAGTTCTCAATCCCAAAAGTTGCAAATTTGTATCATCCAGTACATCCTCCTCCCATCGAAGCTGCCAATTTTGAGATTAGAGCACATTTGATCACATTGCTTCAAAACAACCCGTTCTATGGCAAACAGGCGGAGGACAACCAAGGACATCTTCTGAGATTCATTGACTTATGTGCTATGACAAAGCAAAATGGAGTCTCCGATGATGCCATTCGACTCCGTCTCTTCAAGTATTCCCTTGCTGATAGAGCCATCAGTTGGTACAATTCACTGCAAAGTGAAGTACCCATCACCACCTGGGAGTAAGTCCAAAATGCATTTCTGGAAAAGTTCTACCCTCCATCTCTTACATATGAAATTAGGGACCGAATAACCAATTTCACTCAAGTCCCCGGAGAAACTCTCACTGAAGCGTGGGATAGGTACAAAGAGCTCCTACGCAAATGCCCACACCCCGGAATCCCCAAGAATCAACTCATAGAAATCTGCTATAAGGAGGATGATGTCAAGATGTTTCTAGATTCCTCATCTGGAGGAAACTTCATGCGACAGAGTTATGACAGCGCATGGAGAGTTGTCACCCTAGGAGCAGAAAATCAAGCCAATTGGGGCAGATCTTTAGGTAAAGGAGTGTTGAAGGTGGCTATGGCTGAAGCTATTCCAGAATACAAGTCTATCGCCGAAACTTTGAAGGTCCTAGTTGCCAAGCAAGATCATATAGAATCATCTCTAGCAGCTATTAGAAGAGGACATTTACCCACTAGGAAACCAGAACAGGTCAAGTCCACTTCTCTGTTCTGTGAAGCATGCAAAAGCACAGATCATTCCACTCTATCATGTAATGTTCTCTACGATGTTGTTGTAAGCACTGCTTGTGGACAAGGAGATAATTTCCAGATGGGAAATTTAAATGCTATCAACACCATCCCTGGGCAGAACTATTACAATCTGAATCAAAATAGGAATCACCCAGGATTCCAATATGGAAACCCTTCAGGAGCTATGAACTCGCATCAATTCGGTCCCAACAATCAATCAAGAGGTCCACCAGGATTCCAGTATAACCAACAACAGAACTTTGGGAATCAAGGAAACTTCAAAGGAAACTTTCAGAATAGGAACTACAATAACTATCATGACAACTCTCAGTATCAGAACCTAAATCAACAGCAAGGACAAGCAGGACCCATACCATCTGATGACAAGCTATCAACCATTGAAAAGATGTTGCAAACACAGCAAACGATGATAGCCAACCAACAAGCCCAGTAGAAAGCTATCAAAACTCAACTAGCTCAACTAGCATCTAGCATCAAGCCACCAGCTGGAGTCTTTGCCGGACAACCTGAAAACAATCCTAAGCACCCTGAATAGTTGAAGGCAGTCGCCACAAGGTCAGGAAAAGACTATTCAGATCCTCCAGTAAAGACACATGTGGCTATTACTGACGAAGATGAACCTGTGATGGTTCAAAACTCAACAACACTTGAGTCACAACCAAGGGAAGATAAGACAGACAAGGAAAGTCCTGAGAAATCTACTGATGAAGAAGATGAAACACCAGATCCAGTATTCCTATGTATAAGCCTCATATATTCTTCCCCTCTCGCCTGAGGCAAACCAAGCTTGATACTAGATTCAATAAGTTCAAAGAGGCTATGAAGAAGCTCCATGTTGATATACCATTCTTAGACGCTCTTGCTGAGATACCGGCCTGGACTAAGTATCTAAAGTCGCTTCTTACCAGTAAGTACATCACTGAAGAGTATGAAATTGTAAAACTGGCTACAACCACATCGAATATCATACTGAGCAAGCTGCCAAAGAAACAAAAAGATCCTGGATCCTTTGGAATATCATGTCACATTGGTGACTCATCATGCAAGAAAGGATTGGCAAATCTGGGCGCAAGCATCTCAATTATGCCATTCAGCCTCTGCAAAAGATTAGGGTTTGTAGAATTGCTTCCTACTGCTATGACTATTCAACTCGCAGACAATTTGATAAAAAGAACGTTAGGAATCCTCGAAGATATCCCGGTTAAGGTTGGCAAGGATGCATATGTTCCATGTGATTTCATCATAATGGATATAAAAGAAGACACCCGATATCCTCTTATCTTTGGTCGTCCGTTCCTCGCCACTGCAAGAGCCCATATTGATGTTGAATCTAGTACCTTACTGCTCAGGTTAGGCAAAGAGACTCTCGAGTTCAAGGTTTTCAAAAGTATGAGTAGACCAAGTATACTAGAAGAAGTCTATCTGATTGATTGCGTTGAGCAAATGTCACAACTGACCCAAGAGTATCACAAATCATACAATCCCTTGGAAACTGCTCTATCAGATCTATCGATCGATGATCCAATCGACAAACAAGAAAAGGATTACATCGAATCCCTCGACTCCGTCGAAGAAGATGCTGAAGCAACTTGGGAAGAACTCAAGGCCACCGAAACTACAGAAGAAACAAGCGAAAAAACTGAAGGCTCCTGAAATGAAGCCCCTACCCGAAGGGCTGAAGTACATGTTTTTAGATGATCTCAAAGTTTGCCCTGTGATCATAAATTCCAATTTAACAACTGAACAAGAAGAGAAACTTCTGGAGGAATTAAGAGGAAGAAGGAAAGCCATCGACTATAAAATGAGTGACCTCACAGGGGTCATCCAAGCTCTGTGTATGCATAAGATCCCTATGATGGAAGATCACAAGCCGATAATCGAGCATCAATGGAAGTTGAATCCCAATATGAAGGAAGTAGTCTGTAGCGAGATCATTAAACTTCTCAGAGCCAGAATAATCTATCCGATATTAGATTCACCATGGGTAAACCCAGTACATGTTGTCCCGAAGAAAGGTGGGATGACTGTTATACGAAATGAAAACAATGAACTCATCCCCACTCGAACAGTCACAGGGTGGAGGATGTGTATAGATTATAGAAAATTAAATAAGGCTACTCGAAAAGATCATTTTCCTATGCCCTTCCTCGATCAAGTCTTAGAAAGGTTGGCTCACCAAGAATATTATTGTTACCTTGACGGTTACTCTGGATTCTATCAGATTCCCATACATCCAGATGTTCAAGAGAAAATGACTTTCACCTGTCCCTTCGGAACATACACCTTTAAAAGAATGCCATTTGGACTATGTAATGCACCTGCGACTTTTCAACGTTGCATGTATGCAATTTTTGCGGGGCTTACGGAAACTATTATGGAAGTCTTCATGGATGATTTTTCTATATACAGAGACTCATTTGATTCATGTCTAAAGAACCTCTCCCTCATCCTCAAACATTGTGAAGAAGCACATCTGGTGCTAAATTGGGAAAAATGCCACTTCATGGTAAGGGAAGGCATTGTCCTGGGCCATAGGGTTAGCAATAGAGGAATTGAAGTAGATAAATCCAAGATTGAAGTGATATCTAAATTGGCTATTCCAAGGAATGTGAAAGAAGTTCGCACCTTCCTTGGTCATGCTGGATTCTATAGAAGATTTATAAAGGATTTTTCCGAGATAACTAAGCCAATGACGAACCTACTGCTAAAGGATGTTGATTTCAATTTCAATGAAGAATGTGTCAAAAGCTTTGAAACACTGAAGGAGGCTATTACAACAACCCCCATCATTAGAGCTCCTGACTGATACCATCCTTTTGAAACTATGTGTGATGCCAGTGATTACACGGTGGGTGTTGTTTTAGGGCAATATATAGAAAAGAAACATTATGTGATCTATTATGCATCAAACGCCCTCGACGAAGCACAGAGGAATTATGCCACCACCGAGAAAGAACTTCTAGCAGTCATCTATGCCTTTGACAAGTTCAGATCCTACCTTATTGGTTTGAAGGTCATTGTTTACACAGACCATGTTGCTATTCGTTACCTTATGGCAAAGAAGGATGCAAAACCAAGGTTGATTAGATGGATCCTCCTACTATAAGAATTTGATCAGGAGATAAGAGACAAAAAAGGGACGGAAAATGGTGTAGCAGATCACCTCAGTCGCATCCACACTCTGGACACTGAGAAAATTCTGATCAATGACTCCCTACCTGATGATCAGCTAATGAGGGTCTCAGAAGTTATACCATGGTACTCTGATTTCGTAAACTATCTTGCTGCTGGAGTCATCCATCCCTAATGCACCAGGAATGCACTGAAGAAATTCATGCATGATGTGAAGCATTATCACTGGGATGAACCATATCCTTTTAAACTTTGCGCTGATGGTTTGTATAGACGTTGTATCGCCGAAGAAGAAGCTCAATCAATTTTGGAACAATGTCACTCAGGACCTGTGGGTGGGCACATGAGCTCTAAAAAGACTGCTTTAAAGGTTTTGCAATGTGGATTCTTATGGCCGACCATATCCAAAGACTCTTATGATTTTGTCCTATCATGCGAGAAATGTCAAAGATCTGGCAATATAACAAAGAGAGACGAGATGCCACTGAATCTATGGCAGGAAGTTGAGATATTCGATGTCCGGGGAGTGGACTATATGGGCCCATTCCCATCTTCTAATGGATTCTCATACATTCTAGTGGCGGTGGACTACGTCTCAAAATTGGTTGAAGTTATACCAACCTTCACTAGTGATTCAAAACCTGTCATCAAATTATTCAAGGATGTTATCTTTCCCCGGTTTGGAGTACCGCGAACCGTGATATCTGACGGAGGTTCCCACTTTATTGAAAGAAGCTTTGAAGCTTTAATAAGAAAATACGGTGTCTCGCACAAGGTAGCTTCACCTTACCATCCAAAAACAAGTGGACAGGTAGAGGTCTCTAATCGACAACTAAAGGCTATTCTTGAGAAAACCGTTGGACGTAATCGAAAAGACTGGTCGACAAAATTCAATGACGCCTTATGGGCCTATCGTACTGCTTATAAAACTCCCCTTGGGACTACTCCTTTTCGATTGATATATGGATAGGCTTGCCACCTGCCAGTCGAACTAGAATACAAGGCATGGTGGGAAATTAAACAATTGAACTTCGATATAAAACAAGCAGGTCGAGCCAGGACTCTGCAACTCCACGAGCTGGATGAACTCAGAATGACAGCCTATGAGAATGCATGAATCTACAAATAACGTAAAAAACTTTGGCATGATGGACATCTGAAAAGAAAGGACATACAAGTGGGAGACCAGGTTCTGGTATTCAACTCAAGATTAAGGTTATGCTTAGGAAAACTCCGCTCACGCTGGTCCAGACTATACATCGTCAAAAGCATCTCTCGCCATGGCACCTTCTCTTTATGGAGTGAAGAGTTAGGAGAACTCATAACCAATGAGCACCGCCTGAAGAGATATTTCACCGCGATAGACATAGGCACCAAAATAGTGCTGGAACTCACCGACCCAAAAGACCCACCAGGAAGCTGAAGGACTCTGTCGAGCCATCAACGTAAAACAAAGGCGCTTGTCGGGAGGCAACCCGATCAGTAAATCTGTTTTACTTTTCCTCTCCAAATTTTGTTTCACCTTCTAGTTAACTTTTCCTTAAATAAAATTTGCCTTTTGAGATAGTTTTTTCTTTCAGATAAGAGATCGGAGCTGTGCTGATCGGAACACAATCATACTCGGTGGTCATACCTGGTGTAACCTTTCCCCCTCCATCTCGGATTTAGGGTTTGCTTGGGACGAGCAAATCTCTAAGTTCGGGGTGGAGGGTGGGTGGTACGTACTTCACTTCCACATACACCCTCTTTTCATACTCAAGTTTTAAAATTTTTGAACAGATACTTGATGAAATTTTGACTCTTGTTGATAAAATGTAACTAACTAATTTGCTATGCATCTTCAATCATAATATCCTCCTTATTTGAAGTAAATCCTCAAGAGGACTGATTTTTGAAACTTGACTTTTGTCTGAAATCATCCTGTGAAGCTTATGATTCCTAACATCATAATAATTTTTACAAAAATGATAAGTATCTGTCAAACTGATAGGGATTAAACACGTCGTGCTTCCTAACTGGATAGTGGAAAAATGGCTCGGAATCCCCACCAGATCTGCATCAAGTCATTATTTGAGCAGAGTACGACAAAGAAAATAACCCGGTCTTGAATTGTAAATCAAGTTTCATCCTGATCTAAACTCTCTTCTACACTTCTTCTATCATCTTCGTACCCCTCCATCCATAAAAAAACAATGAAATAGCCGAATATGTTCCAAACCCTAAGTTTGGGGTGGCACGCCACTCCCCCCATCCGCTTCTTCCATACCCCTCACAATAAAAAAAGGGGCGTACCACCAAAAATGCAATCTCGAGTCGAATAGAGGAGAGATCTACAAACAAAAGATGCCAAAGTGCACACAAAAAGAAATGCAATCTCGAGTCGAATAGAGGAGAGATTTGCACAAAAAAATGCAATAAATGAAACTGCAAAACAAATAAAAATCTCGAGTCGAATAGAGGAGAGATTCACTTCTTCTTTCCATACCACCTTTCACTCCTTTTTCTACCTAAGGGCACAATAGATGCCCCCACCATCCCGAAATACACCAGTGTCAGATCGGATGCACACTTGTTGATTCTGCAGGTATCTCTGGACTCTTACAAAACTCTTTGACATGCTTGTTGTTGGAAAAACTGAGGAGGAAGTGATGTTGGAAAACGAACTCAGGAACGAAGCTATGGTAAGACATGTTTAGTGGTCCCAGGAGGTTGAGGTACTGATTCATACTGAGCAGAAAGAAAATATTCATGATGTGAAGATGAAGCAATCATACGGATTGAAAGTATTTCATTGGGCAACCGTTTCAAATTTTATGTTACTCGAGGAAGAGCAACGTTTAAGTTCGAGGTGTTTTGATGAGTGCATACTCATCATGGAATTCAATTACCTTTTTGCAACATTTTCAATTCTATTTCACACCTTTCCATCCTAATATGAATCATAATGTACAAAACTACTTAGCTGATTCAATAATCAAGGTTTTAACTAAATATCATTCATTTAATGCAGGTAAATCAAGCAATTCCACGCATGCGGTCTCAAGACCGTTTGAGCTCTTGCGGTCCCAACCGTTTGAGCTCTTGTGGTCCCAAGACCGTTTGAATACATGCGGTCTCAAGACCGTTTGGGTCCATACAGTATCGAGACCGTTTGCTGGAATACGCGAAGAACGAATGACGAAATCGGTCGCCAAAGAAAACCGCGTGGTCCCAAGACCGTTTGGGTCCATGCGGTCCCATAGACCGTTCGGGTCCATGTGGTCACAAGACCGTTTGGGTCCATGCGGTCCCAAGACCATTTGAGTCTATGCGGTCCCAAGACCGTTTGGGTCCATGCGGTCCCAAGACCGTTTGGGTCTATGCGGTCCCAAGACTGTTTGGGTTCATGCGGTCTCAAGACCGTTTGGATCCATGCGGTTTCCAAGACCGTCTGCCGTAAGAACAAAGACCGTATCAAGAACAGAAGCCGCACGTTCACGTCGAGACTGAGACCGACCTCAAGATTGATCGACACAAATCGTTTGATGCCGAAACCGTCTCCAAATCGTTTGAAAACCGTTTGGCACCAAACGGTCTCCAGATCGTTTGGAGAGGATATTTCCAGCTACTTATGCAAACCGTTTGGAATTAGATCTGAGCCTATAAATAGACCCCAAGGGTCCTCTTTTGGAGGGATCAGATCCGGACGCCGATAGGCTGCCAGAGTACCACTCCGATCAAGTTCCACTCCACCTACTGCTAGTGTTGCATCCAAGCAGGCCGAGAAGAGAAGGAAGACGGAGCAAGGAGCGCATCTTCTTCACCGGGCTGTGACCACTCTCTACACCAAGCTCATGGAAGATCTATGTTTCTCTCTCATCCTTCTTGTATCTTGTATCATGAGTGAGTAGTCCCTTTTCACTGGGGTGCGGGGACTATCCCCGCTGCCCATGCAAACCATGTTCTTTTGTTAAACTTTCCATGGCAATGTATATAACTCTTCATTTTGTCATTAATTGTTAAGCTCGTAGGTTGGTTATGTGCTTGTTTTCATCTTTGTGCTCCCTATGTTGCGAGAACTTCAATGCATGGGTTTGAACGTCATTTAACAAGTTTGACTCCTTGACGAGAACTTCTGATAGGATTCCTTGAGGTCATAAGTGTGTGATCCGCGAGGGGACAAGCCATCTAGCCTTCGGTGACACTTCTGTGTGCCTAACGCCCGTATGGGGGGTTCACAACCTTAGTTGGATTTTGTATCTTCTTATTAATTGTCGATGTTTACTTGTACTTCAATCGCTTACAGTGGAGCATCAAAGATTCCAAGTGCTCTCACATTATTCTGAAGGCTATCAGTAGTTTCAATATTGACAAGTTAAGTTATGAGGATTATTGGCTTTTCAACAAGAACAAATCTGATAAGTTTAATAGTATTTGGGATTGTGTCAGAAGTAAAGGAGTAGCTGATCCCAAGTATGATTGGATTTGGAGTTGCAAATGTCAATTTAACTGTAAAATTGATGTGTGGAAAGCTATGCTAAATAAGTTACCTACGTTTGATTATCTGAGAAGGATTGGGATTCCTCTTGCTTCCATGTGCTTTCTCTATAGGATGGGTTATCAGAGTTTGCAACATGTGAGTTTTGACTGTCAGTTTGTTACTTTTTTATGGAACAATGCTGTGAAGGAGGGGCTTCTCGGTTCGAATCCTAAGTGTTGGGAGGGATTTGATCAATCTAAAAGGTCAGAAAGCTAAATCTATTAGCCAGCTCATCCTCTATCACTCCTGGATAGAGAGAAATGCTAGAGTCCATTTGGGGTCTAGAAGAAGTTCAGAGATTTTGTTGAGGATTATTCAATCTGATTTTGTTATTTTTTCTGGGTGATGTTGGTTGGATCTTTTGGCTGGTGCTCGATGGATTGGTGATTTGCTGTGTCGGTCCATCATTTTATTCAATATTTTTGTATATGATGCTAATCTCTCTGATATCTTCTTCTTCCTGCTCCCTCCTTACCAAATGGATAAAAGCAAGGCCACGACAGTGTCGGTTGGCCACGGTCATGGATGTGTTGGCCTACCACGTCTGTATTGGCCAGCACGGCCTTGGTCGGCCAACACAGCCACATCCGTGGCCAGCCCACATGGTCGTGGTTGTGCTGGCCTACCACGGCCGTCCTGGCCAGCACGACTGTGGTCGACCAACATAGCCACGGTCGTGGCCTTACTTTAATCCATTTGGTAAGGAGAGGGAACAAGAGGAAGAAGAGGTGGAGGAAGAAGAAGAGGGGATCTTGCAATTTCACACGCCATCATCGGTCGCAGAGGAAGAAGAGGACGAAGAAGAGAATAGCAGGTACCTTCGGTGGCATCGGAGGGAGAGTAGCAGCAGCGAGCGGTGGCGGTGCGGGGAGAGCAGGCCGCTGGAGCAGGAGAGAAGGCCGTCGGAGCAGCAAGCTGGGGGCAGAGGGCAAGCGGCGGCGGAGGTGGGCAGAGGACCAGCATATGAGCGGAGCAGCGCGCGACCGGAGCAAGCAGCGGCGGAGGACAAATCGTTGGACCAAACCGTGGAGTAGCACAAGAATGAATGAAATAGAGAAAGGGGAAGAGTCAGGCTCGCGCGGGTGCTATTAAGTTAACATTAGGTGTTGATTATTCAAAAAAACTGACAGGTAAAACTAAAGGTGTCGGTTCTCCAAACACACCGACCCCTATTCTCAGTGATAGTCGTCAGTTTTAACTAGAAAAAAACTGACATATATCTACATATGTCGATCAAAAAATTGTTCTCGATTAATGACCATAGTCACCGGTTTCTTTTGAAAAACGACGCTCAAAGGGTGTGAAAAATTTCCCGGGAACAACGTGGGAAAACCTATAAGTGTCGGTCATTGTAGTAAAACTGACGACCAAAATGTGCCGAATTTTTGTCTCGCGATTAACCTTTCATAGTCAGTTTAATAGTTAATAACCGATGCCATATGTTAAATTTTGGAGGTAATTCTTTTCACTGCAAATTTTAGATTTGGCGGTTAATTTTAGGTGTCGGTTTATTATTATGGAACCGACACTAAATAAAAGTGATACCCGTGTCTGGTCACCCTTCACAGATAGATGTCGTTTTTTATTAAACTGACGCTTTAGGTTTTAGGTGTCAGTGTATTTGTACAACCGACGCATTTAAAAGTGACGTTATAAGCCATTTCTGTAGTAGTGAAGTTGAATATAAAATGAATTTTGATAATTGTAGTTTATCGCCTTCATTTTCTTCTGCAAGATGTATTCCACATAAAGTGGTATCCGAGTCAAACCCTAAATTATTAGGGAACAACCTCCTTCTCTTCCCCCCTTTCCTTTTCTCTTTGTCCCTTCCATTTAATATTCATCTAAGGAACATTAACTCCTCCCATCATATTGCCCCTCTCCTACTTCTGTCAATAGCCATCTGCTTAGCCGCTAACCTCCATGCATACCTTGTTTCGACCCAAAGCCCTAATTTGTCATGAAAGGTCGAAACACTAAAGGAAAAAGATGCCTTTCAACCTCTAGGTTGTTAACAAGACTTAGAGTAGTGTTTGCATTTGCTACCCTCACCCAAGAGTGAGGTAGTGGTTACAACACTCAAACCCTAGCTATGTCACCACTTCCACTTAGCAAGCCCTAGAACACCATGAAGTGTTCCATCACCAAACATCATTCAAACAAGGCGCCTCATGTCACCATATTCTCTCTCATGGTGCAAAAGTAAATGGAGAACTCTCTCTACATGTTCCATTTTGCAAGTTAACCCTCACTTATGGGTAAATTGCAAACTAGTTTGAAATAAACACTTATATAGCAAAGATAGTTCAAACCTCAATCAAATTGGACCCAGTTGAGACCATAGAACTATCACATGATATTAAATCATTTCACAAGATTAAATTAAGTTTTATTTACCTCATTCATGCAAAGAAATCATATTTAAGCATAAATCTAGGTTAGAGTCTTACAACTATAAACTCTAACAAGGATTTTGCCCCTGAAATCCCATACGAAAGAAAATGGATACCTCCCAAGCACCATGTCCTCAAACTCGCACATGACATACTCTATGTCATGGTGATGTCATTAAACTTTAACCAACATGATTTCCTCTGTCCAAGACTAACACGGGATGTGTCACATAGAACACATCCTCAACATAGAAACATTGCACGTACCTTACACAACTTCGATGACAACATGAAAACTTTAACTTGTATGTCACCTTCTACACCTTGCAACATCACAGGGTAGGATCAATAAATCTAGGATTTTAACATATCTATCTGAGGGCAAAGTTAAGACTACAAGTTTAGGAGTGTTGAACATTAAATTTTCATCATTAGAACCAAAACATTGTACTATCTACATCATTTTGATTCATTAGATGTTATAGCATTCATTCACAACCATTAAATTAAGCTTACCATTTCAAAAATATCAGTTGATATGTAGGCTTAACCCTTGGATCATATAACCAAAGAAATTATTAGTTTAAGAACTAATTGAAGCAACTCATGATACCTAGTTACACCAATTTTTGGTAACCTAAACCATTACTTGATGTTTCATAGAATATTACATAACTCTTTTCCCAAGAAAATCTTGCAACTATCTCTTCAACTCCTACTCCCTTGTCTACGCCATCCTATATAGGTTATAAACCCCCTAACATATAATACCTTACTATAGGTTGGCCACTGGTAACCAGATTGATCAAAGAGTCAATCTTTCTAGGAAGCAAAACACATAGGGTTTCATCAGGAAACATATTATTGATCTTACATAAAACTGGCACTTCCTGGATACTAGGATTCGTCACCTTGGTAGCCATCGTGTGTATCAAAACCCAACACAATCCTATCCCATCAACTTTTTAGCTATCACTGTTGATACAAAACACATCAGAAGAATCTTCCAATCATCTTGGAAGATTCATGAAACATTGTTATTTATAGATGTCACTACTTTGGAACTAAAGTCCCATACCAACTAATACTTTTCAAAGTATCCAACTGGAGGTCACATTAAAACCATGCTCATCAGGTAATCACCTGAATGTCATATTCCTAGAAAGAAAGAACACAAAGGGGACATACTTCTCTTATCACCACAACACCTCCCAGATATTACTAACAAGGAGAAGGGGTTACCAAAATCCCTTTTTTATTACACATATATATGACTTCTCATGTGTCATTTTTACCTCTTTCACCTTATTTTCCTTCCCATCAACATAGGAATTATAAAGGTGAACACATATCATTGCTCTTTGTTTATTATTTTCTCTTCATTTTCATGTCTATCCTCATGTGTTATCATATTTTACAACTCTATATCAAGAGATAGATGATCATTTTTAACATGTTCTTTATTGGGTAGGGATTATCACCTTTATTTATTCCAGACATCAAAATGATTGCACCTCATACTTTCTTATATACACATGTTGGTCTGAGTTTAACTCAGGTTCCACTTTACTCATTCATTATTTGTGATTATTTATCTCCTCCCTTCATACTTATCTCAGAAGTTCTCTCCATTATACATGAATTTTACACATTTACTTACCTCATTAACATAGACTTATCTGTCTCCTGCTTCACAAATTTCTTGAAATTACATCTTCAAGAAGCTCTCATAGATTACTTGCGTTCACGCTTAAGTCTCAAGTGTCATATCTCTCTCTTTTAATCACCAAATATCTAATGTTAATGTATATTACAATATAGTTCTCATCCTCTTTAGGGTAATATATAGGCATTAACACCATATTTCCTGATCTGTTACTCTCTTTAGATTTTTTCAAAATGACTACTTGATCACAATAATCAAAAGTAATCAATCTAAGAGTCCCATACTTACCTTTCCTTCAACATTTGAATACCTGGCTAGGGCACTGAAGTACTGAGGTTAGGAAGTATGCTCCATAGTTTATATCATATTTTCAACTTAGACATCATCCTAGTCCTAGTCCTAGCATCCCTATAAACTCAACAAACCTATAGATCTGATACCACAACTTGTAACGACCATCGCCACACTAAGTGATATTACACAAAAACAAAGTGCATAATTATCACTAATAAAAATATTAAGATAAAATAGGGTAAATTAAAACCTATCTCATAATAGGATTTCTAGTTGATCAACTCACAATTCATGCCATAAAGTACTGCCACTTGTATTTCATTCATATTTGTAGTATTACACAACATTGTTCACTGGCTATTTAGCTACTACCTCTTGCATATAATCATTTTCTCATGTAAAAAAAACGTGTTTGTACCACTATGGCATACAACCAAAACTCAAAATGATTTACAATATTCATAAAACATCCCCTAGGACCTGAGTCTATAGGGACAACACATAGGACTTTATTAGTACACACTAATTTCATATCCATGATTCAATAGCTACATATCCCTTATTTTCCAGTCTCAACCACATGATCTCTATCTTTATGTACACGTCCACCTAAAAAGATGTGGAACCCACTGGGTGAGACCAAAAGTCCCATAAAGAGATATAACTCTTCATGAACATCTATGATAAGTATAGATAATTGAAAAACAGGAGATTATACTATTAATAGATAAATAGATTCATCTAAATTATATAAGTAAAGCAATTATCACTATTTAGGCAATTTAAGAATCTATAACTGAGAACTAAATCATTTATACTTCAATAAGGTATATGAAGAACACATATAACTATTATAAAATAATTAGAGTACAAAACATAGCAAGGGGTTCATCTAATGTTATTCATATATTACCCTAACAAATAATACTACACGGTTGTGTTACATCTTTAATTATTATGCCTTGAGGATTTGAGGTGTACCACTCAAATCTGACTGACCATTGCTAAGTCAAAATCAGTACCATACAAGATCAATGGAAGAGTTAGACTCTGTGATCATCACCATCTCTACTCGGTCAGTACAAGTTTGCAAAATAGTGACATATGGTCAAACTACAAAGCCAACAACTTTTAGAAAAAGCTATAGTCATGTAAAGACATCAACACATAGTCAAATCTTTGGCCTTGTAAAACAACTAGCTTGCCTTGGTTCATGGCACAACACTGGAGAATAGGCTCACATATGGTCATTCTACAATAAATATTGTATTGCTATTTCAACAATTTAAGGATGAGATCCTCAACATATACCCCACATATTCAATGACATGTACTCTGAGTTTCCCATAGGAGTTACTCGTTTCACCATCCAACTAAATATTGATGCTAAACATGGATATATGGTATAGTGCAACTACATGTTTAAGGTTTCACTTTATTAGTTATGCCAATTGGGTGAACTAAGGCTCCATCATACAATTGGACATACAAAACCCTAATTAAATCTAGTAAGAATAACTGTGAAACAACTTCAGAAGATATAAAATGTATAAGGTGCAAAGTTGTCACATCATCTCAGGGAAACATTGTCTCACTGCCTTCAATAAGGCCATTAACATCACCATCAGTTAATATCGCCATATTAGGTTGATCACTAGTATCACATCATTGGGAATAATAATCCCTTATCACAACAATGGAGGATATAACCTCACACTAGGCATCAAGCCTCGACTAGGTCATAAGACCAATCATGTTATTCATGTAACTCATTATTATCTCATCATGCCTCCTTAGGCATATAATCATTACTTGTGTCACATCACATATACCATAGTAATCATTAGATATGATAACCATCACATCATTCCTTGTCAGACATTTAAGCATCACATGTATCACATCACATATACACTATAGCAATCATTATCTATGGTAATTATCTCACTACAAAATCAAGTTTATACAAATAGGGAGAGAGTAATTATTGTTATCTCATCATATTAAACACTTTAGGCAATGTAAGCAATGCAACATATGTTCCTTTAATTTGGGGTTAGGGATTCATTCTTAATCACATAGTGTTCCATGACACTATTTAATTACCAATCTCTAATTTCTCTTCCTCCCATAAGTTTGGAGTGTATTAGGGTTAACACTATTAAATATAACTAAGTGTGCATATTCACATATTTACAATTCTGGTGCACTTCATAAAGGTTGATGGCCATCATCTAGTGTCATTTAATCATCTGTGTAGTATTCACAAACTATGACACTTAATTAACCTTTAAGATAAGCACCATATAATTAGAAGATAGAGAAAGTGTAGTCACACGCTATTCATCCATGTATGCTCAATAAATATAACCTACCCTAGGATTGGGGTTAGAGTTCACTCACACACCCATTTAGAGTCTACATCATGATTATTGCACCAAACCCTAATTGAGTCACTTCCCTCTTTCCTAGAGCATTTTAGGGTTAAGGAACATGAATAGGGTTTAACATCATTGGTTGAACATGATTTGGTCATGATCTATACAACAATAAGTATCATCATTGTTTACATATGTAAGCATACTATGTTATTATGTCATGCATGTGTCATGACCATGCATTATTTAAATATATCAACCATACACCAACATGGTATTGAGATTCACTGTCAATAAGGTGTCTCATGATTACATGACACTTATATTACAGTCTCTCACAAAGTCATTAACTATATCACATCATAATGGGATGTCGATCCCTCAATCACATCTCTAGGGAAATTTCACCTCAAGCTATACAAAAAGAACTTATTAGGTTATTAGACTCATTCATATAATTTCTGACACAACGAATAACACACTATATTTGTCAATGCTCATAATCACCACCTTGTATTATACAAGGTTCACTATAGCACTTACACGGCTATGCCATTCACCTCACTTGCAAGGTTAGGGTTATGTTAACAAGAAAGAGAAAATAATATTATGGATTACAATTATTCAAATAAGGTGAGAACATAAGTCCCATGATCATTTGATTAAAGTTAAGGTTCATATTTAATCAATTAGGGTTTCAATACATTACTCAACCAATAAACCCTAATTCCATTACCTCTCACTTTATTGGAGAGAACTAGGGTCATGCGCCATGTTTAATGATTAACCATTCAAAGCCACATCATCTTATATAGATCATTACACTATGGATTGATCATATACATATACATGAGTATAGGTGTCTAGACCATTCACCATACATGGCCTCTACCACTCACTACCATGTGTTGCGACCTAGACACATTCAATGTCTCTCAACTATAACACATGTTTTTACCCTAGTGCATCATGGCATAGCGACCTCAAGGGATGTAGGTGTGTTAGCCTCAAGAGACGTGAGTGTATCGACCTAAGAACATAGTTTTTCAACCTCCACACTTCATGGTGTTTTGATCTCAACCAAACATGGTCTCAACCCTAAGAGACATAGTGTTTCAACCTCAACCAAACATGGTGTATCATCCACAACATGATACATGGTCTTGATCACTATTCCCACATGTGTTTTGACCCTATACATAAGAGTATCGACTGGGACACTCTCATGTAGTAGTGACCTCAATATCACTTAGGTGTTTCGACCCCTTATCATACATGGTCATAACCACCCTTTACGTAAGTGTAATGACCACCATTTACATGGTGTTATGAACTACATTATGTCTTGACCGCACCAAAATGTTCACAACAACTGGGAGATCAGGGAACACAAAACATCAACCAAAGAGAAAAAGACTCTACACAAGGGTGTTCTTCAAACCCTAGAATAAGATCATGAACGATCACCATAGGAGTTATGTTTAAAAGAAAGAAACTGAGATTTTTAGACATATAACCAGCTTTTCTATTATTCAAGTATAAATGCACCAAACATGTATAACATAAATTCTGTGGATCAAAGAATAAAAGATCATCATCCATTTCTCAACTATCTAAAAACCGGATACAATGATGTTAGGGTTTATAAGAAGTGTAATCCATTATACTACCTGATTCAACCCTAAACATTTTCACTTCCTTTATCGTAAACACCATATTTTTAAGATCTAGAACATCAACATATGAGTTGCAAATGATCCGATTTAATATGCACATAATAGAGGTATGAAAATTTATAAAACCCACCTATTTTTTATGGTCCAAGCTTCTAATATTTAAAGCACCAAGGAAAAGAAAGAACCCCAACCAGATTCAATCCTTTGAGCACAAGATTCTCATTCAAAAAGAAAAAGGAATTCCATGGTTAAAGGAGAGTTCAGGGAATGAAAAACCCAAACCCTAGCTCAAACTGAGGAAGAGGAT
This sequence comes from Alisma plantago-aquatica, assembly GCA_963693085.1. Lineage (NCBI taxonomy): Eukaryota > Viridiplantae > Streptophyta > Magnoliopsida > Alismatales > Alismataceae > Alisma > Alisma plantago-aquatica. The sequence goes on from OY856412.1 coordinate 373,309,572, forward strand.
GACAAAAAACTCAAGCTAAAACATGAACGTCGACCCATTGAAGAAGAGATCCCCAAGAAAAGTCACCATGGATCACCCACATCTCTCATGGTCAAGAAGGAGGAAGAAGAAGTATAAGAAGAGAGGGGAAATTCCATCATGTTTTTGAATCACTTACCAAGAGAAGAAAATATCCAAGAAATGACCACCAAGGAGTTAATGGGGGACTAGATATTCAACATGCAAGGTGGATTGGCCACCCAAGCTTCAAGATCTTCCCCTCCTTTCTCATAAACATCCAAGGTTGGTCACACACAAAGAAGAAGATGATGGAGTCGAAATAGGCTCACATAAGGGAAGAAAAGGGGATATATATCTTAAGGGAGAGAGAGAGAGAGAAAGAGAGAGAGTGATTATGAGTTGTCACCATGAGATCGTCTAAGGACACATTCCCTTCAAGAAACTGATCTTATTTTTCTCACATGAAAAAACACAAAAAATCTATGTTTATCTAAAAAAGTGTAGCGACCTCCATGGTCGCTACCCCAACACTTCATGCATACCCTTTTTCGACCCAAAACCCTAATTCTTCATGCAAGGTCGAACACTAAAGGACAAATATGTGTTACAACCTCTAGTTTCTTTTGGTCAAAACAACAAGACTTAGAGCATGTGTTGAGGTATCTACCCTCACCCAGGAGTGAGGTAGTGGTTGTAGCACTCAAAGTGTGATAACCTAGATTTTTTTTTTGGATTCTCAATATTCAAACTATGTAAGATTCATATATGATATATCATCTAGATGTAGGGATGGATACCTATTTTGTTATAAAAAGGTTTTACCTAAGATCATGAATATATGTTGATGAGATTTATACACATTACTTATCTTTTGGGTAGTTATGAGGCTAGGGCCCGTATCTAATAGTCTTGATGAACTCAAGTGAAAATTCGAGGAATGGTGAGGTTATGAGGATCATAAAAAGTCTGTTGGGATTTAATTAATGACGATTTGATGATCAATTAAATTTTAAAATGAGGAGCTTTGGTCTTTTAATTGTTTAATATCTAGGCTATGATTAATTTGGTCTCACGCTGCCTTACTATCTTTTTCTTGGGCATGACCCAAAGCTAGGCAACGTGACACAATCTTACTGTAATCCTCTATATTAATCTGAGAATGGAGACTACATCTTGCACCTCCTGTTTATGCGGAAGAAGTAGTCTCACCCCGTCCCAACGATGCCCACAATATCGGATCAATGAACTGATTGACAAATATCTGAGATTGGATTTTGTTTCATAGACCACCCAGAACTGAAGGCTTCTCACACGATCACTCACTGCCATTCCCTCTTCATTAATTGTAGGCTTTCCCTTGTCTTCTCCAGGCAGCGATGGGTTGCGGTAGAGAAACACTCAACCCAAGCTCCCGCAATGCCTGAGGCTCACCTGGGAGACGAACCCCTACTCTACATATACACTGGAAACAACTTTAGGATTGGGAACGGTTCACCGAGGTCAAATCTGAGGTGGCCGTGATGGACGAGGTGCCTTCATCTATGTATGGTTCCTCTGTGAGCCTAGGGTGGTTGTAGATCCATCACGAATCCAGTAAAAATAGAAGTTCGATGTTGGCAGACGAGGGGTTCCTCACCAAACATAGGCCACTGTGGCAACTGCTACTTGGGATCGACCCTGCGGAGAAGACCCAAAGGGGGAGGGGCATTGAAACTGGCACTATTGACTCTCCAGACCCAACGCCGTCCTTTTCCCCATTCCGAACCTCACCACGGCTGCGCCCAACTAGCTAGCCGATGACACCTTCACGATTGGGAGTGGCAGATCTCGTAGCACCTACGGTTGCAAGACGCCGACCTCTAGACCTCCCCCAAGACGATGATTCAGAGCTGAATGGGCAAGGTCAGAGCCTGACACCAGTTTGATTGCTCGCCGGACTCCTCCCAGGAGTGACAGCGCTCACGCGTGGAATCGGGAATTGAAAGCCGAAAGCAGCAGCGTGATCATCAATATGATCTTTGTCTTTCTTGGGAGGGACGTCGCAGAGGACCAAGGAGATGTTGCATATGTTCAACTCTCCTAGGATACAAAGAAATGGCCTGATGCAATCTGCTTTCTTGGACGGAGATGGCTAGGTGCGGTGGCACTCGAGAATCGGGCAGCGAGCAGAAGGCGTGACCGCAGAGTGGAACGTGGATTGGTCCAGCTTCCAGTCGAATATATGAACCGGTCTGACCCATCACACAATCGGCCGGTCTGACCAGGACCACACCAGCCCAGAGTGCGCCCAGGGAAGATTGGCCAGCCAGCACGGTCCAATCCAAGCCCGCCAGCTCAGGCTATGGGAGCCGCCACAGAAGGTAAATATTCTATATTTCCAGAAAATGACCCTTTCTTAGAAAATGTCTAATAAATACCTCCCTTAGCCAAATAATTCCCCAAAAATATCCCTGGACTCAGAATAATGTCCTCTACATTATTGGATCCCTAGATCAGTCCTTTGATGCACATTTACTGATCTTATATAGTTTAGATGATAATACCCCATTTAGGTTTCATTAAATGAAATAAATTGTATACAGCTGACATAAATTCTCAAAAAATTCTTATAGATCCCTAATTATGCTTTTAATCCATTTATGGGCCCTGAATTCAATCCTATTTCCTAATATTAGGTCTTTTCTCATTAATGCATAATTAAAGGCTCTCAATCTCATTTTAATGCTAGAAAATAGATTAAGCATCAGAAAATTATGAAATTTGAACCACACCATAGTTATGATCTTTAGACCAGTATAAAAATATTAGAGGCAAGCTTAGGTCAGTTTAAATCTAGGTTTGGCCTAAACCCTAACTTAGACCTAAAATATCAATGACATAATGGACCATGTATTAATGATGATTAATTTGTTATTAATCAAGTGATGGCCAGATATGTAGATGATCCAGAATGTAAATAGGAATCTCTGAATTCAGGTATGTGGGTTTAGTTAATTATATGACTATGGTTTTCTTGCTTGCAATCATGATATGTATGTATTCTCTCTTCTACTTGCAAATATTGGATGTAGTATTGCTATGTAGTACCCGTTGTTTTGTCACTTGAAAACATAAATTATGAATAGATGTTTTGTAGTTATTTAAGGTGTTCATTATCCCCCTTATGAGGGAATGGATTAATGTTGGCTAGTACACCTCCCTAGAGCACACGGTGTACGTGGAGTTTCCCTAGAGTACTTGGTACACGGGGATGGGCCCATATTTATGTTTTGGTACTAGTCCACCTTGATAATGCAATTCATATAGGAAAATGACTTAAATTGGCGTATTTCTCTTAAATAAAGAAGTGTTTTCTATGATTTTCTTTCCTTCTGCAAATTTGATTCAAAAATTATGAAAGCCATAAATATATGTATCTTTCTGCCCATGTACACAACACCTTGTGTGTTGATATTATTGTTTCACGTATGTTTTATGTTCAGAGATAGCATGGGAGGAAAAGTACAGGATGTGAGCAGGTTGTTCAGGTTGTACCTATTGTGAAGATCCTAGTTAGCATACATGTTCTTAGACTTGTAAATCATCTTTCAATCTGTAATTGTAATTCATGTTGTAATAAGTCCATTTTGTATAAAAATACATGTTGAATGTTGAGTATGTTATGGTTGTATGTTCATGTATGTGTATTATGCTTCCACATCACTCTTTGGTATGATTGGATGATGTTTCCAGATTCTAACATCTCATTCCCAATAGGGTTTGGAGAAATCAAAATCCGGGGACGTCACAGTTTGTATCAGAGCATGAACAATAGCTACACCTAACAATTGCTCACCATGAAACATTAAACCTAAATCTCACCTTTCACTTTAAACCTTGGAAACTTAGTAAGTTGTTCTATAGGAATAAGGTTTGACTTAGCCTCTAGGTTAGAACCTAGATGTTCGAGAACTAGGTTTAGAAAACTGTCTGAGACCCTTTCCATATAGAGCTCATATGTATTGGGTAGCTACACTAGTCTACATCTCATTCTCACCATTTCACTAGGTGACATAGCACTAGACTATCTACTGTGTGTGGGACACTCGTTTTGCTGATTTGTTTTTTTTTTCAATCGGCTTGAGCCTCGATAGTTTTCATTGACATCCATCTTCTCGGAGAAAAACTATATAATATTTTATTATATATATGTAAATATGAAAATGTGTCCCTCACACAGGAGAGTAGTAGGTGTTCATGCTATCTAAGTGAAAGGGAGTGACATCAGTCTAGAAGAGGGAGTAGTCTATATTAGATGTCTAGAGCCTTATCAAGATATGTGATACATAGAGTAGATGATAGAATGATAGTTGATATAAGCATTACTGATCATATCTAAGTTCTACCTCTAATGATATAAGTTGCTTTCTATGGATCTAACTTGTGTATAAGATGAATCCAATTTTGGAAATTCTTAGCTAAGTCTTGAGGAAGAAAGTATATTCCCTTTTTCTTATTTAAGATGAGCTAAGTTAAAATAAGGTTGAATATGCATGAGCCTCAAGCTCTTTTACAAAGGAGGACCCCAGTGTTAGGAAAATAAATGTGGTGAACTCCAGAGAGGGTGAGATCCACAAGGAGAGGGTCATAGGACCTACCCTACAATATATGAAAATATGAGATATATGTGAAATGGTGTGTCCTAAGTTGGGTTACTCCTAAGTAGATGAGTTGAGTCATGTTGCATGATTCAAATCTATATGTGAGAATTGGGTAAAAGAAAAGTATGGGTAGATGACCCGTACGATAAAGTCAGTCCTTTGGCTGAGTTAGGTCCTAGCCAGAGTGACATATTTTGTGAATCTCATCATTAGTTGCAAGTGAGGTAATATATGAACTCTAGTTATGAGAGTATGATGCTTTGTGCAAAAGATACTCAAAATACATGTTCTCCCTTCTTCTTCTCTTTCTTAATATATGATGATAGAAACCTCACTTGAGCTATATAGATGATTTATATATGAGGAGTCACTCATATAAGGTTGACCTATTCTATATTCCCCCCTATACCATACATGTAGTACCAAAGATTGAAATCATGATAAGTTTGACTTTAAAATATTCTCTTCCCCTTCATATGAAACATGAAGGATATGATGCTGAGATCATGGGATAAACTTAGTGTATTCTATTTTTCCCTTCACATAATACATGCAAGACATAAAAAGTTGAACTCATGAGCTTGATATAAAGATATTTTTGGTTCATAAGATATATGAACAGAAATATAGTTCGTAACTTTGATCCTTCTCAATGTATGCCTCTAAGTTGGATATTAATATCACACCATAGGTTGAAACCCTAATGGTCAAACATGTTACGTAAGCCCCTCTTAAGTAGAAAAAAAATTCTAATATCAAGGATGAAGATAAATCTCCTCTAATGCAGAAATCATTATAAGATGTTAATGATGTTAGATTTGAACGATCTGAATATCATGGCATATAAACGAATTTCCTCCTGAACATTAAAATTATGAACAAACATGTACCCTTAGAGGTGATGAAACCTAAGATATAATAGTGTCATGTGATGACTAAGACACTAAGTGATGCTACAATTCCTTTAAAAAAAAAGGATGCTCCAACCTATATAAGGAGGGGGGACACACCCTACATGCTTAATTAGAGTGAATCTAGAATAATAGTACTCTTGACACTTAGAAGTGGTGGCCTAGAGGAATAAAATTCCTTGACATCACCTTAATTCTGAGACTAGTTGAATTTCGAGGACAAAATTCCATATAAGGTGGGGTGAATGGGATAACCTGGATTTTTTTTTGGATTCTCAATATTCAAACTATGTAAGATTCATATATGATATATGATCTAGATGTAGGGATGGATACCTATTTTTTTTATAAAAAAGGTTTTACCTAAGATCATGAATATATGTTGACGATATTTATACACATTACTTATCTTTTGGGTAGTCATGAGGCTAGGGCCCGTATCTAATAGTCTTGATGAACTCAAGTGAAAATTCGAGGAATGGTGAGGTTATGAGGATCATAAAAAGTCTGTTGGGATTTAATTGATGAAGATTTGATGATCAATTAAATTTTAAATTGAGGAGCTTTGGTCTTTTAATTGTTTAATATCTAGGCTATGATTAATTTGGTGTCACGCTGCCTTACTATCTTTTTCTTGGGCATGACCCAAAGCTCGACAACGTGACACAATCTTACTGTAATCCTCTATATTAATCTGAGAATAAAGACTACATCTTGCACCTCCTGTTTATGCGGAAGAAGTAGTCTCACCCCGTCCCAACGATGCCCACAATATCGGATCAATGAACTGATTGACAAATATCTGAGACTGGCTTTTGTTTCACAGACCACCCAGAACTGAAGGCTTCTCACACGATCACTCACTGCCATTCCCTCTTCATTAATTGTAGGCTTTCCCTTGTCTTCTCCAGGCAGCGACGGGTTGCGGTAGAGAAACACTCAACCCAAGCTCCCACAATGCCTGAGGCTCACCTGGGAGACGAACCCCTACTCTACATATACACTGGCAACAGCTTTAGGATTGGGAACGGTTCACCGAAGTCAAATCTGAGGTGGCCGTGATGGACGAGGTTCCTTCATCTACGTATGGTTCCTCTGCGAGCCTAGGGTGGTTGTAGATCCATCACGAATCCAGTAAAAATAGAAGTTCGACGTTGGCAGACGAGGGGTTCCTCACCAAAAATAGGCCACTGTGGCAGCTTCTACTTGGGATCGACCCTGCGGAGAAGACCCAACGAGGGAGGGGCACTGAAACTGGCCCTATTGACTCTCCAGCCCCAATGCCGTCCTTTTCCCCATTCCGAACCTCACCACGGCGGTGCCCAACTAGCTAGCCGACGACACCTTCACGATTGGGAGTGGCAGATCTCGTAGCACCTACGGTTGCAAGACGCTGACCTCTAGACCTCCCCCAAGACGATGATTCGGAGCTGAATGGGCAAGGTCAGAGCCTGACACCAGTTTGATTGCTCGCCGGACTCCTCCCAGGAGTGACAGCGCTCACGCGTGGAATCGGGAATTGAAAGCCGAAAGCAGCAGCGTGCTCATCAATATGATCTTTGTCTTTCTTGGGAGGGACGTCGCAGAGGACCAAGGAGATGCTGCATATGTTCAACTCTCCTAGGATACAAAGAAATGGCCTGATGCAATCTGCTTTCTTGAACGGAGATGGCTAGGTGCGGCGGCACTCGAGAATCGGGCAGCGAGCAGAAGGCATGACCGCAGAGTGGAACGTGGATTGGTCCAGCTTCCAGTCGAATATATGAACCGGTCTGACCCATCACACAATCGGCCGGTCTGACCAGGACCACACCAGCCCAGAGTGCGCCCAGGGAAAATTGGCCAGCCAGCACAATCCAATCCAAGCCCGCCAGCTCAGGCTATGGGAGCCGCCACAGAAGGTAAATATTCTATATTTCCAGAAAATGACCCTTTCTTAGAAAATGTCTAATAAATACCTCACTTAGCCAAATAATTCCCCAAAAATATCCCTGGACTCAGAATAATGTCCTCTACATTATTGGATCCCTAGATCAGTCCTTTGATGCACATTTACTGATCTTATATAGTTTAGATGATAATACCCCATTTAGGTTTCATTAAATGAAATAAATTGTATACAGCTGACATAAATTCTCAAAAAATTCTTATAGATCCCTAATTATGCTTTTAATCCATTTATGGGCCCTGAATTCAATCCTATTTCCTAATATTAGGTCTTTTCTCATTAATGCATAATTAAAGGCTCTCAATCTCATTTTAATGCTAGAAAATAGATTAAGCATCAGAAAATTATGAAATTTGAACCAGACCATAGTTATGATCTTTAGACCAGTATAAAAATATTAGAGGCAAGCTTAGGTCAGTTTAAATCTAGGTTTGGCCTAAACCCTAACTTAGACCTAAAATATCAATGACATAATGGACCATGTATTAATGATGATTAATTTGTTATTAATCAAGTGATGGCCAGATATGTAGATGATCCAGAATGTAAATAGGAATCTCTGAATTCAGGTACGTGGGTTTAGTTAATTATATGACTATGGTTTTCTTGCTTGCAATCATGATATGTATGTATTCTCTCTTCTACTTGCAAATATTGGATGTAGTATTGCTATGTAGTACCCGTTGTTTTGTCACTTGAAAACATAAATTATGAATAGATGTTTTGTAGTTATTTAAGGTGTTCATTATCCCCCTTATGAGGGAATGGATTAATGTTGGCTAGTACACCTCCCTAGAGCACACGGTGTACATGTAGTTTCCCTAGAGTACTTGGTACACGGGGATGGGCCCATATTTATGTTTTGGTACTAGTCCACCTTGATAATGCAATTCATATAGGAAAATGACTTAAATTGGCGTATTTCTCTTAAATAAAGAAGTGTTTTCTATGATTTTCTTTCCTTCTGCAAATTTGTTTCAAAAATTATGAAAGCCATAAATATATGTATCTTTCTGCCCATGTACACAACACCTTGTGTGTTGATTGTTTCACGTATGTTTTATGTTCAGAGATAGCATGGGGGGAAAAGTACAGGATGTGAGCAGGTTGTTCAGGTTGTACCTATTGTGAAGATCCTAGTTAGCATACATGTTCTTAGACTTGTAAATCATCTTTCAATCTGTAATTGTAATTCATGTTGTAATAAGTCCATTTTGTATAAAAATACATGTTGAATGTTGAGTATGTTATGGTTGTATGTTCATGTATGTGTATTATGCTTCCACATCACTCTTTGGTATGATTGGATGATGTTTCTGGATTCTAACATCTCATTCCCAATAGGGTTTGGAGAAATCAAAATCCGGGGACGTCACAGTTGGTATCAGAGCATGAAGAATAGCTACACCTAACAATTGCTCACCATGAAACATTAAACCTAAATCTCACCTTTCACTTTAAACCTTGGAAACTTAGTAAGTTGTTCTATAGGAATAAGGTTTGACTTAGCCTCTAGGTTAGAACCTAGATGTTCGAGAACTAGGTTTAGAAAACTGTCTGAGACCTTTTCCATATAGAGCTCATATGTATTGGGTAGCTACACTAGTCTACATCTCGTTCTCACCATTTCACTAGGTGACATAGCACTAGACTATCTACTGTGTGTGGGACACTCGTTTTACTGATTTGTTTTTTTTTTCAATCGGCTTGAGCCTCGATAGTTTTCATTGACATCCATCTTCTCGGAGAAAAACTATATAATATTTTATTATATATATGTAAATATGAAAATGTGTCCCTCACACAGGAGAGTAGTAGGTGTTCATACAATCTAAGTGAAAGGGAGTGACATCAGTCTAGAAGAGGGAGTAGTCTAGATTAGATGTCTAGAGCCTTATCAAGATATGTGATACATAGAGTAGATGATAGAATGATAGTTGATATAAGCATTACTGATCATATCTAAGTTCTACCTCTAATGATATAAGTTGCTTTCTATGGATCTAACTTGTGTATAAGATGAATCCAATTTTGGAAATTCTTAGCTAAGTCTTGAGGAAGAAAGTATATTCCCTTTTTCTTATTTAAGATGAGCTAAGTTAAAATAAGGTTGAATATGCATGAGCCTCAAGATCTTTTACAAAGGAGGACCCCCAGTGTTAGGAAAATAAATGTGGTGAACTCCAGAGAGGGTGAGATCCACAAGGAGAGGGTCATAGGACCTACCCTACAATATATGAAAATATGAGATATATGTGAAATGGTGTGTCCTAAGCTGGGTTACTCCTAAGTAGATGAGTTGAGTCATGTTGCATGATTCAAATCTATATGTGAGAATTGGGTAAAAGAAAAGGATGGGTAGATGACCCGTACGATAAAGTCAGTCCTTTGGCTGAGTTAGGTCCTAGCCAGAGTGACATATTTTGTGAATCTCATCATTAGTTGTAAGTGAGGTAATATATGAACTCTAGTTATGAGAGTATGATGCTTTGTGCAAAAGATACTCAAAATACATGTTCTCCCTTCTTCTTCTCTTTCTTAATATATGATGATAGAAACCTCAGTTGAGCTATATAGATGATTTATATATGAGGAGTCACTCATATAAGGTTGACCTATTCTATATTCCCCCCTATACCATACATGTAGTACCAAAGATTGAAATCATGATAAGTTTGACTTTAAAATATTCTCTTCCCCTTCATATGAAACATGAAGGATATGATGCTGAGATCATGGGATAAACTTAGTGTATTCTATTTTTCCCTTCACATAATACATGCAAGACATAAAAAGTTGAACTCATGAGCTTGATATAAAGATATTTTTGGTTCATAAGATATATGAACAGAAATATAGTTCGTAACTTTGATCCTTCTCAATGTATGCCTCTAAGTTGGATATTAATATCACACCATAGGTTGAAACCCTAATGGTCAAACATGTTACGTAAGCCCCTCTTAAGTAGAAAAAAAATTCTAATATCAAGGATGAAGATAAATCTCCTCTAATGCAGAAATCATTATAAGATGTTAATGATGTTAGATTTGAACGATCTGAATATCATGGCATATAAACGAATTTCCTCCTGAACATTAAAATTATGAACAAACATGTACCCTTAGAGGTGATGAAACCTAAGATATAATAGTGTCATGTGATGACTAAGACACTAAGTGATGCTACAATTCCTTTAAAAAAAGGATGCTCCAACCTATATAAGGAGGGGGGACACACCCTACATGCTTAATTAGAGTGAATCTAGAATAATAGTACTCTTGACACTTAGAAGTGGTGTCCTAGAGGCATAAAACTCCTTGACATCACCTTAATTCTGAGACTAGTTGAATTTCGAGGACAAAATTCCATATAAGGTGGGGTGAATGGGATAACCTGGATTTTTTTTTGGATTCTCAATATTCAAACTATGTAAGATTCATATATGATATATGATCTAGATGTAGGGACGGATACCTATTTTTTTTATAAAAAAGGTTTTACCTAAGATCATGAATATATGTTGACGATATTTATACACATTACTTATCTTTTGGGTAGTTATGAGGCTAGGGCCCGTATCTAATAGTCTTGATGAACTCAAGTGAAAATTTGAGGAATGGTCAGGTTATGAGGATCATAAAAAGTCTGTTGGGATTTAATTGATGAAGATTTGATGATCAATTAAATTTTAAATTGAGGAGCTTTGGTCTTTTAATTGTTTAATATCTAGGCTATGATTAATTTGGTGTCACGCTGCCTTACTATCTTTTTCTTGGGCATGACCCTAAGCTCGACAACGTGACACAATCTTACTATAATCCTCTATATTAATCTGAGAATGGAGACTACATCTTGCACCTCCTGTTTATGCGGAAGAAGCAGTCTCACCCCGTCCCAACGATGCCCACAATATCGGATCAATGAACTGATTGACAAATATCTGAGACTGGCTTTTGTTTCACAGACCACCCAGAACTGAAGGCTTCTCACACGATCACTCACTGCCATTCCCTCTTCATTAATTGTAGGCTTTCCCTTGTCTTCTCCAGGCAGCGACGGGTTGCGGTAGAGAAACACTCAACCCAAGCTCCCGCAATGCCTAAGGCTCACCTGGGAGACGAACCCCTACTCTACATATACACTGGCAACAGCTTTAGGATTGGGAACGGTTCACCGAGGTCAAATCTGAGGTGGCCGTGATGGACGAGGTGCCTTCATCTACGTATGGTTCCTCTGCGAGCCTAGGGTGGTTGTAGATCCATCACGAATCCAGTAAAAATAGAAGTTCGACGTTGGCAGACGAGGGGTTCCTCACCAAAAATAGGCCACTGTGGCAGCTGCTACTTGGGATCGAACCTGCGGAGAAGACCCAACGAGGGAGGGGCACTGAAACTGGCCCTATTGACTCTCCAGCCCCAATGCCGTCCTTTTCCCCATTCCGAACCTCACCACGGCGGTGCCCAACTAGCTAGCCGACGACACCTTCACGATTGGGAGTGGCAGATCTCGTAGCACCTACGGTTGCAAGACGCTGACCTCTAGACCTCCGCCAAGACGATGATTCGGAGCTGAATGGGCAAGGTCAGAGCCTGACACCAGTTTGATTGCTCGCCGGACTCCTCCCAGGAGTGACAGCGCTCACGCGTGGAATCGGGAATTGAAAGCCGAAAGCAGCAGCGTGCTCATCAATATGATCTTTGTCTTTCTTGGGAGGGACGTCGCAGAGGACCAAGGAGATGCTGCATATGTTCAACTCTCCTAGGATACAAAGAAACGGCCTGATGCAATCTGCTTTCTTGAACGGAGATGGCTAGGTGCGGCGGCACTCGAGAATCGGGCAGCGAGCAGAAGGCGTGACCGCAGAGTGGAACGTGGATTGGTCCAGCTTCCAGTTGAATATATGAACCGGTCTGACCCATCACACAATCGGCCGGTCTGACCAGGACCACACCAGCCCAGAGTGCGCCCAGGGAAGATTGGCCAGCCAGCACAGTCCAATCCAAGCCCGCCAGCTCAGGCTATGGGAGCCGCCACAGAAGGTAAATATTCTATATTTCCAGAAAATGACCCTTTCTTAGAAAATGTCTAATAAATACCTCACTTAGCCAAATAATTCCCCAAAAATATCCCTGGACTCAGAATAATGTCCTCTACATTATTGGATCCCTAGATCAGTCCTTTGATGCACATTTACTGATCCTATATAGTTTAGATGATAATACCCCATTTAGGTTTCATTAAATGAAATAAATTGTATACAGCTGACATAAATTCTCAAAAAATTCTTATAGATCCCTAATTATGCTTTTAATCCATTTATGGGCCCTGAATTCAATCCTATTTCCTAATATTAGGTCTTTTCTCATTAATGCATAATTAAAGGCTCTCAATCTCATTTTAATGCTAGAAAATAGATTAAGCATCAGAAAATTATGAAATTTGAACCAGACCATAGTTATGATCTTTAGACCAGTATAAAAATATTAGAGGCAAGCTTAGGTCAGTTTAAATCTAGGTTTGGCCTAAACCCTAACTTAGACCTAAAATATCAATGACATAATGGACCATGTATTAATGATGATTAATTTGTTATTAATCAAGTGATGGCCAGATATGTAGATGATCCAGAATGTAAATAGGAATCTCTGAATTCAGGTACGTGGGTTTAGTTAATTATATGACTATGGTTTTCTTGCTTGCAATCATGATATGTATGTATTCTCTCTTCTACTTGCAAATATTGGATGTAGTATTGCTATGTAGTACCCGTTGTTTTGTCACTTGAAAACATAAATTATGAATAGATGTTTTGTAGTTATTTAAGGTGTTCATTATCCCCCTTATGAGGGAATGGATTAATGTTGACTAGTACACCTCCCTAGAGCACACGGTGTACGTGGAGTTTCCCTAGAGTACTTGGTACACGGGGATGGGCCCATATTTATGTTTTGGTACTAGTCCACCTTGATAATGCAATTCATATAGGAAAATGACTTAAATTGGCGTATTTTCTTAAATAAAGAAGTGTTTTCTATGATTTTCTTTCCTTCTGCAAATTTGTTTCAAAAATTATGAAAGCCATAAATATATGTATCTTTCTGCCCATGTACACAACACCTTGTGTGTTGATTGTTTCACGTATGTTTTATGTTCAGAGATAGCTTGGGAGGAAAAGTACAGGATGTGAGCAGGTTGTTCAGGTTGTACCTATTGTGAAGATCCTAGTTAGCATACATGTTCTTAGACTTGTAAATCATCTTTCAATCTGTAATTGTAATTCATGTTGTAATAAGTCCATTTTGTATAAAAATACATGTTGAATGTTGAGTATGTTATGGTTGTATGTTCATGTATGTGTATTATGCTTCCACATCACTCTTTGGTATGATTGGATGATGTTTCTGGATTCTAACATCTCATTCCCAATAGGGTTTGGAGAAATCAAAATCCGGGGACGTCACAGTTGGTATCAGAGCATGAACAATAGCTACACCTAACAATTGCTCACCATGAAACATTAAACCTAAATCTCACCTTTCACTTTAAACCTTGGAAACTTAGTAAGTTGTTCTATAGGAATAAGGTTTGACTTAGCCTCTAGGTTAGAACCTAGATGTTCGAGAACTAGGTTTAGAAAACTGTCTGAGACCTTTTCCATATAGAGCTCATATGTATTGGGTAGCTACACTAGTCTACATCTCGTTCTCACCATTTCACTAGGTGACATAGCACTAGACTATCTACTGTGTGTGGGACACTCGTTTTACTGATTTGTTTTTTTTTTCAATCGGCTTGAGCCTCGATAGTTTTCATTGACATCCATCTTCTCGGAGAAAAACTATATAATATTTTATTATATATATGTAAATATGAAAATGTGTCCCTCACACAGGAGAGTAGTAGGTGTTCATACAATCTAAGTGAAAGGGAGTGACATCAGTCTAGAAGAGGGAGTAGTCTAGATTAGATGTCTAGAGCCTTATCAAGATATGTGATACATAGAGTAGATGATAGAATGATAGTTGATATAAGCATTACTGATCATATCTAAGTTCTACCTCTAATGATATAAGTTGCTTTCTATGGATCTAACTTGTGTATAAGATGAATCCAATTTTGGAAATTCTTAGCTAAGTCTTGAGGAAGAAAGTATATTCCCTTTTTCTTATTTAAGATGAGCTAAGTTAAAATAAGGTTGAATATGCATGAGCCTCAAGATCTTTTACAAAGGAGGACCCCCAGTGTTAGGAAAATAAATGTGGTGAACTCCAGAGAGGGTGAGATCCACAAGGAGAGGGTCATAGGACCTACCCTACAATATATGAAAATATGAGATATATGTGAAATGGTGTGTCCTAAGCTGGGTTACTCCTAAGTAGATGAGTTGAGTCATGTTGCATGATTCAAATCTATATGTGAGAATTGGGTAAAAGAAAAGGATGGGTAGATGACCCGTACGATAAAGTCAGTCCTTTGGCTGAGTTAGGTCCTAGCCAGAGTGACATATTTTGTGAATCTCATCATTAGTTGTAAGTGAGGTAATATATGAACTCTAGTTATGAGAGTATGATGCTTTGTGCAAAAGATACTCAAAATACATGTTCTCCCTTCTTCTTCTCTTTCTTAATATATGATGATAGAAACCTCAGTTGAGCTATATAGATGATTTATATATGAGGAGTCACTCATATAAGGTTGACCTATTCTATATTCCCCCCTATACCATACATGTAGTACCAAAGATTGAAATCATGATAAGTTTGACTTTAAAATATTCTCTTCCCCTTCATATGAAACATGAAGGATATGATGCTGAGATCATGGGATAAACTTAGTGTATTCTATTTTTCCCTTCACATAATACATGCAAGACATAAAAAGTTGAACTCATGAGCTTGATATAAAGATATTTTTGGTTCATAAGATATATGAACAGAAATATAGTTCGTAACTTTGATCCTTCTCAATGTATGCCTCTAAGTTGGATATTAATATCACACCATAGGTTGAAACCCTAATGGTCAAACATGTTACGTAAGCCCCTCTTAAGTAGAAAAAAAATTCTAATATCAAGGATGAAGATAAATCTCCTCTAATGCAGAAATCATTATAAGATGTTAATGATGTTAGATTTGAACGATCTGAATATCATGGCATATAAACGAATTTCCTCCTGAACATTAAAATTATGAACAAACATGTACCCTTAGAGGTGATGAAACCTAAGATATAATAGTGTCATGTGATGACTAAGACACTAAGTGATGCTACAATTCCTTTAAAAAAAAGGATGCTCCAACCTATATAAGGAGGGGGGACACACCCTACATGCTTAATTAGAGTGAATCTAGAATAATAGTACTCTTGACACTTAGAAGTGGTGTCCTAGAGGCATAAAACTCCTTGACATCACCTTAATTCTGAGACTAGTTGAATTTCGAGGACAAAATTCCATATAAGGTGGGGTGAATGGGATAACCTGGATTTTTTTTTGGATTCTCAATATTCAAACTATGTAAGATTCATATATGATATATGATCTAGATGTAGGGACGGATACCTATTTTTTTTATAAAAAAGGTTTTACCTAAGATCATGAATATATGTTGACGATATTTATACACATTACTTATCTTTTGGGTAGTTATGAGGCTAGGGCCCGTATCTAATAGTCTTGATGAACTCAAGTGAAAATTTGAGGAATGGTCAGGTTATGAGGATCATAAAAAGTCTGTTGGGATTTAATTGATGAAGATTTGATGATCAATTAAATTTTAAATTGAGGAGCTTTGGTCTTTTAATTGTTTAATATCTAGGCTATGATTAATTTGGTGTCACGCTGCCTTACTATCTTTTTCTTGGGCATGACCCTAAGCTCGACAACGTGACACAATCTTACTATAATCCTCTATATTAATCTGAGAATGGAGACTACATCTTGCACCTCCTGTTTATGCGGAAGAAGCAGTCTCACCCCGTCCCAACGATGCCCACAATATCGGATCAATGAACTGATTGACAAATATCTGAGACTGGCTTTTGTTTCACAGACCACCCAGAACTGAAGGCTTCTCACACGATCACTCACTGCCATTCCCTCTTCATTAATTGTAGGCTTTCCCTTGTCTTCTCCAGGCAGCGACGGGTTGCGGTAGAGAAACACTCAACCCAAGCTCCCGCAATGCCTAAGGCTCACCTGGGAGACGAACCCCTACTCTACATATACACTGGCAACAGCTTTAGGATTGGGAACGGTTCACCGAGGTCAAATCTGAGGTGGCCGTGATGGACGAGGTGCCTTCATCTACGTATGGTTCCTCTGCGAGCCTAGGGTGGTTGTAGATCCATCACGAATCCAGTAAAAATAGAAGTTCGACGTTGGCAGACGAGGGGTTCCTCACCAAAAATAGGCCACTGTGGCAGCTGCTACTTGGGATCGAACCTGCGGAGAAGACCCAACGAGGGAGGGGCACTGAAACTGGCCCTATTGACTCTCCAGCCCCAATGCCGTCCTTTTCCCCATTCCGAACCTCACCACGGCGGTGCCCAACTAGCTAGCCGACGACACCTTCACGATTGGGAGTGGCAGATCTCGTAGCACCTACGGTTGCAAGACGCTGACCTCTAGACCTCCGCCAAGACGATGATTCGGAGCTGAATGGGCAAGGTCAGAGCCTGACACCAGTTTGATTGCTCGCCGGACTCCTCCCAGGAGTGACAGCGCTCACGCGTGGAATCGGGAATTGAAAGCCGAAAGCAGCAGCGTGCTCATCAATATGATCTTTGTCTTTCTTGGGAGGGACGTCGCAGAGGACCAAGGAGATGCTGCATATGTTCAACTCTCCTAGGATACAAAGAAACGGCCTGATGCAATCTGCTTTCTTGAACGGAGATGGCTAGGTGCGGCGGCACTCGAGAATCGGGCAGCGAGCAGAAGGCGTGACCGCAGAGTGGAACGTGGATTGGTCCAGCTTCCAGTTGAATATATGAACCGGTCTGACCCATCACACAATCGGCCGGTCTGACCAGGACCACACCAGCCCAGAGTGCGCCCAGGGAAGATTGGCCAGCCAGCACAGTCCAATCCAAGCCCGCCAGCTCAGGCTATGGGAGCCGCCACAGAAGGTAAATATTCTATATTTCCAGAAAATGACCCTTTCTTAGAAAATGTCTAATAAATACCTCACTTAGCCAAATAATTCCCCAAAAATATCCCTGGACTCAGAATAATGTCCTCTACATTATTGGATCCCTAGATCAGTCCTTTGATGCACATTTACTGATCCTATATAGTTTAGATGATAATACCCCATTTAGGTTTCATTAAATGAAATAAATTGTATACAGCTGACATAAATTCTCAAAAAATTCTTATAGATCCCTAATTATGCTTTTAATCCATTTATGGGCCCTGAATTCAATCCTATTTCCTAATATTAGGTCTTTTCTCATTAATGCATAATTAAAGGCTCTCAATCTCATTTTAATGCTAGAAAATAGATTAAGCATCAGAAAATTATGAAATTTGAACCAGACCATAGTTATGATCTTTAGACCAGTATAAAAATATTAGAGGCAAGCTTAGGTCAGTTTAAATCTAGGTTTGGCCTAAACCCTAACTTAGACCTAAAATATCAATGACATAATGGACCATGTATTAATGATGATTAATTTGTTATTAATCAAGTGATGGCCAGATATGTAGATGATCCAGAATGTAAATAGGAATCTCTGAATTCAGGTACGTGGGTTTAGTTAATTATATGACTATGGTTTTCTTGCTTGCAATCATGATATGTATGTATTCTCTCTTCTACTTGCAAATATTGGATGTAGTATTGCTATGTAGTACCCGTTGTTTTGTCACTTGAAAACATAAATTATGAATAGATGTTTTGTAGTTATTTAAGGTGTTCATTATCCCCCTTATGAGGGAATGGATTAATGTTGACTAGTACACCTCCCTAGAGCACACGGTGTACGTGGAGTTTCCCTAGAGTACTTGGTACACGGGGATGGGCCCATATTTATGTTTTGGTACTAGTCCACCTTGATAATGCAATTCATATAGGAAAATGACTTAAATTGGCGTATTTTCTTAAATAAAGAAGTGTTTTCTATGATTTTCTTTCCTTCTGCAAATTTGTTTCAAAAATTATGAAAGACATAAATATATGTATCTTTCTGCCCATGTACACAACACCTTGTGTGTTGATTGTTTCACGTATGTTTTATGTTCAGAGATAGCTTGGGAGGAAAAGTACAGGATGTGAGCAGGTTGTTCAGGTTGTACCTATTGTGAAGATCCTAGTTAGCATACATGTTCTTAGACTTGTAAATCATCTTTCAATCTGTAATTGTAATTCATGTTGTAATAAGTCCATTTTGTATAAAAATACATGTTGAATGTTGAGTATGTTATGGTTGTATGTTCATGTATGTGTATTATGCTTCCACATCACTCTTTGGTATGATTGGATGATGTTTCCGGATTCTAACATCTCATTCCCAATAGGGTTTGGAGAAATCAAAATCCGGGGACGTCACAGTTGGTATCAGAGCATGAACAATAGCTACACCTAACAATTGCTCACCATGAAACATTAAACCTAAATCTCACCTTTCACTTTAAACCTTGGAAACTTAGTAAGTTGTTCTATAGGAATAAGGTTTGACTTAGCCTCTAGGTTAGAACCTAGATGTTCGAGAACTAGGTTTAGAAAACTGTCTGAGACCCTTTCCATATAGAGCTCATATGTATTGGGTAGCTACACTAGTCTACATCTCGTTCTCACCATTTCACTAGGTGACATAGCACTAGACTATCTACTGTGTGTGGGACACTCGTTTTGCTGATTTGTTTTTTTTTTCAATCGGCTTGAGCCTCGATAGTTTTCATTGACATCCATCTTCTCGGAGAAAAACTATATAATATTTTATTATATATATGTAAATATGAAAATGTGTCCCTCACACAGGAGAGTAGTAGGTGTTCATACAATATAAGTGAAAGGGAGTGACATCAGTCTAGAAGAGGGAGTAGTCTAGATTAGATGTCTAGAGCCTTATCAAGATATGTGATACATAGAGTAGATGATAGAATGA
The DNA here is from genome assembly GCA_963693085.1 of Alisma plantago-aquatica. NCBI lineage: Eukaryota > Viridiplantae > Streptophyta > Magnoliopsida > Alismatales > Alismataceae > Alisma > Alisma plantago-aquatica. The sequence continues at coordinate 373,329,176 of OY856412.1, forward strand.
TAGTTGATATAAGCATTACTGATCATATCTAAGTTCTACCTCTAATGATATAAGTTGCTTTCTATGGATCTAACTTGTGTATAAGATGAATCCAATTTTGGAAATTCTTAGCTATGTCTTGAGGAAGAAAGTATATTCCCTTTTTCTTATTTAAGATGAGCTAAGTTAAAATAAGGTTGAATATGCATGAGCCTCAAGCTCTTTTACAAAGGAGGACCCCCAGTGTTAGGAAAATAAATGTGGTGAACTCCAGAGAGGGTGAGATCCACAAGGAGAGGGTCATAGGACCTACCCTACAATATATGAAAATATGAGATATATGTGAAATGGTGTGTCCTAAGCTGGGTTACTCCTAAGTAGATGAGTTGAGTCATGTTGCATGATTCAAATCTATATGTGAGAATTGGGTAAAAGAAAAGGATGGGTAGATGACCCGTACGATAAAGTCAGTCCTTTGGCTGAGTTAGGTCCTAGCCAGAGTGACATATTTTGTGAATCTCATCATTAGTTGCAAGTGAGGTAATATATGAACTCTAGTTATGAGAGTATGATGCTTTGTGCAAAAGATACTCAAAATACATGTTCTCCCTTCTTCTTCTCTTTCTTAATATATGATGATAGAAACCTCACTTGAGCTATATAGATGATTTATATATGAGGAGTCACTCATATAAGGTTGACCTATTCTATATTCCCCCCTATACCATACATGTAGTACCAAAGATTGAAATCATGATAAGTTTGACTTTAAAATATTCTCTTCCCCTTCATATGAAACATGAAGGATATGATGCTGAGATCATGGGATAAACTTAGTGTATTCTATTTTTCCCTTCACATAATACATGCAAGACATAAAAAGTTGAACTCATGAGCTTGATATAAAGATATTTTTGGTTCATAAGATATATGAACAGAAATATAGTTCGTAACTTTGATCCTTCTCAATGTATGCCTCTAAGTTGGATATTAATATCACACCATAGGTTGAAACCCTAATGGTCAAACATGTTACGTAAGCCCCTCTTAAGTAGAAAAAAAATTCTAATATCAAGGATGAAGATAAATCTCCTCTAATGCAGAAATCATTATAAGATGTTAATGATGTTAGATTTGAACGATCTGAATATCATGGCATATAAACGAATTTCCTCCTGAACATTAAAATTATGAACAAACATGTACCCTTAGAGGTGATGAAACCTAAGATTTAATAGTGTCATGTGATGACTAAGACACTAAGTGATGCTACAATTCCTTTAAAAAAAAGGATGCTCCAACCTATATAAGGAGGGGGGACACACCCTACATGCTTAATTAGAGTGAATCTAGAATAATAGTACTCTTGACACTTAGAAGTGGTGGCCTAGAGGCATAAAACTCCTTGACATCACCTTAATTCTGAGACTAGTTGAATTTCGAGGACAAAATTCCATATAAGGTGGGGTGAATGGGATAACCTGGATTTTTTTTTGGATTCTCAATATTCAAACTATGTAAGATTCATATATGATATATGATCTAGATGTAGGGATGGATACCTATTTTTTTATAAAAAAGGTTTTACCTAAGATCATGAATATATGTTGACGATATTTATACACATTACTTATCTTTTGGGTAGTTATGAGGCTAGGGCCCGTATCTAATAGTCTAGATGAACTCAAGTGAAAATTCGAGGAATGGTGAGGTTATGAGGATCATAAAAAGTCTGTTGGGATTTAATTGATGAAGATTTGATGATCAATTAAATTTTAAATTGAGGAGCTTTGGTCTTTTAATTGTTTAATTTCTAGGCTATGATTAATTTGGTGTCACGCTGCCTTACTATCTTTTTCTTGGGCATGACCCAAAGCTCGGCAACGTGACACAATCTTACTGTAATCCTCTATATTAATCTGAGAATGGAGACTACATCTTGCACCTCCTGTTTATGCGGAAGAAGCAGTCTCACCCCGTCCCAACGATGCCCACAATATCGGATCAATGAACTGATTGACAAATATCTGAGACTGGCTTTTGTTTCACAGACCACCCAAAACTGAAGGCTTCTCACATGATCACTCACTGCCATTCCCTCTTCATTAATTGTAGGCTTTCCCTTGTCTTCTCCAGGCAGCGACGGGTTGCGGTAGAGAAACACTCAACCCAAGCTCCCGCAATGCCTGAGGCTCACCTGGGAGACGAACCCCTACTCTACATATACACTGGCAACAGCTTTAGGATTGGGAACGGTTCACCAAGGTCAAATCTGAGGTGGTCGTGATGGACGAGGTGCCTTCATCTACGTATGGTTCCTCTGCGAGCCTAGGGTGGTTGTAGATCCATCACGAATCCAGTAAAAATAGAAGTTCGACGTTGGCAGACGAGGGGTTCCTCACCAAAAATAGGCCACTGTGGCAGCTGCTACTTGGGATCGACCCTGCGGAGAAGACCCAACGAGGGAGGGGCACTGAAACTGGCCCTATTGACTCTCCAGCCCCAATGCCATCCTTTTCCCCATTCCGAACCTCACCACGGCGGCGCCCAACTAGCTAGCCGACGACTCCTTCACGATTGGGAGTGGCAGATCTCGCAGCACCTACGGTTGCAAGATGCTGACCTCTAGACCTCCCCCAAGATGGTGATTCGGAGCAGAATGGGCAAGGTCAGAGCCTGACACCAGTTTGATTGCTCGCCGGACTCCTCCCAGGAGTGACAGCGCTCACGCGTGGAATCGGGAATTGAAAGCGGAAAGCGGCAGCGTGATCATCAATATGATCTTTGTCTTTCTTGGGAGGGACGTCGCAGAGGACCAAGGAGATGCTGCATATGTTCAACTCTCCTAGGATACAAAGAAACGGCCTAATGCAGTCTGCGTTCTTGGACGGAGATGGCTAGGTGCGGTGGCACTCGAGAATCGGGCAGCTAGCAGAAGGCGTGACCGCAGAGTGGAACAAGGATTGGTCCAGCTTCCAATCTAATATATGAACCGGTCTGACCCATCACACAATCGGCCGGTCTGACCAGGACCACACCAGCCTAGAGTGCACCCAGGGAAGATTGGCCAGCCAGCACGGTCCAATCCAAGCCCGCCAGCTCAGGCTATGGGAGCCACCACAGAAGGTAAATATTCTATATTTCCAGAAAATGACCCTTTCTTAGAAAATGTCTAATAAATAGCTCCCTTAGCCAAATAATTCCCCAAAAATATCCCTGGACTCAGAATAATGTCCTCTACATTACTGGATCCCTAGATCAGTCCTTTGATGCACATTTACTGATCTTATATAGTTTAGATGATAATACCCCATTTAGGTTTCATGAAATGAAATAAATTGTATACAGCTGACATAAATTCTCAAAAAATTCTTATAGATACCTAATTATGATTTTAATCCATTTATGGGCCCTGAATTCAATCCTATTTCCTAATATTAGGTCTTTTCTCATTAATGCATAACTAAAGGCTCTCAATCTCATTTTAATGCTAGAAAATAGATTAAGCATCAGAAAATTATGAAATTTGAACCAGACCATAGTTATGATCTTTAGACCAGTATAAAAATATTAGAGGCAAGCTTGGGTCAGTTTAAATCTGGGTTTGGCCTAAACCCTAACTTAGACCTAAAATATCAATGACATAATGGACCATGTATTAATGATGATTAATTTGTTATTAATCAAGTGATGGCCAGATATGTAGATGATCTAGAATGTAAATAGGAATCTCTGAATTCAGGTACGTGGGTTTAGTTAATTATATGACTATGGTTTTCTTTCCTGCAATCATGATATGTATGTATGCTCTCTTCTACTTGCAAATATTGGATGTAGTATTGCTATGTAGTACCTGTTTTTTTGTCACTTGAAAACATAAATTATGAATAGATGTTTTGTAGTTATTTAAGGTGTTCATTATCCCCCTTACGAGGGAATGGATTAATGTTGGCTAGTACACCTCCCTAGAGCACACGGTGTACAGGGAGTTTCCCTAGAGTACTTGGTACACGGGGATGGGCCCATATTTATGTTTTGGTACTAGTCCACCTTGATAATGCAATTCATATAGGAAAATGACTTAAATTGGCGTATTTCTCTTAATAAAGAAGTGTTTTCTATGATTTTCTTTCCTTCTGCAAATTTGTTTCAAAAATTATGAAAGCCATAAATATATGTATCTTTCTGCCCATGTACACAACACCTTGTGTGTTGACATTGTTGTTTCACGTATGTTTTAGGTTCAGAGATAGCATGGGAGGAAAAGTACAGGATGTGAGTAGGTTGTTCAGGTTGTACCTATTGTGAAGATCCTAGTTAGCATACATGTTCTTAGACTTGTAAATCATCTTTCAATCTGTAATTGTAATTCATGTTGTAATAAGTCCATTTTGTATAAAAATACATGTTGAATGTTAAGTATGTTATGGTTGTATGTTCATGTATGCGTATTATGCTTCCACATCACTCTTTGATATGATTGGATGATGTTTCCGGATTCTAACATCTCATTCCCAATAGGGTTCTGAGAAATCAAAATCCGGGGACGTCACACAAAGCCTAGCTATGTCACCATTTCCACTTAGCAAACTCTAGAACACCATGAAATGTTCCATCACCAAACATCATTCAAACAAGGTTCCCCATGTCACCAACTTCTCACTCATGGTGCCAAAGTACAAGGAGCACTCTCTCTACATGTGACATTTTGCAAGTTAACCCTCATTTATGGCTAAATAGCAAACTAGTCTAAAATAAAACTAATATAGAAAAGATAGTCCAAAACTCATTCAAATTGGAACCAATTGAGACCATAGAATTGTCACATGATATTAAAGAATTTCACAAGATTAAATTAAGGTTTAAGCATCTCATTTATGCAAAGAAATCATATTTAAGCATAAAGCTAGGTCAGGAGTCTTACAATCGCCATCACCCAACATCTGACACCCATGATCTGTCACATAATTTTTTTTGATAAACCTGACCTAGAGGAACCTGACCCCATCAGCCTCCTTCAGCTTTCGTAACCCTGAATCCATATCTTCTGATCTCGTGCTATCTAGGTAGGCCACCAGCCCCTGTATTCTAGCACCACCCAACAACCCCCTCTAATCTAGACCTCGTGCCCCTCAACAGGGACCAACATCCCGGATCACCACTGTAATTACATGCTTCCTACTTCATTCAACAGTCTTATCACACAAGTAACTGACTTCCATGCCACCCCAACACTATAAATTCCTTCCACACTACCACACAAGTGCATCAACTCCTCTCACAATCCCCACTAGTCAACAAAAATGCCTTCAGTCAATGACAAGACCTTCAGTCAGACAAGACCTCATCATCTAAATTATTAAAGAAGAAGGAAGTTAGACTCAAACCATATACACAATGGAGAAGAGATCCCAAAAACATCTAACTCTCACACCACTACCCTCACTAACTCTTCAACCACTTTGTTGGGATGTCTAAAATAGTCAGTGATGCCTCTAGGATGCTAGTAAGTAGCCCCCAAAAAATTTTCAGGACTCTCACCGTAAACCCCCAAGCAAGGTGTTGCCGACCCCCTGCCACCCCCAACCAACTCACCACAGAGTTAGATCCATGGGTCGAGCACACTGGAGTCGCATCCTTCTATATCAACTTCAAGAAGGATTTCTTCTCCAATAAATCATGGTGACTCTTCAATAAATCAACGACAAACTAGATGGCTTCATGGATAAAACTACCACAACCTTGGGGCTATTAGACAAAAACTAGACAATATGATGCAACAACAAGATGATATAGTTCCACATCAACTACATGACTTTGCATTGAAGCAAGATAAATTTCTACAACACCTAGCCCTAAATAGTTGGATGCAACTCTTATGCAAGTATAGAATTCATCCCACTCCTGAATCCAACCATGTCAAGACCATGAGTATCGTGCAATTACAAGACAGAATAGAGCTTGAGGTTGCACCTCCTTCGAGTGCCTAGATCAACAACACTTCATAAGAGGTTGATGAAAAAGATGATGAATGTGCATTCCCCACCTGTGATCCATCGATTGACAAGCACGAGTCAGAGACAGTGCCTCCACCACCTCCAGCAAAGGATGGCGTCAATAGTCTAAGCAATATTGATATGATGCATGCTCATTCCTTAATGCTTCCTTTAGTGGAAGGTAATGTCAACATTTCACCATGCCAATTCCCAATGTTCTTAGACACCATATATGGTCTTCCAGTTGATGATGGTTATCCTACCACCTTCACACCTCTGATGTTTGTAGATGCTCTGCTAGATAAAATCTCTACTACTTTGTAAATATTATGGCATGCTTGATGTTGATAATACCCCAACTTTAATTGTGTCATGCAATACATTTATCCTACCACTAGCCAATTTTAGAAAAGCTTGTGTGGGATAGGTACCTGACTCCCCGTTGGCTTGTCTTTTGAATCTCAGGGGAGTTGAAGTAGGGCATATTAGGATTTATTCTATTTTTTTTCTTTATTTTATATTTATCGATCTAAGTGCAAATTATCTAGTTAATGTACTTAGTCATACATATTTTATGCTTTTCTTTATTTTAGGTTTTATTTAGTTCTGAATTTTGTTAAATAGGAATTTATTTTCATTACTTGTAGGCAAAGTCATGTAGTCTTATAAAAGCCAGCTTTGGGGCCTTTGTCCAGGCAGATGAATATGAATTGAATTTTGAGAATTGTCATTTATCTTCTTCGTTCTTCTTCTTCAAGAAGTGTTCCACATCAACATATGTTTTTTTCCTCACTGTAATTTCAGTCGTTCCATGAAAACCATAATATCACTTACATGTATGTCATAGTTAGTATATTAATGAATATATTGAATACTTAATCTTTCTTAATTGTATTTATCAATCTGTTATCTAGGCAAAAAATGTGACAAAGAAAGTGAAATACAACAACTCACGTCTCTACTAAGACATATATAAAGTACCATGATAATCAATCTACATCTTATCTTCATGGCGATCCACATAGAGAAATGATAACTCAATCAACTCGACATAGTGAAAGAACTTACTTTGATGAAATGGAAGAGTCCCCACCAACTATAATTGGACCTCAAGGTGTGGAATGGACTGATAGCATATCCTTTAATGAAGATAATGTCATTGAAACTATAGGTGATGATCATTCCTATTTTGGTGTATATATATAGTAATTTTAATCATCCATCACTCCATCATAAGTTAACCCATGCATTATTTCTTTTAAAGTATATGATGGAAAATTTTGGAAAAAGATATGACAAATTTCCTTCATCTCAAACATGTTTAAACAGAGACATGTTTGTAAATTATTACTAAAATGAATAAATCAAACCAACGAATTGGGATGTGAGAATGTGTCTTGGTGAGGTGGTGAAACGGGGGGTCAGGTTTCCTATTCCCAAATGATGATGTTAGCTGGCATAAGGTGCCTGATTGTTATAAAGTAGAGATTTTGAACTTGGAACGAGAATGAAGAAATTATGATCTTATTGTAGTTGTATATGATAATCATGGTAAGTAGGTGCTACTCTTGTTTATGTAAGTAATTTTAGCATTATCTACTTCTTGAATAACATTCTATTGTAGAAGTGTTGTGCTGTTAAACATATTCTTGTTTCATGTGTTTCTTTTTTGGTGATATATTGTACATGTCATATTCCTTCTAACTTGGGTATAGAAGTTGGTTTGCAAATAAGGGGTATGTATTGTAAATTATGGATTTTCTTCCTCAAGAATGCCAAGCATGTATCTTTATCAAAAATTTATTTAAATTTTGTTGATTTATAGGTTTATGTGACTCATGATTTTTTTAAAATTTGTAAAGCCCTTCAAGTTTATGCAAGACATCACATGTTCAAAAATCCCATTACCATACCACACGTTCAAAGAGTTTTGTGCTAATCTTTGATAATCTTTTGAGAAAGTTTGAAAAAGGCATGATGTGCATAAATGAATTTTGGTCTCAATGAGCTGAGGCATAAGCCTCAAGGTGGTCGAGGCATAAACCTCAGAATGTATTGAGGCATTCCGATATTTATATATATTTATAAATATAAGAAAATATGTATAATGTAAGTTATATAATTTGACAATTACATAACAACATCACATTATATTACCTATTTACAATCTAAATTTTAATAAATGGAAAATAAAAATAATAAAAATTTACTCATACAATAGTATTTTATTCTCAATTTGTTTGTTTCTTCATTTGCATCAAAGGGGATAGTGGAAAACCCATTGGTCCAAGCCAATATGCAGTCAAAATGGACTAGGAAACCTCTATTTTGGGTTGTAGGCTGAGGATAAAGCCTCACTTGTGCACCTCACCTTGAGGCGTACACATTTGGTGCCTCAGGGTACGCCTTTTTCCCCATGCTTATAAATAATCATAGTAGAATTTGCATTTTAGAATGTAATTACCATTTTATCATAAATTGATCAAAAATTATGCTCAATAAGTATATGGCAAGCTTCTACTTTGTTTAAGTTAATAACTGGAAATGTGGCTGCTAATGAAGTCTTGGTTGTTAAGGTTATAACTTGACAACCTAGTGTAAGGGAATCCTTGTACTAGACTCAAAATATGTTTGGTGTAGGCATAATTATTATTAATTGATGTATCGAGTTTCTTGGTGTTCTTTTTAATTATACATTTTGAAACTTGTTATGCTTATCAGTCAAATTTGGATTTGGTATTTAAATAAATTACTATCCATGAATGAATCATCTATGCAATTCATGATATAGTTTCCTCTTTTTCCAATAGCCCTGTCTGGCTAAATTTGTTGTAGGAGTATCATATCAATTACACGTTTTTAAGTGAAAAATATTTTAAGGGTTTGCATTGATTTTTCTTTTGTATTTCATCTAAGTGTTTACTTACTTGGAATTATAGGTTGAGGTTCATATATCATGTGAAGGGCATCCTATTTCCTCTTTGATTTTTCCATATCTACCACAAAAAATAATCTATTTTACCATATTTGTCTTACTTTTGGATATTTGATTTTACTACACAAGGACTGGTTTGACGGTTAACAAAGAGCTTTCCATGGAGGATATTTGATTGATTTTAAAGCATTTGTATTGATTGGTTCAAGAAATTGGAGTTTCATAGTATGACACAATTTCATTAGACCTTGGTGAGGTAGAAGACTCTTGTAAGGAGTGGGACCCTAGAGGGGATCCACTCCCTACAAAAAAAATTAAGAATAAAACATCCATCCCAAACACACTCAAAGGTATGCTGGAATAGGTGTAAAATTTTTAAATTTTGAATAAATGGTATTCAAAACTACCAAAGTGTAGCAGTAGAATTAAACAAATGACTATATTCAAATTTCAAAAAATATTACAAAAGTACATCATAATATCCCATAAGGGTTACATGTATGATACAACATAAGAATATAAGTAGAGGGAACTACAAACTACTTCAAATATATCTCTAAGAAACATCTCCAAGATCTAGGTCCATGTTGGAAGCTATGTACTCCTTGCTCATGTTCAACACCTCAATCTAAACCTGGGTGGTTGGGAAATCATCTAGCAAGAAAGAGAAAAGCAATTTACTTAATGAAGTTAAATTGATTTGCTGACGAGCAGTAGCTCAGGTGGTCATAGAACGGGGCCCCTCATGAAGGGTCCCGGGTTTGAATCCCCCTGGTGGTGTTGTTCGGAATTGTTTCTGCCGTAGCACATCTGACCTCTGTGTGACTTACTGGGCTATGCTCCTTACGAGATGGGGTTGAGCTCCCCAGTTTGGGCTCGGCACAAGCCTTACGAGTCTACTGGGTTACCAAAAAAAGAGAGAGAAAAGAAAGGTATGAGTCAAATAATGAACAAGAACAAAAGATAAGGAAATAACATGAAAGTAATGGCTAAGATTTCATCATAAGATGAAGCGAATAAGAGTATGAGGCTAATTTTAAATAGATACTTGCCATAAAAACAATATAATAAAAGGGTTAAATGCATGATAATTATGACTACCTTAACTAAGTAGGGTTTAGCCACCTACCGGATCTCAACCTATAGGTGAGGGGAGAATTAATACATTCCCAATCACCTGTACATATTTTTATGGGGGAGAATAAGACATTCCTCAGGGTGAATTAAATGCATGCCCTATATATGGGTGGTTGTACATAAGTAGCACTACAATAGCTAAATAGTCCATAAAAACAACATGTTAAAAAAGAAATCATGGCAAATAATAGCATCATATCAATTAGAACATGGAAGTGGGGTACAAGACCCACGAGGAAGAATATCATTACTGATTTCGAGGCAATTTAACAAAAGAATCATGAATAGAGGTAATAGGGTTCATTAAAGCCTCATAAGGGAGATATAGGTTTGGTTTGCAAATATCCCAACTTAGGGTGTAAGAATTAATGTATTCTCTCTTACAGATATCAATTACTAACTTTCACTACTTCAATTGAGTTTGAGTTCCACTTTGTCGATTTTCAATGTATTAACATGTATTAGACTACATAATGCACAGTAATGTATAGAAACCCTAATTTCAGAACTTTTTAGAAAAACTCGGATTTAGAATATAAAAATATCACCAATGAACTTATTAGGTTCTCCTAATCAAGAAAACATATTTTTATGTTAATTTTGGAGTTATGATGATTAAGATGTACTTTTATGGATTTTATGCATTAAATTCATTTTTGAAAAAAAAAACCCTTCACCAAACCTTGAAATCAGACCTCGAAAGAATTTATATAAGATAGAGATTAATTTTATGATTCCAAAATATATTTATTTGTCAAATTTGGATAAGTGGATTAATAGATATGTATTTTTCAATTTGAACCAATCAGGAAATGACAGGTCAGAAATCTTCGAGAGAGAGGAACAATGAGAGATAGGGAGAAAACACCATATAACCCAAGATCAGGGTTGGAGATGCATAGGTAACCAAACTAGATCTTCTAGAGAAGGTAAAACAATAAGAAACCATAACCCTAGAAGAACATGGTAAAAATAGATGGAGATCATCAATTTTAAACATAGAAACATGAGTTTTAAGCATGTAGTAAGCAATATATGAGAACGGGATGATAGAACTCACCTCTCAGAAGGTGGAAGGTTCAAGAAGCAAGGTTCCTAAGATAGACAGGTTGTTTTCTCCAACAAAGCTCCTATCTCGAGCAAGAAGTACCTTCTCCACTTTAGAGGTGAAAACCCCTAGCAAAAGAACATGGAGATGAGTTGGTTAAGGGCTCTAGGGGAGGTTTCACCATGAAAGGCCATGGTTATGACCTGGAATAAGGTGGGAGGAAGAAGAACATCATAAAAATAGGAAAGGAAAGCATGAAAATTACTAGTTTTTGTTGAAATCACCAAGAAGGAGCTATAGAAACCCTAAATAGAGCAAATTTGGAACCCTAGGAGCCTTCGTCACCAATGTAGGCGCTCTCTTTTACCTTCGGACAACATCTTCATGGACAAAAAGAGAAGGAACGATGGTATAGATTGGAGGAAAGATAAGGACAGAAAGAGTTTTCAAATTGGGAGGTGGGAAGGGGTGGATATGGATTTATAAAAAGGGGGAAAGCATGAGGTGTCTATGGAACTTTCCATGTGTCCTTAGCCTAGGGCTTCATGGCCATGCAAGAGGACAGCTCATAGAGACTTCTTGTACATCAAATGTTAGCCCTAAAATCCCATGGAGACTTCTAGGCCATCCCCTCCATCCTCAAATCAAATAAATAACCCCATTGGTTGATAGCTTTAAAGATAAGCTCATTTATTAAGACGGTAATCCCTAAAATGCCCTTGGAGAGAAACACCTTCAAACCAAGGTGCAAATAAGTTCCCCATGGTTCAAAATATTGATAATGGTAAGGGAATATATAAGGATTGTAATGCATGTGATAATTTGCAGAGAAAACCTCTCAATTGGGTTAAATTGTAGAAAAGTCCAGAATGTTCCTAAAATTGCATAACTTGCACAAACAACATTCTAATTGAACGAAATTTGAAGCTTAGGATCATTTTATTATTTCCAAACACATAAAAAAGTTAAATTAAGGTTTAAAACACCTAACTAAGGTCCTTAAATAGACTTCTACTAAGGTATTTGTTCATAAATGCTTTTATTGTACAAATAGTGAATAAGTGTTCACCAAACCACTATAAATTCCACTAATTAAACACAAACAACATAGATGACAGAAATGAAAGGGAAGGTTGGGAAAAATGGTTACATGGAGACTATATCTAAGATTCAATATGTTACAACACTCCATCCCTTTAAAATAATTTCATCTTCAAAATATCAAGCATAAAGAGAAGGGTGAGTACGTAAAATTTCATCCCTCAACTCCCAAGTGGTTTCTTCTAGACCATGATATTTCCAAAAAACTTTTACCAGATCAATCTCTTTGTTCTTCAGTTGCTTTACTCGGGACTCAAGGATCTTTTGAGGTAGCTCTTCATAGGTCTGGTTGTCATGGATCACGAAGGGTTCCACTTTTACAATTTCTTTTAACATTTTGGTATTATTAGCATTATATTCGTTATGACATTACATCATCTTCATTATTCTTTTAAGTGTGTCTCATTATATTAAAAAGAGTTATATTTGGTTATTATGCTTGAAACCATATATATTTCTTATTTACCACATTATGAGTTTTAGCGCGATTAGAGTTTACTCAATTATCTCAATATGCATTATTATATCTTATCATGATCTTTAATAATTTGTTTTTAGACTCCATTATCACCTATTGAATTATATTAGATTATTGTGTATGAAATAAGACACTTTATACAATTTGCTACAACTAATCCAAATAATGTCATATTAATCACTTATATCTATTTTAAGCATTGTCACATTGTCACACTAACTTTCTTACTCACACTTATGTAATCATTAATCATTTTCTTATATTTATTCACTTCTTATTATTTATTATGCACATTTATGTGAATCCAATTACTTCTTATCCATATTGAAGTAATTATATGTATTTTAGTGATCAAGGTGGGACATATTACATATTAATGATTTGATCCACATACTAAGTCATGATTAGGTGATTAATTAGGTGCTTATAAGAGAACAAGGTGATATGAATTTCATATTGATGACCTTATTAATTTATGAGTAGGTGATTATATATCATTTATGTGTATTAAAGTATGTTATCTAATTATGACGCCTAATGTTACTAATGTATCAAGAATGTCATTAAGGATGTATAGGTTAAGGTTACATAATTACAACTTAGGGTATAGGTCAATCTGATCATTATTCTTCATCTATACATTCTTAGTATGCATTAAATACAAGATCAGGTCCCGATTATCTTGCTCATGATTTTATTTGGGTTTATTGGTCTAATACATGGTTAGCATCATGTGTACCCACTATTAGTATTAATATGTGAGGTACTCATATTATGGGCATGCGATATTCATTAGGGTTCAAACATGTGAACTATTCATTAGATGACCATTATATGTTCATTAGTATATAAACAAGCATGTCAGGTTATAACTATGACTTTTTTGGTTAAAAGTAAGGATCCAAGCAAACTATCCTCTTAATCATGGAGTTGGGGTTTCTAGAGTCAGTGTAGCTAGCTTTCGGTATGTTACAAGACTCCATCTCCTTATAAAGGATTTTTCCCTTGAAATCTAACTACCCAAACATCATCAAACCAACCACTCTCCACCCCTTAAAAGGTTTGACATACCAATCCAAACTAATCTAGAGGTAAAATGGAGAGTCTAAGTAAACCATGTACAAGATCCATCACGCTTCAACTGCACACTCTGATTGCTTACTAAACACCAAACTTCAAAGTCTAGGTTATTAAGGATAGACTATCCAATCATGTGGTTATAGGGGACATAAGAGAACTATATTGGGTATTCATCCTCAAACAAGTCATTACACCTGAAAGACAAGGTCAATACATTAGGTTCTTAGGATTGTCCAACTTAGGTGCCTCAGGTTCCTACTGTCTATAAGCATGCTATTTTGGATAGTCAGTATCAGCTCAGGCCAAGCAGGTATCATATGGATTCGGGAGTCATCATAAACCAAGCTAGTGGTGCGGAGGAAAATCTTGGCAACCCCCAAACCCTGATCCTTTCTAGACACCTTTTATTTCAACTTATGCCCTAATAGATACGAACAGGCACGTCACATTATGGTAAGCTAAACATGTTTCTAATGTGAGACTCTTATGATCCTAAATCAATATTTCATCATCTCAAGTGTAGCATAGATAAATTCTAGGGAAAAAATAGCATTTAAAGAGGAACTATATGAGTCAAGGGTTCTAATTAGGGAGACAAAGTTGAAATAGTCAGATTTGACTACTATGGGCTCTGATACCATGTAGTAAGGAGTGGGACCTGAGAGGGGGGATCCACTACCTACTAAAAACGATTGAAGAATAAAACATCCATCCTAACACACTCAAAGGTATGCTGAAATAAGTGTAAAATTTGCAAATTTTGAATAAATGGTATTCAAAACTACCAAAGTGTAGTAGAGGAATTAAACAAATGACTATATTCAATTTTCATAAAAGATTACAAAAGTACAACATAATATCTCATAAGGGTCTGCATGTATGATACAACATAAGGATCTAAGTAGAGGGAAATCCAAACTACTTCAAATATGTCTCCAAGAAACATCTCCAAGAGCTAGGCACATGTTGGAAGCTATGTTCTCCTTGCTCATGTTCAACACCTCAATCTAAACCTGAGTGGTTGGGAAATCACCCAACAAGAGAGAGAAAAGTAAGGTATGTGTAAAATAATGAATAAGAACAAAAGATAAGGAAATAACATGAAAGTAAAGGCTAAGATTTCATCATAAGATGAAGAGAACAAGAGTATGAGTATTTTATAAGTAGATGCTTGCCATAAATAAAATATAATAAAAGGGTGGCATGCATGATAATTATGACTACCTTAATGAAGTAGGGTTGAGGCACCTATCAGATCTCAACCTATAGGTGAGGGGAGAATTGATACATTCCGAGTCACCTACATATATTTTTATGGGGCAGAATGAGACATTCCCCATGGCGAATTAATGCATGCCCTATCTATGGGTGGTTGTACATAACTCCACTACAATAGCTAAATAGTCCATAAAATCAAGATGCTAGAAAAGAAATCATGGAAAGTAAAAGCATAATATCAATTAGAACATGGTAGTGGGTTTCATGTCCCGAGAAGAAGAATATCATTATTGATTTTGAGGCAATTTATAACAGAATCACGAATAGAGGGAATACGGTTCATTAAAGCCTCATTAGGGAATTATAGGGTTTGGTTTGCAAATATCCCAACTTAGGGTGTAAGAATGCACATACATTTATTTCAAATATCAATTACTAACTTTCACCACTTTAATTCAGTTTGATTACCACTTTGCCTATTTTCAATGTATTAACATGTATTAGAGTACATAATGCAAATTAATGTATGGAAACCCTAATTTTAGACATTTTTAGTAAAATTCAGATTTGGATTCTGATAATATCACCAATAAACTTATTAGGTTCTCCTGATCAAGAAAACATATTTTATGTTAATTTTTGAGTTATGATTATTACGATGTACTTTTTATGGATTTTATGCATTAAATTCATTTTCCAAAAATCAACCAATCAGACCTTGACAACATTTATTTTAGATATAGATTAATTTTTTGATTCCAAAGTCAAATTTGGATAAGCGGATTAAAAGATATGAATTTTTCAATTTGAACCAATCAAGAAATGTCAAGTCAGAAATCTTTGAGTGAGAGGAAGAGTGAGAGAGAGGGAAAAACGCCATTTAACCCAAGATCGGGGTTGGAGATGCATAGGTAACCAAACTAAATCTTCTAGAGAAGGTAAAATAGCAAGAAACCAAAACCCTATAAAAACATGGTAAATAGAGATGGAGATCATCGATTTTAATCATAGAACCATGAGTTTTAAGCATGTAGTAAGAAACTAGTTAATGCATGTTCTTTACACATGTTGATAGTTAGTCAAATGTACTAAAGACATGACCATACATGTCCTATATATGGAAAAGACAAGGATACACATAGTTTGAAAGAAATGCCATTGGGTAAAAAAAATATGTATGAGAATGAAAAGGTCTCATCAAAATTGTATTTGCCATTTTTTTCATCATTGTGTTAAGTAAATATTCAATCATACAATCTTTGATATCTTCTTAATCATTTCTATCATATAAGGTTTCAAGAAGGGGCAAATACCATGCCATCACTGGGACTTCCTTGGCCAAAAGGTTCCTGAGAAGTGGCCTCAACATCGTAGATATGTTGGACATCGTTAGGATGGCTACCTTTAGAAGGATTGATCACTTTATGTGGAATAGAGACCCCAGTTTGAGGAAGTGGATGATTCAAAGGTACAATGATAGTCTATATGTAGCTCCACTGGTGAACTCATCCAGAACATGGAGAAATATGATCAAGAGATGGGCCAAAGTCTCTTGTGATTATGTTTTTGCTCTGAATGTATGACAGTAATGTGATGAAAGGTTCAAACCTTAGACGGTCACCTCCTCTTCACTTGGTAGGTTCCATGTTATGAGGTCTTATGTAATACGTTTCACATTCTTACATAGACCCATTGCACATACAGATGCATTATGTGTAAGTTGGACGCCTTGAATCCTCTTAGTTCTTGGTGTATGTCAGCAGTAGTGGGAATTCTCCCGTTGCCTAGTCAAAATATTGGTCAGATGTGGGATCTACTCCAAAGGAGTAGCACACGCATAGATGATATCATCACAACCTCTCTTTGTCAAACTACCAAAGGAAAGAAGAAGGACACAAGGTTGTACATGGGTACAAACACAATGTGTGTACTATGCAAGTCAGATCATGAATCCCATGGACATATCTTCTTTGAGTGCCCCTCTACCAAATACCTCTTGTACATGTTGATCTTGAATATCAGTTGGGGTGGTACCCTTCCCTCAGATATGAGAAAGTGTCTTTTACGGATCATGGATAAACATGTTGGTATTAGGCATTTTGCTAGTGTCTTATTTGTCGGCCTTCATTTTTTCATATAGAAAGAAAGGAACATCATAATTCTTGGAAAGGGTGATATAGATTCTCCTCTTCTCTTTAACATTTTTTAAATAATTTGGTCGAGGTGTTCAAGCCAATCCTAAGCTTAGGGTTGGGATTGAGAACATGATTCTCAAACTATTGGGTTTTGTTGTTTATACCCATTTGTACATTATATGGGGTGTCTTATCCCTTATATGCATTTAGGTGTTTTAGTGATACTTTACCTTCTCCTAAATATTAAAAATTCTTGGTTCCTTTTTCATCTTGTTATTATTATAATCATTCTATCAACATTATCCATGAAGTGATATGAATATTTGTGTATGGCTCATCATAAGAATACTCTTCATGCTTTTGTGTTCTCACTATAAATTATGACTATACATAGAAAATAATAAAAAATATACTTATTGAGAAATATATCAGCAAATATTTCTATATTATGTTTTTAGGTATATGTCAATAGTTAATATAAATTTGTGTTTACTAGATATAGTCTAGATTGAGACACACTGTTACACATTTTTACTATCAAGTAAGGTAAATACCATATATATAAAACTTTTCCTGACTACTTCCCATAACTTCTTAATCAAGTGATAGTTAGGGTCAATGAACCAGATGCTCAGACTACATTAATTATATTTATAGTAGTGAAGCAGTCTCTTACGAAAATCCCAATGCTACTTATTCTAGGTTATACATAATGTAATGTTTTAATAAAAATATTTTTTTACATATTTTAGTCTTTGATAAGTTGAAATGCATTATATATGTTAACCCTTATTGTATTGCAAAGACAATATCTTTTACAAACCATTTACATATTATTAATGGACATTAATAGGTTAAAAATGCTCTTACATATTTATGGGACAAAATCCTCTTTCCCCATCTCTATACCATTCAATGTCCCTTGCATCTCAACCACCCACACAGCTAACATGATTGCATGCATTGTTCAGTTGTTGGTAAGTGTTTATAATAGGGATTGGTGAAGACAGAAGTAGTAACCAAGATTGGGTACAGAAGATGTGGACCACATGTTCATACCCATGTATCATAAAATTGTGCCTTCTAAGTTATGCATTTATATCCATGTAATCCTGTAGATAAAAAATACTAGATATTGAGTGTAATCTAGTATTATGGATACATATAATTTGTGTTATTTTAGTATTACATATAATTATGGAAAGATGGATACAGTACTTAGATGGTTTCTCAAATAATCATTTGTACCCTACATGATATGAATAGACCATAAGCAAACGGTTTCCAATGGATGAAAACTCTTATTCATAATGTCTGGGTGTCAAACATTTATCTACATCTTCTACATGATCTTGATACTTAGAATATGTTCTCAAAATGTAACCTAGCACAATTCCTTTTTTGGAATAAATTTGATATTGTCCTATCAATCTAGCATATACAACCAATTTCAATGGAGGAAAATCATTTTTCATAACAAACTCAACAGCCTAAATTCATGGTTCATGATTTTGTTACATTTGTTTGACTACTCTGTAGTAGGATATTATCTATGTCGATTTTGTTTGTCTGATCCTGGAATTCACTACTAAGTGATAGTATTTCATTTCTAAAGAACTACAAGTTCATGATTGATTATGGGAACAACTACATTAATAGATTTTTCACCATACTCAATTAAGTGAAAAATGTCCTCCATCAAGAATATTTGCTTCTTGTGTAAGTTACCAATCTAACATTAATATGTTTCTTATTCTATATAATTTAAAATAAAATTATTTAGTGTTAATTTGACAAAGGACTCTAATGAACCAAAAATTGAGGTGCATAAGTCAAAATAAGTAGAGTTGAATCCGTGTTACTTAGATGTTAGCTACAATTTAAGCACATATCATCACCACAAAACAAACTTAAGAACAATGTAGTATTAGATACTTTGTACAATACAACCTTTACCGTTAAAAAATTAGTAATTGCGCCAGGGATATTCAATTTTTACACATTTCTCTAGTGAATTTCTTCTTGTAATATGGTTTATCTTCATGCAATGTTAATGATGAGCATGATAGTAATTGATCATTGATTTTTAGTAATTTTAGTCAATTAGATTGCATAAGAATTAGACACTTAGATGTCTATAAATATAATATTTTCTGTAAGATTTAATGTCCAAACTAATTGTGCCTCTATTAATTAACTAATTATTTCTCACTCTCATTATTTTTAGATAACTAGTTACATAATACAAAAAATAACCTAGAAGCATATGTTGTAGGCTATTAACTACATTACTAGATAAAGCCTACATGCTTCAAATATTAATTTTAGGAAAATGATGGTAGGGTGAAACGAATATGTCTAAAATTTGTTACAAAAAAAATACCACTCCTAGTCACATATTTCACATGGAAAACATTGCTATATAGCATGCTTTGACACCATAAAAAATAGATTCGGATAAGTTTTATATGTATGTCAAAGTCCTTATACTATGAAATTCTAGATAAAAATATGTATAGTATAATACTATGTTTGTTGACTTTACAGTTATGTATTCAATGTTCACTATACATAACTATTGTATAAAATGTTATTGTGGCATCTTTATTGTGACAAAGTGGTTTTTCTGGCGTAATTTTGAGGACAAAATATCTTTTAAGGTGTGTAGGATGTGATGGAGTGGACTTTTGGAATCCTAAATGTCCAATGACATAAGTGTTTTCACACATGTTGAGTTGTTTTGAGAGTTCCATGTGTTTTTGGTAAAATTGAGTTTTGATGATGTTAATATAATGATTTCGATCCCTATGTTTGTTCCTTTTGAGGTATTTTATTCAGTGATCAAATAATCGAGTTTTTTCACCAAATTTGAGTATGATGTAACTTGAGGGATGATGGAGTTGTGTCTAAAGTTTCATAAGGATGTGATGTTCCTAGAAGGAGATATTGTGATTTGAAGTTCCTGAAATAATACATGTATTAGTGACCTTAGAAATAGATCTCTTAATTCTCGGTCCAATGTTTAATATGGTTGTGCGTTTGAGAGAGGTGCCATGGATCGACTAAGTAAAGGGATCCTTTCTTCAGCCCTTGGATGACATCTGACCATGGAGGGTTCTTCATCTATCGCACAGTTACGACTTGACTATCGGTGGTGACCACACCACATCGTGGTGCCCGCAGGTCGTGGCCGTAATGGGGAGACATATCGGGCAGTTAGCCTCGCCTACCTAAGCAAGCCCTCTACTACCCCCGTTTTGTAGTGTTTAGTAGGTTGTAGATGGAGGACGACTCTCACCCCTCTGTAGCTTCTTCGTAACCAGTTACATGGGGTGTGATGAAGCAGGTAGAAGAAGATGGAGCTCGGAGGAGGTTGTTGGGCTTTCACACCATCTACAGAAGGCTTTCTCGAGTTCTGGAGACTTGGAGGTGCTGGTGGAGGGAATTAGGTGGGAAGTGGTGGCAAGGATGCTCTTTACCCCTTTCCCTCTACCGCACTCCCTGCCGGCGGCGCTGAGCTTCTCTAGCCGCAAGGAGCTGCCACGGAGGAGGTGGCCTGACGACAGGCGGCTGCTTGAGGCGGTGCTCTGTTTCACAGAGGAAACAGAGGCACCCGCGAGTCTGTGACCTGGGGGAGAAAGCATGTAGTCCTTTGAAGTCGATGCCGGAGAGGAAGACCACAGAGGTAAGCTGTAACGGCGGCAGACGTTTCCAAGAGATCCCAAACATGAGTCAGCGCAAAGCAGGCGATTGGCCGTGGAGGTCATGGAGGAGACCTCGAAGATGTTGGCGTTGTGAGGAGCTCGCGAGGAAGACCATCAGGTGGAGGATTCCTCGTCGTGGTCCGGTCCAGTGGCAACGCTTCCCAAACCAACTCAGCGACGGTCCTTGCACAGGCAGGATGCCTGGTCTTGCGTCCATAGACGATCGCGAAGGTGAAGCCATGGCATTGAGAACGCGTGAGGCAGAGAGGGGGGATCTCCTTGTCCAACACAACATGCATCACATCCATGGAGAGGAGGAGAGGCTCGACGGCCGATTGCACGCTAGGAAGGTTTACCACAGCGGCGGCCACAGAGATTCACGGGCGGAGTTCGCGTGAGAAAGAAAGGGGAAAGCCCTGAACCAACCAGCTAACCTAGCCGAACCAATTAAGGACCGACTGGACCAAAGGTGAACCAGGAGGGTCCAGGAGAGAAGATGTGTGCCCTTAGTCACCACGTGGCGGCTGGAAATTGGCCCAAAAAGGTATAATTTCCATAAATACTCATATCTTGCATAAATCGTAGAAAATAGCCCGATGCTCAGAAAAATACATATAATATACCAAAATGTTCAGAAAAATGTGTAGAATAATATGAAACCATCATATCAGCCTTTTTATGCACGTATATCAGAAATATTATGTAAGATGTGTGATGCTTGTTTAATGGATAATAGTTAGCAAACAATGATATAAAATTATGAGAAAATATCAGTAAGTGACAAATCATATCTGTAATGCACCTGATGTCAAGGATGATCATGTTGATGTACGAAATCATGTAATTTGATTAATATGTCTAATTAGGGCTAATAACCCTAAGTAAAATGCAATTAAATGCATACATGCTCAATAAATGATGAAATTTACAGAGCAGGCTTATATCAGTAATCTGAAGCTAAGATGTATATCTGAGATCCGTTATATGCACAAAATCCATGTTATATGAAGATGACCCATAATACATGTAATGAAACCCTAATTTGAGTAATACATGTAACTTAGGGTTAATATGTATAAATAATGATATGGAACCTAATGTTCACATAACGAACCATAATCTGGAAAATGACATCAGTAAGATAATTCCAAGACAAGAATGCAAGTAATGATGAGAATACCCTAATGAGTTAAGTAAACCCTAAAATGGATATAATTAGGGCTAAGATGAGACGTAAGATGATAAGAACCTGATGGTAGTGTATGGTCTTGTTTTGATCAGGTTTGACCAAGCTTATAGTTGACATAAGTGATATGTGTTTAGTATGATCTATCTCTTTGGAAGGTACACTGAGTGGACTTTTGGAATCCTAAATGTCCAATGACATAAGTGTTTTCACACATGTTGAGTTGTTTTGAGAGTTCCATGTGTTTTTGGTAAAATTGAGTTTTGATGATGTTAATATAATGATTTCGATCCCTATGTTTGTTCCTTTTGAGGTATTTTATTTAGTGATCAAATAATCGAGTTTTGTCACCAAATTTGAGTATGATGTAACTTGAGGGATGATGGAGTTGTGTCTAAAGTTTCATAAGGATGTGATGTTCCTAGAAGGAGATATTGTGATTTGAAGTTCCTAAAATAATACATGTATTAGTGACCTTAGAAATAGATCTCTTAATTCTCGGTCCAATGTTTAATATGGTTGTGCGTTTGAGAGAGGTGCCATGGATTGACTAAGTAAAGGGATCCTTTCTTCAGCCCTTGGATGACATCTGACCATGGAGGGTTCTTCATCTATCGCACAGTTACGACTTGACTATCGGTGGCGACCACACCACATCGTGGTGCCCGCATGTCGTGGCTGTAATGGGGAGACATATCGGGCAGTTAGCCTCGCCTACCTAAGCAAGCCCTCTACTACCCCCGTTTTGTAGTGTTTAGTAGGTTGTAGATGGAGGACGACTCTCTCCCCTCTGTAGCTTCTTCGTAACCAGTTACATGGGGTGTGGGGTGTTTAAATTGGGATTCTCGCTGAGGTGAGGGTTTTAATTTGGGCGTCTCACATCAGATTAAGTTTTAGAAAATCCGGGGACGTCACAGGTGGTATCAGAGCATGAACAATAGCAAAGCCTGACATTTGCTCATTATGCAACACAAAACTAAAGAACCTTGAACTTAATAATATCTTTAGGGTTAGATTAGTCGTCTTTTAGAGACTAGATCTGACCTAGCCTCTAGGTTAGCACCTAGATGTCTGAGAACTAGGTCTAGACTGGTGCTTGTTGAGTAGCAAGTCCTTAGATGTCGTTCTTTCCTTGTAGTACAGCGGTATGGGATGTTGCACTATTTAGAAATGACGTGCATCAAGGGAAGAGAAACCCTAGACATATGGCGCTCGTTGTCTAGAGTAGCTACACTAGTCTACACCATGTTCTCACCCTTTTCACTAGTTTTCATGACACTGTACTCTCTACTATGTGTGGGACACTCATTTCAGGATTTGGTTTTGGATTCCAATCGGATCGAACCTTGATAGTTTTCTCTGACGCTTGTTTTATCGGAGAAAAACTATATAATATTTTATTATGTATATGTATTACAAAAATGTGTCCCTACACATGTACGAGTAGGAGGTGTTCATGCAACCTAAGTGAAAGTGATGACATCAGTCTAGAAGAGAGTGTAGTTCTAGATTAGATGTCTAGAGCCTTGTTGGAATATATGATAGATGGAATAGAGGAAATAAGTTTGATGATACGATCTAAGTCTTATATAGATGATATAAGATAATTTGTGATGATCTATGTTTGTCTTCGAGGATGTAAGTTCAATTTTGAGGATTTGAGATAAGTTTTGAGGATGCAAGTAACTAGGCTTTGATGAGATAAGATTGTTAAGTTAAGACAAGTTGTGAGTCAGCATGATCCTCAAGCTCTTTTACAAAGGAGGACCTCTAGTGTTAGGACCAGTTTTGGGGTTAGCTCAAGAGAGAGCGAGACCCACAGGGAGAAGGTCAACGAACCTAGACTCCAAGATATGAGATTTATGAGATATGTGATATGATATGTCCTAAACTAGACTACTGAGTAATTGAGTTGAGTTGCTTTCTGTATGATTCCTATAGTTTGTTGAACCCTAGATGTCCTTGGGAGTGCCAAACCCTAGAGTTAGAGAGAGGCTGGTTATGTATACATATGTGAATATGAATATGAGTGCCTACCATCTTGGTGAGGGAGAGAGCCCAAGACCCTGGAGGAGGTAGCTATGTCAGTTTCTGTAAAGCCTCATGCTCGGGTTGGTGGTTCCCATATAAAAATCTAGTGGTGTGTATATAAGAGAAAGAGAGTTGAGAAATAGTATCTCTTAGGTAAAGACCTATGAAGAGTATGTAATAGCATGCTTTGTTTTGTGTTTATGTGGCTAGAGCTTGTAAGGCTATCACTAGTGCCAATGAAGTATACATGAGAACCCTAGACCAAGAGGGAAGATATAGTTTGCACATATGAGATACTCATAGAGTTGAGTTAGCTCAGAGAGACTGAGCATGAAACTACCCTCATGATAAGGGTTAGGAGGACCTCAGTTCGACTAGATAAAGTTTTGGATATATATGATTAAAAGGTCACTTATATAAGTTTGTTTAGCACAATCATGATTTAATGCATGTAAGGATGTGATCTGATCTCGAGATGTGCGATATAGTCATGATATGATGGAAACCTAGAAATGGTTTAATAGATATCAATGCATAAATGGTTAACTATATATATGAATGACGATAGTAATGCGATATAGTTGGTTAATATTGTGATGAAATCACCAACAAAGATTACCGTTTATTATGAGCAATGAAATAATATCATATGAATGTAATATGTTACATGAGGTGTTAATCTTAGTGCTTAATTAAGATGAAAAATATAATTTGATAGTTAGCACAACATATCATGTATGACACCTTGATATGATCTAGATGGATGATGTGAGTTAATGATTGTTAACTCCCTCCTAAAAGGCATATGTTAATGTGGAACATGTTCTAACAACTGAGCTCAATAAAATGTTGATGACACCTTGATGTACGAGTTGATCTTAGTTAACTCCTTTAAAACATGATAATATGATGTAGAAACCCTAATGCATGGGTAAATGTAAGGAAGCAACCCTAATATATATGAGATATGTTATGACCTAACCTAAGTTTCTAAACCTTGAATGGAGTGTTTGTGCACCAAGATGGTTGTATAAACCCCTAATAGTGCTTGGGATACATGGTTCTAGGTAACCTTTGCGGATATGTTACACATAGAATAGTGTCTACATGTGGATGAGATCAAGATAAGGTTTTCCCTCGAAGTATGAGTATGGTTACTTTCGAAGACGAAAGTTCCTTTAAGATGTATATGATGTGACAAAGTGGTTTTTCTGGCGTAATTTCGAGGACGAAATATCTTTTAAGGTGTGTAGGATGTGATGGAGTGGACTTTTGGAATCCTAAATGTCCAATGACATAAGTGTTTTCACACATGTTGAGTTGTTTTGAGAGTTCCATGTGTTTTTGGTAAAATTGAGTTTTGATGATGTTAATATAATGATTTTGATCCCTATGTTTGTTCCTTTTGAGGTATTTTATTCAGTGATCAAATAATCGAGTTTTGTCACCAAATTTGAGTATGATGTAACTTGAGGGATGATGGAGTTGTGTCTAAAGTTTCATAAGGATGTGATGTTCCTAGAAGGAGATATTGTGATTTGAAGTTCCTAAAATAATACATGTATTAGTGACCTTAGAAATAGATCTCTTAATTCTCGGTCCAATGTTTAATATGGTTGTGCGTTTGAGAGAGGTGCCATGGATCGACTAAGTAAAGGGATCCTTTCTTCAGCCCTTGGATGACATCTGGCCATGGAGGGTTCTTCATCTATCGCACAGTTACGACTTGACTATCGGTGGCGACCACACCACATCGTGGTGCCCGCAGGTCGTGGCCGTAATGGGGAGACATATCGGGCAGTTAGCCTCACCTACCTAAGCAAGCCCTCTACTACCCCCGTTTTATAGTGTTTAGTAGGTTGTAGATGGAGGATGACTCTCTCCCCTCAGTAGCTTCTTCGTAACCAGTTACATGGGGTGTGGGGTGTTTAAATTGGGATTCTCGCTGAGGTGAGGGTTTTAATTTGGGCGTCTCACATCAGATTAAGTTTTAGAAAATCCGGGGACGTCACATTTATCAATTAGATTAAATTTTTCATTGCAAACTGCAAAACAAAAACAGATAGGAAACACAACAAACAAGTAGTACATAATTGAATTGTAATGTAAAAACAAAATTATAAGTTTAAACATCTAGGAATGAATATTGACTAAAATGTGAAATTGTTACCAACATGATTTTATTCACCTATTTCATTCCTAATATTATAAGAGTACTAAAGCCAGTTTTTGTATGAATTACTGTCATGTTATTGATTAGTCCCTTATTTTTAAAAATTTTGTAGTAATGTATTCTTAAATTTTTAGTTTTTTTTTATAAAGGGTGCCTGCCATTTTATTAAGTAATCAAATTGTCTACAACAAGTGCAATGATCTGATCCTCAAACCCCTCTCTACGATAGATGGGGTTTACAAAATGGCAAGTGGGTGAGGCCAAGGCATGGGCTACTCTATTGCCTTGTCTCCTAACAAAACAGAGGTTGAAAGACAGAAAACTAGAAGATAGCTCGATGATATCCCTTACGATAAAATGCTCGTAACCACGTTCACCATATCCCTTCCTCACTGCCTCGACCAAGAGAAGACAGTCGGTCTCCATAACCACGTCCGTGAATCCCTTCCCTAGTGCGAACTGCATGCCTTTCATAATAGCCACACCCTCCGCACTAAGCACCGACTGCGGCTGTTCTAAACGGCATTGGAAAGTCCACAACAGCTGTCTGTGGTCGTCCCGTATGGTTGCACCGCATCCACAGTCACCTGTCAAAGAGATGGAGGCGTCCGTGTTGATCTTAATGCAGCCCGGTGGAGGACAATGCCAAGAAACAATGTCCGCTAAAGAGGAGAAGCATGCTGATCTGCTCACAGCCGCATGGTAGTATGCATGTCTCCTGACGATGTCGATGAAGCTCGCTGCTAGGCCCGGAAGGAAAGGAGGATGCCCGTTGAAGATGTATGTGTTCCTTGTTGTCCACGTGACCCAGAGTAGTATTGCACCCTCTTCCTTACATTTGTTGTCTTCCTCGTCCAGGAGACTACCCACAAAGCTCCCTATGTCGTGTAGATCCATCTGTCCCAGCCAGTCAAACTCCCCAGTGGATCAAAACTTTCTAGCTATCTCACACTGGAGTAATACGTGCGTCAAGTCCTCGCGCTGTCCACAATGATGGCAGCCCTCATCCGGTGTCACCTGCTTCTTCTGCAGCTCTGTCAAAGTGGGAAGGATGTTCCTCAGTGCTCTCCAGATAAAGTGTTTCAACTTCGGCGGCCACCCTTCCTTCCACAACCTTTTCCATATCTCCCCTTCCTCCGTTTCCCGCAAATCAGCCCCCGCCCTTAAAAGATGGTATGCACTCTTGACAGAGAAGATCCTATTGCTTTCCTTATCCCAGAAAAGGCTATCTTCCATACGCCACCGTGGAAGTGGAATTCTTAGGACATCCCTTGCTAGGTGGCTGAGAAAGCACTCCTCTACCGCCTCCCTCCTCCATTGTTTCGTCTCCGGACAGATCAAATCACTTACCCAGTTATACTCCTCCGGGCCGCTCACCAAGTATCTATGCACTGTGCCGCCCAGGTGAGGGATCCACCTATCCCTATAAATGTGAATGTCCTTCCCATCACCCACCCTCCATCTAACACCTTCCTTAACCAGCTGCAGATCCCCCCATATGCTCCTCCATGTGTAACTAGGGCTTCCCCCATCCTGGCGTGCAAAACAGTTGAAGACCTGTAGTATTTAGCCTTCAAAATCCGGGCAGCTAAGGACTCTCCATGAATCGCTAATCTCGACCCCTGCTTAGATAACAAGGCCTGGTTAAACACCTTCATATCTCTAAATCCCATCCCTTCGCTCTCTTTGGGTTTACACAACCTTTCCCAACTCATCCAGTGTATCCTCCTCTCCCCTTCCTTCGACCCCCACCAGAATCTTGCCATCATCGCCTGGATCTCGTCAACCAGTCCATCCGGTATCTTAAAGATACTCATGATATATGTGGGAATAGCTTGGATGACCGCTTTAATCAGCACCTCCTTCCCGGGCCTTGAAAGAAATTTCTCTTTCCACCCCTGCACCTTCTTTCACACTCTATCCTTTATCGCAGCAAAGACAACTTTCTTAGATCTCCCAATAACCATAGGGAGTCCAAGATACTTCTCCTGTCTATCCACCTCCCTGACCTACAGCTGGTTCTTAATCATCTCCCGTCTCTCCACAGAAACATTTGCACTAGAGGAAACCTCAGTCTTCTCATAGTTAATTTTCTGCCCAGATGCCCACTCGTATTGGCTGAAGATATCAGCTAAAGCGGAGCATTCTTCCGAGGTTGCCCTTGTGAAAACAATACTATCGTCTGCAAAGAAAAGGTGGGTGACCCTTGGAGCCCTTCTGCAAATTCTTGTGCCATGAATTTTATTTTCCTGTGTTGCTTTAGAAAGGGAAAAAGAGAGACCTTCAGCGCAAAAAAGAAAAAGGTAGGGAGAGATGGGATCACCTTGGTGTAGACCTCTAGCTGGAGTTGCAGCTCCTCTCCTTTTGCCATTGATGATAAGCTTGTGGGATATGGTAGAAACACACTCCATCACTTTATTCCTCCAAATGTCTGGGAACCCCATCCTCCTCATAACCTTCTCAAGGAATGCCCACTCCACTCGATCATAAGCCTTGCTCATGTCAAGCTTGAGTGCAATCAACCCTTCTCTTCCTTTCTTCTTGTGCTTCATAGTGTTAAACAATTCATAGGCAATAAGAGCATTGTCTTTGATCATCCTCCCCCTAACAAAAGCACTTTGGTTCTCAGAGATAATCTCATTCATTGGCAATTTTTAGTTTACTACATATATAAAATCATATGACTGTGGATATCACTTTTCTAGTCAACTATGCACATCACTTTTAAAGAAACTAAAAAAGTGGCAATAACCTCACAAGAAGAACTTAGGATTTTCCCAAATTTGATGTATGATCTATATTTATGAAACACAAAACTTAACAATATTTCATTTGTTATAGTGTACAGAAATATGATTTTCTGATTGTGTGGTATAATGAATTCCAAACACAATTTTTCTATCATTCATCGTAAGATCTATATGTGGATATAATAATAAAATGCTACATCGTGACTTGAAGCTATAATTATGAGTATGATCTTGAAGACCTTATAATTCTACTTGAAACATTGATCATTTTATTTATCCTATCTTTATTATTGTCTATGGCATATAAATAACTGACTGGAGTTTTTTACAATATAATATGTTATGTTATATAATATTAATAACCTAAAAATAATGCTATATATAGATTAAGTGTGACATGTGAATCAACTCATGGAAAATTTATGCCAAAATATATTATATTATATTATATTAACGCATAAAAAAACTTATATATACATATATACTAATGCATTTAAAACAAAACTTTGGATCTTACGTCCTGAATAGTTATATTTCTTACTTAAAGATTGGAATAAAACTTTTATATTAACATGTATTACTTTTTTCATTTATGTTCTTGCAATGTCAACATTTAACATAATCTATGTTAATTAATAAGCTAGATAATTGAGTTCTTCACATAAAAATAGTTAACTCAAATTTACAGAAACAAATAGGTAATTAAAAAGTGGAATCAAACTACAATAACATAATATTAACACCTTAACAAAATTGAAGACTTCATTCATGAATGTCTCTTATGAGTTTAGGTGTATGTGTCAAGTTTTATGGTTGATTGTGTGTTTTAGTGGAACTATAACCTTGTGGTCGATCTTCTTAAATTAGTTTAAGGATTTATGAAAAGTTTAATTTACATTCTGAAATAGAAATGTAGCAATATTTCTTGCTAAATACTTTCAGAATATTTTTTTTTAATTAGAGATTCATTCATCCCGTCGCCTGGGTTTGACCTCATGACCTCTCAGTATTACATCATCACTTTTACCACTACGGTGTTACTTCATTGGCTAAATACTTTTAGAATATAAGACACATTAACAAATACCACTAACGAAAGGTCAGTTTCTCACAAGTTGATGGTAAAATGATAAAAAGTACTTTAGTTCTATAACAATATCTTGTAATTTATTTTTCAAAAGGTGATATGATAAATTTCAAACCTGAATTTTATGTCCAAACAATTTTGACAGTTTGAGAAGGCCAAGCACATTCAATGATGTAGCGAGTTCACCAAAGAAAAATACGTTGTTATGAATAATATTGAATAGTAAGTAGGGAGTGACAATGATATCACGTACTTGATGTAGTTGAATAATGTTGGATCACGAAATCTATATAAAGGTGCTTATTTTGCCCCAAAATGGGAAATGAGATTGGACCAAAATGAGAACTCAAAGTCATGTATATACTTGATAGGATGGAAATGAGTTCTGATACGTACCTTCTAGCAGTGAAATCCTTAGCAGCGATGCAAACCACTATATGCAACGACAAACTGACAGACAACAAGAACGCTGACGTTGTTCTATTGCATGACTTGGTAGAAGACTAGGAGCTATGTATGCACTCGATGCTGGAGGACAATACACTATCCTTGGTATCACTTGAGATGGGTAGAAGCGACAAAGATGGACGAATGCATATAGAAGCAATATTGGGTTTTGGGACTGGTACTAGTTCTAGGTTTTGTATGCTAGGTGAATACAAAATGGTATTTTCCAGTGATAGGACTGAGAGGATGGAAAAACTATTAGTTCAAGAGTCCAATTAATTTTGGAAAGCAAGAGGGAGGAAATGAGCCTTTGTGCTTAGTAGAGTAGAATAGTAGATATATGAGAAGGGCATTATAAAACTCACCTCTAGGAAGGTGGACAAGTTCAAGAACTAAGGTTCCCGGGGTAGAGAGGTTGTTTCCTCCAACAAAGCTCCTATCATGAGCAAGAAGTACCTTTTCCACTTTATAGGTGAAAAACCCTAGCAAAAGAACATGGAGATGACGTGTTTAAGGGCTCTAGGTAGGGTTTCACCATGGAAGGCCATGGTTCCAACCTAAAAAAAGGTGGGAAGAAGAAGAATAGCATAAAAATAGGAAAGAAAGGAGGAAAATTACTAGTTTTGGTCAAAATCACCAAGGAGCTTTAGAAACCCTAAATACAACAAATTTGGATACCTAGGAGCCTTCTTCACCAAGGTAGGCACCCTCTTTTACCTTGGGACAACATATTCATAGCCAAAAAGAGTAGTAATGATGGTCTAAACTGGAGAAAAGAGAAGGAGAGAACGATTTTTAGAATTGGGAGGTGGGAAGGGGTGGATATGGCTTTATAAAGAAGGGCGCAAGCATGAGGTGTCAATGGGACTTTCCTTGTGTTCTCAGCCTAGGGCTTCATGGCCATGCAAGAGGACATATCATAGAGACTTCTTGTACATCAAATTTCGGTTCTAAATCCCATGAAGACTTCTAGGACATCCCCACCATCCTCTACTCAAAGAAATAACCCCATTTGTTGATAGCTTTCAAAGATAAGCTCATTTATAAAGAGGGTAATCCCTAAAATTCCCTTGGAGAGAAACACCTTCAAATTAAGGTGCAACTAAGTGCCCCATGGTTCAAAATATTGAAAATGGTAAGGGAATATCTAAGGATTGTAATGCATGTGATAATTTGCAAAGAAAACCTCTCAATTGGGTAAATTGCAGAAAAGTCTAGAATGTTCTTAAAATTGCATAACTTGCACAAACAACATTCAAATTGAACCAAATTTGAAACTTAGGTTCATTTTATGATTTCAAAACACATAAAAAGTTAAATTAAGGTTTCAAACACCTAAATAAGGTCCTTAAATAGACTTTCACTAAGGTATTTGTGCATAAACCCTTATATTGGTACAAACAGTGAATAAATGTTCACCAAACCACTATAAATTCTACTAATTAAACATGAACGGCATAAAGGACTAAAATGAGAGGGAAGCTTGGGAAAAAGGGTTACATGGAGATTACATCTAAGATTTATTATGTTACAACTCTAGGTCTGGATAGGTAAGACCTTGATTGTAAGGTTGTTGACTCCTTTGACCTCAAAGGAAAGTTGGGTATCCTTGTTCCAGAAAAGGAAGGTCAATTGTATGTCTTATAATAGAATATAAGTATACATAGGTTGAAAAATCATACGGCTTGACCTCTCAAGGTAGTGGAATGACTCTCTCCTAGTTTGAAGAGTGGAACCACTCTAAAACAACTTATTCAAGTGCTTGTTTCAATCGTTCTCATCCTTGCTATGAACATTTAGATTGCCATCAAATTCACTATTTGCAATTGTGCCTATTTGAAGTAAATTGAAGGTCCAACAATTTTTGTGCAAGTGTTTTAGCTCCATTCACCTTCCCCTCTAGATCCCTTAGATCCAACGAAATGAGTACCTAGACTTAAGTGACACATCCAACCCCCATGATAATGATTAATGAGACCTGATCTTACTGATATTAATCGAAGTATACTTATTTGTAATCTTAGGATCTCTATGATGACTCAATTACCAAGATCTAGTCATGCTTTCTATATATGGTTTTTCTAAATCAAGTTGTTAATTAATGCTCATATCAAGGTACGCTTTATCCTCCTATTGGCCAGACTAGTGGTATTCAAATTACATGTATGTATGTAGTATAAATTCTTGGCTTCATATACTTGTTTTGAGAAACTTGCTCACTATGACTACTATGTTATGGTATTGATTACATATGTTAAACAAACTTGAAAACATATTGATAGATATCCATTATACAAGTCTGTGTACCTGCCTATACTATCAGGATAAGGACACAAGGTTGGGTGTCCTACTTGAGTTGTCATGATAGGGAACACCATGTTGATACAAGGGTTAGCTCTTGGAAATGACCTTGAGGTCCCTTATGAAAAGGGTTAACTCTTGACATTTAGTCTTGTAGTCCCTCACATTGAAACATGGTAACTAATCATTCACTTAGGGTACAAACTTTATAATTAGTAAGAATGAAGGAAATAAAATCATCATTGATATTTAACCATCCATATTCGTCGTTAATACACATCTAGAGTGATACCAACAAAAGTATATTGTTCTCCCGTATACTACGTATCTAGAGATCTAGGGCTTCTATCAGGTTAAATGAGAGTACCAGGTAATGGTTATATGTCGTCCTTTCGTACATGAACAACTTTCCCGAGGTTGTTGTCCATGAGTTGGAAAATTGATATCATTATTGTCGCTGCTAAGCATATCAGGACTACACAAGATGTTCCTCCAATTACGCATGCTTGTTAATTCTTCCATAGCCTATGCATCTATATTCTACTTATCTTCTGGGATCATGGTGTAGAGTCCATTTATGTCGTCATCCATGACTAGCGCAAGTTCTAGATTGTTGATATTATCTATCATTGCATCTATGCATCAGCAAGCTGTTCTTCAAGGATGTGTGTGTTGCAACAGCCTTCTCAGTTGCCACCTGATTCAGCCCTATTTTAGGACTTCATCTTGTGTATTTTTCCTATTTAATCCCATCTATACCTGCTAGATTGCATGTTATTCCTTCCAATATGCTTATTTGTATAAAATGCACTTATGGACATTATTTGCATATTTTATCAGGCATTTGGACCACACTTGATGGAAGAGAGAGAGAGAAGGAGTGATCCTAGGGTTCCTCTACCCTTAGAGAGGCCCAAAGTGAAGTCTGATGCTCCCTCGACCTACCCCTAGTTGACAAAGATCCATTGAAGAAAAGATGTCCAAGAAAATCCAAAGAAAAAAGTCAAATTGTTGATCCAGATCCCAGCACGGCCGTGGTACCACAGAACGACCATACTAGGTCCCTTGCAAATCAACAGACTCACCCCCAAGTCAAGCAGACAGCACTACGTCCGTGCAGCCAAGAATGGCTGTGTAAGGGACAACCACCACAACCATGCCACCTAGCACGAATGTGCTACACAACTGAAGAATGGGTGTGGCACAACACCACAGCCAATATCACCTAGCTCACCATGACTGTGGCACCCTTACCCCACCATGGTCGTGCTGACCCACCACGGCTATGCCAGTTTCAGCCCAAAACTAACCAAAACCCTATGATTTTTCCATTTTAATTGCACAACTGTTGTATCCTACCACGACCATGTTCACCCCTACCCACCATGGCCGTGGTGACCCACCACGGTCGTGCTACTCACAAAACCTACAAAGTTTTTCACTGCATTACCTATTTTGCCTCTACTGAACCTAGTTCTTCCCCCCACACCTATATATACCTAGGTGGTAGCTGGGGCACAAGGGTAGCTACCTTCCACCACCTCCTAGCTCCGTATTTTTGCCCCTTAGACATTCCACTCCATTTCCACCTCCATTCCACTCCATTTCACCATTTCCACCACCAAAACACTAGTTTATACTAGTTCCTATCCATAATCCCCTTCATTCCATACCCTTGCACCTTGGAGGAGAGAGGAGGTCATCTTGCAGTAGCTGGAGAGGAGGATTCCTTCATCTACACCGAGCTCCATGGCTTCTTCTACCTCTTTCTCCTTTCTTTTTGTATTTTCTATTTCTATGAGTAGCTAGGCCCCCTTGGGTGGGCTCTTTGGGGGAAACTATGTTACTTTGATACCATGTTGGGGGAAAATGACATGTAAACATTATAATTTCATTTGCTAATGATTATGTTCGATTTACATCTTTTTATCCATGAATTGCTTGTTGGTTTGTGTGTGAAATCACATAGGAATTTAGGGAAATTGCTTATATGTGTGAATTTTGGGATTTACCCCTAGGTCCAATTCTCGGATCCCAAGGTTGCCTCTCATCTTTCTACATCCTAATCAATCCACCTAAACCTAAGTGAGAGATCTAAGTATCTAGATTAGATAATTCTAGTGCAATTAACAAAGAGCCTTCTCATGGCTAGAATGTGGGGGAATTGGGGCCCAAAACCCTAAATTCACCTCCCCATTACTACCCTCAGCCCTTAATTTCCCTAGGAATGTCTAATCTAGAAACCTAGACTTGATGGGACTCTAATTAAATTGAACCTAATCCCTAACCCAATTGAGCCTCGTAAGGGTAATGGGAGTTGTTAGGGACTAGTTCCCCTATACATATCCCATCTCATCCATGGCCAATTAGTAGCTTAGGTCAATTTATTAGACTCTAACTAGTTGTTTGGTTTAGATAATCTAAATGGATGAGTAATGTTTGCATGTTATCACCCCCAACCTCATTGACAAGTTCATACCCTAAACAACCCACACCTCACTTTACTTCTTAAAACCCTAGTTTTGTGCTTGCCTAGCTCAAATAGCTCTTTTGTTGCTTAGTTAGCTTCTTACTTTGCTCTTGTCTTGTTCATGCTAGTTCAGCTCTTTAGTTGCTCTTTTGCTCTTCTTGCCTGTCTTAGTGTAAATTGCCTTTTTATACCTAGCTTAGTCTTTCTTTGCTTGCTTAGTCTTAATCTATTCTAGGGTTTAACATATATTTCATCATTGCCTTTAATTACTCATTTGTTCATAGTAGTTTAAAAATCAAATCAACCTTTAAACCCTTAACCCTAGACTCTGTAGTAGGAAAATAGCCAAATTAACCAAGCTCTAGTGCCCCCTCTTCTCCCTGTGGATCGACCCTATACTTGCCACCTTCCTATGATACGATACGACCCCGTGCGCTTGCGGGTGTAGCTATTTTAGTGTGAGTAGGTGTTAAGTTAGGTTTTATAAATATCAAAAGTGAATCCACACGTGTGTTCGAGTCTCGTGGAGTGCATCTAGTCACCCCTTACTGGCTAGTGTGTACACCTCTGGCTCGACGCACCAAGCATTCTGGCACTATTGCTGGGGATAGAAAGTGCCATAGCTACCTAGTTGTGTTGTTGACTCTCCCCTTTGGCACCATCTTTTTCTGGTCTACATGTTGCATTTGAGAAACACCCCAAGCTTTCTAGTGTCGTTGTCAGGGAGAAAGGTGCTCGACCTAGCTAGTTAGTTTTTCTTTGACTTTTCCTACTGCCCTCATCAATGCTATTCTTTATTTATTATTCTTTGCATTCTTTGTGTATATTGGTTTACTAACTTGTTCTCTTTTGTTTGGTTGTACTTTGTGCATGTGACAAGCTATTCGGGGGAAGACAAGATAGAAGGCCAAAATGCACTTCACAAGCCACTTCAAGATTACTTCATGCCTAGCAACTACAAATTGCCAATTGCTAGCAGGGTTGATAAGATATCAGGGGAGAAATTCTCCATCCCTCCAAGTCTCCTTGGGCTCCTACCCATCTTCTATGGCTCATAGAGTGAGAACCCCTACAAGCACTTGGATTCCAATCTTGAAGTATGCTCCATCTTCAGGACGCCGATGACAAGTGATGATATAATCAGGCTGACTTTGTTCTCCTTCTCACTCAAAGACAAAGCCAAAAAGTGGTATGATTCAAGAAGGGGCATCATGAGTTGGGGAGAGATGAAAAATGACTTATTGAGGAAATTGTACTCTATAGAAAGGTTGACACAAATGCGGCATGCCACAGCTAGTTTCAGCCTAGTAGATAATGAGTGATTTCACGAGGCTTGGGAAAGATTCTAAAAGATGTTGAAAAAATGCCCACATCATGAGATCCCTTTGTGGAAGCTAGTTCAGTCCTTCGACTCTGGTCTATCTCATGCAAGTCAAACTATAATGGATGCTCCTCTTGTGGAGGGGTTTTTATGGCTAAACCACATGAGGAGACATGGCCCTTGTTTGAGAGTTTGACAGAAAGTTCGAGGATAGAAGCTTCTAGCATGGTTAGTTGTAGTGACCTATCTTTTGGTGTGACATCTCCAACTCACAATGATTCAAGACCACAATTAATGAAAATTTTTGGTGAAATGGTGAGCTTTATGAGAAACCAAGTGACCAAAACTCCTTGTCATTTGGTCAATGCTATTGAATTCTATGGGGAAGAAAAAAACACCTCACTCCTATAGCTACCAGGAACCCCAAAGTCTAACATATAGCTCTAGGTTTGAGAAAGAGGTTATCTCTAGATTGAAAGTGTTTGATGATGTTCAAAGAGATGTTACAAGGTTAGAAGAGAGAATAGAGTATCTATCTTCCATAATTGCTCTCCAAGAAGAAAAATTGTCTTCAAAACCCATTATGAACCATCATGAAGTAAGTGGACCTATGGCTTCTTCACAAGTTTTCTACAGTCCACCCCCCATGCAAGTACATCCTATTCACTCCTTCCAAGGCTATCCTAATACTTACACTCCTCCACCACCTCCCTCATCACAAATTTCCCAATACTTCACCTTCCAATCCCAATTCTCTCCTCCCCCTCAATTCTCTTCTCCACCTCAATTTCAACCCCAAGTGTCACCTCCACCTCCTCCATAGACACAACATGCTCCCCCTATCCACCATGAGCAAGGTAGTGATATGATAGTTCTAAGGAGTGGGAAAACTCTTGAGTAGCCCACAAGTCAAAGAAAGGTTTGTAAAGAAAAGCAAAGGCAGTCAAGTGGTGATACTGTGATTGATATTGCTGAAAATGATGTTGTAATATCGCATGTTGAGTTTGGGATTCCATGTTTTCTCCCACAAACCCCTTCTGTAGGTCCTACCATCCCTAGTGTTCTGCCTAATATTCATGCAAGTAAGGCAAAAACAAGTGATCCTCCATTCATAGAAGCACTAGATGAGCCACCGGAATAGAAAAGGAGGAAAAAGCACAATATTGATATTCTTGAGGTGTTTTGCCAAGTGAAGGTGAACATTCCACTTTTGGATGCTATCAAGAAAATCCCATGATATGCCAAGTTCCTGAAGTACCTATGTACTATGAAAAGAAGGTTAACGGGGAGGATTCCAAAGAATGTGAGATTAACTGAACTAGTGAGCACCATCATACAACACTCACTTCCCATGAAGAGAAAGGACCCAGGAATCCCACTCATACCTAGTTACATAAGGAGACATCGCATAGATAGGTCCTTACTTGATTTGTTATCTAGTGTGAACTTGATGCCATACAATTTCTATGTTGAGATAAGTTTAGGCAAGTTGAAGCTGGCACATTGCACTCTCCAGTTGGCGGATAGATCCATAAAAGTGCCTAGGGGTAGAGTGGATGATGTCTTGGTGATGATAGATAAAGAAGAAGGCACGGTGTTCCCAGAGGATTTCATTATACTCGATATGGAGTCAGAGGATATGAAGATTCCCATCATTTTGGGAAGGTTGTTCTTATCTACAGATGATGCTGACATTCATGTGTGTAGTGGCACTATGACAGTCTCATTCATGGACATGAAGATCAACATCAACATGTACAAGACCCAAACCCAACTAGTCCGAGATAGGGATATTGGACATGATCACTTCACAAGACCAAATGGGCATTTGAGAGAAGGACACCAAGGTGAAGAAATTGGTGATGGTTATTGTGATGGAAGGGATGAGGAACCTAGATTGAGTGCAAAGGAGGGATGCATGTTTTACAAGAATGGACACATGAGAATTCCAAATGGATGAATGAATGAAGAATCACCAACAAGCCTAGCTGAAGGCAAGAAACTCAACGCTTGTGGGAGGCAACCCACCTAGGTTTGGGAATTTTAGACCCAACCTCACATTTTTGATACATTTGCTTGTTTTTACATTTTTCCAACAAAACACACACACACACACTTGTATTTGGTAGTTTTTGTGTTGTTTTGAGATGTTCATGTGAGAACAGAGTGAAATGAAGAAGAATGGACGAAATTTTGACAAAGAATCAATGGAATATCAACTTAAGATAAAATTATTGACGTTTGAACAAGATTTGAGTGTCATACTACAGTTACATTGCCCACCACGACCATGGTGACATGGAAAAGCGTGGTGGTGCACTCACTTCAACAGATAAATCATCAAAAATTGAGAAAATCAACTAAGTATAGGATCAGAGAAGAACGGTCGTGCAAGGTAGCACGACCGTGTTACCTGAATCCACCACGACCGTGCCGTGCAGAACGGCCGTGCTATAGCCTGATTCCAGCAACTTAACTTAGAATTTTGTAAAATTCCAATTCACTTGCTCATTTCTTCGAAGAACAAAATGATCGTGCTCCGCATCCTAGAACCCGTGCAGCCTTCCACCCACCCTCTCTAGCCCTCGAATCTTTACTAAATAACCCTCAACTCATTCTAAATCATACCCCCACCATTTCCACTACCTTAATCTCCAGATTCCACCAATTTCCATCCACAAAATCACCATTTTCTCTCCATTCTACCCCAACAGCCCCGCTCTTCAGAGAAATTCGAAATTTGTTAATTTCTCCTCCATTTTCTAGGAAGAATGAAGAATTTTGCAAGGAAAACAGTGGAGAAGACTAGGGATGTCATCCCTGATAACACCCAAATCTACGCATATTGTTTATCCATTTTATCTATAGTTCCATATCACCTTGGCTTTAATATCCCCCTCTTTGCTCATGTTTTGGTCTTTTCTTATTCACTTAGATAAAGTAACTAATTATCCAATTATGTAGCTAAATAGCCAATATTGGATTAGCATGCACCAAACACAAATGAACTATATTTACATACTCTCTCTCTGCTAAATTGTGGCCCAGTGAATTATACTGCCTGATATTTTCTTTAACGATCATTACTGTCTTATCCTTAATCCTGGGCCCAGTTCTTCTTTAATTACTTGATTTCATTGTTTAAACCTTTTCTGTATATCCATGCTCAAACCAATGGATTTAATTCCTAATTTAATTGGGTTTATATCTCATGTGCATGTCGATTGGGAGCATGTGGGCCCTATCTTCTCAGCCCTATATCAATTTCAGCCCTTACATTAGGCTCGGTCAACCTTGGTCAACGGACCCTTGTTCATTCTCTCTTGCGGCTCCGCTTCTTCTACCCTAATCATGACCGTAATTCACAGGAATTGTGATCGTGTTTCCTTTCACCTCTTGCCTGTGGTTTTCCCTCCAACAGATCACGCGCGCGATCTTTATCGCGACCGTGGTGCCATCGACTCTGCCCGCGATTCTCAGAAATCACGACCTAACTGCAATCGCGACATCCCTTCCTGATACTCAGAACCGTGATCAGCAGAGTATCGTCGCTCCTTCACCTGCAATGCCATCTCAGTCTTCCACAAACCAACACCCACAATGACCATCCCTGGACACCGCGGTCACACTCCTACAGACTGCGACCACCATCTTCCTTCATCCACCCACCGCAGTTCACATGTCCAGCTTCCTCTCTGCTCTTCCCTGGGCCATGACTTGCCGCCACCAACAGCGCATGTGTCTCTTCTCAATTGCCTCATCCCCTGCAGACCTGGTCGAGGTGCAGCACCCAGCAGCAATGCTGCTCCACATACACCTACACCACAACTCCATCATCAACGAGACCTCGGCCTGCTTCTCTTATGATCGCGACCGTGATTGTTTCTCCCCTAGCCGCGACCACGGCAATCTGCTAATGCAACCACAACCCGCTCCCAGACTAAGCCCCCTTGCCGCAGCGCTTCCAACCTCAACTCGACATCACCTATAGCAATCACTGCGACTCCATCACCTGCCAACCATCACTACCCGTGAATCAAGAATCATGATGACCCTCCCAACATCACGACCTGGGCTTCCACCCACCAAGATCACGATCCTTCCTCTCGCCCCAGCACATTCAGCGTCGACTCGCTAGCAGATTGCGACCTACTCGCCCTGTGCCCCACCAAGCAACCATAGTGTCGTCGTCTTTTCATCACCTCACTCTCACACCCACGCCAGGGCGGAAGGGACCTCCGACCTCTTCACAGCCAGCACCCACTCCTAGACCGTGACCTGCCGGCTACCTCCTCCAACCACCAACGCTGCTTCATTCTACACCTCGACCTCACCAGCACCACCGCAATCAGGCCTCCAACAACTAACCACGATTGCGGTATCAACTAATCGTGATTGTGATTCCACTAATCACGACCAAAAGAGGGTAGAAAAGAAAGACCGCAACCTGAACACGGAAGAGATCGTGATCGTGAAAAAGATCGCGACCTACAGAACAACTAATCACGACCATGATCTGGGTTCCTGTAAACCAACTTAACTCACGACTAGCTCCGTGCATGTAAATAGAACAACACCCCCACTTTCAAGGGGGGCATCTAGCCTTGAGGCCAAACGGCTCCTGGGTCGTGTCCAGATGCCAGAAGGCTTCCGAGTTGGAGCCAGAGCCTCGGGGAAGGATCCCAAGGTCTGAGAGAACCAAGGCAACCCATCTACATGCTCCAGTAGCAACCAGCCTTCACTCTCTCTCTCCTCTATCTCCATCTCAGATCTACTCTTTCCAAGGGTGAAAACCAAGAAGAGAGTAGATATGTGCTACATTCATCCTCACCACCAAGGAGAGAGAATATCCGCATCACCACCCTCCTCCACTGCTGGTCTACGATCTCTACAGGAGGAAGCTGAGTAGAGAGAAGATCAGTCTACACCAACATCCTCTCACATCCACATCCACCGAGAAGCTATTTGGAGTAGATCTACACAGAGAGAGAGAGCCAAGGAGTCCAGAAGGGCAAAGAGGAGGACCAAGGAACGAGATTCAACCTACACTGAGACTGAGGAGTGAGAGTCACCTTTCTTCTATAGACTATATCTCTTTCTTCTTCTCTTTCATTCTACTGCATTCCTTTGTTTCTTGTACAAATGATGTTCATCCGTCTTTGTTCGGTGCTAACCATGCTTGTCTATGGCTAGTTAGCTCCTTCTTGGCTATGTAGCTTGATCTGGGCATATATATGTACGTTTACCTTAAGCAAGTAGATTCATATCATATCTTGTATGTTGCATGTTATACTTTCTCTTTATAGTGATGATTGCTAGTTTGGTTGGTCTCTTACTAGTTTGAACCGCTATTTCTGCCTGTATTAAGAGATCCATTGTCGGAATGGTTAGATAAGATAGTTTGGATCCAAACCCGAGAGGAGGATGATCCAAGGTATTATGTTCCTCACATCCTGGAATATCCTAAGACCTGAGAGGGAACTTAGTATATTCTGAGGTGTTGATATGTCATTCCTTGAGAGAGGGTCGATGACATATCGCTGATGCTTTTAGTCACGCGTCGCGAGAGAGA
Organism: Alisma plantago-aquatica; assembly: GCA_963693085.1. Classification (NCBI taxonomy): domain Eukaryota; kingdom Viridiplantae; phylum Streptophyta; class Magnoliopsida; order Alismatales; family Alismataceae; genus Alisma; species Alisma plantago-aquatica. The sequence continues at coordinate 373,371,325 of OY856412.1, forward strand.
GTGGGACGACCCACAGGACAGATGCCACTGTGCGTACTAGATGCTTGCTTAGGTGTTTGAGGGTTGTCTATGCTCGCGAACGAGTGCATAGACTATCCCGTTTGTGGTTACATAGCTAGGAACTCTCTTTCTCTGATTATTAGAACCACGAGCTCTGTTTTGTTTTTTTTTCTTTCCTTTTCTTTGTTTTATTTTAAATCGTGACAACCCGCTAGACTAGTTCTAGCATATATTTTCATCACATATCTTTTTGGCTTATCTGACCCAAGAATGAGATTTGTTGCGTCCTAGACGTCACCATGTCCCTGTGTTCGACCCCGTATATCTACCTCGACCCCATAATAAAAGTTGTGGGGGCCTAGAAGGTTTCGGGTTATAAATTAAGAGTTCGATTCATTCTGAATCTGTGTTCGTATTCTGGACGCATGATTCAGGCTGATCAACTTTTTGGCGTCGTTGCCGGGGATGTGGATTGCCACGTTTACTCGCCTAAAGGATTTTGTTCTGTCACTATAAGCCTGTATATATATGCATAGTTTTTCTTTTGTATTAACATATTTGTTCATATATACTAAATACCTTTTATCTTTCTTATAAATTTTTTTAGCCATGGATCTCGCTTCAGTGAGACAAGTCATCTTGTCCACCTGTCCTCCTGAGTTTTTCCGCAGTTCCAACTATTGGCAAATAATTGAAGGTCGTGCTCTACATCTAGTCGAGTTATACTTACCTCCGATGTCGTCATGTGTCGAGATTCCTACAACGGCGACTGCAAGTCAAGCCTCAACCCCTATGCTATCATGGGATAGAGAACTGATTAAGGCGGTGGAGTTGTTTGGGGAAAGTGTTCAAGCACTCACCGCCTCAGCTCATCATCCCCAAGAAAATGTCCATCCGCTCCAGGTACTATTAGATAAATAGGAGCGTCAACGCCAATTGGTAACAAATATTTCAAACCGCAGTAGTAGTATGCTTCAAACTATCGAACAAGGATTCATCCTAAAGCATCAATTTGATATAGTGGATTCCCCTTATATGTGCATGGAAGAATCGAAGGGTCTCGAAAGCATTGCTGCTCAAGTATAACAACTTCATGATTAAGATGTTGAACAAGGCAGGAGGCTCCAAGAGCTCATCGATTTGGTTACAATCCAATTACAACTGCCATCACAAGACAACGAAGTCATTAGTCATCAAGACCATTCCATTGGGTCTGAAGTTGAATATGCATCACCATCCTATTCAGACCATCCACTGGATTCACTGGGATTTTTCTGTGAAGACCAACCCACTCCGGGAAACCCTTCATTCTATCCAGATGGTCCATATGATGAACTAATGGAAGATATGAATCATAGATGTGAATGGGTCTATGATGATGATTATGAAGACTCGAAAAGGCAATCAACCTCACATCTAGAAGGTTGGTTTGAGGAAATAGAGTCAGATATTGAACCAGGCCAGAGTGACGTCTCTCATATTGAGACTTGTCACTTTTCTTTGAGCAATACGCCAACCATTGTCTGGAACAACTTGTTCAATGACAATGACGATGACTGTTGCTCGACATGGAGCGATGAGGATACCAACGACGATGAGCCAGAACAACACGAACTTACAATCACCACCATCCCTCCTCAAGGCTTGGTGGAACTCAAGGGTGGTAGATAGACAGTTCACTACAACATGGTTGTTGAGCATGAAGAAACCCCAGACCCCGCAGAACATCAATCATACTCTTCTGGGGACACTTCATGTTCAGAAGATGATTGGATGACCCAGACTGTATATAGTAGTTTATCTGAGCATCCAACCTCAAATGTAGAGATGGAGAGAGAAGATATAAGTCCTCTAAAAGACATCCAACCTCTCTCATCCATCTCATCCTTTGTCAACATCGTAGGGCCTTCCTATTCAAATTTTTATCTTGAAAGGTACCCTGAGGATGATATGCCAAAGAATTCATCATAGTGCAGTTCAAGTCAATTCCAGCACAGTGATGCCTTCACAGAGTCACCGGATTACGTTCCTCTAATTCATAATTGGAAGGGCCAACACATCTTCCTATTCTACTCTGATTATGCGGTGGAACTCGTCGGCGAGACACAGGTGACACTGGTCCCAAAACTTAGGATTTGGGATCCCAGTGTGGGTATCGTGGGGCAGCCACCCCCTTTTCTCTTACCCACCCTCCCACCCTTTTATTACAATAATTTTGCTTTTCATGTTTTTATTAGTTAGTTTCTTTCCTCTAATTGTTTTATATCATCCCATCCATGCATCATCTTTAGAACTTCAATAACTGCCATTAAAAATCATGCATTCCTGCCTCACTATTTCAAGTTTAAGTCTTGCTCGAGGACGAGCAAAATTTTAAGCTTGTGCTGGTGGGCTTCGCCCTTCTTTCTCTTCACCCTTCTTGCATGCATGTTTATTTCCTACATTTAGTTTTAAATTTTCGAAAATTTTCTTCTTTTTAGCTTTGCAATTATGGCTATATGGTGTGAATCTAATAGACAAATGCTTGACTTTATGCCTAAATGCATAGTTTTCATCTTAAAAAATTGCTTGACTTTTTGCTTGACTTTCTCTTTGACTCTTTCCTTAAGTTTGGTAATAAATCTAAGGTTATGTCCCTTTTTCATAGCTTAGATCTAAATTCCCTTGATCTATGTCATGAATAGTGAATCCATGGTAAAGGACCGTTGGAATGAGCTAAAACATGATCAAAGACTCCTAGCTGCAAATTCACAAGCTTGACACTATTCTAAGGATTCTTGAATCATAATTGCAACTTCTCACATGAGTATCAATGGATTAATGATGGGTTTTGAGATATGATCAAGATGAAGTGTTTTCCTTGATGGACTATGTGCCTTCTCACATTAGATTGAGTCAAAAAGACGAAAAATATGAAAATGTGCAAAAGAGGTTTGGCCGCCCACAAAATCCCAAAATATCTATATAGTTCTCACCCAAGTCTACAAATAGAATGGAGATGATAAAAGCCTGAGTGTGAACAATAAATGAGTGTTGCTTTCTCTTTTAAGAGAGTTGAGGATGGTGCCCAGCCGGTGTATGACTGCGCTCACAAACGCGAGTATGTCGTGCCTGGTAGTATCATTCCAAAAGCTCATTAGAGAGTCATTAGGAACCCCTAGGTTACCTATGAGATCATCTCAATAGCAGGGTTGGTTCGAGCGTAGTACGAGGAGTTCATCTCACTACTTTGGACCAACTAGTTTGGACTGCAGGGACTGTTGCTCATTACATGGACCAACCTGACGTAGATCGAGATCCTCAGAAGTCATTAGAGTCTTTTGCTTTGTTTCTTAGGACATGAATAAGTGAGATGCATTGTTCGTGATTGGTATGCATGGATTCATGGTGATGACTCATTGCCCATCACCCACATGATCACCTATGTGAAAATTCTTTCATGTTTAATAATTATGATTCAAACCCTCATGAGTATCGACAGGCTGTAGTGAATTTGCTTCATCTTGCCTGGACAATCCTTTGATCTTGCTTTGGCAGGACTGTGGTTGATTTGGTGAGGGTTTGTTCTAAAATGACATGGATATAAAGTATTGATGTGTTAACTCTTTTCTTAACCTCAGCATCTATTGCCAAGCTTAATTTGGATGTTATATTTTATTCTTTGAGAACAGTCTTGCTTGAGGACAAGCAAGTTTTAAGCTTGGGGTAGTTGATAACACCCAAATCTATGCATATTGTCTACGCATTTTATCTATAGTTCCATATCACCTTGACTTTAATATGCCCCTCTTTGCTCATGTTTTGGTCCTTTTCTTATTCACTTAGATAAACTAACTAATTATCCAATTATGTAGCTAAATAGACAATATTGGATTAGCATGCACCGAACATAGATGAACTATCTTTACATACTCTCTCTCTGCTAAATTGTGGCCCAGTGAATTATACTGCCAAATATTTTGTTTAACGATCATTACGGTCTTATCCTTAATCATGGGCCCAATTCTACTTTAATTACTTGATTTCATTGTCTAAACCTTTATGTATATCCATGCTCAACCCAATGGATTTAATTCCTAATTAAATTGGGTTTATATCTCATGTGTAGGCCGATTGGGAGCATATGGGCCCTATCTTCTCGGCCCTATATCCATTTCAGCCCTTGGATTAGGCTCGGTCAACCTTGGTTAATGGACTGTTGCTCCCTCTCTCTCGCAGCTCCACTTCTTCTACCCTAATCGGGACCGCAATTCACAGGAACCGCGATCGCAATTCCTTTCACCTCTTGCCTGTGGTTTTCCCTCCAATAGATCGTGCCCACGATCTTTATCGCGACCGTAACACCATCGACTCTGCCCACGATTCTCAGAAATCACAACCTGACTGCAATTGTGACCTCCCTTCCTGATACTCAGAACTGTGATCAGCAGAGCAGCGTTGCTCCTCTACCTGCAACACCATCTCAGTCTTCCAAAATCCAACACCCACCGCGACCATCCCTGGAAACTGCGGTCACACTCCTACAGACCGCAACCACCATCTACCTTCATCCACCCACCGCAGTTCACATTTCCACCTTCCTCTCCGCTCTTCCCTGGGCCACGACCTGCCGCCACCAACACCGGAGGTGTCTCTTCTCAACTGCCTCATCACCTGCAGACCTGGTTGAGGTACAACACCCAACAACGACACTACTCCACATCCACCTGCACCACAACTCCGCCGTCAACAAGACCTAGACCCGCTTCTCTTATGATCGCGACCGCAATTGTTGCTCCCCTAGCCGCGACCGCGGCAATCTGCTAATGCAACCACGACCTGCTCCTAGACTAAGCCCCCTTGCCGCAACACTTCCAACCTCAACTCGCCATCACCTGCAACAATCACCGTGACTCCATCGCCTGCCAACCATCGCGACCACCCTCCCAACATCACAACATGGGCTTCCACCCACCCAGATCGTGATCCTTCCTCTCCCCCCAGCATGTTCAACGTTGACTCGCCAACAGATCGTGACCTACTCACCCTGCGCCCCATCAAGCACCCACATCGTCGTCGTCTCTTCATCACCTTGCTCTCACACCCACCCAGGATGGTAGGGACCTCCCCCTCTTCACAACAAACACCCGCTCCTAGACCGCGACCTGCCTACTACCTCCTCCAACCACCAACGCTGCTTCGTTCTACACCTCGACCTCACGAGCACCCTCGCGGGCATGCCTCCAGCAACTAACCGTGATTGCGGTATCAACTAATCGCGACTACGATTCCACTAGTCGTGACCAAAAGAGGGCTGAAAAGAAAGACCGCGACCTGAACACAGAAGAGATCGCGATCGTGAAAAAGATCGCGACCTACAGAAAAACTAACCGCGACGGCGATCTGGGTTCCTATAAACCAACTTAACTCAAATAGCACGTGCAAGGCACATGCCACGACCAGCTCCATGCCTATAAATAGAACATCACCCCCCACTCTCAAGGGGGGGGCATCCAGCCTTGAGGCCAAACAGCTGCTAGTTCGTGTCCAGATGCCGGAAGGCTACCGGGTTGGAGCTCGAGCCTCGGGGAAGCATCCCAAGGTCTGAGAGGACCAAGGCAGCCCGTCTACATGCTCCAACAGGAACCAACCTTCACTCTCTCTCTCCTCCGTCTCCATCTCAGATCTACTCTCTCCAAGGGTGAAAACCAAGAAGAGAGTAGATCTGTGCTACGTTCATCCTCACCACAAAGGAGAGAGAAGACCCACATCACCGCCCTCCTCCACTACTGGTCTACGATCTCCACAGGCAGAAGCTAAGGAGAGAGAAGATCAGTCTACACCAACATCCTCTCACATCAACATCCACTGGGTAGCTATTTGGAGTAGATATAGAGAGAGAGAGCCAAGGAGTCCAGAAGGATGAAGAGGAGGACCAAGGAACGAGATCCGGCCTGCATGGAGACCGAGGAGCGAGAGTCACCTTCCTTCTACAGACTATATCTCTTTCTTCTTCTCTTTCATTCTACTACATTCCTTTGTTTCTTGTACAAATGATGTTCATCTGTCTTTTTTCGGTGCTAACCATGCTTGTCTATGGCTAGTTAGCTCCTTCTTGGCTATGTAGCCCGATCTGGGCATGTATATGTACTTTTACCTTAAGCAAGTAGATTCATATCATATCTAGTATGTTGCATGTTCTACTTTCTCTTTCTAGTGATGATTGATAGTTTGGTTGATCTCTTACTAGTTTGAACTGCTATTTTTGCCTGTATCGAGAGATCCGTTGTAGGAATGGTTAAGATAAGATAGTTTGGATCCGAACCTGAGAGGAGGACGATCCAAGGTATTTTGTTCCTAACATCCCGGAATATCCTAAGACCTGAGAGGGAACTTAGTATATTCTGAGGTGTTGATATGTCATTCCTTGAGAGAGGGTCGATGACATATCACGGATGGTTTTAGTCACACGTCACAAGAGCGAGTGGGACGACCCAAGGACAGATGCCACTGTGTGTACTAGATGCTTGCTTAGGTGTTCGAGGGTTGACTACGCCCAGGAACGAGTGCATAGACTGTTTCGTTTGTTGTTACATAGCCAGGAACTCTCTTATCTCTGATTAGTAGAACCACGAGCTCTGACTTGTTTTGTTTTCTTTCCTTTTCTTTGTTTTATTTTAAATTGTGACAACCCGCTAGACTAGTTCTAGCATATATTTTCATCGCATATCGTTTTGTCTTATCTGACAAAAGAACAAGATTTGTTGCGTCCTAAACGTCACCACATCCTTGTTTTGGTGAAAATTCTTTCATGTTTAATAATTATGATTCAAACCCTCATGAGTATCAACATGTTGTAGTGAATTTGCTTAATCTTTCCAGGACAATCTTTTGATCTTGCTTTGGCAGGACTGTGGTTGATTTGGTGAGGGTTTGTTCTAAAATGGCATGGATCTAGAGTATTGATGTTTTAAACTCTTTTCTTAACCTCAACATCTATTCCAAGCTTAATTTGGATGTTATCTTTTGTTCTTCGAGCACAATCTTGCTTGAGGACAAGCAAGTTTTAAGCTTGGGGTAGTTGATAACACCCAAATCTATGCATATTGTCTATGCATTTTATATAGTTCCATATCACCTTGGCTTTAATATGCCCCTCTTTGATCATGTTTTGGTCCTTTTCTTATTCACTTAGATAAAGTAACTAATTATCCAATTATGTAGATAAATAGCCAATATTGGATTAGCATACACCGAACACATATGAACTATCTTTACATACTCTCTCTCTCTGCTAAATTCTGGCCCAGTGAATTATACTGCCTGATATTTCGTTTAACGATCATTACTGTCTTATCCTTAATCATGGGCCCAGTTCTGCATTAATTACTTGATTTCATTGTCTAAACCTTTCTGTATGTCCATGCTCAACCCAATGGTTTTGGGTTTATATCTCATGTGCAGGCCGATTGGGAGCATATGGGCCCTATCTTCTCGGCCCTATATCCATTTGAGCCCGTAGATTAGGCTCAGCCAACCTTTGTCAATAGACCCTTACTCCCTCTCTCTTACAGCTCTGATTCTTCTACCCTAATTGTGACCGCGATTCACAGGAACCGCGATCACGGTTCCTTTCACCTCTTGCCCACGGTTTTCCCTCCACCAGATCGCGCTCGCGGTGCCATCGACTCTACCCGCAATTCTCAGAAATCACGACCTGACTGAAATCTTGACCTCCCTTCCTGATACTCTGAACCGTGATCAGTAGAGTAGCGGCGCTCCTCCACCTTCTATGCCATCTCAGTCTTCCACGATCCAACACCCATCGCGACCATCCCTGGAAACTGCAGTCACACTCCTACAGACTGCGACCGCCATCTGCCTTCATCCACCCACCGCAGTTCACATGTCCACCTTCCTATCTGCTCTTCCCTGGGCCATGACCTGCCGCCACCAACACCGTAGGTGTCTCTTCTCAACTGCCTTGTCATCTACAGACCTAGTCGAGGTGCAGCACCCATCAGCGACGCTGCTCCACATCCACCTGCACCACAACTCTGCCGTCAACAAGACCTCGACCTGGTTCTCTTATGATCGTGACCGCGATTGTTTCTCCCCTAACCACGACTGCCGCAATCTGCTAATGCAACCATGACTGGCTCACAGACTAAGCCCCCTTATCGCAGTGCTTCCAACCTCAACTCCCCATCACCTGTAGCAATCACCGCGACTCCATCGCCTGCCAACCATCGTGACCCATGAATCAAGAATCGCAACCACCCTCCCAACATCGTGACCTGGGCTTCCACCTGCCAAGATCACGATCCTTCCTCTCGCCCCAGCACGTTCAATATCGACTCGCCAGCAGATCGTGGGCTACTCACCCTATGCCCATCAAGCAACCACAACGTCGTCGTATCTTCATCACCTCGCTCTCACACCCACACCAGGGCGGCAGGGACCTCCACCCTCTTCACAGCCAGCACCCGCTCCTAGCCCGCGACCTACCTTCTACCTCCTCCAACCACCAATGCTGCTTCGTTCTACACCTCGACCTCACTAGAACCCCTGCAGGCAGGCCTCCAGCAACTAACCGCAATCGCGGTATCAACTAATCGCGACCACGATTCCACTAATCACGACCAAAAGAGGGCAGAAAAGAAAGACCGCGACCTGAACACCGAAGAGATCACAATCATGAAAATGATCACGACCTGCAGAACAACTAATCGTGACTGTGATCTGGGTTCCTACAAACCAACTTAACTTGAATAGTATGTGCAAGGCACATGCCACAACCAGCTTCGTGCCTATAAATAGAACAACACTCCCCACTCTCAAGGGGGGCATCCAGCCTTGAGGCCAAACGACTGCTGGTTCGTTTCCAGACGCCGAAAGGCTGCCGGATTGGAGCCAGAGCCTCAGGGAAGCATCCTAAGGTCTAAGAGGACAAGGGTAGCCCATCTACATGCTCCACCAGCAACCAACCTTCACTCTCTCTCCTTCGTCTCCATCTCATATCTACACTCTCCAAGGGTGAAAACTAAGAAGAGAGTAGACTTGTGCTACGTTCATCCTCACCACCAAGGAGAGAGAAGATCATCATCACTGCCCTCCTCCACTGCTGGTCTATGATCTCCAAAGACAGAAGCTGAGGAGAGAGAAGATCAGTCTACACCAACATCCTCTCACATCCACATCCACTGGGCAGCTATTTGGAGTAGATCTAGAGAGCGAGAGAGCCAAGGAGTCCAGAAGGACGAAGAGGAGGACCAAGGAACAAGATTCGGCCTGCATGAAGACCAAGGAGAAAGAGTCACCTTTTTATATAGACTATATCTCTTTCTTCTTCTCTTTCATTCTACTACATTCCTTTGTTTCTTGTACAAATGATGTTCATCTGTCTTTGTTCGGTTCTAACCATGCTTGTCTATGGCTAGTTAGCTCCTTCTTGGCTATGTAGCCCGATCTGGGCATGTATATGTACTTTTACCTTAAGCAAGTAGATTCATACCATATCAAGTATGTTTCATGTTCTACTTTCTCTTTCTACCGATGATTGCTAGTTTGGTTGATCTCTTACTAGTTTGAACCTCTATTTCTACCTGTATCGAGAGATCCGTTGTAGGAATGGTTAAGATAAGATAGTTTGGATCCGAACCCGAGAGGAGGACGATCCAAGGTATTATGTTCCTAACATCCCGAAATATCCTATGACATGATAGGGAACTTAGTATATTCTGAGGTGTTGATATGTCATTCCTTGAGAGAGGGTCGATGACATATTGTTGATGGTTTTAGTCACACGTCACGAGAGCGAGTAGGATGACCCACATGACAGATACAATAGTACGTACTAGATTCTTTCTTAGGTGTTCGAGGGTTGTCTACGCCCGAGAATGAGTGCATAGAATGTCCCGTTTGTGGTTACATAGCCAGGAACTCTCTTTCTGTGATTAGTAGAACCACGAGCTCTATTTTGTTTTGTTTTCTTTCCTTTTCTTTGTTTTATTATAAATCGTGACAACCCGCTAGACTAGTTCTAGCATATATTTCATCGCATATCGTTTTGGCTTCTCTGACCCAAGAACAAGATCTGTGGCGTCCTAAACGTCACCACGTCCATGTGTTCGGCCTATATATCTACTTCGACCCCGTAATAAAAGTTGCAGGGGCCTAGAAGGTTTCAAGTTATACATTAAGAGTTTGATTCCTTCTGAATCCGCATTCGTATACCAGACACACGATTCAATCCGATCAATCCCCTACCAAAGGAAACTGAGGAACAACAACCCCTAGTTGATGGATGTCGAATTAGATGCAATGGTGGATCCTATCACAGAAGAGGTCTATGCACAGCCATAATGGGAGACACCATCGTCGTCGAGAGCATCACAACCACTGTTATCAGCTTCCTGGCCTCTGTCTCATCTGAGAGACCTTCAGCTTCAGCTACACAACCATCAGTCTTAGCCACACATCCGTCTATTTCTTCGATAGTACAACCGTAGCCAGAGCCACATCCACGACCGCATCGACGACTCTTGCTTGATGAGTAAGAAGATGCAGAGATGCAAGATATCGAGCAGCATGAGATACCACCACAGCCCCCCATCCACAGACCGAGGTCACCACCAGCAGGGCAAATGAACCTAAGCACGCGGAGTGCTTAACACGCAAAGTGATAGCAACTCGCTATGCGTGCCAAGAAACAATGGAGGCTATGGGCTTCTACACCTATTTCTAGGGTCTGATGGAGAAGATGAGATTGTTTGAGATCCTAACATTGCAGCAATATTCATATATTGAGCTGACTCGACAATTCTTTGCTATGCTGGAGAAAGCAACTAATGATGGCGAGAATGACATTAAAGTGATGATTGGATACAAGAGGTGGAAGATAACCTTAAAGATTTTGAATCAGATTTTTTCCCCGAGTGAAGAGATGGCAGCCCTCCTAGATGGAGGAAACACATAGAATGATTCTAGTTCCACATATCTGGAAATATGTAAATGCTTCACCAGTCAGAGTACATTTGTAGTGGGGAAATCCAAGACGAGTGTCATCCATAGTCCATTCCTCTACTATGTTCAGAAGGTGTTAGCAAACACCATCTTTGGCAGGTACAAGAACCAAGGCAGCTGCATAAAGAAAGATCTTTTTGTACTTGGATGACGAAGGAGAGGCATGTAAACCTGGGAGCGTTACTTAGTACTTGGATGACGAAGGAGAGGCATGTAAACCTGGGAGCGTTACTTATTGAGCATATGAGGACAATCTTGTTCAAGAGAACAAATTCTTTTGTAATGGGAGGGATAGTGATGTCAATATCCACTGCCTTAGGACATGACATGACAAGTTACACAAAGGCAGAAGGAGAAAAGTTGGTTGATTTGCATTACTTGACTTGCTCTTCCATGATTACAGTTGTGGATTAAAAGATCATTTACCTAGTCAACCCACCATGCCTAGGAGCCCCCTTGGATCTGCCTTACCATACTCCACCCCTCATGCCACAATATGGACCCATGCAGGATTTTCTGGAGAAATTGAGGAGGTAAGAGGAAGAGAACCCCAGAGGAGAGGACATCCTTGAGGTGAGTTTTGCAGAGGGTCTAGGAAAACCCTCACAGGAAGCTAAGCAGAGGTGGGCGACGGAGCAAAGAGCGGCACGGCGAGGGAGACAGTGAGAAGAGAGGATAGGGGCGTTAGAGCTACAACAGCCCTCAATGAATGCATATGATATGAGTACTATTCATCCACAGTTGGAGAGCATTTAGGTGACACAGGATAGGATATTGCAAGCACAGGAAGGCTTTCAACGAACATAGGATGCCATGTGGTTGGACCATCAACATATGCATTACCAGGTCAACCATCTTTACCAGTTCCAGAATGCCCATGCCCAGAGGAACCCACAGTGGGGTGAAGACTGGTGGAGTTCTTTAGCAGCTTTTTAGGACACCTTTCTACCCCCAGAGTCAGACTACTGGGGTTCCTACTACAGACAGGGAGGAGCACCCCCACCACCACCATGGTGATCATCTACCCTATCATCCTAGACTTTAGTGTCATGTTGAGGACAGTATGATTCAAAAGTTTGGGGTGGTAGGGCGGTATGCCCTTGATCCATTTTCACTCATTTTGTATCTCACCTACTGTTTACTTTTTGTTTATTGTTTTTCCCCTTTTTGCTTGTTTTGCTATCTAGTTTAGAGTTTACTGCTTTTCATACCTACATACCATGTAGTTTAATTTGTTGTCATTTTTGTGTAATTTAAAAAAAATTGCTCTTTTTACCATGCATTGCATATCATGTATATTTTCAATAATTTTTGCATATTATAAGCTAGGATTTGCTTGTTTGCTACTTTAAGTTTAATAATATAGTTTTAGATGTGATTGGAGGCAACTTGGCACCATTTTGGCCAATTTTTCCCAAATTTGGTATTTCTTGTCTAAAAAGTGTGTTTTGACCCAATCTCTACTGTTTTGAGTAAAAATGACGACCTTTGACAAATTAAAGTGAAATGTCATGATTTATTGCTAAGTGGTATCAATGTTTGAGTTTTTACATGTGTGTCACCTCTCTTATGATTGTGACTGATTTGATTGAATTGTGAGTTGAGCAAGCTTTAAACGCTTAGTGTTTGTGGAATCACTTGATTGATATATCAATTTCATCTTTTTCATTCATGTGGTGTGATATCTACGATGAAGTATTGGATTAATATTCATGTAGGATGTCTTATGTGGAGAATCATACGAATGACCCCTCTTTGATCTGACTAGTCTTCCACCGTATGCATACCCCTCTGCTTCATAAAAAGATGCCCTAGTGCACATAATCAGCTTGGCCACCTCCAAAAGTTTGGGGTGGCCATATCTTTATCTCTACACTTCACTCTATCCACCATATGCCCTATCTACACCAAGGGAAAGAAAAAAGAAAAGAAAAGGCAAAAACAAAATAAAAGGATGCTCCTGTTTAAGAGCATTCAAATAAAGAAAAGATGAGTGTGTAAAAACACTCCAAAAATCTTACTACAACCCTTTCTTCCATTTTCATACCCATTGATCTAGGAAACATCAAACATAGCTCATTTTGCCCTTATCTGCAGCCATGTGGGTCATTTGGTGTGATTTGAAACATAAGACTGAATGCATGAAGGTGAAACAACACTCCTAGTTGTCCTTGATTAACAGCAGCATGAAACGATTTACCCGGAACATTATGGAAGAAATATAGATAACTTGTGTATTCTATGCACTATATTTGAAGTTCATATGCTTCGTGCTCTTTTCATGATTGGATTGTGAAAGTAGGAGAGGAGAGAGGTGTAATGCATGTACTCAGTCATCTTTGATCCCATTCAGCAATAATCATCTTTTACATTGCATTTATCATTTCTTGCTTGTAGAAAATTTGTACAAAGATTGAGTTGGAGCATACTTGAGGACAAGTATGTTTCAAGTTTGGGATGGCGATTCAGCCCTATTTTAGGGCTTCATCTTGTGTCTTTTTTATCTTCAATCACATCTATACCTACTAGATTGCATGTTATTCCTCCCAATATGCTTATTTGTATAAAATGCACTTATGGACATTATTTACATGTTTTTCAGGCATTTAAACCACACTTTTTGGATGAGAGAGAGGAATGATCCTAGGGTTCCTCTTCCCTTGGAGAGGCCCAAAGTGAAGTCTGATGCTCCCTCAGCCTACCCCTAGTGGCCAAAGATCCATTGAAGCAAAGATGTCCAAGAAAATCCAAAGAACAAAATCAAAGTGTTGATCCAGGACCCACCACGATCGTGGTACCATAGAACCTTTGTGCTAGGTCACTTGTAAATCAATAGTGTCACCCCCAAGTCAAGCAGACAGCACCACGGTCGTACAACCAAGAATGGTCGTGCAAGGGACAACCACAATGGTTGTGCCACCTAGCACGGTCATGCTACACAACTGAAGAATGGGTGTGGCACAACACCACGACAACTATCACCTGGCTCACCACGGTCGTGCTAGACACCATTGCCGTGGCACCCTTACCCCACCACAGCCGTGGCGGCCCACCACGGACGTGCCAGTTTCAGCCCAAAATTGACCAAAAACCTATGATTTTGCCATTTTAGTTTCCACAACTGTCACGCCCCAATCTCACATTAACCACAAACCACGAGATTAGGACGTGACGGGATGGGATTTGAACATAAGCCAACCACTCTTCACCTTTTAAAACATTTTAAAGACGTTAATAGGAAAAACTGATTTATGCTGTAAAATGAAACTAAACAAACTGCGGAAGCATCTTTATTAACTGACTAGCAATATAAACAGAGTCTACAGCATTTTACATTGTTTGACATAAATAAAGCATAACAGTTAATTTACATCTTTACACATTCTCTCTCTCTCACACACACCTTGTCCCAAAGATCGAGGGGAAAGGACTAAGAGACCTCTAACTACTAACTACGAACCTTCTATTGACTAGGCGTTAGGATGAAACGATTCTTCAGATTTCCTACTGCTGATGATAACCTGAAAATGTTTTGAGTAGAGGTATGAGCCTACTCGCTCAGTGAATAGCATTTCACTTAGCTATCACTAAACAACTCATCAGGTTTATAAACTGAAAATAAACATATACGTAGAACTAAGCAAGGCAGTTCTAATAACATAACAAATATTCAGATAATAATCACATTTTAAATCATCAACATGTAATTCAGGTAGACAAATAGTTATATAAATTTACTGTGAACCTACATGATTATTTATTCATTTTATTATTATGCCCTAAATATATGCAGTGTACTCTGCATATAAAGATCCGCAACAAGTCCATGCTACGGTCCCACTGTACAAGACTTAGCGACACACCCGGGAAATGCTAAGTCTGACTACTCGTCCTGGTCTGCACAGGACCCAGGTTCTACGGCCTCAACGCACAACCACGTGTGCTGCACAACCACGTGTGATGCACAACCACGTGTGCTCCCAACTCCTCCTTAAACCTGAGTACACCGGCGGAGAGTCACAGAGTTACCTTCGTGACACAAGCACGAATGGTGTTAGATAACCAAGTTTTCATTTGTTATCGCAGTGCCATCGTGACACAAGCACGATTGTTGGTAGACACTGCCTCTCTCTTTCCTCGTTTGTCCGTGATACAAGCACGGATGATGTTGCAACACGAGTTTCACCCCAAAGTTGCAGACCCGTCTAAGGGGTTCTACGGTGTTAGGGCATCTAGGTCTATACTTGATTAACAAATAAACATTTAAACAGGAATATCACATTTCATGCATTTTGCACAATCTAAACATCACAAAAAGCACATATATAAAATTATCATAATTAAACATGATTCAGAATCATTTATCCAGTTTCAATGCTAAACAACTATATTTGAAATCAGTAAATACATTGCAACAATAATACAAGAAATTTCATCATTTTCATTAAGCATATCACGTAGTTCAATTCTAATGAATCTAACATACTCTATTGTATGAACTATACTGTTTAGAAGTTATATCAATTGATACAGAAGCAATTAAACAATTAATTTGAGTTAAATATTGATTTCTAAATGAACTACTACTCACACTTGAAACTTAGCCGACCACTCTGGGAATTCGGCCAATCAGTTGGAAACTCGGCCGATCCACCTGCAACTCGGCCGATCCAAACCCTGATCGATAACCTATAAAGGAAAACTCGGCCGAATCACACCCAATTCGGACGACCAAAATGCTGATTAATAATCCTAATAAAGGAACTCGGCCGAATCATACGCAATTCGGTCGAACGACGCACTGACTGGGAAACTAAAACGGACCTGAGTTTATTACTGATAAAAGGGTGAAATCCTACTCACCGCGTTTCGAATTGTCCGGGTTCGTCCAGAATTGCGTCTAAGGCCGGATTCTAGATGATTTCGGATCGTCTTCTACCTCTGGTCTTTTCCAGTTCACGAACCTGCTGCAACAACAACTTCACGCACAATCGGAAATCTTGGCTAGGGGCTGAATCGAAGCTAGGTGGTTGCAGATTCGTGATCTGAACTTCAAGCCGAGCTTGAGGGTGTCGATTTCATGTTGTTCTTCACGCCCAAACGGGCTCCTGGCCGAACCTGCTACTAGCAGTAGTTGCTTCTCACGTATATGTTGGAAATAGGCTCGATTGATAACTAGAACGTGGGCTAGGGCTGCGGATCTGAGCTTCAACCCTTAGGACGAACTCAAGGGCGTTGATTTGAGCTACTAGCTGCGCCCAGGAGGGCCTCTGGTCGGCATCCCGCACAGCAGCGGCTGCTGCTCGGCCGGCCGCTCAAGCAGGTCGAGGTACTGTCTAGAGCTAGGGCGGAAAGGGGAAGGAGGGGAGGAAGAAGAAGGGTGGAAGAAAGGCGCCTGGATCGGAGCTTGGAGCTCCAACAATCGCGCCCAAATCGCGGCTGGATCGGCCTGCTAGCAGAGCGCCGCCTCTGCGGCTATTTCTCGCTCTGTCGGGTGAAGGAGAAGGAATGGATAAGCGATAAAACAGAAAAGGAGAAATAAAATGATTATAAAGGAAAACTTGGAAAAATTGCATATTAGATCCAAGGAAAACAAAAATGTTATAACTTTCGCCTCGAGAGTCCAAATCGACTGATTCTTTTTGCAATGTTTCAAGCATGAAATTCTCTACAACCTTAAGGCAAGAAATCATCCAAATTAACTAGTATCACATGATCAAAACACTAATTGCAACTTGTGTACTTAATTCTACTTAATTAACTTAATTATTAACACTGCAATTATCATTAATTGCCTCAGGTGATTCAATCTTAGCTATTGATTCACATTTTGACTTATTTTGATTAACCATGATATTTAATTTGATATTCAACACTAATTGAGGTGTTTC
The DNA here is from genome assembly GCA_963693085.1 of Alisma plantago-aquatica. Lineage (NCBI taxonomy): Eukaryota > Viridiplantae > Streptophyta > Magnoliopsida > Alismatales > Alismataceae > Alisma > Alisma plantago-aquatica. Next base: position 373,388,220 of record OY856412.1, read on the forward strand.
ACGTAATTCGAGGTATTAATTAGTTAATCATGGAGTGGGTCATAACAACCTTTTCCCCTTAAATGAATTTCGTCCCGAAATTCCTAAAAGAGAAAGGAGACTTGTTATGCATTTCAAACTCAAGTTCCCACATGGCTTCTTATAAGTTAAGATTTCTCCACAAAACTATCACTAATGGTACCTCACAATTCGTGAGTTTCTTGATCCTCTGATCAACCATCTGCATTGGTCCCTTAACCTAGGACACATCTGATCTGATTCCAGATCGACCCACAAAACATTGTCTTTCCAGAACTGTTATAGCAGTATCTCACTTTATGGTAATTACCAAGAAATTATTATACTATACATGCAGACAAACTAAAATTCTTAAATAAACAGAATGCATGTCTATTTGGTACTAAAATTAAATCATGCAATTTAACTGTTAAACATCACTACATATCATACTGAGAATTGATATCAAAATACTTGATTCATCGTACACCCTATCCTTAGGGTTTCATTTGCATTGTTCATTCATCACATGCCAACACCCTACTCTTAGGGTTATCTCATTCACTAATCACATGGAAACACCCTACTCTTAGGGTTTCCATTATCTCACCTATTTGATTGCAATTCAAATCACGATATGGTATCATTATAGAACTGGCAGAGCAGTATATTCAAAATCATTGTAATTACTGAGTAATCTTTATATCTTACATGCAGACAAATTTAAAAAAAAAATTCATAAGTATTCCAAACTCAAATCAATTTTGGCACAAACATACTGAATTTCATGTAATTGAACATCCTATGACACCAATAAAAATAATTTTCTCCACTAATAAGAAACCATCTGTAATATTTATCAATTATCTGAAATTTCTCGAAGTACATGCATATTAACCAAATTCCTGGTTTATGCACCAGATAACTCAATTAAGAGTTATTTACATATCATATCATAAATATTTAATAGTACTTGAGAATTTCTGATAATATCTCAGAGAAATGTGCCAATTCATGTAAATGCCAGGTTACACACATTAACATAACAGGAAGCATGCAATTAGATTTATTTGCATATTTTAATGCTGTCTTGCTAACTTGGAATCATACATCTAATGATTTACCAAATCTGTGTTTTCTGGATTCATACTCAAACCGTACCATTATCAGTCATATATTTCTAAACTCAATATGATATGATTGAAACTAGATTATCAAGCAACCTAATTATTTTATCCATGTATATCTTAGTCAAGTCTCGAGACATCAAAAGTCGACTTAATATGAAGAAAGTGAGCAGACTAAATTAGTCTATCCACAATTATTCATATCGAGTCACAACCTCTAAGTGTCCTGGGTAATCTTACCACAAAATCCATTGTGATAAATTCCCATTCTCATTTAGGCAAAGAAAAGATTACAAGGTAGCTATAGATTTCTAGGGTTCAGCCTGAATCTACTGGTATACACTACCTTTAACCACATACTTAACTACATCCTTCTGCATGTCTGACCGCTTGTTCCAACTACTTAAGATTCATATACATCTTAGTGTTTCCTAAAAGCATAGCATACATGAAAACATACACTTCCATAAAAATCTTTTCTTTCAGGCTTTTCCCCTTAAAAGAATTTTACACTATCTCGAGGTACACACAACATGTCATGCTAAAACAACATCTTATCATCTAAAAACTTAAACTCTAGTCTCTTTTCCTCCTATCAAGTCATGCATAGTCTGGCTTAGCTCACTATCACTCTTTTGTAGTTCCTTGATCTGATCATAAGAAGTAGACTTAACTTACATCTCTACAATCAAATCACTCTGTGTTATTATCCTTAAGTCTAAGTCCAATTCCCACATTTCTACTAACATGTCTCTATTGAAACCTGCCATAGAGAATGCATTAACTGTTGAACTTGACTTTCTGCTGAAAACATCAGCCACCACATTCTCCTTACCAGGGTGATAATCTATTGTCACATCATAAAGATAGTGACACCATGTCTTAAAAACATGAACTACATCAGCTATCTTCATATCATATATCGGTAATACTCCGCTTTCTATGCTACTCTCTGATTGTTACATTTTAGGTTTATGTTTTACTCTTTTCTCTAAGTCATTTCTTGTTGTTCATGTACCATTCAGATTATCTACTTTAAAACCCTAGATCACTATCAAAGCCGGTTTACTTTTCATAGAACAAATCTCAAGATCTTATTTTACAAAAATACTAGTATTCAAGGTTACATCACTAGTGATATCTCTTAAACCACTACAACTTTAATCATTCTAGGGTTTTGGTCCTTATCAATAACATAGCATTATTGTGTGTGTGTATGGTCGATCATATAGATCAATTTGAGTTGCTTGGGTCAATAGCATATTAACCCAACACTCAACTTTAATTATATTGGCTGAAAATTCAATTTTCATAATAGTTTCTATAATTCATTTATTAAACAGCTAACAGAAGCTCCAAAAATTCTGGAAATTTTATATGTTGTGCCTAATGAAATTCTAGACGTCCAGTACAAATTTGAGATCATTTCAAGTTATTAATAATTAAATAAAAATCGAACAGTGCACTGCTATATTGCAGTCTGCAGCAGGTTCGGCTGAGTTACAAACTCGGCCGACACCCTTGCTGTAGAGGTCAAAAGTCATCCAAAAATTACACATATTGTACAGAGTGTCTAAAATGGTGTCTTTCAAGCAAAGATAAAATTTGAGATCAATTGGATATACCAATAAAAAGATCAAATTCAATTACCACACTGCTATATAAATCTGGAAATGTGATCGGTCGAGTTTGAAACTCGGACGATTAACAGGTCAGAACATATTTCAAAAATTCTCATATTTTCCAATGTTGTTCACATTTAATATATCTAAATCATATCCAAATTTTAGCCAAATCAGAGTTACAAATAAAATACTAAAAATCATTTAGTGAGACATTCTATTTATCAAATTCTGTATGCATATGTCATTTGAATCCTAATTTGGGCCAATTAAGGTCTATGCTTCTCAAACCCTAATTCTCAAGACAAAAGAACATTTAGACCTATATTCTTATTTTACTTGTTAATAGGAGTCATTAGATCCCAGTAAAGCATTTGCCATCCGGACCAGGCCGAACCTATAGTCCTGAAGCCAAGAGCTACTCGGGATTAATCAACCCCTATTAATCTTAAACATGTGGAAAGAATATCCACTTAGGGCAAACTCAATTAAACACAGTTTTGGGTCTACATTATTACAAAGGAAACAAACATTAAACAATTCACGTCATGACTCAACAATATAAAAGAATCATGTTTATTTTACAAACTGGAAATTTCATTTCATGCATATAAAAGCATTTCTAGTGATCTTTAAATCAGATAAACAATAATAGACAAGAGTTGAATCGCATCTTATATGTAATCTCTTTATTCCTTTATTAATTTCTTATTTCATAACCCTAAGATTTCTAGGGTTTCCCTCTAGCCTATCCTTCCTCTGTATACCTGGCCAGGGCATCCAGAGAAGAACAGACAAAGTAGCTTGATATTGGTCAATCTAAGTATTCAGACACCTGGTCAGGGTATCTAAACACTCAGATCTTCCAGAGCTAAAACACATCATTCATTATTCGTCTTACTTATAACCTTATCTTTTGACCCTAACGATTCTTAACGACTTATCTTAAGCTCATTACTTGATTCTCGTGACCACATCCTCTTCCTGCTATCTACAATAGTATAACAGAACACTTCCTGTTAAAAAAATTATAGATAGAAGAAAGACACCTAAACCTTAATCCTATTGGTCTCTTATCGTCCCCTGACCTTGAGTAACTACGTACTCAAACCAAAGCTCTGATACCAAAATTGTCACGCCCCAATCTCACATTAACCACAAACCACGAGATTAGGACGCGACAGGATGGGATTTACACATAAGCCAACCACTCTTCACCTTTTAAAACATTTTAAAGACGTTAATAGGAAAAACTGATTTATGCTGTAAAATGAAACTAAACAAACTGCAGAAGCATCTTTATTAACTGACTAGCAATATAAACAGAGTCTACAACATTTTACATTGTTTGACATAAATAAAGCATAACAGTTAATTTACATCTTTACACATTCTCTCTCTCTCTCTCACACACCTTGTCCCAAAGATCGAGGGGAAAGGACTAAGAGACCTCTAACTACTAACTACGAACCTTCTATTGACTAGGAGTTAGGATGAAATGATTCTTCAGATTTCCTGCTGCTGATGATAACCTGAAAATGTTTTGAGTAGAGGTATGAGCCTACTCGCTCAGTGAATAGCATTTCACTTAGCTATCACTAAACAACTCATCAGGTTTATAAACTGAAAATAAACATATACGCAGAACTAAGCAAGGCAGTTCTAATAACATAACAAATATTCAGATAATAATCACATTTTAAATCATCAACATGTAATTCAGGTAGACAAATAGTTATATAAATTTACTGTGAACCTACTTGATTATTTATTCGTTTTATTATTATGCCCTAAATATATGCAGTGTACTCTGCATATAAAGATCTGCAACAAGTCCATGCTACGGTCCCACCGTACAAGACTTAGCGACATACCCGGGAAATGCTAAGTCTGACTACTCGTCCTGGTCTGCACAGGACCCAGGCTCTACGGCCTCAACGCACAACCACATGTGCTGCACAACCACGTGTGCTCCCGACTCCTCCTTAAACCTGAGTACACCGGCGGAGAGTCACAGGATTACCTTCGTGACACAAGCACGAATGGTGTTAGATAACCAAGTTTTCATTTGTTATCGTAGTGCCATCGTGACACAAGCATGATTGTTGTTAGACACTGCCTCTCTCTTTCCTCATTTGTCCGTGACACAAGCACGGATGATGTTGCAACACGAGTTTCACCCCAAAGTTGCAGACCCGTCTAAGGGGTTCTACGGTGTTAGGGCATCTAGGTCTATACTTGATTAACAAATAAACATTTAAATAGGAATATCACATTTCATGCATTTTGCACAATCTAAACATCACAAAAAGCACATATATAAAATTATCATAATTAAACATGATTCAGAATCATTTATCCAGTTTCAATGCTAAACAACTATATTTGAAATCAGTAAATACATTGCAACAATAATACATGAAATTTCATCATTTTCATTAAGCATATCACGTAGTTCAATTCTAATGAATCTAACATACTCTATTGTATGAACTATACTGTTTAGAAGTTATATCAATTGATACAGAAGAAATTAAACAATTAATTTGAGTTAAATATTGATTTCTAAATGAACTACTACTCACACTTGAAACTCGGCCGACCACTCTTGGGAATTCGGCCGATCAGTTGGAAACTCGGCCGATCCACCTGCAACTCGGCCGATCCAAACCCTGATCGATAACCTATAAAGGAAAACTCGGCCGAATCACACCCAATTCGGCCGACCAAAACGCTGATTAATAATCCTAATAAAGGAACTCGGCCGAATCATACGCAATTCGGCCGAACGACGCACTGACTGGGAAACTAAAATGGACCTGAGTTTATTACTGATAAAAAGGTGAAATCCTACTCACCGCGTTTCGAATTGTCCGGGTTCGTCCGGAATTGCATCTAAGGCCGGATTCTAGACGATTTCGGACCGTCTTCTACCTCTGGTCTTTTCCAGTTCATGAACATGCTGCAACAGCAGCTTCATGCACAACCGGAAATCTTGGCTAGGGGCTGAATCGAAGCTAGGTGGTTGCAGATTCGTGATCTGAACTTCAAGCCGAGCTTGAGGGTGTCGATTTCATGTTGTTCTTCACGCCCAAACGGGCTCCTGGCCGAACCTTCTACTAGCAGTAGTTGCTTCTCACGTATATGTTGGAAATAGGCTCGATTGATAACTAGAACGTGGGCTAGGGCTGCGGATCTGAGCTTCAACCCTTAGGACGAACTCAAGGGCGTTGATTTGAGCTACTAGCTGCGCCCAGGAGGGCCTCTGGTCGGAATCCCGCACAGCAGCGGCTGCTGCTCGGCCGGCCGCTCAAGCAGGTCGAGGTACTGCCTAGAGCTAGGGCGGAAAGGGGAAGGAGGGGAGGAAGAAGAAGGGTGGAAGAAGGGCGCCTGGATCGGAGCTTGGCACTAGACACGGAGTACGGGGATGGAAATTTTGGCCCTATTACATTTTGACTTATTTTGATTAACCATGATATTTAATTTGATATTCAACACTAATTGAGGTGTTTCACATAATTCGAGGTATTAGTTAGTTAATCATGGAGTGGGTCATAACAACAACCGTTGTATCCCACCCCGGTCGTGTTCACCCATATCCACCACGGCCGTGCTACTCACAAAACCTACCCATTTTTTCACTAATTTACCTATTTTGCCCCTACTTAACCTAGTGCTTCCCCCCACACCTATATATACCTAGGTGGCGGTTGGGACATGAGGGTAGCAACCTTCCACCACCTCCTAGCTCCCCATTTTCACCCCTTAGGCATTCCACTCCATTTCCACCTCCATTCCACTCCATTTCACTATTTCCACCACCAAAACACTAGTTTATACTAGTTCCTACCCATAATCCCCTTCATTCCATACCCTTGCACATTGGAGGAGAGAGGAGGTCATCTTCTAGTAGTTGGAGAGGAGGATTCCTTCATCTACACTGAGCTCCATGACTTCTTCTACCTCTTTCTCCTTTATTTTGTATTTTCCATTTATATGAGTAGCTAGGACCCCTTGGGTTGTATATTTGGGGGGAATTATGTTACTTTGATACCATGTTGTGGGAAAATGACATGTAAACATTATAATTTCATTTGCTAATGATTATGTTCTATTTACATCTTTTTCTCCATGAATTTCTTGTTGGTTTCTATGTGAAATCACTTAGGAATTTAGAGAATTGCTTATATGTGTGAATTTTGGGATTTGCCACTAGGTCCATTTCATTGTTCCCTAGGTTTCCTCCCATCTTCCTACATCCTAATCAATATCCCTAAACCTAAGTGAGAGATCTAAGTAGCTAGATTAGATAGTTCTAGTAAAATTAGTAAAAAGCCTTCTCAAAGCTAGAGTGTAGGGGAGTTGGGGCCCAAAACCCTAATTTCACCTCCCCATTACTACCCTCGGCCCCTAATTTACCTAGGAATGTCTAATCTAGAAACCTAGACTTGATGGGACTCTAATTAAATTGAACCTAATCCCTAACCCAATTGAGCCTTGTAAGGGTAATGGGAGTTGTTGTTGGTATGTATGCCCATAGAGCAAGTCATATGATGATTGTAATGGGATACTTTGTAAATGATTTGAATAATAATAAAGGCAATTTCCAATCTATATGTTTAAACTATTTCTGAGATGATGGTGTAACATGATAGATGTCTAAAGATTGTATTACTCAATGACATATGCTTTTAGGTTCATGACCTAAACGATGAGATCATATGAATGTTAAGAGTATACATTCTTTTTTAGTCCCTAGTCGGTTGTTATTGTGGAAATAACCATAGACATCAATAACACTAAAGACTAGATTGTGTGTTGGTTGATGACAGAATCTCATTAGTCATGATATGGTGATATCAAACCAAGCACAAAGGTACTTGTTAGAGAACAAGGTACCGGACAGACCCACCGTGAGAGTGACACATGGAACCATGACTTGGTAGTCACAGTCAGCTCTCACAGTGATGGTGGTGAGTGTGATTCTTAGACCTGAAATCACTACACTCAACACATGTCGTTGGGTACACTTTGACATCATCAAACGCAATCCTGAAACATGGGTTGTTATAAAGGTGATGATTGGGTGTCTTTGACACATGGGGTTTTTGAGGGGTGAGTGATAGATATGGGATTTGTCCCTCCTGAGGGAGTTTGATATCCTTGGCCACTTGATGAGTAGGATTGAGAAAGGCATGCGCATGCACGTGTGAATCAATATGTGATATTGATGTCATACACATCTCACTCAGTCTACTCTGAGATCAAGGAAAAGAATGAACATTGACAGGATGACTGTTCCATGCCTCGAGTTCATTCTGGATATCAGTGACAAAGGAATTATACATTCACTATAACACCATTCACGGATTGTAGGATGAAAGTTGTTATCCAACTTTCTACTTTCACTTGGGTAGCAATGATGTGTGACTAGGCACCGCTCATTGCTTGTGAAGTCATAAGTGTTATGGACTTTCACTACCAACGTGAAATGGACCTGCAGGGTCACACACATAGGATTCAACCTGGAAGAGGAGTTTTGTCCACAATCAATGTTTATATTGATTACTAAAGGAGTTTAGTAGTTCAATTAAACACTCAATTAATCGATAGCTCAATATCGTATGGTTCAAGGTGTTGGACACATTGATTGGAGTATCAAATTTATTGAAATCGCATTTGACTGATTCTGCACAATCTGCACTCCCAACCGATCGGTTCATGTGATGAACCGGTCGGCTGAGGTTGCTGAACCGGTCGGTTCAATTGTTGAACCGATCAGCTCATGCACAGGGTGAAACGATCAGTTCAAGTGTTGAACTGATCGGTTCAACTGGTGCAATCGAGCAACTTGGGAAAGTAGGATTGGTGAGAATTTTCCTTTCGTTTCAATTGCCCAATTCGATTGGGAATAATATTTGTATTCGATACCAATTGGGAAAGAAACAAGGAAAGTCAATCGGGAACCAACATGGAACCCCAACCGACCGGTTCATGAGTGAACCGATCGGTTCAAGGGTCCCAAACGATCGGTTCAGTTGTGAACTGATCGGTTCAGGTCCCCAACCGACCGGTTCACTTGTGAATCGATCGGTTCAGGTTGCGAGACAATTGCTTTTTGTGGAAAATCCCGAACCCTTCTACTCCTACTTTAGTCCCGTATTGCCGGGCACAGAGAACCCTGTCCCATGACCCGCCTATATATATAGGGGTATTGGGGGCTTCTCAGAGTACAACTCAGTGCAAGTTGATTGCTCTGCAAAGTTGTCGTTCTCACTGGTTTTGGTAACCGAGAGAGAGCCCGAGCAAGTGCTTCCCGCAAAGGGAGGTGCAGCAAGGGAAGGACAACTGCAGTTACAGTCGACAGCAGGAGAGTGTGTTGGTGACTAGTACGTCAACAGGAGGGTGTGGCTCCTACCACTTACTTGTGGGACAAGGAGAGTGGAGTTCCGGGTGGTCTGTGTGGACTACTTCAGAGGCGGGAGGTCACTGCCGCTCAAGAGGACAACTGTCATCCGACAGTCCGGTAGGAGGAGTCTTTAGTCCCGGTGCGACCAGGAGCTGCTCAGACACCGTCCAAGACCGGAGGTGAAGACCGCGCAAGGCATGTGGCATTGTCACCGAGCAAGCCTCGGGACAAGGTATGATTTACAAACCTTATTTCCTATCATATAGATGTCGACGCAATTCCTTTGGTTCTGGGTTTGGGGAGAAAATTTTTTGTTTCCGCTGCTTCTCTGCCTCCTCTAAAACCCAACAGTGGTATCAGAGCCACGTCGACCTCTCTATAATTTAGGATTATCGATGTGATCGATTTTGGTTTGTCGCCTTTATTTATTGCATGCGATGCGAATAATATCGGCTTTATACATGTCCAATCCACAAATCCCTAATATACATATATGATATGTAATATTAATGTACTCGATACGAGTCGCCCTTAAACGAGTTTTGTGGTGGATGTGTAGCATGATTATGGCCTATAAACCCCTATATCTGTGTATGGTTGTTTGCGTGGTTGCTTGCATCTCGGTCTACGCACCGATTCCCTTTCTCATATTCCTAATGTAACTCGAAATAATTCGAGAATTCTTTCCTACCTTTGCTCCCCCCGAATGTAACTCGGGGTTTCACAATTCAAATGTAAATAGGATAGATTTTATTTCTTGTTATGTCAAAGAACGACGGACAACCTGAAGACGATCGGTTCAAGGGTGAACTGATCGGTTGGTGATCCAGACGGCCGGTTCGAGGAACGAGATGAGCGGGTGGCGACCTGAGGAGATGCACGATGACCGGTGAACCGATCGGCTGGAGGCGCCAGTCGATCGGCTGGTGGCACCCGAACAACCAACCTGATGGCAAGCCGATCAGTCATAGAGATGAGCTGATCAAACCCAGAAAGGCAGGCACAGATTTCATCTTGTATAGGTTGCATGTGATGTAGACCTAGATGACCGTGATTCCTCTTGGCTCGAGGAATCACAAATAGGATGGCCATAATCATTGCTTTTTATCGTTTATGCATGTTTTCTGTGGGATATAGCATGTATATGATACGTACTATATATTGTGGTGATTGGATATGTATATGTATATAAAAACCAAATCCCTCATTAAATATTAAGTTTTTGATGCCTTCCAAATGCGACACACGTGAAAAGCTTGATCGACCAAGTGTGGGCACACCCTAGCGTGGTGCACCGTCTATCTCGTGGAAGCATGAAGGATGAATGTGTGGGTCTGCCCTAGCAGGGTGCATGTTCATCGTGTTGGCTTTGGGTCAGACTTAACAAGGTGACCTAGATAGGATCTAGCGCCTTGAGGCATGGAGATGATCATTGCAAGGAGTTGCATATGACATCTTTCAAGAGTTGCATATGATGCAATTGGCAAGAGTTGCCTACCTAAGAGATCTGAGTTGTGGGTGACAGCCCTAGCTGGTCCATGGCTCAGAGGATTTCAGGATCTTGACCCACTAGAAGATTGTACGCTGCAATTTTCCGAATTGATGTTGAGGGCTATCAATTTGAGTCAAAATAGTGGGAGCGGTAATTAATTAAAGGCCTAATTAACTATCGTCAAATTTTATTCAAATCAAATCAAAAAGGTTTTGACAAATGCAAATTTTCTCTTGTAGAATGGCAAAAGAATCATCTTTTAAAATGGGCAAATTAATTGAGAATAAATTCCATAACTGGTTGAGGATTGTGAGAAGTGTTTTGCACAATCCAGATATACTAGGAGCCTTAGAATCCACTCTATGTACGCTTAAGGCGTTGGTGAAGAAGAAAGAAGGTAAGGGAGAGAAGTGTTCTCTCGCCAAACCAATTTCTTCTACATGGAGAGGATGGAAGGAACAATGGAAGAAGAAGTCAGAGATAGAGATCTCTACTTCTGGTGTATACGTGATAGAGATTAACTTTACTACTTCTTCGTCATGGGTATTTGATACCGGATGCGGATCTCACATTTGTTCAAATGTGAAGGATCTTAAGAGAAGTAGGCCTTTGGGGAAAGGCGAGGTTGAACTACGTGTTGCTAATGGGGCAAGAGTTGCTGCCAGTGCCGTAGGAACCTATGAGTTAACTCTACCTAGTGGGCTAATAATAGAGTTGAAGAACTGCTATTATGTACCTGCCATAAATAGGAATATCATTTCCGTCTCTTGTTTGGACAAAGATGGATTTGAATTTCTTATTAAGAATGGAAAGTGTTCCATTTCTAAAGATGGGATCTTTTATGGCAGTGCCCCTATGTCTTTTGGTCTATACTTGATGGACTTGGAGACAAGTGTATACAACGTAAACACCAAAAAGCAAAAACTCAACGACTCAAACAAAACATATCTCTGGCATTGTCGTCTAGGGCACATAAATGAGAAGCGCATTTTTAGACTCCATAAAGATGGTTATCTAGACTCTTTTGATTATGAATCAATAGAGACATGTGAATCTTGTTTGTTGGGCAAGATGACCAAGACTCCCTTTTCAGGTAAAGGTGAGAGAGCTAGTGATCTATTAGGACTCATACATACTGATGTATGTGGGCCTTTTAGAGCTAAAGCCAGAAATGGGTGTCAGTACTTCATTACCTTCACGGATGATTTCAGTAGGTATAGCTATGTGTACCTGATGAAACATAAGTCAGAAACCCTTGAAAGGTTCAAGGATTTCATGAATGAAGTACGGAACCAGCTTGGTAAGAGTATTAAGGCACTTCGTTCCGATCGAGGTGGAGAATACTTGAGCCAGGAGTTTGAGGACCTTCTGCGAGCCCGTGGTATTGTATCACAATGGACTCCGCCAGGAACACCACAGCATAATGGTGTGTCTGAAAGAAGGAATCGCACATTGTTAGATATGGTGCGATCAATGATGAGTTTTGCTGATCTTCCAATTTCTTTCTGGGGTCATGCTCTTGAAACCGCCGCATTTATGCTTAACCGTGTACCATCTAAATCGGTTCAAAAGACACCATATGAGATATGGTACGAGAAGCGTCCCGATTTGTCTTTTCTGAAGATTTGGGGTTGTGAAGCTTACGTCAAGAAAATGTTTCCTGATAAGCTTGGACCCAAATCCGATAAATGTTATTTTGTTGGATACCCCAAGGAAACGAGGGGATATTACTTATACCACCCTACTGACAACAAAGTGTTTGTTTCCAGGACAGCTGTGTTCCTAGAGAAGGAATTCATTTCCAAAGGAAGCAGTGGGAGGAATATAGAGCTTGAAGAGGTTCAATCCCAACAAGAAAACATTGAACCAGTAGATGTACGAGAGGAAAATGGAGATTCACAAGGTGTTGTGGAATCTCAGTCTCCTCAAGTAACACAAGGACCTCGTAGATCTAGTAGGACTCGCCTTGAACCTGAGAGGTTTGGATACCTTGTGACTCAGGAAGGTGGAGAGTTGATCATAGATGATGATCCAACTACCTACGTAGAGGCTATGGAGGGACCAGATTCTGAGAAATGGCTTGAAGCCATGAGATCCGAGATGGAATCCATGTACTCCAACAAAGTATGGACTTTGGTGGAACCACCCGAAGGGGTAAAACCCATAGGGTGCAAGTGGGTCTTTAAGAAAAAGACCGACATGGATGGCAATGTGCAAACTTATAAAGGCAGATTGGTTGCAAAGGGTTTTCGAAAAATTCAAGGTGTTGACTATGACGAAACTTTTTCTCCTGTTGCCATGATTAAGTCCATCAGGATCATGCTTGCTATTGCAGCTTACTATGACTATGAGATTTGGCAGATGGATGTTAAAACCGCATTCCTTAATGGGAATATTCATGAGGATGTGTATATGACACAGGCTGAAGGTTTTGTAGATCCAAAGAATGCCAATAAAGTCTGTAAACTGCAAAGGTCAATCTATGGATTGAAACAAGCATCTCGGAGTTGGAATCTTCGATTTGATGAGGAATTCAAAGTGTTTGGCTTTATTCAAAATGAAGATGAACCTTGTGTGTACAAGAAGGTTAGTGGGAGCTCGACCACATTCCTCATATTGTATGTGGATGACATACTTTTGATGGGGAATGATGTCTTAGCCTTAGAGAAGGTAAAGACTTGGCTTGGGAAAACTTTCTCAATGAAGGACTTAGGAGAAGCATCCTATATTCTAGGAATTAAGATCTATAGAGATAGATCTAGAAGGATTCTCAGACTAAGTCAGAGCACGTACATTGACAAGGTGCTGAAGCGGTTCAGCATGGAGAACTCAAAGAGAGGCAACGTCCCTATGCTACATGGAGTTACCGTCTCTAGAGCTCAGTGTCCCCAATCTTGTGAAGAGAGGGAGCGTATGAATGGGATCCCATATGCATCAGCCATTGGATCCATCATGTACGCTATGTTGTGCACACGCCCAGATATCTCGTATGCTCTCAGCATGATGAGCAGGTACCAGTCAGATCCCGGGGATGCTCACTGGACAGCCGTGAAGAACATCCTCAAGTACTTGCGAAGGACTAAGGATCAGTTTCTTGTGTACGGCGGCGAGGAAGAGCTGGTGGTAAAGGGTTACACCGATGAAAGCTTCCAAACCGATAAAGATGATTATAGATCGCAGTCAGGATTTGTGTTTTGCCTTAATAATGGAGCTGTGAGCTGGAAGAGTTCCAAGCAAGAAACAGTTGCCGATTCTACTACAGAGGCCAAGTATATTGCTGCTTCGCATGCAGCAAAGGAGGTTGTGTGGATCAGGAAGTTCATCTCTGAACTTGGTGTAGTTCCCAGTAGTTGTGATGCAATTGAGCTTTATTGTGACAATAATGGAGCTATTGCACAAGCTAAGGAGCCCAGATCACATCAGCGGTCCAAGCACATACTGCGGCGCTTCCATCTCATACGAGAGATCGTACAGCGAGGAGATGTGAAGATTTGCAAAGTACCAACTGAAGACAACATAGCTGATCCACTGACTAAGGCCCTTTCTCAGCAGAAGCATGATGGTCATGCTAGGTCACAAGGACTGTGTTTCCTTGGTGACTGGCTCTAAGTGCAAGTGGGAGTCTGTTGGTATGTATGCCCATAGAGCAAGTCATATGATGATTGTAATGGGATACTTTGTAAATGATTTGAATAATAATAAAGGCAATTTCCAATCTATATGTTTAAACTATTTCTGAGATGATGGTGTAACATGATAGATGTCTAAAGATTGTATTACTCAATGACATATGCTTTTAGGTTCATGACCTAAACGATGAGATCATATGAATGTTAAGAGTATACATTCTTGTTTAGTCCCTAGTCGGTTGTTATTGTGGAAATAACCACAGACATCAATAACACTAAAGACTAGATTGTGTGTTGGTTGATGACAGAATCTCATTAGTCATGATATGGTGATATCAAACCAAGCACAAAGGTACTTGTTAGAGAACAAGGTACCAGACAGACCCACCGTGAGAGTGACACATGGAACCATGACTTGGTAGTCACAGTCAGCTCTCACAGTGATGGTGGTGAGTGTGATTCTTAGACCTAAAATCACTACACTCAACACATGTCGTTGGGTACACTTTGACATCATCAAACGCAATCCTAAAACATGGGTTGTTATAAAGGTGATGATTGGGTGGCTTTGACACATGGGGTTTTTGAGGGGTGAGTGATAGATATGGGATTTGTCCCTCCTGAGGGAGTTTGATATCCTTGGCCACTTGATGAGTAGGATTGAGAAAGGCATGCGCATGCACGTGTGAATCAATATGTGATATTGATGTCATACACATCTCACTCGGTCTACTCTGAGATCAAGGAAAAGAATGAACATTGACAGGATGACTGTTCCATTCCTCGAGTTCATTCTGGATATCAGTGACAAAGGAATTATACATTCACTATAACACCATTCACGGATTGTAGGATGAAAGTTATTCTCCAACTTTCTACTTTCACTTGGGTAGCAATGATGTGTGACTAGGCACCGCTCATTGCTTGTGAAGTCATAAGTGTTATGGACTTTCACTACCAATGTGAAATGGACCTGCAGGGTCACACACATAGGATTCAACCTGGAAGAGGAGTTTTGTCCACAAGCAATGTTTAGATTGATTACTAAAGGAGTTTAGTAGTTCAATTAAACACTCAATTAATCGATAGCTCAATATCATATGGTTCAAGGTGTTGGACGCATTGATTGGAGTATCAGATTGATTGAAATCGCATTTGACTAATTCTAAACAATCTGCACTCCCAACCGATCGGTTCATGTGATGAACCGGTTGGCTGAGGTTGCTGAACCGGTCGGTTCAATTGTTGAACCGATCGGCTCATGCACAGGGTGAAACGATCGGTTCAAGTGTTGAACTTATCGGTTCAACTGGTGCAATCGAGCAACATGGGAATGTAGGATTGGTGAGAATTTTCCTTTCGTTTCAATTGCCCAATTCGATTGGGAATAATATTGGTATTCAATACCAATTGGGAAAGAAATAAGGAAAGTCAATCGGGAACCAACATGGAACCCCAACCGACCGGTTCATGAGTGAACCGATCGGTTCAAGGGTCCCAAACGATCGGTTCAGTTGTGAACTGATCGGTTCAGGTCCCCAACCGACCGGTTCACTTGTGAACCGATCGGTTCAGGTTGCGAGATAGTTGCTTTTTGTGGAAAATCCCGAACCCTTCTACTCCTGCTTTAGTCCCGTATTGCCGGGCACAGAGAACCCTGTCCCATGACCCGCCTATATATATAGGGGTATTGGGGGCTTCTCAGAGTACAACTCAGTGCAAGTTGATTTCTCTGCAAAGTTGTCGTTCTCTCTAGTTTTGGTAACCGAGAGAGAGCCCGAGCAAGTGCTTCCCGCAAAGGGAGGTGCAGCAAGGGAAGGACAACTGCAGTTGCAGTCGACGGCAGGAGAGTGTGTTGGCAACTAGTACGTCAACAGGAGGGTGCGACTCATTCCACTTCCTTGTGGGACAAGGTGAGTGGAGTTCCGGGTGGTCCGTGTGGACTACTTCAGAGGCGGGAGGTCACTTCCGCTCAGGAGGACAACTGTCATCCGACAGTCCGGTAGGAGGAGGAGTCTTCAGTCCCAGTGCGACCAGGAGCTGCTCAGACACCGTCCAAGACCGGAGGTGAAGACCGCGCAAGGCGCGTGGCATTGTCGCCGAGCAAGCCTCGGGACAAGGTATGATTTACAAACCTTATTTCCTATCATATAGATGTCGACACGATTCCTTTTGTTCTGGGTTTGGGGAGACAAATTTTTGTTTCCGCTGCTTCTCTGCCTCCTCTAAAACCCAACAGTTGTTAGGGACTAGTTCCCCTATACATATCCCATCTCATCCATGGCCAATTAGTAGCTTAGATCAACTTATTAGACTCTAACTAGTTGTTTGGTTTGGATAATCTAAATGGATGGGTAATTCTTGCATGTTATCACCCCCAACCTCGTTGACAAGTTCATACCCCTAAATAGCCCACACCTCACTTTACTGCTTAAAACCCTAGTTTTATTCTTGCTTAGCTAAAATAGCTCTTTTGTTGCTTAGTTAGCTTCTTGCTTCACTCTTGTCTTGTTCATGCTAGTTTAGCTCTTTATTTGTTCTTTTGCTCTTCTTTCATGTCTTAGTGTTAATTACCTTTTCATACCTAGCTTAGTCTTTCTTTGCTTACTTAGTCTTAATCTATTCTAGGGTTAAACGTAGATTTCATTATTGCCTTTAATTTGTCATTTATTCATAGTAGTTTAACAATCAAATAAACCTTTAAACCCTTAACCCTAGACTCCGCAGTAGAAATCTAGGAAAATTAACATAGCTCTAGTGCCCCCTCTTCTCCCTGTGGATCGACCCTATACTTGCCACCTTCCTATACTATGAAACGACCCTGTGTGCTTGTGGGTGTATCTATTTTAGTGTGATTAGGTGTCAAGATAGTTTTTATAAATATCGAAAGTGAATCCAGACGTGTGTTCGAGTCCCATGGAGTGCATCTAGTCACCCCTTGTTGGCTAGTGTGTACAACTCTGGCTCAACACACCAAGCTTTCTAGCACCGTTGTTGGGGATAGAAAGCGCCATAGATACCTAGTGGTTGTGTTGTTGACTCTCCCCTTTGTCACCGTATTTTTTAATTTAAATGTTGCGTTTGAAAAACACACCACCACCTCCATGGGAGTAAATATTGTACTGGTTCCAAGATTTGATACTATATGACTGCGTGTTTTAATGTTTGATTTCTTTTTTCTATTGTTAATCAGTTTGTTCCATAGGCCTTCTTGGGATACTTTTATAGCATACAATATGTAATTACCATTGCGTGTCTCTTAGAGGTATTTTTTATGATGAATAACTTTTGTGTCATGTGGTTTGAGCTATGTTAAATACACATTTATGGAGTCAATTAACAATGTACAATGACCTGACTCACTTTTTATGATTTCTTATTTGGAAAGTCGTGACCTTCAGTTTATGTGTGTACAAAATGTAACTTCCATCATGTCTATCTTAAAGGTATATCTTATGATTAATAACCTTGTGTTGGGGACACTTACCCATAGTTTTCACATAGCATATGCTCTTGTATGTTAGTAAGAGAGTCTTTTAAATGTTGTTGCTTCATTTCTTGTTATTATATTATGATTTTCCAAGAAATATATGTACTTAAACTTGTGATTTTATATGTTTGCACAGCGTACTCAACACAACAATGTTGATGTGTACTCATTTTATGAGTTAAGGTAACAAGTACATTACGAATCTCTAATGATGATCAATGCTTCCTCACTTATGATAATGTTTCCTTAATTTGATGATATATACCAACATCCAAATGGAATACAAATGGTTGATATATGAGACATATGATCTATAGTCAGGTATTAGATTAACATTCTTTTATGCTTTGTTGTCTCATATCTCAGTTGTTGTTTCTGGTTGTATTCATACATAGGTTATGTGATCTATTGTACGGACAGATGCTCGGGTCCTATTACCTTTGTCTTTCTATCCATTAGGAGTGAGGATTCAGGTAACAAATGGTTCTGTGACACTATCATATCCTACATGAGATAGAGAAGTAGATAGAAATGCTTAGCATATTGTTAACAAAAGGCTGCTTCTTCCCCCATGAATCAAGCAATGCTAGGAGGAGTTCATATCCATCTGTGTGAACTATGTAGAGATGCAGGCGCTATGTGACTGTATTTAATGGACATCTTTGAGGACTTTCTATGCAATGCTATGAGTGACGTACACCACCACATGAGAAGAACGTTGTTAGACTTCCTCCACAACAAGGTATACTTCACACACCCTCGTTCTAAATACATCGTTGTTGATGAGATCTACTTCTATAAACCGTGGAGAGATTTTTTTTATTTTTAAGGTTGTATTTGTTGTCTCTCCTATTATTAACATAAATTGCATACAAACATCTACTATTATTGCAGACTAAATTATAAGAATATATAAACCATGAGTTAAACTTAGACATTGACTTTAGAAATTGGAGTTTGAGTTGATTTAAAAAAAGCTAAAGTTATGCCTAGATCTTTTCCAATTAGAGTGGACCATGTTCACGGGTTGGGCATAATTATTTGAAAGACCATACATCTGTTGACTCAAGGTATAAATGGACTAAACCCTTATTTTGATGATGACTAACCATTCCAATCATTTTTTGTCTAATGCTTCTATTTGAGTGATTTTAGACTGGATAGAAACACTTCAAATGCCTAAACATGCACATCTGAACTTGAAGAAATCAAGTCATACATGCATAAAGATCAATCTTGAAGAATAGATAGTTTCCACCATAGATATTTGATGTATATCACTTGTAATGATTGTATGACTTATAATTAAGCTTAGAAAATATGAAGAGAAATTAAGTCAAATGTTTAAGCACTTTTTAGACATTTGTCAAAAGTGATTATGGATAGGCTTGTGAGTTGAGTTTCTCCTGGTGACAACTTAGTTGACAACCTTTTTGGCTTTCGGCGAATTCCCAAAGTCAAATGAGTCTTTCCTGGTGGCAACATGACTGACATCTACACTTTGACTTGTCATATAGTATCGTCGATCGATTTTCCCAAAAGACAACTCAACCGAAAACACAGTATGAAAAAGTGTAGAAAAGTGTTTCTATGTGTTGAAGTGTTGCAAAACTAAAAACGTTATCTGTCAGAACACCCAAAATGAGTAGAATTTGATCGTAAGTGTCTCTACTAGCTAGTAGGCAACCTCAACTATAAATAAGATCCCTTGGGATTCATTCCATGGTTAACCAAGCACTATGAAGGTCCCTATATATAAGTTGAGAGAGATTTACATCCCAAGAGCCTCCATCCACTCTCGTGATCTAATCACTTACTACATCCATTAGAGTGAATAGTAGATTTGTAAGAGAGCTAGTCCTACATGTATATCTTATGAGGCTCTCACTTCCTCCACCTCCCGATCTCTCTTTCTACCAAAAATATGAAGATTCTCTCTCTTAGCCATGATAGGTAAATAAGAAGGGGAGGAGTCCCTTAGTAAAATATTCTCTTTGGTGAAGGTGAAGTCAAAGGCTGAAGATCCAAGTCAAGAGTGGGTAAATCCTTGAAGGCTAGAAGACTTGTTCTAAGAGTGGGTAAGTCCTTGGAGAAGGCCAAAGAATCATTTGAAGAGTAGGTAAGTCCTTGGTAAGGTAGAAGACTCTTGGTCGTGGATAGGTAAGTCTTTTGTAAGGTTATTGGCCTATAACAATGCCCACCAGTAGGGTTTGATAAATTGAGTTAGATACTTTTCAAATTTCAATTTCAACACTCACATTCAGATCCTTCTATTTTTATTAAAAAACCAAGTTCTAAGGTTATTATTCTTGTTGTGTATATGGACAATATAATTCTATCTAGTAGTGATTTTGAAGGTATTGTTGATGTTGGACTTGTCAGTAGGTTTCTAGATAAACTTTAACAATGTCATTGGGATGTTGCCTTCCATATCCTTAAATATCTAAGAACTTCTCCAGGGAAAGGATTACTATATCAAAGAAATGGTCATTGTAAACTCACTAGATATTTTGGTTCTGATTATTTCGGTAGTAGATGTGACAAGAAATCTATCTGTGGCTATTGTACCTTTGTTGCGAGAAATCTAGTTGCATGACGTAGTAATTAACAGACGGTGGTTGCTTGGTCTAGTGTTGAAGCATAATAAAGACTTATAGCTCTTATTTCTTGTGAGATAATGTGGGTCCAAGAACTCCTCAAGGAATTCAATATATTTACTTATACTCTTATTCCCATGCAATGCGACAATAAAGCCTTTATTTTTATTGCCAACAATCAAATGTTTCATGAGCACACCAAGCAGGTAGAGATTTATATTCAACTTATCCATTAGATAATATATCATCTCTTTTGAATTATTCAACTTATCCATGTAGCTTAAGAAAGACGTGCAAAGAATGTGTACGACCTTCATTTGGGCCTTGGTAGTTATGCATTGTGCTGCAAAAATAATAACCAATATTGATCTAGGGAAGAGTCAAGCATAGCTCCAATGCCACACCCACTCAGACATGAGGAGTGAATAAATGTTAGAACAAACTACTCAATACTAATGTGGCACAAAATGATGGAGTTCAAAACTCACAATGTATGTTTATTTTCTTTCTAATTGTTAGATTCTATTGAATAGTTTCGTTAATTATGATCAAGATTGGGGGGAGCTCTAGAGCAAATAAAAGAGTGAAGCATCATCCTTGAGGTCGAAAGGGATTAGCTGACAGTTACTTTGGATATTGAAGAACATCCTGGTCGTGTTGGGAGTAGGATTTGACTGAAATCATTTTTTTTCTCTTCCCAATGACCATGCAGATCCACTAAAAAAGGTATTATGTCACAAGAGGAAGTAGAAGTACTTATATAATAGTAAAAATACTGGAAGCATGAAATAAATCTCAGTCTTGCTAGCGTGCTTAGCCTACTCAAAGTGAACTCGTCTTACGACACTCCTCTGACGTGGTGCAAGGTCACGGGGAGTACTCACATGGACCTTCTAGATCATCCCGATGTAAGTTTCTGAGCGATGTAACACGATGTGAACTCAGTGTATGTGTTGTGTTGCTGTTATAATATTATTCGAAATTGTATATGGCTACAAAATGCAAACTTGCAGCTTTAGAACATAACTTTCTAGTTGTGACAGTATGTCTGTCTAAATTATCTCAGATGGAATTAGAGACATACCACTACCATTAGTTCACCTTGAATGCAATGCACTTGGAGAAGCAGGGTAGCGTAAAGACCTGGTTATCAACAAAAATGGTTTGACAATTTCTTTTACGTTTGTATTTGTGAGTTACAAATATCTGCGAGGATATTTTTCATTAAAAACACTAAATTAACTTGAAGTTTGATATTAAAACATAGAGGTTGATATGTATGTATATCTTTTAAATGCAAGGGCATTTTTTAAGAAGAAAAAATCACTACATTTTGAAACTAAAACTTGAGCTTTAATCCCCTGCCCCCGCTGGCCACCGCCAGGCTACAGCGCTGCCGTAGCTTTGTCGTATTGGTAGCAGCGATGGAAGTCTAATGCTATACGTACTATTTAAACGTGCAAGTCAGGAACCATGTTATCCTGATCATACTCTATGTCGTGGGTGGGCCCGCTTATAATTTAATGGCTGGTGATGCTGATGGGAGCGGAGGGGGGAAGTTAATTAGGTCATCTCGAACAACATTAACGACAAGGCCGTGGCGGGTGGGTGTCGACGTCCAACGACAACATTGACGCGCTACTGCCGCACCTTGCCTATTAATTAGGTCATGAGGAGCTGTCCTAGCGTTGTCATATTCCTCGCAGCTTCCCTGTCGCTATACCACAACGACCATTTTTGGAAAATGATCAATATTCTGAAACACCCTGTAGTTATTTAAATGTATCCTAATTGGAAGCTCCCTACCATTGGAGAAGATATTATTTATGATCTAGTGAGCTTACCCAAGATATTGAACGGTTACCACAGAGGTGCAGCACAACGCTGCAATGCTTCTCTGGCAGATTGCCCAAGATATTGAACGGTATTTGTCGCAGCTTGCCTGTCGCTATACCACAATGATCATTTTTGGAAAATGATCAATATTCTGAAACACCCTGTATTTATTTAAATGTATCCTAGTTGGAAGCTCCCTTCCATTGGAGAAGATATTATTTAATATTTATGAACCAGTGAGCCTACCCAAGATATTGAACGGTACCCTTACAACAGGCCGATATTGTATGAACCAGCGGACACCGATTGTGACGAACCAATTGCTGAGAATCGTTACCATAAGGCCTAGTTTGGCCGGAGACTTCGTGAATCCCGGTAATTAGTACAATAATCAGTAGCGTGTCACGTTATAACCGGGACTTATAAATGTTGTCCCTTCGTCGCGGTAACAACATCAGCGAACTTTGCCAGTCACGCCGTTCTCGGTGGTACTGAGAATGCCGCCTCCCTTCCAATTTCCTGCTCCCGTTTTATGTTTCTTTCCACAGATAGACGACAAAAGATATACAACTGCGTACTGCCCTGCCCCTCGCGCCACTTCAAAACTATTAAGACAATTCGTCAGAATACCGGAATTGAAGAAAGCGGCGGCCAAACTAGGCCTAACTACATTTCGCCTGCGTAGAAATGGTTTGACGATTAATTGATGTAATCCGAGATTGCCGGGTATTTTTTTGACTGGTATTTTGACACGGTATCACGCCATGATCGACGTCATTTTCATTTACCATGACAATAGCATTTCACCGAACCCGTATCCGTCCTCTCTCCTCACACAAACTCCCCGTCGTTTCTTCCAGCTGTGCCGCCTCCCATCATCATCTACTTACATCCCTCCCTCCTCTCTCCTCCCACCAGCTCCTCCTACTCACGTTGTTCCTTATTGCTGTGCCACCTCCTGTCATTTTCTACCTCCGTCCCTCCCTCCTTTCTCCTCAAGCTCCTCCTACCCCAGTCGTTTCTCCCTGTTGTGCGGATCAATGTCTACTTCCATCCTCTCTCTTCTCTCCATTGTTGGTCAGTGGTCGCACCTCCTCTTGACCTTCCCCGTCCTTCTCAAAGAAGAACCACCTGACCAAGCTTCCTCAGAGCTGCCGTCCTGGAAGAACATCCACACTTGTCCTGGAAGAACATCCACACTCTCGCCGCGTACAACCTGGTGGATGGTGGGTCAGACGGCAACCCAGCGTCAGAACAGGTGACACAGGTTTACCGTGCGTAAAAACGCAAGTGAACGCGTCGAAGTAGTACAAGCCTTTGTGAGGCCCGAGTCGAACTCAGGGATACGTGAAATCGTCTGAGACTCCTACTAACTACTTACGATCAGCTAAGCCGATTAAAAAGTTGAGGGTTGTTGTTAAAATAAAAAGAAAATAAAAATAAGACAAAACAAGCAATCAATTAAATGTTGGTTTAATCAATTCAAAAAGAGATCTTTAGGATTGTGGTTTCACCGCAGCTTTTCATTGTATTAAATTCTATATAGTTACTCAATTTTATCTCTCTATCCGGGTAGTGGTCTGAAATCAGAATTGCCCACTGTTGTGGTACAATTCACTACCTATGTCTAGGTCGGTTCCACCGTCGTAGTAACCTATACCCTAAACTAGGTGCATTAAAAACGACCTCTCGGTATCCACCATTAATCTTACACCACATTGTTCAAGGGATTTGTCGATTAATGTAAATTCCGTCTCTTTTCAACCATTAATCCTTCTTTCAAAGAAATTAAGGGCATTAGATTATTATTATGGTGATCAAGCATAATAATATATTGGAGAAAACGAAACTATATCACGGATTTAAGAGATAAGATATGAATTACTATTATAAAATCATCATGCAATGAATCCCCGGGCTACTCCCGGTCCTAAAGACAAAGGGGATTAGCCTCGTATGCTCATCTCAGAGTACAATGTGGAGAAGAAAAAGGGAAACATGAAGAAAAACATGATTGAGTGATTAAACCCCTGAACGAAGAAGGTCCAATCGATCCTTGGCGTGGAATCCACGTTCTCCGGTATACATCTCACATTGGTTGATCCTTTGCCTTATATTTTTACTAAATTCTTGAATTATAATGCCGTAAGAGAAGTACATTTTTATACATATTCTTCATATTCATTTTTAGAATATAACTCGAACTATTATTTAGTAGTAGCTTCCTAGTCTTGTTTAATCTGCTTCATCTATTGAATACATATCATTAGTTGATGCTCAACTTGCTAGCTCATTTTAATTATCTGCTCAGTTTTACCTGTTTAGTTTATCCTTACTTTAATAGCATTGGCGAAGAGTTATATCTCTCACTAAGATGTTTGGTCTCACCCTGTGGATTTCCACATCTTTTAGGTGATTGTGCATGAATAGGAAGAGAAGAAACAAGAGCAGTAGCTGATAAGTTTGGATGTATTGCTAGTCTTATTATGTTAGAGTTCTAGAGTCGTCCCTATACAGTCAGGTACTTGGGGTGTTTTCGAGATGTTTTGTGGTTATGTGATCGATACAAAGATTTTGGCTTGCATATATGTGGAATCTATATCTTATGTAACAAGTTCATGACGGGAATGTTGACCTACGGTGATGGAAGCACCATGTGATATGTTATGTTCTACATGTGGCAAACTTCGTGGACTCTTATGTAATAATTTTCTGTCTGATGTTGTTTTAATATAATCTATTTTAATTACCTACGTTTTCTAGTAATGCACTTGTTTAGTGTTATTTTTGCTTTTGGTTTTGAGTAATCTCTCTTGTGGCATGATAGGACATCACAACAATGGTCACCTAGTAGTTTGACTAGTACGTCTCAAACTAACCATGGCTTGATAAAACATGTAACTCGGTCGTATAGTATATCTAGTTAGGGTTTTATTGGTAAATCACATTCCATGTTTTAATTGCACTCTTATTATCTAAAAATTTTGCGATGCATTACAAAATATTTGTAATTGTAGGGATACGTTAAATCACTATAAATAATTTTGTCTTATTGCATTCAGGTTGATTATACTTTGAGAATATTGTCATTTTAACATGGACGGTTTTATATTCTAATCATAAATATTCATTCATGTGAGTTATGAAGTAATATGGATAATTATAAATTGAAATGAATGACAAGTCTCTCTTTATTATCTGCACTCTATTCTATTTGTGTACGTTTATATCTTGGTGGGAGAAAAACTCTTGTTGGTACTCATTTATAGTTGTACATGTTTCTTCCACGATGTATATAAGCATGCTAGCACAGTAGAAAGGACTTGGTGATCAAGATTGTAACAAGAAATAACATAGTTTAGTCTAAATTATCAATGTACTCTCACATTCTTGGGCGATGGGTGGGTATTTTATCTTGGATATGATGTGTTTCTTTCCTTGAAATTTCCTTACAACTACAAGTTGTAACTTGATTTAGACATATTATATTGTTGTTTCTTAATAGACATGGATCACCTTGAAAGAATCATTGCTAAAACTAATGTAGAGTTTTTAGATAGTCATCCTATCTTGTCTGTTCTTGAAATGATATAAATGAGAAATACTATGCTTTTATGTGGCATTATGTGATGTTTACTGATGATCTTTTGTAATCAAATCTTTATGTGGACCATTTTGATTAGAAATTTTCAACTATCTTTTATGGTATTTATGTTTAAGTTGGGTCTTTGTCTAGGGACTAGTCCTAATGATCACTTAGGTTTTGATCAATGGTTGGGTCTTTACAGGACCAATATGCCCTCACATAAATTATTGAATAAAATGAATGATAGGGCCAGAGCAGTAAAACACTCATTTAAAATTGTGTGGTTGTATCAAAATCAAGAGGAAAAAGTACCAATCCCTTAGTAGTATGACCAAATAACAAACAAGATGAGGGAAATTGTTCCAACTACCCCCTCTTTTTCTCCTACAACCAGAAAAAACTAGTAGACTACTTCCTTTTGAAACTCAAGCACCATGTTCAATTATTAGATAATGGATTCTCTACCATAACTGATGTATAAGAGCTCTTTGGAGGTAGAACGCTGGTGAAGAAATGCTACCAAAGGGATGAAAAAATTCATTGGAACCATACATTCACTAACTCTAAGAGAACAAGACAAAATCAAAGGCATAACAAGTCATGTCCATTGGCCTTAAAAACTTCAAGAGAACTACAATGTATTAGAAAATGAGAGTATTGGGTCCTGAGATGGAGAAGTGGTATTTCAATGATGAAATACTTAACCAACATTTTCCTTAGCTTTTGAGTGGCATGACGAAGGCATGGAGTGATTTACTTGCTATTATGTTGTCCAAGATGCTTGACTAAAAGGTTGGAGCTTTGTTGGCATGGAGCTAGATTTGTGGGTAGATCATTGAGGAGAAAATATATTGATAATGGGAAAAAAGAAAACCATGAATGATGTTTGAGAAACATTAGTCTGAGTGAAATTTACCTAGGATGGTCAAAGATTTAACGCCAAGCTTGTTGCAATAGTCAAGAGGCTTGTCTTCATGTTTGCATTGGTAGAGGTAGGAGAATGGGGGGATTGCTTGTTTTGTCTAGGAGTTTCAAGGGTATAATGACTAGGGTTCTACAAGCTCATAATTTCTTGTTGAGCTTGTTAGTGGTTATATTTGGGGAAAAGGTTGAGAACAGTGAGAGAACGGGGTCATTGGGATTTATTTCCAGAAATTGTCCCCATCATACAAAGAGAAGGAGGAATATGGTAGATTCATTAGCCACTCGATCATGATCGCATGATTCAAATTGAACATGAGGAATATACATTTGTGTTGGGCACACATGCTATATATAAAATGCCAAAACATAGGTGTGTTTAGTTAATCGAGTAAATTCATAACATAACTAGGTCAATATATACATGTACTTATTTTTTTTATTCCCGACATTAGTTCATATATCCAGGATTATCAAAACCCAATGCAATTTGGCACACTTACTATAATCAACTATGATGAGTCCTAATATCCAATAACATTTATTTAGCTCAAGAATTAGGTGATACAAATATTAGAAATATAGTGGAATCAATGCATTAATAATTATCTGAAAGGAATTTTGTTACCAAAAATTAAACCCTAATATCCTATTATACACTCATACAAACATCAGTAGCACACATTAAGCATGTACCATTTAAACCATAACAAGTCACCATTGCGTAATTATGGTTGGTTTTGTGTAGTGTTTAACTTATGATGAAAGCAAGGTATAATTTATCGTATATGTGTGTTACTGTAGGGTTTCATAATATATTGGAACCATATAAAGTCAGTTAAGTCAAAAAAGTATTTATGACCTTAACATACCTAATGAATATGTGGATCTCAATTTATGCCAACTTAATGTTTCACATTAATAAACATAATGAAAATTTGAGACTAAATAATTTTAATTAGATTTATTTCTAAGATGAAATTGTAGGGATTTATAGGTGCAGTCACATTCGACCAAATTTCAACTAAAACTCCTAATGAAAGTCATATTTCAATTCTATCTCACCTACTCTTAAATGCAAGTGCAACAATACACCCTCATTTTATGTGTTGGTAACAAATGAAAACATAATTCATATTTTACTTGGGTGATTTGAACCCTAAAACTTGTTCTAATTTTTGCACACATGCTACACAATCATTTAATCCTAATTTACCAGTATTTGAATCCTAGTATACCCACATTTGACTCATAGTTCATAATCATTGAAATCCTATATTTATCATGTGCACATGTTATCATAGTCACTTAAATGAACCTATATATTGTGTTGCACCCACATTTGACGTGTTTCTAAGAAAATGATGTTAAAATTGTTAAGTGGGGTACTCAAATTTAAGACTTCTATACAAAATATCTACCTACATACCAATATAGCATCATGCGGGGGATTTAAACCCAAACTCTAGTTCAGTTTCTTGCACACATGCTATAGAATACTCCAATCCTAGTGCAATGGTATCTGAATCCTTGCATACCCAAACATGTCATAATTTACCCGCATCAAATTGTTTTTTTTTTCATGCACACATGCTATCCTAGCTCACTTAAATAAATCCAAATGTTGTAATTCACCCTCAATTGTTGTGTTGGTAAAAATTCAAAATTGGTGTGAAGTGGGAAACTCCAACCCAAGATTTTTACACCAAAAGAAACATACTTACTAGTATGCCACTGTCTAGGAGATTGAAACCCAAAACATGTGTTCAATTTGTAGAATGTTGCAAACTTAGTGCATTGCCATTTGACTCCTAGCATAGCCATATTAGGATCATCATTCACCCATATTATTTTTTATCTTCACACATGTTATCCTACCACTTATATATGAATCTTGTTGTTGTACATGGTACAACCTTGTCTACGTGTTCAAATATACAAGATTATTTTCATATTGTTAAGTGAGGGACTCAAATCCCATATGGCAATCATGTGGGCGATTTAGACATCAAAATGTCATTCTAGTCCTTAAATAAATTCTACTGAATTCTATAAACCTTGTGTGATGGTATTCAAATCCTAATATACCCACATTTGGGTCATAGCTCAATTGCATCAAAATTGTATTTTTATCCCACACACGTTTTCTTAGATAACCTAAATGAATCATAGTGTTGTGAGAACCCTTCTTTGCTGCTGAATTATGAAATTCCAATGTACCCATATCTGAATCCTATTTTAGTGGTATTTGAATACACATTCTATTCACATTTGGATCCTAGTTCATATTCATCCTTAATCTTGATATTAATCCTTGTGTACATGCTATCAAAAAATGTTGAACACTAATTTTGAATCCTACCTCACCTACTACTCAGCGCTGGTGCCCCCTTATTATGTGATGAATCATGCAAACCAAGTGCACCCACATTTGAAACCAATTTCACTGGTATTCAAATCCACGTGTACTCACCTAGTTAACTCATGTTGGAACCATTTTTAGTCCATGCGCAAATGCAATAAAATATTTTTGGACACACATTTTGGATATTACCGCTTCTGCTAGTGAATCCATGTGCACCCTTATTTGCTACTAAATCATGCAATCATAGCGCGCCCATATTTGATTCATATTTTGTTGGTATTCTAATCCTAATATTTCACATGTGGGTCCTCTCCACCCACATAGGAATCCTATTGGGAAAAAACCCAAATAACACTCAATGGCTAAGATATTTACCCAAATAGAACTTCTTCAACATTATTTCCTATAATATCACACTTTTGTTGGAAAGTACCATATTAATTGGCGTGCTACTGGTGGTAGGCCTAAAAATGCCAGGCAGGATGGGGAGACAATTTGTTGTTCCTAGATTACTGTTTTAGACTGTGACATTTAATTTTGATCGTGTAAGCCCCCAATTATTTTTGTTAGGGGTGGGGCTTTGGATTAGATGTAACACTAGGATTGCTTGCAATAGAATTGGGCTGGAAAGGATGGCATTTACACAAAAAGGTCAGTTTCATTGGCGTTTACCACTGTCTTAGACAATATAAGTGCCATAAAAGCTGACATTAACAATGGAAAACTCTTCCTAAATAGAAAATGATACTTTTATTGACATTAAATGAAAATTGATGTTTTAAAATCACCCATTTACATGACGTTTATTGCATACAAATGTTTCTATATTCCAATTTTTTTTTCAAAATCATTTCAATTACAAGAAACATTGGCATAATATATTCCACCAAAATTTTGAAATTCTTACATGTAATTATGATAAAAAAATATAAATATTATGTGTTTGTGGAATCTTTTTATATTAAAAAATATATTTTTTCAAAATCGAGAGTAATTTGTGATATAAAAACAATCAATTATTATTAATTCTAAGTTTAACTCTTGAATTTTCTCAATTTTCTATGGATAGGTATTGAAAAAGGTTTATATCAAGACTGAAATCTTGTGATATAGTGGCAATCTTGAAACAAATATATGGTTGAACTAATTTTTTATGATATTAATATCACAAAAAATTTAGTTAAATGACATATTTGTCATTTGTATCACATTATTATTAATATATAAAAAATTGTAAATGTGTAGGTTGTCTTTTGTGATCTTAGATTAATTCATATTCACTAATAAGCATAATGCATTTTGGCTTGATCAATACACGTTTTTTTCATACGAGTCACAACTTTCTTTCTTTGTATGTAACAATTTAAAATTTAACTCTTCAATTTTACATGGACATGTCTTAAAAAATGTTATATATCTTACAAAAATATACTACTACTATTTATAATAGACGAATACACATTTGAAGATACACATATGCCTATTTTAAACAATAATATTCTCAAAAATAATATTCTCAATTTTGTATATTCAATACTCTTTTTCTGATAGTTAAAAGGTTTCACAAATATATAATAATTATATAAAAATGTTTAACATGTCTAAAAGTATGAATTTTCAAGATTTTGGTGGAATACATTATGTCAATACTTCTTGGAATTTAAAAGATTTTCAAGAAAAAAATTAGAATCTAAAAACATTTTCATTCAGTAAATGCCATGTAAGTGTGTGATTGTTAAATGGAAAATACATTTAAATACTATACAAACAAAAAGAAACAAGTGGGAGAAATTCATCGGAAAAATATCCCGAATAAGCACTTACCTTGGCAAATTGTGTCTTCCTGAAACAGATGGAGAAGGTGGCCATGAGAAAGAAGGCGACTGGAACTCCTCGTACTCATTCAGTCTAGGAAAATCATTTGGGTCGTATTCATAATCACAGGAGGCCATTGAGACAGATCGAGATGAAGACGGTGTGTCCAAAACTTCAGATCGAGCTGGAGGAGCAGATTCGGATGCATTGGAAAGATTACCCTGCCTACTACTCCCTTGTACGAATTCCATCTGTGGAGGATGTGCACACCCCAGATATGATTAGCATGAGGATGGGAAGTTGGATGAGAAATACCAACAAAACCTTGAAGAAATCCACTGAGGTCCCCTTTTGGATGAAGAATTTAACAGTACAACTGTATTGGTAAGTTTTAGTAGTCTGAAGTGATACGATGCAGAATGCCATTGTTCTGAAATCGCTTGTTTGGGCTGACCTGTTGATGCGATGATTTTGAGTCGCATTTATAGAATTGTTTGATAGGTGTTTTATGCATTTATTAGTCATTTTCATGGTTAATGTTGCATAATTCATTCATTTTGGTCTATGCTACTTCTTTATGTCAAATTCCCTTTATTTAAGCATTTTGAGTATTAATTATCGAAAGAATATATTTTGTGTGGATTTATGTGGTTCCGTGTGTTAATTTCAGGAAAAACAAGTATCTGCTACCATCGATACCATCGACGGTGGTCGATACCATTGACCGGACCACAGGTTGCCAGCCGCAAGGACCAGAAGAAAGTCGATACTATCGACAGGGATGTCGATGGTATCGAGACACCATCAAGTTGCTGGAGAGAAGTGCGTCGATACTATCGACCAAAATGTCGATACTATTGACTGGTGGAGCTACAGCGACAAAAATCGACAAAACCGTCGCTACAGGTTCGTCGATACCATCGACCCGTGTCGATGGTATCGAGATGACATCAGGCGCTCAGACGAAAGAAAAGAAGGATTGCCGCTATCATGCTAGGTCGATACCATCGACCCGCGTCGATGGTATCGACACTGTCAGATATGAGTTTGTTTCAGCTTAATCTTAATCAGACGGCTGTGGTTAATTGGCGACCTAATTCGGGAAATATACCTAATGACGACGCCCTTGATTGGGGGATCACGTCATTCGTTGTTGCACACATCCCGGAGAGCAAGGATAGAAGAACGGAGCACGAGAGCACGCCCCAACTGATCTGGACGCTGAAGAAGATGAATTCTACCACCGAAAGGCGAGAGAACGCGGATTCCACGCCAAGGATCGATTGGACCTTCTCCGTTCAGGGGTTTAATCACTCAATCATGTTTTTCTTCATGTTTCCCTTTTTCTTCTCCACATTGTACTCTGAGATGAGCATACGGGGCTAATCCCCTTTGTCTTTAGGACCGGGAGTAGCCCGGGGATTCATTCTATGACGATTTTATAATAGTAATTCATATCTTATCTCTTAAATCTGTGGTATAGTTTTGTTTTCTCCAATATATTGTTATGCTTGATCACCACAATAATAATCTGATGCCCTTAATTGCTTTGAAAGAAGGATTAATGGTTGAAAAGAGACGGAATTTACATTAATCGACAAATCCTTTGAACAAGGTGGTGTAAGATTAATGGTGGATACTGAGAGGTCGTTTTTAATGCACCTAGTTTAGGATATAGGTTACTACGACGGTGGAATAGACCTAGACATAGGTAGTGAATTGTACCACGACAGTGGGCAATTCTGATTTCAGGACACTACTGATGAAGCTAGAACTTACACTAAAAGATTACTCTTCCAATGGAAGTCATAATATGCACCAAAAACCCTAGGGAGTTGATGTTCTCTCTAGGTTTACCTACAACTGGTGCTAGATAAATGCTCCAACCCCACAAGAGTGTGGAAGCCTTATCATAGTATAGATTTAGGATCGAACCCAAAGGACAACGTTAAGAATCTGAGTGTCTTTTTCTTGTTTTGTATCAATCTAAGTTAATCATCTAAGATAGGAAGTTTGATTTGAGTTATTTAACCTAAAACAAGCAAAAGTAAAGGCTAGAATAAAAACTAGTTTAAGGATTAAAAACTAAGATTAGCAGATGATGATGAATCACTGGGGTGATGCAGGTATTCGCCACCAGTACACATGAATTGTACTTGTACCAAACAAAGCAAGACTTGTAAGCAAGATACATGGATGTTGTACAAAACCGATGTCTTATAGGACAAGAGCGATGCACACATCCTTCACGGGTTGAGTAACTCTCATTCGGTACGTATCTACGTGTCAATGAAGATATGTAGTCTCAGAAGAGAAATCTTACTCAACCTCGTGAAACGTGCATCGGAAAACTAACAAGCGAGCGATAATTACCAAATCGATTAGTATCCTTATAGACTATCCCTCTTTCGAGGATATAGCTACGAGAAACGTGAGAGTGTTGCAACGTCAGCCGTTCCCGAATGAATGGTCAAGTACTTTGCACCAGTCTCTCCTCAGAGTGTGTTCCTCGACCTGTCAAGGTTGCACTTTTGTACGTCAACTGATTCCATTTCATAGTGCAAAAGTACAATGATGGAGGTGAGTTTACTCCACTCCTTAGAAAGCGTTCCTAGATACCAAAACGGATGCGCGGTAGATACACACACCAGAAACCAAAACTAAATCGGTATTCGAGTCTCAAGAGCGGTCGTAGACAAACCACAACGAAAGACAATAGATGCATACAAGAACGCGACCAACATTCAAGCATGTATGAAACGATTTAGTATTGAATAGGAATGATAACATCTTTTTAGTACAAGATACAAAACACGGGCAGCGGGGCTAGTCCCTGCACCCCAGTGGATGGAACTACTCGCTCCTCATAGAGGGAGCAACAAAGAAAGAGAAGAGAGAGAAAGGAAGCATCGTCGGAGCAGAAGAGTAGATCTGTGACAGCCCGGTGTAGATCGTCGCAGTCTCCGGGACTGCTCCGTCGTGGTCGATGTCGTCCGTTTCTCCGCCTCAATCTTCGGGTCAACCTCCGGAATAGAAAGAGTAGGATGAGGTGGATCTATGGTGTGAGCAATGGTGAGATGGTGATGGAACATCCTACTAGATCTGCGCCCAGACTGGCTACTCACCGGATCTGGACTCAGGATGGGATTCTGAGGCTGTGGGTGAAGTTTGGTCGGAAACGGTGCTCGGGCAATCTGGCAGCGTTCCGGCCTGGTCCCAGTCCAGCAGCCTTAGGCCGTCGTCAAATGGGATCCGCAAGACCATGCCTCTACCCTTCTATTTATAGGCTTGCCAAAATATCTTGGGCCAAGGAGTCACACCATGTGCCTGTCCTTTTCTACGGTTTGGTTGCTTATACGGTCTTGCTTTGTCATTCGGTTTTGAGTTTCATTCGGTTTTGGCTGCTTCTTCTTCGTACAGTCCATTTGGCTTCAGCTGTCCATACGGTTTCGGCATTCGGTTTGCCTCATACGGTCTCGGCATTCGGTTTGCCTCTTACGGTCTCGCTTTGCTACTAGCCTATACGGTTTGCTTTTCTCCGCACGGTCTTCTCTCCTCATTCGGTCTTCTCTCCTCATTCAGTTTCATCGTGCTCTCTCAGTTTCTCCGTCAATTGTTGTTCGCTTTTGCCAATTCATGCGATCTCAGCTCAGTTGCCCCTATTGCTTTCCTCGGTTTTCACGACTTCCCGCGTTTCCTACTCATACGGTTTCACGGCACGGTCTTGCATGGGTTGCGATTCAGTCATGCATCTCACGCGTTCCAGCAGTAGTCATTCATTCGGTTTACTATAATGTCGTCAAACGTTGTTCGATTATGCTAATCGAATGGTCTCCTTATTCCAGCAATAAACAGTTCTTCGCATGAGGTAGCTACTTTTCCCAAACGGTCCGCGTGATTACACTTTCTAATTAGTTTGACTTTTCCAATCAGCTCACACAGTTTGCTGATTGGATAATGATTTTGCATGCATGCTTTCTTGCATGCACATAGCTGAATTTGGATTCATTTGCTTAATGCATTTGGTTGGTATGATTCGGTCTTCACGTGAATAATGCTCATGGTCTTTGATTTGGCAGCGAGCAAACGGTCTTGCATGTCCTCATGCTCATACGGTCTTGAGACCGCATGGGCTCATACGGTCTTGAGACCGCATGGGATCATACGGTCTTGAGACCACATGGGCTCATACGGTCTTGAGACCGCATGGGGTCAGGATCGTATAACGCTCAAGACCGCATGGATGAAACCAAAAGGATCAAGACCGACCAGCGGTGATCTGTAGAGGGAAAGGGGAATGTGTAAGAGAGAATAGCATCGAATAAACTAGTGGTTAGAACTATTTAGGCAATATTTGCAAGGAATTAGTGAAACACTCAAGGTGAACCAAAGCGAGGGTAAATCAGTCAATATGAGGAATAAAATCCTTAGAATTGGCGACTGTGCAGATGAATCTGGAGGATTCATCACCACACCGAACTTGAGCGTTACTCGTCCCGAGGAACGGAGAAAAACTTAAGATAGTCGACAAAAAGCTCGTTTGTCTCGTAATTACCTCATCTGCAAGTAAGTGTTAGAAATTTCACGAGAGAAAAAAAGAAAGGGGAAAATGAGACGAAACAAAATTAGGGCAAAAACGTGGAAAATCCTTTGAATTGGTGACTGAAGGTGGATCTGGAGGATTCATCGCCACACCGAACTTAAGCGTTGCTCGTCCCGAGGAACGAAAAACTTAAAACAGTCGCCAATGCAACCGTTCATCTCAGGATTGCCTCATCCTATTGTCATATCATAATTTTGTTCATGGCTCGGATGGATACAACATCAAAGCTTCCTTAGATCACGGAATACATCTTATGATATCCTCATTTCTGAGTTCATTTTGCTGAAGTATTTCCTTCTCATTCTCTGTCGTATCAGTCATGTTAAAGAGTTTTATGAGGCTTTGGATAGACCCACGGAATCAACAAAAAGCATATGATCTGTTACTGGTGTTGAAAGAGGAGAGAATGGGGGTATGATAAAAAAGATAAGAGTCTCTCCTTTGATTGAATCAAGACTCTTATTAATAGTTGACTCATCGAGATACTTTTGAATGATTTATGCACAACTCTGGTTGACTTAGCCTTACACCCGATTCTTTTTCTATAGGTAACTCAGAAGTGTGTATAGGTTGGCTTAAGGCTTTTGGCTATTTTACCTCTTTGAGAGGAGGTAAGGGGTTATTTTTGGATCCTTAGGATCTCACTACCAATCACGACACATCTGCCTTCATGAGGGCAACTAATGTACCGGCCGGGCGAGACCTTTATCGGTTATCCTTATTCAGGGCACAACTCTCATGTTTTTATTCAGTCTCTGGCTTTTATTCATTCTCACTTGGCTTAGGAGAAAGGGTATTTTTGGATTTTTGCACATTTGGGCTGCCAGGCCTCTTTTTGGAATCGGGGTAGATTTTTCGCCAACCTCGGTATGTGCACAAAACATCATTGTATACTCATTGAGAAGGTGGTACACCCCCGTTATGTATTGAGGGGTATGGAAGAAGCGGTAGTGGAAAGAGGGGTGTGGTGTACCACACCGAACTTAGAGTTTTGCAAAGGTGTGGTTTACCACACCGAAGTTAAAGTTCGGAAATGTTCTAGTTTTCACTAGAAAGGAGTGTGGCGTGCCACACCGAACTTAAAACTTTGGCATGGTTAATGAACAAAGGGGTATGAAAATGAAGGAAGAAGTGTAGAAGAGAGTTCGGATCATGATGCAGTTTGCTTAGCGATTCCATGCGACGGGTCTCTATTCTCCATCACACTCTGCTCCAAAAGAGACATGATGAAACATCGAATGAGAAATCCATACCACAGATCCATTAATCAGATAAAGGCGTGATGTATTTGATCTATCTCAACTTTATTGAAGTGTATCATCTTTTCCTGTTTGAGATATAACATTAGGATTCATAGACAAATCAAAATGAAAAACATGCATTGGCTAGTTTTAAGTATTCTTTTCCAGGAATTTTGCAACGCAAAAGAGGTGATGATCACAAATTTGCAAAACAAAAGCTGACTAGATAAAGGCTTTATTTTGAGGAAACAAACAAAGCGGAGGAAAAAATTACGAAAAAGAAACTAGAATGGAAAAGCAGGAAGCAATAAAGATAGAGGGTGGAGTGAAAGTCATACCACCCGCCCTCCACCTTGAACTTATGAATTTTCCCATTTCTGAGCAAATACTAGGTTCAAGATGGAGGGGAAGGGTTGAGCAGTGTTAACCAGGCGGTCCTCGTAGTTGGAAGAAGGTCTGACAAAGATATCTCGTGATGGCTGGTGCTGAGAATGAGGAAGTGGTATGAACAACTTGTTGGCTGGGAAGTTGAGGCAACTCAAACGAGTCTTCTGGATGACTTGGATGCACATTTCTTTTGCCTCGTTGTCCGTCTAGAAGAATCCAGAGAACATCCCCCGTCAGCGAGGGAGGTGAAATATAAGCAGTCAAAACTGGGGGACTATGCGAGAAATCAAGGTTATGCCCTCTTATGCCTTCTAATTGTGGCTCGCCCTTGAATTTCAAAGTAAAACTACTTTCTTCAAAATCTAGGGCAGTTGATTGAGGGTCGTCCACTTGAACTTCCTTCTGTCTATGGTCAGGTGGTGGATCCGGTTCCGGCTTCATTTCGTCACCTGGCTTTTCTTGTGTGGGATATGGTAGCCAGGATGACTTATCTTCATCAGAGAAGTTATTTTGAGAAGTATCATCATCTTTATCAATGCTGAAATTGGTAAGAGCATCGTTCCTTTTTTCAAGGTTTTGTTCAGAATTTTCCTCATAGAACATCCTTAGCTCATCCAAGTAACTAGAAGACGATTTGGTTGGTGAAACGAACTCTTGCTCGTGTAAGGGATTCATGGGATCTTGAGATAGAAGTTCCAATGATTTCTCTTCATGGGAGGGATTAGTCCATGACATGTTGGTTTGAGGGTTAACATTCCCTGATGAACCTATTTCTTCAGTATTGGGACTGGTGTATACCATTTCTGAGTTAAGTTGTTGTTCCAGTTCTTCTTCACAACACTCCTCCGATTCTATTGAGTGCTCGGAAGGAGTTTCTATAGGAGGAATGGAATCTAGCTCAGGTAATGGAAACATCTCAGTTTCTTGAATGTCAGGAGGGGCTTCTTCAGAGGGGTGTGTGACTATAGAGGGATATGTTTGCGACTTGTTGTCTTCCCAAGGGACATTATAAGAGTTCTCAGTAAAATTGTAGTCCGTTCTAAAGTCAAGACACTACTACAAAACCTACCTTTAGTGTCGGTTATTTAAGGCCTTTAGTGTCGGTTTCTGAGCGTCGCCTATGTGGGCAACACTAAAAGGTCACCCATTACGCGTCGGTTCCAGAACTGACATCCAAACTCTTCGCGCACGACCGAAAACGCGCCATCAGGGGCCTATAGGCGTCGGTTATTTATTAATAAACCGACACCCAAAACCTTCGCGCCACAGAAAGGGCGCCATCTTGGGCGCTATTAGTGTCGGTTATAAGCCAAAAACCGACGAATAATGTCTATGTGCCAAAATAATACGTGTCGGTTTGTAGTATGCAACCGACACCATATATGTTCGCGCCACAGGAAATAGGCGCCGGTTATATCTAAAAAACCGACATTACATAATTGTGTGTCGGTTTTTTACAAATAACCGACGCCTATTGTTATTTTTTTTTTACAGACCTGCAGACCTGCTGTGACTGGTCGCAGGATGAGAAACCTGCAGTTCAGTTAACTGAACTACAGGTTTTACGACACCCATTGATATCAGCCAACAACAGGCCACAAACCTGTAAATTTAACAACAAAAATATTCACACATGCATTTAGCAATACAACCTGCAGTTCCATTTTATTTTCACACATTTAGAAACATTGATGTAGCTAGCAATCTGTAGTTCCATTCATTCACATTCACACATGTAGAAACATTCATATAGTAACCTAACTTTCATTCATTTTCACTCAGACACATGTAGAAACATCTAGACATGTAGAAACATTCACGCATATTATAATTCAGAAATTCATTTACAAAATCCCCACTATTTGTATGGTTGTTGCCCATTTTTCTCTTACTTCATTTAATTCTCCCATCGTATAGGGAGCATGTACATCTGGTAAGTCCGTTCCTGTAGTGGGGTCAACTTTAAACACCTGTAAAGAGATTGATGTATATATATATTTAATGAGCTATAAATAAGATTGATATATTTCATATTATCTAATGAGACTATATAATACCTGAGCAATACAATCGATGTCCATACAACATGACAGACTAACACATATATAGTACATAACAACAGCATCGTCGAATTTACATACAACACTAGCTTAGTACATATATAGTGGGACTTATAAGGTGACGATCCCACTAGGTAAAACAGGTTACCGACAACTACATGTTACGACTGGGAGGTCGTGATTCAGCAACAATATGCATTAGCAGGAGGACAAACAGATCACCATATGTTTGTCCTCATATGGTGATTTGTTTGTCTCCTGCTAATGCATACGGTTGCTGAATCATGACCTCCCAGTCCTAACATGTAGTCGGTAACCTGTTTTAGCAGATGGTATCGTCACCTTAGTCCCACTATATATGTACTAAGTTAGTGTTCTATGTAAATTCGGCGTTGCTGTTGTTATGCACTATATATGTGTTAGTCTGTCATGTTGTTATATGAATCTGAACCACTTGTGTGTGCTGCACTTTATGTATTGTATTTGTATCCTACTTCTCTTCATTGGGGCTTCTTCCTGCATATTCTGCATAGCTATACCATGTCCGTCCTGCATAGCCTTCTTCCTATATTTATTTTTCAAAGAGAATACAAACAAAAATTATAAGTGTAGAGTTAGTGAAATACTGATCAATGTCTAGAATTGGAATAGATCAAGAACCTACTCTCAGCATCGCGTATGTAATCTCGAGTGAGATTGGTCCTATAGTTCTTTAGCACCCTCCCACAATGTTTAGCATTTGTATTAACTAGAAGATAATGAAACATCAAATCAGAAAATGATATTGATATTAAAAAAGTAAACATTTAGCTTCAATAAAAAATATAAACATGCATGCCTCTAAAATTGTGATCTTTTCTCAATTAACAATCCTTCATTGTGATCTCCGCGCACATATAAGTCATCATTAACTTCAATATTTTCTGGAGTTGGCAACCCAACTGAGAATGGACTGGAGTCATCATATTTATCATAGTACTCTTCTTCATCTATAGGATCTTCAATGAACTGTCTTTTACCATGAAGAACAACCGACCATTTATCATTTGCAGGATCATCGATATAAAATACTTGTTTCGCCTGTGATGCCAATATGAATGGTTCAGCCTTCTCGCCAATCTTTTCAAAGTTCACCAAAGTGAAACCCAATTCATCCACTATAACTCCTTTGGTGTTATCAACCCAATTACATTTGAAGAGTGGAATTCTGAAATCTATGTAGTCAAATTCCCATATCTCTTCAATTACACCGTAATATGACATTTTAGCTTCACGTGGACTCTTATCCTTTGCACTTGCAAAAAACATAGTCGATGCTTGAAGGGTGACCCCACTGTTTTGGACGACACTCTTATCATCTTGGCGCTTTGTGTAATATGTGAATCCATTAATGTCATACCCTTCATAAGATATAACAGTAAACTTTGGTTTAAAGGCGAGGCATTTGATAGTTTCAGTAATATGATCTGGTGTTTCAGATAGTTGATGTAAGACTTTATCTTCAAACCACTTAATAAAAGTCTTGTTATGCTCTCTAGCAAGCCACATTGTAGTGGCTCGAGGATATTGTCTTTTGATGACATTGGTATGTTCCTCGATATAAACGTTCACTTCGTCCATGTTGTGTAAAATATACAAGTGAGCTTGTTCCAACTGCTCACGGCTGATTACTTTCACACGTGATCCCAAAATTCCTTTGCCAATTAGCTCGTCAATATTCTTGTCATTATCAAGAGTGTCATTACCACTGAGAAAATAATTGCTGAAATCCATAACCTCTCTCGCCACATAACCTTCAATAATACTCCCTTCAGGCCGATAACGGTTTCGAACATCACCTTTAAAAACGCTCATGTATCGTTCAAAGGGATACATCCAATGCAAGAAAACTGGGCCCAAGATTTTCACTTCCCTAGTCAAGTGGACAACAAGATGTACCATGATATCAAAGAACGAAGGAGGGAAATACATCTCAAGCTGACATAGGGTAACAACCACTTCTCTTTGCAAATTATCGAGAGTCTCAGGGTCAATAACTTTGCTGCAGAGACTGTTGAAAAAGAAACAAAGTCTGGTGATTGCAAACCTTACATGCTTCGGAAATATAGATCGAATTGCCATGGGCAATATTTGTTGCATTAGAGTGTGACAATCATGAGATTTAAGTCCTATCAACTTCAGATCTTTCATTGATACCAATCTATGAATGTTGGATGAGTAACCATTTGGCACCTTAACATTTATCAAGCATTCACAAAAAGCTTTCTTCTCTTTTCTAGACAACGTGTAACATGCGGGAGGTAAGTATGTTCTTTTACTACCCATTTCACGTATTTCTGTTAATTCTGACCTTATTCCCATTTCACGTAGGTCCAGTCTGGATTTTATCCCATCTTTAGTCTTACCTGGTATATTTAACAGAGTACCAATGATGCTATCACAAACATTTTTCTCAACGTGCATTACATCGATACAATGTCTGACTGTCAAAGAACTCCAATAAGGAAGATCCCAAAATATTGACTTCTTCTTGAATGAAGAATTGTCACTCCGTGTAGTACATTGTGATCTCTTACCAAATTCATTGACAAAGTCTTTTATTCTGTCATAAACAACCTCCCCTGGTATAGGTTTAGGTGCACTGCGTTCCTCATTCAATCCATTGAATGCTTTGTGCTTCCTATGATACAGATGGAATATTGGAAGAAACCTTCGATGACCAAGATATACATTCTTACCGCCATGTTTTAGTCTTGTTGAATCAGTGTTCTCTTCACATATAGGACACGCTTTAGCTCCTTTGACACTATATCCAGACAAATTCCCATATGCTGGAAAGTCATTAATAGAGCAAAACAACATAGCATGCAAACGAAATGTCTCTCTTCGTGAAGCATCATAGGTCATCACACCTTCACCCCAGAGTTTCTTTAAGTCATGAATTAGAGGTTCAAGATAAACATCGATGTCATTTCCAGTTTGTTTAGGACCCGATATCAACAACGACAGCATTACATACTTATTTTTCATACACATCCAGGGAGGAAGATTGTATATAACAAGCATGACTGGCCAAGTGCTATGTTGACTGCTCAATGTCCCGTATGGATTCATCCCGTCTGTACAAAGCCCAAGTCTTAGATTCCTGTCTTCTTCACCAAATTCAGGGTACAGTACATCAATCTTCTTCCACTGTGGGGAATCAGACGCATGTCGTAGGATCCCATCATTATTTGTCTTAACATTTGCATGCCACCTCAAATTCTTCGCATCTATCGGATTGGCAAACAAGCATTGAAACTGTGATATTATAGGTAGATACCACATCACCTTGGCAGGAGAACCAGTTTTGGACTCCCCCGAAGTCGTCAATTTATACTGTGACGCACCACATTTTGGACAATCTTTCAAATCTGCATAGTCCTTTTGAAATAATACACAATCATTAGGGCATGTGTGTATCTTCTTGGCATCCATTCCCATTGGGCACAACAATTTCTTTACCTGGTATGTTGAAATTGGCAGCTCGTTCCCTTCAGGAAGCATTTCTTTCAACAAAGACAACAATGACGTGAAGCTTTTGTCGCTCCATCTATTGTTAGCTTTCAACTTATACAATCTCAACACAGCGTTAAGCTTCGTAAACTTAGTACAACCTGTGTATAACGGCATCTCAGCATCATGCACAATGTTTCTAAAAATGGGAGGCAGATCGGTGTGCTCTACCCCACAACTATCCAGCATCGCATCAACGATGTCTACTGGAACTGGTTCATTCACATCTACATCATCGTAGGCAATTTCTTCTTCCACACAAGCACTGCTATCGACATCCACTGGTTTCGGGTTTGAAATCTCTCCATGCCAGTGCCATTCTGTATAGCCTTGTATAATCCCGTTGCACATGACATGAGTCATGATTTCGTCACCAGTGTTGACTTTCAGGTTGTTACCGCAATGTCTACATGGACAATAGAACCTATCTCCAGGTTGTTTCCTATGTTCCTCAGCAAATTGAATGAACTGGTGAAGACCAGAAATAAACTCTGGGCTGCACCGATTGCGAATGGACATCCATGATCTATCCATTCTATGATCAAAGAGAAAACAAGTATATATTAGGACAAGATTAGGGTCTAGGGTTAACAAATACATGTTATGTCATTATTATATATAATAAATGTGTACCACCTATCCATTCTTGAACACCTAATCTCACTAGTAAGTGTATAATGTGTATTGGGTTTTCAAGAAAATTTCGGCAGCATTTCCCCGCTGTTCTCCAAGTACATATGTACTTAGAGAACAAACGGGGAAATGTTGCCAAAATTTTCTTGAAAACCCAATACACATTATACACTACATCCTAAGCGAGATTATGTGTTCAAGAACAGTCCCAAACTGGGGACTATCCAAGATTTACTCCTAATGAGTAAATCTTGGACGGGTTTCTAGGCCAACAAATAATGTATTGTCATTCTTATACCTAAAATCCTAGTTCTTCAAGTTAGGGTGATTATTGATGTCTTTTAAAGCATGATTGGCAATTTAGGGAAAAGTTCATCATTTACATTCCAAGCATGTCACATGTGTGCATTACAGTTCATCATTAAGAAAGATAGAAGCAAGTATGTCGTATTAAAATAGACTAAACAATATAAGAAATTTTTTTTGAGGCAAGACAATATGAGAGAATAGTAGTGTAATCATGTAAATGGGAATATTCATGGGAACACACACTTCAGTTATAAGCATTCATGTAGCAACTTACAGTTCC
The DNA here is from genome assembly GCA_963693085.1 of Alisma plantago-aquatica. Lineage (NCBI taxonomy): Eukaryota > Viridiplantae > Streptophyta > Magnoliopsida > Alismatales > Alismataceae > Alisma > Alisma plantago-aquatica. The sequence continues at coordinate 373,432,174 of OY856412.1, forward strand.
ATTCATGGGAACACACACTTTAGTTATAACAATAACTAAACAAAGGGGTTGGTGTACCCCTAAACATGCGCATAAATAAAAAAACTATTAATACAGACAAGTCTAGATAGATAGACAACTAAATACTACACCAACATGGTCCCGCATGCATCAGTAACTTCTTTTTGATGATGAAGCTGTGTCACGAAGCTCCTCGCTGTATTTAGCCAAATATGAACTGACAGGGGCCTCAGATTCAGATTTGTACGAGCTGATATGCGACGCCGTGTGCTCATACCGCAGAAGATGATCGGGGGTCTCACAGTTGTTGTCGGTTATCCAAACTTTGATGGAATTATCGCCAACTGGACGGAGAAAAAGCCTATTCCAACAGACCAGATACATCTCTCCAATCCAATCACGCCAACCGGATTTTGATACAAGATTTCCTGCCAAATCATACTCAACCTTGATTACATGTGAATAATTTCCAAAATTTAGGGTCACTTTACCAGGCATGTAGTGTCTTCCTTTTAGAAAATGCCAATGTTTGGCTATGACCAATTGGTTTAAGGAACGATCATCTAGGATGATGTCCAATTGTTCTTCAATAGGGAACATTAACATTGACATAGGGGCCCAATTCATAGTGATTGTTATGGGAAGACAGAGACTGCACAATATTAGTATTAACAAAGTGTAAGTACATATAACGATGTTATATATTTTCAGAAAAAGTTGTATAACATCAGTTAACCTTTTATTGCTTGTCTAGGTGCTTACTAAAATAGAACCATTATATGGAACTAAAATGGAACCATTATATGGAACTAATCCTACATTACACACATAATTTTCCTGAGTAAGATAATGTGCACTTCATGGAATTATTAAGATCTGAATATATATAAGTTGTTTCTACCTACTTTGATGGGATTTTATAACATTCGAGTCTTCCATTTAAGGCATTAGATGCATATATTGCAGTACATGTATTCAAATCAGTAAAAGCACAAAATCAGTACCTAAACCTAAACACAAATAAGTAAATAACTTAAAAAAAAATGTCCAGCAGCTGCTTGGGTGTGCCTTGGCACCGCCCAAGCAGCCACCGGAGCAGAGGAGAGGGCGGGGGGGGGGGGGGGGGTGAGCAGAAGGCAGGGAGGGCGGGCGGGCATACCTGGCGGAGAGGGCGGCGGGGCTAGCTGCTACCGGCGACACGGAGAAGGAGACCGGCGGGCGGAGAGGGAGGCCGGCAGGGGGGGACTGCTTCTCACGGAGAGGCAGGGAGCACGACGGCGGTGGCGAGGCAGGGAGCACGACGGCGGCGGCGAGCACGAACAGCAAGGAGCACGATGGTGACGGAGCACAAACGGCAGGGGCGACGGCGGCGACAGAGAGTAGAAATCGCCGGAGCTAGGGAAATCGGGAACGAAATAGGGGAAATGGGAAGAATCGTTCGGGCAGGGGAGCTATTAAGTTGACAATATGTGTCGGTTATTTTAAAAAACCAACAACTAATCCAACAATGTCGGTTGTTTGCTAAAAACCGACAACTATATTGGACTATCGTCGTCGGTTTATAAATAAAAGTCAACCGACAACTATTCCTGTCTCGCACATACACTTTGGTCGTCGGTTATTTATTAAAGAACCGACAACATATGTCAAATTTTGGAGCCAATTTTTTCGCTGGAATTTTGGGTTTGGCAGTTGAGTTTATGTGTCAGTTGTTTATTAAATAACCGACACTTAATAAAAGCGGTACCCGTGTCTGGTCGACCTTCATGGGTTGGGTGTTGGTTTCTGTTAAAAACCGACACATTAGTGTTTATGTGTCAGTTTTTGTATACAACCGACACCCTGCAAACCGACTTTATAAGCCATTTTTGTAGTAGTGAGAGATGGCTCATGTTCCTCTTCATATTGCACTATTGTCTCATTCAAGTGACTAGAAGGAGATTCAATAGAAAGATCATGCTCTTGTTGGAGGACTGACTTCGACTGGACTTCTTGTAGTGGCGGTAACTCTGGTAACATCATCTCATGAAAAGGATTGGTCATAGATTCGTCATCATGAGATTCATCATCTCCCCATGATTTTTCTTCATCATCATCAGGGTCGGTGAGGGTAATGTGGTCCATCCCTGAATCAAGATCTTGATCAGTCCCATCCTCGAGGTTTGTTTCTAGATCGACCGAATGGTCAGAGATTTCTTCATAAGGCCAATCTGATCCTGCTCCAGCAATGGAGTCATTTGAGTCTCTTGCGAAAAATATGTCTCCTTATCTGAATCAGTCTCATATTCATCTATGTCTGACTGTGAAGGAGTATAGGGTTCTTGTAGCGTAGACCTTTTTTCATTGGAATTCAATGACAAGATGGTTGCAGTCGAGGAATATTTGTCGTATAAGGAGTCAATCATTGCTGATTTCCCCTCAATCTGTATGGTTTGATCAGGGTCTATGGGAGAAGATGGCCAGACACCTAAATTTATCCCTAGTTTATCTTCCAATTGTAGAAAATCTTCAGATTGGGTGCTCATTCTTTCATCTAAGAGCATAGTGCATTTTTCATTATCCGAGTCAAACCTTGGCTCAGAAAATGATTCTTTTTCTTGCGATATTGCGAAGGAGTCATCCTTGAATTCAGTCATTAACTCAGAGGGTGATTCCCCATTTTGCACCAATGCATGCTGATCATTGGAAGGCACCTCCCACATGATATCATAATCATCATCATAATCTACATATGGACCAGGGATGAGCTTAGTTGAATTTTGTGGCTGTTCTACATGTTGCTCAGGAGAGTTGACAAGTTGCGTAAGTTGATTAAGGTATGCTATCAACTTCTTGGTCGCGGCTGTCTGATCAGCTAGTTGTTGAGCCACTGATAACTGTAAAGCTCGTAGTTCTTCCATCGACGTGTCTGGATCTTCATGAAAAGGCTCTTCACCGCACCTGTTGAGTTGATCACGATAATAGCCTTCCTCATCATAGTATTGATTTGCGTTGTTTTCCAGGATCCTTCCTACATTGCAGTCCACACCTTGAAAACCACTATAGTTAGGTTTTTCATAGTAGCCTCCAGGGTGATATGAACTATAACTTGCATTATATCCATAGTTGCATGAAGATGCTGCTTTGAGTTTTCCAGCTATCCGATTCATGATTACTTGACGCAAGGCCATCACACAGAGAGGATGAACGTTGAAACAGTTGATCGATGCATGAGAATAGTCGCCACATAATTGACAACTATTGGTTGGTGGCACTGACTGCTTCATTTTGAAGAGAATTGGTTCCTGAAATCAAAGAAAGAGTTTAACAAGTTTGACCAACCACTTCAAATCCAAGATGATATACAAGATTAAGTCCTTTACTTTTTAGGTTTTTGAAAAGAAAATGAAAACCCTAGAGAAACCTAAATCGACACTAAATTTGAAGAAGATGATTCGTAAACCGTTGTCCCCGGCAACGGCGCCATTTTTTGATGAAGCTAGAACTTACACTAAAAGATTACTGTTCCAATGGAAGTCCTAATATGCACCAAAAACCTTAGGGAGTTGATGTTCTCTCTAGGTTTACCTACAACTGGTGCTAGATAAATGCTCCAACCCCACAAGAGTGTGGAAGCCTTATCATAGTACAGATTTAGGATCGAACCCAAAGGACAACGTTAAGAATCTGAGTGTCTTTTTCTTGTTTCGTATCAATCTAAGTTAATCATCTAAGACCGGAAGTTTGATTTGAGTTATTTAACCTAAAATAAGCAAAAGTAAAGGCTAGAATAAAAACTAGTTTAAGGATTAAAAACTAAGATTAGCAGATGATGATGAATCACCGGGGTGATGCGGGTATTCGCCACCACTACACATGAATTGTACTTATACCAAACAAAGCAAGACTTGTAAGCAAGATACATGGATGTTGTACAAAACCGATGTCTTATAGGACAGGAGCGATGCACACATCCTTCACAGGTTGAGTAACTCTCATTCGGTACGTATCTACATGTCAATGAAGATATGTAGTCTCCGAAGAGAAAATCTTACTCAACCTCGTGAAACGTGCATCGGAAACTAACAAGCGAGCGATAATTACCAAATCGATTAGTATCCTTATAGACTATCCCTCTTTCGAGGATATAGCTACGAGAAAAGTGAGAGTGTTGCAACGTCAGCCGTTCCCGAACGAATGGTCAAGTACTTTGCACCACTCTCTCCTCAGAGTGTGTTCCTCGACCTGTCAAGGTTGCACTTTTGTACGTCAACTGATTCCATTTCAAAGTGCAAAAGTACAACGATGGAGGTGAGTTTACTCCACTCCTTAGAAAGCGTTCCTAAATACCGAAACGGATGCGCTGTAGATACACACACCAGAAACCAAAACTAAATCGGTATTCGAGTCTCAAGAGCGGTCGTAGACAAACCACAACGAAAGACAATAGATGCATACAAGAATGCGGCCAACATTCAAGCATGTATGAAATGATTTAGTATTGAATCAGAATGATAACATCTTTTTAGTACAAGATACAAAACACGGGCAGCGGGGCTAGTCCCCGCACCCCAGTGGATGGAACTACTCGCTCCTCATAGAGGGAGAAACAAAGAAAGAGAAGAGAGAGAAAGGAAGCATCGTCGGAGTAGAAGAGTAGATCTGTGACAGCCCGGTGTAGATCGTCGCAGTCTCCGGGACTACTCCGTCGTGGTCGATGTCGTCAGTTTCTCTGCCTCGATCTTCGGGTCAACCTCCGAAATAGCAAGAGTAGGATGAGGTGGAGCTATGGTGTGAGCAATGGTGAGATGGTGATGGAACAGCCTACTATATCTGCGCCCAGACTGGCTGCTCACCGGATCTGGACTCAGGATGGGATTCTGAGGCTGTGGGTGAAGTTTGGTCGGAAACGGTGCTCGGGCAATCTGGCAGCGTTCCGGCCTGGTCCCAGTCCAGCAGCCTTGGGCCGTCGTCAAATGGGATCCGCAAGACCATGCCTCTACCCTTCTATTTATAGGTTTGCCAAAATATCTTGGGCCAAGGAGTCACACCATGTGCCTGTCCTTTCATACGGTTTGGTTGCTTATATGGTCTTGCTCTGTCATTCGGTTTTGAGTTTCATTCGGTTTGGCTGCTTCTTCTTCGTATGGTCCATTCGGCTTCAGTTGTCCATACAGTTTCGGCATTCGGTTTGCCTCATACGGTCTCGGCATTCAGTTTGCCTCTTACAGTCTCGCTTTGCTAGTAGCCTATACGGTTTGCTTTTCTCCGCACGGTCTTCTCTCCTCATTCGGTCTTCTCTCCTCATTCGGTTTCATCGTGCTCTCTCGGTTTCTCCATCAATTGCTGTTCACTTTTGCCAATTCATGCGATCTCAGCTCAGCTGCCCCTATTGCTTTCCTCGGTTTTCACGCCTTCCCGTGTTTCCTACTCATACGGTTTCACGGCACGGTCTTGCATGGCTTGCGATTCAATCATGCATCTCACGCGTTCCAGCAGTAGTCATTCATTCGGTTTGTTGTAATGTCGTCAAACATTGTTCGATTATGCTAATCGAATGGTCTCCTTATTCCAGCAACAAACAATTCTTCGCATGAGGTAGCTACTTTTCCCAAACGGTCCGCGTGATTGCACTTTCTAATTGGTTTGACTTTCCCAATCAGCTCACACGGTTTGCTGATTTGATAATGATTTTGCATGCATGCTTTCTTGCATGCACGTAGCTGAATTTAGATTCATTTGCTTAATGCATTTGGTTGGTATGATTCGGTCTTCACGTGAATAATGCTCATGGTCTTTGATTTGGCAGCGAGCAAACGGTCTTGCATGTCCTCATGCTCATACGGTTTTGGGACCGCATTGGCTCATACGGTCTTGAGACCGCATGGGGTCAGGACCGTATAACGCTCAAGACCGCATGGATGAAACCAAAAGGATCAAGACCGACCAGCGGTGATCTGCAGAGGGAAAGGGGAATGTGTAAGAGAGAATAGCATCGAATAAACTAGTGATTAGAACTATTTAGGCAATATTTGCAAGGAATTAGTGAAACACTCAAGGTGAACCAAAGCGAGGGTAAATCAGTCAATATGAGGAATAAAATACTTAGAATTGGCGACTGTGCAGATGAATCTGGAGGATTCATCAACTACCCGGATAGAGAGATAAAATTGAGTAACTATATAGAATTTAATACAAAGAAAACCCGCGGTGAAACCGCAATCCTAAAGATCTCCTTTTGAATTGATTAAACCAACATTTAATCGATTGCTTGTTTTGTCTTATTTTTGTTTTCTTTTAATTTTAACAACAACCCTCAACTTTTTAATCGGCTTAGCTGATCGTAAGTAGTTAGTAGGAGTCTCCGACGATTTCACGTATCCCTGAGTTTGACTCGGGCCTCACAAAGGCCTGTACTACTTCGACGCGTTCACTTGCATTTTTGCGCACGATAAACCTGCGTCAAGTTTTTGGCGCCGTTGCCGGGGATACGATAAATTGTCGGCACTTCGAATGCTGCGAGTGGACACTCTAGGCCACATTTTTATTTTTTATTTTTATTATCATTCCAAAATTTTATAATTTATTTTCTAAATATTTGCAATCGTCAAGCACTGTACTAAATTTAATTTTTCTATTGGTAGGTACCGTGCATGGTGCAGACGTGTAGTACTGACTACACACGGCACGCACCAGAGGTTCCACTGGCGGAACTTGAAGACGAGGGTGAGTATAATCAAGACCATATGGAGGACATACTTTCTGAACCCGAACAAGAAAAGATGGACGAGCCACAGACAATATGGGAGAAGATCAAGTCTTCTTCCTCATCTGCTTCGAAGGGGCCGATCAAGAAGCAAGCGGTGAATATTCCGACATACAAGATTGATCCAGCTCTAATCAACTTGGTGAAGTCCAATGCTTTCCATGGGCTCAAAAATGAAGACCCCGTCGCGCACATTAGTCAATTTGTGGAGAATTGCGATATGATAAAAATCGACAGATTTCCACAAAATGTGCTCTACTTGAAGCTATTCCCGAGTTCTCTAGCGGGAATCACGCGGGAGTGGTTGAACAACTTGGATGATGAATATGTGGAGTCTTGGGACCACATGGTTGAGGTTTTCTTCGAGAGGTTCTTTCCGGCCGAGAAGACCAATGACATGATCAGAAAGATCCACAACTTCACACAACAAGCAGGAGAGACTTATTCTGAGACCTGGGTGAGATTTCAGATCATGCTCAGGCGATGCCCGCATCACGGGCTTGATAGGGAAACACAAGTCAAGATCTTCTATTTTTCTCTCTCTGAGCATGATAGAAGCAACTTCGATTCGGCCGGTTCTAGATTCTTCTTGAATAACACGGACACTAGATGTTGGGAAATCCTGAAGAATATGGCTAAGAAAAAATCATGGGGCGAAAGAGGCTCCGTAGAACTGGTTCGAGTTGCGGGTGAATCTAAAGAAATAAAAGAGCTGAATGACAAGTTAGATCTTCTAGCCAAGAAATTGCTAGCTAAGGAGGATGCATCCGAGGATGAGGAAGCCCAAGTAAAATTCATGCAACAACAGGGCTACAGAAATAATGACTATTCATGGAGTAAGGACAAAAAGTTCTCATGGAAGGATCCTAATAATTTCCTACAAGATCCGGAGGCAAAGCCACAACCTAGAGCTGAAGCTAAGATCACCAAGTTGCTTAGTTAGATGGTGCAGCAGAATCAGGAAATGATGACTATGTTCCGTAAACAACTGTAGTCTCAGGGTGACATCTTGACCAAATTTGGGCAGACGCTGCAAAGCCATGGAGCACAAATGCGGGCATTAGAAACCACCATGACCCAGATCTCAAATGAAGTGGCGGCCATTAAGCATGCCAATCAGCAGAGACAGGCTGGGAATGCAGATGTGGTCCAAGCACATTATCAAGTTAAATACATGTTTGTGATCAATGAGGAAGAACCCCAGGAGGCAGAGATAAAAGATCAAAGAAAAATGATGTTTGATACAGATGCTACACCGACAATACCGTATCCTCGCAGTCATTATGGACTGCCAGGAGGATACACTCCTTTCAGGAAATCCCTCTAAGAGCCCATGATGGTTGCGTCCCTGCCTAGGCAAGAAGAGCAAGTGAAGGCCGTATGTCAAGGTGCGGATACATCTATTACGAGAGAGGAGCCACAACAAGTTATACATGTTGATGATGTTCCGACAAAGTCCACACCAGAGGGAGTCTTTGAAGCAAGCTTAGGGGAGCTGGCCCCGAAAAGCTCATATGTGCCACCTCACAAGCGTGTTAATGCGGAAGTTGTGTCAAGTCTGGACAACCCTAAGCCGAAGAAAGAGCACCGTCATTATAGAAAATTCTTGGAGATGTTCAAAAAGCTTCATATCAACATTCCGTTGGTGGAAATGATTGAGAAGGTTCCCGCCTATGGGAGGTTTATCAAAGAAATAATCAACAAAAAGCGGCGGATTAAAGACACCGATGTATGCCTGATGAATGAAATGGTGAGCTCAATCATCCATGGGAGCTTACCACAGAAGAAGAAAGATCTAGGGAGTTTTTATATTCCATGCTCGATAGGCGATCGATACTTCTCACGAGCTCAGTGTGATTCGGGCACAAGCATAAATCTCATGCCACTCTCCACATTTAAAAAGCTTGGGTTAAAGGACATGAAGAAGTCAGTGGCAACCGTTGAATTGGATGATGGATCCATAGTACAGCCATACGGAGTTTGCGAGGATGTACTCGTCAAAGTAGACAAGTTCATCTTTAATGTAGATTTCGTCATTATGGATATGCCGCAGATTCATAGTTGTGAGATGCTACTGGGTAGGCCGTTTCAAGCAACGACCGATGTAGTAACTGCAACCAGGAGAGGTACGCTGACGTTGGGGATTGGTCAAGATCGCATGGAATTCAAGCTACCACACGATTCTTTGAACACCTTCTATAAAGTACCAAGTGGATGAATAATGCTTCAAGTGGTCTAGCCTAAGACGTTAAATAAGGGCGCTTGTTAGGAGGGAACCCAACCATTGGTACCTTAGTTTAGTTCATTTACATTCATAGTTTAATTTGTTTTTACTTAGTTTGTAGTGTAAAAAAGATACCGTGATCGTTTGTTACATGTGCAGGGCTGAGGCAGAGTCGATACCATCGACCCTTGTGTCGATGGTATCGACCATGGTACAGGTTGGCGACTGCAGGAATCGCACTGTGTCGATACCATCGACGGTCTCGTCGATGGTATCGACATACCAACAGGCAGATCGCAAGTAGAAGTCGATGGTAGCGACATGGGTGTCGATACTATCGAGATCTATGAAGATTTTCAGAACAAATCGTCTCTGGAAAGTCGATGGTATCGACACATTCATGCAAAGAAGGCGGCGGCCGGGCCTCGCGAGGGTTTGCCCTAATCAGAGAGTCGATACTATCGACTCGCATCGATAGTATCGACGCGCCACGTCAACGATCCGCGAGGCAAGATCAACGGAGATCGCAGCAACAAGGAGTTTGATCTGGGGGACGGGTCGATACAAACGACCCGCGTCGATAGTATCGACATGTCAGCAATCCGAGCCCCACAGATCCAGCCATCGACAACCGTTGATACTCGCGGTGGTACAAATTGTGTCACCCGAGTCGATACCATCGACCCACGTCGATGATATCGACGGGCGGACAGTAGTGCCGACCACGACTATAAATGAGGAGTATTTGCGTCAGACGACGTCACACCTTCAGTGCAACTCTCCTTCACTTGTGCCGAGCGTGTTCCAGAGCTGTCCAAGCCTGACGACGAGCAACACCGAGCTAGTTCTTCATCGATAGGAGATTCGCTTCTCCGATCTTCATCGAGCTCCCTTTCTATTCCTCTTCTCTCTCGCAATCATGGTGCACGTAGCTGGTGCATCGTCTTCACGCGTGAATCCGATGGACATCCCAGAGTTCGTGCCACCTCCAACCGCGTCAGTTGCACGCCCGCGACAGATTTATCCATCTGCGGAGGTGAAGAAGATATACGAGGAGATTCTGAAGAGGAAGATTGAGCCAACCCGTTATGTTGAACGGGAAACCATCCGCAACCTCGGGTTCAAATCGAACCTTGCCTACGTCCTGAAGGGACAGGCACACAACACAGGCAGAATGGACGACGAGTTGGAGTATCATGTTGATGGCCAACCATTCTTCGGCGAGTGGCCTACCTACAGAGAGTTGGTGGCTGAGTTCATGGCATCACTGGACATTTGCGTCGTGCCCAACGACGTCATAGCCTCCCACCGCGAGTGGATCAAGGGTCGGGTGTCATTCCGGCTGTATAATAATGACTACACCCTAACGCTCGAGCAGTTCAACGAGATATTCAACTGGAACCACTCGCAACATGACTACCGGCGACCAGACAACTGCACTGACTACGACGCCATCTTTGCCGAGCTGGTTACGGTGCCGCCGGGGAAGTCCGTAAGCTACCATAATGCTGCGGTAGCTTATTTCGAGCACCCTTTCGTCCGGATACTGCACCGGATGCTGAGTTCGACATTGTTTGCTTGGGGTGATTTGGCCCTCAGCAAGTTTCAACAGAGAGACTTATTCTTTTTGCATAAGCTCCTGAAGCGTCAAGAATGCAATTGGGGTGCCTTCTTTCTACAGAGAGTTTTGGCGGTGAAGAGGAGTACCAGGAAAGCGCTGATTCACTTTGGCGGGCTCATCACCAAGCTAGCCTTCAACCTTGGGCTTAATTTCCAGCAGCTCACCCCTCTATCCAACAGGAGCAAGGTGAACTTGCAACATCTACACCGGTCCAATCTCATTCTTCTTTGAGATGGTTTGGCATATGCGCACTGCCACGTCAACCACGCCTACTAGGAATGCTCTCTGCCTGATCTGGTCTTCAACATCGAAGGGGTGCAACACTTTCGATGGCCTATCATAGCCATCACGGACTCCGATGAAGACTGCGGAAACGATGACGATGACAGAACTGACGACAAGGCTGAGGAGGAAGAGGAGGCATTCAGACCTCTTCGGGCACGAGTGGCACCACAGAAGTGTCCTCAGATGCATCCGGGTGCATCTTCATCATCACAGCCTATGCCGCCACCACCACCACCCTCACAACCAAGCGTGGAAGCCTATTCCATGCAGGGTATGTATGCAATGCTGCAGGAGATTCAGCAGACGCAACAAAATCACATGACGATGTATGCCGGTATTCAAGACACTACAAACCGACTACTAGACAATCAAAGGGCCATGTTCGAGAATGAGTGTCTTCTCCTTGACAACCAACAACAAATTCATGATCAGTTGCAACGGATGGAGATGCAATAGCAGCCCTTCTACGACCACTATTGGAGCCAAAATTACTTTGGAGTCTATCCACAACCTCCACCTAGGGCCCAGTTTGATCCAAGCTTCCAGTGGGAGTATCTGTCTTGGGACCCTACAACTCTGCAATACCCGCCTCCACCTGAAGAGTAAAAGCGGTATCTCTGTTCCAACCTTAAAGGTTGTTTTTGACTATGAGGCCATAGTCGAATTCAAGCTTAGGGGGGTGTTGGAACAACTCTATCTTTCATTTTCTCTGTTTTTAGTTTTTTTGCTTTTGTTTCCTGTCATTTGTTTTCTAAAATCTTAGTTTGTTTTAGGATCCACATTCTATCTAGTGTAATCGTGGAAGTCTTTAATGTTGAGTCATCTCAGTTGCATGTGCATGGGGAATTGAGGGAAACTAAAGAATTTTTGAGTGTTCACAAGCTTGAGTGTTGTTTAACCTTGATCAATTAACTTAGAAAATGATTGGGTTTGTCAACTTTAAAACAGAAAATCACGACTGTATATTCCTAATGATTCATGAAAGTGGACAACATTGATTGTTTGAGCCTAAACTGACCAAGTGATAATGAGACTTTAATTTGAAGTAAGAGAGAAAAAATCTCTTAACTACTACACAGGTCAGTAAGGAGGGACACATAATATTTTTCAAAGGTTCAGTCAACTAGTCTTATGATCTGTCCACCTATTAATTTTCACAATCCACCAAGAATTGGAAGTAAAGTACGGTTTTAACCTTCTTGATTGCATGGCATGTAGATAGGACTTTCATTGCAACCATCGTCATATGTTTTGCATGAAAAAAAAGATTAGAATAGGTTTACATGCACATTACCCTTATGTGCATGTCATGTAGTTGCATTCATAACTTTTACGCATAAAGTATGTCATATACCACATTTATACTTTAATGGTGAATTAAATTGTTCCATACCTTACAAATAGTGAAAATATTGAGTTATGCAGAAAAAAAGCCTAAGTATTCGTTGTCAATTATGGATATAAGAGTTTGAAAAAGAAAAATCTGAAAAAAAATCTGAAATTGGAAAAAAAGACGTTATTTAGAAGCAACAAGAATAAGAAGAAGGAAGGAACGTAATCTCACCTGTATTTCAAGATGAATGAGTACATGATGTAGCTTAATTAGATTTCCATCTCATTTTGAGATGGATGGTTAGTGCATGCATCATTCCACCTAATCTTAGGCATTAGGGCATTTTTCATGTGCATTTGCATCATTTAGGGCATTTTTGTTTTATGCATGTTGAAATCGTATAATACTTCCACTTCTTCCATGAGCCACCTATTTCATCCACCCGTTGCTCGAATTGGTAGGACACTGTGAATTTCTCCTCACTAGTGAATATCAGGAGAACTGCTTCCATGTAGATGGTAGTTAGGGCGAGCAACGTAGTATAGAAGATCACAAGATGCACTAAGTCTGGACCGGCGAATTTTATTATGTTAACTGCTTTATGTGATAGTGTTCATCAGTTTGAGGTTAATATCTTTTATGGCTGATTACTGTCGCCTTCAGGGTAATTATCATTCTGTGGTTAGCGAGGGCCGGTATGCGAATGTCCGGTGGGAGTCATATGGGATGTCTGTTGTGATGCTTTGTTCTTTAGTTGACTCTGGCAATTCTATTCTAAGGTCTAGTTGCTCGAGGGCGAGCAATGTTCAAGCTTAGGGGAGTTTGATGCGATGATTTTGAGTCACATTTATAGACTTATTTGATAGGTGTTTAATGCATTTATTAGTCATTTTGATGGTTAATGTTGCATAATTCATTCATTTTGGTCTATGCTACTTCTTTATGTCAAATTCCCTTTATTTAAGCATTTTGAGTATTAATTATTGAAAGAATATATTTTGTGTGGATTTATGTGGTTCTGTGTGTTAATTTCAGGAAAAACAAGTATCTTCTACCGTCGATACCATCGACCAGACCACAGGTTTCCAGCCGCAAGGACCAGAAGAAAGTCGATACTCTCGACAGGGATGTCGATGGTATAGAGACACCATCAGGTTGCTGGCGAGAAGTGCGTCGATACTATCGACCAAAATGTCGATACTATCGACTGGTAGAGATACAGCGACACAAAACGACAAAACCATCACTACAGGTTCGTCGATACCATCGACCCGCGTCGATGGTATCGAGATGTCATCAGACGCTCAGATGAAAGAAAAGAAGGATTGCCGCTATCACGCTAGGTCGATACCATCGACCCGCGTCAATGGTATCAACACCGTCAGATATGAGTTTGTTTCAGATTAATCTTAATCGGACGGCTGTGGTTAATTGGCGACCTAATTAGGGAAATATACCTAATGACGACGCCCTTAACTGGGGGATCGCGTCATTTTTTTTTGATGACGAGGGAACCACTCCCACACGAGCACCAATTTTGTGACCCCCGCAGGCAGTGTAAACCCCCGGATGGCCCCCCCCGCCCATACAAGGACCACCAAGTAGTTGCATCGTTGGCCGGCCGACGCGTGGGCTAAACCCCCGGATGCCCCCCGCCCATACAAGGACCACCAAGTAGTTGCATCGTTGGCCGGCCGACACGTGGGCTAATTCACTTTTGGTGGAATGCTGGGAGTCGAATCCGTGCTCCCTTGCAGAGGGCTTGCGAGCTGCACCACCCGAGCTATTCCACCCCGGCTCATTAGTTGCTGCACACATCCCAGAGAGCAAGGAGAGAAGAACAGAGCACGAGAGCACACCCCAGCTGATCCGGACGCTGAAGAAGACGAATTCTACCACCGAAAGGCGCCCTATGAACATATACTAGACATATGTATTAAGTCTTTTATTATGCCCTGAGGATTTGAGTCGTACCAACCAAATCAAACTTCCCTACGAAGGGCAACGAATGGTGCCATACAAGGTCCATGGAAGAGCAGAAGTCCATGAACTCTCCAACACCACTTGCTCAGCATAAGAGAACACTACAGAGACATACTAGTCAACTGTAAGAGAGTGACATATGGCCACAAAAGGATCGGATCATGCTTGGTCATCCGTATAAAACACCTAGCCCACCTTGGTACATGTAACGAAACTAGAAGAATAGGCTCACACAAGTCGTTCTTAAAAGGAGTTGCTGACTCATGGCCATCCATATCATAAGGAGATCGGCTCACACATGGCCATCCATATCAAAAGAAGATCGGATCACGTCTGGCCATCTCACACAACTTGTAATTGTGGATGTAAGGAGATACACGACTTGCAACCCTACAGATTCAAAAATATGCAGTCTGAGTTAAACTCCTTTCACCAATCCAGTAAATAAAGCTGACACTAGAATTGGATCTATGGCACATGGAAAACTACATGATTAGTTTTCACTTCATTAGTTAGCCAATTGGGTGACTTTTAGCATCAATCAAGTTACAAAGTGTAAAGCTAAAACAAACTCTACATGATTAAGGGTGTGTTGCAACTTCAAAAGATATAAAATGTATAAGGTGTGACTTATCACACAATCACCACATGATACTCCTGCCATTCACAAGGCCACCATCAATGTCACATATCACCATGGGATATCAATCCAATCACATGACTTGAGGATTTCACCTCTCAGTAGGCATCTAGCCTGCACCAGGTCATAGGACCTATCACATTAAACCCTACATATTTATCACCACATTGTGCATCATCGATGTGCATAAGCACCAACTTGTATCACATAATCACCACTATAGCATACAGAAGCGAATAAATACATACAACCTGCAAGGTTAGGGTTTAGAACCCAAGAAAAGAGAGGAAGCATTACACATGATGAAAAACTCATGAGAGAGAGAAAAAGTAGACACAACTCATAACACTTATTTAGGACTACATACTTAGTCAGCTTGGGTTTTGTAGATGTATAAGCAATAAGCCCTAGGTGGAACATCTCACACATTCATGGAATACTTTTAGAGTTAGGGATCATCATAAGGGTTAAGAAACAACTTATCCATGCAACACTACACGTGGCTCCTAGCCCATTCATTGCTCCTATAAGTGTATTGATGAAACGTTCAAGCATGCGACTCAACCATCCACTTCATGTATTTCGTGATCATCACAATACATGTGAAATATGTCACCTGTTGAACACGCCTTAAGTGTTTTAAGCATTATAAGAGAGAGAATGATGCTAAGTGGTGGCTTGTGAAAAGTCTAAATGCCAAGTTTGAACTTGTATTAATAATGTTAGTGCCTTGTATACCAATTTTGGTGCAAATTGTAATTTACCCAAAATGTAGGGTTAATATGAAAATTAACACCTCTAGAGTGTTCCTACTTCCTCTATGTATAATTTAGATGAGAGAGAAAGTAGGTGACACCATGTTTGAATCATTTTTGAGTGGTAGTATCCTTGGTGATGAAAAGACCAAGAAGGGTTGTGTAATGGAAACCCTAATTTGAGCTCATATTGAGTGTATCAAGTTATAGTGTTAAATGGGAGTCCCTATCGGCCAAGGAGCCAAAGAGGAGGCCCCCATATCATTTTTTTATCTCTTTACCTTTGCAAAAACGAGTTAATAACCTCAATAAAGCAAAGGTATCGACTTGGAACTTTCCTTTGGAAAGTGTATTGAATTCTGAATATAATAATAATGTGAGTGGAAGTAACTTGCCCTAGAAGATAACCAAAGGGGTCGACCCTTATCCCTTGCATTATCCTCAAGTTTTTATTTTGCATGGAAAGATAAAGATGGAAAGCATGCAAGTACACGTGTTAACCCATGCATGGCCATGTGGCACCTAGTAGTAGTAAAAAGATGACACCTCTTACACTCTATCCCATGAACCTCAAGGATATATACCCTCCCTTTCGCCTACTAGTGAATCTTTTTGACCCCTATCACTCTCTTTCTATAAGATATAGTGCATAGCCTCTTAGATATCGTGCAAAATTGCTCAAGGATCAATGGGAGCTTGAGCACCAAGCTTAAGGTAAGTCCATGGTCATCTTCAACCTTGGTTGAAGCATGATTCTCGGGTTATCGTTATTCCTTTCTTTTCTTCCTCACCAAGTTCTTAACTACGGTGATTCCTTGTATATGGAGGAGTTGTGAACGATACTTGGACTTTTGATAAGTCATCTTCAACCTTAGGAATGTGAAGCTTTGGATCTTGGAGCTTTGAAGTTGTTCTTGAGGTCAGTTATATAACTTGAACCCATACATGTTATTACTCACCATCTTTCTTGCTATATTTGATGATATACTTTCAATTACGAGATTTTCTTGAATACTTCATATATATATATGAGTTCTAATAGTTTCTTAGACCTGTTAACCAAGTACTAGAACAAGTAAAACGAAGGTCTAGATATTTTGATGATGGTATCACCTTATATAGGATATCAGGTTCAAGCACACAAGCAAGCTCCTCTAACCCAATATGGTGATGCACATACGCCACTAAAACGATATGGATATGAGTTTATACTTCCTTGCACGATATGGTGATGAAGTATACACCCTATGCACGATATGGTGTCAACCATAAACCTCTTGCATGATATGAGGTCAAGCAAAGACCCCTTGTACGATATAGCGTCAAGCATACACCTCTTTGCCCGATATGGTGTGAAGCACACACACACCTCTTTGCCCGATATGGTGTGAAGCACACACACACCTCTTTGCCCAATATAGTGTGAAGCACACACACCTCTTTGCCCAATATGGTGTGAAGCACACACACACACCTCTTTTCTCGATATGGTGTGAAGCACACACACACCTCTTTGCCCAATATGGTGTGAAGCATACACACACCTCTTTGCCCGATATGGAGTGAAGAATACACACACCTCTTTGCCCGATATGGTAAGTAAGCATACACCTCTTGCACGATATGGTGTTGAGCACACCCCTCTAAAATGATATGGTGGGTAACCCAATACACGAGATGACAAAAGTGGTAAGGTGGTTAATACCCTAGAACATGTGATGGCCAATACACTAAAGTAAGGTGTGGCCAATATCTTTAGGTGAGGTGAGAATGTTACACCCATGTAGGGTGAAGGTGATACACCATATGATTGGTAAGGTTCATACCTTGATGTGTAAGGGTATGAGGGATATGATGATGCCTAGCTCAATATACACCTAATCCCAAACATGTGTTCAGCTTGACATATATGATTCAACCTAATACACCTTGTAAAGGTAAGGGCATAACACTCTTAGGAGTGATGAGTGTAACCCCAAGTAATGGTGTGGCTAATACCTTGATATATGAAACACCTAAAGTGGTTGATAATGGTCAACCCTATATCAACAATGCCTTAACCCGAGATGAGTCGATATCACTTGATGATAGTTGGGTAATTCAAGTGTGTGACTTAATGGCCAATACACTACATGATAAATGTGATGAAGTTAGTGCATAAAGTATTATGATGGGAAATACCCTAATACAAGATAAGTTGATGAACTGAAGTAAAGTTAAAAGTGATGAGGGAAGTGATACACCAAGGCATGATAAATATTATATCCAGGACCTCAAGGTTGATACACCTCAAATCTAATATACTTGGATGAGTAACATATGAAGTGTGTCATGTCAATTGTTATATTAAGATGTAATGAGTTTAATGCACTTTGATAAGTGTAGGCTAACCTACCTTGATAAAGGGTTAAGCCAAGTTAATAAAGTTTGAGGTAATTAATATCCTAGTGAGGATGAGAGAGAAACTCATACTTTGTGTTGATAATCATTTAATAATAAATGATGATAATAAATAAGTATGATTGAATACTAATGATATCAATGTATGATCCTAGACAAGTGGAGAAATGAATTAGGATTTGGATTGATAATATGAACTTGAAACCCTATTTGACTATAAAGGGAAACCCTAACCCTAATAATGGGAAGGTTATATTGATCTTATTGCATAAGCCTTGTGAAACATGTTAAATACTTGTATAACAAGTATAATGTTTATGTGGTATAATGACCTAAAAGATATTTGTTGCCTAGTGAGAGGTGACAAGATGTGTAATGGACCTTGTTACCATGTGAATAGTTTTTGCCTAGTGAGAGGTGATAAGATGTTCAAATGGGCCTTGTTAGCCATGCAAAATTCTTACGCTACTAGTGTGATATAGACTTGGGTCTGAGGACTTAGAGGTAATGGTTACCTGATAAGAGGTGACATTGTTTAGTGATGAACTAAGGGTTGAAAACCTAGATCATATAATTATGATGATGATAATGATTTAAGGGATAAGAATCCCCAGTAATATGATACGGGACTGAGATCCCGAGTGTTATGTATCTAAACGTGTTCTAAAGATTAGAAAAGTACTTGATAGATGAATTACTCCTTTCTTTGTAGCATTTGTTTATGATTGATGCTTATAACTTGTTTGATGCTAAAAGAATATTGTAATGCACTTAATATATAATTAGAACCATAAAATGTAGCTGCCCTGTCCATAGATCCATCGGCGTCAGAATTTGCTGAAATGGTGAAATGGGATTTTCCCACGGGATTACCTGGAGCACATATTTTTGAATATGCGGGGCTGTGAGCTTGGACGGCCATATGTGAGCCGATCCCCTTATGCCCACAATCTTGGGAATTGGTTATATGCCATATCCTATCTGGAGTGTGACTGTGGTCGTAGACTCAGTAATGAGCACGATGAACTGGCCCGTGGCTCAGAGTATGGCTATATGCCATGACTCAATAATTTTATAACTAGGGAAAGTTGTAGGTTTATTTTTCCCTGAAGAGAGTGCATGTTGTGGTTGTAACTCTAAGATAAGATGCCACTATACCCTGGAAAGCCTTTTTTTAGTTTGACACGGGATGTCACTGCCAGTGGTCTCGTAGTGACAGAGATAGGTGAGGTCATGGCAGCCGGCTCTTCCATTGACCTTATATGGTACTGACTTGTGAGAAGTATGCAATTGGTTGTAGCATGAGTGGTGTATCTCATCTCCTCAAGGCATAAGTGTGATTATAAATATGTAATCAGCCGTGTAGCATATTTGATTAAGGATTGA
Source organism: Alisma plantago-aquatica (assembly GCA_963693085.1). Lineage (NCBI taxonomy): Eukaryota > Viridiplantae > Streptophyta > Magnoliopsida > Alismatales > Alismataceae > Alisma > Alisma plantago-aquatica. Next base: position 373,451,546 of record OY856412.1, read on the forward strand.
ATACGGAAGACATTGGTTGATGTACACTTCTTTTATACATCTTAATTGGATAGATGTTATACATGTTTCTTTATATACTTTGTAAGTGAATAGATGATTTATTGCTCTATCATAGATGGATGCATTACTTTAAGAGAAGAGATTACTTTGTTCTGTTTATAACAGTGATTAATCTTGCCTGTTAATGTGTGCTACTGATGTTTGTATGAGTGTATAATAGGATATTAGGGGTTAATTTTTGGTAAAAAAATTCCTTTTAGATAATTATTAATGCATTGATTACACTATATTTATAATATTTTTATCACCTAATTGTTGAGCTCAATAATTGTTTTTGGATATTAGGACTCATCATAGTTGATTATAGTAAGTATGCCAAATTGCATTGAGTTTTGATAATCCTGGATATATGAACTAATGTCGGGAATAAAAAAATAAGTACATGTATATATTGACCTAGTTATGTTATGAATTTACTCGATTAACTAAACCCACCTATGTTTTGGCATTTTATATATAGCATGTGTGTCCAACACAAATGTATATTCCTCATGTTCAATTTGAATCATGTGATAATGATCGAGTGGCTAATGAATCTACCATATTCCTCCTTCTGTTTGTACGATGGGGACAATTTCTGGAAATGAATCCCAATGACCCCGTTCTTTCACTGTTCTCAACCTTTTCCCCAAATATAACAACTAACAAGCTCAGCAAGAAATTATGAGCTTGTAGAACCCTAGTCATTATACACTTGAAACTCCTAGACAAAACAAGCAATCCCCCCATTCTCCTACCTCTACCAATGCAAACATGAAGACATGCCTCTTGACTATTGCAACAAGCTTGGCATTAAATATTTGACCATCCTAGGTAAATTTCACTCAGACTAATGTTTCTCAAACTTCATTCATGGTTTTCTTTTTTCCCATTATCAATATATTTTCTCCTCTATGATCTACCCACAAACCTAGCCTCATGACAACAAAGCTCCAACCTTTTAGTCAAGCATCTTGGACAACAAAATAGCAAGTAAATCACTCCATGCCTTCGTCATGCCACTCAAAAGCTAAGGAAAATGTTGGTTAAGTATTTCATCATTGAAATACCACTTCTCCATCTCAATACTCGATACTCTCCTTTTCTAATACATTGTAGTTCTCTTGAACTTTTTAAGGCCAATGGACATGACTTGTTATGCCTTTGATTTTCTTGTTCTCTTAGAGTTAGTGAATGTGTGGTTCCAATGATTTTTTTCATCCCTTTGGTAGCATTTCTTCACCAGCGTTCTACCTCCAAAGAGCTCTTATACATCGGTTATGGTAGAGAATCCATTATCTAATAATTGAACATGGTGCTCGAGTTTCAAAAGGAAGTAGTCTACTAGTTTTTTCTGGTTGTAGGAGAAAAAGAGGGGGTAGTTGGAACAATTTCCCTCATCTTGTTTGTTATTTGTTCATACTACTACGGGATTGGTACTTTTGCCTCTTGATTTTGATACAACCACACAATTTTAAATGAGTGTTTTACTTCTCTGGCCCTATCATTTATTTTTATTCAATAAGTTATGTGAGGGAATATTGGTCCTGTAAAGATCCAACCATTGATCAAAACCTAAGTGATCATTAGGACTAGTCCCTAGATAAAGACCCAACTTAAACATAAATACCATAGAAGATAGTTGAAAAATTGTAATCAAAATGGTCCACATAAAGATTTGATTACAAAAGATCATCATTAAACATCACATAATGCCACATAAAAGCATAATATTTCTCATTTATATCATTTCAAGAACAGACAAGATAGGATGACTATCTAAAAACTCTACATTAGTTTCAGCAATGAGTCTTTCAAGGTGATCCATGTCTATGAAGAAACAACAATATAATATGTCTAAATCAAGTTACAACTTGTAGTTGTAAGGAAATTTCAAGGAAAGAAACACATCATATCCAAGATAAAATACCCACCCATCGCCCAGGAATGTGAGAGTTCATTGATAATTTAGACTAAACTATGTTATTTCTTGTTACAATCTTGATCACCAAGTCCTTTCTACTGTGCTAGCATGCTTATATATATCGTGGAAGAAACATGTGCAACTCTAAATTTGTACCAACAAGAGTTTTTCTCCCACCAAGATATAAACATACAAAAATAGAATAGAGTGCAGATAATAAAGAGAGACTTGTCATTCATTTCAATTTATAATTATCCATATTACTTCATAACTCACATGAATGAATATTTATGATTAGAATATAATACCGTCCATGTTACAATGACAATATTCTCAAAGTATAATCAACCTAAATGCAATAAGACAAAATTATTTATAGTGATTTAACGTATCCCTACAACTAAAAATATTTTGTAATGCATCACAAATTTTTTAGATAATAAGAGCGCAATTAAAACATGGAATGTGATTTACCAATAAAACCCTAACTGGATATACTATACGACCAAGTTACATGTTTTATCAAGCCATGGGTAGTTTGAGACGTACTAGTCAAACTACTAGGTGACCATTTTTGTGATGTCCTATCATGCCACAAGAGAGATTACTCAAAACCAAAATAAAAAATAACACTAAACAAGTGAATTACTAGAAAACATAGGTAATTAAAACTGATTATATTAAAACAACATCAGACAGAAAATTATTACATAAGAGTCCACAATGTTTGCCACATGTAGAACATAACATATCACATGGTGCTTCCATCACCGTAGGTCAACATTCCTGTCATGAACCTATTACATAAGATTTAGATTCCACATATATGCAAGCCAAAATCCTCGTATCGATCACATAACCACAAAACATCTCAAAAACACCCCAAGTACCTGAGTGTATAGGGACGACTCTAGAACTCTAACACAAAAAGACTAGGAACACATCCAAACTTGTCAGCTACTGCTCTTGTTGCTTCTCTTCCTATTCATGCACAATCACCTAAAAGATGTGGAAAACTACAGAGTGAGACCAAACATCTTAGTGAGAGATATAACTCTTCTCCAATGCTATTAAAGCAAGGATAAACTAAACAGGTAAAATTGAGCAGATAATTAACATGAGCTAGCAAGTTGAGCATCAACTAATGATATGTATTCAATAGATAAAGTAGATTAAACAAGACTAGGAAGCTACTACTAAATAACAGTTCGAGTTATATTCTAAGAAGGAATATGAAGAATATGCATAAAAATGTACTTCTCTTACCGCATTATAATTCATGAATTTAGTAAAAATTTAAGGCAAAAGATCAACGAATCTGAGATGTATGCCACCCTAAGAACATATACTACACAAATGTATTACGTCTTTTATTATGCCCTGAGGATTTGATTCGTACCACCCAAATCCAACTACCCCCTACGAAGGGCAACGAATGTTGCCATACAAGGTCCATGGAAGAGAAGAAGTCCATGAACTCTCCAACACCTTTTTCTCAGCATAAGAGAACACTACAGAGACATATCAGTCAACTGTAAGAGAGTGACATATGGCCACAAAAGGATCGGCTCACGCTTGGTCGTCCATATAAAACACCTAGCCCACCTTGGTACAAGTAACGACACTAGAAGAATAGGCTCACACAAGTCATTCTTAAAAGGAGTTGCTCACTCATGGCCATCCATATCATAAGGAGATCGGATCACGCATGGCCATCCATATCAAAAGGAGATTGTCTCACGTTTGGCCATCTCACACAACTTGTAATTGTGGATGTAAGGAGATACACGATTTGCAACCTCTAGATTCAAAAATATTCACTCTGAGTTAAACTCCTTTCACCAATCCAACAAATAAAGCTGACACTAGAATTGGATCTATGGCACATGGCAAACTACATGATTAGTTTTCACTTGATTAGTTAGCCAATTGGGTGACTTTTAGCATCAATCAGGTTACAACGTATAAAGCTAAAACAAACTCTACATGATTAAGGGTGTGTTGCAACTTCAGAAGATATAAAATGTATAAGGTGTGACTTATCACACAATCACCACAAGATACTCCTGCCATTCACAAGGCCACCATCAATGTCACATATCACCATGGGATATCAATCAAATCACATGACTTGAGGATTTCACCTCTTAGTAGGCATCTAGCCTGCACCAGGTCATAGGACCTATCACATTTAAACCCTACATATTTATCACCACATTGTGCATCATCGATGTGCATAAGCACCAGCGTGTATCACATAATCACCACTATAGCATACACAAGCCATTAAGTACATACAACCTGCAAGGTTAGAGTTTAGAACCCAAGGAAAGAAAGGAAGCATTACACATGATGAACAACTCATGAGAGAGAGAAAAAGTAGACACAACTCATAACACTTATTTAGGACTACATACTTAGTCAGCTTGGGTTTTGTAGATGTATAAGCAATAAGCCCTAGGTGGAACATCTCACACATTCATGGAATACTTTTAGGGTTAGGGATCATCATAAGGGTTAAGAAACAACTTATCCATGCAACACTACACGTGGCTCCTAGCCCATTCATTGCTCCTATAAGTGTATTGATGAAACGTTCAAGCATGCGACTCAACCATCCACTTCATGTATTTCATGATCATCACAATACATGTGCAATATGTCACCTGTTGAACATGCCTTAAGTGTTTTAAGAATCATAAGAGAGAGAATGATGCTAAGTGGGGGCTTGTGAAAAGCCTAAATGCCAAGTTTGAACTTGTTTGAATAATGTTAGTGCCTTGTAGACCAATTTTGGTGCAAATTGTAATTTACCCAAAATGTAGGGTTGATATGCAAATTACCACCTCTAGAGTGTTCCTACTTCCTCTATGTATAATTTAGATGAGAGAGAAAGTAGGAGACACCATGTTTGAATCATTTTTGAGTGGTAGTATCCTTGGTGATGAAAAGACCAAGAAGGGTTGTGTAATGGAAACCCTAATTTGAGCACATATTGAGTGTATCAGGTTATAGTGTTAAATGGGAGTCCCTATCGGCCAAGGAGCCAAAGAGGATCCCCCCATATCATTTTTCTAGCTCTTTACCTTTGCAAAAACGAGATAAGAACCTCAATAAAGCAAAGATATCATCTTGCAACTTTCCTTTGGAAAGGTTGTATTGAATTCTGAATATAATAATAATGTGAGTGGAAGTGGCTTGCCCTAGAAGATAACCAAAGGGGTCGACCCTTATCCCTTGTATTATCCTCAAGTTTTTGTTTTGCATGGAAATATAAAGATGGAATGCATGCAAGTACATGTGTCAACCCATGCATGGCCATGTGGCACCTAGTAGTAGAAAGAAGATGACACCTCTTACACTCTATCCCATGAACCTCAAGGATATATACCCTCCATTTCACCTACTAGTGAATCTTTTTGACCCCTATCACTCTCTTTATCTAAGATATAGTGCATACCCTCTTAGATTACGTGCACAATTGCTCAAGGATCAATGGGAGCTCGAGCACCAAGCTTAAGGTAAGGCCATGGTCATCTTCAACCTTGGTTGAAGCATGATTCTCGGGTTATCGTTATTCCTTTCTTTTCTTCCTCACCAAGTTCTTAACTACGGTAATCCCTTGTATATGTAGGAGTTGTGAACGATATTTGGACTTTTGATAAGACATCTTCAACCTTAGCAATGTGAAGCCTTAGAGCTTGGAGCTTTGAAGTTGTTCTTGAGGTGAGTTATATAACTTGAACCCATACATGTTATTACTCACCATCTTTCTTGCTATATTTGATGATCTACTTTCAATTCCGAGATTTTATTGAATATTTGATATATATATATGAGTTCTAATAGTTTCTTAGACCTGTTAACCATGTACTAGAACGAGTAGAACGAAGGTCTTGAGATTTTAGATGATGGTATCACCTTATAAAGGATATCAGGTTCAAGCACACAAGCAAGCTCCTCTAACCCGATATGGTGATGCACATACACCACTAAAATGACATGGATATGAGTTTATACTAACTTGCATGATATGGTGATGAAGTATACACCCTATGCACGATATGGTGTCAACCATACACCTCTTTCATGATGTGAGGTCTAGCAAAGACCCCATGCACGATTTCGTGTCAAGCATACACCTCTTTGCCCGATATGGTGGGAAGCACACACACACCTCTTTGCCCGATATGGTGTGAAGCACACACACACCTCTTTGCCCAATATAGTGTGAAGCACACACACCTCTTTTCTCAATATGGTGTGAAGCACACACACCTCTTTTCTCGATATGGTGTGAAGCACACACACACCTCTTTGCCCAATATGGTGTGAAGCATACACACACCTCTTTGCCCGATATGGAGTGAAGCATACACACACCTCTTTGCCCGATATGGTAAGTAAGCATACACCTCTTGTACGATATAGTGTTGAGCACACCCCTCTAAAACGATATGGTGGGTAACTCAATACACGAGATGACAAAATTGGTAAGGTGGTTAATACCCTAGAACATGTGATGGCCAATACACTAAAGGATGGTGTGGCCAATATCTTCAGGTGAGGTGAGAATGTTACACCCATGTAGGGTGAAGGTGATACACCATATGATTGGTAAGGTTGATACCTTGATGGGTAAGGTTATGAGGGATATGATGATGCCTAGCTCAATATATACCTAATCCTATACATGTGTTCAACTTGACATATATGATTCAACCTAATACACCTTGTAAAAGTAAGGGCAAAACACTCTTAGGAGTGATGAGTGTAACCCCAAGTAATGGTGTGGCTAATACCTTGATAGATGAAACACCTAAAGTGGTTGATAATGGTCAACCCTATATCAACAATGCCTTAACCCGAGATGAGTCGATATCACTTGATGATAGTTGGGTAATTCAAGTGTGTGACTTATGACCAATACACTACATGATAAATGTGATGAAGTTAGTGCATAAAGTATTAGGATGGGAAATACCCTAATACAAGATAAGTTGATGAACTGAAGTAAAGTTAAAAGTTATGAGGGAAGTGATACACCAAGGCATGATAAATATTACATCCAACACCTCAAGGTTGATACACCTAAAATGTAATATACTTGGATGAGTAACACATGAAGTGTGTCATGTCAATTGTTACATTAAGATGTAATGAGTTTAATGCCCTTTGATAAGTGTAGGCTAACCTACCTTGAGAAAGGGTTAAGACAAGTTAATAAAGTTTGAGGTAATTAATAACCTAGTGAGGATGAGAGAGAAACTCATACTTTTTGTTGATAATCGTTTAATAATAAATGATGAGAATAAATAAGTATGATTGAATACTAATGATATCAATGTATGATCCTAGACGAGTGGAGCAATGAATTAGGATTTGGATTGATAATATGAACTTGAAACCCTATTTGACTATAAAGGGAAACCCTAACCCTAATAATGGGAAGGTTGTATTTATCTTCTTGCATAAGCTTTGTGAAACATATTTAATACTTGTATAACAAGTATAATGTTTATGTGGTATAATGACCTAAAATATATTTTTTGCCTAGTGAGAGGTGACAAGATGTGTAATGGTCCTTGTTACCATGTGAATAGTTGTTGCCTAGTGAGAGGTGACAAGATGTTCAAATGGACCTTGTGAGCAATGTGAAATACTTATGCAACAAGTGTGATATACACTTGGGTCCGAGGACCTAGAGGTAATGGTTACCTGATAAGAGGTGACACTGTTCAGTGATGAACTAAGGGTTGAATACCTAGATCATATAATCATGATGATGATAATGATTTAAGGGATAAGAATCCCCAGTAATATGATAAGGGACTGAGATCCCGAGTGTTATGTATCAAAATGTGTTCCAAAGATTAGAAAAGTACTTGATAGATGTATTACTCCTTTCTTTGTAGCATTTGTTTATGCTTGATGCTTATAACTTGTTTGATGCTAAAAGAATATTGTAATGCACTTAATATATAATTAGAACCATAAAATGTAGCTGCCCTGGCCATAGATCCATCAGCGTCAGAATTTGCTGAAATGGTGAAATGGGATTTTCCCACAGGATTACGTGGAGCGCATATTTTTGAATATGCGGGGGCGTGAGCTTGGAAGGCCATATGTGAGCCGATCCCCTTATGCCCACAATCTTGGGAATTGGCTATATGCATATACTAGCTCGAGTGTGACTGTGGTCGTAGACTCAGTAATGAGCACGATGAACTGGCCCATGGCTCATTGTATGACTATATGCCATGACTCAATAATTTTATAACTGGGGAAAGTTGTAGGTTTATTTTTACCTGAAGAGAGTGCATGTTGTGGTTGTAATTGTAAGCTAAGATGCCACTATACCCTGGAAAGCTTTTTTTTTAGTTTGACACGGGATGTCACTGTTAGTGGTCTCGTAGTGACAGAGACAGGTGAGGTCATGGCAGCCGGCTCTTCCATTGACCTTGTATGGTACTGACTTGTGAGAAGTATGTAATTGGTTGGAGCATGAGCGGTGTATCTCATCTCCTCAAGGCATAAGTGTGATTATAAATATGTAATCAGCCGTGTAGCATATTTGATTAAGGATTGAATATGGAAGACATTGGTTGATGTACACTTCTTTTATACATCTTAATTGGATAGATGTTATACATGTTTCTTTATATACTTCGTAAGTGAATAGATGAATTATTGCTCTATCATAGATGGATGCATTACTTTAAGAAAAGAGATTACTCTGTTCTGTTTATAATAGTGATTAATCTTGCCTGTTAATATAAAAGAACCTCTGCTCAGTTTTATACCGCTTACCTGTGATAATAATATTATTGGCGGAGAGTTATATCTCTCATTGAGACAATTGTCTCACCCTGTGAGATTTACATTTTTTTAGGTGGACATTCATGAGGGAGTAGAGACCGTATTATAGAGGGAGAATAATAGCAGCAGGGGCAGAAGTAACAGCTCAGGTTGAGTGTACTGTCTGTCGTGTCTTGTAAATAGAAGTCCTATGTGTAATGACCCTGACCTGGGTTATGAGGTAACCCTATTTGTTTTGGCTAAGTAAGTTGATTAGAACTTTAATATAATCCTATAAAGTATTTTTCTATCAGGTAACAAACTTATGTTTCAAATTTGGTCATGTTTGAATAATGTTTGAGCAATGTTCTCATGTTTTGGACCAAAATACAATTTACCCAAGATAAAGGGTTATAGTGAAATATGTCATATGTTGACCATGACTCATGTGTTTTGACATCATTATAGAGAGAATTATGCAAGGTGGTGGCTTGTGGAAAGCCTAAATTCCAAGTTTGAACTTTTTTGGATAATGTTAGTGACTTGTGTACTAATTTTGGTGCAAGTTGTAATTTACCCAATGTATAGGGTTGATATGCAAATTATCACCTCTAGATTCTCACCAATACCTACTAGTATCATTTAGAGGAGAGATAAAGAAGGAGGAACCATGTTTTAATAATATTTGAGTATGATATTCTTGATAATGAAAAGACCAAGAAAGGGTTGAATGTGAAACCCTAGTTTGAGCTTGGATCAGGTTATAGAGTCCATATGGGAGTGCCTATCAGCCAAGGATCCATAGAGGGGATCCCATATCAGTTTGTGGACTCTTGGAATTGTCCATGATGGGCAAAGCACCTCAAGGAGGTGATCCATGTCGAGTTAGAAGCTCCTTGCAAAAGTTGTATCAGTTTGCTTAATTTATGAGATAAAGATGAGATATCTTATCAAACAAGATAACTAATGGCCGAAATATCATATCTAGATTATCCTCTAGTGTTTTTCATGTCAAGATAAATATGAGTGCATGCAATGACAGGTGTCAACCATGCATGGAAACGTGGCGCCTAGTAGCTTAAAATGGTGACACCTCATATACACACTTTTTCATGAACCTCAAGTATATATACCCTTCCCTTCACACATAAGTGGAATTTTTCGAAATCTGTCACCCCCTTTCTCTTATGTATCATGCATAGAGTCTAGACATAATGCAAGGGTGAAGGATTATCGTGCATAGAGATTTGGTATCACCCATAGCAAAGTGATATCACCCATTGCCAAGTGATATCGGCCAAGTGAGGGATATCGACCATAAGTGAGGGATATCGGCCACAAGTGGTGAGGTGTCGTGCATAGGGCTTAGGAGATCAAGTATTGGACCATTGCGAAGCTCACCTTAAACCTTTTGAACGTGTAGCTTTGGATCTTGGAGCTTTGAAGTTGCTCTTGTGGGGGGTTATATAACTTGAACTCAATTATGTTATTATTTATCATCAATCTTGCCTTAGTTAAATGATTTACTTTCAAATAGAAATTTATCCCACAATTGATGAATCCATGAGCTTTAGTAGTAACTTAGGACTGTTTTCCATGAACTAGAACAAGTAGAACAAAGGTCTATAGCTTGAAGATGATGGTATCACCTTATAAAGTGATATCGGGTTCAAGCACATAAGCAAGCACCTCTAACCCGATATGATGATGCACCTACACCACAAAAACAATATGGATATGAGTTTATATTTCCTTTCACGATATGGTTATGTAGTATACACCTCTTTGACAATATGATGTCAAACATACACCTATTTGCCCGATATGGTGTGAAGCACACACACCCCTCTTACTCGATATGGTAAGCAACTATACACCTCAAACCCGAGATGGTAAGCACACATACACCTCAGGGGTGATATGGTAAGCACACGTACACCTCCAAAGTCATATGGAAGCAAGAATACACCTCAAACCCAAGACGGTAAGCACACATACACCTCTAAAGTGATATGGAAGCACCCATACACCTCATACCCTATATGGTAAGCACACATACACCTTAAGGGTGATATGGTAAGCACACGTATACCTCTAAAGTGATATGGGTAGCAAGCACACACCTCAAACCCTATATGGTGGAAGCACCTCAAAACCCATATGAAGGGAAAGTGCCTGAGATGCAATGTACTTGATGGAGTAACATATGAAGTGTCTTACATCAACTCATACATTAAGAGATGTGGAGTTTAGTTATTATTGTTTAAGTAGGCTAATGTACCTTAAAGTAAAGGTTGAGACAACTTAATAAAGTATGAAGTAATCAACATCCTAGTGAGGATGAGAGAGAAACTCATACTTCTATGATAATCATGAAATGAGCATACATTGATACTCCTAATATGTGTGGAATCTGAATTAGGGTTGTGATTCTTGATGAATGTACTTCAAAACCCTAGTTATATTAAAAAGAGAAAACTTAACCCTAATGAAGGGTAATGATGTGATTTGAAACTAAAATTGGTTAATAAAGGGGAATCATTAACCATATTGAAACCACGCTGATGGCATGAGATAATGAGCATAGCTAAGTATGAGCTATGATGTTTCATATAATACCAATTATATAGGCCTTGTGAGCCATGTGATTTGTTGTTGCCTAGTGAGAGGTAACAAGATGTTTAATGGGTCTTGTGATCCATGTGATTAGATGTTGCCTAGTGAGAGGTAATAAGATGTTTAATGGGCCTTATGAGCCATGTGGTTAGTTGTTGCTTAGTGAGAGGTAACAAGATGTTTAATGTGCTTTGTGAGCCATGTGGTTAGTTGTTGCCTAGTGAGAGGTAACAAGATGTTTAATGGGCCTTGTGAGCTATGAGAATAATTTTTTCCTAGTGAGAGGTAAAAAGACATTTATAAAAGTCTCATGTAAGAAATGATAATGTCCAAAATAAACTAGGAAATGGAAACTTAGTAACATAATAATAATAATAAATGGTTACAATAATAATAATGAAATCTTGATCATATATGCTTGATGCTTATAGCTAAATAAGAGCTATAGTGTTTTGAATTTGCTTTAAGGAGAATACTTGTATTACATAAAGGATGTGAATAAGTCTGATGGCTTGGCCAAGGTATAATACCTACAAAAGGTGATGTGGTTTTTAGTGATGAGTTGCACATGATTGGTATAATCCAATACCTAGAATAGTTTCACAAGATTGGTAATAACTTAATACCTGGAATAATTGCACATGATTGGTAATAACCCAATGCCTAGAATAATGTCACAGGATTGGTCATAACCCAATACCTAGAATAATTGCACAGGATTGGTAATAACCCAATACTTGGAATAATTGCACATGATTGGTAATAACCCAATGCATGGAATAATGTCACAAGATTGGTCATAACCCAATACCTAGAATAATTGCACATGATTGTTAATAACCCAATACCTGGAATAATTGCACATGTCAGTAATAACCCAATGCTTGGAATAATGTCACAGGATTGGTCATAACCTAATACATGCAATAATTGCACAGGATTGGTAATAACCCAATACTTGGAATTATTGCACATGATTGGTAATAACCCAATGCCTGGAATAATGTCACAAGATTGGTCATAAGACAATACCTAGAATAATTGCCCATGATTGGTAATAACCCAATACTAGGAATAATTGCACATGATTGGTATTAACCCAATGCATGGAATAATGTCACATGATTGGTAATAACCCAAAGCCTGGAATAATGCCCCAAGATTGGTCATAACCGAATACCTAGAGTAATTGCACATGGTTGGTAATAACCCAATGCCTGGAATAATGTCACATGATTGGTAATAGTCCAATACTTGGAATAATTACACAGGATTGGCATAGTCCAATACCTAGAATAGTTGCATAGGATTGGCATAGTCCAATACCTGAAATAATTGCACAGGATTGGCATAGTCCAATACCTGGTGTAACTCCTCAGACCTAGGTTATGGCTTAACCGTAGAAGTTTTTCTTAAACAAGATACTTTAGACTTGTTCTAATCTCTTGAAAGTAATTAAGACTCTTTGTGAAGTTTATTTTAAAAAATGGAGTTTATTTGCAAACTATGTGTGCATTATATGATACTCTAAGTGAAGAGTGCAATTCACCGAAGATGAGGGATTATGTTGCAAATGTTACATGTTGAATACATTCTAACTCTTTTGGATATCATGAAAGAGAATATGATTCTAAGTTGTGGCTTGAGAAAAGCCTAAACCCTAAGTGAGAACTTGTGTAAATAACTCTAAGTGCTTGGTGCATCAATTGTAGTACAGTTTACAATATGTACAAAATGTAGGGTTAATTAGAAAAACACCATCTCTAGTATGACCCTACTCCCTTTAGATATCATTTAGAGGAGAGAGAAAGAAGGGGGCGCCATAATTGAACTACCTTTGAAGGATGGTACTCTTAATAAAAAAGACTAAAGAAAATAGATGAGTTGAAAGTTATATATATGTATATGAGCATATTCAGTTGGAGAGTTAGAATGGAAGTCCCTATCAGCCATAGAGCCATGAAGAGGGTCTCCTATTGGTTTATGGAGTTTTTTCCTTTCCCATGATGGGAAATACACTTCAAGGAAGAGATAAGAAACGATTTACAACTTGTCTTAGAAAAGATGAAGATGTAGTTAGTGGAAGGAGACATGCCCTAGAAGACAACTCAAGAGTCGAACCTTGTTTTCTATTTTGTCTTTGGACTTTTATTTTTGCATGGCAAGATAATAGTGGCATGCATGCAAGGGCATGTGTCGACCTTGCATGGCTAGGTGGCATGAACTACCTTTAGTTAAGAACACCTATGTCACCCTTTTCCATATATATATCAATTATAAGTACCTTGACCTTTACTTGTTGGGAATATTTTTGGATCTTGGAAAGTGACCTTTCCTCTTGTATCGTGCGACACCCTTCCTTGTGTTTCCAATAGTGAAGTGAGTGGAGCGGTGAAGCTTGATATCATCCAAAGAAGGTTGAAGCAATCAATTAAGGTGATATCACCCAAAGTGGTTAGAGATTCCGTGCAAGAGATTGGAGCTTAGAGAAGGCTCATCTTTAACCTTGGAACGTGTGGAGTTGAAGCCTGAAGCTTGGAAGCTCTTTGAGAGGCAGGTTATATAACTTAAAACCTTCAATAGTATTATCTTTTCTTCAATATTGTTCAAACTGTTGATTATTTGCAAATTTGGATTTCCTTTGGCCAATTGATATATCCATGAGTTCCAATATGTAATCAGGATTGCTATCTATGGTTTTGAATTAGATAATGATCTTGAGTTTGATGATCATCATTGGACAACCCGATATGGGTTGAGGACCTTTGAAACTCGATATAAGTTGGAGACTTAAAAACTGGTATGGTACCTGACATAGGGACTTGTCCTATATGAAGGTAGGTTGTATCAAGCCCTGTGAACGATATGGAGGATTCCTATCAATAATCTTGTATAAGACACAAAGGTGAAGAAATACCTTTTCCCAATATGGGCAAAAACCTAGATAAGGATATAGAAAACGGATATGCTAACTCAATACACCTTACCATGATGAGGTGAGTTGATAAGTAGCTAAGTGTTTTGCCTATCGTGCAACTATGAAAAAGAATAGAACCATTGAATTGGTTAAGACAAAATGAGGTTTCCCTAAGAGAGGTAAACCAATATGGTGCCCAACACATATACCTGATATGATAAAACCCAAGAGGTAAAATGATATGAGTAAAACCCTAGAGTAAGGAATGGGAACCCGATATGCTATTTTCCTTTGAAAATTGATATATTCCCTTTACTTTGTGTCGAGTTAAGGATCAACTTAACATACACTTTGTTATGTTTTGAAGTTTAAAGGATCTTAGCAATAATAGGAACACGATATGATAGTCATCATGAGAACACAATATGGTAACAAGATACCACTCAATGTGGGAACCCGATATGGTGAACCCATGAGGTAAACCGATATGAAGGTGAACATGGAATCATGAAATGACAAATCCAACATGGTGCACGATATGGGAAACCCTAGTTGAAACCTGATATGGGAAACCCTAGTTGAGACCCGATATGGGAAACCCAAGATGAAAACTGATATGGTGTTATTGATATATATACTTAAACAATACTTGATGAGGAAACTCATGCGATGCCTAATATGATACACTCTTGACACTTGATGCCTGATATGATACATTCTTGATACTTGGTGCTCGATATGGTGTACTCATGTACATGATTTGAGAATCCAATACACCCTATACCCGATATGAGGATAATAATCTAACCTATACATGATATGAGGTTGACTTAAGATAAGAAAAGTGAAAGTGATACTTAACTCAACATGACTATACAATATGGTGATAAGAGATATGCCCTAAACCCGATATGATGGTGGGATTTCTCTACATAATGAAATGAATAATTGTTATGAGGATATATGCATTCTCAAGCAGAATAGAATAGTATTATCAATCATGCTATCCGATATGGTAGGCATGCTCCAATCCATCAAAAGCGTCTAAGTGATAAATGTTGTGTGATTAAGATATAATGAGATAAATATAATTTAACGATGTTAAGTTAATAGACTTTAAGAGGTGAATTAAGTAAGATGCAATTAATATCCTAATAAGGATAAGAGAGAAAGATTTCAATATGGGTGATAAGTATGTGGAGAAGTATGTATTGATACTCCTATGATGAGTGGAGAATGAATTAGGGTTTGATTCTAGACATTATGATCTTGAATCCTTAATTGTTAATAAAGAGGAAATCTAACCCTAATGAAGGGTGATGATATGCTTTTACAATTATAATCGGTAAAATTGAGATAATCCTAACGCTAATAATGGGAAGGATGTACTTTCTTATATCATTGAGTGATAATGTAGATAATCCTAACCCTAAGAATGGGAATGATGTATTTCTCACTAAAAATTGTATAATAATGTTATATGTTGACAAGAATCGTGCACACTATACCTAAATCATGGAATGTTGAACATAGCAAGATATGAGCTATGATGTGCTATATTAATAGACTTATGAATAGCCTAATGACTTAAAGGATAAGTTGTTGTCTAGTAAGAGATTACAAGATCTTTTATGAACTATGTGAGCTATGTGAAATACGTGTACAACAAGTAAGATGAATACCTGGGTCAGAGAACTTGGAGGTAATAGTTACCTATCATAGAGGTGACAATGCTATGTGGGGATCTAGAGGTTTGAATACCTAGATCCAGTGATCATGATGGTAATGAAATCTTGAAACCCTAATCAATTGAGTATAACCCTATTTCATTAGGGAGGATGTGTTTCTTAGTATTTTATAGACATGTGTTTGAAATTGATGATAATACGATATAATAATCATGTGAGTATCTTAAGGCAATAAGCATGGCTAAATAAGGGCTATGTTGTTATATGATATAGATGTAATGATCTATGTGGACTATGTGAATAAATAGCCAGGTCTGATGACCTAGAGGTAATGATTATCTACTAAGTGGTGACAATACTCAGTGATGAATGAAGGGTTTGAAGACCCAAGTATAATAATGACAAGAGAATGAGATTCTAAGTGTTCTATGTGTGTCAAAGAATGTGAAAGTATCTGATAAATACAATTATGCTTTTCTTTGTAGCATTCAATATAATTCTTTCTTGAAACTTGGTTGGTGGTAAAAGAATATTGTAAGGTACTTAATTAATCAAGTTAAACCTTATCATGTAGTGCCCTGACCATAGATCCATTCAGTGTCAGAATTTGCTGAATGGTGAAATGAATTTTACTTGGAATCCATGTTTTTAAATATGTGATAGGGGGCTAAGTGGACACCCTAAAAACATCAGGATGCTCAGTGGACACCCTGATAAAAACTAAACCAGGATCGCTCAGTGGACATCCTGAAAATCCAGGAAAGCTAAGTGGACTTCTCGCAAAGAGAGTACATGCTACGAAAGTAACTCAATAGAAAAGATACCGCTATACCCTGGCATAGATAAACACAACAGACACAAGATGTCATGCTAATCCTAAGTGGTCTTGTACTGACCGAGACAAGGTTAGGTCTTGACAACCATCTTTGCCATAGACCTTGTATGGTATCGATTGTGACTTACTAGTGGTCAATTGGAGTATGAAAGGTATATTATCATCTCCTCAGGGCAGAAGGGTGACTGTAATACGTAATCAACCGTGTAGTATATTTGCTTAAGGATCAAATACGAAAAGACATTGGTTGATGTACATTCCTTTTATACATCTTAGTTGAATAGATTTTATTCATGTTTCTTCATATTCTTTTGAATAGTGAATAGATAATTTATTGCTCTACTATAGATAGGTGCATTATTTTAAGGAGAATAATTACTCTGCTCTGCTTATAATAGTGATTTACCCTGCTTGTTGATATAAAAGAACCTCTGCTCAATTTTTATACTGCTCAATCTTGATAGTAATATAGTTGGCATAGAGTTATATCTATCACTGGGACAATTGTCCTATCCCGTGGGATCCACAATTTTTAGGTGGACGAGGACAAGAAGGTAGAGACCTTTATGCAGAAGAAGGACAACAACCGGGACAGGAGTGACAACTCAGGTTGAATGAACTGTCTGTCAAGTCAAATAGATAGAAGTCTTGTGTCGTCTCTGTACTCTCATGTCCTTGGGAGATAGCCCTTAGTGACTTTTCAAATTACTTGAGATTTTTGGTTGTTTACCTCGAGACTTTTTTTGTGAATTGCTCTTGTACATGTTAAGGTAAAGAAACTGGTACTTGTTATTCTTAATATGAGACAGTACAATATGAACCACATGTATATCAAGTTTTGGCTCTTTTTTTAGAGTTTCCTAGAAAAGGATCTATGTGCAAAACACTTTTAATTCTGAGTGATTTTTGTTAATTTTGTTATTTATGATTATTCCGCAATTATTACTGGTGATGGCTTGATTTTTAATTGGGTCATAACAAAGTTTTGGTATCAGAGCCTAAGGTTCGCTGAGTCTACAAAGACATATGACTAAGGTGTTGAGTCTATTCTAGTGTCCTTCAGTATGTCTCATAATGACTTCTTCTTATGCAGAAGATAGAATAAAGCTTAAAGATGTTTGGAGAACACAAGGAACACATTGTTGAAAGCAATGTTGTTGGACCAGGAGAAGGTATAAGGGATCATGAAAGAGAATAGTGTCTGCTTAAGAATCTTCAGGATGATACAACTATGATAGAGAACCTTGCCTTTAATGCCTAGACTAGACGAGTTATAACAGCATTAAGGCATATCGAGGATCAGATACAAGCAATACAACCTAGATTACCAGTCCCTAATGACGAAATGTTGGGTTCGAAAAGGAATTCTGATCCACATAGTTTTAATAGAGTGACGGAAAATGTCGAAGGAACTAGGTTACGACACGAAATCAAGGTTTGTTATAGGTGTAGGCAACCGAGACTTTTAATAAAGGACTGTACAAAGAAGAATAATGAGGAAGGAATTAAGAGACGATCTTCCCAAATCTAGGAACATATTCCTAGTAGTTCTAAAAAGGGGAAGTTTTTGGTGCCACCAAAGCGAAAAATGTCTAAGGCACCAGGGCAGTGGCTACCAAGAAGGGGCAAAGTATTGAATGTCCCACCAGTTAGGACTTTTGAGGTAACCCCTACGTAGGTAACAACGCCAACAAGACCAGGGGATGCGTATTGTGACACACCGTTTGAACAAAACATGATTTACTTAAGAGGAAGCATTCATCAAAAGTGGATTACTGAAAATCACTAAAAATTAAAACCATTTATAAAGAGATCCATACATTGGACAACTCTTTCAAAAAGAACTAAAGTAATTCAATTACATTCTGGTTCACAAGTACATATCTTGTACCATCTCATCTCAAGGATTACAAATATCAACTTCTCTATACACAAGCAACATAAGAGCCTTGAGGCATCAAACCAAAATCTCAGATTGGTTCTCTTTAAAACAACTATTGATTCCGAGGACCTGAGAGTACAGAGAGGACACATACAAATCTATATACACATGTACAAGGAATGACAGCTAGACTCTCCACCTGAGATGTCACTGCTGTTGTTACGACCCCATCTCCTGGTAACCCCCAATTAAGGGAGACTGAAAGGTCAGAGCCGTTAACCAATAACCCAGATCAAAGGTTCGACAAATAATCAATAACAATTAATAAACTTTACCAACTAAACTGAAAAGTGGTATAAAATAAAACTTTGCTTACCTTGTAAAAAACTGGGATTTTTAGACTTCTATCCATGAAGATACCAATCTAACTAATCCTCCTATGCACGTTAATTCTCATTTAATTCCACATATGCCACTTTACTGTTTGTTCTTTTCATTTGTACCTAAAATGCCGACAAACAAAACGTCAGTCAACAACAAGCTAGTATGTGGGGGAAACAGTAATCATGCAACTATAATAACAATGTAATCATGCAATTAATCATTTAACAATCAAGATTACATTTTAAGCCATACAACTCAATCCATACATATCCCCAACTCTGTGCTGTCCCTGCAGTGGACTTATATAATACCTCTATAAAGGTAGAGTCGCATGGCACTGCTCGAGGTAGCCCAATATCTAACTCAATGTGACTTGATGGTCCTACCTCAATGGTAGCCATGTACTAAGTCATCCATAGACCTGATGGACCTACCCAATAGGTAGCCATGTACTAGGTCTTCCTCTGACCTGATGGACCTACCTAATAGGTAGCCATGTACTAGGTCTTCCTCTGACCTGATGGACCTACCCATAGGCAGCCATGTACTAGGTCAACTATAATGCCATAGAGAGAACCAGGATCTGAGCTTGTAGGCATATATCCTTTGTGATAGACATAGCCACATTATAGTTTGCATGAACTAAATTCATCCAACAGTTTATTTGAAGCAACCAGTAAAACATTCGAAAATCATCGTGAAACTATAACGGTTATTCATAAGCGTAACCACATACCTTTGGTTGCAGATTTCAAGACAGAATCAAATATGCAGAGAGACCCAATCAAGCAAGCAATGAGAAAGAGAAATCCTAAAATAAAAGTACCAATTTCCTTTTATTAATATTTATCCAATTTCATCACATTACTTAGGATTTCAATTCCAATTTTAGGGTTTCTTTAGGAATTAGGATTTTTGCCTCCATTATTAATATTACGATCTCTAATTTATCAAATCTACTTAAAACCTTTAAATTATCTCATTTTAATATTCTTATCAGTCTTAGGATCATCATTTAGTAATTTACTTCCTTAATCGGAAATATCATGGTTTTCCTCTTCTTTTACCCCAATTAGGGTTCCCATATGATTTATTCTTCATTTATGGATTACAACCCTAAAACTACCAATTTTGTATACAAAACGGATGAAAAATTTATATTATTAATCAGCAGGTTAATATCTTTCAAATTAACCTATTTGTCTTCAAAGATGTATCCTTTATATTCAACTTAGGGTTTCGAAGGTTTCCAACAAAACCCTAACCATCTCAATTATCTTTATTAAGAATTATCTAATCCAAACTATGTTCAAGAATCATTATATTATAGTTTTATTCTTGCAATATCATTTTATGACCACTAAAACTCATATTTACTCAAATCAGGGTTTTTAGTCTATTAAACGATGTTCATGATCATAAAACCCTAAAACCAACATACTGATCATCTTTCTATGATTTTATCATTCCTTTTATCCTTAACAGGTTAAGATTGATCAAAAACATATAAAAGATTCATCATGTTTGTTTTTACCTCATTCTAGGGGTTTTCTATCAATTAATGCATCAAAAGATGTAAAACCCTATACTTTTTGAGTTTCAAATAGAATTAGGCTTCATAAATAATTTCTTTGTGTTCCCCTCGTTCTGAGGATCAATTTTCATATATAACTTTGACGTACGAGCTACCAATCTTTTCCTATGATTATTTCAAGTTTTAACATAAAAGGACCAATGAAACATTGCCACGTCATTTATTGACTTACCGGAAAACAAGCCCAGAACTTGGAGAAAAGACTGTGCGGCCCTTGGCTCTTGTGCATGCGTGCAGGGGTAATTGAGTCTTTTGACTCTATTGTTCTCCTTCCTCGACTCGACGCAGTTCCAGATATGCACATGCGTCGCTCGACGGCCTGACCCTTGGTCGTCGTGCCGTGGCTGCTGGAGGTGGTCTTCACCTTCGATTCCGCTGCTCCCATGGGTTCCCACCGCTCACCACCCTCCGGTGATCATTTTCCCACAAGATCACGCCACAGGAGCGACAACTTTGTCTTCCATTGCCGACAGCCTCCTACTGCCGCACAGCCCCAACAGGCATGACTCTAAAGCACGACGCCATCGGAGGCGCCATGGTGGTGTCCTCCCAGCCGCCCATCATCCATATCCAAGGAGTTCGAGCATCTCCTTCCTCCCTGGATCCGTAGGCACCTTTGCGCCTAGGCTCACTTCTTCCAAACAGCTGGTTGATTCCATGTCCGCAACCTCCTTTGTGCACCAGTAGGGTAGAAGGTAATAGGAGGGGCGTGTCCTGTAGAGGCCACCCAGGCCCTGCAAGCCCATGGCTACAGGCCGTCTCCAGTGCTTGCCACCCCTCCACCATGTCTAAGAACCTAAAGCAGATCGAGGAAGAAGGTCGACATAACTCTATTGCTAGCCAGGGTCCATCTATGGAGTCTCGTGTCTCCCTGGATGTGAGAGTTATCGGTTATATATATATATATATATATATATATATATACGCTGAATCCTTGTACTGGTCCTACCTCTTTGGTCTCGTTTCCTCTTTTACTTACTTTCCATATATTTTGCCATGGATTAGATCACATATCTTATCCAAGTATTTCTCTACTTGGTCCCTCCTTTCCTGTTCGTGTTTAAGGCAATACTCGCAGAAGAGTATGCAGGAGGTTACAAGAAGACATTCAATCCATTATCATCTATGTTAACACCAAAAACCATGATCTAATTTCAAAAGCCAAAAAGGATCACGTAATTATTTGGTCACTTAAAATAATTACTTCCTTCCTCTAATATATAAATGATTTGATACCAACTAGGTAGGATTATATTTCCTCCTTTCATCTTTTCTTTCTTACGCATGAAAAAAAATAGGTTGCCACATAGATTCATACTTGTCCTCCAAGTATATCTTTAATTATCTAATAGCCATACATTTTATTAAAAGGTTTCTTTTTAAGGATTTCTCTTAGTCTTTCATTTCCTTTTCTCTTTTCCTATTTCTTTTATTAGAAATTACATATAAACAAAATTTATTCAATTGTGGCCATTAATGCCACTTTCTAGTTATTTCCAAGTATTTCCCATAAATACTTTTCTTAATATCCATTATCTTTTATCTTTTTCCCGTTATTTGGACTTTTCCTCTTTTCTTTGCTTTTTATATTCATTACTGGATTAACATAATAATAAGAACCACGAAATTCCTATCAAAAGGATAATTATAATAAATCCATCCTTTGAAGCTAAGCATACAACCTTTTCAATTAAGTACAAATTCATAAAATCATTACATGTGTAAAGTTGGGGTTGTAATATCCTTCCCTTCTTATAGGAATTTTGTCCTCAAAATTATATCAAGCAAATAAACAATTCAAGATAAGACTTTTCCATGTCCATCATTGGCCCTATGTGGCTTTACCCTACCCATGGCGTTTCCAAAGAACCTTTATCATCACATATTCTTTTTTTTCTTCTCTGAGTTCTTTCACCCTGGCGTCTATAAACTGCACAGGTGACTCAGGTCATTTCAGCCTCCCTTGGGCTCACTAGGTTCATTTCGCAGCACCTGGTCTGGGTACCTCACATGGTGCTCTAAATTGGACACATGGAAGTCATCACACATTACTTTATCCTGAGGGGTAAGGGCAAACTTAACCTTCTCCACCAAACCATGTCAAAAGAACCCATGCATCATGGACTCAGCTCTCTTAGCTATAACTTAGAGGGGTCAGATTTTCATGTCACATATTCTCCCACAATGAACTGCATGTCAGTCTACTTTACATCTGCTCACGACTCTTGTCATCTCTAGGCTCCTTTCAACCATTGCACGATCAAAGCGACTTCATCTACACACACTATGGTCCTTTTGTAACCATTACATGCTCTTTTCACCAACATCACCTTACTGAAGTGGTGACCGACACAACCTCTCTTACAGAGCTTCTTAAAATTCTGATACTGGCTATGGTGGTTATCTTCACATCTTTCATAGGACAAGAACTGTCCCTAGTCATCACCATGAACGAGCACATATGCCCTCATCAGACCCTTTAATCTGGATCATACTAACCATTAGTTAGGGGTAATAAACTGTACTAACATTGAGTCCTTCATATGCCTACTTCCATCTTTTAGAAGGGAACCTTTAGGTCAAACTCAAGAACCTTTGAACTAGCTTCATGGTTTAGTTGAACCATCTCTCTCATGGGTAGTTCAACCAGATCTATCCCTTGATAGAACTCTTTGTTTCTCATGTCATCTAGGTAAGGCAATCTACCATAACCTGTTACGACCTCACCTTTCAGTAGCCCCCAATTAAGGGAGACCAAGAGGTTGAAGCCGCACCCATTAATCCCAGATCAAAGGTTCGACATATAACCATAAACAATTATTAAATTCTAACAGACTATACTGAAAATGGTAATAAAATTTTGCATACCTTTTGAAAACTTGGATCTCTAAACTTATATCCACACCGATACTAATCTATCTAATCCTTCTTTGCACTTTAATTCTCATTTCGTATCACATGTGCCACTTTACTGTTTGTTCTTTTCATTGTACCTAAAACGCCGACAAACAAAACGTCGGTCAGCCTTAGCTGGTATGTGGGGGAAACAAATAAACATGCAACTATGGTAACAATGTAATCACTCAATTTATCATTTAAAAATCAAGATTACGTTTTAAGCCAAACTACTCAATCCATACCTAACCACAACTCTGTGTTGTCCCTGTAAGGACTTATATGGTACCTCTATAAAGGTGATTTGATGGACCTACCCTCTAGGAAGCCAAAGTCTTTCATGACATGATGGACCTACCCTCTAGGTAGCCATGTACTAGGTCAGCCATTACGATACAGAGGGGATTAATGATTGAGCTAGAAGGCATATACATTATATGATAGTCATAGTCACTTTATAATTGTAATAAATAAATAAACATTCAACAGTTTAGTTGCATTCAATGTGATTAAACATCCGGGAATCCATCAGAAAACGTAAAGCGGTTATTCATAATCGTAACCACATACCTGATCCATAGTAACTGGATGTCCATGCATTTACATTCAACACAATTAACAAGCAATCAACAATATCCTAAAAATAATGTATAACATCCAAGTTTCATTTTTTAATTCAAAACATCCTCAAGATCAACTTGGATTCCACCTTATGATTTCTAGGCCAACTTTAGGGTTTTATTAGGGTTTTAGCCTTCATTATGCATTTATCACTTTTAGGTCATATCCAAAACATTAAGGCTAATTATCATCTTCGGTTTCTTTCAAATTGACAAATCATAATTCATTATAGTTCAACTCACATACATGAACCTTATTTATCACTATTTCCACTTTTATACACTAGGAACCACTAATTATCCAAATAATTCACATTAAAGATCTTTGGTACTCAATTTATCTTCGAATCGTCATATCTCTATTTTATTCTTCGATTTGTACAATTAAAACCATTAGAATTCATATCAACACAAATTAGGGTTTCTAATCCCATTAAGGCATATTCATATACATAGAACCCTAAATGAGACCAACTATATGAAAAGATCATCTTTTTAAATCTTATTTTCACTTTTATTAACAACAGGTTAATATCATCTTGAATTATCCATCTATCATCAAATCTAAGGGTTTTTCCTTAATTGAATCATTAAAGATGATAGTTTTATGTACTTTTCACATTTCACTCATATTTATGCACATAAACTCCAAATTAAACTAATTACGTACAAAGATTATCCTTTTTGATCTTAATGTGCCTTTTTACATTTAATATCAACTCTTATGATCCATTAAACCCTGTTAAACACTTTATTCATTTCAAAATAGGGTTTCTTAATCATCATTACATTAAAGATGATATTTTACACTACTTTTTGAATAACATGCAAAATTATGATTCAAACATAATTTCTTTGTGTTCCTCTCATTCTGAGGATCGATTTTAATATATAACTTGTATTTATCTGAGCTACGAATTAGGAGTTATGATTTTTGGTAGAATCAACTTACTTAGGCCAATGAAAGGGTGCCACATGTCCCTCTCCATGCGATTGCTCCCTAGCTGTGTGACCCGGCTGTTTTAAAAACATAACTAAATCCCTTTTTTACCCCTGCGTGACTCCTTGATCTTATAGAGCTCGGAAGGGCAAAAACGTCCAAAGCAGCCCATCATCTTCCTCCTCGCGAGCGTCTCCTGTAGCCGCTAGGTCAGGGTTCTCGCGTGGCCGGGACCCTCCTCCTCAGAGCCCGATGGCTGCTGCCGATGCCACCCCTAGCTCCGCAGCATCCCGTCGCCCTTAGGGCGCTAGTTGGCTCACATCCAGCGCAACTGGTTTGGGCTGGGGAAGAGCCGCAACCCACTGCTGCTGCTGGAGTTCACGGGTGTAGGAGGATGGGAAGGATGGCCAACTTTCTGGGGTTGATCGTGGGTGTTTCCTTCTTCAAACAAAGTCATAAACGCCCCCGTTGCTACAAGGATGGAACCCTACCCTCAAGGTTAGGGTTTTGACGAAGAAGATGAAAAAGAGAGGTATAACTGTGTGGAATTCCTTTGGATTCGCCCCCAAGCTTTCCCCCTTATATAGAGGAAGTCAACGAAGCCCTAGGATGGCTTTCCTTAACGAGTCGAAGTCCCTCTTCTAATGGGAATCGTTTTCCTTCAAAGAGAAGCAATTCTTCTCTCTTTCTCTTTCTCTCTCTCTCTTTCATATTACTTGGATATTAGGAAATTCGAAACTCCCTTTCTCTTATTTACTTCATGGTTGCTTTTTAATTCTTTGGCACCAATCCCTATTTTCTTTTATAGAAAAAAATCATCCTTTTAACCAATACTACATAATTCATTAATAAAGCAACACCTTACCCTCTTATTTTGCCTTTTTAGTATTTTCTATTTCTTTCCTCTTTATTGGGACTCCTTGGATCCCAAGATACTCCATTATTTCGAAATTACTTTTTAAGGATACTTATTATCCTTCTAGATGCATCTATATGCATTATTTCACATTATCTTGTTTATTTCTCATTAAATTATTTCTTTTTGAGGATTTCTCTTTATTTCCCTTTTATTTTACTCATGGGTATTCCTTTTATCATTACAAACCTCATGGATACGAATTATCACCAAGAAAACTCATTTATGCCTCTTTCCACTCATTTTCCACATTTTATCATCATTTTCAATTTCTTTCTTAATAAAGAAACACTTAATTTCCCTTTTCTTTTCTAATTACTTTCTTTTCGTAACCTTGGTCTCCTTGGTACCCAAGGAACCCAAGAGGCACAAAATCCCCTTTGGATTTGCCTTCTAGAGGTTTCTATATATTCTTTTTCTCGAAAATTAAATCATCCATTTACTATTTGAATTTCCTTGTTATTGGGCCCAATAGGCAATACAGCCCACAAAGCAACCAATCAAGGCTATTGTGAAAGGAATCCATTTACTCAAAACAAATCATATCATTATTTGTTCAATTATCTTTAATATGAGAAATTGTATTTCTCACCAATTGAACCCAAAAATTGAGGTTGAAACATCCTTCCCCTCTTATAGGAATTTTGTCGTCAAAATTCAGGCAAGCAAACAAACAATTCAGGATAAGACTTTTCCATGTCCATCATTGGCCCCTATGTGGCTTTGCCATACTCATGGCGTTTCCAAAGAACCTTTATCATCACATATTTTGTTCTCTGAGTTCTTTCATCATGGCATCTATAAACTACACAGGTGACTCAAGACATTTCAGCCTCCCTTGGGGCTCACTAGGTTCATTTCTCAACACATGGTCGGGGTACCTCACATAGTGCTCTAAATTGGACACATAAAAAAAACATCCCACATTACTTTATCCTGAGGGGCAAGGTCAAACTTAACCTTCTCCACCAAACCATATCAAAAGAACCCATGCATCAGGGACTCAACTCTCTTATCTATAACTTAGAGGGGTCAGATTTTCATATCACATAATCTCCCATAGTGTACTGCATGTCAGTCTACTTTGCATCTGCTCACGACTCTCATCGTCTCTAGGCTCCTTTCAGCCCTTGCACAATCAAAGTGACTTCTTCTACACACACTGGGGTCCCTTTTCTAACCAACATGTGGTCCTTTCACCAACATCACCTTACTGAAGTGGTGACCGACACAACCTCCCTTATAGACCTTCTTTAAATCCCGATACTGGCTATGGTGGTTAGCATCACATCATTCATAGGACACGAACTATCTCTAGATATCACCCTGAACGAGCACACATGCCCTCATCAGACCCTTTAGTCTGGATCATACTAACCATAGTTAGGGGTGATAAACTATACTAACATTGAGTTCTTCATGCACCTACTTTCATCTTTTAGAAGGGAACTTTTAGGTCAACTCAAAAACCTTTGAACTCGCTTCATAGTTGAACCATCTCTCTCTCATGGGTAGTTCAACCAGATCTATCCCTTGACAGAACTCCTTCTTTCACATGTCATCTAGGTAATGCGAACTACCATAACCCACATTGCATCTCGACCTTTCTTGATCTAGGGGAGACTTATCACAACATCCATAGTGGGGAATTCCCATCCCCTCTCGGGAACTCTCCTTATCCTTCATAACAATGTGCTGGGTTACTGGTGTTCGTCCGTCACCTCAACTTGCATAGCCATATACCACATGCAACCTCATCTTAAGAATAAAAAGTTCTACTGTCACCTATTATCTTTGTGGTACGGTGTATGGTGATCTTAAAATCATGATCTCCTGTATGTCATTATTCTTCAAGATCAATACCTCAAAACCCTAAACCATTCTATCGGGGTTTCATCACCTTCTTTTCCAAAGAAGTGCACTTGAGGTTCTTCCACCATCCTTTCATTTTATCAAGGACTAGAATGGCTAACCAAACAACTCTTAACCCTTCAACGTAACTGGTTACATCTGAGTGTTATCCTAACACCTCTCCTTTCCAAACTTAGGATTAGCCAAACGACCTCTTCTAACTTGTAGTCAACAAGTCATATGTATCTCAACTAGAGCATCCATTACCACTTCACATCCTTAGGTATTAGGTAACATTGAAGACATACACTTCCATGAATTTCACTTATCATATTACCTCAAACTCCATGTCTATCTCCATTAAGAATACTCTCTGATTTCATCATCATGGTGCTCAAACTCATCTTGGTATAACTTGTAAGTCCCACATAGCTCATGATAAAAACATCCTCATAAGGTGACTACCTCATTCCTCTTAGTGTTTGCAAACCATCCATGTATCTTTTACCTTACCAGGATAGGTTATCTTCTCTACCTCCATTGCTGGTGGCAACGTTCCAACCTACATCATCTCTTATCCTTGGTGCATGACATGCGTAATGTTCTATCTCTCACCCCCATAAAAAGAGGAAATAAGCATTTGGCTGCAGTCCAAATACAGAGTTCTTCCTATTCCAAGAGTAGAGATGGTACATCCCACCTTTCCCATACACTTTTACATCTAAGTTGCACGTGCCACATATGTCTCTATGTCACAGACATTATGATATCAAACTAGTCTTAAACCTACTGAGATTTATATCCTTGGTCAACATCTCTAGGTCTATAGGGTACCGGCTCTTTTGGAGTCATCCCTCTTCCCTCATGCATCAAGAGAGTGCCATACTCATCTGCCCTTTGGGTCCCGTGAGTTCATGAAGGTGATCAATCTCCTAACCCATGGCCCTCAGACAATGATAGCTGTTACCTCCCGACCCTATGGTCATGTGCAACTAGGGAATTAGGCAACTCCTACTTTCATCGGTCTTATCCCTACCTGACCCTAGGATAGACTTAGGATTCTCCATCATAGTACATGTTCACTTAGAACCTTACCCAAGTCTTCATCATCTCTCTTTCTGCATTCATGGGCTGACCTTCATCCTTTCATTGGGATCATGGCAACCTGCCTACCTTGGTCAAGCCCCATGCCACTTACCTCCATGGTAACTCATTCATATGCAATTAGAGATGGATATCTATGGGTATACAGGTCCATTCTCATACCATGTACTTAGCTTCTCAAGATCCTATGAGACTCTTTTAGGTTACCTTAAACTAACAAAACTGATATACACTCTACCAAAGGTGTCTCTCCCCCAGAATGGGAGGAAACTACCTCTTGATGACAAGGTCACAAAAGCTCTTCGGTCTAGGGTTTACATCCTCATGAGCCTACTTAACCCTAGCAAGCTATTAAGGCATAAATAGATCACCTACTGAACCATGCTAGGTTATACTTGCCCTCTTTCCTCAATGCTGGATTGAGATCATACCTTCCTTTATTATCAACCTAGCTATGAGGGGTTCATCACACATACCTTAAACTTAAGGGACTTCCCTTTTCCTTTATTCATGAGGCGTACCATGCTTGAAACTATAGAAACTTAATTCTCATCATGAGCATTAGGTATACCACTTCCCCTCTTAGGCCTAGGAACCCTAGGTTCACTTTTAGGTGTCCAACTGCACGCTCTATCTCTGAACCATGAATCAAGCTTGCAAAAGGCATCTCGTGCACTTCCTATCATCCTTCTTCTCGATCAACACATAGGGTTGGGTCCCCCCTTAAGGACAACTAACAAGGTACAAGGCCTCATAACCTGCTACTAAACCTTCCTAGGTCTAAGGAACTCTTCTTCCTACCTCAGAAGGTAAACACATATATCGTAGGCACATAGGCACTAGAAGTTTCATCTTCTCCCTCTAGGGTTTGGTCCCTCTAAAGGCAACCAAGACATCATCAACTCCTCGGGATCGATCATGAGGCAATCACTATCATCTCATATCTCGGGGTTTTAGGCTTCCAACCTTCTTGTTAGGTTTCCTGTTCTCTCCAGGGATAACCCTACATCCAACCTCACCATTAGAGGTCCTATCTTCGTGAAGGGTCAAACTCCAAAGCATGAAGCCTATGTTCAACTTATGTTTGCTCAAGGTCATCCATGCTTATATCATAAGCCATCCTTCGTACCCTCATAGTCAAGGTTCAACACAACTAACATACCCTGGATGCATACTATGCCTATTCGTATAAGCCCATAGGGTATCTATAGGTCCTTCACTAACAACATCATCGAAGGAGCTATCCTTTACCCTAACATGCATGACCCTTTCTAGGGTTGGGTTGCCAAAGGTGCTAGGTCACTCATGGATCATATGGCATCCTAAAAGCATGTCCCTTCAAACACCTGGTCCATCTCATCTCTCTCTAACCATCACTTAGGGTTAGGGTTAGAATCATCCTCATAGGATGTGCCATGTCTCTACTAGCAATGGAGATCTCTATCTCCAGGACTAATTTATCCCCCTGACAAGAAGGTCTAGCCTCAGGTCTCTTCTGAGGACATGACAACTTATGTCATACGACCTAATCATGTATCTATCCTTTAATTTGCGCTTACTCTATTCAGCTTATGTCCATGCCATCTTATTTACATGCATTTCCTTTAATGTGGTGGAGGATCCCTTAAACCTTATCAACCTTACCCATACCTCAAGAGGGTGAGGAGGAGAGAGAAAACCCTAATCTTTTAGGTCCTTATCAGAATTTTTGTGATGAGAAGGGATGAATAAGATGAGAAGTACTAAAGGTATCTTATTTCGATTCATACCCTAAGACTTTGGCCAGGCAGTCACACAGATCTGGGAGTCCTCATAGTCTGACTAGTGGTGCGGAGGAAAATATTGCCAGCCCCCGGGCGTGATCCTTTTCTAGACACCTCAGTCTTTCAGATAATCCTCTAATAACTCCCTTGGGTTCTATAGT
This sequence comes from Alisma plantago-aquatica, assembly GCA_963693085.1. Lineage (NCBI taxonomy): Eukaryota > Viridiplantae > Streptophyta > Magnoliopsida > Alismatales > Alismataceae > Alisma > Alisma plantago-aquatica. Next base: position 373,482,473 of record OY856412.1, read on the forward strand.
GTTTGTAAAATTTAATAATTATCAATGGTTAACTGAGGAACCAAAGCTCTGATATGAAATGTTACGACCTCAACTTTCAGTAGCCCCCAATTAAGGGAGACCAAGAGGTTGAAGCCGCACCCATTATTCCCGGATCAAAGGTTCGACATATAGCCATAAACAATTATTAAATTCTAACAGACTATACTGAAAATGGTAATAAAATTTTGCATACCTTTTGAAAACTTGGATCTCTAAACTTCTATCCACACCGATACTAATCTATCTAATCCTCCTTTGCACTTTAATTCTCATTTAGTATCACATGTGCCACTTTACTGTTTGTTCTTTTCATTGTACCTAAAACGCCAACAAACAAAATGTCGGCCAACCTTAGCTGGTATGTGGGGGAAAAAAATAAACATGCAACTATGGTAACAATGTAATAACTCAATTTATCATTTAACAATCAAGATTACATTTTAAGCCAAACTACTCAATCCATACCTAACCAAAACTCTGTGTTGTCCCTGTAAGGACTTATATGGTACCTCTATAAAGGTGACTTGATGAACCTACCCTCTAGGTAGCCAAAGTCTTTCATGACCTGATGGACCTACCCTCTAGGTAGCCATGTACTAGGTCAGCCATTACGACACAGAGGGGATTAATGATTGAGCTTGAAGGCATATACATTATATGATAGTCATAGTCACTTTATAATTGTAAGAAATAAATAAACATTCAACAGTTTAGTTGCATTCAATGCGATTAAACATCCGGGAATCCATCGGAAAACCTAAAGTGGTTATTCATAATCGTAACCACATACCTGATCCATAGTAACTTGATGTCCATGAATTAACATTCAACACAATTAACAAGCAATCAACAATATCCTGAAAATAATGTATAACATCCAAGTGTCATTGTTTTATTCAAAACATCCCCAAGATCAACTTGGATTCCACCTTATGATTTCTAGGCCAACTTTAGGGTTTTATTAGGGTTTTAGCCTTCATTATGCATTTATCACTTTTAGATCATATCCAAAACATTAAGGCTAATTATCATCTTCAGTTTCTTTCAAATTGACAAATCATATTTCATTATAGTTCAACTCACATACATGAACCTTATTTATCACTATTTCCACTTTTATACACTAGGAAACACTAATTATCCAAATAATTCACATTAAAGATCTTTGGTACTCAATTTATCTTCAAATCGTCATATCTCTATTTTATTCTTCGATTTGTACAATTAAAACCATTAGAATTCATATCAACGCAAATTACGATTTCTAATCCCATTAAGGCATATTCATGTACATAGAACCCTAAATGAGACCAACTATATAAAAAGATCATCTTTTTAAATCCTATTTTCACTTTTATTAACAACAAGTTAATATCAGCTTGAATTATCCATCTATCATCAAATCTAAGGGTTTTTCCTTAATTGAATCATTAAAGATGATAGTTTTATGTACTTTTCACATTTCATGAATATTTATGCACATAAACTCCAAATTAAACTAATTATGTACAAAGATTATCCTTTTCGATCTTAATGTACCTTTTTACATTTAACTGGTTAATATCAACTCTTATGATCCATTAAACCCTATTAAACACTTTATTCATTTCAAAATAGGGTTTCTTAATCATCATTACATTAAAGATGATATTTTATACTACTTTTGAATATCATGCAAAATTATGATTAAAACATAATTACTTTGTGTTCCTCTCGTTGTGAGGATCAATTTTCATATATAACTTGTACTTATCCGAGCTACGAATTAGGAGTTATGATTTTTGGTAGAATCAACTTACTTGGGCCAATGAAAGGGTGCCACGTGTTCCTCTCCATGTGATTGCTCCCTAGCTGTGTGACCCGACTGTTTTAAAAACATAACTAAATCCCGTTTTTACCCCTGTGCGACTCCTTGATCTTATAGAGCCCAGAAGGGCAAAAATGTCCAAAGCAGCCCGTCATCTTCCTCCTCACGAGCGTCTCCTGTAGCCGCTAGGTCAGGGTTCTCACGCGGCCGGGACCCTCCTCCTCAGAGCCCGATGGCTGCTGCCGATGCCACCCCTAGCTCTGCAGCATCCTGTCACCCTTAGGGCGCTAGTTGGCTCACATCCAGTGCAGCTGGTTTGGGCTGGGGAAGAGCCGCAACCCACTGCTGCGTTGCAGCCGCGCAAGCTGCTGCTGCTGGAGTTCGTGGGTGTAGGAGGATGGGAAGGATGGCTGACTTTCTGGGGATGATCGTGGGTGTTTCCTGCTTCAAACAAAGTCATAAACGCCCCCGTTGCTACAAGGATGGAACCCTACCCTCAAGGTTACGGTTTTGACGAAGAAGATGAAAAAGAGAGGTATAACTGCGTGGAATTCCTCTGGATTCGCCCCCAAGCTTTCCCCCTTATATAGTGGAAGTCAACGAAGCTCTAGGATGGCTTTCCTTAACGAGTCAAAGTCCCTCTTCTAATGGGAATTGTTTTCCTTCAAAGAGAAGCAATTCTTCTCTCTTTCTCTTTCTCTCTCTCTCTTTCATATTACTTAGATATTAGGAAATTCGAAACTCCCTTTCTCTTATTTACTTCATGGTTGCTTTTTAATTCTTTGGCACGAATCCATACTTTCCTTTATAGAAAAAATCATCCTTTTAACCAATACTACATAATTCATTAATAAAGCAACACCTTACCCTCTTATTTTGCCTTTTTAGTATTTTCTCTTTCTTTCCTCTTTATTGGGACTCCTTGGATCGCAAGATACTCCATTATTTTGAAATTACTTTTTAAGGATACTTATTATCCTTCTAGATGCATCTATATGCATTATTTCACATTATCTTGTTTATTTCTCATTAAATTATTTCTTTTTGAGGATTTCTCTTTATTTCACTTTTATTTTACTCATGGGTATTCCTTTTATCATTAGAAACCTCATGGATACGAATTATCACCAAGAAAACTTATTTTATGCCTCTTTCCACTCATTTTCCACATTTTATCATCATTTTCAATTTCTTTCTTAATAAAGAAATACTTAATTTCCCTTTTCTTTTCCAATTACTTTCTTTTCACAACCTTGGTCTCCTTGGTACCCAAGGAACCCAAGAGGCACAAAATCCCCTTTGGATTTGCCTTCTAGAGGTTTCTATATATTCCTTTTCTCGAAAATTGAATCATCCATTTACTATTTGAAATTTCCTTGTTATTGGGCCCAATAGCCAATACAGCCCACAAAGCAACCAATCAAGGCTATTGTGAAAGGAATCCATTTACTCAAAACAAATCATATCATTATTTGTTCAATTATCTTTAATATGAGAAATTGTATTTCTCACCAATTGAACCCAAAAATTGGGGTTGTAACATAACCCATATTGCATCTCGACCTTCCTTGGTCCAGGGGAGACCTATCACAACATCCGTAGTGATGAACTCCCATTCCCTCTCAAGGACTCTTTTGTCATCTATATCGGTACTCTGGGTTACCGGGGTTCGTCCTGTACCTCCTGGCTTGCATGGTCATATACCACATGCAACTTCATCTTAAGCATCCAAAGTGCTATTGTCATTTACTATCTTGGTAGAACCACGGTGTATGGTGATCTTCAATCATGATTTCATGTATGTCATGATTCCTCAAGATTGATTCCTCTGAAACCCTAAACCACACTAGTCGGGGTTTCATCACCTTCTTTTCCAAAGAAGTGCATCTGAGGTTCTACCACCATCCTTACATTGCACCAAAGACTAGACTGGCTAACCAAACAACCATTAACTTGTTCAACAGATCTCATTACGTCGGAGTATTAGCCAAACATATCTTCTTTTTCAAACTTAGGGTTATCCTAACAACCTCTCCTAGCCTCTAGCCGTACTATGCAACTATATCTAAACCAGAGCATCTATTACCACTTCACATCCTTACATATTGGGTAATGTTGATGAAATACACCTTCATGTATTCCACTTATTATCTTATCTCAGCTCTAAATCTATCTTCATCGAGAAAACTCTAGGCTCATTCTTATAGTTATCAAGCTCAACCTTGCATATCTTGCAAATTCCACATAGCTCATCATAAAACATTCTCACTAGATGATTACCTTAATACTCTTATCGTTTGTACCTATCCATGTATCATTCACTCCACAAGGGCACGTTATCATCTCTATCCACATACCTCATAGCAACGTTCCAACCCACGTCATCTGTATCCTTGGTGTATGGCATGCATACTATCCTATCTCTCACTCCCATAACAAGAGGAAATAAGCATTTGGCTGCAGTCCAAATACAAAGTTCTTCCTATTCCAAGAGTAGAGATGGTACATCCCACCTTGCCAGTACACCTTTAAATCTAAGTTGAAACGTGCTGTTTATGCTTCTATATTACAATCATCTTAATATCCTAGTTACTTCCATGAGAAAACTGGTCTCGAACCTACTTGGGTCCACACACAATCCTTTGTCATCTCCTCTAGGTCTATAGGGTGCCGACACTTTTGGGGTCATCCCTCTTCCCTCATGCATCCAAAGGGTGCCCTACTCATCTTCCCTTTGGGTCCCATGAGTTTATGAAGGTGATCAATCTCCTAACCCATGGCCCTAAGACAATGATAGTTTTTACCTCCCAACCCTATGGTCATGTGCAACTGGGGAATTAGGAAACTCCTACTTTCATCGGTCTTATCCCTACCTGACCCTAGGATAGACTTAGGATTCTCCATTTATAGTACATGTCCAACTTAGAACCTCGCCCATGCCTTCATCATCTCTCTTTGTATACATGGGATGACATCCATCCCTTCATAGGGGTCATGGTGACCTGTCTACCTTGGTCAACCCCCTTACCGGTTACCTCCATGGTAACACATTCGCATGCACTTAGAGATGGATATCTATGGGTCTATAGGTTCATTCTCATACCATGTACTTTTCACTTAGCTTCTCAAGATCCTATGAGACCTCTTTAGGTTACCTTAAACCAACAAAACTGATATACACCCTACCAAAGGGGTCCCTCTCCCAGGATGGGAGGAAAACTATCTCTTGACAACAAGGTCACAAAAGCTCTTAGGTCTAGGGTTTACATCCACATGAGACTACTTAACCCTAGAAAGCTATTAAGGCACAAGCAAATCACCTACTGAACCATTCTAGGTCAAACTTGTCCTCTTTCCTCAATGCTGGATCAAGATCATACTTTCGTTTATCATCAACCTAGTTATGAGGGGTTCATCAAACATACCTTAAACTTAAGGGGCTTCCTTTTTCCTCTATACATGAGGAGTACCATGCTCGCTTCTATAAGAACTCAACTCTCATCATGAGCATTAGGTAAACCACTTCCCCTCTTAGGCCTAGGGACCCTAGGTTCACTTGTAGGTGTCCAACTGCATGCTCTATCTCTTAACCACAAACCAAACATGTAACGGGTATGACATACCCTTCCTGTCATCTTTTTCCTTTATCAACACTTTAAAGTTGAGTCCTCCTCAAGGACAATCAACAAGGTACAAGGCCTCATAACCTGATACTATACCTCTCCGGGTCTAAGGAACTCTTCTTCTCATCTATACCATAGGTATAGAGGTACCAATAGACTCATCCTCTCTCTAGGGTTTGGTTCTTCTCATGGCATCCAAGACATCAACAACCCCTAGGGATCAACCATGTGGCAACCACTATGATCCACTTAGGTCGCATCATTCTCGACTCCCCACTGTTCCTCATATCTCAGGGTCTAGGTTTACGACCTTCTTGATTGGTGTCCTTCTCTCTCTTTCTAGAGATAACCCTACAACCAACCTCACCATGAGAGGCTCTCTCTCTAAGAGGGATCAAGCTCACAAGCATACCCCTGCATGATGAAGCCTATGTTTGTTCACAATTATCCATAGCTCTTTATGCTTCCCTCATACTCTCCTGGCTAGTGTTTTAGCATACTGTCAGCACTATCGACACACTATGGGTGCCTACTATGCCATGCTACTATAAGCTCATTGGGTTCCCATGGGTTCTTCTCTATCCCTGTCAATGAAGAAGCTATCCTTAACTCTAACATGCACGACCCTTTCCAGGGTTGGGTTGCCAAAGGTACTCGGTCATCCAACCTCTCATGGCTCATACGACATGCAAGGCATATCCATCCAAACACCTGGTCTAACTCATCATGCCATCTCTCTCTAACCTTCACTTAGGGTTAGGGTTAACATCATCCTCATAGGATGTGCCAGGTCTCTACTTGCAATGGAGATTTCCATCTCTAAGACTAACTCTCTTTATCCTCCTAACAAGAAGGTCTAGCCTCAAGTCTCTTCTGAGGACATGACAACTTATGTCATACGACCTAAGCATGTATCTATTCTTTAATTTGTGCTTAATCTATTAAGCTTATGTCCATGACATTCTATTTACATGCTTTTTCATTAATTTGATGGAGGATTACTTAGACCTTGTTAACCTTTCCCATACCTCAAGAGGGTGAGGAGAAGAGAGGAAACCGTAATCCTTAAGGTCCTTAACATAATTTGAGTTGAGAAAGGATGAACAAGATGAGAGATTCCTAAAGGTATCTTATTTCGAATCATACCCTAAGACTTTGGCCAGGCAGTCACACGGATCCTGGAGTCCTTGTATTCCGACTAGCGGTGCGGAGGAAATTTTTGCCAGCCCCCGGTCCTGATCCTTTTCTAGACACCTCCGTCTTTCAGATAATCCTCTAATAACTCCATTGGGTTCTATAGAACTTGTAAAAATTTAATAAATATTAAAGATTAAATGATGAACCTAGGATCTGATACCAAATGTTACGACCCCGTCTCCTGGTAACTCCCAATTAAGGAATCTGAAAGGTCAGAGCCGTTAACCAATAACCCGGATCAAAGGTTCGACAAATAATCAATAACAATTAATAAACTTTACCAACTAAACTAAAAACTGGTATAAAATAAATCTTTGCTTACCTTTTAAAAACTGGGATTTTTAGACTTCTATCTATGAAGATACCAATCTAACTAATCCTCCTATGCACGTTAATTCTCATTTAATTCCACATATTCCACTTTACTGTTTGTTCTTTTCATTTGTACCTAAAACGCCGACAAACAAAACGTCGGTCAGCAAGAAGCTGGTATGTGGGGGAAACAATAATCATGCAACTATAATAACAATGTAATCATGCAATTAATCATTTAACAATCAAGATGACATTTTAAGCCATACAACTCAATCCATACATATCCCCAACTGTGTGCTATCCCTGCAATGGACTTAAATAATACCTCTATAAAGGTAGAGTCGCATGGCACTACTCGAGGTAGCCCAATATCTAACTCAATGTGACTTGATGGTCCTACCTCAATGGTAGCCATGTACTAAGTCATTCATAGACCTGATGGACCTACCCAATAGGTAGCCATGTACTAGGTCTTCCTCTGACATGATGGACCTACCCAATAGGTAGCCATGTACTAGGTCTTCCTTTGACCTGATGGACCTACCCATAGGAAGCCATTTACTAGGTCAACTATAATGCCACAGAGAGAACCAGGATCTGAGCTTGTAGGCATATATCCTTTGTGATAGTCATAGCCACATTATAGTTTGCATGAACTAAATTCATCCAACAGTTTATTTAAAGCAACCAGTAAAACATTCGAAAATCGTCGTGAAACTATGACGGTTATTCATAAGCGTTACCTTTGGTTGCAGATTTCAAGACAGAATCAAATATGCAGAGAAACCCAATCAAGCTAGCAATGAGGAAGAGAAATCCTGAAATAAAAGTACCAATTTTCCTTTTATTAATATTTATCCAATTTCAGCATATTACTTAGGATTTCAATTCCAATTTTAGGGTTTCTTTAGGAATTAGGGGTTTTGTCTCCATTATTAATATTATGATCTCTAATTTATCAAATCTACTTAAAACCATTAAATTCTCTCATTTTAATATTCTTATCAGTCTTAGGATCATCATTTAGTAATTTACTTCCTTAATCGAAAATATCATGGTTTTCCTCTTCTTTTACCCCAATTAGGGTTCTCATATGAATTATTCTTCATTTATGGATTACAACCCTAAAACTACCAATTTTGTATACAAAACGGATGAAAAATTTATATTATTATTCAACAGGTTAACATCTTTCAAATTAACCTATTAGTCTTCAAAGATGTATCCTTTATATTCAACTTAGGGTTTCTAAGGTTTCCTACAAACCCCTAACCATCTCAATTATCTTTATTAAGAATTATCTAATCCAAACTATGTTCAAGAATTATTATATTATAGTTTTATTCTTGCAATAACATGTTATGACCACTAAAACTCATATTTACTCAAATCAGGGTTTTTAGTCTATTAAACCATGTTCATGATCATAAAACCCTAATACCAACATACTAATCATCTTTCTATGATTTTATCATTCCTTTTATCCTTAACAGGTTAAGATTGATCAAAAACATATAAAAGATTCACATGTTTGTTTTTACATCATTCTAGGGGTTTTCTATCAATTAATGCATCAAACGATGTAAAACCCTATACTTTTGGAGTTTCAAACAGAATTAGGCTTCATAAATAACTTCTTTGTGTTCCTCTCATTCTGAGGATCAATTTTCATATATAACACTTTGATATACGAGCTACCAATCTTTTCCTATGATTATTTCAAGTTTTAACATAAAAGGACCAATGAAACATTGCCACACCATTTATTGACTTACCGGAAAACAAGCCCAGAACTTGGAGAAAAGACCGTGCGGCCCTTGGCTCTAGTGCATGTGTGTAGGGGTAATTGAGTCTTTTGACTCTATTCTTCTCCTTCCTCGACTCGATGCAGTTCCAGATCCGCACGTGCGTCGCTCGACGCCGTGACCCTCGGTCGTCGTGTCGTGGCTGCTGGAGGTGGTCTTCACCTTCGATTCCACTGCTCGCATAGGTTCCCACCGCTCACCACCCTCTGGTGGTCATTTTCCCACAAGATCACACCGTAGGCGTGACAGCCTCCTACTGCCGCACAGCCCCTGCATGCCTGACTCTCAAGCACGGCGCCATCGAAGGTTCCATGGCGGTGTCCTCCCAACCACCCATCAGCCATATCCAAGGAGTTCGAGCATCTCCTTCCTCCCTGGACCCGTAGGCACCTTTGCGCCTAGGCTCGCTTCTTCCGAACAGCTGGTCGATTCCATGTCTGCAACCTCCTTCGCGCACCAGTAGGGAAGAAGGTGATAGGAGGGGCGTGTCCTGCAGAGGCTACCCAAGCCCTACAAGCCCATGGCTTCAGACCGTCTCCAATGCTTGCCACCGCTCCACCATGTCTAAGAGCCTAAAGCAGATCGAGGAAGAAGGTCGATGGAACTCTATTGCTAGCCAGTGCTTGCCACCGTCTCCACCATGTCACCATCTATGGAGTCTCGTGTCTTCCTGGATGTGAGAGTTCTCGGCTCTCTCTCTCTCTCTCTCTCTCTCTCTCTATATATATATATATATATATATATATATATATATATATATATATATATATATATATATATATATATATATATATATATATATATATACACACACACACTGAATCCTTGTACTGGTCCTACCTCTTTGGTCTTGTTTCCTCTTTTACTTACTTTCCATATCTTTTTCCATGGATTAGATCACATATCTTAGCCAAGTATTTCTCTACTTGGTCCCTACTTTCCTGTTCGTGTTTAAGGCAATACTCACGGAAGAGTATGCAGGTGGTTACAAGAAGACATTCAATCCATTATCATCTATGTTAATACCAAAAACCATGATCTAATTTCAAAAGACAAAAAGGATCACGTAATTATTTGGTCACTTAAAATAATTACTTCCTTCCTCTAATATATAAACAATTTGATACAAACTAGGTAGGATTATATTTCCTCCTTTCATCTTTTCTTTCTTACACATGAAAAAAAAATAGGTTGCCACGTATCCATACTTGTCCTCCAAGTATATCTTTAATTATCTAATAGCCATACATTTTATGAAAAGGTTTCTTTTTAAGGATTTCTCCTAGTCTTTCATTTCCTTTTCACTTTTCCTATTTCTTTTATTAGAAATTACATATAAACAAAGTTTATTCAATTGTGGCCATTAATGCCACTTTCTAGTTATTTCCAAGTATTTCCCATAAATACTTTTCTTAATATCCATTATCTTTTATCTTTTTCCCATTATTTGGACTTTTCCTCTTTTCTTTGCTTTTTATATTCATTACTGGATTAACATAATAATAAGAACCACAAAATTCCTATCAAAAGGATAATTACAAATAAATCCATCCTTTGAAGCTAAGCATACAACCTTTTCAATTAAGTACAAATTCATAAAATCATTACATATGCAAAATTGGGGTTGTAACAGCTGCCCCTGGTGTTGCTGTCCTTCCCCTGCTATGTGATCTCTACTTTTTCATCCACGTCCACCTAAAAATGTGGATCCCAAAGGGGTGAGACAGTTGCAAATTGCCCCAGCGAGAGATATAACTCTCCGCCAGAAATGTTATTATGGCAGTTTAATAAGATAAAACTAAGAAGAGGATCCATATATTCAACAGAAGATAGATCAATGTCTACACATATTAGAACAATATTCTTATTCAAAGCATTTCAGCTATAACTTGATAAAACAACATATCATTTATCCAATAAGGAATTAAAGAACATGTACAACATTTATCCTTCTAGGATATGCTAAGCAGAGTAACATCAACCAATTATTCTCATATTTCAACCTTAAGCAAATACGCTACACGACTGATTACATTTTACAATCATACTTAAGCCCTGAGGAGATGAGGTATACCACTCATACTCCAACCGACCATGATTACATAAGTATCGGTACCACACAAGGTCAATGGAAGAGCCGGAATCCAAGACCTCAACCTTCTCGGTCAGTATGAGATTATATGGCAGAGACATCATGTTTCAAACTGTAATTAGCTTGCCAGGGTATAGTGGAATCTTCGCTATAGAGTTATAGCCCGTAGCATATACTCCCTTCAGGATTATGGCCCATATCCAATGCCTGGTATTCATATTGTGGAGTCATAGCCCGTAACCATACACTTATTGGGGTATGGTCCGTAACCAATCCCATTCATAGGATATAGCCCGTAGCCATTCCTATGGGTAATTGGGAGATAATTGCCCAATTACCCCCGCATATTAAAAAATATGTGCTCCGGGTTATGCTGCGGAGCAACCCGTTTCAGCATTCAACAAATTCTGACGCTGATGGATCTGTGGTTAGGGGAACTACATTATATGATATCGCTTGATTAATTAAGTGTATTACCATATTCTTTTAGCATCAAATAAGATCCCAGAACATCAAATATTATGACAAACACTACAAAGAATGGGTAATACTTTCATCATGTTACTGTTCAATCTTTAATAAAGCATTGGGAACTCAATCCCTCATCTCATCAGGTGCATTCTCATTTCTCAACAACTCATCATCATGATTATTAAATGTGGGTATTCAAACCCTAAGTTCATCATAGAGCAATTGTTACCGCTTATTAGGTAACTAATACCTTCAGGTTATCTAACCAAGGTAAACATAATACTTGCTTCACAAGCATCTCACATGGCTCACAAGGCTTATTTCATCTCTTGTTACCTCTCACTAGGCAACTAGGCATGTCATGGCTCACAGGGCCCATAAAACAATTTCAATAATAGAATATCATAGGTCATACCTAGCTATGCTCATCATCTCATGATATCTGCATGGTTAATAATCACAATAGCAGTTATAACAATATCACATTTCAACACCATGTAGTACAAGGGTAACACCACTATTCCCTTATCAGGGTTAGGGTTTTCCATTTTATATTAATCAGGGATACTCATCCCATTACCCAAAATTAGGGATTTACATACCTTCACCCTATATTAGGGTTAGGTTTTCAAATTAGAGTTTCATATTTCATAGCATCAGACTGAATTCGGGTTTCATGACACATCATCCTGTGTTAGGGTTTCACACATCATTACCTTGAATTAAGGTTTCTTATAACTTTCCCTCAAATTAGGGTTCCATATAACATTACTCTGAATTAGAGTTTCTCATCACATTACTGCATTAGGGTTTCATAACACATCATCCTATGTCAAGATTTCACACGTCTAAGAGCATACATTTATCTCATAAGTATTCAATCATACTTATTTATTCTCATCATTTACCACTAAATGATTATCAACACAAGGTATGAATTTCTTTCTCATCCATACAAGAGTATGATTACATCATACTTTATCATCTTGGCATACCCCTTTTTCAAGTATGTTAGCCTTCACTTATCAAAGTGCATTAAACTCATTGTATCTTAATATAACAATTAACATAACACACTTCAGGTGTTGCTCATCTAAGTATATTGATTTTGAAGTGTATAAAGGTATATCAATCTTGAAATGTTGAATATAATACCTGTCACACCTTGAATGTATCACTTCCAACTTGCTCAAGTTCATCAAATTATATCGTATTAGGGCATTTTCCATCCTAACACTTTATGCACTAATCTTGCATTTATCATGTAATGTATTAGTTATAAAATAATACATTTAAATTGTCCAATCATCATCAATTTATATGGACTCATCTTAGGTTGAGACATTGTTGATATAAGGTTGTCCGTCATCCACTACTTTAGATGTTTCATATAACATCCTTTTTAAAATAGGTATTGTTATTAAAATACCCTAAATTAGGGTTTTCTCATATCATCTCCCTAGATTAGGGTTGCACCATTACCTTAGATTAGAGTTTCACTTAATATATCCCTATATTAAGGTTAGGGCTCATCACCCTTTTCAATTAGGGTTTATCATATGTTTACCCTAAATTAGGGTTATACCATCGCCCTAGATTAGGGTTTCACTTAGAATTGCCCTAAATTAGGGTTGGGGTTCATTAACCTTCTCAATTAGGGTTTTATAATCTCATCTTCCTGGATCATACAATAACTGCATATTTCATTTTGAAAATGTTGAAGATTAATCACTACATGATTATCACTCATGTATGAGTTCCTCTCTCTCATCCTTTCTAGGATGTTAATTATTTCAATCTTGATTAGGTTGAACCAATTTGAATGAAGGGTCTAATCATCTAAGTACTTTAGAGGTAGAACCACTGGAATTGACATGGAGATATTCTATTTAACAATCAAGGGATTAATTGATCTTTCATAACTTTAAAACTATTGATTTTCCAAACGGTTTTTTTACATTTGAACCTTCAAATGGTATTGAGGTATTTGATCTTCATTTAGTTTTGAGGTGTTTGACCTCCATTCTATCTTGAGGTGCTTGACCTCGATTCGGTCTACTCTCCCAAACGGTAAACATGACCAAACGGTATTGAAGATCAAATTACCCATTCGATCTTGATCTACTTTACCCATTCGATCTTGATTGACTTTACCCATTCGGTCTTGATCACTTTTACCCATTTGGTCTTGATTGATTTTACCAATTCAGTCTTAATCAATTTTATCCATTCGGTCTTAATCAATTCCATCAATTAAGGCTTCAATCAAATCGATTAGGGTTTACCTTGTTGAAATGTGCATCAATTGCACCCTTGAACACTCATCAATTTATAACCCTTAGATCTCCAAACCTTCATCACAGCCCTTGGCATCCAAACAGTCTTGAGACTGTTTGGTTTTCAAATGGTTTGAAGACCGTTTGGCCTCCAAACGGTCTTGAGACTGTTTGGGCCAAAACAACCCAAAATCAAATTATCAACTAGGGTCTCAACCACTCTACCCGATTAGGGTTTGCAATTGGTGGATTCTCCATCATTGGGACAATTATAAATCATTTAATTAGAACCATTGGATCAACATCCAACTACCTCAGCCTTTGACCTTCAAACGGTTTGGGACCACTTGATCCCAAACGGTCTTGGGACTGTTTGGTCACAATTGGTCTTGAGACCGATTGGACTCAATTATGAAACCGTTTGTACATGATATTATTAAGGTGCGTGCTTAAGATGTCATCATCATCTTCAAACTTCATACCTTCAAAAATTTCAGGGATTCTTGTGGTGATTTTAACAATCAATCAAAAGGAATTTCGAGAATGAAGAAAGATTCAACATATGTAAGAGAAAGGAAATCAATAATAACATTTAAGGGTTCAAGTTATGTAACCCACCTTCAACGTTGAAACCAAAATACAAGCTTCACGTCTTTAATGGTAAATGAAGCTTTCTAAACCTCCCAAGGTTCTTCCTCAAGCCTTTGAGTGAAAAGAATTGGCTAGGGTTGAAGATTGAATGGAGAAAAGAAGAAATCAAGCATTTGATTTTTGATTTCCACCATGAAATCAAGGTTGAAGATGACTACGGAGTTTACCTACAGGTTGGGTTACGTCCTCCTATTGCTACTAATCTGTTGGGTTTTAGGGGAGACAGAGAAGGCAGCGAAAACAAAAATTTGCTCCCCAAACCCATACCGAGGAAACGCGTCAACGTCTATATAATAGGAAAGGATGGTTTGCGGAATCATACCTTGTCCCGAGGCTTGCTCGGCGACAATACCTCGCGCAATGCGCGATCTTCAACTCCGGTCTTCGACGGCGTCTGTGCAGCTCCTGGTCACACCGGGACTGACAACTCCTACTCAAACTGGACTGTCGGATGACAGTTGTCCTCCTAAGCGGCAGTGTCCTCCCGCCTCTGTAGTAGTCCACACAGACCACCCGGAACGCCACACTCCTTGTCCCACAAGGAAGTGGAAGGAGTCACACTCTCCTGTTGACGTACTAGTCGCCAACACGCTCTCCTGCCTCCTGTTGAAACTGCAGTTGTCCTTCCCTTGCTGCACCTCCCTTTTGCGGGATGCACTTTCTCGGGCTCTCTCACGGTTACCAAAACCAGAGAGAACGACAACTTGCAGAGCAACTGGTTGCACTGAGCTGTACTGAGAAGCCCCCCAAATACCCCCTATATATATAGAAGAGTCATGGGACAGGGTTCTCCATCCCAGGCAATACGGGACTAAAAGCAGGAGTAGAAGGGTTCGGGATTTTCCACAAAAAGCAACCATCTCGCAACCTGAACTGATCGGTTCACTGCTGAACCGGTCGGTTCAGCCGTTGAGCCGATCGGTTGGACCTGAGCCGACCGTTTGGGGCACTCCAACCGATCGGTTGGTGCTCTGAACCGATCATTTCATGGTCCTAATCCGGCTCAAAATGACTTTCCTTGTTTCTTTCCCAATTGGTATCGAAATACCAATGCTATTTCCAATCAAATTGGAAATCCTATTTCCAATCAAATTAGAAATGGAAACAAAAGGAAAATTCTCACCAATCCTACTTTCCCAAGTTGCTCGATTGCACCAGTTGAACCGATCGGTTCAACACTTGAACCGGTCATTTTATTCTGTGCATGAGCCGATCGGTTCAACAATTGAACCGACCGGTTCAACAACCATAGCCGACCGGTTCGTCACATGAACCGACTGGTTGGGAGTCCAGGTTGTGCAGAATCAGTTAAACGTGATTTCAATCAATCTGATACTCCAATCAATGCGTCCAACACCTTGAACCATACGATATTGAGCCATCGACTGATTGAGTGTTTAATTGAACTACTAAACTCCTTTAGTAATCAATCTAAACATTGCTTGTGGACAAAACTCCTCTTTTAGGTTAAATCCTATGTGTGTGACCCTGCAGGTCCATTTCACGTTGGCAGTGAAAGTTCATAACACTTATGACTTCACAAGCAAAGAGCGGTGCCTAGTCACACATCAGTGCTACCCAAGTGAAAGTAGAAAGTTGGAGAACAACTTTCATCCTACAATCCGTGAATGGTGTTGCAACGAATGTATAATTCCTTTGTCACTGATATCCCGAATGAACTCGAGGCATGGAACAGTCATCCTGTCAACGTTCATTCACTTCCTTGATCTCAGAGTAGACTGGAAGAGATATGTATGACATCAATATCATATACTGATTCACACATGCATGCACACCTTTCTCAATCCTACTCATCAAGTGGCCATGGATATCAAACTCCCTCAGGAGGGACAAATCCCATATCTATCACTCACCCCTCAAAAGCCCCATGTGTCAAAGCCACCCAATCTTCACCTTTATAACAACCCATGTTTCAGGACTGCGTTTGATGATGTCAAAGTGTACCCAATGACATGTGTTGAGTGCAGTGATTTCAGGTCTAAGAATCACACTCACCACCATCACTGTGAGTACTGACTGTGACTACCATCTCATGGTTCCATGTGTCAAACTCACGGTGGGTCTGTCCGGTACCTTGTTCCCTAACAAGTACCTATGTGTTTGGTTTGATATCTCTATATCATGACTAATGAGATTCTGTCATGAACCAACACCACAATCTAGTCTTGTGTGTCATAGTTGTCTATCTACCTTCCACTATGACATCCGACTAGGGACACAACAAGAATGTACAAACTCTTAGCATCCGTATGATCTCATCGTTCAGGTCCTCAACCTGAAAGCATACGTCATCGAGTACTGTCATTCTCTAGACATTCAATCTATTCTATCACTATCTCATATGACTGAACCAGAAAGAATTGGAAGCTTGCCTTTGATGTTTATCAAATCAATCTTAATGTATCCCACCAATCATCCCATGATTGGCTCTCAGGGCATACATACCAACAGACTCCCACTTGCACTGCGAGCCAATCACCCTTGAATCATATTCATAGTGATCTTCAAACATGTCCCACATGTTATTGTGCTCTAGTGCCAACATAGTGAGTAATGACTACACCTTGCCAAAGTCTGTACAAATTGCATGTCTCACATCTCTTCGCAGTACGTCATACGTATGAGATGGAGTTGCCGTAATATGCGATCTAGTATTCCATTGCTAACCTTTAGCCACATTGCATGATCAAGGATTCCAGACTTGTCATCAATGAGTAGAATATAAGTTCATCTCATGAACTTTCAGATCCATATAGTATCCACTGCTGTTCACTAACACATAGATACTCGGCATTTCCCTTTTCAAATGGCTTTATTGGAACACTTCAAATTATCAACAAACTTTCACTTTTATACATCTTATGTATATTTTGCGATTAATTTTCTGTCCTTTCGGAAGTTCGCATCAATGTAACTCTTTACATCGAACTCTTCCTTATCTCCATAGAACTAGTACTTCACAAGCACTTATCAAGTTCTCATGGTATTCCAGTAACCCTTACTAGAAGAAGACAAACATCCACTCGTCATGTCCCACATACAAGTTATCAGGATGAGCACATCATATTTCCATGTCCTACATACAAGATGATGAATGCATTTTATTCTTTCCATGTCATACATGCAAGATAATGGTATGATTACATACATGATAGATCCAAATCTATTCTTAGTGTTCACATTATTCATAAGAATTGGACACTTGGCCTTGGGATACCAACTCCCTGTAGCATGGACAAGTTTTCTCCCACTGAATCTGTGCATACTGAACACTTCAGTACAGATTACCAATGTATGCTTTCTCTTTTCAGGTCAAGAGATTTTCCGAGAACTATCTCTATAGATCTCTATTCCTATCATATAGGAAACATCTCTATCTTCCTTAAAGATAATTTCCACTTTTGGATTTCCAATCTAGAACATTTCCATTTCACATCAATATGTGGAATGTGAATACGCTCCCACTAAATCACAGATCCCTTCTTTATCTTTGACATATCAGTTAAACCCTTTGACTATATCATCAAATTAAAGATCCAATTTTGAGTTGCTTGTACTCAATCAATCACATTGATTAGTTCATTGTAACTTATATACTTCATTTGCATTAGTGGATTCATAAACCTTATAGGCTGTGTCACGTACACATCTTGGTTTTATTCCTCATAGGAATGCAGTTTTAGTATCCATATGCCAAATGTCTCAGTCATTAAGTTGCAATCAACAAGCATCATCCTTCTCAAAATTTTATCAATGTGTCTTAACACTTAAGACTCATTTGCACTTATGGATATGATCCAATGAGTGCTACCATCAAGGTCATACCTTATGGCTCACATGGAAGTCATTTAGGATGTAATGGTTATATACCATAACTCAAGATTCGGTTCCTCATATTCATCTTGATAGTTGACTCATCACATGAACAACTCATCACATAGATAATTGAGGTGTATCTGTTAAAGATATAAGAACTCACAACCCTTGTGATTCTTAATTTCTTTTATTAGTGTGGGGTATTCATTTATAAAGAAGAATTTAGTTATTTGATAATCATTCTCTAACTCCTTAGAGTATGATTCCTTATTGATTCAGACATCACATTGCCTTAATCATGAGTTCACTATGATACACTATCATAATCACTCATAAGGACCTCAAACATTTGGTCCAAGTATTTTATTCATTGATCTCATCAAGAATTAATACTTTACCAAATTTGTACTTCATTTATGATAATATTGAACACTTCAAGATATTCATATTGGTATTTCTCTAAACACCATTTTAAGTATTAGAATTTGTTCCAATAGGTATGTAAATACATCACATGTATTATACCTAATAGGGGAATCAGTCTCCCACTACATTAGTGAAGACTGATCAATCATGTCCAAGATATTCATGTCCCTTACTGGTTCTCTAACCAAAAGAGTCTAGTTTTATCCATCACATGAAAACTAGAAATGAATTTCTCATGATTAATGCTAATTAGATTGTTTGAGTTATCTATAACTTTTAGGTATCATTTTATCTTATGCACATTAATTACCACAAGATAAACAAGGCATTGCCACAAAGATCATATCTTTAAGATTGAAACTCAACTTTATTGATTGCCATCATTGTCATACAATATGCAAATATAAAGTGTTTCTATCTATTGGCAAGTATGAAATAGCAGTTCATAACTGTATTACATGCCTTATTGGCTGAAAATAAACTAAAGTATTCCTATCTATAAAGGCAACACATGCCCAAAGTAAGAATGCTTTACACTTTACATCTTGATATCATATATCTCAAAAGTGTTACAAGTTTACTTTCATGACACCTTTAAGTAGACGCTTCAGTCGCCTCATTCTTCTTTTGTTCTTCCAGGTAGAGAGGACAATTCCTTTTCCAATGTCCTGGCTTTTGACAATGGTGGCAATTTCCTTTCTTGGTCACGCCTCCCTTGGCCTTGAGAGCTGAAGATGGCTTGGACTCCTGGCTAGCTTCAGAACCTTTCTTAGCTTTGCCCTTGCCCTTGCGCTTGGACTTGCCTTTCTTGCTCGTGATCACCATCACAGACTTAGGATTGTCCTTCTTCATCTGTAACTCAGCTGTCCTCAACATGCCCAACAACTCTGACAGTGGCCTATCAAAGTTGTTCATGTTGTAGTTCATCACAAACTGACTGTAAGATTCTGGCAACGATTGCACTATCACGTCAGTAGCAAACTCTTGGCTCAGTGGAAATCCCAGTCTTTGCAGGTTCTCCACATACCCAATCATCTTGAGTGTGTGCGGACCAACTGGATCTCCTTCTGTCATGACGCACTTGAACAGCGCCCTAGAAACATTGTACCTCTCTTGCCGTGCCTGATCTTCATACATGTTCCTGAGATGCAGAATCATCTCTATGACACCCATGTTCTTATGTTGCCTCTGCAACTCATAGCATCAAGCACTTTGCATCAATGGCATCATCAGAATGCTTCTTGTAAGCATCCCTTTCTGTCTTTGGTGCATTAGGAGCGGGTTCCTCTGGAATTGGAGTATCCAGGACATAGAGCTTACGCTCTTGAGTGAGAACAATTCTCAATGTCCGATACCAGTCGTGGAAGTTCGTCCCATTTAGATTGTCCTTGTCAAGGACCGATCGCAAAGAAAAGTTGTTGTTGTTTGTTGCCATTTGAACTACAAAAAGGAAAATATGCAATTTTAGTCCAAAACTCATTTTTTGACTTATTTGATTGATTTGAAAAATTTACGATATAATTAGGCCTTTAATTAATTATCGCTCCCACTATTTTACTTCAAATTGATAGCCCTCACCATCAATTTGGAAGATTGCAGCGTACAACTTTCTTGTGGGCAAGATCCTGAAATCCTCTAAGCCATGGACCAGCTAGGGCTGTCACCCACAACATAGATCTCTCAGGTAGGCAACTTTTGCCAATTGCATCATATGCAACTCTTGATAAGAAGTCATCTACAACTCATTGGAATGATCATCTCCATGCCTCAAGGTGCTAGATCCTATCTAGGTCACCTTGTTATGTCCGACCCAAAGCAAACACGATGAACATGCACCCTGCTAGGGCAGACCCACACATTCATCCTTCACGCTTCCACGAGATAGACGGTGCACCACGCTAGGGCGTCCCCACACTTGGTCGATCAAGCTTTTAACGTGTGTCCCATTTGGAAGGCATGTAAAACTTAATATTTTAATGAGGGATTTGGTTTTATATACATATACATATCCAATCACCAGAATACATAGTACGTATCATATACATGCTATATCCCACAGAAAACATGCACAAATGATAAAAAGAGATGATTATGGCCATCCTAATGTGATTCCTCGAGCCAAGAGGAATCACGGTCATCTAGGTCAACATCACATGCAACCTGTACAAGATGAACTCTGTGCCTTGCCATCCGAGTTGATCAACTCATCACATGAATGATCTGTACTCTCGAGCCGGTCATCTAGGTGCCACCAGCCAATCGGTTGGCTCCTCCAACCGATCGGTTCGCCTGGTCGTCGTGCATCTCATCATGTCCGCCACCCACTCGTCTCGCTCCTTGAACCGGTCATCAACCGATCGGTTCACTCCTTGAACCGACTGTCTGAGCAGTCGTCTTGATGTCCGCCGGTCTTTGACATAACAGGAAATAAAGTTCTATCCTATTATTACATTGCTTTAAAAGAGAAACCCCGACTTTCATTCGGGGGGAGTAAAGGTAGGAAAGAATCTCGAATTATTTCGAGTTACATCAGGAATAAGAGAGGGAAGATCAGTGCGCAGACCAAGATGCAAGCAACCACACACAACCAATCACACATAGGGGTTTATAGGCCATAATCATGCTACACACATCCACCACAAAACTCATTTAAGGGCGATGCGTATCGAGTGCATTAATAATACATATCATATATGTAATTAGGGATTTGTGGATTTGGGATTGGACATGCACAAAGCCGATATTATTCGCATCGTATGCAATAAATAAAGGCGACAAACCAAAATCGATCACATCGATATTCCTAAAACATAGAGCAGTTGACGTGGCTCTGATACCACTGTTGGGTTTTAGGGGAGACAGAGAAGGCAGCGGAAACAAAAATTTTCTCCCCAAACCCATACTGAGGAAACGCATCAACGTCTATATAATAGGAAAGGATGGTTTGTGGAATCATACCTTGTCCCGAGGCTTGCTCGGCGACAATACCTCGCACAATGCGCGATCTTCAACTCCGGTCTTCGACGGTGTCTGTGCAGCTCCTGGTCACACCGGGACTGACAACTCCTACTCGAACCGGACTGTCGGATGACAGTTGTCCTCCTAAGCGGTAGTGTCCTCCCGCCTCTGTAGTAGTCCACACGGACCACCTGGAACTCCACACTCCTTGTCCCATAAGGAAGTGGAAGGAGTCGCACCCTCCTGTTGACTTACTAGTCGCCAACACGCTCTCCTGCCTCCTGTTGCAACTGCAGTTATCCTTCCCTTGCTGCACCTCCCTTTTGCGGGAAGCACTTGCTCGGGCTCTCTCACGGTTACCAAAACCAGAGAGAACGACAACTTGTAGAGAAACTGGTTGCACTGAGCTGTACTGAGAAGCCCCCCAAATACCCCCTATATATATGGAAGAGTCATGGGATAGGGTTCTCCATCCTGGGCAATACGGGACTAAAAGCAGGAGTAGAAGGGTTTAGGATTTTCCACAAAAAGAAACCATGTCGCAACCGGAACTGATCGGTTCACTGCTGAACCGGTCGGTTCAGCCATTGAGCCGATCGGTTGGACCTGAGCCGACCGTTTGGGGCACTCCAACCGATCGGTTGGTGCCCTGAACCGATCGGTTCATGGTCCTAATCCGGCTCAAAATGACTTTCCTTGGTTCTTTCCCAAATTGGTATCGAAATACCAATACTATTTCCAATCAAATTGGAAATCCTATTTCCAATCAAATTAGAAATGGAAACGAAAGGAAAATTCTCACAAATCCTACTTTCCCAAGTTGCTCGATTGCACCAGTTGAAACGATCGGTTCAACACTTTAACCGGTCGTTTTATTCTGTGCATGAGCCGATCGGTTCAACAATTGAACCGACCGGTTCAACAACCATAGCCGACCGGTTCATCACATGAACCGACCGATTGGGAGTGCAGGTTGTGCAGAATCAGTCAAACGCGATTTCAATCAATCCGATACTCCAATCAATGCGTCCAACACCTTGAACCATACGATATTAAGCCCTCAACTGATTGAGTGTTTAATTGAACTACTAAACTCCTTTAGTAATCAATCTAAACATTGCTTGTGCACAAAACTCCTCTTCCAGGTTAAATCCTATGTGTGTGACCCTGCAGGTCCATTTCACGTTGGCAGTGAAAGTTCATAACACTTATGACTTCACAAGAAAAGAGCGGTGCCTAGTCACACATCAGTGCTACCCAAGTGAAAGTAGAAAGTTGGAGAACAACTTTCATCCTACAATCCGTGAATGGTGTTACATCGAATGTATAATTCCTTTGTCACTGATATCCCCAATGAACTCGAGGCATGGAACAATCATCCTGTCAACGTTCATTCACTTCCTTGATCTCAGAGTAGACTGGAAGAGATATGTATGACATCAATATCATATACTGATTCACACATGTGTGCACGCCTTTCTCAATCCTACTCATCAAGTGGCCATGGATATCAAACTCCCTCAGGAGGGACAAATCCCATATCTATCACTCACCCCTCAAAAGCCCCATGTGTCAAAGCCACCCAATCATCACCTTTATAACAATCCATGTTTCAGGACTGCGTTTGATGATGTCACAGTGTACCCAACGACATGTGTTGAGTGCAGTGATTTCATGTCTAAGAATCACACTCACCACCATCACTGTGAGTACTGACTGTGACTACCATCTCATGGTTCCATGTGTCAAACTCACGGTGGGTCTGTCCGGTACCTTGTTCCCTAACAAGTACCTATGTGTTTGGTTTGATATCTCTATATCATGACTAATGAGATTCTGTCATCAACCAACACCACAATCTAGTCTTGTGTGTCATAGTTGTCTATCTACCTTCCACTATGACATCCGACTAGGGACACAACAAGAATGTACAAACTCTTAGCATCCGTATGATCTCATCGTTCAAGTCCTCAACCTGAAATCATATGTCATCGAGTACTGTCATTCTCTAGACATTCAATCTGTTCTATCACTATCTCATATGACTGAACCAGAAAGAATTGGAAGCTTGCCTTTGATGTTTATCAAATCAATCTTAATGTATCCCACCAATCATCTAATGATTGGCTCTCAGGGCATACATACCAACATAATCACCCTTGTGTTCAACCAAAGCAAGGGGAGAAAGAATATCCGCAGCTTTTCAAGAGGGTGGAAAACGAAGTGTTTGTAAGGGAATTTCAATGAGAGAGAAAGTGATATAAAAATCCTTTAACTCCCAAAATTGGTGCCACATATCCCCCTCAAATCCTTGCATGTAAAGACATCTTCCCCACCTTATAATTCCTCTTCATTATCCGTGAATTAAAGGAAAAGCAATTAAGCAGCTTAATTCATATAATACTAATATCCATAATTGAGTGGATATTACTTTTTAGTTAACTAATGTGAGTGGGCTCTCCACTCACTTGAGATATTTTCGGTGCCATTGCAAGGAAAAAGGACGTCCACACTTATCTAAATTCAACCATCACATTTTTGGTTGAAGGGCGCTTCCATTAATATAATTATTTTTGTATTAAATTGACTTATGTTCCCAAATATGGTTAAATCTTGATTATTTTAATATCAAAATTCTCTCTCCTTGAAAGTAGCTCAAACGAGACGCCCTTCTGATTTTCTTGTCTCTAATTGATGCCAATAAATGTTAGGGACTCTCTAGAAGTGGTATTTTGCATATTGAACCCTAGGTTTTGGGTAAATTGCACATTATACCAAAACTAGGTTTTAATGCACAAACATTGATCAACAAGTTCATTCTTGGTACTCAGGCTTGTAGAAGCCATAACTCTTCATCATTTTCATTATTATGATGCTTCAACACTTGAGGAACATTTTATCATGTAACATTTGCAAGTTAACCCCTCAACTTGGGTAATTTGCACTTTAATCCAAAACAAGCAAAACATTGTTTCAACATTATTAAAAAAGGACTAGAATTGAAACATAAGTTCCTCTTGAGCCTTAATTACTATTCAAGAGTAAGAGAAAGCATATAAATAACTTTATTAAGCAAAAAATCTAGGTTTAAGGTATAACTCAGGTCAGGGATGTTACAAATTATAAAACCCTAACAAGGATTTTGTCATCGAAATCCCAATTAATGGGAGACAACTATGATTTATTCATCACATCATCAAGTCTCCACGTAAGACATCTTAGTGTCATGAAGATGCCATAGAACTTTGATCAACAAAAAGTCCTTCCATACAGAGTTATCATTGTACTTGTCATACAGGACACATACTCCATTGTCTTTTTCATTATTGACTGTAGAGTCAACTCATTGTCAGATAGCATTTTTCTTTGTCAGGGATACATTATACATGCCTCATTCTATTCAAGTGGAAAACCTCACTAATTTATTACCTTTCTTGATTTATAACTTTATATAACATGATTCTTGGTTCTAGGAAGTCTCCCATACTCCTTATTCGGTTTAGTATCTCACTTCCAAGGAAAGGCCAGAGTTACATTTTGTACCCACTTGTGCCTACAAGTATTATCATATATCTGTTGTGTCATCAAAACTACTGACACAACATTAAAATTTATTATTACTTGTACCAATTATCTCATTAGTTGGTTATACTTTTGTTATAAGGGGAGGTTACTTACCAATTAAGAACTTATCTTAGAGGTATTTTTTAGAATCATTTTTTTTTAACTTGATAAGCTTTTTCCATCATGATTTCACAATTGTTCCTTCAATTAGTACATCATTGTTGATGTTATGTTTATGCAGAACATAACCCCTAACAAGGATGTCCATACTGTTTCATGTGATTAAACTAATTTCATAGTTGGCCATTCTAGGTAACCAACATAAGTCATTTAATTAGGAGTTATGCTTTTACTTTTCCATACCACATGATATTTCTTAGATACCAGAATTTCTTACCTTGGTATCCATCACATATATCAAAAACACATCACATCCTCATTATTTTCATTTCTCTATTATTTTTTACCAAAGTTACACATATAAGAAGATCTTTCTTTCAGCTTTGGAACATTATTTAGTACATATATCCTTATCTTGGAACCAAAGTCCAAGATAAACTAATACTTTTCTAAGTATCCATCATTAGATTATTTCTAATCCATACACATCAAGTGTCACAATACTCGCTTGATTGCTATGTTCCAAAAAGAGAGAACACAAAGAAACACATCTCTCTTATCACCCCATAATCATTCAGGGTTGTTTATTAAAGAGAAGAGACTATCATCCTCTCTTATACTCATTCTCTTCTTATGAGGATTATACTCTTCATTTCCTCATATTCACATATTGATCTAAGATTATCTCAAATTCCATTTTATTGCGCTTAGGATGTTATATAAATGTCCATACCATATTCCCAGTTTCATTATACTCATTAGATTGTCTTAAAATTGACTACTTGATCAGGGTAATCAGAAGGATAACAATCTAGGAGTTCCATACTCACCTTATCTCCAATAGTTGAATACTTGGCCAGGGTATACAAATACTGAGATTAGGTTGTATGCACTTTGTGTACTATCATATTCCTTACTTTTCGTATCATTATATACATAGGATTTAATATACCTACATTTTCACCAAGCATCACTTCTATATTTTATCCTCTTTCACTGATAAGAGTGATAATAGAGCATTTTAAAAGAATATTGAACAAAATATAAATCCTCATCTTCCTTGTGTCCTCATCGAACTAATTGAGGGAAGCTCAATTGTGACTACTTTTTTACTTTTAACTCATAAAATATAAAATGATATATCAAAATAATATTATTTCATCTGACCTATTTTCGACTTGTGGATTGGTCACTGCCTCAGGCTGATTCTTTTCATAGAATCTTGCGATTGCTGCTTGCCAACTACACTTTTGGTTATTGTATGCAGATGAGTCAGCTTGGGACGCCTGTCCACATACTCGGCTACCACTACTAGACCATTGCCTATGAGAGTTCTCCTGACTCTGTCTTGGCGGCTGGGTTACACTCACATCTCTAGTCCAACAATCTTTCATCAGATGTCCCATCTTTCCACATTTATAACAGTTTTTGTTCTCCCACTATGGTGTAGATGGTCCTTTACTCCTTCTGGGTTGCCATTGCCTTGGTGTATTAGACATTGGTTGTACTAGTAGTACCAAAAACATTCCCTTTTTGGAACTACTAGGCCTTTGTTCCTGGGTTTGGTTAGGCCTCTTCTTGATTCTCTCTTCCTTATTCTTTGCTGGAAAGTTCCTTCTGAAATGTCCAGGCTTCCCACACCTGTGGCAGATTCTGCTTTTGTGTTGTAAGCTATTCCTTCTAACATTTTCTATTGCTTCAACAAGCTGATGTTGATTAAGAATCATGTTGGAGTCCAAAACTTCATCATTGGGGGTTGGAAATCTGGGTTGTATTGCAAAGGCACGGTCCACTATATGTATCATAGTTGTCTTAAATTTCTCAAACAGAGCATGGAAAATTGGGTTCTCTATCATGGCTGGGTCAAACTGGGGATGTTCGGGTTCTGGTTCTCCCCTATTGTGGTCGCTTGCACCTCTTCCTACTGTAGCAACACTGCTTTCAGCAGTATGTTCTTCGTGTGATCCAGGCATCTTTAAGTTCTTCTTCTCCTATATGAGCAGAAGACACTATCATATACATTGGAATACACTAGAATAGACTCAACAACCTTAATCCTATGTCTCTGATACCACTAAATTGTGACACACCGTTTGAACAAAACATGATTTACTTAAGCGGAAGCATTCATCATAAGCAGATTACTGAACATGACTAAAAATTAAAACCATTTACAAAGTGATCCATACATTGGAAAACTCTTTAAAAAAGAACCAAAGTAATTCAGTTACATTCTGCTCACAAGTACATATCTTGTACCATCTCATCTCAAGGATTACAAACATCAACTGCTCTATACACAAGCAACATAAGAGCCTTGAGGCATCAAACCAAAATCTCAGATCGAGTCTTTTTAAAGCAACTACTGATTCTGAGGACCTGAGAGTACATAGACGACACATAGGACTCTATATACACATGTACATGACATGACAGCTAGACTCTCCACCTGAGATGTCACTGTTGCCCCTGGTGTTTCTTTCCTTCCCCTGCTATGTGATCTCTACTTTCTCGTCCGCGTCCACCTAAAAATGTGGATTCAACGGGGGTGAGACAATTGCGAATTGCCCCAGTGGGAGATATAACTCTCCGCCAGAATTATTATTATGGCAGTTTAATAAGATAAAACTGAGTAGAAGATTTATATATTCAACAGCAGATAGATCAATGTCTACACAGATTAGAACAATATTCTTATTCAAAGCATTTCATCTATAACTTGATAAAACAACATATCATTTATCCAATAAGGAATTAAAACACATGTATAACATTTATCCTTCTAGGATATGCTAAGCAGAGTAACATCAACCAATGATTTGTCGTATTTAAACCATAAACAAATACACTACACGAATGATTACATTTTCAATCATACTTAAGCCCTGGGGAGATGAGGTATACCTCTCATACTCCAACCGACCACGATTACGTAAGTATCGATACCACAAATGGTCAATGGAGGAGCCGAAATCCAAGACTTCAACATTCTCGGTCAGTACGATATTATATGGTAGAGACATCATGTGTCGAACTGCAATTAGCTTGCCAGGGTACAGTGGCATCTTCGCCATAGAGTTATAGCCCGTAGCATATACTCCCTTCATGATTATGGCCTGTAGCCAATGCCTGGTATTTATATTGTGGATTCATGGCCCATTGCCATAATGTTATTGGGGTATGGTCCGTAACCAATCCCATTCATAGGATATAGCCCGTATCCATTCCTATGGGGCATAAGGATATAATTGCCCAATTACCCCCACATATTCAAAAATATGCGCTCCGAGTTATGCCGTGGAGAAACCTGTTTCACCATTCAGTAAATTCTGATGCTGATGGATCTATGGTCAGGGCAACTACATTACATGATATCGCTTGATTAATTAAGTGTATTACCATACTCTTTTAGCATCAAACAAGTTCCCATAACATCAAATATTATGACAAACACTACAAAGAATGGGTAATAATGTCATCAAGTTACTGTTCAATCTTTAATAATGCATTGGGAACTCAATCCCTCATCTCATCAGGTGCATTCTCATTTCCCAACAACTCATCATCATGCTTATGGAATGTGGGTATTCAAACCCTAAGTTCATCATAGAGCACTTGTTACCTCTTATTAGGTAACTAATTCCTTCAGGTCATCTGACCAAGGTAAACATAATACTTGCTTCACCAGAATCTCACATGGCTCACAAGGTTTATTTCATCTCTTGTTACCTCTCACTAGGCAACAAGGCATGTTATGGCTCACAGGGTCCATAAAACAATTTCAATAATAGAATATCATAGCTCATACCTGGCTATGCTAATCATCTCATGATATCTGCATCGTTAATAATCACAATAGCAGTTATAACAATATCACATCTCAGCACCATGCAGTACAAGGGAAACACCACTATTCCCTTATCAGGGTTAGGGTTTTAAATTTTATATTAATTAGGGATACTCATCCCATTACCCAAAATTAGGGCTTCACATACCTTCACCCTATATTAGGGTTAGGTTTTCAAATTAGAGTTTCATGTTTCATAGCATCACCCTGAATTAGGGTTTCATGACACATCATCCTGTGTCAGGGTTTCACACATCGTTACCTTGAATTAAGGTTTCTTATAACTTCCCCTCAAATTAGGGTTTCATATAACATTACATAACATTACTCTGAATTAGAGTTTCTCATCACATTACTGCATTAGGGTTTCATAACACATCATCCTGTGTTAGGATTTCACACGTCTAAGAGCATACATTGTTATCATAAGTATTCAATCATACTTATTTATTCTCATCATTTTCCACTAAATGATTATCAACACAAGGTATGAATTTATTTCTCATCCATACAAGAGTATGATTACATCATACTTTATCATCTTGTCTTACCCCCTTTTCAAGTATGTTAGCCTACACTTATCAAAGTGCATTAAACTCATTGTATCTTAATATAACAATTAACATAACACAAATAAGGTGTTGCTCATCCAAGTATATTGATTTTGAAGTGTATAAAGGTATATCAACCTTGAAATATTGAATATAATAGCTGTCATACCTTGAATGTATCACTTCTCTCATCACTTCCAACTTTCTCAAGTTCATCAACTTATAGCGTATAAGGGTATTTTCCATCCTAACACTTTATGCACTAATCCTACATTTATCATGTAATGTATTAGTCATAAAATAATACATTTAAATTGTCCAATCATCATCAATTGATATGGACTCATCTTAGGTTGAGACATTGTTGATATAAGGTTGTCCGTCATTCACTACTTTAGATGTTTCATATAATATCCTTTTTAAAATAGAGATTGTTATTAAAATACCCTAAATTAGGGTTTTCTCATATCATCTCCCAAGATTAGGGTTACACCATTACCTTAGATTAGAGTTTCACTTAACATTTCCAAAATTAAGGTTAGGGCTCATCACCCTTTTTAATTAGGGTTTATCATATGATTACCCTAAATTAGGGTTATACGATCACCCTAGATTAGGGTTTCACTTAGCATTACCCTAAATTAGGGTTAGGGTTCATTAACCTTATCAATTTAGGGTTTTATAATATCATCTTCCTGGATCATACCCTAACTGCATATTTCATTTTGAAAGTGTTGAAGATTAATCACTACACGATTATCACTCATGTATGAGTTCCTCTCTCTCATCCTTTCTAGGATGTTAATTATGTCAATATTGATTAGGTTGAACCAATTTGAATGAAGGGTTAGCATAGTGTATTAAGTCATTGCTTCCACAAGCATCAAAGGTTACCCACTCTAAAAATACTAATCATCTAAGTACTTTAGAGGTACAACCACTAGATTTAACATGGATATATGCTATTTAACAATCAAAGGATTAATTGGTCTTTCATACCTTTAAAACTATTAAATTTCCAAACGGTTTTGTTACTTTTGAACCTTCAAACGGTCTTGAGGTGCTTGACCTCCATTTGGTCTTGAGGTGCTTAACCTCCATTCGGTCTTGAGGTGCTTGACCTCCATTCGGTCTACTCTCCCAAACGGTCAACATGACCAAACGGTTTTGAAGATCAAATTACCCATTCGATCTTGATCGACTTTACCCATTCGATCTTGATTGACTTTACCCATTCGGTCTTTATCACTTTTACCCATTTGATCTTGATTGATTTTACCCATTCGGTCTTAATCAATTTTATCCATTCGGTCTTAATCAATTCCATCAATTAAGGCTTCAATCAAATCGATTAGGGTTTACCTTGTTGAAATGTGCATCAATTGCACCCTTGAACACTCATCAATTTATAACCATTGCATCTCCAAACCTTCATCATAGACCTTGGACTCCAAAAGGTCTTGAGACCATTTGGTTTTCAAATGGTTTGAAGACCGTTTGTCCTCCAAACGGTCTTGAGACCCTTTGGGCCAAAACAACCCATAATCAAATTATCAACTAGGGTCTCAACCACTCTAACCGATTAGGGTTTGCAATTGGTGGATTCTCCATCATTGGGAATATTATAAATCAATTAATTAGAACCATTGGATCAACATCCAACTACCTCAGCCTTTTACCTTCAAACGGTTTGGGACCACTTGATCCCAAATGGTCTTAACACTGTTTGATCCCAAACGGTCTTGAGACCGTTTTGGTCTCAATTGGTCTTGAGACCGATTGGACTCAATTATAAAGCCGTTTGTACAGGATGTTATTAAGGTGTGTGCTTAAGATGACATCATCATCTTCAAGCTTCATACCTTTGAAAATTTTAGGGATTCTTGTGGTGATTTTAACAATGAATCAAAAGGAATTTCGAGAATGAAGAAAGATTCAACATATGTAAGAGAGGAAATCAATAATAACATTTAAGGGTTCAAGTTATATAACCCACCTTCAAAGTTGAAACCAAGCTTCAAGATTCACGTCTATAATTCTAAATGAAGCTTTCTCAACCTCCCAAGTTCCGTCCTCAAGCCTTTGAGCGAAAAGAATTGGCTAGGGTTGAAGATTGAATGGAGAAAAGAAGAAATCAAGCATTTGATTTTCGATTTCCACCATGAAATCAAGGTTGAAGATGACTATGGAGCTTACCTACAGGTTGAAGCACGTCCTCCTATTTCTCCTAAGCTCCCTTGTGTTCAACCAAAGCAAGGGGAGAAAGAAAATCCGAAAAAGAGTCTTCAAGTGGGTGGAAAATGAAATGTTTATATGGGAATTTCAATGAGAGAAAAAGTGATATAAAAATCCTTTAACTCCCAAAATTGGTGCCACATCTCCCCCTCAAATAATTTCATGAAAATCCATATTCCCCACCTTAGAATTCCTCTTCATTATCCATGAATTAAAGGAAAAGCAATTAAGCACCTTAATTCATATAATACTAATATCCATAATTGAGTGGATATTACTTTTTAGTTAACTAATGTGAGTGGGATCTCCACTCACTTGAGATATTTTCGGTGCCATTGCAAGGAAAAAGGACGTACACACTTAACTAAATTCAACCATCACATTTTTCGTTTAAGGGCACTTCCATTAATATAATTATTTTTGCATTAAATTGACTTATGTTCCCAATTCTGCTTAAATCTTGATTATTTTAATATCAAAATTCTCTCTCCTCCAAAGTAGCTCAAAAGAGACACCCCTCTGATTTTCTTGTCTCCAATTGATGCCAAGGAATATAAGGGACTCTCTAGAAGTGGTATTTTGCATATTTTTTTTTTTGTAAACTACCGGAGAACCGGTTACAAGACTAAACAAGAGCTAATAAACTGAAGAAGGACTCCTTGTCCTTTGAGAGAATTGCAGCAGCTACTTCTGGGCAGGAGGTCCAGTCCGCCAACTCATCAGGTTGCTTTAGGCAATGCTTTGCAAGCGTGTCTGTGAGCTTATTCTGATCCCTTTTGAGGTGAATGAGTGTGTGCAGCATGGGATGTTGTAGAAGCTCCTTAATCCTTCGTACAAGCAGGAGATACTTTGGTGGAGGCTTAATGTCCTGAGTTGCCCACATTACAACATTCCTTGAGTCAGTGATGATGGCTGTCGAATGCAAGGACTTCTTTATAGCCAGCTGGGCACCCAGGATGATAGCCTCCAGTTCGCCTTCCATTGCATCCATACCAGAGCTCTTCTTGGCTACTCCAGCAATCCAGTCCCCCTCTACACTCCTTGCGGCCGCGCACGAGCAGGACTTATTGGTAGCAGCCGAAGTGGCCACATCGACATGTATGATTGTTGAATCCTTAGGTAAAGTGAGAGGCACTAGGCTTCCTACCATTTCTTCATCGGAAGGGCGAGGTGGAATGAAAGCTGTGCGAATTATTTCCATCTCAGCTCTGCAGATCAAGGCCTGGATCCGGTGGGGCATTTTTTTTATTCTCAAAGATGGCCGCGTTCCTGGACCTCCATAGACTCCAGCAGGTGACAACAAAGGTAGTCTTCCAGTTGTTTGTGTCTTTAAACGTGAGATTATAGGCCAACCAGCTGAATATATCCGGGATGATGTAAAATTGGGTGACATCAGGGGGAACCAGCACCCTCCAGACCGGCTTAGCTTCCTTACAATCTCGCATGACATGTAAGCTATCCTCAACTGGGGCGTTACATCTAGTGCACTTGGCATCCTCAGTCATTTTCTTCTGTTTCCTGAGTTCGTTTGTAAGAAGGTGATCGTGTCCCAGCAGCCAGAGGTGGATTTTGATGCGGTGGGGAAGCATCAGTGCCCAGATGGTCCTGAAGAGAGGTTGGGATATGGGCAATGGACATTGGTTTAGGATTGCATAAGCTGAGTGGACAGTGAATATCCCATGAGTATCAGGTCGCCAGATGCGAGTATCTTCTCCATAGCAAGGCCTCGGTGTGTGCATTGCTCCAATTGCAGAAGCTGATTCCGCTACAAACCAGTAATCGATGAAGTCCATATCCCAGGTTCCGTCGTCCTTGACTAGACTAGAGACCTTAAGGTCCAGCAGATCTTCCGGCGGAGCTAGTCCCGGTTTTAGAAGGGGACGATGCCCCCCAACGATCTAGTCGTCACTCCATACAGAGGTATCCAAACCAGAGACTGCAGTTAGATAAGACTGCTGCAGTAAGAGTGGGAGATGACTCTTGATGCTTCTCCACAGGTGAGAGCCGGTAGCCTTATCGTGGTTCCTGAAGCGATACTTCCCTTGCATAACCGTGACCCAAGGAATCTTGCGTTGCTGCAAGAAGTCCCAAGCAAGTTTCATAATAAGAGCAGAATTAAAATGGCGCGTCTTCTTCAGCCCCAATCCTCCTTGTTGTTTAGGTACAGTGATGCGCTTCCAAGACACCAGATTCAACCTGCGAGAGGCGTTGGATCCATTCCAGATAAAATTCCTGATAACTTGATCAATCCTATCACAGGTGGCTATCGGGAGTTGAATAGCTTGCATGATGTAGCTTGCCTGTGCTTGTAGGACAGATCGTGCTAAAGTGATCCGACCAGCTAACGAGAGTTGGTTGTTTTGCCAGGAGTTGATACTAATGTGGAACTTTTCCACTAGGGATGTGAAAAGATCCTTGCTCTTCCTCTTATGAATGATTGGGACACCTAGATGCCGACCCAGATTCGAAGTCTCAGTGATACCCAGCTTCCTCAGGATCTGATTCCGGGTCCTTCTCATGGTGTTGTGAGAGAAGAACACCGTGGATTTGTCATGCGAGAGAAAAAGGCTTGATGCATCGCTGAACTTCCTTAGGCATCTATTAATAGTTCGAGCTTGGTGAAGCGAAGCCTCTCCAAACAGGATTATGTCATCCGCAAAACTTGCGTGTGTTATTGGCACCTTTGCTTTGGAGATGATGATTGGTTTCCAGTGTCCTTCTTCTACCTCGCGGGCTATGAATTGGCTGAATCGCTCCAGGCACAGGACACAGATATAGGGGGACAACGGGTCTCCTTGCTTCACCCCACACGAAGGGTTGAAGGAGCTGATTATCTCACCATTCCAGTGAATAGAAGATTTGCCTGATGTGATGATTCGCATGATAATATGGATGATAGTTCTTGGAATAGAGGTTCGGAGCAGCGTGTCGTAGATGAAGTGCCAACTTAGCTTGTCAAAGGCTTTGACAAGGTCGAGCTTAAGGGCGAGATACCCCTTGGCCCCGGAGAATGATTCCATAGAGTGGATGACTTCCTGCACAAGGGCGATGTTGTCCCCAATTCTCCTTCCCGGGACGAAACTAGATTGGAAAGGAGAGATCCAATCACTCAGGAATGGTTTAAGACGAGCAGCAATCACCTTGGAAAGGAGCTTCGTGCAGACATTGTTTAAGGAGATCGGGCGGAGTTGAGTACATCTCTCCGGCGTGCCCACCTTTGGGATGAGGACGATGGTTGTGTCAGTCGAGGAAGCTGGTAAGGGGAAGCCCTTGAACGGTTCCTTGATAAAAGAACAGAGCTGGGATTTGATGTGCTTCCAGTTTGTTTGATAGAACCCCGCATATACACCATATGGTCCCGGCGCCTTGACCGGGGACATGGCGTCAAGAGCAAGCTTTATTTCATCTTCTTCGGGAAGCGCTGCCATCCTCAACGATTGCTCAGAAGATAGAGGGATGAACACCCCGATAAAGGCAGCAACGCTCGCGTGTCGCACGGCTGCATTGGACTCTAGATAAACATTAGCAAAGAAATTTACAATGAGAGACATGATCTCTTGCTCGTCGTCGTGCCAAACGCCAGCTTCATCCTTCAAACGTGTGACTTTGTTGTGCCATCTTCTTGCTTTCGTCAGAGAGTGGAAGTATCTGGTGTTGTTATCGCCTAATTTGATCCAATTGCAGCGAGCTTTCTGTTGGCTTTCCGCTTCTTCTCTTCGTAGGATGGAGTCCAGGGTCGCTTGCAGTGCAATAGTTTCTTGCGCCATTCCATGGTTGAAGCGTAGAGCCAGATTCATCTGATTCCACCGTATTTTATTTGTGATCTGGTCTTTAGAGCGTCTGTCTTCTTTCCGCCTATCGTCGGCCCACTTGATCGCCCCTTTTAGAAAGGAGGAATTTGCTTCCATGAGCTTCTGTCCACGATGCCATGAGGAAGAGAAAAAACTGTCGTATCCAGGCGTCAAGTACCATCTAGCTGAGGTCCGCAGAGCTTGCCCCCTTCCATGCTTACGGCGTGACTCCGACGATACCATGATTGGTGCATGGTCGGAGTGATTTTTCTCCAGGACCCGTACCTTACTGTTGTCGGCTTGATCGATCCAAAGGCGATTACCCAGTGCTCGATCTAACTTCTCTTGAAGAAGACCCCTCCGGAAGGTTGTTCTAGCTCCACTGGATCCTAGGTCGTAAAGTGAGTAGGCTTCTACAGCATTGAGGAAGTCCTGGCTGTTTGCCTTGTCAAAGAAATTACTGCCGAATTTTTCAGAGGCGAACATGACGACATTAAAGTCTCCCATTACGACCCAAGGCTCGCTAATGTGACTGGCTAGGTCAATAAGTTGCTTCCAAAGAAGCTTTCTTCCGCTTCTTGTGGTGCGGGCATAGACGAAGGTATAGAAGGTATTCTGAATCTTGCAGTGCACAAATTGTTTATGAGACAGAATGATTTCGAGCTCAATGTCACGCTTCCAGAGAATCCAGATCCCCCCTGAGAATCCCACCGCCTCAACTCTATGGGATTGGGCAAAACCCAGCTTCTTGATGATTTTCATAGCTCGCTCGCCACTGCATCTGGTTTCGACTAGACAGAAGACCGAAACACCGTATGTCACAGACAAATCCTTAACCGTGTTCTGGGTGTCTTTATCGCAGACCCCTTGCACGTTCCAGGTGATAACATTCATTAACAAGGTTCGTTAAGGGTGGAGCTCTCATCTCCCGCGCCTCCTTCTCTAGTTCCGGTAACAGGGAGGTTTTCCCCCGTTTCCGACTAGTCGATCTGCCGGCCTCTCCCGCATTAACAATCTTGCAGTTGCGAAGGTGAATTCCTACAGAGTTCCGACCAGGGCTTCGGTAGGGCGATGATGGTCCATTGGTGCCTGCCGAGCCCCCAAAGGTGAAGGGGGTGGTGATGAAGGGATGACTTGGGTTCTGCCTGCCGAAGATGGTAGAGTCCTCGGTAGGGTGCACTGCTGAGTGGACAGGGTTTTGGATTGTTGTTTCAGAGGTAGTCTGCGCTTCTTTACTCTGGACCGGAGGAGCCGTTTTGTTGGTTGCCTTGATTGCTTCGTCGCGGTTTTTGCGATGGTCCTTGTTCTGCTTGTAGGATTTCTTTCGTTGACTCCAATCGATCCCGCTTACCACTCTGTCGGCCACGCCATCAATGTCAACGACCTCCTGGACCTCGCCTTCATCATCCAGAACTTCCATATCTTCTAGGGTTTGGAATTTGTTGGCACGGCGCGGAGGGGCACCTTGATTCCTGGATTGGACAGTTCTGTTCCTTCGTTGGATAGGTTTTGCGTGGATGTGATCGGTGAAACCTTCAGCTAGGGGTTGTTGAGGAGGTGGATTTGCGCCGTCCATTGAAGCGTGCTTCCTTGCCTCATTCTCTGCGTTGATTCGCTTTGAACAGTCCTTGTCGAGATGTCCCGCGCGGCCACAGAACATGCAAATGTATGGGATGTTCTCATATTCAATGAGGTATCGGTTTCCTTCGATCATAACCTGGGGTGTTAACGGCTTGGCCATATCCAACTCCACGGTGATTCTGGCGAAACGACCCCGACGTTGGCTTAGCGTGTTGAGATCTACCTTGATCGTCTTCCCTATGTGGTCTCCAATTTCTGCGAGCAATGCTTCTCTGTACAGATGAAGCGGGAGATTCAGGATACGCAACCAGGCAACCACCTTGGGAACGGATGACGCCTCCGGCGAGAATTCAGGATGCCACCTCTGCACGGTTAGATAGGATCCAAACAATGGCCAGGGGCCCCCTGTGAGCGCATGCAAGAAGTCGTCTTCTTTCTGGAGTTGAACGACGTAAAAGTCGTTGGCCAGGTCTATCAAGTTAAAACCTCCAGTAGGTTTCCGCATGAGTTTAAGCCTGTCTCTTAGGGTTAGATAGCCGATCCCCTTGGAAAGGAGTTTCACAATAACCGTGAATTGCCAAGGTTTGAGTAAACAGTCCCTTGCTTCCTGCTTTAGATCGAAGGCCGGCAAGCCCCCCTCAGACGAGACAATAATGTCCGCTCGTGTCAGATTTATACCACAGTCATCTGCGTCAATGCGGATGTAGCCGTGGTCTTCATTAGTCGCCTTCGCCGCAATGTCCCTGTAGGATGGCCGCACAGCTTGAGACGCGTCTTTCCCGGACCCCTCCGTAGGCATCGTCAGGGCGGGAGGGAGTTGTGACGCTGGTGCTTCTCCTGCATCGACTTCCATGGCCTGGGATTGGTACCGATCCCCGACTCCTTTATTCTTCCGGTAACTTGTGTAGTTCAGGTTGATGCCCGTATTGCCCAACGGAACTGGCTGGGAGGAGGATGTCCGGCCTCCATCTCCGTCATCGTCCAGCAGCACACCTCCATGCGCGTCGCCCCCGCCGCCGCCCTCAGTGCA
This sequence comes from Alisma plantago-aquatica, assembly GCA_963693085.1. Classification (NCBI taxonomy): domain Eukaryota; kingdom Viridiplantae; phylum Streptophyta; class Magnoliopsida; order Alismatales; family Alismataceae; genus Alisma; species Alisma plantago-aquatica. Next base: position 373,520,671 of record OY856412.1, read on the forward strand.
AGGGTTCTCCATCGTTCTTCGGTATTTTGCATATTGAACCCTAGGTTTTGGGTAAATTGCACATTATACCAAAACTAGGTTTTAATTCACAAACATTGCTCAACAAGTTCTTTCTTGGTACTCAAGCTTGTAGAAGCCATACCTCTACATCATTTTCATTCTTATGATTCTTCAACACTTGAGGAAAATTTTATCATGTAACATTTGTAAGTTAACCCCTCAACTTGGGTAATTTGCACTTTAATCCAAAACAAGCAAAACAGTGTTTCAACATAATAAAAAAATACTAGAATTGAAACATAAGTTCCTCTTGATCCTTAATTAATTTTCAAGAGATTAGAGCAAGGATATAATTAACTTTATTAAGAAAAACATCTAGGGTTAAGGAATAACCTAGGTCAGGGATGTTACACGTATGGGACATGTTTTAATTTTGGTCAGATTGGGCATGTTAGACCTTCTCGACCAAGAAGGAGGGAGGGAATGGCCCAATCACCGAGGCAGAGTCAACAAGACTCTCAAAAGCAATGGCTTAGAAGTGGTATGCGAGGACATGGACGGGCATCTCGAGAGGATCTATCGACGTTAAATGATAGAGCGCGATGTTGGAATCGGGAAACAACAAGATTCAATGTAATAAAACAGCCTGAGACAATAATCAATCGACAAACAGAGACTAAGCAAATAAAATTATGTCATTTTGATATGTAATTTTATGATTTTATTTGTTAAGTATGAGAAGGTAGATATTATTGAGCTTCCTTTAATTAATTTTATGAACATAAGGAAGAAAAGAACTTACATTATGTTCAAAATGTTTTATAAATACCTCCTATCTATGTGAAAGAGGATGAAGTGTAAAAATGATATCTGGAGGAAATCCAGGGATGCTAAGTCCTATATTTTGATGTTATGGAAAATAAGGTATATGATATTAAAATAAGGTGCATACTACCAAATCTCAGTACTTGTATACCCTGGCGAGGTATTCAATTATTGAAGACAAGGTAAGTATGGAACTCCCAGATTGTTATCTTTTTGATTACTCTGATCAAGTAGTCATTTTGAGACAATCTAGTGAGTATAACAAAACTAGAAATATGGCATGGATATTTCTATCACATCCTAAGTGTAATGAACTGGGATCTGAAACGATCTCAGATCAATTTGTGTATGAGGAAGTAAAAAGTATAATCCTCATGATAAAAGAAAAGGATCAAAGGAGCTGATACTTGTTCGATAAAGATTGTGTGAATCATAAAGATCTTTTATATAAATTTGAAAATGAGAAATGTGATAAAAATAAGAGAATGTTCATGGACATGTTAGACAATAATAGAGAAAGACGTAATGACATATAATCATCCTTAAAATTCCTATGCTAATGGAAAGGAACCTAGGATGAAACAAGAGTAAATGAATCTTGAACCGATGAAAGCTTATGTAATAATTAGAGGGGATGACAATCTCTTCTCTTTGATAAACTACCCAGGGTGATTATGGGGTGATAAGAGGGATGTGTTTCAGTATGTTCTTTCTTTATAGAAACATGACAATTAAGTAAGTTTTATGACTCTTGATGTGTATGAGTTAAAAGTGTTCTTTTGATGGATACCTGGAAAAGTATTAGTTAGTCTTAGATTGTTGGTTCCAAGATAGAGATATGTGTATTAAATAATGTTCCAAGATGAAAGAAAGATTCTTGGTTTCAGTAGTAACAATAAGAAGATGGATATGATATCGATATGATGTGTTTTTGGCACATATAATGGATACCAAGGCAAGGAATCCTAGTATCCAAGAACTTTCAATGGTATAAGGAAATAAGAATATGACTCTTAATAAGATGAATTATATTCGGTTACTTAGAAGGGCATCTTTGAGATAACTATAGTAGGGATATCATATGTTAGGGGTTAGGCTATGCATAAACATAACATCATTAAGGGTGTATTAATTAAAGGATCAATTGTAGAATCATTTTGGGCAAAAGTTTATTTTTCTAAAAATAAATTCCTTAAAATACTTCTACTTAGATTTGTTGAGGAATTTTATAAATGACATCTAGAAATACCTCCGAAATAGGTTTATTTTGACAAGTAGCCTCCTCTTCTGACAAGGAAATGGACAACTAATGGATAGTTGATATGAGTCATAAGGAAGTTAGTATTGTATCAACAGATTAGAATAACACAACAAAAGTATGATAAGACTGGTAGTCCCAACAAGTGAAAAAATGAAATTTTAGTCTTCCCTTAAAGAAAAAATGTTAAACTAAGTAAGGAATATGGAAAACTCCTAAGGTCCAGGATCTTATTACATAAAGAGATGTGAGTAGAGAAAGTGATAAATCAAAGAGGATTGAGACTTGAATCATTTGAAGTATAATTATTACTGCTCTAACTCAGAAAGTTTTATCTAACACAGAGAACTATCTTAGAGTTATCTCTAGATGTTACGTATAAGTTGCCTCAACAAATCTAGATAAAGTTATTCTAAGAAGTTATCTTTAGCTTGATCAACTTTTCCCAAAACAATTCTACAATTGTTCCTTCAACTCATACATCTTTGATGATGCCATGTTTATGCGGGGCATAAACCCCTAACATATGGTATCCATACTACAGTATGTAACTAGACTAATCTCAAAGTTACCCTTTCTAGATAACCAAACATTATTCATCTTATCAAGAGTCATGTTCTCACTATTCCATACCTTTAAACTTCTTGGACACTAGAATTCCTTGCCTTGGTATTTGTTACATGCGTTAAAAACACATCACATCCTCATCATTTCCATCCTATATTGTTATTACTAAAACCAAACATATAATAGGACCTTTCTTTCATCATGGGACATTACTTGTCACATATACTTTGTCTTGGAACTAAAATCCAGGACAAGCTGATACTTTTCAAAGTATCCTTCTATAGATTAGTTCTAATCCCTGCACATCAAGTGTCATATGACTTACTTGATTGTCATGTTCCCGAAAGGAAAGACCACAAGGAAACATAGTCCTTTTTATTGACCCATTATTATCCATGTTTGTTTATTAAAGAAAAGAGGTTCTCACCTTTCTTGAGTATTGCATGAACTCTCAATTGTTCATGTGTCATTCAATTTTGTTTCCTCTTAGGTTCTTTTCCATCAACATAGGAACTATAAGGTGATTACATATCATCATCCCTTAGCATAATCATCACCATGATTACTAAATCTGGGTATTCCAACCCTTATTCCATCACTGAACATTGTCACCTTTCATCAGGTAACTATTACCTCTACGTCCTCAGACCAAGATATACATTATACTAAACATTTTCTTTAGTTTAAAAGTTGATCTGTGATTAACTCAGATTCCTCCATATATCAATTAGGAGGTGGTAGATATATCCATGACACATCTTCTACCTCATTAAGCTCTTTAGATTGTCTCAAAATGACTACTTGATCAGAGTAATCAGAAAGATAACAATCTAAGAGTTCATACTTACCTTCCCTTCAATAGATGAATACCTGGCCAGGGTATTCAAGAACTGAAATTAGGTAGTATGCATTTGTTTTATATTATGTTTCATACTTTTAACATCTCTTTAAATTTTACTACTTAGTATCTCACATTTTCTCTAGGTCTTTCTTTTACATCTCTTCCCTTTCTTGATGAAGAGAGAAATTTCAAAACATATGAGAGAATATTAGTTTGAATATAGGTTCTCATCCTTCTTATCTCTTCCTCATGTCCTCATAGGACTAATTAAAGGAATCTCAACAATAACTACCTTCTTATGATTATCAGATAAAATTAAGAGAAGACATATCAGAATGAAAAAGCTCTATCTGATTGTCACCCCTCACAGTCATCTACCACTTTAGGTTGACTCAAACATAGAGTCTAGCTGGTTTCATGTTGTTTCTTTTGCCTTTTTACACTATTAGGTTGTAATTTTCGTAAGCCCTACTGAGTCTGCCTCGATAGTTGGGTCATTTACTCCCTTCTGTTGGAATAAAAGGGTTTAGTATGCTTAACATGTCCATGTCTTGTCCTCGTACCATAGTCTTATCGGTCTTATTAACGGTGTAGAAGCTAAGTCAGGAGTTCTTATAGGTGAAAAGTTAGGACTTTTGCCGTTACTTAGTGACTACTGCCCTAGTGTACTAGGCATTTATTACACTGGTGGTACCAAAAATGTTGGCTTTTTAGAAAAACTAGGCAATTGTCTCTAGAATTATCGAGACCTTTCCTTAATTCTCAGCTTATTGCCCCTCCTTGGGCATTTCATCACAGATGTACTATCTGTCTACACTTATGGCAGAGTCTATTTTGCTTTCCATATGTTAATCCTTCCTATGTTTTTCACTGTTCCAACATGCCTATGTCACTCAGGAACCCTTTTAGAACCCAAAGTTTCTGCATTGAGGTTTGGTAACCTAGGTTGTATTGCTAGTGTCTAGTCTACTATATTCATCACTGTTGCCCTAACCTTCCCAAATACAACATAAAAAGTAGGATTCTCTATCCTGATTGGGTCAAGATGGGAATTCTCAGGAACTCGTTCTTCTCTTGCCTGATCCCTGGTGCAACAACATTGCTCTTAGCAATGTGTTCCTCGTGTTCTCCAGTCATTTCATTAAACTTCACCCTTTCTTCTGCATATGAAGAAGTCACTATAAGATATATTGGAGGACACTAGAACAGACTCAACACCTGAGTCCAATGTCTCTGTAGACTCAGTGAACCTTAAGCTCTGATACCAAACTTTTAACGACCTCCACCAAACCAAAAAATAAATCATTACTAATTATGCAGAATAATCATAAGCAGTGGATTAACACAAATCACTAAAAATTAAAACCATTTTGCAAAGAGATCCATTTCCAGGAAAAATCTTTTAAGTAAGAACCAAAACCTTATATACATTATTGTTCACATTGTACATACATTGTACCATCTCTTCTCGAGGATATGACTATGCCAATCCTGTAAGATTATATCCAGGTATTGGACTTTGCCAATCCTGTGAGGTCGTTATCCAGGTATTGGACTATGCCATTGTTGTAAGTGTTGTATCTAGGTATTCGAGTATGCCAATCCTGTAAGATTATATCCAGGTATTGGACTATTTCAACCCTGTGAGTGTTGTATCCATGTCTTGTATTATGCCAACCCTATAAGATTATATCCAGGTATTGGACTATGGCAACCCTGTGAGTGTTGTATCCATGTATTGGATTATGCCAATCCTATAAGATTATATCCAAGTATTGGACTATGCCAACCTTGTGAGTGTTGTATCCATGTATTTGATTATGCCAATCTTGTAAGATTATATCTAGGTATTGGACTATGCCAACCCTGTGAGTGTTGTATCCAAGTATTGGATTATGCCAATCCTGTAAGATTATATCCATGTATTGGACTATGTCAATCATGTGAGTGTTGCATCTAGGTATTGGATTTTGCCAATCCTATAAGATTACATCTAGGTATTGGACTATGCCAATCCTGTGAGTTTTGTATCTAGGTATTGGATTGTGCCAATCCTGTAAGATTATATCCAATTTTTGGACTATGCCAATCATGTGAGGTTTGTATTCAGGTATTGGACTATGCCAATCTTGTAAGATCATGGCCATATTTCTAAGGATTCCATAATAGTGGAATACCTTTATGTTTCCCTCTCACTTTCATTATGGGATATCAATCCCTTCAACTCATCACTGAATTCCACATCACCTTCACTAGGCATTATACCCATTCACATCCTTTATGTGATACAAGCATTCCTCATATCTCATTTAAACATATTCAAAACACTATAGCCCTTATTTGGCTATAATCATAAGGCATGTATGACTAAGATTTCATTATCATCTTTATAGCCATTTATTACTATTATTATGTTATGGGGTTTCCGTTTGAACATCTTGTCACCTCTTACTAGGAAACAACTATTTACGTGGCTCACGAGGCCCATTAAACATCTTGTCACCTATCACTAGGCAACAACTATTCACATGGCTCACAAGGCCCATTAAACATCTTGTCACCTCTCACTAGGCAACAACTATTCACATGGCTCACAGGGCCCATTAAACATCTTGTGACCTCTCATTAGGCAAGAACTATCTCTAGGTCATAAGACCTATATAATCGGTATTATATGAAACATCATAGCTCATACTTAGCTACGCTCATTATCTCATGCTACCAACATGGTTTCAATATGGTTAAGGTTTTCCCTTTATTAACCAAATGTAGTTCCAAATCACATCATTACCCTTCATTAGGGTTAAGGTTTCCCTTTTTAAGTCGACTAGGGTTTTCAAATCCATTCATCAAGAATCACAACCCTAATTCACACTCCACACATATCAATGTATACTCATTACATGAGTATTAAACAAGTGTAAGTTTCTCCATCATCCTCACTAGGATATTGATTACATCATACTCCATTAGGCTGGCTCAATCCTTCTCTCATACATTGGCCCATATTTATCAAAATGCATTAAACCCTTCATGTCTTAAAGTATCATTTGACATAACATACTGCATGTATCACTCAATCAAGTGTATTGGATTGAGGTACTTCCTCCATATCGGTTATAGAGGTGTAGGTATGCTTCCATATCAGGTACATAGGTGTATCCTCCTCATCATATCATGCATCCATATCGGATTACTCAACCTTATGGGTTTGCATATTGAGTTTCACAACACCATGTTGAGTTTCAACATGATATCGAGTTAGGGTATATACTCAACACCATATTAGGTATAAGGCGTGTACTTGCCCCATATCATGTACAAGGTGTGTGTATGTGTCACTCATATCATAAATGAGGTATAAATTCATCACTATATCATGCTAATGGTTGTGTTCATATCATCACATTGGTTTGCCATATCGGGTTAGCATATCGGGTTAAATCCTTATGGTCATACTCTTTCATACCTTCATGAGATCAATCATATCATGTGTTGAATGATATAATAGAGAACTGGTTGAACCCTTCACAATCAACCCATTACATAAAACAATAGGGGTGTGGGGTTCCAATGCATATCAGATTCCATATCACCATCTAGGGTTTCAACACCATATCGGGCTAGAAGTGTATGTATGGTCACCATATCGACCTTGAGGTGTATGTGTGTGTCACCATATCGTGCATAAGGTTTATGCTCATCACCATATCGTTCTAGAGGTGTATAAACATCACTATCTTGGATTTCAACATCATCTCAGGTATAAAGTGTTTCCTTCAACACCATATCGGGTTCGAGGTGCTTCAACCAAATATCGGGTTGAACCATGATGATGTCATCATGATCAACCTCTAGACTCTTGTTATTACTATCATAGTTCATGGAAAACAGTCCTAGGTTACTACTAGAGATCATGTATTTATCAATTATACAAGAATATTCTATTTGAAAGTAAATCATTTAACTAAGACAAGATTGATGGTAAATAATAACATGATTGAGTTCAAGTTATATAACCCGCCTTCAGAGCAACTTCAAAGCTCCATGCTCCAAATATTCACATTACCAAGGTTAAAGATGAGCTTCTCAAAGGTCCAAGACTTGAGCTCCTCAGCCCTATGCACGATACCTCACCACTTTTGGCTAATATCCCTCACTTGTGGCCGATATCCTTCACTTGGCCGATATCACTTTGCTATGGGTGATATCACTTTGCTATGGGTGATAAAAAGGCTCTATGCACGATACTCCTTCACCTTTTCATGATACCAAGACTCTATGCACGATATCTAAGAGCAAGGGGGTGTTAGATTTCGAAAATTTCACATATATGTGAAAGGAAGGGTATATATACTTGAGATTCATGAAAAAGTGTGTATATGAGGTGTCATCATTTTAAAGTTACTAGGTGCCATGTGTCCATGCATGGTTGACACTTTTCCTTGCATGCACTCACATTTATATTAACATGCAAAACACTTGAGGATAATCTATATATGATATTTCGGCCATCACTTTTCTTTGTTGGATAAGATATCTCAACTTAATCACAACTTTATTCACAACCGGATACAACTTTTCCAAGGAAGTTGTAAACCGATACACTTCTCCTTCTGGAGGTCATTTTCCCGTCATGGCCTTTTAAAAGAGTTAAAAAACCAATATGAGACTCCCCCTATGGATCCTTGGCTGATAGGAACTCTCATATGGACTCTACAACTTGATACAACTCAAGTTAGGGTTTCACATTCAACCCCTTTCTTGGTCTTTCTATCACCAAGAATACTATCACTTATACATGATTCAAACATGGTGTCTCCTTCTTTCTATCTCCACTAAATGATATTAGGAGGGAGTAGAGACACTCTAGAGGTGTAAATTTACATATCAACCCTCCATTTTGGGTAAATTACAACTTGTACCAAAATTGATACACAAGGCACTAGCAGTATTCAAACAAGTTCAAATTTGGAATTTAGGATTTCCACGAGCCACCACCTTGCATTATTCTCTATATTATGATGCTAAAACAGATGAGGTATGTTTAAAATGTGACATATTGCAATATAACATCTCATCTTGGGTAAATTACATTTTGGTCCAAAATAAGAAAACATTGCTCAAACATTATTCAAACAGGACCAAACATGAAACATAAGTTTGTAACCAGATAAAAAAACACTTTAGAGGATTATATTAAAGTTCTAAGCAACTTATTTAGGCTGAACAATCAGGGTTAGCCCTAAACCCAGGTCAGGGATGTTACAAGTCTCAACACTTGAACTGATCATTTGGCAGTCTTGTCAGCTGATCCGTTGTGTGAATTGAAATACCTAAACACTTTAGTAATCAATTCAATTATCATTAAAGATCAAACTCCTCTTCTAGATGAGTTCCTATGTGTGTGACCCTATAGGTCCCATATCACATTGGCAGTGAATGTCCATAACTAGCTTATGACATCACAGACAAAGAGTGGTGCCTAGTCGCATGTTAGTCACATAATTCTATGTAACTCATATATATATCCATACATACATATATATATATACGTATATATATAAATATATATATATAGATACATATATATACATATATATATATACATTTATATATATATATATATGTATATATATAAGAAGATATATATATATATATATATATATATATATATATTCTTCCAATTTAGGTTTAATGGTTTCATTCTCTTCTCTATAATGTGAATCTATATTATTCCTAACGTCATGCTTACCATGTATATAGGTGTAAGTATATTCCTCATGAATATTTATGAGGTTCAGTAATATGCACATGCTTTGATCAAACTAACATGTCATCTGCATATATCCCAAGTGAAATGGAAAGTTAAGGAGCAACATCAACCTACAATCTATGTATGGTGTTATAGTGTTTGTAAAGTTCCCTTTTCAATCATATCCAGATTGAAATAGAGGCATGGAGCAGTCATCCTCATTATTATTCAATCTTGTTTTTTGAACCAGAGCAGACTGCATGAGATATATGTGAGATCAACATATAGACTCACATACATATGTCCATACTTTTCTTAGTCTCACTAATCAAGAGGACTAGGATATCATACTCCTTATATGAGAAACAAATCCCATATGTATCACTAGCAGTCAATCCCTATGTGTCAAAGTCACCCAATCATCACCATTATAACAACCCATGTTTCAAGACTGCATTTGATGATGCCAAAGAGTACCCGGTGTTATGTGATAAGTGTAGTGATTTTAGGTCTAAGAACCAAAACCACCACCATCACTATGAGAGTTGACTATGACTTCCATGAAGATGGCTTCCATGTGTCAGTCTCACGGTGGGTCTGTCTGACACATTGTTCCCTAACATGTATCTATGTGCTTGGTTTATTATTGCCATATCATGACTAATGAGATTTACTCAACCACCTACTCACACTCTGATCTTATGTGTTGTTTTTGTCTATCAACCTTCCACAATAACAATAGATTAGGGACATAATGAGAATGTATATACTCTTATCATCCGTATGATCTTATTCTTCCAAGTCACATACTTGAAGACATACGCCATTGAGTAATATCAATACATCTATTATGTAATTTATTATCTCATAACTGAATAAACAAAATAATTTGGAAGCTTTCCTTTATTATTATCAAATGAAGTATCAAATGCCATATCCCAATCATCATATGATTGGCTATCTGGGCATACATACCAATAGACTCCCACTTGCACTTAGAGACAATCATCCACAAATCTCATCTCAAGTGACCTAACATGACGTTCATGCTTCTTCTGCATAAGTGCTTTTATAGTAGGTTTAGCAACATTTGCCTTAAGTCGGTATTTTGAAATTTTCACATCTCTTTGCTGCACGACTACTCATATAAGATGGAAATGCCGTAGTATGATATCTGAGATTCCCAACCTAACTAGTAGCTCCATTGTTGTCATCCATATTTCCACTATCTCGTCAATGGTTTGGAACCTCTGATAAGTTCACCCATATGAACTTCTCGATCCATACAATATCCTCTGTTCTTCTTATAACACAAAGATACTCAACTTCTTTTGTAGATCTAAACTACTATCATTAGCTCAGAACTCTTTCCTGCTTACATTTTTTGTTTAATATTAAATAAAAATTTAGATTGCCATCATTTTGTCAGTTTGGAAGCTTGAATGGGTGTAACCATTTGCATCCAACTCTTCCTTACTACCATCACCAAGGAACCGATCATATTAGTGATTCACAAGCACTTAAGTATGTTCTATATGGTTGTTCAGTGACTCTCACTAGTATCTGACATATATCCTCTCGTCATGTCCAATAAATACGGGATTGCTAGGTAGGTATATATGTGTCCACTCATCATGTCAATACATATGAGATGACTGGATATCCTCTCATCATGTCCAATACATACGAGATTACTAGATATCTTCTCACCATGTCCAATACATATGAGATCACTAGATATCATCGCGTCATGTCCAATACATAGGAGATAATGGGATACATACATCACATTGCATTCAAGATAGATCCAATTGTGAATGCATATGGAAAATATCCATGTGTTCCTATTATTCATAAGAATTAGGACACTAGGCTCTTGAGAGACTAATTCCATGGAACATGAACAAGTTTTCCCTCATTAAGTCTTGCATGTTGAACCCTTCAACATCTTACCAATGTATGTGATTTTACATAGGTCAAGAAGATTTCCAGATCTATCATTACAGTCCTCGATCCCTATCACATAGGATGCTTCACCTAAACCCTTCATGTAGACAGTATTTTCCTTGACATGTTTTAGCATTTATAGGATAAGGATGTTATTATGCATCATTATGTTGAATATCAATATGCTCCCACTTAATCGATTGTAATCACATATTCCATCTTCATTCTGACTCAAGTCAAACCCTTTGACTATCTTATCAAATCAAAGATTCCAACTCTGAGATGCTTGCTTCCATCCTCAGATTGACCTTTGTAGCTTATAGACTTTATTTGCATTAATAGATTTACAAAACCTTTTGGGTTGTGTCACAAACACGTCATCTTAATTATTCCAATTAAGGAGTGCGGTTTTAACATCCATATGCCAAATCTCACAGTCATAATAAGCTTCTATAGCAAGCATGATCCAGATGGATTTAACTGTGGTAACTGGTGAAAGAATTCGTCATGTTCAACAATTTGACATAGTTTGAAACTCTGACATAGTTAGAAACTCTTTACAACCAATCTACCCTTCCATTTTGGTCTTTTTACAAAGACCCAAATGCACCCTATGGGGTTTTCCCTTTCAAGTGGATCCACCATGGTCATACCTTGTTGGTTACATGGAGTCCATCATTGATCGTATGGCCTCATGCCATTTCTCAGATCTTGATCCTTCAGTAGTTTCTAGGTAGGTTGTTGACTAATTTCTATGATCCACTTATCGCCTTCTTGAGTTATAAGATATTATAATCTTTCAAACTCAAGGTATGTTCTACTAGAACTAGGAGTTATGTGATTACATAAGGAACTGGAGATTCCACAACAACTTGTGATTCTCCTTGTTCCAATCGTACCTCTTTACGTTCTATGTTTTCTTGTTTGTCTCAAACATTTTTGAGTTCTACTTTTACTCCCACTGATTCCTTTGGAACCAAGTTCCCTTTAGGAATTCAGCCATCCTAACAACAAACACTTTGTTGTCGGGCTAGAATATAAGTAGTATTCAACAAGGTAACATTCATGTGATTTGTGGATAAAGACTTTTAAGAAACTATTTTTCAAATACAACCCTTCAATCCCAATCACTTCAAAAGACTCATCAGGACATTTACCATGTTATATCTCATATGGTGTCTCTTGAACCATTTTAGGCAGTACATTGTTTAGTGTTTAGCATGTGCCAAAAAGAAATATTGGAAAATAGCTTGATTTTAATAGGTAATCGCACCATGATTTAACATGATGTGATACCTTCTTTCTAGCACATCAGTGTGTTTCAGATGGAGTTCATTAAGATACACTGTCATGATCTCCTAGAAGGTCCTCAAACTCTTGGTTTAAAATATATTTCAACATTGATCATATAGAGGTATCTGAATACTTTTACCAAGTTAGTTACATACTTCATTTATGACCTCCTTGAGCACTTGAAGAGATCCGAATTTGTATTTCATTAAACAAAATTTTCATTTTCTATTGATTGTATCAGTAAATATAATGAGGTACTTGTAACTACCTTTAGCATTCATTGTAAAAGGTCTATGTACATCAGTATGTACTAGTCCTAATGGAATAGTCGATCTCCCACTACATATAGTGAAGATCCTTTCGTCATATTGCACAAAAAATAAGACATGTATGTCTTTATTGGTTTAAAAACCAATAGAGTATAGATAACCAATATATGGATTTGAGATATGCATTTCTCATTTATGTGTTCTAGATGACAATGCTATAGGTATTCATTATTCGAATTATCAAGTCATTCAATATATGTGTCATACACATTTGTCTCTGCAAATATCAAGTATACATAGGGTATTTCCGTAAAAGATCATATCTTTTAAAATGAAACATAATTTCCTTGTCATATAAGACATATGATGGCTTCATTAATGTCAAGTACATAATAGCAATTCACTAATTCAATTATGTGACCATGAATGACAACTTCCAACTGTAAAGGCAGCAATCCTTGCTCCATACACTTCTTGCTTACCTTTTCTTAGGTCTTGAAGTAGAGATCTAAATCTATCTTCCTCCTGAGATCCTCTGTGAAGAAGATAATTCCTTTCTAGTGTCCAAACAAGTGATAATGGTGGCACTTTGTTTTTCTTTATCCTTTAAGTAAAAAATGATAGATTCCTTTTACACTTACCCTTCTCCATGTATTGAGTGTTGAAGACTTTGGCTTCATATTAGCCTCAAAACACTTCCTGGTCTTGCTTTTACCCTAGGACTCACTTCTATTGATCACCATCATAGATTTGTCCTTGTTCTTCCTTGCTTAGGCATGAACATGCCAAGCATGTAATAGACTGACTATATGATTTATGCACTGCTTGCATAATCATGTTCATGATCAACTCTTATCCTAAGAGAAATCCCAGTCATTCCACATGTCTAATCATGTTGATCACATGGGGTTCTACTAGACCTCCCTCTGTCAGTTTGCACTCATATTAGCACTTTGGAGACATTATACCTTCTTTGCTTTACATGATTCTTAAGATGTGTTACCCTCTCAAGAATGTCCATGTGTTTGTGTTTTTCATGCAACTCATACCTCATACCACATAGCATTAGGTATTTAAAATGTGCATGACATCATTGGAATGCTTCCATTGAGCATCCATTTAGCCTTAGGTGTTTTGGAGTGGGTTCCTTTGGCATTGGTCTATCAAGGACATATAGCTTTTACTTATAGATGAGAACATTTCTCAAAGCCCTTAACCAATTGTGGAACTTTATCCCACTTGCCCTTTTAAAGGACAGATCACAATTTGAAAGTGTTTTGTGTTTGACATTTAATTCTACAAAGAAATATTGCAACTTTTCAAAACATTTTTTATTAGGTTTGACTTGATAAATTTGATGATATTAATTAGGTCTTTAATATACTACCACTCGCACTATTTTATTCAAATTGATAGCCCTCGAAATCAATTTAGAATATTGCAATGTATAATATTCTAGTGGGATAAGTTCCATATTTCATCACGTCATGAGTCGGCTTTTGACGATTGCCCACAACCCGACTATTTAGGTAGGCCATCATGCCAATTGCATCATATGCAACTCTTAGATAGAAGATATGTGCAACTCCTTGTCATAATCATCTGCATGCCTCTAGGCTTGGGCTCTCCAAATCACCAGTCAAGCATGACCCAATGGCCAATACGATAGATACACACCATGCTTTGTGCAAATCTACATATCTACCATCACACTTCCATGAGATAGACGATGCACCATTCTTTGTGCAAATTGTAACATACCGGATCTAGAACCCTACCCTAGAAGTTTGATCTTTTGGACTTAACCAAACAAGGTTGAGGTTAGGCCTAAGCTAATGCATGCATATAGCACCTTAATGTAATTTACTATGTCACATAATTCATTTAGTGGTCATATGATCATACATAACTTAATTGGGTAAACAATGAACTAATGGGCTACTAATAGGCCATATGATATATCTCATAAAAAGAAATCCCAAAAGTGAAATCAAAGTTTAAAATCGTGTTCCTTGGGTCCAATTTGCTTGGGAGTCAAGTTTCACTTTATTCAAATACTAATAATTCATTTATTTCAAATTGGAAAAGAAGACGTGTGTTTTCCCTAAAATATCAAATAAAATAATAACTGACTCCAAAAGTGTAAGATAATCTTATATTCATAATCTACATAATATTTATAGACTTTGGGTGAATTTTCATCCATTTTGGAGAAAGTTTGCTTAAAAGGTGAAATAAGGAGAGAGAAAGTGTGTAACAACCTTCAAAATATTACATAAATGCTCAAACAACTCCAAAATGTAAAATTGATGGAAAATTCGTATCCAACTCATTAAATATGGCTTGTGGGTCAAGTTTCATTAAATTTGGATAATCCTAATGCAATTAATGAAGGAGGAAAGAGAAAATGAGGTTTGATTTATTGAACACACTAAAAGTTCTCAAAAGGTAAATCTAATTTCATATTCGGAATATACATGATTTATTTAGCCTTTTTGCAAAATTACAATTAATTTTGGATTGGTTTGCACCCTCAAAATAGGAGAGAGAGAAATTGAAATGATTTTAATGCGCCACTTTATTCGAATTCTATTCCGACTATGGTTTCCAATTTAATAGTTGTCACATGTGCAATATGATTTATTAAGCTATCTAAGCCTTTGATTCACAATCGAATAGTCCAGATTGTGTCTCCTACCTTGGGTAGGAGAGACTCCGTGCGTGTACAATACCGACACAAAGGGTGATCTTGTGGTCCCTTTTTCTCAGTGATTTCTCAATCATTTTCCCTAATTTTTCTTGTGTAGGCTTCGAGAGATATTTCCACAGACTCCAAGCTATTATAAAACTCCTCTCGTACCCTATTTTTTAAACAACCAAATGTTCTTCTTTCCTTCTCGAACTGTGACTCTCCAAAGTTTCTTGCGGCACACCTTGCATATATATATTTGGGTTCCCTTAGCTTTGTCCGAACTCCATGATTCTTCCTCACCCCTCAATTGAACTCGTTATGGAACTTTAGACCTCTACCATTCAGGTTTACTCTTTCATCTTGCGGTGGTGTGTGTGGGTAGTAGACACCATCGTAATTCCAATGTTCCTCGGTGGTAAGTTCATTTTGCCTTGGGCTCTATTTCGCTACCTTCGTTTCTTTGAATCGTACCATCTTTTGGTTTTGCCCAAAATTGCACCTTGTAGCAGTCGTGTTACCTAGGCCATGTCACACAGTGCAACAGGGAAGATGACCCCAAAGGAATGTACCTACCTGCCACTCGTTTCTTTGTTATTTCTTTTTTTGCCTAGGGTAATTTAGTCTTTTTCCTTCATTTTATTTGGCTTAGGTGAGTCAAGGCCGAGGGTTGACGTTGTAACTTTTCCGACCCTGATTGGGCCATATCATGCAGGCCCAGCCTGCTCTTCCCTTTGTTTTAGTGGATTTTCTTCACCTCTATGGCTTTGTTGGATTTCTTGATTGGTCGGTTTTGTAAAATTGATAACTAATTATCGGTTTGGCCAAAAATTACAAATGAATACTCATTGGATTTAGAAAAAGAAGGGCTTTATAATGGTATAAGTTTTGATGACTAAATCTATTGTTTATTAATATTTTTTTTAATGGATCTAATTAATAATGAATTAAGTTGTAAAAATCATAACTAATTATCTATAAGTCAGAAAAATACAATAAAATATGTTTTGGACTCCTAATAACATATAATAAAATAAGGTATGGTTTTGATAACCTAATTCAAATATAATGAAAAAGGTGAATTTAGGGTTTGGATAATTTACATGAAATTGATACAAAATCTACATTTGTGCTTAATAGGTTCTTTGGATGCCTAAGCTTGGACCTAGATGTGACTTTGGATTAGCTTGTTCTATTTTAAGCTATGTTCTATCCCCTATTACTCCATATTGAACAATTCGACTTTGGATCAGCTTGACTCTGTTATAAGTTATGTTGTATCCCCTATTACTCCATATTGAGCAATTCACCAATATTATTCATTCTCTTGGTCTTATGGACAATAGCCTATACACATTGCTGTTATCTTTTGATATCATGGTTCTTGTGAACTATTTTGTTTATGGTAATCTTGGATATTCTCTTGACTCTTATCTTGCGTTTTGGTGCATGTTGGACTTTTGCTGATTTGCGCCCACTATGATGTCGATGTTTATTTGTGGATATGTGATATCTTGTTCCCACTTGCATGTGGATGTATGTGTTGTCCATTATGTGATGGCAATAGTGTATAATCTCACTATACTTTTTACTTGTCTCTACATTTCACATGCTATGTGAATCAATAGCACTAGAGTAGTGTAAATTACATTGGTTTTTTAGTGTGTGCCCATTTTGCTTATGGGATGGTGGTGGTGGTGCCCCATACCCGAGTTTCAAGGATGTGAAGCCTTGGTTCAACTCTTATATATATTGGGAGTTTGACAGTGAGTCATTCTCTATCAGGTTTTCAAGGACGTGAAGCCTTGGCTGCCTTTGTGTTTATATGGTTCTAGGCTATGTTTATCTCACATGCATGCAGGTTGGTGATGATTTTGGGGTGTGTGCCCTGCTTTCTATTTATATGCTTTTGTTGCACACTTTTTATTGTTTTTTTATGGCAAGTATCTTATTTTATGATGATGATGATTCTTCTCTTTTATGCCCTTTTGGGTAGTCCTTATCTCTCACATGGGAAGCCTTTTATTTATATCTCCCTTATTCTTTATAAATTGCTCAATTTGCTTTTTAATATGCACATACCATCCTTTGTTGATGTCTCCTATTATTTCTCTTTTGCTGGGGTATGCTTTCAACCCTAGGTGGAGGACTTGGATGAAAAGGCATGTTGACCTGGACTTAGATTGTGATGATGAAGGTTGGAGACAATCTTGAGGTGGTTTAGATTTCCTCTACGTGGATCCATATGATCTAAGATTTTAACCCTTTGTTTTATAATTAGATATAGTCATCTTTTATTCTACTGCTATACTTTGGTCTTTTGATTACCATTATATAAAGATTTGAACATTTTAAACCCACTCCATCATACCTTCTGAGTGTGTTTGGATTGGAGGTTTTATTGTTCAAATTTTTAGTAGAGAGGTGATTTCACTTCTTTGCAACATGGTATCAGAGCCCATGGTGGTTTGAATCTGACTATTTTAATTTTGTCTCCCTATAGGACCCTTGAATTTGCTAGTGACCTCTAAGTGAGATGTTGACCCTAGATTTGATCAATGATGATCTTTATATGCTAAAAGGTTTGTTTTGAGGATGAGATTAGGTTATGAGAAGACCCTAATATGGAAATATTGTGACTTAGCTCTTGTATTGATTTTTAGCACGCATGTTGGTTTTACATTGCCAAGTTTTTCCTCAAAAAATATTTTCATTACACTACTATATGTACAAAAATTTTCTCTGGTTTTTTGATGTTTCCTTGAACTAAGTCACAATGATGAAAAAACCTAGAATTAGTTCATTAGAATCTAACCCTAGTTTTTGTGACTAGGATTATATAAAGGCGTAGTTGACCTACCATATGACTTTTTGATGTTCATGTAAGGTTGATAGGTTAGAGACAAAAGGACCTAAAACTCAACCCCAAGTTGGTTCTGACTTTTAGATGCATACATGTATAACATAAATATCTAAAAATTTCACAACTAAGAGATGTGGGTAGCTCTAAAAGTTGTTTAGTATGACTTGTTAGGTTGAACCCTTTAAGGGGTGGAGAATAGTTGGTTGTTTGATGTTTGGATCAATAGAATTCGAGGACAAAATCCTTTTTAAGGGGTGGAGTGTTGTAACATACATGATCTAGAACCCTACCCTAGAAGTTTGATCTTTTGGACTTAGCCAAACGAGGTTGAGGTTAGGCCTAAGCTAATGCATGAAGATATCACCTCAATGTAATTTAATATGTCACATAATTCATTTAGAGGTAATATGATCATACATAACTTAATTGGATAAATAATGACCTAATGGGCCACTAATAGGCCATATGATATATCTCATAAAAAGAATTCCCAAAAGTGAAATCTAAGTTTAAAATCATGTTCATTGAGTCCCAATTGCCTTGGGAGTCAAGTTTCACTTTATTCACATAATAATAATTGATTTAATTCAAATTGGAAAAGAAGATGTGTGTTTTCCCTAAAATATCAAATAAAATAATAAATGACTCCAAAAGAGGAAAATCTTAGATTTGTAATCTACATAATTATTATAGCCTTTGGGTGAATTTTCATCCAATTTGGAGAACTTTTGTTTAAAAGGTGAAATAAGGAGAGAGAAAGTGTGTAGAACCTTCAAAATATTAAATTAATGCTAAAAAAACTGCAAACTTTAAAACTGATGGAAAATTCGTATCCATCACATTAAATATGACTTGTGGGTCATGTTTCATCAAATTTGGATAATCTTAATGCCATTAATGTAGGAGAAAAGAGAAAATGAGGTTTGATTTATTTAACACAAGAAAAGTTCTCAAAAGGAAAATCTAATTTCATATTACGAATTTACATGCTTTATTTAGCCTATGTGCAAAATTACAATTAATTTGGGATTGATTTGCACCCTCAAAAGAGGAGAGAGAAAAATTGAAATGATTTTAATGCACCACTTTATTCAAATTCTATTCTGGCTATGGTTTCTGATTTAATAGCTGTCACACATGCAATACAATTTATTAAGCTATCTAAGCCTTTGATTCACAATTGAACGATTCATATTCTATCTCCTACCTCGAGTAGGAGCGCCTCGATGCGTGTATAGTATCGACACGAAGGGTGATATTGCGGTCCCTTTTTCTCAGTCGTTTCTCGATCGTTTTCCCTGATTTTTCTTGCTTTGGCTTCGGGAGAGATTTCTACACACTCAAAGCTATTATACAACTCCTTTAGTGCCCTATTTTGGAAAAACCCAAATCTCCTTCTTTCTTTCTCGAACTGTGACTCTCCAAAGTTTCTTATGACACACCCTACCTATATATTTGGGTTCCCCCGACTTCGTCCGGACTCCATGATTCATCCTCACCCCTCAATTGAACTCATTATGGAGCTTTGGACCTTCACCGATCAGGTTTACGCTTTCATCTTGTGATGGTGCGTGGGGATAGTAGACACCATAGTTCTTCCAATGTTCCTCGGTGGTAAGTTCATTTTGCCTTAGGTTATGTTTCGGTACCTTTGTTTCTTTGAATCATGCCATGTTTCAATTTTGCCCAAAATTGCACCTTGTAGTAGTCAAGTTACCTACGGCCATGTCACACAGTGTGATGGGGAAGATGACCCCTAAGGAATGTACCTACCTGCCCCTCGTTTCTCTGTTATTTCCTTTTTTTGCAAGGGTACTTTGGTTTTTTTCTATCATTTTATTTGGCTTGGGCGAGTCAAGGCCGAGGGTTGATGCGGTGATTTGTCCATCCCTGATTGGGCCAAGTCATGGGGGGAGGGGGCGACTGGCTCTTCCCTTTCTTTTGGTGGATTTCTTTGCCTATATGGCTTTATCAGATTTCTTGATTGGTCATTTTTGTAAAATTGAGAACTAATTATCAGTTTGGCTGAAAATTAAAAATAAATACTTATTGGATTCAGAAAAAGAAGTGCTTTCTAATGGTATATGTTTTGATGAGTAAATATAATGTTTAATAATAGGTGTTTTTAATGGATATAATTAATAATGAATCAACATGTAAAAATCATAACTAATTATCTATAAGTAAAAAAAATACGTTTGAACTCCTAATGACATATACTTAAATAAGGCATGGTTTTGATAACCTAATTCGTATATAATGAAAAAGGTGTTTTTAGGGTTTGGATAATTTACATGAAATTGATACATAATCTACATATGTGCTTAATAGGTTCTTTGGATGCCTAGGCTTAAACCTAGATGTGACTTTGGATTAGCTTGACTCTGTTTTGAGGTATGTTGTACCCCTATTACTCCATATTGAGCAATTCACCTCTATTATTCATTCTCTTGGTCCTATGGACAATAGCCTATACACATTGCTCTTATCTTCTGATATTATGGTTCTTGTGAACTATTTCGTTTGTGGTAAACTTGGATATTCTCTTGACTCTTATCTTGTGCCTTGGTGCATGTTGGACTTTTGTTGATATGTGCCCACTATGATGTAGATGTTTATTTGTGGATATGTGATATCTTGTTCCCACTTGCATGTGGATGTATGTGTTCTCCACTGTGTGATGGCAACCATGTATAATCTGATTAAACTTTTTACTTGCCTCTATATTTTACATGCTATGTGAATCAGTAGAACTAGAGTAGTGTAAATTGCATTGGTTTTTGGGTATGTGCCCTTTTTGCTTATGGGATGGTGGTGGTGGTGCCCCATACCCAAGTGTTAAGGATGTGAAGCCTTGGCTCAACTCTTATATATATTGGGAGTTTGACGGTGAGTCATTCTCTATTAGGTTTTCAAGGATGTGAAGCCTTGTCCACCTTTGTTTTTATATTGTTCTAGGGCTATGTTTGTCTCACATGCATGCAGGTTGGTGATCATTGTGGGGTGTGTGCCCTG
Source organism: Alisma plantago-aquatica (assembly GCA_963693085.1). Classification (NCBI taxonomy): domain Eukaryota; kingdom Viridiplantae; phylum Streptophyta; class Magnoliopsida; order Alismatales; family Alismataceae; genus Alisma; species Alisma plantago-aquatica. Next base: position 373,541,993 of record OY856412.1, read on the forward strand.
ATTTCTCTTTATGTGCTTTTGTTGCACAATTTTTGTTTTTTGTTTATGGCAAGTATCTTCTTTATGATGATGATAATTCTTCTCTTTTATGCCCTTTTGGGTAGTCCTTATCTCTTGCATGGGAATAATTTTATTTTGATGTCCCTTATTCTTTATAAATTGCTCAGTTTGCTTTTTAGTATGCACATACTAGCCTTGTCTCCTATTATTTCTCTTTTGCTAGGGTATGCTTCCAACCCTAGGTGGAGGACTTTGATGACAAGGCATGTTGACCTGGACTTAGATTGTGATGATGAAGGTTGGAGACAAACTTGAGGTGGTTTAGATTTCCTCTACATAGATCCTTATGATGTAAGTTTGTAACCCTTTGTTTTATAATTGAATATAGTCATGCTTTATTCCGTTGCTATACTTTGGTCTTTTGATTACCATTATATAAATATTTGAAAATTTTACACTCACTCCATCATACCTTCTAAGTGTGGTTGGACTAGAGGTTTTATTGTTCAAATTTTTAGTAGATAGGTGATTTCACGTCTTTAGACAAATCTATACTGGTCATTCAAGCTTTTTATCTGTATTGCTAATGGAAGGAATCTAAAACTTAATATTTAAGTCAAGGGAGTTTGTTTGTATAAAAACATATACTTTATCCAATCATCACATATCATATACATCCTATAACCACAAATGAGATCATGCAATGAATAAAACACACGAGCGATGGTTATGGACACACTAATGTAATTCCTTAGAGCCACAAGGAATTACTACCACCTATGATCCACATCATATGCAATCTATTGTTGGTGAAAATATGTGCTTGAACCAATCCAGGTTGATTGGTTCAACTCTTGAACCGGTCGCCTTGCCTCGTGGTTTCTCGGTTGGGATCTTCTAAAACGGTCGTCTGGTTCTCAGGTCCAAGCAGTGACTGGACACCTCAAGTTTTTTTTATTGGGCTACCAGTCGATCGGTTCGTCCTCCTTTCATTTGGCCTCCGTGGTCCTCCAGTTGATTGGGTCGTCTCACGAGCCAATCGTTTCACCTTTGTGTCGATCATCATCAAACGTTGAAACATAAATTAAAACATTAAAACTATCCTATTTCTTATTACATTATTTATGGAGAAAAACTCGAGTTACATTCGAGGGGAATAGGAAGTAAAGGATTAATTTACATTTGGAAGGAGAGAGAGGCTCGGTACATAGACCGATCATGAATAAAAACCACAACCATGCACACACAGATCAGGGGTTTTGGCCATAACTATGACATCCCCAAAGTTTCTAAAACAAATTTGATGTGTAGCGTCCAAATTAAAACCTCAGCTAAGTGAGAATCCCAAGTTAAACCCCACACACAAGACTAAGATGAAGAAAATCATAGGAAGTCAAAAGGAAACAACAGTAGCACATGCACATGAACAATTATAAAGCCACACAACACATGTTCACCATTCAACATATAATTACAACATGAATTGTTACAACGTTTTATATTATAGATTGAACATCAAACTTCTACACATACACGTACTACCACTAAACAATAGAATCATAAGACAACTGGTCCACTTGTAAAACATCTCCACTCTCAACTATCCTCATTCTTCAAGATCACATGTCCACAACCCTAACAAAAGATTACATGTGGTACACGTCAGCACAATATTCAAGAATATTGTACTGAGTATGCCTACTTGTCTTTTTATATACCTCTCATTACTAAGCTTGGCAATAAGATAAAACTATTACTTGGCAGTTATAAGGGAATATAAGAAAAAAAACATATACTTAAACAAAGATGTTCATTAACAAAAGAGAACACATATTTTAAGATCATTTTCCATTATATATACATGCATTGACCACTGAAGGTTTTGATGCATTCTACTGACTCTCAAGGAGCTCAAGATTAAGGCATTTATGATCTCCTTCCAAAGAGTTAGACCATATGCACAATGTGACTGACTATTAAAGAGTTAAGTCACTTCCAACCATTGTACTACCAAAGAGTATAGTGCTTTCATATAATGGAACAAATATATTATGCTTCATGTGTTCATAGCCATAAGTATGAAAAAATCAAGCAAGATATCATACAAGAATAATCATTTCATCCAATACCATATGTCAATTATTTTACTACACATATAACACAAGCATATTATATAATAAGCCATGCAAGAGGTAATGGAGTGCCTTGACTAAGAAAGAAAAACCTAATCACATTCCTGATATCAACTATAATCTTGTGTCAACTATATCTTGGTCAAACCCCTGGTTAAGACAAGATCACATATCACCATTAGGTTATCATCATCTTAACCCTAGTTATGTACATTAAGGTTTTACTTAGTCATACGATATGTTCGTCATTATTTGTCTCATCTTCATGTGGTTAACTCTCTAATCTTCTTTTCAATTATATTCCAAATTAGCATAGATCTTTTGGATATTATGTTGCATCTAATTTTATGCCCATATTAACCCTAGTTACATGTATTAATCAATTTTACAGTTTCTCATCATTTTATTGTTTATATCACATTAAGAGTAATCATCATCATATAACATGGATTTTCTACATTTAACTGATGATAAAGTTCCACATTACCTTCTATTTAGTGATACGAGGATATTATGTAAATTTCATCACTTATTGATCGTCAAAGTATTTATTGCATTTTATTTAGGGTTATTAACCCTAAATATCTATATGAAGCATTTTATGCGATTTCATGCATCAACTTGATTATAACTAACGTTAATTAAATTATAAACATGACTATAGATTTTCTAATATATTATCATAATTTTAGGCCATTGTTTGATATTTATTATCCATAAAACAAGTGTATAACATTTTACATGATATCACTGTAATTTCAGCATAAAAAGACTAATATGATGGTCCATGTTGTTCTACTCATTTTTCTGAACATTTTGGTACCTTGTTTGTAATTTTTTGATAAGTAGGCTATTTTTTATGAAATATACAAGATGTGAGCATTTGTTGAGATTTTTACCTTTTTGGGACAATATCGTGTCGCCATGTGTCGCTAAGATGGCACTGCCCTTTGCTTGCTGTGGGCCAATTTGGTTTAGAGATTACCCATCCAGTTTGATTTGGTTCGGCCAGTTCATATGATTGGACCCGGTCTGGTTCCCCGTTCTTTCTTCTCTCACGTGAAAGCCAGACACACATCCGTCTGCTCTACAGTGTGTGAGGCCCGTGACCATAGAGATTCATCTTCGGTGAGCAATAAATACATAATCTCCTCCACCTGATTAGATGCATATGCTTCCAATACCTTCGACCTCTCTTCCCCTAAGCCATCGACCTCTCATATGGGAAGTTGTGACTCCACTTTATAGTGTTTGTGGAGGCTACCACCGCAATTCGCTGCTATGGCAGAGCAAAGAGGCTAAACACATGTAGGCCTCAAAACTTCAGTCTGATGCTCTATAAAGCAACACAACCGTATAAGTAACTTAGCCATAACCTTGAAAAGTGGTAGGATTCACCTATTCATAGTCCTCGAGCTCTGCCTTCATCTCTGGCTCACTAGAGTTTGTCAACCATGGAAACTTCCACAGAACTCCATGATGCGATCTTGGGAGAACTACCTTGACTCTGAGCTTCATTTCCTTTCTTTCTATCTTCCTGTGATCTCCTATGTAGCTCCATATGTCTCCTCCTTGCATAACTTGCTTCACCCAGCTGATAGCAACAATGAAGAGGTAGGACGAGGAAGAAGGTGTTGCGCCCAACATCGATCACGAAAAGAGTTTTGTAAGGGGTTGGTCTACTCATCTTGGTGAGGCAAAGATAACTACTCATTCAGTTAATTTCATATCCCATGCCCATAATGAGGTGGTGGCCAGAGTCACTGCTTCCAGTCTTCCCCGACCTCCAGTTCAGTTGGAGGTAGGGGGAAGACATTTAGCCATCCAAAACAAAACATCCAACGACCACAGTGATGCCACAACATGAATCCTTGGCTTACCTACCTGTGGAGTGCGTGACATAACATTTTGCTCTCAAACATAGCTAAAATCTCATCAATAATGCAGATTATTTCACAAATTTCAAGCCTAAATAACTTGACCTAGAATCCTCCAATCTTCATAAACATTTAACCATACCTTTATCACAACCAAAGGTACATTCTATTCCATTTTGGAGCCAAAACTCAACCATTTCACCTCTCAATTAATTGTTCCAAAAAGATGCATAACGTCTCATCAAATATAATATCAACATCAAACAACTCCTAAACTCTTCCAAACTAAAGGAATAACCTTTCTATGATCAAAATTCACATATGTATAAACATTAAAAACAATCATTCCAATATAAAAATCCATGAACACAATTATCCAATTGGGCACTCTAGAACATCAAAAGTTCACTCTAGCACATCCTATACACCTTAAAAGAAATTTTGTCCTCAAATTTAAGCCAAAATCTTGTCTTTCACATCATATACATCTTAGAAGAAATTTTGTCCTCAAAATTAAGCCATCTCTAATTTTAAAAGAAACCAAAGATATTAGTTTCAAATTTAGGGCACCACTCTGGGTGCAAAATATCCACACAAGACATATAGAACCATATATCCAAAGCACTTCTAAGAGATTTTCAAAGCATCTTGGGTGCATCATCACTCTATCCAAAGTAAAAAAAAAAGGTTTAGAAATTCTATTTATGTCCTGACATGTTTCATATCTTAGTATAGCATCACTACATTTAACCCATGCATTCTAGTTTTATTGATACATTTGCCATGCTCGTTAGGTGTTCACTATAATTAATCCACTTTATCCATTTATATCGTATCAAGGTGTCATCATCATTATATTGTGCTAATAGTCAAACTATATTTTCATCTTTATTAAGCACTAAGATTACACCTCATGTAACATGTTTCATTCATATAATCTTATTTCATTGTTCATAATAAATTGCAACATTTACTAGTGATTTCATCACACGATTAACCAACAATATCACATTATCATCATTATTCATTTATGTGGTTAACCATTTATATACAGAACTATTAGACCATTACTAGGCTTTCCATCATATCATGTCTATATATCACGTCTCAAAATAAGATCACATCCTCACATATATTATATCATGGTTATTCAAAACAAACTTGTATAAGTGTCTTGTTAAACATATATTAAAACTTTATCTAGTCCAATTGAGCTTCTACTGACCCATATCATTAGGGTAGTGAAATGCTCAATCTCTCTGAGCTAACTCAACTCTATGAGTATCTCATATGCATGTACTTTATCTTTCCTATCTTAGTCTAGGGTTCTCGAATTACCTCATTGGCACTAGTGATAGCGTTACAAGTTTTAGCCAGATATGCACAAACTAAAACATGCTATGACATTCACTTCAAAGGTTCTCTACCCATGAGAAATGCTTACCGAAAATTCTATTATATAGACCTCCACTATATTCCTACAACGTATCATCAACCTGATCTTGACGCTTTACCAAAATTGGCACGATTACCTCTCCCAGGGTCTTGGGACTCTGTCTCCCTCACCCAGATGGTAGGTCATCATATTTATATTCACATATGCACATATAACCATCATCTCTTTGTCTCTAGGGTTTGGTAAACTCCCAAGGACATCTAGGGTTCAGCAAGGCTATATGAATCATGCATAAAACAACTCAACTCAATCACTCGGGAGTATTCTAGTTTAGGACATATCATATCACATATTTCTCATCATTCTCATATTTTGGAGTTTAGGTTCTCTGACCTTCTCCCTACGGGTCTCACTCTCTCTGGAGTTAACCTCAAAACTAGTCCTAAACACTAGAGGTCCTCCTTCGTAAAAGAAATTGAGGGTCTTTCTGATGCACATCCTTGTCTTAACTTAACATATATTATCTCATAAAAGCCTAGTTACTTGAATCATCAAAACTCATTTTGCATCCTCAAAACTAAACTTAATTCCTTAAAGACAAACATATATCATCATAAACTATCTTATATCATCTTTATACATCTTAGATCGTCATCTATTCTTATTCCATCTATTCCATCAATTATTAATTCTAACAAGGCTCTAGACATCTAATCTAGAACTATTCTCTCTTCTAGATTGATGTCATTCACTTTCACCTAGGTTGCATGACCACCTCCTACTCATACATGTGTGGGGACACATTTTTTTAAATACTTACATATATAATAAAATATGATATAGTTTTTCTTCGATTAAACAAGCATCAGAAAAAATATCGAGGTCTGATCTGATTGGAATCAAAAACCAAACCCAGAAACAAGTGTCCCACACATAGTAGAGAGTACAATGTCATGAAAACTAGTGAAATGGGTGATAACATGGTGTAGACTAGTGTATCTACCCTATACAATGAGCTCTATATGTCTAGGATTTCCCTTCCCTTGATGCACATCATTTCCAAATAATACAACGCCCCAAACTGCTGCAATATAAAGAAAGAACAACACCTAAGGGCCTGCTATACAACATGAATCAGTCTAGACCTAGTTCTCAGACATCTAGGTGCTAACCTAGAGTCTAGGTCAGATTTAGTCCTTATAAGATGAATAATCTAACCCTAAAAATTTTATATGTTCAAAGTTTTATTTAGTTTGAGTTGCATAATGAGAAAATGTCAGGCTTTGCTATTTTTCATGCTCCGATACCACCCATGACATCCTCAAATTTTCTAAAATGTAATTTGATGTGTAATGTCCAAATTGAAATCTCACCTCAACAAGAATCCTAATTTTTACCCCACACACTAGGCTAAGCAGAAGAAAATCATAGGAAGCTAGATGAAAACAACAGTAGCACATGTACATGAACAATAATAAAACCACACAACACATGTTCACCATTCAACATATAATTACAACATGAATTGTTACAACATTTGATATTAGATATTGAACAACAAACTTCTACACATACATGTAATACTACTAAACCACAAGATCTTAAGACAACATCTCCACCTGTACATCAACTCTCCATACAACTCTCAACTATACTCATTCTTCAAGATCACATGTCCACAACCTAAAAAAGATTACATGTGGTACACGTCAGCACAATATTCAAGAATATTGTACTGAGTACACCTACATGTCTTTTTATATACCCTCTCATTGCTAAGTTTGGCACCAAGATAAAACTATTACTTGGAATTTATAAAGAAACATAACAAAAAAACATATACTTGCACAAAGATGTTCATTAACAAAAAAGAATACATATTTTAACCTCATTTTCCATTATATATCCATGCATTGACTGCTGAAGGATTTGATGCATTCTATTGACTCTCAAGGAGTTCAAGATTAAGGCCTTTATGATCTTCTGCCAAAGAGTTAGATCATATGTACAATGTGACCGACTACCAAAGAGTTAAGTCACTTCCAAGCACTATACTACCAAAGAGTTCAGTGCTTTCATAGAATGGAGCAAATATTTTATGTTTCATGTGTTCATATCCTTAAGTATGGAAAAATCAAGAAAGATATCATACAAGAACAATCATTTCATCCAATATGCATATGTATATACTTTCATAACAATCATTCAAATATGAAATCCATGAACACGATTATCCAATAGGGCACTCCAGAACATCAAAAATTCACTCTATCACATCCTATACACCTTAAAAGAAATTTCATCCTCGAATTTAAGACAAAATCTAGTCTTTCACAAGAACCATGCTTTACATCCACCATCAACATTGATTTATGGCAATGTGTGTAATTGCATATATATATATATATATTTATATATATTAGTTTGGGTTCTTATGTGGTGATTTAGACAACTTTGCACATCAATCAATTTAAATATTCACATCGCATGCGATAAATAAACATGGTAAAACTAGAATCTGATCATATCGATTATCCCAAAACATAATTAAATGCATTGCTCTGGTACCACTATCTGGAAATACGACATCAGGTAGGCAATGAAAATAAAAAAATTTCTCACATATATCCCATTAACCAGCAAATCGCATCAATAACTATGTAAAGGGAAGGATGATTTCACGAAGATATACCTGGTCCTAGAGATATTACAATGACAATCCTCTTTGATGTAGATGTGCACTCTGTCTTGGATGGTGGTTGTGCATTTCCTAGTCACACTCGAACTCGTCTGACTGCTCCTCCACAGACATTAGACTCATACAAATGCTACAATGGCTCCTTAAATCTTATGACAGAGTGTGAGTTGATGTTTCCCTCTTAGAAGCAACCAACAAACTCCTAACTCTAGAGTAGTTCACACATACCAACTAGAACTCATGTCATCCTGCAAGAATGGATAATAAGCATTTGTTCCTCCCTTTGGAGTACTAGTCACCAGCATGCTCTCCCACAACAATGATCCTCAAATGTTTCTCTCCCATGGCTATCCCTCCCTAATCAGGTAGGACTTTCCTGGGCTCTCGTGGTTACCACAACCAGAGAGGACAACACTTATCAGAGAAACTAATTCTCAATTATCTATGTAGTAGTTGTTCTATGCAAAGCCCTCAATACCCCTCTATAAATAGGAGGGGTTAGGGTCAAGGTTCCTAGTCCGTGGGCAATGCAGGACTAAAGCGACAGTTAAAAGGACAAGTAGATCTTGAAGTTTTGCCACTTTTCTGGGAGTTGCACAACCTGTGTGCTACAAAATGATCATCTCACCCAGTAATAAGGTCATCTCACATGTGAAACAGTCATTTCGCTAAGCAGAATAGCCATTTCGGACCTTCTAGTTCTATACATATGTTGGTAATTCAATTCCAATTTGTACTCAACTTGACGTACCTCCAAAATGGGTGTTTGGTGCTAGTGAGATGGGTGTCTCACACCAAACCAAACGACCGTTTGGTGCAAGTGAGATGGTCGTATTGCACCAAGTCAAACAACCTTTTTACACAAGCCAGACAACCGTTTCTCAACCCTGGTCAGGCTAAATTCCAACCAATGTACAATGCAATCTTCCTGACACTCCAAACAACAGTCTCAACACTTGAACCAATCGTTTGGCAGTGTAGTCAGCTGATCCCTTGCGTGAATTGAAATACCTAAACAATTTAGTAATCAATTCAATTATCATTCAAGATCAAAATCCTCTTCTAGATGAGTTCCATGTGTGTGACCCTATAGGTCTCATATCACATTGGTAGTGAATGTCCATAACTAGCTTATGACATCATACGCAAAGAGTGGTGCCTAGTCACACGTCATTGCTACCCAAGTGAAATGGAAAGTTGGGGGAAACTTCAACCTACAATATGTGTATAATATTACAATTTTTGTATATTTGCTTTGTGACTGATATCCAGATTGAACTATAGAAATGGAGCAGTCATCCTCATTATTATTCAATCTTGTTTCTTGAACCAGAGCATACAACATGAGATATATGTGAGCTCAACATATTGACTCACATGTGTATGGCCATACTTTTCTCAGTCTCACTAATCAAGGGGCCTAGGATATCATACTCCATGTAGGAGGGAGACATCCTATATCTATCACTCACAGTAAATACCCATGTGTCAAATTGGAGGAAGAGTGTCCTGGTCGAACAAACAAGGCAGGGGTAGAAGGATCTCTAGCATCTTGGACAGGGGCTTAGTCAACCAAGCATGGTTAAAAGTATGGCCTTTTGCAGTGATCAAACATGGGTCAGACCCTATGACTGACCACAACAGGATGAAGCTTGAGTTAACCCCCAAACCAATGGTGGTGAGACCCTTCATGTTTTGCAATTGGTGGTGCGAGTGGATGGGGTTTAAGCAGGCTACGCAAAAGGCATGGAACAATGCCGTCACAGGTAACCCCCTCTATGTGATTATGAAGAAACTCTAGGCGTCCAAGAGGGGGATAAGGAAGTGGTCTAAAGAGGTCATAAACTTGAAAAACTGTGTTAAAACTGCTAGAGAGCAATATAATGAAGTAGCAATGGAGGTAATAGAAAACCTAGATAATGATGAGATAGCTGAGGAATGGTTAAGAGTGGAGGACAAACTCACTAAGATCCTAAAAGCTGAAGAGATTTTAATGTGGTAGAGGAGTAGGCTCAAGTGGATCAAGGATGGCGACATAAACACAAAAATGTACCAAACAACGGTGAGGAAGAAGGAAATGAGAGAGATAGTACATCAACTTATTGATGAAAGGGGTGAAATATTTGAAAACAGAGAGGAATGAATAAACATCACGATAAACTACTTTGAAAATCTATACAACCAACAGGTGGATCCTAATCGCATCATAGATGGTTCCATCTACCCTATGACGAAGATAACAGGTGAAATGAATGTGGACATGTGTGGGGATGCAGATGAAGAAGAAATAAAGGTTGCAGTCTTCTCCATCAGTGCTGCCAAGGCCTCTGAGCCAGATGGTTTCAACAACAAGTTTTTCCATTATATGTGGGAGTATATAAAGCATGATGTCATAAGGGTGATCAGATGGATTCTACAAGGTGGGAATATGGTCCGGGCAGCGAACCACACTTTCATCAAGCTCATACCCAAGAAGAAGAATGCCAGAGACATTAATGACTACAGACCTATCTCGTGTTTCTCTACTATCAATAAGGTATGGGCTAAGTTTCTTGTAGGGAGACTAAAGAAGTGGCTACCTAGCATCATCTCTGAGGAGCAATGTACTTTCATCAAGGGCCAGGAATAGCAAATTGTGCTCTTTTGGCGGCTAATTCCTCACTGGGTTCAACACCAAGATGTCCAATTCCAAGGAGTGCATCAAGATTGATCTAAAAAAGGCGTATGACCACATACAGTGGGACATTATGTGGGATATCATGGTGGCTATGGGTTTCTCTTGCAGGTGGATAAATGTGATCAAACAATGTGTTACAACAACCTCGTTCTCAATTCTTCTGAATCAAGGGCCAGTGGGCATGTTAAGGGTGACAAATGGGCTACGACAGGGAGATCCCTCGCCCCCCCTCATCTTCATACTGGTGATGGAAGGCATGAAATCGATGATTAAAGCAGCTAAGCAGGGGAACACCATCATAACTTTCAAAATAAAAGGAACTAAAGTCAAAAGCCATCTGATATTTGTAGATGGCATAATGCTTTTTTCTACGAGGCATGCTCTTAGACTGACGTAATTCAAAAAACTCCTTGAACAATTGGTAGAGAAACATGACTATACATTTGTGAGACTAAATCTTGGGTATACCTCTCAAAATCCTGTGATAGTAGAAGAGGGAGACTCAAAAGGGTGATTGGTCTGAGGTGTGGTCGTCTTCCCACAAGGTACCTTGGAGTACCTATTGCGGGGGGGGGGGGGAGGGGGTTTCTCTGGCGATTACATGATGTGCTTGGACAGAATTAGAAATAAGCTCGAAGGATGGAAGGGTATCCATATGTCAATGGTAGGGAGAGTCTTGTTGACAAGATCAGTCATTCAAATGATGGTGAGATTCTGGAGCAAGATGTGCATCCTTCCAAACCCGACTACCAGTAGCATTACTAGATTGATTACTAACTTCGTATGGAGTGGGAAGTCACACAATGTTTCTTGGGAGATGATTTCTAGAACGTATGAACAAGTGGGCCTGAAGATCAGCAAAGTGGAGGACATCGTCACTTCAGGAAACCTACGTAGGCTCGACAAATTTCTTTGTGATGAGGAGGGTGTTTCAGACAAGTGGATGAGAATTTGATATGGTAGTGTACTGCAGCCTTGTGCTAATTCATCCAGAAATTGGGATGCCTTAGTGTCTTCCTGGAATCAGGTGGGCCATCTGTACTCGGTGGATGGCAATGGTCTCTACAAGTTCCTAGGACAGCAGAAACCATGGATCCATAGAGTCTCGGGTGAGAAAGTCTCATGGCACAAGATTCTATGGGGGAAAGGACATGTTCTTAATTGGAGAATGACCTGCTACAAAGCCTTACTTGGTAAGCTTCTAACTAAAGACAGGTTGATAAGACGGGGAATCAATACTAATGTAGGTTGTAGCTTCTGCCTAGAAGACGAGAGCCATGAGCATTTGTTCTACGAGTGTAGTAAGGTCAAACATGTGTGGGCACAGATGTGGTTAATGAATGGATGGCGAGCCTTCATGTCTAATAGCCTGGTAAATACCATGGAGTAGATAAGAACAAAGTGCAACAATGATAAGGATAAGGGAGGTCTTTGCTTCACCAACATTTGTTTCAATGTTTCGATAGAAAGGAACCAGGTGGTACACGCCATATCTCATGATACGAACATTTTCTTTTTAGTGGCTAGAGACTTAGGTGTGGTGGTCAAAGCCAAAAGAGGCCTTGAAAATGGGATTAGCCCTCTATCCAGGTTACACTGGGGCGTTTTGTAGATTCCAACCCGTGTATACTTTTGTTTTCTGACTTGTAATGTATAGCTTTCTATACCTTCTCTTTTGGGAATATATTTACCTATTTCCACACAAAAAATAACCATGTGTCAAAGTTACCCAATCATCACCATTATAACAACCCATGTTTCAGGATTGCATTTGATGTGGACAAGAATTAGTCTTTGTGTTAATTAGAAACGAATAAGGAAAGTCAACTGCAGACAAGTCTGGGAAGTGAAATGACCGGTTCATTGGGTGAACCGACCGGTTCATGCTCCCAACTGACTGGTTCACTAGTGAACCAATCAGCTCGCCTTTTCGTATGATCGTTTTAGTTATGAAATGGCCGGTTCACCCGCACATATTTGGAACCCTGACCCTACCCTCTATCATAAATAGAGGGGTACAGGGGGCTTCTCCAGAGACATATCTCAAAACATCAGTTGCTATGCAAAGTTGTTGTCCCCTTTAGTTGTGGTAACCGAGAGAGTCCATGCAAGTTCTACCCGTCCTAGGAGGAATAACGAGGGGAAGACAAATATAGAAAAGTGACTAGTTGTGGGAGAGTGTGTCAATGACTAGTACGCTGACAGAAGGGGACAACTCCTTCTAGTTTGTTCTTCAGGATGACTAGAGTTCCTAGTAGTCCGTGTGGACTATCTATAGAGGTGGGAGACTTTTGCTGCTTAGGAGGACAACAATAAACCACAGTCCAGTTTAAGACCACGAGCTACAAAGACACCATCGAAGATAGGTGGTTGAAGACCGTACTTGCTGTGAGGTATAGTTGCTGATCAAGCCTTAAGACTAGGTATAACTCGCTAAAGCCATCCTTCCCATTACATAGATATTGATGTGATCTGCTTGTTATGGGTTTATGGTCAAGTAACTTTTTTCGTTTCTGCTGCCTATGCTGACCATGTAAAACGCAACACTCTTATCATTCATATCATTTAATTCTTCCAAGTCACGTACTTGAAGACATATGCCATTGAGAAATATCATTCTCTTGACATTTATTATGTAATCAATTATCTCATAACTAAATATACAAAATTAATTGGAAGCTTGCCTTTATTATTATCAAATTAGGTATCTAATGTCATATCCCAATCATCAAATGATTGGCTCTCTAGGCATACATACCAACACACATTTCCCTACAGTGGTATTAGAGCCAGGTTATGTAGTATGTTTTGGGATTCAATCGATATGATCATATTTTTGTATCAATCACTTATTTGTTACATGCGATGTGAATATTTTAAATGATTAATCTGCATAACCGATTAAAGACCACATACAATCCCTATATGTTTGATATATATATATATAAATATAAATATATATATATATATATATAGTTTATACCTGTAAACCTAAAATTGGTTTTGTTGGTGGATGTTAGCATGTCCATGGCCTATAACCCAAGATCTTTTGCTTTGTTGAATGGTATTTATTCATGTTTTATCTCAGTTTTCTTGTCAATCCTCTATCTTCTCTTCCATTTGTAAAAGTTTTAATCCTCTCATCTGATGCTCCCCTCGAATGTAGCTCGAGGATTCCCTATTACCATGTAATATGTTAAATACCAAGAAGGACAATTTTAATTCCTGTTATGTCAAAGAAGATGTTCTGCACTAGATGAACATTCTCTTTTAGTAGACACCGATCGGCTAGAGGACCGAGGTGGCCTACTAATAGGAGGAGCCGAACTGATTAGTTGGTGGCCCAATCGATCGACTAGAGGTGTCTGGAAGATGTTTGGACCGAAGACTAGAGGACAAATTTGTGATACCAACTGACCGATCAAGAGATGAACTGATCAGTTGAAGAGTTGAACCAGTCAATATGAATTGGTTTGAGAATGTATCTTCATCAAAAACAGGTTGTTACATATAATGTAGACCTTAAGTGGTAGCAATTCCTTGTGTCTCATAGGAACTAAAATAGTTGGACCATAACCACTGCTTATCTTTTAACTACATATTTTCATGTGTAGGATATTGTATGTATATGATACATATATGTATGTGGTGATTATATATATATATATATATATATATATATATATATATATATATATATATATATATATATATATATATATATATATAACCCCTCAGTATAATATTATGTCTTAGATGTTTTTCATAAGAAACAAAATTAAAAGCTTGATCACCTAATCATAGTTTACGCCAAAGTATGATGAGCGCATGTAAGTGTGATGGTAGATGTAGATCTACCAAAGAAAGTAACATATTCAATCATGCTGGATTTTGGGTCAGACTTAACTAGGTGAGATTAATGAGATTAAGAACCTAGAAGAATAAGATGGATTATGTCAAAGTGTTGTGGACACCATCTATCTAAGATTTACATTTAGATGCAATTGGAAAATGTTGCGTACCTATATAGTCATGTTGTGGATGATCAACCAAAGTTGACTCATGATTTGATGAAATATGGATCTTGGCTCACTAGAAAGTTGTACGCTACAATCTTCTAAATGGATATATGAGGGCTATAAATTTGAATAAAACTATGGGAGAAAAAAATATCTGAAGGATTAATTAATATCATCAACATTATTAAATCAAATAAAAAATGTTTTGATGAAATGCAAATTTTACTCTTTAGATATAAATTAAAAACATACAATAATTGCAACCAGTCCTTGAGAAGGGAAATCTAAATGGGATAAACTTTCATAACTAGTTCATGAATTTGGAAAGTGTTGTATATCTCCCTAAAACACTAGTGCCACTGTAATCTGATCCATATGTGCCTAAGGCTGAAATAGATGCTTACTTGAAGCATGACAATGATGTCTTAGATATCAAAGACCTTGCTAATCTATATGAACTATGAGTTGCATAAAAAATGAAAGGCATATTGTCTCTATGCGTTGTTTGAGAGAAACCTAACAAATGGTGTTCTAGTAGAGTCCCATGTGCTCAATATTATTGGGCATGTGAAAATCTAAAAAGATTGGGATTTTTTTTAGCTCAAGAGTTGGCCACATATATGATTCTACAATCATTGTCTAAATCATATAACCAATTTATCAAGTCTTATCACCTGAGTAACTTGGCTAAACTGTTGTCTGGGTAGCTTGGCATGTTGATAAATATTGAGGCACAAATGAAGAAGGACAAATCCATGATCCGTGATCAGTGGAATATAGGCCAATCACAAAGTCAAGGCTAAGAAGTGTTTGGAGGCTATGATGAAGTCCAAGTCTTCTTCACTCAAAATAACGATAGGGTTAAGGAAACCTAGAAAGATGAAGCAAGGGATAGACATCTCTACTTTTGAGATATACGTAATTGAGATCAACTTCACTACTTATTTATCTTGGGTACTTGATACTAGATGTGGATCTCACATTTTCTCAAATATGAGGGATATGAAAATAAGTAGACCTTTATTGAAAGGTGAGTTGAACTATGTCTTACTAATGGAGTAAGAGTATCTGCAAGTGCAGTTGGAACCTATGAGTTATCTCATCCAAGTGGATTTGTAATAGAGTTAGAGAACTGATATTATGTACTTGCCACTAATAGGAACTTCATATCTATATCTTGTTTGGACAAGAATAGATTCAAATTTCTTATAAATAATGGTCGATGGTTGATTAATAAAGATGAGTTATTTTATGGTAATGCCCTTATGTCTTATGGTCTATATTTAATAGATCTTGTTACAAGGGTATACAACATAAATAATAAAAGACAGAAACTCCATAACTCATACCAAACATACCTTCGGCATTGTTGTCTAGGGCATATTAATGAGAAACACATCTCTAGAATCTATAAAGATTGTTATCTAGACTCTTTTGATTTCAAATCAATAGAGACATGTGAATCTTATTTATCGGGATTTATCTCAAAGGCTCCATTAACTGGTTATAGTGAGAGGGCAAGTAATCTATTAGGACTCATGCATATTGATGTGGGTGGCCCTGTTAGAACAAATGCTAGAGGTGGTTATCAATACTTCTCTACCTTTACTGATGACTTAAGTAGGTATGTTTATGTTTACTTTATGAAACATAATTCATATAACCTTGAAAAGTTCAAGGCGTTCATGAACAAAGTACAAAATGAATTTGGTACAAATATTAAGACACTTCATTCTGGTCGATGTAGAGAATACATCAGCCAAGTGTTTGAGGACCTTGTGTGAGACTGTGGTATCACATCACAATGGAATCCACTCAGAATACCACAACATAATGGTGTATCAAAAATAAGGAATCACACATTACTATACATGGCACAATCAATAATGAAATTCTTCTACTCTTCTGACTTCCTTTTGGGGGCATGCTCTAAAAACTACAATATTTGTACTTAACCGTGTTGCATATAAATTGGTTCAAAAGACACCATATGAGATATGGACCACGAAGCGTCCCAATTTTTTTCAATGAGGATTTGGGGGGTGTGAAGCTTATGTGAAAAGAAAATGTTTCCTTAAAAGCTTGGCCCTAGTTCTAATAATGTTATTTTGTTGGATATCCCAAAGAAATCAAGGGATACTACTTGTATAACCCATTTGAAAATAAAGTATTTATTTCCAGGGATACAACATTCCTAGAAAAGGAATTTGGCTCCAAAAGATAATGATTGTATTCCTCATATTGTATGTGATTCCTTAGATTGTACAATAGCTCCAGTGATGTCACAATATAGCTCAATTGCATAGCTGATGCTTGGAACCACCCCAAGTTTAGAAATGAACTTCTTCATCCAAACAAATTCCTTTGCTGCATTGGATGTAGAAATATACTCGACATCTATTGTAGAATCCACAAATATATCTTTCTTGGAACTCTTCCTGCTCATAACTCCATTGTTGAGGCAAAACACAAATGTTGACTGCTATATTTAGTCATCTTTGTCAGCGTTGAGGCTTGGATCAGTGTAATACTTTACTACCAACTCTTCCTCCCTACTTTAGAAAATGAACTGACTTAGTTCTTTTAAGTACTTAAGGATGTTCTTCACGAAAGTCCAATGACACTCACCGAGATCTGATTGATATCTTCTTGTCATGCTTGAGGCATACCATACATATGGACGAGTACATAACATTGCATACATGATAGATCCAATTTCCTATTAACTTGGAATGTTACTCCTGCACTCCCTTTCTTCACATGAATTGGAACATTAATCTCTAGAAATAGTAAGTCCATGAGACATGTGAAGGATTCCTCTCTTTGAGTTCTCCATGTTGAACATCTTCAACAA
This sequence comes from Alisma plantago-aquatica, assembly GCA_963693085.1. NCBI lineage: Eukaryota > Viridiplantae > Streptophyta > Magnoliopsida > Alismatales > Alismataceae > Alisma > Alisma plantago-aquatica. The sequence continues at coordinate 373,559,646 of OY856412.1, forward strand.
TTTGTCAAATCACTAATTAATCACATACCCAAAAATATGGGTAAATTAAAACCGACTTCAATGTCAACACCCGCTCAGAAACATTTGCATAAGATCCCAATATCTTTCTTGTACCCATACTATGACAAGAATTTGTTACAAATTGTTCTATCGACTTAGTCACAATATATATTCACATGAGAACAATATTTGAATGTGCCACACAAACAAGCATTAATATGCTAACAAAAGTTTGATTCGTTTGAAGCACCATATATAAACTTTTCCTGCCCGGACCTGAGAGTACATGGATGACTCTAGGACACATTAGACATCTAATCCACCTTCTCAAATATTCATTACTATAGATCCTCTTTACTTCCACGGTTCTGTTCTCATTACTGCCGATTACCTAACAAGATGTGGCGAACCACAAGGGTGAGACCCATGTCCCAGCAAGAGATATAACCTCCGACAACACTTATTGATTACAACATTTTAAATAGTAGGTAACTAAGAAGTTGGAGTATTTAATAATCAATTGAACAGATTGAACAGTTCAAGTATGCAAAATAGATTAAGCAATTAATATTAGCACCAAGTATAATCATCAATGCATATATAGATAACAAATAAATTGAATTCTTTGGATAGATATCTACTCAAATATCATCAAATTGCATCTATTAACAATCATTATCATTAATCTGACTATCATAATATTCCTTGATAACAACACAAGCAACCTAGTAGCATAAGCATTCCTAACATCATGAATATGTCTAGTAACATAACATGGCTATCAATATTGGCATCTCAAATAAAGGGAACAAATCTATATCATAAGTAGAACTAACATCATAACATAATGAACTACATAGGCATGATTATAAGTTTAACCATTTCTACTTACATAGGCATGGCTAGCAATATTAATCATAGCTAGAAGTAGCATCTTAACCATCTGTATTAGTATATTTGACAACATAAGCATGTTTACAACATGAGCATAACCACAACATAAGAATATCTATTATCTCTTACTATACTATACATGATCTCAGTGAAAAGAAAGAAAACAAGGGTTATCATCCAATATAAAGCATTGTGTATAACCCTAAACATTTATTCTACATGATTGTCTTACATCTTTTATTATGCCCTGAGGAATTTGAGGATACCACTCAAAATCCAACTGACGACTGCTAAGTTGAAATCAGTGCCATGTAAGATCTAGGAAGACTCAAACCCCTAAGATCTTCTCTACCCCCGGTCAGTACGAGTCGGACACAGTGACACATAAGGTCAAGCTGCTAATAGCCTAGACTGTCGTTGGTACAAGTCACAACACTAGTGAAAGGAGGTGGGTACGCATACTCTACCATCTGAGGTACAATCACAATTGTCCTCCAATCTTGTCACATATATAATCAATGAGACATGACCCCAGCCGTTCTGAATCAAATCAAATGTATGAAGCATGACCATAGCTATCCTCCACAACCTGCATTGTGGATGACAAGGATATATCCTCAACTTGCCACCCCCACATACTTAACAATATGTGCTCCTAGTTTTCCTTATGAATACTCGTTTCACCATTTGGAAAGTTCTGGCACTCAGATGGATCTATGGAATAGGGCACTACATGATTACAGTTTCACTTGATTACTATCACAAGATATAAATCCTTTTCACAATATCACAGGGCATCAACCCTTATCAACACAAGAGGATTACACCTCATTCAAGGCTGAACTATGCCCAAAGGTCATTAAGACCATCATACTATCACAAGATATAAATCCTTTTCACAATATCACAGGGTATCAAGCCTTATCAACACAAGAGGATTACACCTCATTTAGGGCACAACCATGCCCAAAGGTCATTAAGACTATCATACTATTCCCTTCATGATCATCATTATCTTTGGATTCCTTATAACAAGGCTCAACAACATCACTTACATATAATACACCAGATCAACATAATTTTGCATTAATGAGTTAGGGGATATCCATAAAAATCATAGCAGGGTTATATTAACATTAAGAACATTCCTTTATTACATCAACATGCAAGGAATCTGGATATGATTAACCCTCGTCATATTCATAATGCACATGTTTGGCATAAGAAAGTATCAACCATGTGGCTATGATAACCACCAATTAACACATTAAGGTTATGATCATATTAAGTAGGTTATTTCACCATCATGTTATCATATAAGAAGGTTAAACAAGAATACTCATCTTTATATATTTGCATTAGAGTTAGGTTCACAAGATAAATTATATTAATGTTACTAATCAACACTCATACCCAAACCCTAAATCACAACATCCCCATTAGATCATGGATGCATAAGGTGAAGCATCACCATCACATTCCATACTATTCTCAAGTATGAACCCACACATAAATCAAGGTGTAACCACGGGTTATAGCATACTAAGGTTTCAACAACAATAACAACATACTCCATGATTGTATTAGTCATTACTATTCATACCCAATTACCATCATTTATTTATATTAAAGCTAGGTATAACAAGCTATACCTCATTAGGGTTACCCATTAATTCACTATGGTAATTATCAATCATAATAATATGAGGGAAATGGTAGTACTACAAGTTCAAGGCATTGAACCATAAAATTCTCATCCTTAGAATCATAACATTACACTATCGGCTTCACCAAAAACAATGGGAATATTGAGGCATCAACTTCTAACTATTAAATGTGGAAAAGTTAAAGCCATTGGTCGTTTACATAAGTAAACACCTAGAATGAATCATCTATGATGTTATTGAGTTGTGATCCATAAAAGTCACCATTTAACCCTAGACATCCTTTGATTAACAACAACAAGGGTTCTGTTGAGAGTAGGGTAAAACCCACAATCCACTATTCATTTAAAACAAGCCATCCATTGTCAACAAGTAAGTTCCTTAAGTTGATCATATAAAGGAAACCATCTAAATCGCATTATTAGGACCAACATATTACATTAGCCATCATTCCATTTTATTGTAGGAATAAACATTAGATCTTGACCATTGGGTCAAGTTCATATGTTAAAACCATGAAATAGAGTATATGTTAGACCATTGCATCAAGTGACCCAAGAAACCATTGGTCTAAGGCTTAATTGATGCTACAACTATATGATTAACTCACCATTGGTTTTGTAGACTTTATCCGCCACCATTAGTGACCATTAAGTCACCATAGGTTGTTAGATTAGCACTATATTCTTTAATCATCATCAAATATTAAGCTAATGTCATCATTGATTGATAAGATCAGTAGGGTACTTAATGGTTGATCATTAAACTTCTAATGGATACAAAACCTGAACTAAGGAGGTGACCATAGTTTTCACCATAATCTAACACCTTTGATCCCAAACATTAGCTGTCATGAAGACAACACCATAGGGTTGTCACAATAGTACAATCATCAGGTCATGGGTTTATAGAAGAAATCAGCTTAAAACCCTAAAATTGACCATTGGTTGATAGGTGCTTAGCACCATAGGTTGTCAAACCAACCTGATCCAAGTCATATTATACCTTAGGAATAACCTACACATGATCAAAGGTTAATATAGAACTGAAATAAGAATATGGAATATTATAAAAGTCAAAAACCAAGTCAAGCATAGCTTTTTAGTGCATGGATCATTATTTTCAAGCAAGAACATGAGCTAGAAAGCTTATGGTAAGTAACAAACGTGGAGCAAATTATAAAACTTGCCTCTAATGAGAAGACAAAATCCCAATAAGAAGATAAATCGAACAGGTACGGTATGAAATCCAAGTATAAGCTTTGAACTTGTCCATCTAGCACCTTTCTTCATCAAATGAGCAAACCCTAAGCATAAGGAGAAAGAAAGGTAGGGTTTCAGAGCTTTAGAGAAATTTCTACCATGTAACAACAAGGTTCCGACCTGGAGAAAGGTAAGAGGAAGGATAAAACATAAATAAATGGAGGAAATAAGGGGAATCTTACTCATTTAGGTCAAGATCACTAGAAGGAAGCTTTTCAAACCCTAAAGGAAGTCTATTGCAACCCTAGATTCGTTTTCCAAGAAGATCCCCTCTTTCTTCTTCCTTGGATAGGAAATTCGTAGTATCACAGAGCGAGGACGAGGTTTGTAGAAGGTGGGAAGTGTTGGAGAGCAAATGGGTCGTTTTGGTGCTTAGGGATAAGTATATGAAACTTTAAGATAAAGAAAAAGAAAAAGTTGATGTTCTAGTATCTTTCCAAGCGGCCATGGCCTTAATATATTATTAATATACAAGAACACAAACAAAACTACCCCCCACCGTCCATATAGATATTTCCAAGCAAAACAAATAACTCATTAGTTGATAGCTACTAAAGGTAGCTCATCCATGAAGGGGTAAATCCTAAAATACCCTTGGAGATAACACCTTCAAACCAAGGATTAAATAGACTCCCCATAGCTCAACACGATCAAGAATGATGAGATAATATCCAAGGAACATAATTTATGGTGATAAATTGCAAAGAAACCCTCTCAATTGGGTAAATTGCATAAAAGTCCAAAATGTGCATAAAATTGAATAACTTGTTCAAACATTGTCCAAATTGGACCAAATTTGAAACTTAAGCTTATATTATGATTTCAAAGCATATAAAAAGGTTATATTAGGGTTATAAGAATTCAAATATGATAATTAAGCCTATTCTACTCATTAAGAAAGTTTGGGGGCCTTACAACTATAAACCCCTAATAGGGATTTTGCCCCCAAAATCCCAGGTAAATAAAGATGGGTACTTCCCTTGAATCTCATCCTATTACCTTAACATGGTTACTTCATATACTGGTTATGTCACATCATTCATACATATCTCATCTTGGGTCGCACAAAACCCCCACATAATAAGACATTTGCAAATATGGAACATAGAAACTTGTTGTGCCACCTGTTCAAATCTAATAGTAACTTTCAAGTTTAAATTATTTCTATCATCCTAAAATTATATCTATTGTATTAGAAAATCATCTATAATTTATAGTGGTCTTTCCCAACTATCAGTAGATCATACACAACATTATAGAGTCACTTTTGTTTTTCCTTCCAAACAACATTTGTAGGATCATCATCAACTCTCTCTATATATATGGGAGAGGAATACATGGAATGTTCATTTAATATCTCCACCCTTCACATATTTATCATATTGTTGATACATCTTGGATACAAGGATTCATTACCTTGGTATCCACCTCATGTGCTATAAGGAACTCACATCACTATCTCATCCACTTTTACCAACATAACAAATATCAAGACATATAAAAGGAGTCCTCCTAATTATTGGAAGGATCAAAAGCAAAATAATCACAAACATTATGATCTTGGAACCATAGTCCAAACAACCTGATGCTATAATAAGCTATTCACCCTCATGTTTACAACAAATCCACACATACCAAGTGGCAATCATCCACTTGAAAGTTGTACCCTAGAAAGGAAAGAAACAAAGGGAAACACACATCCTATACCATGGTAGTATTTTTTTAAGGTTCACTACTAGAATGGTAACCAATTCTATTTTTCATTATGTAGGTTATAACTTCTTATGTATCATTTTACCTTTTTCATTTTGGAATCCTAGCCATTAAAATAGGAATAATCATGATTAACATATCTCGTTACTCCTTCCTTGATGACGATTTATCACACTTGGGTGTGTTCTCTTATTTTATTATGTTTTTCAACCACTTATCAACAGGTAAATTATCATATTCCACATTTTCTTCATTAAACATGGATCATTTGAATCAATTTCTTTCAAACTCCATGCTTATTTTACATTAACATTTCATTATACACACTCATGTTGTATCTTTCTCTTATAGTTACCAAATATTCAAGTTTTGATAGATAATGATACAATTCTCATCTTCTTTAAGGTAGGATTGAGATATTCACACCACGATTTCTTATTTGTTATGCTCTTTAGATTGTCTCAAAATGACTACTTGATCTGAGTAATCAGAAAGATTACAATTCAAGAGTTCCATACTTACCTTTCTTCAATAATTGAATGCCTAGCCAGGGCACCCAAATACACAGATAAGGCAGTATGTACCATATTTTTATGTCATATTCCTAATTTTTTCATCATCCTAGTCCTAAGTCCTAGTGTCCCTGTAGAATCAGTGAACCAAAGGCTCTAATACCAACTTTTGATAACTCGTTACATCAAAACGAGATTACTCAAAACATAAAGAGCAATCAATCAATAATTAATCACATACCCAAAAATATGGGTAAATTAAAACCGATTTCAACGTCAACACCTGCTTAGAAACATTTGCATAAGAGCCCAATATCTTTCTTGTATCCATACTATCACAAGAACTTAATACAAATTGTTCTATCGCCTTAGTCACAACATATATACATAGGAGAACAATATTTGTATATGCCACACAAACAAGCATTAATATGCTAACAAAAGTCTGATTTGTTTGAAACACCATATACAAAATTTTCCTGCCCGGACCTGAGAGTATATGGACGACTCTAAGACACACTAGACATCTAATCAACTTCCTCAAAAATTCATTACTATAGCTCCTCTTTACTTCCACAGTTCTATTCTCGTCATTGCCGATTACCTAAAAAGATGTGGTGAACCACAAGGGTGACACCCATGTCCCAGCAAGAGACATAACCTCCAACAACACTTATTGATTACAACATTTTAAATAGTAGGTAACTAAGTAGCTGGAGTATTTAATAATCAATTGAACATAATGAACAATTCAAGTGTGCAAAACAGATTATAAAATTAATCTTAGCAACAAGTATGATCATCGATGCATATATAGATAACAAACAAATCCATTTATTTGGATAGATATCTACTCAAATATCATCAAATTGCATCTATTAACAATTATTATCATTAATCTGACTATCATCATATTCCTTGCTAACAACACAAGCAACCTAGTAGCATAAGCATCCCTGACATCATGAATATGTCTAGTAACATAACATTGCTATCAATATTGGGATCTCAAATAAAGGGAACATATCTATATCATAAGTAGAACTAACATCATAACACAATGAACTACATAGGCATGATTTGCAGTCTAAGCATTTCTACTTACATAGGCATGGCTAGAAATATTAAACATAGCTAGTTGCATCATCTCAGCCATCATTTTTAGTATATTTGACAACATAAGCATGTTTACAAGATGGGCATAACTACAACATAAGCATATTTATTATCTCTTATTGTACCATACATGATCTCATTGAAAAGAAAGCAAACACGGGTTATCATCCAATATAAAGTGTCGTGTATAACCCTAAACATATATGCTACATCTATCTTACATCTTTTATTATTCCCTGAGGAATTTGAGGATCCCACTCAAAATCCAACTGACCATTGCTAAGTCGAAATCAGTGTCATACAAGATCTAAGAAGAGCCAGACTCCTAAGATCTTCTCTTCCCCCGGTCAGTATGGGTCCGCCACAGTGACACATAAGGTCAAGATGCTATCAGCCTAGTTCGTTCTTGGTACATGTCGCAACACTAGTGGAAGTAGGTGGGTACACATAACCTACCATCTGAGGTACAATTGCAGTTGTCCTCCAATCTTGTCACATATATAATCACTGAGACACGACCATGTCTATTCTCAATCACATTAGATGTACGAGGCATGACCATAGCCATCCTCCACAACCTACATTGTGGATGATAAGGATATATCCTCCATTTGCCACCCCACATACTCAATAGTATGCGCTCTAAGTTTCCTTTAGGAATACTCATTTCACCATATGGAAAGTTCTGACACTCAAATGGATCTATGGCACATGGAACTACATGATTATAGTTTCATTTGATTAGTTATGCCAATTGGGTGAATTAAGGCTGCATCAATAAGTGGAGATACAAACCCTAACTCACTTCAAGCAAGCATATAAATATCATAACTTTTAAAAGATAGAAAATGTGTGAAATAAAATTTCTCATCTCAGCATCACATGATACTATTCACTTTCCATTCATGAGACCACACTAGTCATCATACTATCAAAAGATATAAATCCTTTTCACAATATCACATGGAATCAACCCTTATCAACACAAGAGGATTACTCCTCATTCAGGGCTCAACCATGCCAAAAGGTCATTAAGACCATCATACTATCACAGGATATAAATCTTTTTCACAATATCACATGGTATCAATCCTTATCAACACAAGAGGATTACACCTCATTCAGGGCTCAATCATGCCCAAAGGTCATTAAGACCATCATATTATTCCCTATAAGATCATCATTATCTTTGCATGCCTTATAACAATGCTCAACAACATCACTTACATATAATACACCAGATCAACACAATATTGCATTAATGAGCTAGGAGATATCCATAAATAATCATAGATGGGTTATATTAACATTAATAGCATTCCTTTATTACATCAACATGCAAGGAATATAGATATGATTAACCCTCATCGTATTCATAATGCACGTGTAGGATAAGAAAGTATCAACCATGTGGATATGATAACCACCAATTAACACATTTAGGTTATGATCATATATAGAGGTTATTTCACCATCATGCCATCATAAAAGAAGTTTAAACAAGAATACTCATCTTTATCTTTTGCATTAGAGTTAGGTTCACAAGATAAATTATATTAATTTACTAATAAGCACTCATACCCAAACCCTAACTCACAAAATCCCCATTGGATTATGGATACATAAGGTGAAGCATCACCATCACATTCCATACTATTCTCAAGTATGAATCCAAACATAAATCATGGTGTAGCCATCAGGTTATAGCAGACTAAGGTTTCAAAAATAATAACAAAGTAATTCATGATTGTATTAGTCATGCTAGGTATAACAAGCCATACCTCATTAGGGTTACCCGATAATTCATTATGGTGGGAAATGATATTACTAAAAGTTTAAGGAATTGAACCATCAAATTCTCATCATTATAATCATAACATTACACTATAGGCTTCACCGAAAACAATGGGAATATTGAGGCATCAACTTCTAACCATTAAATGTTAAAAAGGTAAAACCATTGGTCATTTACATAAGTCAACACCTTGAAAGAATCAACTATGATGTTATTGAGTTGTATTCCATAAAAGTCTCCATTTAATTCCAGACATTTTTTTATTAACAACAATAAGGGTTCTATTGAGAGTAGGGTAAAACCCACAATTGACTGTTCATTTAAAACATGCCATCCATTTTCAAGAAGTAAGCTCCTTGAGTTGATCATATAAAGGAAACCATCTAAATGACATTATTAGGATGAACATATTACATTAGCCATCATTCCACTTTATTGGAGAAATAAACATTAGATCTTGACCATTTGATCAAGTTCATATGTTAAAACCATCAATTAGAGTATAGGTTCAACCATTGCATCAAGTGACCCAAGAAACCATTGGTCGAAGGCTTAACTGATGCTGCAACTATATGATTAAATCAATAAAGGTTTTGGAGAACTGGTCCACCACCATTAGTTATAATTAAGTCACCATAGGTTGTTAGATCAACACTATATTCATTAATCAACATCAAATATTAATCTAATGTCATCATTGATTCATAACATCAGTAGGGTACTTAATGGTTGATCATTAAACTTCTAATTGATCCAAAAACCTGACCTAAGGAGGTGACCATAGGTTGTCACCATCATCTGAAACCTTTGATCCCGACCATCAATTGTCATGAAGATAACACCATAGGGTTGTTGCAATAGTACCATCATCGGGTCATGGGTTTATAGAAGAAATCAACTTAAAACCCTAAAATTGACCATTGGTTGATAGGTGCTTATCATCATAGGTTGTCAAACCAACATGATCCAAGTCATATTATACCTTAGGAATAACATAAACATAATAACAGGTTCATCTATAACTGAAATCAGAACAAGGAATATTATATAAATTGAAAACCAATTCATGTATAGCTTTTTAGTGTATGGATCATCATTATCAAGCAAGAACATGAGCTAGAAAGCTTATGGTATACAAGAAATATGGAGCAAGTTACAAAAATTGCCTCTAATGAGAAGATAAAATCCCAAACAGAATAAAACTCAAATAGGTACGGTAGGAAATCCAAGCATAAGCTTTGAACTTGTCCATCTAGCACCTTTCTACATCAAATGAGCAAACCCTAAGCATAAGGAGCAAGAAAGGTAGGGTTTTAGAGATTTAGAGCAATTTCTACCATGGAACGGCAAGGTTACAGCCTGGAGAAAGTTAATAGGAAGGATAAAAATGAAATAAATGGAGGAAATAAGGGGATTCTTACTCTTTTAGGTCAAGATCACTAGAAGGAAGCTTTTCAAACCTTAAAAGGAAGTCAATTGCAACCCTAGATTATTTTTCAAAGAAGACCTCTTTTTCTTCTTCCTTGGATAGGAAATTCATAGAAGAAAAGAGGGAGGACGATATTTGTAGAAGGAGGGAAGTGTTGGAGACAAATGGATCGTTTTGGTATCAGGGATAAGTATATGAAACTTTAAGATAAAGAAAAAGAAAAAGTTGAAGTTCTACTATCTTTCCAAGTGTCAATGGCCTTAAACTATTAAGAATATACAAGAACACACACAAGAAACTCCCCCAATATCCATAGAGACATTATTTTCCCTAGTTTCTTGAATTTCCAAACAAAACAAATAACTTATTTGTTGTTAGCTATTAAAGGTAGCTCATCCATGAAGGGGTAAACCCGAAAATACCTTTGGAGAAAACACCTTCAAACCAAGGTTTAAATAGGAACCCCATGGCACAAAAAGCTCAAGAATGATGAAAAAATATCCAAGGAACATAATTCAAGTGATAAATTGCAAAGAAAACCTCTCAATTGGGTAAATTGCAGAAAAGTCCAAAATGTGCATAAAATTGCATAACTTGCTCAAATAGTGTCCAAATTGGACCAAATTTGAAACTTAAGCTTGTCTTATGATTTCAAAGCATATAACAAGGTTATATTAGGGTTATAGGAATTCATTATGATAATTAAGCTTCTTAAACTCATTAAGCAAGTTTAGGGGCCTTACAACAATTTTTCTCCTACTAACCTTCTTGTAAAAATAAGGTTCATCTTTATTCTAACTAAAGGAAAACTCTTTGACTATTGTCAAATCAAAGATTCTTGCTCTGATATTCTTGCTTCAATCTATATATTGACCTTTGTAGCTTCATAGATCGACCTTTATAGCTTAGAGACTTTATTTGCATCCTTTGGATTTAGAGAAGCCTCAGGTTGTGTCATGTACACACCTTGTGAAAATTCTCGTTAATGAATATGGTTTTAACATCCATCTTATAAATATCATAGTCATGATAAGATGCAATGGCAAGCATGATCCTGATGGACTTAACCATGGAAACTGGTGAAAAAGATTCATCATAGTCAACACCTTGACTTGTTTGAAACATTTTGCTACAAATTTCCCCTTATAGGTTTGTACATTACCATTCACTTCGGTGTTCTTCTTGACCCACTTGCACCCTATGGGTTTTATCCCTTCAGGTGGATCCACCAAGGTCCATACCTTGTTGGTGTACAGGGATTCATGTTTAGATCTCATGACCTCAATCCATTTCTCCGACTTTGGTCCCTTAGTAGCTTCTAGGTAGTTTGCTGGATCATCATCTATGACTAACTCACCGTCTTCTTGCATCACAAGGTAACCAAATATTTCAAGCTCAAGGCATTCTCTGCTAGATTCACGAGGTCCTTGTGTTACATGAGGAACTTGAGATTCCACAATAGTTTGTTAGTCTTCTTGTTTCTCCTATACCTCTATTGGTTCAATGTTTTGTTGTTGGTCTCAAACCTCTTTGAGTTATATTTTCCTATCACTTCTTCCTTTGGAAATACATTCCTTTTCTAGGAATGCAACATACATGGAAACGAACACCTTGTTTTCAGTTGGGTTATACAAGTAGTGTCCCTTGGTTTCTTTGGGATATCCAAAAGAAATTATCATATCTAGGGCCATGCTTTTTACAAAACATTTTCCTCACATAATGTCCACATCCCCAAACTTTCATAAATTACATTTTTGGACACTTCCTAGTGCATATCTCATATGGTGTCTTTTGAATAGATTTAGATGGGAAGTGGTTATCTATAAACACTACAGTTTGAAGAGCATTTACCAAAAAGTAAATTGGATGATTTGCAAAACTCATCATTGATCGTACCATATATAGCAATGTGTTATTATTTCTTTCTAATACACCATTGTGTTGTGTTTTCAAAGTGGAGTCCCTTATGATATGATACCACGGGCTCACAAAAGGTCCTAACACTCTTAGCTTCAGTATTCTCCACCTCGATCCGAATGAAGTGCCTTAATAAATTTACCAAGTTGGTTATGTTCTTCACTTGAAATCCATGAACTTTTCAAGGGTTTATGACTTATGTTTCATCAAGTAAACACAACCATACCTATTGAAATTATCAGTGAAGGTTATGAAGTATTGATAACCACCTCTATCATTTATCCTAAAAAGACCACATGCATCAATATGTATGAGTCCTAATAGATCACTTTCCCTCTCACTATTTCAAGTAAAGGGAGTCTTAGTCATCTTCCCAATAAACAAGATTCACATGTCCCTATTGATTCAAAATCAAAAGAGTCTAGATAACCATCTTTATGGAGTCTAGAAATGTGTTTCTTATTTTTGTTCACTAGACAACAATGGAAAAGGTATGTTTGGTTTGAGTTATCGAGTTTTTGTCTTTTGGTATTTATGTTATATGCGCTTGTCTTTGTATCTATCAAGTATACACCATAAGACATTGGAGCACTGCCATAAAGATCTCATCTTTGCTAATAAAACATCAACCATTCTTTATAAGAAATTTGAATTCATTCTTATCCAAACATGATCCAGATATGATGTTCCTATTAATGGTAGGTACATGATAGTAGTTATGTGACTGTATTATAAGTCCACTTGGTAAGGATAACTCATAGGTTCCAACTACAGTTGCAAACACTCTTGCATCATTAGCAATGCGCAGTTCAACCTCACCTTTTTCAAAGGTCTACTTCCTTTTAGATCCTTCACATTGAGAAAATGTGTGATCCACATTAGGTATAAAATACCCAAGATGAAGAATTAGTGAAGTGAATCTCAATTATGCATATACTAAAAGTAGAGAACTCTATCCCTTACTTCCTCTTCCTAGGTTTCCTTAACCCTCTCCTTGTTTTGAGTGCAGAAGACTTGGACTTCAGCTTAGCCTCAGAACACTTCTTGGCCTTGCCTTTGTCCTTAGAATCTTTCTTATTGATCCCCATCATAGGTTTGTCCTTCATCATTTGTTCTTCAACATATATCAAGATATCAAGCAACTCAGACAATAGTTTAGCCATGTTACTCAAATTGTAACACTCAGTGAAATGGCTATATGATTCAGGCAATGTCTACAAAATCATATTCATGGCCAACTCTTGACTTAAAGGAAACCCCAGTCTTTCATGATGTTCCATATGCCCATCATGTTGAGTACATGGCTCTCAATTGGATCTCCCTCTGTAATCTTACATTCAAAAATCACCTTTGATACATTATATTTTTCTTGGTTATAATGTTGATTAAGTAACTCATAGTTACAACTTAAAATAGGGTTTTTGGTGTCTACGACATCATTGGCATGCTTGAAGTAAGCATCCATTTCAACCTTTGGCAGATATGGAGTGGGTTCGACTCACACATGTATGTAAGGAACATAGAGAACACTTCTCAAGGTCCTGAACCAATTATGGAAGTATATCTCATTTAGGTTGTCCTTTATAAGGACTCATTACAACAATTGTGCATTTTCCATTTGATTCTACAAGAAAAATTTGCAATTTGTCAAAACACTTTTTACTTGATTTGATTAGTACATAATTTGATGATGTTTAATAAGGATTTTAATTAATTATCGCAATTGATAGCCCTCACTACCAATTTAGAAGATTGTATCATACAATCTTCTAGTGAGCCAATATCCATATTACATCATATCATGAGTCAGCTTTGGCTGATCGCCTACAACTTGACTATTTAGGTAGGCAAGCTTTACCAATTACATCTAATGAAACTCTTGGATAGATGATGTACAAAACTCTTTGTCACAATCCAACTCTATGCTTAGAAGTAGTTAATATCATTAACATAACCTAATTAAGCATGACCCAAAAGCCAACATAATAGATTATGTACCCTGATTTGGCATATTTACATATCTACCATCACACTTCCACGAGATAGATGACACACCATGTTTTGGTGTAACCTAAGAATAATCGATCAAGACTTTCATATGTCCTACTTATGGAAAGCATCTTAGGCATAATATATATTAATGGAATTGTATTTACAAATAAATGTATGTATCCAATCACCACATACATTTGTACATACCATATACATGTTATATCCCAAAAATGTGAACATGCAATAAAGCATAAGTGATGGTTATGGACATACTATTGTAATTTCTTGGAGGTATAAGGAATAACCACCTCCTAAAGCCTACATAACATGTAGAAACCTATTGATGATGAAGATTTGTTCTTGAACAATTCTAGGTTGCTTGGTTCAACCCTTGATCTGATTAGCTCGCCTTTTGGTCAGTCGGTTGATCAGTTTGATGGTCATCTGGTCTCTGGTCCAACACCTTATGGACCCTCCATCCAGTTGATTGGGCCACCGATCAATCAGTTTGGCTCCTTCTATCGTTTGTCCTCCTCGGTCCTCCAGTCGATCGACTCATCTTCTAAAATAGGTGGCTCTCTTGGGGATGAATGTATCCTTTATTGTAACAAGAAATTAAAACTATTACATGATAAAGAGAAACCTTGAGTTACATTTTAAGGGAGCATGGGAAGGAGAGTAATACTTTACATTTAGAAGACAAGATAGAGGCTCACTATGCAAATCAAGATATAAAGTAGAATAAACAACCACAACTACCCTGCACAAATATCTAGGTTTATTGGCCATAACCATTCTTCACATCCACCACCAAAACCAACTTTTAAGGAAATGCATGTAAATTTCATATATATCATATCATATATTTGTTGGGATCATATGTGGTATCTAATAGGATATGAACATCAATCAAATTTAAGTATAAACATCGTATTCAAGAATTGATTGATGAAAACCAAAATTTGATTGTATCGACTAAATCCTAAACTATAGTAAATTGACGTGGCTCTAATACCACTATAGGGAAATATGGTGACAGAGCAGGAAACAAAAACAAAATTTAACTTCCATACTCCCCTTTAGATAGTAGATTGAATAAAAAACTATGTAATGTGAAGGATGGTTAGTGAGGTTATACCTGGTCCTGGAATAAGTCCAACGACTACACCCTCATAGTAGTGTGCACCTTTCTTCATGTTGCACCTGGACAACATCAATAGTAGTTCCTAATTGACCTTGTCCTCCTAGTGGTAGGCAACAACCTCCTCGCTTGTATAGTAGCCCACATGGACCACCATGATCTGTTGTCATTCTAGATGAACAGTCAGGAAGGAATTGTCCCCTTCTAGTTTGTGTACTTGTACCAACTTGCTCTACCAAAGTTCTCCCTTATTAACCCTCCTTTTACCGGGTAAGACTTGTTCGGGTTCTCTCGGTTACCTCAACCATAAATAAAACAATTTTCAGAGCTAATTGACATGTTTAAGTAGCCCTATAACCCTTTATTTATATGAGGCTAAGGGTCATGGTTCCCAATCTGAGCGGGAGTCAAAGTGTGATAAAGTGTGTTATTACATTATTTATTTTCTCTCATTTTAAAATTTAATTATAATGGTAATCACTCAAATTTTTTACCTAAATACTTTCAATCACCTCACCCTACTAATTTTACCCTATGGACAAACAAATAATGCAAACCCTATTAGAACATTAGGGTCAATCATGTGTATTAAGTGCCTAGACAATTACTGTTGATCAACATTCGAATTTGAAACTCAATTTGCAACCATATTTAGATAACATCATCATAAACTCCATCTAAAATTTATTCAATTGAATGTACCAATTTGGAGATATGAAGATTCCGAATTGCAAGCATAATTTTGATCTATTATTAGCCCTAAACCTAAGTCAGTCGATTAAATGACTTAGGTGTGACATATAAAGTCACATAGACAATTTTAATCTTAGGTACGAGCCTTTAATCATAGCCAAGTTAATCTCATCATCTGATAATGATCCAGTGGGGAGTCTTCATCTCCTACCTCCTGCAAGACCTGGTTTTTGCTCCAACAGGACAAACAACAAACTCTGACTCCCGTAAACCTAATCCTACCACCTCCTTGCCACTTCCTCAAGATATTTCTTCTCCTCTCATGAAACCGCAGAGAGTCGAAGTTAGGGCTTCTTCAAACACACCCACACACCTATTTAAGGCCACTACTAGCTCCACCAACTTCCCTTTAGTCATCCTCACACTTCAATTACACCTGAGCCTGCCTCAACCTCTCCAACCTCTAAACTCCTTCACCTTCACCTATCTTGAATCCTTGCTCACTCCAGTGGTCACAACTATACAATTATCGGTTCCCTCACCACCATGGGACCTCGACATCAAGGTCCCAACTTCCATCTGGGCTTGTAGAGGCACAAAGAGTAGACTTGACTAAAATCATAATTGAAGCTCAGAATCTTCCTCGCTGGCGAGACCAGAGCATCCTCACATTTCAGAAAGGACAACATGACATCACTAGATCGCTTGCCAAGCCCTGTGACCCATCAATCCAATAGGGGGGGAGGTAAAACTCGCATTTCTATTTCCATGCTTCTTTGCCTATTTTGGTTACAAACTAAAACTCATTTGGGATATGAAGACATTCCTAGGTTCATTGACCTTGAAACGGCCTCAAGAGGTCAACCAAGCCCTCAACATAAACCCAAAAGCATCCTCCCTACCTCAAACCATCACCCCCATTGTCTTGTACATGATTCTACCATAGGGCAAGTAGCAGAAGAATTAAGCTAATGAAACCCCTAATCTAACCATGCCATGTCACGCCTAATTATCATATCCCCCAGGGTTTTTGGATATTTTTGAACCCCCCTCTCGACCCTCTTATACAAAGATGGCTCGTGGGTTAGGACATGGACCCATAGAGCTATATCCCTCATGTGATCTGGGAGGTGTAGCCGAAATCCTTCTTTTATTTTCCATTTTGGTCTTCAACCTTTTTTTATTGGTGCATTTTATAAAATCAACAATAAATACCCCAAGTAGCTAAAAATATCCATAACATATCCACGTTCTCATAAAAATGAGTAGAATCAATATAAAATATCATATATACCTAAAACCAATCCTATAACTAGTAACCTATTGTGGGACCTTATATGATAATATTTAGATTAACAGAAACTGAATATGAAACAAATATTTTTACTTATGAAACCATGAGAAATAAAGTATAGCTCTGAGTCCTTGGAATCTAAAATCCTCATTGGGTGAGCAATAATAGACTTACCCCCCCCCCCAATACCATATGATGACCCATCTCTCTCTTCCTCTATTAATTTTGGTGATTAAGGGAAATTAATCATCCAAAATAAACGATCTACACTCAAAACTCTAAAATAAGGATTCTCCCACTAATACCCTGATCTGAGCCTAATTTACTATATGATGACCCAAAGTGAGTCAAACCCCTAACGTGAAGTGTTACAGACACATAATGACACTAGGTCTTTATTTACCTTTCAGGGTGATCCATTCATTTTATTCTCTAAATTCCTTGGAAATCAAGATCTGAAACATTTGGTACATGGATATAAGTATAAGACTAGTTTTTTGGATGGAAATAAATATGAAGTACTTTCTTGGATTATTTTTAGAATCTTTCTTCAATGTATGTATATGTATTTTGCTCTTTTTCCTTGAAACTAAGAACATTAAGAAAGAGAATGAAATGTAGCTACTGATGATTCTTATTAATATTCCTAGATGAGAAGGGAAGTATTAATGTTGACTAGAACCTCCCCAAAGTACATGGTACATGGGCAGATCCCTAGAGTCCATGATGTAAGGGAAATGGGCCCTAACAATATATGTGCTTATGTGCTAAAGTCATCATAGTAATGCATCTTCATTGAAATAAGTTAATAATGTGGGTTTACCTAATTTTTCACCTTAACTGATGTTTCCTTTTACTTTTGTTCTATCTCTTAAATTAAATCAGGTATGCAAGAATAGTACATATGTATCTTTCAAACCACGTACATAATATTATGTCAATTTGATAGTTTCTCATATTTTTTAGGTGCAAAGAACTCTTTAATGCAACAGAAGTGCCTGAAGGGAATAATAATTCTCATTATAGGATCTAGAGTAGATGATGCTTACCTCCATTTCATAAGTTAGTAACTTTTCCACTCCTTAAATGATGTGTAGGATGGACCATGTCCTATGTACTTTATAATTCATATAGTCAATCTTTCTTCCATGAAAATAACGTAAACATGACTACATATATCTTTATGGATGATATTTTGTGTGGATATATTCTGATGTTGTGGACATGATCTGGCTTTTGTGTATACTAGATGATAATCACAATTCCTTGTATTTTCCCTCTTAACATCTTATTGATATGAGTGCACATATATTAATGGAATTTCAACATGGAAAGTCTGTGGAAATTAGGGTCATCACACAAAGGGTATGGAAATTTAGAAGTTTTTGCATCATGTGAGCGGTAAAATGATCATGTCACAGGTGAACTGATCATTTGGCATGTTAATCAACCGATTCAACCCTTGAACTGGTCGTTTCATCATGTTTTGCAATTTCAATTGTATTGACAATTACTATCCAATTATTGCATAACATGATGTCTTTACTTATCCTTGATCCAATTAAGTTGACCAATGAACTGGGCAATTCATCATTACAACTAATTGTTTGACTAACCTTGAGTTGATTAGTTCACTAGGTGAACTTGTTGGTTCATGCCCTGGTTCATCTACTATTCTACCAAAGCAATTTCAATCAACTTGGCACTCCAACTGATCAGTTGAACTCTTGAACCGGCTAGTTTGGAGTCCAGACAGTCAATTATTTCTTAAATTAAATACCTAAACACTTTAGTAGTTAAATTTATAATCCTTGAATAAAATCCTATTACAAATGTATCCTATGTGTGTGACCCCATAGGTTCCAAGTTACATTGGAAATTAATGTCCATAATTGATTTATGGCATTACAAGAAATGAGAAGAGTCTTGCAACACATAATTTCTACCCAAGTAATTGGAAGGTTGGAGAACAACTTTAACCTACAATCTATTATTGGTGTTATAGAGTTTGTATAGTTCCTTTGTCACTGATATCTAGATTGGACTAGAGGCTTGGAGTTGCTATCCTCTTCATTGTTCAATCCATGTTTCTTGAACTAGAGAAGACTATCTAAGATATTTGTATGATCAATATCAAATACTGACTCATATATAAGATCAATTCCCATCTACAGATACTCCCTCTCATATCTCTCTATTTTTAAGATATTACCTCCCATTTCTATTCTATATAGGTTAGGAATGAGTCACTCTATTTAGATTCCTAAGGATTGTCTAATTCTTAATTAAGGAATATTAGGGTATCCTCCACAAATAATAACACTAAGATCATGAAGAATTATGAAGAGAAATTATGGAATATATACTTAAAAAAGAAAAAAAATATATAATTTACTTCATCTAATTTTTAGAATGCCTCCAAACATAGGTGTCTCCAAGGCCTTAGATTAGTCATCCACCCATAAGAGAAAAGAACATGAAACTACTGAACTTGATTTTGAGAAAATGGCCTAGGGTAGGCAGGAAGAATAGAAGAAAATCTATTTAGACTTTATGGAGAATTTTTCCCAAAAGGGAACCTCTGAACCTAGTTCTTCTAAGGAGTAACCTGATTGATTTCATCAAACTGAACCTTGATACCTTTTGGGGTTAAGACCAAAATGAGGTTATGGACAAAGATGAGGCATGGGTCTTGGCGATAGAAATGCCTTTCATATTCTAGAGGTACTAGTTGAGAAGAAGGTGAAGTTTTCCACATACCTACTTATGGGATTGGCAATAATATGTTGGTAAAAAATTCATTGGGAATAAGGAAGTAGAGGTTGATACCATTTTAGTGGTAACCTTCAAAACAATCTTTACCCATTGTTGCATGCTCATAGCTGAGAGGAAGAGGAAGGAGAGGTTATACACTAAGCCTAAGCAACCTGATATCTCAGTAGATGATTATACCTGAAAGTTTAGGCTTCTGGAGCATTATGTACCTTTTAAAATGGAGGAACGCCTTATGGAGCACTATATTCACTGCCTAGCTACCAACCTAAAAACTCTAGTTATCACCTCCTATCCCAAGAACTTTGATGAAACCCTAGTTGTGGCCCTTAATCTAGAAAGGGATCAGGGTATGCAGAAACCTTCAGGAATGGGATACCTAGGGTTAACCATTACTAATGAAGATAAGTCTAGGATGTTTCACCCTGGTCATAACAAGGGATCAGGAAAAGGAAGTTTAGGTAAAGGATGATAGAGAAACAACCAGAACCATCAGAAGATAACTCGCCCCAAGTGCAAAACTTGAGAGTGACACCATGGAAGATTATGTCATCATACAAAGCCAGTCTACTACAACTGCAAAAAGGAGTTCCACTTCATTCCCAAGTTTCATACTCCAACTATCTTTGGCAACCCTCCAGTAGGTGTTCCACCTCCTCAAGGACACCACAATGCTAGAGTGTTTGTCGTGACTCCAGAAGAGGCTAAGGAAAACCTAAATCAACTGGTTGAAGGTAACTTAAATTCCTTTCATTTATCTAATATCATGTTCAATGCCTTCAAATATTCATGACAAAATTATTCTATGTAGGCAATGTATTTCTTAGTGATCATCCTGTTAATGTTTTGTTTGATTTTGGATCTACCAATACCTTCATACCATAAAATATGCAATCTAAGTTACACATTCATATAAGAAATATCGTATATATTCTTGATATGTCAACTCCTAGTGGGAAAATACTCACTACATTACATAAGCATAATTTCCTCCCATAAAATTCAAAAAACTCATGATATTCCCTTCAAATTCATCCTCTTGACTATGAAAGATTTTATACTTGTCATGGATTGGCTATACAAGTATTACACACACATTTACTATAGGCAGAAGAGGTAGTCCTCTTTCAGCCTTATTCTAATCTTGTGGTGATCCCTAGTGAAAGTAAGTATTGTAATAGTGTATGTATATATATATATATATATATATATATATATATATATATTAGATCTTTAATAACATATTATAATCTCCTCTATAAAGC
Organism: Alisma plantago-aquatica; assembly: GCA_963693085.1. NCBI lineage: Eukaryota > Viridiplantae > Streptophyta > Magnoliopsida > Alismatales > Alismataceae > Alisma > Alisma plantago-aquatica. Next base: position 373,581,105 of record OY856412.1, read on the forward strand.
TAAAAGCCTTATTTCTAAAGGTTGTAAAATCTTCCTCACATTAGTCTCAGATGCCAGTCCTAGTACCAGACCCATAGAAAGTCTGGATGTGGTGCATGATTTTATTTGAATTATTTCCAAAGGAGCTTCCTAGACTGCCTCCTAATCGAGACATTGAGTTGTCTATAGATCTTCTTCCTAGAACCACCCCAATTTCTAAGGCCCCATATAGGATGGCACCTATTAAGCTTTTAGAGATAAAAAAAATAGTTACAAAGAACTTTGTAACATACTGGATCTCAGACCCTACCCTGGAAGTTGACATTTTGGACTTAGCCAGACAAGGTTGAAGGTTAGACCTAAATAGATGTTTAGTATAACCCCAATGATCAAATGCATGTATAGATCACCTTAATGTAACCTAATGTTCTAACATTAATTTTAGGTTTATAATGGATACATAAAATATGCCACATAACTCATTTTGGTGGTAATATGAAGATAAGAAACTTAATTGGATGAATAATTTCGATAATGGGCCATATTTATATCTCATAAAAAGAAGTCTTAAAAGTTTTAGAAAAACTTCAAATTGAAAATCTACATATCAAAATTAGCAAACATGTCAAATTTCATCTAATTTGAACTACCTTGAAATATTAGGATAAGTTTAGGAGAGAGAAAATGAGTAAAAGGCATAAGTAATGATTTATGTGGCTATATAACTTCAAATTATGTAAAAATTGGCAAATTCATATTCAACACATCAAAGATAACTTGTGGATGAAGTTTGGTCCAATTTGGATGTTGTATGTGCAAGTTATACAATTTTAGGTACATTCTGGACTTTTCTGCAATTTACCCAATTGGGAGGTATTATTTTCAAATTATCATATGGATTATAATGCTTATATATTCCCTTACTATGCTATAGTTTTTGAACCATGGGGAACCTAGTTGCACCTTGGTTTGAAGGTGTTTCATTCCAAGGGCATTTTAGGGACTACTCTCTTTGTAAATGAGCTTATCTTTAGATGGTATCAATCAATGGGGTTATTTATTTGATTGGAGGTTGGTTGGTATGGTCTATAAGTTTCCATAAAATGACATTTGATATTCAAGAAGCCTCTATGAGCTTTCCTCTGGCACGGCCATGAAATCCCTAGACTAAGAACACACGAAAAGCTCCATGGACACCTCATGCTTGACTTCTTCCTATCCATAAATGTTTGCATGTCCATAGGCACCCTTAGCATTGGACACATGAAAAGTAACTTGAAAACTCGTGCTTGACTTCTTCCTTATCTATAAAGGCTTTCATGTCCATGGACACCCTTATACATGACGCATGGAAAGTCTCATAGACACCTCATACTTAACCTCTTTCTTTATATATCCATATCTACCCCTTCCCAAATCCCAATTCAAAAACTGCTGCTCTACTTTATTTCCTCTACCTTATAGCTTCATTCCTACTCTTTGTTTCCACGAAGGTGCTGTCCCAAGGCAAAATAAGGTGCCTACCTTGGTGAAGAAGGCTCCTAGGGTTCAAAATTTCTCTATTTAGGATTTCTTAAGCTCCTGCTTGGTGATTTTGACCAAAACTAGTAAGTATCCTCCTTTCCTTACCTATTTTCATGTTGATAGTCTTCCTTCCACCTTCCTCCAGGTCGGAACCATGGTCTTCCATGGTGTAACCCCACCTAGAACCCATAAACACTTCATCTCCATGTTCTTTTGTTAGGGTTTTACACCTCTAAAGTGGAGAAGGTGCTTCTTGCTTGAGATAGGAGCCTTGTTGGAGAAACCAGCCTCTCTAAGATTGGACACCTTACTTATTGGACATGTACACCTTCCCTAGAGGTTCTTTGGAGGCCTAGGCTTGGATCTAGGACTGACTTGGATTGTTTAGACTCTTCCCTGCATGGACGACCTCTTTGATCAGCTTCACACTGCTAAGGTTTTCTCCAAAATTGACCTTTGCTCTGGCAATCATCAGCTCAAATTCAAAGATTCTTATAATTCAAAAATTTCTTTCCAAACTTGTTATGGCCATAAAAATTTCTAGAGATACCATTTGGCTTAACCAACACACTTGGCATATTCATAAGCATGATGAACAAAGTCTTTCAACCCTATCTTGAGGAGTTTGTGGTCATTTTCATTAATGATATTATGATCTATTTTGATTCTATGGAGAATCACCATGAGAACTTGAAGGTAGTCCTTGAAGTCCCTTTAGCTCAGAAGATTTTTGGGAAACTATCAAAATGTGAATTATGGATTGATAAAGTCATGTTCCTTCGTCATGTTATTTCTGGGGATAATATATTTGTTGATCCTACAAAAGTGTGATCTATTCTTGATTGTCAACCTCCTCAGAATGCTTTTGAGATCTGGAGTTTCTTGGGTCTACCCAGATATTATAGTTGCTTCATCCATAATTTCTCTAAATTTGCACTTCCTCTTAAGCTTGCTCAGAAGGATGAACATTTCATATGGTTAGCTTCTTGTGAGTCTAGTTTGTAGGAGCTAAAGTAGCTACTAACATCAGCGCCTGTTCTGGTTTTACCTTTTGGCAATGAGGGATTTGTAATCTTCATTGATGCTTTGATAAATGTTTTTGGTTGTTTCTTACAGCAGAACAGGACGGTCGTAACTTTTGCATCCAGACAACTAAAACCAAATGAAATTAATTATCCCACACATAATTTGGAATTGGCTATAATGATTCATGCTCTCTAAATCTTGAGGCACTACCTATATGGGGCAACTTTTGAAGTCTTCACCAGTCAAAAAATCTAAAGTACATCCTAAACAAAAAAGACTTGAATCTACATCAACAACGATTGATAGAGTATCTAAAAAACTACAGTTTGACCATTGCCTACCATATGGGTAAGGCAAATGTAGTCACTGATGCCTAAGTAGAAAAAAGGTTGTATGTGAATCTATATAGATTCTCGAGTGGAGGAACATGAAGGATCTGGTGGATTGGAAGCCACAGTTTCTACATGATCATGTCCATACCAACAATATTTCTATATTTTTGGTCTATAGTCTAAACTTCTTGAGGCACAAAAGGCTAGTCTTGATCTTGAAGAGATATTTTCTCTCCCAACCAAACCTAAACCACACTTGTATGTGGGACTCGATGGTGATCTTAAATATAAGAACTGTATGTGGGTTCCTGAGCAGTCAAAAATAAAGACAAAGATTCTCCATGAAGCACATGGGTCAAAGTACATAGTTCATCCCAACACAACCAACATGTAGAAAGACTTGCAATGACTTTTCTGTTGGAGGGACATGAAGCGTGATATTGTTGAATATACGTCTAGATGTATGACGTGCCAAAGAATCAAGGTAGATCACTAGAGACCCGGTGGCCTACTACAACCCCTTGAAATACTGAAATCAAAATGGCAACACATCACAATGGATTTTTTGGTGGATCTACCCAGGATCAGAAAAGGATATAATCCTACATGGGTTATAGTGGACCGTCTCACAAAATTAGCTCACTTCCTTCTTGTGAACATGGCATCAAAAGTTTCTGAGCTTCCCAACCTCTATATACATGAGATAATACCTCTACAAGGAGTTATAGAGTCCATTTTTTCAGACATGGATCAAAAGTTCACTTTCAAGCTACAAAAATAGGTTCAACAGAAACTGGGTATTAAACTGAACTTCAACACCTCATCATCCTTAGATCAATGGCCAGTCTGAGTGTACAATGCAAATTCTGGAGGATTTTCTTTGGGATTTTGTTCTTGATTGGGAAGGCTCGTGTGACCGTCAATTGCATTTAGCTGAGTTTCGATATAAGCCTTCATATGAAGCCCTTTATGGCATACCATGTGGATCTTTGTTACATTGGGATGCCATCAGGGAGCACACCTTGATGAAATCTGAGGAGGTGCAACTTTAGAAAGATAAGGTTGCACTAATAAGGCAGAAGATACAAAATAGGTTGAAGTCTTATGTAGAAGCTCACGGGAATGAACGCTAGTTCAAATAAGGTCATCACGTCTTTCTGAAGATCAAGCCCATATGTGTCTTGGACAAGAACAAAGGGAAGCTATGTCCTTGCTTTGGAGGACCCTTTGGTATCTTGGAAAGGGTTGGTGAATGCATATATCATCTTGCTCTTCCACCTCAGTATAATACAATGCATAATTCATTTCGTGTATCTATATGAAGCCTTATGTCAAAGATCCAAGTCACATTCTGAACCATGATCCTCTAGAGATGAAAGATGATCTATCTCATGATGAATCCCCATTTAGAATACTTGATTCTAAGACAAAGGAGGCTCATAGTAATCTAGACATAGATATGGCAAAAGTTCTCTAGAGCCACAATGGACAGATTGACACCATCTGGGAGCTCAAGCCCAAATTTAGTAGAATTACCCACATCTCATCCAGGTTGCTTGATTTTTTAGGACAAATTCTTCAAAAGGAAGGGAAATGTTGAGTTTTTACATTATTTATTTTCTCTCTCTTGAAAATTTTACGATTATGGTTATCATTCAAATTTATTTCACATATACTTTCAATCTCCCCACTCTACTGATTTGACGATATGGATAAACAAATAATGCAAACCCTAAAAGAACATTAGGTTGAATCATGTATTTTAAAGTGCCTTATCAATTACTATTGATCAAAATTTTATTTGAAACTCAATTTTCTACCCTAGTTAGATAGCATCATCATAAAACTCCAACTAAAATTTCATTTCAGTTGGATGAACCAATTGGGAGATATGAAGATTTCAATTTGCAAGCATAATTTTGATCTATTAAAATACCTAGACCTAATTAGTCAATGAAATGGCTTTGGCATGACATATAAATGCCACACGACCCATTTTATGAATCAATGCATGCCTTTAATCATTGATGAGTTAATCTCAGCTGCCAATAATGATCTAATTAAGCAGAATTTGTCTCCTACCTCGTATAAGATCTAGATTTCATTCGAAAAAGATGAACAACAAACTCCGACCCCCGTGCACCTAATGCAACCACCTCCTCGCCACTTCCTCAAGATATTTTCTCTCGTCTTGTGAAATCGAGCCCAAAACCCCTTCCATGTCTTCCCCCATGCTTGAATCAAGGAGAATGAACTCCCACATCTTGACCGGTCTCACCTCAGGGCGCGCCCAAGTTAGGGCTTCCTCACACACAAACCCACTTACCTATTTAAAGCCACCACTAGATCCACCAATTTCCCTTTAGCCATCCTCACACTTTATTTGCACCTGAGCCCACCTCAACCTCTCGAACCTTGAACCTCCTCCACCTCTGACTAGAAAGCCTTGCATTGTACCAGGGTTAGAACCATCCAATTAATAATGTCAACACCACCATGGGACCTCAGCATCAAGGTCCCAATTTCCATCTTTTCTCATAGAGGCATGGAGAGAAGAGTCCATTAACACCTCCATTGAAGCTCAAAAGCTTCGTCTCTAGAGAGACCAGAGCATCGTCGTGCTTTGGAAAGGACAATATAACATCATTGGGTTGCTTACAAAGCCCTGTGATCCCTCAATCCAACCTTAGGGGTGGTAAAACTCTCATTTTTATTTCCATGATTCTCTATAAGTTTTGATCATAAACTAAAACCAAGTTGGGCTCCGGAGACCTTCCTAGGTTTGTTGACCTTGATGTGGCCTCATGAAGTCAACCAATATCTCAACATAAAACCAGAAGCCTCATTCTGACGTCAAGCCATCACCCCCTTCGTCCTTCGCACGCTACTCCTGTAAGGCCCCTAAACTTGCTTAATGAGTTGAATAAGCTAAATTACCATAATTTAATGCTTATAACCCTCATATAACCTTATGATATGGTTTTAAATCATAATACAAGCTTAATTTTTCAATTTGGCCCAATTTGAACACTGTTTGAGTAAGTTTTGCAATTTTCTTTACATTTTGGACTTTTCTGCAATTTACCCAATTGATGGGTTTTCTTTGCAATTTGTCACATAAATTATGTTCCTTAGATGTTATATTATCATTATTGAGTATTTTTAGCCATGGGGATCCTATTTGAGCCATGGTTTGAAGGTGTTTTCCTCAAGGGTATATTAGGGTTTACCCCTTCATGGATGAGCTACCTTTAGTAGCTATCAACTAATGAATTATTTGATTGGCTGGGAAATTCGACAAAGGAAATCTAAGAAGGTCTATACAGATAGTGGGGGAGCTTCTTGTGTGTTTTATTGTATATTGATAATAATTTAAGGCCATGGACACTTGGATAGATACAAGAACTTCAACTTTTTCTTTTTCTTTATCTTAAAGTGTCATATACGTATCCCCAAGCAACAAAATGAGCTATTTTCTCTCCACCACTTCTCTCCTTCTCCCAACCTCATTCTACCTCCGTACTACTTCGATTTGTTTTGTCCAAGTATGAATAAAGTGGGGACCTTCTTGGTAAAATGATCTTGGGTTGCAATTGACTTCCTTATAGGGTTTAAAAAACTTCCTTCTAGTGATCTTGACCTAAAAGAGTAAGAATTCCCTTCTTTTCTCTATGTATTTCTTTGTTATCCTTCCTCCTACCTTTCTCCATGTTGGAACATTCTGTTCCATGGTATAATTTTCACTAACGCTCTAAAACCCTACCTTTGTTGCTCCTTATGCTTAGGGCTTGCTCATTTGATGAAGAAAGGTGCTAGATGGATGAGTTCACAGCTTATGACTGGATTTTCAACCCTACCTTCTCTAGTTTTCTTATGAGTGGGGGTTTGTGTTATCATTATAGGAAAGTTTTATAACTTTCTCCACGTTTATTGCTCACCATAAGCTTTCTAGATCATGTTCTTGCTTGAAAATGATGATCCATGCACTAAAAAGCTATGCTTGACTTGGATTTCGATTTTTATAATGTTCCCTACTCTGATTTCAGTTCTAGATGAACCTGTGATCATGTGTACCTTATTTCTAAGGTATAATATGACTTCTATCAGGTTGGTTTGACAACCTATGGTGCTAAGCACCAATCAACCAATGGTCAATTTTAGGGTTTAAAGTTGATTTCATCTATAAACCCATGACCCGATGATGGTACTATTGCAACAACCCTATGGTGTTGTCTTCATGACAACTGATGGTCGAGATCAAAGGTTTCAGATTATGGTGACAGCCTATGGTCACCCCCTTACGTCAGGTTTTGGATTAATTAGAAGTTTATTGATCAACTATTAAGTACCCTAATAATGTTATCAATCAATGATGATGTTAGCTTAATATTTGATGTTAATTAATGAATTTAGTGTTGATCTAGCAACCTATGGTGACTTAATTGTCACTAATGATTGTAGATCAGCTCTCCACAACCTATGGTGAGTTAATCATATAGTTGTAATATCAATTAAGCCTTAGACCAATGGTTTCTTGGGTCACTTGATACAATGGTCGGGCCTATACAAAAATTGATGGTTTTTACATATGAACTTGACCCAATGGTCAAGATATAATGTTTATTCCTACATAAAGTAGAATGATGGATAATGTAATATTTTGGTCCTAATAATGTGATTTATAGGGTTTCCTTTATATGATCAACTTAAGGAGCATACTTGTTGACAATGGATGGCTTGTTTTAAATGAATAGTCAATTGTGGGTTTTACCCTACTGTCAATGGAACTTTTAGTGTTGTTAATCAAGGGATGTCTAGGGTTAGATGGTGACTCTTTCTATAGAACAAATCAAGGACTTCATAGGTGGTTTATGCAAGGTGTTTACTTATGTAAACAACAAATGGTCTTACCTTTTAAACATCCAATGGTTCTGGGTGACATTGTGGTATGGTGATATGGGTTGAATGATTATGGGAAAAATGGAGGGTTACCCTTAATAAGGTAGTCTTACCTATTCACTCTTATGAATAGAAGGGATGATAACCACATTTTTTGATATGTAACCCTAATGAGGTATAGCTTGTTATACCAAGCTTTTATATAACTAAATGATGGTAATTGGATATGAATAGTCCTTGAATGACTAATACAATCATGGAGTATTGTCTTATCGTTTTTTAAACCCTAGTATGCTATAACTCGATGGTTACACCTAGATTTATGTGTGGGTTCATACTTGAGAATAGTATGGAATGTGATGGTGATGCTTGACCTTATGTATCCATGATCCAATGGGGATGTCATGAGTTTGGGTTTGGGTATAAGTGATGAATATTCATGTTTAACATTCGTATATGATGGAATGATGGTGGATTAACCTCCTTAATATGATTATAACCTTAATATGTTAATTGGTGGTTATCATAGACACATGGTTGATACTTTCTTATGCTAAACATGTGCATTATGAATATGATGAGGGTTTTATCATATCTAGATTCCTTGCATGTTGATCTAATAAATGAATGTTCTTAATGGTAATATAGCCCTGCTATGATTGTTTATGAGTATCTCCTATCTCATTAATGCAATATTGTGTTGATCTAGTGTATTACATGTAAGTAATGTTGTTGAGCCTTGTTATAAGGCATGCAAAGATAATGATGCTCTTGCAGGGAATAGTATGATGGTCTTAATGACATTTGGGCATGGTTAAGCCCTGCATGAGGTGTAATCCTCTTGTGTTGTTAAGGATTGATACCCTGTGATATTATGAGAAGGATTTATATCCTATGATAGTATGATGGTATTAATGACCTATGGGCATGGGTGAGCCCTGAATGAGGTGTCATCCTCTTGTGTTGATAAGGGTTGATACCCTGTGATATTGTGAAAAGGATTTGTATCTTGTGATAGTATGATGACTAGTGTAGTCTCATGAATGGAAAGTGAATAGTACCAGATGATGATGAGATGAGAAATTATGTTTCATATGTTTTATATCTTTTCAAGTTTTGTTATTTATATGCTTGCTAGAAGTGAATTCGGGTTTGTATGTCCACTTGTTTGATGCAACCTTAATTCTCCCAATTGGCATAACTAATCAAGTGCAACTCTAATCATGTAGTGCCATGTGCCATAGAGCCATCTTTGGTGTCAGAACTTGCTGGATGGTGAAATGAGTATTCCTAAGGGAAACTCGAAGCGCATACTATTGAGTATGTGGGGGTGGTAGGTTGAGGATATATCCTTGTCATCCACAATGCAGATTGTGGAGGTTGGCTATGGTCATACCTCATACATCTAATGTGATTGAGAATGGCTACAGTCGTGTCTCGGTGATTATAACATGATGTGATTAGAGGACAACTGTGGTTGTACCTCAATGATTGGGTTTGAATACCGTAGACTCTAGCACCATGACATGTACCATGGTGGGCTAGTTATAGGACAATATGTCACTGTGGTGGCAACTTTGAATGATATGTCACTGCCTTTTACTCGTATTGACCGAGGGGAAGAGATCTTAGGATACTGACACTCCTAGATCTTATAAGAAATGAAATAGCCCTTTGCAGGGGTCAGTTGGAATTTGAATGGTATGATTCAATTTCCACAGGGCATAATAAAAGATGTAAGACAGCCGTGTAGCATATCTATTTAGGGTTATACACAATGCTTCACATTGGATGATAATTCTTGTTTGCTTTCTTTTCATTGAGATCATGTATATTACAATAAGAGATAACAGATATGCTTATGTTGTAGTTATTCTCATGTTCTAAACATCCTTATGTTGACAAATATACTGACACTAATGGTTAAGATGATGTTGTCAGTTATGTTTAGCATGCTAGCCATGCCTTTGTAACTAGAGATGCATATACTGCTAATCATGCTTGTCCAGATAGTTGTGCTTATATTGTTAGCTATTTTTATGATGTTGATATGTTCAACCTATTAGACATGATAATGTTGTTAGCTATGCTTATGTGGCTAGATGTATTCATAATGATAGAGATTCCATGTTACTAGACTTGCTCATGATGCTAGATATGCATATGCTACTTAATTCCTTATATTGTCAATTAGATAAAGGATGATAGTCTAGCTAATGATGATAGTTATTATCTTCTCATTTATGTATTTTGTTAATCATCAGTGTTGTTGAGCTTATTTGTTATATCTGATTAAATTGCTTAACTATTTAATTACTTAAAAATGTTGTAATCAATAAAGGTTGTTGGAGGTTATATCTCTTGCTGGGACATGGGTCTCACCCTTGTGGTTTGACACATCTTTTTAGGTAAGTGGAAGTGACGAAAACAAATGTATGGCATCAAAGAGGAGCTATAGTAATGAATCTTCGAGAAAGTTGATTTGATGTTTAATGTGTCTTAGAGTCATCCATGTGCTCTCGGGTCCGGGAAGGAAAAGTTTGTATATGGTGTTTCAAACAAATCGAAATTTTGTTAGCATGTTAATGTTTGTTGTGTGGCATATACAAATGTTGTTCTCCTGTGTATATATGTTGTGTCTAAGGTGATAGAACAATTCATATCAAATTATTGGCATACTATGGATTAGTGTTTAGAAAAGCGCTATTCGGTGTACGGGCGGACGGGGCACTGAATAGAGTATATGCGGTATGCGGGAGTATATGCGGGAGTATATGCGGTTTTAGATTTTTTTAATAAATTAATATATCTATGTATATTTATATATCAGTCATATAGAATTATATATCACATTGAACAATTACATACAAGAAACATAGAATGATTAATTAGAAGAAAGGGAGCAGCAATATAATATAAATATTTAATTAGAAACAACAAAAATATCATACACATTTCATTTCTTCAAGTCCATGTATGTGTGTTTGGAAAAACGGTGATTAAGCGGACGCATAAGCGGGTAATCGGCCGCATAATTGGGCCTGGACCGATTATTGGTCTGCTTTGACATATGCGGTGCGGTCCCCTATCCGAACCGCTTAAGCGGCCGCATATGCGGCCACAAGGACGGATTTCCTGAACACTGCTATGGATATAAGAAAAATGTTGGGCTCTTATGTAAATGTTTTTGAGCGGGTGCTGACGTTGAAATCAATTTTAATTTACCCATATTTTTGTGTATGTGTTAATTAGTGATCGATTGTGCTTTATGTTTTGAGTAATCTCATTTTGTGTAACAGGTTCTCACGACTACCATGGTGTGAGAAACAAAACAATCAAGCAAAAAAAATCCATAATGTAACCATGCCCTATCACGCCTGATTATCATATCCCCAAGGGCTTTGGTGTGTTTTTGACCTCCCTACTCGACCCTCTTAGACAAGGCCGACTCATGGGTTAGGACAATGATGTACAAAGCCAGATCCCTCCTCTGATCCTTGAGGCCTAACCGAAAATGTTATTTTTGAAATTTTCCTTTTTGGTATTCAACCTTTTTTTCTGATTTGTGTAGTTTGTAATATCAACATAACTAGCTCCAGTAGCCAAAAAATATACATAAATCATCCACTTTCTCAAACAAAGATTAGAATCTATATAAAATATCATCTACACCTAAGACCAATCCCATAACTAGAAACCTATTATGAAACCTTATTTGATACTCTTTAGATAAATAGAAACTGAATATGAAATAAATATATGTACTTCTGAAACCATGAGACATAAAATATAGTTTGGAGTCCTTGGAATTTGAAATCCTAAGTGGGAGCTCAATGATAGACTCAATCCTCCATAAATACCACATGAGTGACCCACCTCTCTCTCCCTCCATTAATTATGGTGATTAATGGTAAGTAATCATCTAAAATATATGATCTAATAAGGATGCTCCCTCTAATACCCAGATTTGAGCCTAAGTAACTGGACGATGACCCTAAGTGAGTCAATACCTAACATGAAGCGTTATGAACACATAATGACACTAGGTCTTTATCTTCCTTTCATGGTGATCCAATCATTTTATTCTCTAGACCCTTGGAAGTCAAGATCTGATACATCAGATATATGGATATATAAGTATAAGACTAGTTTTTGGATGGAAATAAATGTGATGTGCTTCCTTGGACTATTTGTTGCTTGGATGAATGTATATGTATTCTACTCTTTCACCTTAAAACTAAGAACATTAAGAGAATGAAATGTAGTTACTGGTGGTGCTCATTAATCTCCCTAAATGAGAGGGAAAGTATTAATGTTGACTAGCACCTCTTTAGAGTACATGGTACATAGGGAAATCCCTAGAGTACATAGTACACGAGGAATATGTACAACAATATATGTGATTATGTGCTAAGTCTACCATAGTAATGCATCTTCATTGAAATAAGATTATTAATGTGGGTTTACCTGACTTTCCACCTTATATAATGTTTCCTTTTACTTTCTTCTTTTTCTACAATGAAATCAAGCATGCAAGCATAATACATATGTATCATTCCAACCACGTACATAACATTATGTTTTTTCGACTATGTCACAAATTTACTAGGTGCAAAGAACTCTTAAATGCATCAAAAGTACCTTAAGGCAGTAATTATTCTCATTGGAGGATCTAGAGTAGATGATGCTTATCTCCATTTCTTTAGTTTGTTAGTATTCCATTTCTTAGTTGATGTATAGGGTGCACTATGCCCTATGTACTTTCTATTTCTTATAGTTAGTATTTCTTCCATGCAAATAATGTGAACATGACTATCTATCTCTTTATGGATGGTGTTTTGTATGGAAATATTATGATGTTGTGGATGTGATCCAACTTCTATTTATTCTCGATTATAACCTCAATTACTTTTATTTTCCCTCTTGATATCGTATTGATATGAGTGCATGCATATCAGTAGAATGTCAACATGGAAAGTATGCAGGAATTGGGGTCGTCACACAAAGGGTAAGAAATTTGACAAATTCTTGCATGCTGTGAGTAGAAAAATGATCAGTTCACAAGTGAACCAATCAATTGGCATGTGAGCCGACCGGTTCAACCCTTGAACTACTCCTTTCATCATGTTTACCAATTGTAATTGTATTGGCAATTAATATCCAATTAGTGCATAACATGATGTCAACAGAAATTCTCAATCAAATTGAATTGACCAATGAACTGGGTGGTTCATCGTATAAACAAATTGTTTGACCAACCTTGAGTCAATCAGTTCACCAGGTGAACTGGTCAGTTCATGCCCTAGTTCATCTAATATTCAACAAATGCAGTTTCAATCAACTTGGTACAACACTTGAACCAAGAGGTTTAGAGTCTAGTCTGTCAATTATTCTTTAAATCGAATACCTGAACACTTTTGTAATCAAGTTAAATATCATTCATGAACAAAATCATATTCCAAGTGTATCCTATGTGTGTGACCCCATAGGTTCCAAGTTACACTAGAAATGAATGTCCATAACTAATTTATGACATTACAAGCATTGAGCAGTATCTAGCAACACATCATTTCTATCAAAGTAATTCGAAAGTTGGAAAACAACATCAACTTACAATATGTGATTAGTGTTATAGTGTTTGTATAGTTCCTATGTCACTAATATATAGATTGTACTAGAGGAATGGAATCATAATCCTGTTCAAGGTTCAATCCATGTTCCTTGAACTAGAGAAGACAATATGAGATATGTGTAAGCTCAATATCATATACTGACTCGCATGTGCATGGACATGTGTTTCGTAGTCTCACTTATGAAGTAGCTAGGATATCATACTCATGTAGGAGGGACAACTACAATCTACATCACTGTGACAATGTGAGTTTTTCCATTATTTAATTTATATTTTCACCTTTATAATGATCATTCATAATCTCTTTTGACTCTTTCATCAAGACGGATACCCAAAATAAAATTCCTTTATCTTCTATTAATTTCATGCACTTTTGGGCACCTTTAATACACCTCTTTGTTCAAATACTTATGTTTGACTAGTTAACTTTATCTTTTGGTCTCCAAACGTGTACACATTATTCTACACTTCATGTTGAAGATATGGTCCAAATTTGAGATCATTTGGACCTTCCCATGATTTTATACAATTTTTCTAAGATTTTATCCTTTTCGTAGTTTTTCTTTGCCTTTTTCTTCCTTTTTCCTTGCTAGGTCCGGCCCATCCCTTGCTTTGGGCGCCACTGGGCAAGGCAGAATGACCCAACAGCCTTGGATCTTAATCCAACAGTTCTCGGGTCACCCCCTACCTTGCACCCAGTATGGCAGGTCTACGGTGGACAAGCCACCATGGTTCCCAACCCAGATCAAGCAAACCTGACCGGTTGCGACTTATGACTCGACTAATCGATCCCACACTCCCTCTCAAAGCTTCTGCATGAATTGGTAAGGTGAAATCACTGCTTGGAGGCCAAGGAAACAAGCCATCCCCATAGGCGCACCGCCCCCTGGTAACCCTAACCCTAGCTCCCTTAGGCTATAAAAGTTGGGCCATCACCCTCGGCGAGGCGCTTAGACCCCAGCCGGCACCTCGCCCCTCCTTATCTCTCCCTCACCTGCGTTTCCCTCCTTCTCCAATCTATGTCCCACCGTAGAGCAAAGCTTGCTCACGGGTGAGTTCTGTTGTTGGGGCGAGCAACATCAACCATCAGATCGGAGCCCACAGTGAGCCCAGTTAAGATCGACGATCACATATCCCTGCGCGAGCCCTCTCCTGCTTCTTCTCCATGAGCACGTGCCTGGGAGCATGGCTTCTCTCCACCGCTGATCTGCCCTATGAAACCACGGTTGACCAACGATCAACGGCCCCGCTTTTTTTGGTAATTCTGCCCTCTCTGCCAAAAATTCCAGAAAATACCCTAAACTTGCAAAAATGATATCTTGAGATCCCTAGCTCCAAATATATCGAATTTATAGTCCATTTTCATCAGAAAAATCAGCCTGATTTAATAAAAATTGTTTAAGAACCTGTTTCATATCTTTGTTATCTATTTTGATTAAAATACCTTTGAATAACCCTCTTGATCATAAAATGAACAACTTTCTTGATTTTATGATCCTAATCTAGTCCGTGATCAAACATGCAATCTTACTCTGATGTTTAGTCTCAAACCTATTTTTATGATCGAGAAACTTGATTAATGGCTTGGATGTTGATTATATAATTAGGGTTAACTAATATGATTCCTGAAAAACACCCAAGTGGATCATTCATTCTTGATATATGCTTGATACTTGATTAAATGTTGAAATATTGATATAATGGATGATCTACCGTAGGGTTGTAATAGGAATGCAAAACCCTAATCTTGCATACATGGTTCTTGCATAATATGATCTTGACCCTCAAAAATATCTTGTTAAATCTAGGATCTACTTGAGACCTTGACCTTTCACTCTTGGACCATTACTCGATTATCATTCCAAAAAGGTACGCTATTATACTACTACTCCTTGGTTGTAATGATGATACTTTTAGGTATCTCTTGAAATATGCTTGGATAGTTATTTGGATGAACTATTGTTCCCTATGAATAATCTTCTGTTTTTCTTCCATATTATATTTTGAGAAACATGAAACCCTAAATCACAATACCCATTATGACTGCCCGTATATTGATGTTGATAATGATGTTGGAAAAGTTGATAATGTTGATATTGAATATAAGCAAAACTCCCTTTTTGGAAGGTGGGATTTTGCACTTTGATCTCCTATCTCATATGGTGAGAAGGAGCTTGGTGACCTCCCCATCGTGTTGGGGTAGTAGTGTCACCTGAACTAATATAAGCATGCTTCTTGAATTACAACATAATGGGAAATTCATAATAAAATTCGTGTTGAATAACATTTTGGTTTTGTAAGATCGTTCGATAATGTTTTGAAACATAAGTCCTGCCAAGCATACTAGTTTTCTTATAAACTGCTTTATTTGTTTTTATATAGCGTACCGTGCAATTACATTGACATTATGTCTTGATTTTCTCGATTTTAGGTAATGCAAGGAACTAGATTCATCTACTCTTTTATCCACTACAATAAAGACTGCTACATCACTTATGGACTCTACATGGGAGCTAATTGTAAAGGGATGTAGTTGTAGGCTAGTTTTTATCTTTTTCTCTTTCCTACTGCCTACGAGCCTTATGTACTAAACATTTTGATTCATTTTAATAAAGAAGGATGTTATTTCATTTTTCCATATTATCTGTGTGTGATTTTCAGGCCACTCAGGGACAGGCACTCTAATCCCTTTAACACTTCCCTTTTGGACAGTGGGATTGGGATTAGGGTAAGAATGGATCTGTGACAGTTGGTACCAGAGACATAACACACTTCATATGCATTAGTGAAATGATGTTCTTAATCGCTGAACTAAGGAAGGCCTAAAATTCACTATGGTGAAAACTGAGGTGTCTAGAAAGAGCACAAAGGGGGTTCTGGCATAATTCCTCCTATCCGTCTTCATGGTGGTTGAGGTTCCTCCTGCTCCACCTGGCCTTAGTTGATCCAGAAATGGATGGAAGGACTTCTTATAACCCTAGAGAGTCTTCTAGCATCTTATCTCTTCTTTAAGGATTACCCAAGCCACCTATTAGAAGGAAGTAGGATGACTCCTCATCTTCTCGTTCTCCTTAAGGTGTCATGACTTGATCTATATACTCTCTCTATTTTGGGTAAATTAAGGACGGGAACAACAAAAATCCGAAAATAAATTGAGAAAACATGTTACAATATTTCCTTGATTTGTCATATCTTTTCTTTGAAAATTAAAAACAAGAAAACTTATATCAGTTGAACTCTTGCAAATGGCCCCAAAAACTAGGAATAACATGGATGGTGAAGGGACCTCTGGTACTAAAGACAAGGGGAAGAAGCCTCGCATGGATGATGATGAAGATGTTGGTTCTGCCAATAAGACCAAGAATATGGGGGAATGAGAACTAAAACAAAAGGCCATTATGGATGCCCTCCATGCCCTAGCTGTTCGTACAACATCCCTTGTACCAACCCATAACCCAAAACCCACCACTATCCAGGATTTTCTGAAACTCAACCCTGAAGCCTTCTATGGGGAAGACAAAGATGATGTCCTAGACAAGGCTGATGCCTGGTTAGTGTCTATGGAAAACACTTTTAGGGTTTTGAGGTGCCCTGAACAAGACAAGGTTGGTTTTGCCACCTACCAGTTGAAGGGATCAGCCAAATTGTGGTGGGAGAATTATATCCGGTCACAGCAGGTCATCCATGTGAATTGGGAAGCCTTCAAACCCATTTTCACCAACTGTTTCCAACCCAAATATGAGAGAAAGGAGAAACAAAAACAATTCCTCACCCTTACCCAAGGAACTAACACAGTGGCTGAATACAGTCGACAATTCTTCATGTTGGAGAGGCATATCACCAACCTTACCGAAGAACAAAAACTGGACTGCTACATTGATGGGCTTTTCCTTACCCTAAAAGATTTTGTATCCTCATCCAAACCCACCAATTTTCAATGCCTATGACCATGCCTTGTCCATGGAGAGAACCCTGGGGATGGGACACGGGAAACCATTACCTACCCTTGCCTATCTAGGCCTAACTGAAGTTGTACCTGCAAAACCTGAACAGAAGGGAAAACCCCATATTGGTGGCAATAAGAACAAGAACCGATATAAGAACTAGAGGAATCCTCCTGTCCAAGGCCAGAACCAGAGTTACAACCGTGGTCCTGCACAAAACCAGAATCATGGCCAAAATAGGGGTCCAAGCAAAATGCCAATTTTCCCCGTCGCCGCAACTGTGGTAATTTCCACCCTGGCCAGTGCAAGTATCCGTCCCCAGTCTACCATTACTACAAATAGGAGGGTCACTTCAGAGACAGCTTCCCCCACCCTCCTCCAGCATTAGCTAGGCAAGGTTAACATAGACATGCTCGTGTCTTTGCGGTGAATGCAGATGAGGCGATGGCCAATGAAAACAAACTCATGCAAGGTACCTTTTAAATTCAAGATTATTTCTAGAACTCTATATCATGATTATCTTGTACATAGTCCTTACACAAAATATATGTATATGTAGGTATGATGCAAATCTCCGACCATTTTTTTGTTACTCTTTTTGACTCTGGGTCAACAAACACTTTCATGGCTAAGAATCTTGCCTTTATGTTGAATCTTGAAACAAGGGATACGTACTTGATGTAACTACCCCAAGTTGGAAGATGAAAGTCTCCTACTATATTGTCGAGAAAGTCCCTCTATCTTATGTTGGATGAAGTTTTGAGTCAGATTTCATAATCTTAGACATGGAAGACTTTGACCTTATTTTAGGGATGGATTGGCTCCATAAAAATCATGCTCTAATCGACTATCGTGCCAAGAAAGTCATTATTTCCAAACCCAATCTCCCTATTCTTGTAATTCCTGGAAGGAAAGATCGAAATCAAAACATTGTCATTTCTCTGATTAAAGCCCAAAACTTGATAGCTAAAGGGTACAAATCATACCTAGAAACTGTAACCATAGTCAACCCTGATATGAGTTCCCTAGAAAACATTGATATAGTGCGAGAGTACCCAAGTGTCTTTCCTGAGGAGCTCCCTGGGCTACCACCAGATCGTGATGTTGAGTTTTCTATTGATTTAGCACCTGGTACCACACTTATTTCTCGGGCACCCTATCGGATGGCTCCTACTGAATTGACTGAGCTGAAAAAGCAGATGAAGGAATTGCTTGACAAGGGTTTCATCCGCCCTAGTACCTCTCCTTGGGGAGCCCCCATTTTATTTGTCAAGAAAAAGGATGGTTCCCTTCTCATGTGTATTGACTATCGTCTAATCAATCAAGATACTGTGAAAAACAAGTATCCGCTGCCCAAAATTGATGACCTTTTTGATCAACTCCGTTCTGCCCTTGTCTTTTAAAAAATTGATCTCCATTCTGGTTACCACCAACTCAAAGTTAAGGATGAAGACATCGCTCAAACCCCCTTTCGAACCCGATACGGGCATTATGAATTCCTTGTCATGCCTTTTGGGTTGACTAATGCCCCTGCTGTGTTTATGAACTTGATGAATAGTGTCTTCCAACCTTTCCTCAATGAGTTTGTAGTGGTCTTCACTGATGACATATTCATATATTCGACTGATGCTGAATCACACTGCATTCACATTCGCAAAGTTCTTGACATCCTCCAATCTCAAAAATTCTATGCAAAATTGTCAAAATGTGAATATTGGATTTTTGAAGTCATGTTCTTGGGCCACATAATTTCTGGTGGGAAAATTTCTGTTGACCCCGCCAAAGTCGCGGTTGTTCTTGAGTGGCAAGCCCCAAAGAATGTTTCAGAGATTCACTGTTTTCCAAGTCTTGCTGGCTATTATCGACATTTTATTCAGAACTTCAGCAGGACTGCCTTGCCTCTCACTAAGCTCACTCGGAAAGGAGAACAGTTTATCTGGTCAAAGGAGTGTGAGTCCGATTTTGAAGAGCTAAAGACAAAGCTGACAATTGCACCTGTCTTGACTCTTCCCTCGGGAAATGATGGGTTCGTCATCTTCACAGACGCATCAAGGTGCGGTCTGGGTTGTGTTCTCATGCTAGAGAGAAAGGTAGTTGCTTATGCCTATCGACAATTGAAGCCAAACGAGGTCAACTACCCAACCCATGACCTCGAGCTTGTCGCAGTAATATATGCTTTGAAAATATGGCGACACTACTTGTATGGTGCCACCTTCGACATCCTCACCGACCACAAGAGTCTGAAATACATCTTGACACAGAAGGATCTCAATCTCAGACAGAGGTGTTGGGTCGAGTACCTTAAAGACTATGACATCACCATTGCCTACCACCCCGGTAAGGCAAATGTGGTGGCCGATGCACTCAGCAGGAAGCAAGCTAAATGTGTTGTTGTATTTACTTCTGAATGGAAGAACATGGAAGTCATGTCACCTTGGCCCCGGAGGCGTATGGGAAACATTCTTAGATTGGCTAGTGTCCATGTAAAACAGGGCCTCCTGTCTGAAATCATGTCAGCACAAAAGAATAGCAAGAGCCTTGATGAAATGACTAAGGTATTAGAGAAGCCCCAAACTCATCTGACAGTCAGCATGGATGGTGGAATCTGATACAAATAACACATATGGGTCCCAGAAGATTCAGTCATGATATAAATGGTGTTACGAGAAGCTCACGAGTGAAAATATACTGTGCATCCTGGATCGACGAAAATGTACAAGGATCTACAAAGTCACTTCTGGTGGAGGAATATGAAGACTGACATTGCTACTTTCATCTCCAAGTGTCTGACCTGCCAACAGATCAAGGCTGAACACCAACGTCCAGGAGGTCTTCTACAACCCCTACCTATCCCCGAGTGGAAATGGGAAAACATCACCATGGATTTCATAGTGGGACTACCCAGGACCAGGAAAGGGAGTGATGCCATTTGGGTTGTAGTTGATCGTCTGACTAAATCAGCCCATTTTATTCCAATCAAGACAACAACCAAGGTTCTTGAGTTAGCAGAACTTTACGTTTGAGAGATAGTCAGGCTGCATGGAATTTGGGTATCTATAGTATCAGATCGTGATGCAAAGTTCACTTCTCACTTGTGGTGACAAATACAGGAAGAACTGGGAACTCAACTGAATTTCAGCATTGCCTATCACCCCCAAACTGACGGACAATTTGAGAGGACAATCCAAGTTCTAGAAGACTTGTTGAGATCATGCGTCCTCAATTGGGGTGGTTTTTGGGACCACTACCTTCCTCTCATTGAGTTTGCCTACAACAATAGCTACCAATCCAGTATAGGCATGCCTCTCTATAAAGCTCTATATGGAAGACCGTGTAGATCTCCACTCTACTGGGATGAAGTAGGCAAAAGACAAATTCTGAAATCTGAGGAACTACAACTCTATTCTGAGAATGTCAACCTAATCAATCAAAGGTTAAAAAGAGCACTGTTGGATAAATTGGATATTATGATAAATCCCTTTGTTTCGATGATGACAAACATTTCATTCTTAATGTTCTAACGAGCTACTTGAGTGTGCAGGAACAAGGTGGATGACAAAGCAACTAGGGAAAATCCAAGAGCTTACTTATTTATTTTCATGCAATGTACTCAATGTTGTAAAACTTGTACAAAAATATAATGTACAAGTACTTAGATTGCATGTAAATCAAGCGTTAGATTTTCCCTAGCCGAACACCATAGTTAGACAAGTCATCCCATTTAAATAGGATCACATAATGCACACTCATACACACACTTAGTGCCTAAATTGATAGATTGAAACAGAGTCAATCTCGGTCGACAAACTCCTCGACCGAGACACTCTCGGTCGACAAACTTCTCGACCGAGATTGACCAAAAGTAGTCGTTAGACACATCAGTTGACAGTTGCAAATAAACGTTAATCCAGAGAGCCTGTCGATCGAGAAAACTTCGACCGAGTAGGTATCTCGGTCGACAAATTGTCGACCGAGATGGTCTCTGACAGCAACTGCAGAATAAAGCAACTAGCCATTACTAATGCACCTAACTTATACCTAACGGCTAGTTAAGCACTTAGAAACCCCTAGAAGTTGTCTAGAACGTCCTTAAGCATCCATAGGCCATTCCTATAAATAGGACATGCCTTAGGACACCAAAACACAACCTAAGCTACACTTGTGCTATACTTGAGCAAAGCAATTACACTTGCAATCTGTTTTAGAGCAATAGAGTAATTCCTACACGAGCCATTCATTCCTATTGCTCCAATTTCGTGTCCTATAGGCTAGTATCTCCTATCCACTACAATCACATTGCCATACACATTGGTTAGGAGATCTACACGCTTGATATAGGAAAATCAAGCCTTGTGCTTCAAAGGATAAGTTGTAATTTCTATTTTCTCTCTTGTTCCTTTGTATCTTTTGTACTCTCCTTGCTACTCCTAGGGTTGGAGTCTGCGGATTGGAGAGGGTTGACTTCTCAGGTGGAGAAGGGGACTTCAAGCTACTTCAAGAAGGCTATCGCACGGGAAGCTACTTCGGAAGGCTGGTGCAACGGGAGTTGGTGCATCTACTTCAAGGGAAGGCTGCTTCAAGGTTGGGCGATTACTTCTAGGTGAAGGCTGCTTGAAGGGTTTGGGAAAAGAAATTGTATTTTATGTAAAGTCCTTGCGAGGTAATAAAATAAATTTCTTTTCAAATCCCGGTTGGGTAAGCAACCGGGTAGTGGACTGACGGCCTTAGTATTTGCTAAGGTTGGAACCACTCTAAACCCTTATCTCCTTGTCCAATATTTTCATTGTGGTTGTTTTGAGTAAATAATTGTTAAAATTATCTATAAAACTCTATTCACCCCCCCTCTACTAGTTTTCAATTGGTATCAGAGCAGGCTTCAAGGAGCCCTAACAAGGTCTTGAAGAGATGAAGGGAGGAGGTGACTGCAACCAAAGGAGCATGGGCAAATGTTCAACAAGTTGCAATTGGTGCTTAGGAACAAAGCACTCTACATCTAGATGTCCATGGAGGTCAAAGAAGGAAGATTCACACAAAGAGTGTCTCATTGCTACAATAAGTGAGGAAGAAGAAGAAGAGGTAAGTCTGTTTGATTTACCTAAAGAAGATTTAATTGCTAGTCTTCAAGAAATGCATGAGAAATATATTGAGTGCAAAAAGAAGCTAAAGAAATCAAATAAAGTAAATGAGGATTTAAATACTAAACTTCTTGCTCTTGAATCTGAAAATGAGGATCTAAAAAGGGCAATTGAAGATTGTGATCTTAAATTGAAATCAGTAGAAGCTAACTACAATCTTCTTTCCCTTGAAAAGACTAATTTGCAGACTCAAGTAAATGATCTTCAAAAACAACCTATATTGTGCACCCATGTAGATTATGACAATATAGTGAAAGAAAGGAATTCTTTATCATCCAATCTAGATCAAGAAAAACTAGATATTAAGAAAAGAATGGATGAGATCACTAAGTTGCAACAAGAAGTTAGTAGGTTAAGCAACAATTGAATCCTTGATAGAATATTGGATGATTCCTATCATCAGGTCGGGAGGAGAGGACTAGGTTATAAGCCCAAAGGGAAATCTCATCAACAGCCTAGTTGGAGAAAGACACGAGCACATCAATCTACATTTGCACCAAAGAACAACCTAGAACAAAACCATAGAAAAAGACTTGAGGTTGATTCTATATGTTGCCATTATTGCTCACATCTTGGACATTATTCTTTTTCATGCCCATACAAGAAAAAGAATGTTGAGTTGGTATGGGTTCCAAAACCCCCAAATTGAATAGGCTAGACTAAGCTGAGATATGACCAAAGACTTTATTTGCATATCTTTATGTCTATCTCAACTTAACATATAGGGATAACAAATTTATATCAATTAAGGTTAATCAAAACTTAAAAGATTTGAATATGATTAGTTGAGATATAATCTAAATGTTACTTTGATATTCATATGTTTATCTCAAACTGATCTTTGAAATAATTGAATTAGATGCAGTCTATATTGTACTTGAAATAGAATTCTGAACACTTTCCAGAAATTGGGTCGGTCGAGAATTTGTCGATCGAGTAAACCCCGGTCGAGAAATTGTCGACCGAGCATGTCACTGTTTTTCAGAATGTTGTAAAATTGCTGAATTCTTGTGAAATTGATCAAAATTATTGTCTATTTGAGGTTAATGACTGTACAATAAAGTATAAATTATGGAAATCATTCTTGAAAGATTATGTGAAATCAATTTGGTCAAAAATCACAAATTATGCTTAGTTTAAAGAAAATTTCTGTTTTATCATTACATGCTTTTATTGTTCTATCAAGCAAAAGAGTTTATTGGTGATATATCTCTTAGAAATGTTTGCAAAAGAGTACAACGTTTTCAATTAGTATCTTTAAAAGATTTGAAATATTCATTATGCTTTCATGTTTAGTATCACTTAAACATGCATCAAAATTGATATGAATGCTAAATTGGAAATCTGCAATTTTTGCCTCTTGGTTAAAACAAAACTTAGCCAAGGGGCGCTATGGTCGTAGTCAAGGGCGACCTAAAATAAGCTTTGACAAAATGCTTATTTGGACATAAATTCATTGAACTTAATCTTAGTATATTTTTGATAAAGGTCAAAATCAAAATTTAAAATTATTTGTGACCTTAAAAGCCTTAAATTGCTTAAATTGTAAGATTAAGGGGGAGCTTATAAAAACATAATTTGGAGTTTTCTATGACCTTCGTATTCTTAAAAGTAATTTGTATGAAAAAGAATTTCATCAAAATGATATATTTTGCTCTTAAAGGAATTCTCTAGACAAATCATGATTTAAACATCCCTTGTATTTGGTTAGAGACATTTTCATATATTCTAAGATTAAAGGACTCTCATTTCATTTTCAGGGCTTAACATCCCTTTCAAAATGGATGAGAAATCAACATGTATTATGAGCTTAAGGGAATCTCATATCATTTTCAGGGCTTAACATCCCTTGTAAAATGGGTGAGAAATCAATATGCATATGCCATGAACCTAACATGATCTCATATCATTTCAAGGCTTAAGATCCTTGCAAATGATTGAGAAATAAATTGTGGCTAAATTGGACATAAATGATATAAAATCCAAGTTCCTAATAGGATATCTATTTAAGGGGGAGCTTAATATAAAATTAAGGGGGAGAAGAAAAATAAAATATTCAAATTGGATATCTTTTTGAAATGACAAAGGGGGAGAAAGAATATAAAATATAAAATATAAATGAGTTTCATCTTGATGGC
This sequence comes from Alisma plantago-aquatica, assembly GCA_963693085.1. Classification (NCBI taxonomy): domain Eukaryota; kingdom Viridiplantae; phylum Streptophyta; class Magnoliopsida; order Alismatales; family Alismataceae; genus Alisma; species Alisma plantago-aquatica. The sequence continues at coordinate 373,605,714 of OY856412.1, forward strand.
CAGCACTCACTTGCAATACAAACGAAATGGCTACAAAAGGTAATTTTCAGGTATGAAACTCACATGCTTTATATTTCCTTATTTCATATTTAGGAAATGTTTGTCATCTTCAAAAAGGGGGAGATTGTTGGATAAATTGGATATTATGATAAATCCCTTTGTTTCGATGATGACAAACATTTCATTCTTAATGTTCTAACGAGCTACTTGAGTGTGCAGGAACAAGGTGGATGACAAAGCAACTAGGGAAAATCCAAGAGCTTACTTATTTATTTTCATGCAATGTAATCAATGTTGTAAAACTTGTACAAAAATATAATGTACAAGTACTTAGATTGCATGTAAATCAAGCGTTAGATTTTCCCTAGCCGAACACCATAGTTAGACAAGTCATCCCATTTAAATAGGATCACATAATGCACACTCATACACACACTTAGTGCCTAAATTGATAGATTGAAACAGAGTCAATCTCGGTCGACAAACTCCTCGACCGAGACACTCTCGGTCGACAAACTTCTCGACCGAGATTGACCAAAGTAGCCGTTAGACACATCAGTTGACAGTTGCAAATAAACGTTAATCCAGAGAGCCTGTCGATCGAGAAAACTTCGACCGAGTAGGTATCTCGGTCGACAAATTGTCGACCGAGATGGTCTCTGACAGCAACTGCAGAATAAAGCAACTAGCCGTTACTAATGCACCTAACTTATACCTAACGGCTAGTTAAGCACTTAGAAACCCCTAGAAGTTGTCTAGAACGTCCTTAAGCATCCATAGGCCATTCCTATAAATAGGACATGCCTTAGGACACCAAAACACAACCTAAGCTACACTTGTGCTATACTTGAGCAAAGCAATTACACTTGCAATCTGTTTTAGAGCAATAGAGTAATTCCTACACGAGCCATTCATTCCTATTGCTCCAATTTCGTGTCCTATAGGCTAGTATCTCCTATCCACTACAATCACATTGCCATACACATTGGTTAGGAGATCTACACGCTTGATATAGGAAAATCAAGCCTTGTGCTTCAAAGGATAAGTTGTAATTTCTATTTTCTCTCTTGTTCCTTTGTATCTTTTGTACTCTCCTTGCTACTCCTAGGGTTGGAGGCTGCGGATTGGAGAGGGTTGACTTCTCAGGTGGAGAAGGGGACTTCAAGCTACTTCAAGAAGGCTATCGCACGGGAAGCTACTTCAGAAGGCTGGTGCAACGGGAGTTGGTGCATCTACTTCAAGGGAAGGCTGCTTCAAGGTTGGGCGATTACTTCTAGGTGAAGGCTGCTTGAAGGGTTTGGGAAAAGAAATTGTATTTTATGTAAAGTCCTTGCGAGGTAATAAAATAAATTTCTTTTCAAATCCCGGTTGGGTAAGCAACCGGGTAGTGGACTGACGGCCTTAGTATTTGCTAAGGTTGGAACCACTCTAAACCCTTGTCTCCTTGTCCAATATTTTCATTGTGGTTGTTTTGAGTAAATAATTGTTAAAATTATCTATAAAACTCTATTCACCCCCCCTCTAGTAGTTTTCAAGCACAAGATCGTCAGAAGTCTTATGCTGATGCACACATGACTGACACTCAGTTCTTAGTAGGTGATCATGTTTTCCTGAAGATTCGACAAATTCAAGCCATTGCAAAGAACAAAGGAAAACTCAGTCCTAGATATGTGGGTCCTTTTAAAATTCTGCATCGTATTGGGGAATGTGCTTACAGGTTGGATCTACCTCCACAATATAGCATGATGCACAACGTCATTCATATGTCGAACCTAAAGCGGTATGTCAAAGACCTTAGCCATGTCCTCAATCATGAACCACTTGAATTAAAGGACACCCTTGTGTACTAAGAAACTCCGGTCAAGATACTTGATACTCGCACTAAGGAACTCAGAAATAAGAAAATCGATATGGTTAATGTGTTGTGGAAGCACCATGGGAGTTGAAGTCAGACATGGAGGAACGTTTTCCAGACCTCTTCAAGGAAGTTTGAATTTTTGGGACAAAATTCCTTATAAGGAGGGGAGGATGTGACAATGTGAGTTTTTCCATTATTTAATTTATATTTTCACCTTTATAATGATCATTCATAATCTCTTTTGACTCTTTTATCAAGATAGATACCCAAAATAAAATTCCTTTATCTTCTATTAATTTCATGCACTTTTGGGCACCTTAATTAGCTTAATACACCTCTTTGTTCAAATACTTGAGTTTGACTAGTTAAATCTATCTATTGGTCTCCAAAATTGTACACATTATTCTACACTTTACGTTGAAGATATGATCCAAATTTGAGATCATTTGAACATTCCCATGATTTTATACTATTTTTCTAAGATTTTTGCCTTTTCCTAGTTTTTCTTTGCCTTTTTCGTCCTTTTTCCTTGCTGGGCCCGGCCCATCCCTTTCTTTGGGCTCCTCTGGGCAAGGCGGATTGACCCAACAGCCTTAGATCTTAATCCAATGGCACTGGGGTCATCCCCTACCTTGCGCCTAGTATGGCAGGTCCACGGTGGACAAGCCACCATGGCTCCCAACCCCGATCGAGCAAACCTGACCGGTTGCGCTCTATGACTCAACCAATCGATCCCGCACCCCCTCTCGAAGCTTCCGCATGAATTGGTAAGGTGAATTCACTACTTGGAGGCCAAGGAAACCAGCCATCCCTATAGGTGTGTCGCCCCCTGGTAACCCTAACCCTGGCTCCCTTAGGCTATAAAAGTTGGGCCATCACCCTCAGCGAGGCCCTTAGACCCCAGCCAGCACCTCGCCCCTCCTTATCTCTCCCTCACCTACGTTTCCCTCCTTCTCTGATCTGTGGGCCGTCGTGGAGCAAAGCTTTCTCGCGGATGAGTTCTGTTGTTGGGGCGAGCAGCAGCAACCATCAGATCGGAGCCCACAGTGAGCCCAGTTAAGATCGACGGTCACAGATCCCCGTGCGAGCCCTCTCCTGCTTCTTCTCAGCGAGCACATGCCTGGGAGCACATCTTCTCTCTGCCGCTGATCTGCCCCGCTAGACCACAGTTGACCAACGATCAACGGCCCCACTTTTTTTGGTAATTCTGCCCACTCTGCCCAAAATTCCAGAAATTAGCCTAAACTTGCAAAAATGATATCTTGAGATCCCTAGCCCCAAATGTATTGAATTTATAGTCCATTTTCATCAGAAAAATTAGCCCGATTTAATAAAAATGGTTTCAGAGCCTGTTTCATATTTCTCTTCTCTATTTTGATGCAAATCCCTTTGAACAACCCTCTTGATCATAAAATGAACAACTTTCTTGAATTTATGATCCTAATCTACTCCATGATCAAACATGCAATCTTACTCTCACGTTTAGTCTCAAACCTATCTTTATGATCTAGAAACTTGATTAATGGCTTGGATGTTGATGATATAATTAGGGTTAACTAATATGATTCCTAAAAAGCACCCAAGTGGATCATTCATTCTTGATATATGCTTGATACTTGATTAAATGTTGAAATATTGATATAATGGATGATCTACCCTAGGGTTGTAACAGGAATGCAAAACCCTAATCTTGCATACATGGTTCTTGCATAATATGATCTTGACCCTCAAATCTATATCTTGTTTAATCTAGGATCTACTTGAGACCTTGACCTTTCACTCTTGCACCTTTACTTGATTATCATTCCAAAAAGGTACGCTATTATACTACTCCTCCTTGGTTGTAATGATGATACTTTTAGGTATCTCTTGAAATATGCTTGGCTAGTTATTTGGATGAACTATTGTTCCCTATGAATAATTTTCTGTTTTTCTTCTATATTATATTTTGAGAAACATGAAACCCTAAATCACAATACCCATTATGACTGCCCGTATATTGATGTTGATAATGATGTTGGAAAAGTTGATAATGTTGATATTGAATATAAGCAAAACTCCCCTTTTGGAAGGCAGGATTTTGCACTTTGATCTCCTATCGCATTCAGTGAGAAGGAGCTTTGTGACCTCCCCATCGCTTTGGGGTAGTAGAGTCACCTAAACTAATATAAGCATGCTTGTTGAATTACAACATAATGGGAAATTTGTAATAAATTCATGTAGAATAACATTTTAGTTTTGGAAGATCGTTCGATAATGTTTTGAAACATAAGTCCTGCCAAGCATACTAGTTTTCTTGTAAACTTCTTTACTTGTTTTTATATAGCATACCGTGCAATTGCATTGACATTGTGTCTTGATTTTCTCGATTTTAGGTAATGTAAGGAACTAGATTCATTTACTCTTTTATCCACTGCAATAAAGACTGCTACATCACTTATGGACTCTACATGGGAGCTAATTGTAAAGGGATGTAGTTGTAGGCTAGTTCTTATCTTTTTCTCTTTCCTGTTGCCTACGGGTCTTATGTACTAAACATTTTGGTTCATTTTAATAAAGAAGGATGTTATTTCATTTTTGCATATTATCTGTGTGTGATTTTTGGGCCACTCAGGGACGGACGCTCTAATCCCTTTAACACTTCCCTTTTGGACAGTGGGATTGGGATTAGGGTAAGAATGGATCCGTGACAATCACTTACAGTCATCCCCATGTGTCATAATGCTCCCGAGCATAACCTTTATGGAAACCCTTATTCAAGGTCACATATGATGACGTCAACATCCACCGAACTACTTGTGATGAGTGTAGTGATTTTAGGTCCTAGAACCACAATAACTACCACGTAATGGTTTCCATGCATCACTCTCATGGTGGGTGTGTTTGATACACTGTCCTATAATAAGTATCTATATGTTTGATTTGATATCATATATCATGACTAATGAGATTTTGTCATCAACCAAGACACACTATGGTCATATGTGTTATTGTTGTCTATAAGCCTTCCACAATAACATCCGACTAGGGACATAATAGGAATGTATATACTCTTGAAATTCATATGATATCATTGTTCTATGCTACATCATTATCTCATAATTGAATCAAATAAAATAAATTGGAAGATTGTGTTTATTATTAATCATGTCATTTACAAGATATTTTATTACAATCATCATACAAAGTGCTCTCAGGGCATACATACCAACACATCAACAACCTGATTCTAGGCATAACAAGATATGTTTATGAGTAAGTATAAGAATGAAGGGATGGTATTGTTACATGAGTTAAAAGAATCAAGGAGTTACCTAAGAGTGTTAATGAAACAATGGATTACCTATGTGTTAATCTAAATATTTTAATGAGCTAATGGATTTCCCTAATGTCTACCTAAGTGTACCAATGAAAATAAGGTTTAACCATTGTTTGCCTATGTGTGATAATCAACTGATGACTTTATCTATAAAGGTTGATTTGTGATAGATACCCAAACTACATTACTGATCATTTTTTAGTGATTGAATGGTGATGGTTTTAATACCTTTATCTTCAGAAAATATCAAAATGATGAACGGAAACAATAAAGTAACTTTTTATGTTACTCTTGAGAATGTAATAATTATTCTTATGATTGATGAAACCAAATGTTAGGTCTCAAAGTATAAGTATGATGGTGACACATTTAAGTGATAGTGATGCACTTGAGGGAGTAATGTTGTTTTGGCCTGAATGGCTTTTGAGCGTGTTTGAGCCCTGATGAAAATATAGCCCCTTAATGAATGGAATTTGTGGGGTGTAGTGAACCCTTATTGAAGTTGGCCTTTTTCATGGATGGCAATGGGCTAGTATCCTATGATGTTATGATTAGGAATATGTTTTATATCTATTGGAGTTGTTATATATCAATGTTTTTATAGAATTATTTTAGTTTTTGTATGTAAAACATGGTTGATGTAACCTAAATTCACCTAATTCACTTAATTGATCAAGTGAAACCCTAATCATGTAGTTCTCTACGTCTTATAACTATTCCAATGTCAAAAAAAACTATATAAGGAAATGAGTATTCCAGAAGGGAAACTTAGAGTTGTATACTGTTGAGTATATCTAGGTATAGGGAGGATATATCCCTGTCATCCTGATGCCAAGGTTTTTGAGGATGGTCATGGTCATGCCTCAGATTGAGAGAAGTTGAGGTCGTGTCTCAAATATATGGATATGTGACGTGATTGAAGACAACTACGGCTGTACCTCATATGATAGGGTTTGAATACTTCGATTTCTAGTTTTGTGTCTTGTGTATCAAGGGTGGACTAGGCTGATTGTAGTTTGACAAATATGTCACTGTGGAGGACTCATACTGACCAAGGTGAACAGATCGTACTGCTCCTAGATCTTGTATAGAGCTGATTGTGAATTCAAAGTGGTCAGCTAGAAGTTTGAGTGGTACACCTCAAACTCCCCAATGCTTAAAAAAATATGTAATGTAGTAATGTAGTATATTTTTTATGGTTATAATTTGATTCAAATTGGATGATAACCCTTTCTTGTTTCTTAGAATACTTATATGATGTAGAATTTAGTAAGGGAAATTAGTTATACTTATGTTGATGGCTATGCTTATGTTGTTAGTTATGCTTATGCTTTTATGCATGCTTATGATGTAGTCATGCTTATTATGTGAACCATTGAATTTTGCAATTAAGGCTCTAAGTATGACTGCTCTTAATGAAGCTTTTAAATCTGGCACTTCAACCATGTCATGAAATTTTCTATATCTATTTAATTTTGTAATCTGTTTTAAGCAATAAATGTTGTTGAGAGTTATATCTCTTGCTGGGACATGTGACTCACCTTATGGGTCACCACATCTTTTTAGGTGGTCGTCAACAACAACAACAGACCCATGGCAGTGAGGAGCAGCTATTTGGATTGACCTTATAAGGATGTTGTTTAGATGTCTAGTGTGCATTAGTGTCATCCCTGTACTCTCAGGTTTGGGTAGGAAAGTTTTTGATGTGATGTTTCTGCTGACTCAAATTTTGTTAGTATCCTGATACGTGTACATGTTGGATATGTGAATAACACCTTCTATATATATGTTAAGGTTGAGGCCATGGAGCAGTTGTAAAAGAGACTTGAGATGATATGAATTTATGCAAGATGTTGGGCCTTTATGTAAATGTTCTTGGGAATGTTTGTGATGTTTCAATCGGTTTTCATTATGCCCCTTCTTTGTGATGTGATTAATTGGTGATTGATCGAGTTTTGGATTTGAGTAATATCATTGAGAGTGGTGGGGTGTTACACTATTGATGGGGCCTAATATTCCTACATTATAGATGGTAAAGAACTGACTGGAGAGTACATTCAAGCAAAACATGGAATCATATGAAGGATTCAAGTGAAGTATCCTATATCTTTGGAACTAATATTTATAAAGATATATGTAGAAGTATTCTTGGCCTAAGCCAGAGTACATAATTGGCAAAGTGTTGAAGTGGTTCAACATGCATGACCCAAAGAGAGGAAATTTTCCCTTGTCTCATGGAATCATACTCTCCAAAGCCCAATGCCCCCATTTTTATGAAGAACGACATTATGTGAATAACATTCCATATTCCTTTGCAATTGGATCTATCATGTAAGCAATGTTATGCACTTGTCCTGATGTCTCATATGCCTTGAGCATGCCAAGTAGATATCAGTCAGATCCTGGTGAGAGTCACTGGATTTCCATAAAGAATATCCTTAAGTACTCGAGAAGTACTAAGAATAATTTTTTTATTTATGGAGGGGAGGAAGAGTTGGATGTAAGGGGTTACACCGATGCAAGCTTCCAAAATGATAAAGTTGATTATCAGTCACAATCAAGATTTATGTTTTGCCTCAAAAAGGGATCTATGAGTTGGAAGGGTTCCAAGCAAGAGATAGTTTTTGATTCTATAACAAAGGGCAAGTATATTGTTGCATCCAATGCATCAAATTAAGTTGCCTGGATCATGAAGTTCATCAATGAACTTGGGGTGGTTCCAAGCATTAGCGACACAATAGAGTTGTATAATGATAACAATGTGGTAATTGCACATGCTAAGGAACCCAAATCACATCAACATTATAATCACATACTAAACATTCCATCTCATACAAGAGATTGTACATTGAGGAGAAGTGAAGATTTGTAGAATAATGACTGAAGGCAATGTTGTTGATCCACTTACAAAAGCACTTTCTTAGTAGAATCGTTATGGACATGTGAGGTCACTTGGAATGAGATTCATGAGTGATTGGATATAAGTGCAAGTGAGACTCTGTTGGTGTGTATGTCCATAGAGCCAATCATATGATGATTATAATGTCATATGATGTAATTGATCTGATAATGATAAAATTCCAGTTCATTTATTCTATTTTATTCAGAGATATAATGATGTAACATAATAGATGTCTAAAGTATGATGATAGTCCATTACATATGTCTTTAGGTTTAAGACCTAGACAATAAGATCAAATGTATGATAAGAGTACATACATTCTTGTTATTTCTCTAGTCATTTATTATTGTGGAAGAAAATACATAAAAGTAATACATAAAACTAGAGTTTGTGTTGGTTGATGACAAAATATAATCAGTCATGATATGTGATATCAAACCAAACACATAGTTACTTCTTAGAGAACAGTGTTCCTGACAAACTCACCTTGAGAGTGATGTATGGAAGAAGTTAGAATCATATCTCATAGTGATTGTGGTTTCTAGACCTAAAATCACTATAGTCATCACATGTTGTTCGATGTACTTTGACATAGTCCACCATGACCTGGAATAAGGGTTTCTATAAAGGTGGTTCTCAGGTACATTGTAAAATAGGGTGATGACTGTGAGTGATGTAGATGGAATTTGTCCCTCCTACATGAGTATGATATCCTGGCCACTTGATAAGCAAGATTGATAAATTCATGGTCATGTCATCTGATATTGAGCTTACTTATATATTAGATAGTCTGCTATAGTTCAAGGAACATGGACTGAACGATGAAGAAGATGATGATTCAATGCCTTGAGTTCAATATGGATATCAGTGACAAAGGAGATATACGATCACAACAACACCAATCATAGATTGTAGAAGTTGATCTCCAACTTTCAGATTACTTGGTTAGCAATGACGTTATGTTAGATACCACTCATCTCCTGTGATGTCATAAATTATTTGTCAACATTCACTGCCAACAAACTTACAACCTATAGTGTCACACACATAGGATACACCTAGAATAGGAGTTTATTCATGAAATGTAGATTAAGCTTGACTACTGAAGTGTTAGGTATTCAATTAAAACAACAATGGCTGAACGTTCACTAACTAGACTGTGAACTGGCCAATTGAAGTGTTAAATCGATTGATTCAAGTATTGGGTAAGTTTGAATCAACATTGGTAATCAGCTCCATGCGATGACCAGTTCAGCAAGTGAACCGATCAACTCAGAACTATGAATTGATCAATTGAAGTTGTAAACTGACGGTTTGGTTGATCAATTCGATTGGATCAAGGATTGATGCAGATATCATGTTGTGCATTAATCAAATATTAATTTTCAATACTATTGTGAATAGGAAACATAGTGGAATGATCGGTTCAAGGGTTGAACCGATTGGCTCACATGTGAACCAACCATTTCATTGTTTATAGGTTCTAAAAATTCATGAAATTCTGTCACTTCAACTCCCGCTCAGACTAGAAATCTTGACCCTAACCATCCAATTAAGTGAGGGGTAGTCGAGGCTTTTTGGTAACATAATAATAAGCTATTACAATTGTTGTCTACTCAAAGTTATGGTAACATGAGAACCCCAATAGGTCCTACCCAACAAAGGGAGGGATAGCAACAAAGAGACAATTAGGAGAGAAAGTCGTCTCTAGCACACTGACTATAAGGGAAAACTCCTTCTTGTCTATTCAAATAGAATGATAGGAGTTCATGGTGGTCTATGTGGACTACTACACAGGGAAGGAGGTTGTTGCCACCCAATAAGAGGACAAAGTCAACCGCTGTCGATGATGATAAACAAGTAGGCTATTGCTGATGCCATCCAGGTGCAACTTGAAGAAAGGAGCATGCATCAACAAGGAATAGTCACTAGAATTGCTCCAGGACTAGGTATAAACCTTCGAACCATCCTTCTCATTACATAGTTGTTGACGTGATCCACTGTTCAAAGGGGAATACTGTAAATAAGTTTTTGTTTCCACTACTATATCTGATGCCATACTTCCCTACAAAAATAAGATTCTAGAAGGTTGTCTAATGATTTAATGGGAAGTTCAAATTTAGTCTTGGATTCACTTCGGGTAGGTAGATGTGTAGAGGAACCACAACCACCAGAACTAGGCATAAAAGAGGTGATTACTATCTAGAACCTCTGTGTTTAGCACTAAACCTATTACCTTAGTTTTACCATTATGGACATAAGTTTTCCCTAGGTTTATATGAAATATTATGCATTTATCATACTTAGAGACCTATATGTTTGGATATGATACCAATTATGACATATCGATTTTATCCAAATCTACCTCCATTGAATAGAGAGTCAACAATGATAGGATTCGAGCGTCCATTCCTAGCATGACTCTAACCACACAAACATATCTATGAAGTTAGGAAACAACACTCCATACATAAAGCTCATAGGCAACATAAAGGAAAGATACATGTCTAAAAGAGACTACATAGAGTTCATTATGGATATTATATTTCAACTCCCATTTATATTAAAAAATCACATTGATATTAGATTTCATTGCATGAGTCTCCAGAACATGTAGGAAGTAAATCATCACTTGACAACATATAAAAATATTTAAAAACAAAATATATAAATGCAAATGTATTGAGTACCTATGGAATGATATGAGAACATAGTTCAGAGTAATAAATATAATTTTATTATTCTAAAAATGTAAGCTCAATAGGAAACAAATAATAAAAGGTAATCGACTTTATTTTTCTACAAAGCATATTTTGGACGCATTTTCCATTGTACCAACATCATTAATATTATGCCTTCGACCAATCTTCCAAAGGAACGGTCCATTAGGGACTATTGAGGCTAAAAGACTAAAACTAACCATGTTTCAACATGAGTAACCTCAAGACCAATGTCGATGACCTAAACCTATTTCAAAATATGTTGTTCCCATTCTTGGTTGAGACAAGAAAGTAAATCGGGCCATATGCCCCTATCCTAAGAATTTATGCAATTACACAAGGATTATATGATGGATTTGTATGTTGTGATCAAGGTTCATAAACATAGTATGTTAAGCATGAATGTAGTATGCATTGATGAAAGTATCTAAAACACGTAATCACTTACCCAAGCATACGTACAAACAATTCAATATCATAGTAGGGTAAAAGAGGTAAAGCGTACCTTGATGAAGCAATCTAGCTTAGGATATTTCATTAGATCTTTCAAGGTATCTTTAAAAAGGACCTGGAATTTCAAAAGTGATAATGTTGGTTTTAGATCAGTAGGGTTTTTTCAAGATAAACATATCCCGTAGCATGTGCATGTTTTCCTATATATAGGTTTCAAGAAGTTTGACATTTTTTTTAACAATTAAATCATGCATACACTCATTGAACATAGTTACTATGTCTCATGTATACCATGTTATTGGTGAAACATCCACATTATGTGTGTCATAAGATTAATTCATTCTCTAGTTTTGATTGATGAAACAATAAGATTTGGATTATTATCAACGTTTAGACATGCAAGATTATAACTACTCATATTAGATCAATTTTACAATAGTGGTTTTTACACTACTACAGAAAATGCTTTTTACAACGGGAAAAACACAACAGTTCTATTGGTTGTGTAGTAGTTAGCATATCTTTTACAACAAGTCTATTTGTGTGTTGTGAATTATATATTTTATACAACACAAGTTATATACAACGGGCCAAACTCGTTGTAGTATATGTGATACTACAACAGGTGCTAAATTGTTGTAATAGACGGTAATATCACAACATACTCAAACCCGTTGTAAAAGACCATAATTACACAACATGCTCTAACCCGTTGTAATAGTCACATATGCTAACTTGTTGTAATAGATCATCATTACACAACATACTCTAAACCATTGTAAAAGATCATAATTACACAACATGCTCTAACCTGTTGTAATAGTCATGTATGTTAACCAGTTGTAATAGACCATCATTACACAACATACTCTAACCCGTTGTAAAAGATCCGAATTACACAACATGCTCTACCCGTTGTAATAGTCACATATGTTAACCCGTTGTAATAGACCATCATTAGACAACATACTATAACCCATTATAGTATACTATACTTACACAACAGGCTTTCATTTATTGTAATAGTTACCCGTTGTAATAGACCACAATCACGCAATAGGTTTGCACGTCATTTGTTGTATATGTACAACAAAGAATATATGTGTTGCATAAAATGAAACTAGTTCAGTGGTTTGAGATGTGCCTTACTTTCAAGTGGTCTCAAGTTCGAAACCTTGTGTCTAGATGTATTTTCCTTTTGTCTCAACATGTTATATACCACACCCTTATTACAAAAGGTGTGTTCAATGAACTACAACATGTATTAAGTGTTGTATAAAATACATATATTACAACATGCACAACAAATGTTGTATAAAGAACCCTCCCATAAGACCACGCAATCTAATACAACAGTTGACACCCATTGTAAAATGGAAAAATGAACTGCTGTAAAAACCATTTTTTGTAGTAGTGTTAATGTCTCATGAGTTCAAATATGGAGAAAGTATATGATCTTGTTGAATCATGTAAGATAACATCATCATGCTTGCTGATTTTGGGCAAAGTTGGATGTTTGAGGATTTTTTAGGTCAAATATCCAACCTTGTTTGAGAACCATCAAGCATTTCCGTAAGGGAGTCACTTATAATTCGTACGATCTGTCACATCTACATTGTGGCAATTAATGTGTCAACCTGATGCCACATGAATGAGATAACTCAAAATTAAAGCATGCAATTAACAACTAAACAAACTCATTACTATGAGAACATGTAACTAAAAGAAAAGGTAAATTGAAATTGATCTCATATAACCATTATGTGCGGAAACATATTACATTATGGTCCAAAAACTTTACCGTATCTGGTATATAGATCAGTTCACCAGGCATATAGCCACAACCTATTACAAAAGAACATGCTCACATGTACATGTCATACATATATAACCAAGGCATACAAGCAAAACTACATGTTGTATATAGATCATCTACAAAACACTTCCCTCTCAGGACCTGAGTATAGGGACAACACACAAGAATCTGCTACAACACTTGAACCTATCCAACCTTCTACACTAACTAATCTTGAAGTCATTCTTCCTCAACAACACGATCTCTACCACACCACTGACGACCACCTAAAATTATGCGGCAAGCCACAAGGGTGAGACCCATGTCCTAACGATATATATAACTCTCGGCCAACAATTATTGAACACATATTTTATTTAAGAAGGACATATGATTATTAAACAAGATGAGCAGATTCACCTAAAAGAATAACTTAAATTGATAACACAAGCTCAACAAGTTAAGGATGTAAAACAAATAAGCATGGCATTATATATGTTTAGAAGGAACATGAAGAACATTTATAATAGTTCATTTCTCTTACCTCATTCTAATACAACTTAATAGTATAAGAAACAAGACATGGGTAAACATCCAATGTGAAGCATGTTTAGCCCTAAATAGTTATGCTACTGGGTTGTACTACATCTTTTATTATGCCCTGGGGAATTTGAGTCATACCACCCGAACTCCAATTAACCATCGCTTGGTCACAATGAGTTCTATACATGACCTAGGAAGAGCCAGAATCCAAGATCTGCTGTGCACTACTTAGTCAGTATGAGTCTGCACCGTAGTGACATATCCGTCAAACTACAACGAGAGACATATAGCCCAGCAAAAAACACCTAGTCCATCTTGGTACATGTCACGATGCTAGAAACTAGGGTATACAAACCCAATCAATGAGATACAACCAAAACTATCCTCAAATACATCATATATATATATATACTTATATATATAAGTATATATATTCTTATATATATACTTATATATACTTATATATATATATATATATATATATATAAAGTATATATATGGCCATTCATTTGCTACCACTGCTTTAACTAATCTTAGTTACACGTGCATCTATTTTGTAATAGAAAGATATATATTTGTAATAAGACAAACTTTGTTTGTAATGAGATGACCAAATTTGTAATACAAACACTCATTTTGTATTACAAAATGATATTTATGACAACAATTTACAATGTAATACAAAATGACTATTTGTATTAAAAATATGGTCATCCCATTACAACTGTCGTTTGTCTCATTACAAGCAAGTTCCATTCAATTACAAATTAGATCCATTGATAACTAAAGTTAGTTTCCCAAGCGGTTAGTGAATATATACCCTATATATAACCACCGAGACACCACCATAGCTATTTTCAAAACATTTGGGATATGGATGATAAGGATGTACTCTCAATGCACCCGACATAGTAAAGAATATGCATTCTGAGTTTCCCTTAGTAATACTCTTTTCACCATCCAACAAGTTCTGACATTGAAATGGATCTATGGCACCTAGAACTACATGATTAGGGTTTCACTTTTTTAGTTCAGCCAAATGGGTATCTTTTAACTGCATCAATTAAGTTACATATAGATCCTATATAGGTTCTACAATCATAGGGGTAGATTGCAACTTTAGAAGATATAAACTTATAAAGCATAAAGCTGATCACATCAACATATGACATTGTTTCTAAACGATACACAAGGTCATCACCATTATCACACAGTCATAGGATATCAATCCCTTATCACATCTCATACATGATATCATCTCAAATAGTACACAAAGTCATTGCCAAGGTCATAAGACCATTCACATTGTTCCCTACAAGAACACTATTATCTCTCCAAGCCGTATTAAGGCCCATAATCATCACACACATATCACATCAGTTTTACCACAAACAAACATTAGCCATGATGATCTTTCAACAAAAAAATTAGGGTTACCACATTAGGAGAGAGACAACAAATCAACAATATGTTAATTACTCAAGCAATCTAAACAACATCATCATGCACTTGAAATTAGGGTTAGGGTTTGACATAGCTAACTGAATTAGGATTTCAATACAAAGTGGATGTAAACCCCAATTATCATCAACTCCAATATTCTTGGAAGCAAATAGGTCGACTACATATCCAAAAATTATCATCGATCGAAGTGAAAAATAGTTCACACCATCTTCATCGGTCAAAGAGGTGAACATCCCATAGCAACCACTTAGGTCAACACATAGAGAGTGAAGAAAACAAGGTCATGTATTTGACTGAAGAAAGTCAACTCAAAGAAAACATGCGACTGAAGTGAACATCACATATCTTCATTAACCAAAGAAGAAACTTAGAAACAAAAAGGGGTACACTCACATCCCATTGACCGAAGACGATAACCACTTCTGTGACCATATAAGAAAATACATACATAGCGACCCAAAAACTGTCAAAATACATCGACCACATGACCACATCACAGAATGCATTAGGAGAGAAAGATTACAACCAACATCAGATCAAAATAGGTTTATGATCATCATAAAACTGAAACCACCAAAGAGTAAGGCATAAGGCAAGGATCATCAACCAAAACCCTAAATTCAACCATCACCATGATGAAAAACCAAACCATGAATCAAGAAGGATAATACAAATCATTTAGCCATCACACAACTATCTAAAACCTCCATCCTCATTCATGATAAGTAAACCATGTGGATGAGAAGAAAATCAATGTTTAGCATGTGCATGTCAGAACAACACCTCTGTTGGGAAATACAGGAATAGAGAAGGCAGTGGAAACAAAATTTATCTATCTGTATTTCCTAGAACAACATGACCACATCAATAGATATGTAATGGAAAGGATGGTTTAACTAGTTTATACCTGGTCCTGGAGAAGTTTTAGCAATTGTAATTTGTTATAGTAGTGAAACACTTAGTATTTCACTTGGACTTTCCTGCAACAACTCCTACTTTCCACCACATACAATATACTTGATCAACATCTACAACAAATCCTCCGTGGAATGTAGACTGATGTTGTCCTCCTAGCGACTGGCAAGGGCCACCTTGCCTCTATAGTAGTCCACACAGAGTACCTAGAACCCATGTCTTTCTTGTAGAATAGATAGGGAGGAGTATCCCCTCCTATTGGTGTACTGGTTACCAACTTACTCCTCTACACCGACTTGTGTTCTAACAATTGTCTTTCTCTCATTGTCCCTCCCTAGTCGGGTAGGGCTTGCTTGGGTTCTCTCGGTTATTAAAACTAGAGAGGACAACAACTTGTCAGAACAACTGATGTTCAAAGTTGTGTGTACTCAGAATCCTCTAGTACCACTCTATTTATAGGAGGAGTTAGGATCTGCGTTCCTGACATGTGTTTACCGTGTGTTATACACAAGTAAACATATTGAAGTAATACAAGCTTTTTGAGGCCCGAGTCGAACACAGGGAAACATACTCTAGAATAGTACTACTAACTATGATCTAATCAGCTTGGCCGGTTAAATAGCTGTATTGGTTTGATTTATGTAAAAAACGAATGCAAAAACAAAACAAACTATATATTGTGTTACTCAGATTAAAGAGAATTCCTCAAGACAATGGTTTAGGCATGGATAACACTGCAACTAACTCCGTACACTAATATTGATTACCCCAATCCCTGGATAAAGATCATGTAGCAAGAACTACCCATTCCCATAGTGTAGTTCACTACCTATTCTAATGAGAGTCCCATTTCCATGCTTTATGATTAATCTCTTGGTTTCTCTTCCCGTTTATTCTCCACCTTTCCGAAAGGGTGCAATAAACAGGTAAATCCATGCTTTTCCAACCCTTAACATCTATCTCTCAAAATGATTGAGGGTATGACAATCTATCTATGGTGATCAAGCATAAACAGAACAAGAAAATTTCATAGATTTATATCCAGAAAATAGGGATGAAACTAATATTAATTCATGAAAATTAGGTACAATGCATATCTGAGCTACTCCCGGGTCCTAAGGAATTAAGTGGTTTACCCTGCATGGTTTTCATTGACGAATACATGATATAGAAAGATAAAAATGTGCGAGACATTAGAAAAACTAAAGTAACCCATGGAGAATGGCCGGTCCGGAAGATCCCCTCCAACGTACATGTGATATGCTATCTATCGGCTATAGATTCACCCTCTAGAGGTGTTCGGATCATCTAAGATGAAGCCTTCAGTGCAATGCTCTTCTCCCATCTCTCTCTTTCTACTATCTTTGGATTTCCTGATTGGGAAGACTCGGTAGTATAAACTATAAAGTTGATAGTATCGAGTTTCTAGGGTAGCTACGATTTCTCACATTGTCGATACTATAGACTTGTCTTGTTAACACTGAGTCTTTATTTCACTACAACACTACCTCTAGTTGATGCCAACTCAATAGTATCGAGTCTGGTGCACTCATTAGTACTGAGTTTTTGTGATTCATTTCATGCACCTTACTGGTGTAGTTTTAGTACCACCAATTTTTGGTGTCAGTAGTATCGAGTTTGGGTGAGTTTCTGGTCCACTACTGATGTGCAGTTGGTACCATAGACTTTTGATGTAGGTAGCACTGAGTCTGTGTAGTTCAGTTGTACCTAAAATTGCACAAGAACGTATACAAGTACTTGAGATGAATATCAAACCATTTCAAAAAATGAAGCCATTGATAGCATTTCATGCATAATTAATCAAATAAATGACAATTCAACACATAAAATCAAGGAAAATATGCCTGTGAAAATGACTAAAAACCCATGCATCAAATGCCCCTAAGCTTAAATGTTTCTTGTCCTCGAGCAACACTCTCTAATATATTTTTCATATAAGTCAATAAAAGGACATAACAATGAACTCTTTTCTTGATCATGACCACCAAACAATCCCTAAATCGGCCTTCAACGACCACTGTATTGATAACTACTATAAAGCAATCAAAAATTTCCTTAATAAAGAAATATTTAATTGACCTTTTCTTTTCTTATTGCATTCTCTTTGCAACTCTGGACTCCTTGGAACCCAAGGAACCTAAGAGCCACAAAATCCATCTTTTGATTAAACTCTTTTTCCTTCCAGAGGTTTCTACATTTTCTTTTCTCCATTTCTTATTAATAATGGAATTCCCTTTTGTCTTTTCCTTATTATTGGGCCCAATAGCCAATAAAGCCCACAAAACAACCAACAAGGCTATTGTAAATGAAACTCATTTATTCAAAACAAATTATATCAATATTTGTGCCAATATCTTTAATCGGTGAAATTACATTTCTCACCAAAAGAACCCAAAAATTGGGGTTGTAACATCCTTCCCCTCTTATAGGAATTTTGTCCTCAAAATTCTATCCAGCAAACAAAAATTCAGGGTATGATGTTTCCATGTCCCTCATTGGCCCCTATGTGGCTTTACCTAATCCATGGTGTTTCCAAAGAACCTTTATCATCACATATTCCTTTCTCTGAGTTCTTTCACCTTGGCATCTATAAACCTCATAGGTGACTCAGGTCATATCAGCCTCCCTTGGGGCTCACTAGGTTCATTGCTACGCACATAGTCTGGGTACCTCACATAGTGCTCTAAATTGGACACATGGAACTCTTGACACATCACATTATCCTGAGGGGGGAGGGCAAAACTTAACCTTCTCCACCAAACCATGTGAAAAGAACCCATGCATCGGGGACTCATCTCTCTTAGCTATAACTTAGAGGGGTCAAATTTTCATGTCACATATTCCCCCACAGTGAACTGCATGTCAGTCTACTTTGCATCAGCCTACAACTCATGTCATCCCTGGGCTCCTTTCAACCATTGCACGATCAAAGCGACTTCATTTGCACACACTGTGGTCCTTTCTTGACCTTCGCGAGGTCCCTTCACCAACATCATCTTAATGAAGTGGTGACCGACACAACCTCCCTTGCAAAGCTTCTTTATATCATGATACTGGCTATGGTGGTTATCATCACATCTTATAAAGGACAAGAATTGTCTCTATGTATCACCCTGAACAAGAAGACATGCTCTCCTCTTACCCTCTAGTCTGGATCATACTAACCATTAGCTAGGGTGATAAATTGTACTAACATCGAGTTCTTCATGTATCTGCTTCCACCTTATGGAAGTGTATATTTAGGTTATACTCAAGATTCCCTTGACAATACTCTTCTTTCTCATGTCATATCGGTAAGGCAATCTACCATAACCCATATTGCATCCTGGCCTTCCCGGGTCCAGGGAGATTCAACACAACATCTATAGTGATGAACTCCCATTCCCTCTCGGGGACTCTCTTTATCCTCTATATCAATACACTGGGTTATTGGTGTTCGTCCTTCACCTCTTGGCTTGCATGGCAACATACCACATGCAACTTCATCTTAGGCATCCAAAGTACTACTGTCACTTACTGTCTTGGTAGTACCATGGTATATGGTGATCTTAAATCATGATCTCTTGTATTGTCATGATTCCTTAAGATTGATTCCTCAGAAACCCTAAACCACTCTAATCAGTGTTTCATCACCTTACTTTTCAGAGAAGTGCATTTGAGGTTCAACCACCATCCTTTCATTGCATCAAGGCCTAAGCTGGCTAACCAAACAATAACTAACTTGTTAAACAGATCTTGTTACATATGAATGTTAGCCAAACTTATCTCTTTTTCCAACTGAGGGTTAACCTAACAACCTATTCTAGCCTCTAGATAAACTAGGAAAATGCATCTCATCCATAACATCCATTACCACTTCACATCATTAGGTGTAAGGTAATGTTGAATACATACACCTCCATGTATTCCACTTATTATCTCATCTCAACCCTAAGTCTATTTTCATCAAGAAAACTCTGAGCTTATTCTTGTGGTTCTTCGAACTCAACCTTATATAACTCATAGCTCAATAAAAACATCCTCATAAGATGACCACCTTATTTCTCTTAGTGTTGGTAAACCATCCATGTATCATTCACTCCACAAGGGTATGTTATCAACTCACTTCATCTTTTATCCTTGGTGTATGTCATGCGTACTGTCCTATCTCTCACTCCCATAACAATAGGAAATAAGCATTTGGCGGCTGTCCAAACACAAAGTTCTTCTTGTTCCTAGAGTAGAGATGGTACATCCCACCTTGCCTGTACACCTTCAAATCTAAGTTGAAACGTGCAATTTATGCCTCTACATCACAATCATCTTGATATCAAAGTTACTTCCATTGAGAACTGGTCTCAAACCTACTTGGGTCCACACACATTCCTTGGTCATCTCCTCTTGGTATATAGGGTTCCGACACTTTAGGGTTCATCCCTCTCCCCTTATGCATCCAGAGAGTGCCCTAATCCTCCCTTTGGGTCCCATGAGTTTATGAAGGTGATCAATCTCCTAACCCATGGCCCTCAGACATTGATAGTTGTTACCTCCCAACCCTATGGTCATGTGCAACTAGGGAATTAGGAAACTCCCACTTCCATCAGTCTTATCCCTACCTGACCCTAGGATAGAGTTAGGATTCTATTATAGTACATGTCCAACTTAGAACCTTACCCAAGCCTTCATCATCTCTCTCTCTCTCTCTACATTCATGGGATAACTTTCATCCTTTCATAGGGATCATGGCAACCTGCCTACCTTGGTCAGGCCCTCCACATGCACTTAGAGATGGTTATCTATGGGTCTACAAGTTCATTCTCATACCATTTACTTTTCACTTAGCTTCTCAAGATCCTAAGAGACCTCTTTAGGTTTCCTCAAAACCCATAAAATTGGTATACACCCTACCAAAGGGCCCCCCTCCCAGGATGGGAGGAAACTGCAACTCTTGACAACAAGGTGACAAGCATCCTTAGGGTTTATATTCACATGAGCATGCTTAACCCAAAATTTACTAAGGCACAAGCAGACCACCTACTAAACCATGCTAGGTCATGCTCGTTCTCATCCTCATCATTGGATCAAGTTCATACCTTTCCATGTCATCAACTTAGCTGTGAGGGATTCATCAAACATACCTTAAACTTAAGGGGTTTCCCTTTTCTCTAGACCTGAGGAGTACCATGCTTGAATCTATAGAAACTCAAACCTTATTATGAGCATCAGGTACACCACTCTCCTCTTATACCTAGGAACCCTAGGTTCACTCCTCTGATGCCCAACTGTCTGCTCAACCTCTAACCACGATCTAAGAATGTAAAAGGTATGACATGTAATTCCTATCATCCTTCTACTCGAGAAACACTTCAGAATGAAGTCCTCCTCAAGGACAACCAACAAGGTATAAGGCCTCACAACCTGTTACTAAACCTCTTCATGGTTTAAGGAACTCTTCTTCTCATCTATACCATAGGTACAAAGGTACCAACAATCTCATCCTCTATCTAGGGTTTGGTTCCTCTAATGGCAACCAAGATATCATCAGCATGAGGCAACCACTATCATCCACTTAGGTCGCATCATCCTCAACTCCCCACTTTTCCTCATATATCGGAGTTTAGGCTTCCAACATTCTTGCCTGGGTCCTGCTCTCTCTCTCTTGCACAACCAGCCTCATATTAAATGTCCTCTCTCCATGAAGATGGATCAAGCTAACAAGAATACCTCTACGTGGGCGAAGCCTATGTTCAAACTTATGTTTTCTTAAGATCATCCATAGCTATCCTGGCCAGGGTTTCAACCTACAGCTCACACGACTGACGTATTCTGGGTGCATACTATGCCATGCTCATATAAGCCCATGGGGTTTCCATAGGTTCTTCTCTAACCTCATCAATGAAGGAGTTATACTTCGCTCTAACATGCATGACCCTTCCCAGGGTTGGGTCACCAAAGGTACTAGGTCATCCAACCTCTCATGGCTCATATGGCATCCAAAGGTATGTCCATCCAAACCCCCAGTCTACCATGACATATAACTCATTATGTCATCTCTCTCTAGCCACCACTTATGGTTAGGGTTAACATCATCCTCAGAGGATGTGCCAAGTCTCTACTTATGATGGAGGTCTCTACCTCTAAGACCTACTTTCTCTACTCATCCTCATGATAAGAAGGTCTAGCCTCAGGTCTCTCCTGAGGGCATGACAACTTATGTGATATGACCTAAGCATGTATCTATTCTTTAGTTTACGCTTAATCTATTAAGCTCATGTCCATGACATCTTAATTACATGCTTTTCATTAATTTGGTGGAGGATTCCTTAAACCTTATCAACCTTAGCCATACCCCAAGAGGGTGAGGAAAAGAGAGAACAACCCTAATCCTTAAGGTCCTTCACAACATTTGAGTTGAGAAGGGATGAACAAGATGAGAGAGTCCTAAAGGTATCTTATTTTGAGTCAAATCCTGAGACATTGGCCAGGCAGTCACACAAGTCCAGGAGTCCTCATATTCCGACTAGTAGTGCGGAGGAAAATCTTACCATCCCCCGGGCGTGATCCTTTTCTAGACACCTTTGTCTTTTGGAGAATTCTCTAATAACTCCCTTGGGTTCTACAGAGTTTGTAAAATTTAGTAATTATTACATATTAAATGAGGAACCCATGCTCTGATACCAAATGTAACGACCCCGCCTCCTTCACATTAAAACTACCATTTTTATCCTTTTAATCTGTGACAAGTTCATTATGCCAATGTATCATCAATTCATAGTTCATTATGGTCTAATTTACATATGAACTCTATTTGTCATTAATTCTATCTTTATCCATTAGAAAACCCTAATTACTACATTAAGGGTATTTGTCCACAACTAGGAACTTTTATACTTGAAATAGCTTGGAATCATCATATCTTAGCTTTATTCACGATTTTGAATTATTAAAACCATTAAGAGTCACATTTATTAATATTAGGGTTTCAAGGCCCATTAAAGCATATATGTGCACATGAAACTCTAAATTAAACCAATTATGTGCAACGTCCATCCTTTTTGTACGTTTTTATAATTAACATGTTAATATCAACTTTAATTATCCATGAAACCCTTATAAATAGATTAATCATCTTAAATCAGGGTTTCTTAATCATTGATACATTAAAGTTAATAACTTACATTACTTTTTGAATTGCAAGAGTAATTAGGCTTCCATTATATTTTTATTTCATTCCTCATTTTCTCCTGATAAATTTTCATATATTAAGTTCCTTCATTCGACCTTCCTAGCAATTTCTACATTTTTTATAATTTTATTGCAACTTTAGCCAATCATAGGGCGACACGTCTACGAGAAACAAATAAAATAATTATAATTGATCAACCCTTTAACCAGTGTGAAATGACAGGAATGCCATTTGTGCTTAACGTGTTAGGTCAGGGCATCTGGGTCTTTTGACCCCAACCTGTCGGAGCGCCCGTCGCTCATCGTCGCTTGACCGTCCGTGAGCTCCTCCTGCTAGGCCCTAGGCAACTAGGCTACTAGAAGGTTGAAGGAGCTTTGTCTCTCCTTCCCGACATGAGAGATAACTCGCAGACGGTCGAAGTTGAGTAGGGAAAGGCTGCGGAGAGGGTTCCTATCTGCTATGGTTTTCAGAGGATCAGAACATAGAACAACGAGTAGAAGTTGTTACCTTGGTCTATCTCATGTCGGTTCAATATATGGGAACTTCACAAAAGTCTTCCTCTCTTGGACCTCGATCTGGAGCCAACCCACGGCATACTCTTACTTGATTCAGTGTGAGAAAGAAGAAACAACATTGGAATCTCTGGATCATAGTCCACGGTCTGGGCCGTGCAATTGGGCTCGATTGGATCCTCTTTTCATCGCCTTCTGTCCTTATATAAGTTGTGGGTAACAAGGAAGAGAGGAGGGATTGATAGGGTTTAGGACTATGCCCTCTTGGTTAGGGTTTGAACAAAGAAGAAGAAGAAGAAGAAGATGTGAGAAAGATATGTGAAACTCCCATTGGGCTTACCCATGGGCTCTCTCTCCTTTTATAGAGGAGGGTAACGATGCTTTAGGATGGCTATCCACGAGTTGCCAAGTCCCTTTCCTACTAGGAAACTATATTCCTTCATGAAAAAACAATGTTCTCTCTCTAAACAAAATTCTTTGATGTCCTTTATTCTTTAGATATTAATATTTTGAAAATCACTTCTTTTATTCTCTTAGTACTTGCCCTTTATTGTAATGGCACGAAATTATATTTTCTTTTAGTAGAAAATACCACCTCTTTAACAATATCACAAAATTCATTAACAATGTATCACATTATCCTCTTATTTTGTGTTATTGGTATTTTCTCTTTCTTTCTTCTTCATTGGGGCTCCTTGGACCCCAAGAAATTCTATGATTTTGAAATTCCTTTTTAAAGATACTTATTATCCTTCTAGATGCATCTATATTCATTATTTCTCATTATCTTGTTTATTTCTTATTAAAATATCTCTTTCTAAGGATTTCTCTTTACCTTTCATTTTATTTTCCTCCTTAGCATTCCTTTTAACGTTAGGAATCCTTTAGATATGAAAATCCACCAAGGGTAAGTCAATTATACCTCTTTTCACTTATTTCCCACATTTTATCATTGTTTTCAATTTCTTTCTTAATAAAGAAATATTTCACTGATCTTTTCTTTTCTTATTGCATTCTCTTTGCAACTTTGGACTCCTTGGAACCCAAGAGGCATGAAATCCACCTTTGGATTAAACTCTTTTTCCTTCCAGAGGTTTCTACATTTTCTTTTCTCCATTTCTTATTAATAATGTAATTCCCTTTTGTCTTTTCCTTGTTAGTGGGCCCAATAGCCAATAAAGCCCACAAAACAACCAACAAGGCTATTGTAAACGAAACTCATTTATTCAAAACAAATTATATCATTATTTGTGCCAATATATTTAATAGGAGAAATTACATTTCTCACCAAAAGAACCCAAAAATTGGGGTTGTAACATTTTGTGTGTCTGTGTGCATAATCGACATTAATACATACATCATGGTGTTAGTCTATTTGAGTTTATCTTTCTAACATACATGTATCTATACGAGGTGAACTTTAATTTGTCTATGTTTTCTTTCCTATGAATATATTTAATTTCATTTTAATTAAATATTATCTTCAAGACATGGGTAAATGTAACAAAAGTTTAACCATAGTTTATTCTTAAGTATGTCCTAAGACAAAAAATTAAATCAATAGGAAACTTCTATCAATTTTCTTCTTTAATTTAAATCCATTATCATGTCTTATTGGTTCACAATCGCATAACTATATGTGTTAGTTACCTTGACATATACATATGTATATACATAAAGTACTATGACTAATCCTCTAGGAATTATTTTCTCATATTTCCATATCTTACCATTGGAATATTATTTGTTATGATCTTTTCTCTTTCTTTCTAGGGTTTTCTTTGTTTCAAAGATTTTGTATTATTGAAATTATTTGCACCATTGGAAATATAGAAGGAGGAGAAATAGTATGTGACCTCAATGATTAGCTAATTAGCCTAAATCACGACCAAAAAAGGGTGGATCTATAGTAGTCAGACTCTTATATTTATAACTTGACACTCAGCCCCTACAACTATTATACGGGGTCCAGTATAGTAAATTGTGGTCAATTTGAAGGGACAAGGGTGGTGTGCATTAAGAACGTAGGGAATTAGCTTAGTTACAGCTTGAAAAGTGTGATATAATTATTTAAGGTCCTTAGGGAATGATGGAACTGCAACAAGGAATATAGTAAAATAAGTAAAACATGACAAGAAGCACAAGAAGAGAACAAGTAAAATCAAAAAGTAAAATATCAAGTATGGAAGGGAACTTGGATTGGGTTTCACTATCTAAGTTCTCTCACCAACAGGTAATACATAGACTTGTTGTATACCCTTAATAAGATTATAAGTGATCATCAGAGATGTCTATTCTCTCTTCTTGAGCTTAGGATAGATACAATTTATAGGGTTCCCTCTCTCAAGATGGTAAACAAACAGTCACAATGAAACCATATGATTATTAGGTTAAGCATTCCAACATTCTCATGTATTCATGCAACTCCATAACACTCATATAAGGTTAATACTACTCTTTTGAGGCACCAAAAACTGAACATCAAAAGATGGTATCCCAACATACAAGTGAAGCATTAAGACCAAGAGTATGGACATAAACATTTCTAAGAGCATATATTCAATGGATATAAGTATTTACATGTGGGAGATGTTTAGTGGCTACTCCCAACCCAGGCTATATGTTATCCACTCATGGTGGTGAGTAGCATTATAGATTTACAAAAATTATGAGACATGAAGAACAGATGAAAAAATGGACGAAGGAGATGAAGGAGGGTGAACAACTTTAGATAAGAAGAAGGGGATGCAAAAATAGTTATTAGTAATGGTCATGTTTGATGGACATCTTCCCCAAATAAAAATTTGGTGATGATGTCAAAGATGGTTGTCCCTTCATTCGATGAAGAGGCCTAGAAAATCCTGGTGGTGGCAGAGGTGTGTTGTCTCCTTCAGACTCTTATCTTTGGAGATCTTGAACTGATGGCAAGATGTTTGTGCGGTTCTACAACACTTCTCCATCCCTCACATGTCGCCATCCTCATTCATGTCTGAGGTGGATGACAATTTATCGGCGCATCCTTTGAGGTAGCAATCCATCAGTCATTGGGGGCGTAGAATCCCAAAGGTCATGTGTGGTTCAAGTCCATGGGTAGTCGAGCTTGCTATATCTGAGCCATAATTGGGAACTACGTTCTGTGATCGTCGGTGGCTCTAATCTAATGGCCACTGAGACTCTCCAGTTCAGTTGTGTCTCAGTGGTCGTTGGGAATGTAAGGCCAACAATCACCAAGGACACAAGTTCAATGATTGCTTATGATACAGGGCCATTGGTCACTGAACATTCAAGGCTACTTGTTGTGGTAGACTTTACAAAGGAAAGATAAGTAAATAAGGTTAGGTGGTTATTCCCATACATGCCAAAAGAAATAGATTTAACTATATGTAACATTGTTAAAGTGATGACATGAGGGTAAAATAGGTACTCAAATATATACTAAATTCGATGTAATCACCCCCTCCAACTTAGAGTCTAACTTGTCCTTGAGCTACTAGATGGAATCAAAGCATCAAGTAACATTTATTGGCTTTATTTATTAAATATTTTTTCTTACCTAGTTATATTCTTACGCCATCCTTAGGTTGAGAGGTATGTCTAACAACTTGATCTACTTATTATGTTTCCTTATTTCATTCTCATAGATCCAGTGTTGCATGAACATTGTTCCAACTCTGCCTTCCTTTTTGCAGTAGGGAGTTCTCCTTCATGATGTACAAAATACACCATATCCTAGCTATACTTATACAAGGCTCTTTCTAGGAGTAGCTTTTACACCAAAGTTTTATTTTATCAAGATATTAGGTATTTAGATGGGGTAGGCCAAGGATGAGACGTTCTCCTACCTTCCTCAGGGTCACTCAACTATGTATATTGTTGTAAAGATAGTGATACCCAAATTTGGGTCCTGAGTATCAGGTAGTTATGTGAGGTCTTCTTTCAAAGGCATGCAGGAAGTTTGTCCTCCGGGAATATGCCCCTCAACATCTTTTGCGTTTGGGCACAAATATTATGAATTTATACCCCTCAATTTTGATTCTTTCTCATAGTCTTGGGAGTAATAGATTTTCTTAAGGATGATTTTAAGCCGCCAAGCCTCCTTTGAACCCAAAGTGGGGATTGGTTTTGTACTAGAAGAGGTAGTTGTTTCCCATGTCAGTAAGAGCCTTGCATTTTCCAGCCTATACTAAGAGGTTATCATAATCAATCTGGACTGTAGTGGTTTAAGTCATCCTTATTTTAGGGAAATAGTAAGGGGTAGTAGCATTCTTTCACTATCCGCATTTTCATGACATGATAATGGCATCAAGACATAACTCGTGAAAAAAAATTTGTTTAGGTAAATTAGAAGCCCAAAGCATTACTCATATAATGATTATGCTAAAAAGTATCATGAAGACAAGAAGTTCTAAGGTAAGGGTGAATATGTTATCCCAGACTATTGGATCAAAATGCGCCTATAAAACAATTTATTTTTTAAATAAGCATAAGGTTCTAGTTTCTATCCTCTTATGTGTAGAAGATAGAATTTAAAGCAAAATTTTAAGAGATAAGACAACCATGTGGTTGATGTTCATAAAAACTGACAAATGTATGAGGGTAGTACATTCCTTGTCCATTTATACCCCCCAATGTTACACCCACATCCCATGATTAGCACTAATCATGATATTAGGGCATAAGGTTGAGAATTAAACATAATATAAAGATCACCCTCAACATTTTTTTATTTAATTTCAATATTTTAAACTTTTTGTTTGCTCATTCAATCACATAAACATCTTTACAAGTGAAATTACAACTTGATTAGTCTAATCTGATATAAAAAATAAAAATTCATATCTAAACACTCATTCTGTTTCTCAAAGTTTGAGGTACATATATCATGATAATCAAATACATTATCTATCAATAAGAAAACATAATTACACAGTATTGTTTACAACTCTCTCACTTCTATACAAGGACCTAGAGTGACAAGGATTGACTGAACTTAACTAATCTAATGCTTAACTCTCATGGAAGATCTACTTTGTCATTGACATTCTTTAGATCCACATGATTTCCCTCAAAATTGTGAGTAGAGGGGTGAGCCTACTCACTCAATGAATGATTACTTCAAAGAAACAATATAAAGCACTTTACAATTCAATGTATATAATTGAGAAAGTGAATTTAAAGTAAAATAGTAAAGAACTATAAAGGAACTAATCATTCACAGACATATATATGGAAGGATAATCTAGATACTGAAAATGAGTAATTGAATATCTCAACATTCTTGATTAATCACATAGGGGACTAGTAATTCAAAAAATACAAATGTCTAGTTATTTAAATGTTGAATAGATATAGCAATATATTATCTAATGGTTTTTGCAAACTCGACAACTTACTGTTGATTAGATAACACAAATTCTTTCATTGAATGATCTATGAATATCAAATTTTGATAACTTTTTATCCACATCTTATCTAAGTAGGATACATCACATACATAAGATTGGAAAGTTCAATTTAATTTTAAAATCATCATAAATTAAGGTGGGTACATGCAAGCTATATGTACTCGGGTACACAATTCTTTCAGCCATATATATATATATATATATATATATATATATATATATATATATATGAAACCTTCAAATGAAATGGACTAGGGTTTCCACGTCAATTAATAAAATTTAATGCATCAAGAATAATCTTGAATAAATAAATTTATATCCATAAAAGAATCACATCAGTCAAATCTCATGATGTCTATTTTCAAACTTCCAATTTTCCATTCATCTAGAGTTTTACCCACTTTACTATGATATCAAGAAAATAACAATAACATGAAATGAAATCCAATATAGTCTCTTGAATATATGTACTATGTGTTTATAATAAACAATCATTCATAACAAGGAGATTTAAATACGCAAACTTCTTTCTTCAATTATACAACAATTTCAGACAACCAAAAACCCTAGATTTCAGTATATTTTATAACCTTAGAAATAACTTTAGGAATTATCATTTAGATAATTTTTATTCATTTCTAATATTATTTTATCATCTGAAATTCATCACAATGATAAAATCCATTTCATATCATCTTGCTAAAGCTAGAATTAAAAATCGTTTAGGGTTTCTAGTCACATACAAATGTATTGAAGATTTTTTAAGGTTTATTAATTTCATGCGATCTACTGTTTAAAAAAATTACCCAAACATGTGTGAAAACACCTTAAAAAATAGCCCATATTTGAAAATCTTGAAGTCATATCAAAACCTTATCAAATCACTGCTTTCTTCTTCCTCTCAACTCGGAAACCCAATGATTGTAGAATTATGGTGGAAGATTGAGAAAAGGGAGAGATTTGATATCTGTCTAATCAAATCAGAGGAGGGGGGAATCTTGACATGTGAGAGATGAACCACCATGAAATACTATGCAAGGAAGCTAAACTTAATTAATGTCATCATTTCTCAGATGATGAAATCCTAGATCAACAAGTCCACCACTTTCTCCTCTCAAACCCTTGCTCTCCCTCTCTCTCTCTAGTATTTAATTTACTTGGAATGAATCATGAATTTTGAGAGCTCCTGTTGTGTGAGGTTGATCATATAGATCAATTCAAGTTGTTGGGTCAATTGCAAATTAACCCAACTTATACTTTCTTTTATTTTAGTAGAATTTTCTATCATATAAATATTATTGTAACTCATCTACATAACATGTCTAAACTGTTCCAAAAATAATTTAAATTTATTAAGATGTCTTAAATGAAATTTTAGTAACAATTTATGATTATCTTGAGCTCCCAATAAGTAAATAAAAGTCAAACACTACACTTCTATACTTTAGTCAGAACGCATACTCAGCTTAGTTTATACCTGAGAAAACTTGACCGACCAATAGGTACATTATACATCCTAAACTTCTGATATTTTTCAAGATAACTTATCTTTTAGTTATACAAACAATGTACAAATTTCAAATGAATAATAATCATATAGAAAATATGAAAAATCATTTACTACATTGTTATACTTATAAAATTGCATTTTCGTGTACTATCAAAACCCTTATTTTAACAATTAGGGTTTACACTTCTCAAACCCTAATCCTTCAAACTGAAATCATGATTAGAGTTCCTTCTTAGGTTTGGACATTACAATTGATCTACCATCCTTAATCCTATTTTAGTGACATTCAATCTAATTAAGCATGTAATCATTTAGGTTAACAATAGTTTACCAATTAGCCTCAAATGTTGTCATAACACCCAAAATTATCATACAACCCCTACTATAGTGTCAAAGATAGAGGTTGGATATAAAAGGGTGGAGTTTACTCTTCAATTGGAATTCCTTTGATTTGCCACTAGGAGTGCAACAACATATCAAGATAGATTTCTCAGAGTGCATGGTAGTGTTCATGTTGTAGACTTTCAACTTTGATATCCCACACAACTAAAGTTGCCATCCAGTATTAGCAACAAAAGCTACAACCATTATATTGTCATAACTACTAAGGGATTTTGTGGAAGAATTGTGGCTTTTTGAAGTATTTGTCAGGGATGAACTGGTATCCCTTGCCATGTTGTTGTATCATCATGATGATTTCTTCTGCACAAGCTTTAGCTTTTTCATCTGTGACACTCTTTGGTGTTTTCATATATGTATATTTGATTAAAGCGAAGGCTGAATTCTAGTTGTTGAACATGACTATGGTTTTTTCCTTAACATTGATTGCCAAGAATGTCTAGTGGTTATCGTGCATGATTGGCAAGAAGATGAAGACTGGGAGTGAGATTTTTAGGTGTTGTATCATCCTCCTTTTTTTATTCAGAGTTCTTACTATGAATAATGTCCTTCACTAATAGGTAGTATTCCATGAGTGTATTGGGCATACCATCATTGAGTAGGGATTCGTAATCTAACATTACACTCACAACCATGTATTTCTTTGATATCAGAGTTTCATAGAGGTTGTCTTTTAAGACACGAATCCCTTCCCTTTCAAAGACAACTTCTCTAACGTCATTATCTTCTTTCAACATTTTCATGATTAAGAATAGGGAATCTAGTGGTAGATCCTCACATGAACATCTGTCAAAATCTGGGAAGCTATCCTCGATGGTCCCAGCTGGCTCCTCAAGTCTTTCTTCCTACAACTCATCTTCATCTATCTCCCACTCTTCTGGCATCTCTATTGTTGTTTGTGTAGTTGGTTCTAGAATTGTTGTGGGAGGTGATGTCTTTGGGTTCTGTTTTGGAACATGTGAGTGTCGTTCACCTATTTTCTATGTTGGGGGTTGGTTCTTGTTGTTGTGTTGTTCCTCCGTTGACCATCCTTCCTTCCATGATGATTTGCATTCTAATTTTGAGGGATCTACTCATAAGTTTTTTAGTTGGTCTCATCATTGTAGTTTTTTCTATAAAGCAACACTCTGGTATAGAGTCTATGTGGTATTGTGTCTAGAGGCATTGTTAGATCATTGAATAAGTATCACTCATATAATACATCCATTATGTAGGCGTTAGACTCCTCATAGCCCGTGCAAGTTTTAAAGGAATATGTTCTCAAATTGGATTTTTTTTCACTACCTCAATTAGACACAAGACAATAAAGACGCACTACCCAGATCCTGGTTTTCATGGAGAACTTTAATGTTAATGTCAAAATTCTTCTAGTTGTTGACTTGGCGGCTAACTGCTCACTGGATGGCGTGCAGAAGTCAAATAGGGACTTTCTAGATATTAGGCACGTCTTTATTTTTGAAGACCATGGGAGTGCATGGTAGCTCGACACTATAAAAGTTGTAGATTGTCATGTGTTGTTTATAAAGATCAACTATTGTTAGTGCCCAATGTTTAACTGTTCAAATGAGTAAAGTGACAAATCTTGTTTCTAGTTTTTCCACTACCTCCTAAAGCTCGTTGACAGGTTGAAAATCAAATTTTCCCATCTACAACTATTTTACTAAACTGGTTGTGCCCTTCAAGATAGGTTGTACTTTGTCAGTGTGCAAAAACTCCTCTAGAATGGTTGCCCAAAGTACTTTGAATAATCATTTGTGAAATCTTGCTCTCCTCAAGAAGATCCCTCTGAAGTGTTCTCTGGTCAAGGTCCTCACATGGTTGTTGTATATTAAATCTGTGTCAGGTAGACCTTCATCTAGGATATCTGTGAGGATGTGGATGTCTCTACGTGAGATTTGAGATACATATGCCATGTCCATTAGTTTACAATGGAGTGGCGGGGGCATCGATCCATTTAATGTCTCTTCTAGGAGTTGAGGTTTCTTGTTAGGTCCACCCAAAAAGAAGGAGGTGAGTCCACCTTTGTCCTCATCAGATGTCCCTTCTCCAATTGTTGTCGCTTGTGCAATCGATACTTGTTCTTGTGCTAGTTTTCTTAGCCCAAGAACATTTACTATCATATTTTCAAATTAGAGTTCCATTGGGATGTCAACAGTAGGGGATTTCAGCAGTGTTGATTCTAGAATTGTTGCACCTAGTTCAACTAGTATGGCAATCATCTTCCTGTCATATTTTTCATTGTTGATCTGTTCATATTCATGATGGTCATTGAACTATAGGTAGACCTCACATATGTTAATGTCAATTCCCATGTTGTCAAGATATTGTTCTGCTATTTTTGCATTCAGTGTATCTAATAATTGGACATGGATCTTCTCCCTTTGTTTTGATGGATCTTCTTCACTAGGCTGAACCTTTAACATGATGGCATTGTCTGTTGTTGAAGACATCAGAACAAAGTTCATTTTTAGGGCATCGAGGATTATTGTTCGTCCCTTTTCTTTGCTTTGACATTCTTCCTCGGGGATTTCCTCTTATCTTACCTCGGTTATGTTAGCCACTTATCCTTGTTTGCATTGATCGAGGTTTCATGGGCTTGAGATGGCATCTGAGGGTGAGCTACTGATGAAGCATTTACAACTCTTTCTTTCTCTTATTTCTACTTGATGTTCTTCATGGCTTGAAGGAATTCCTTGTGCTTCTTGCCCATTTCTTCTATGTCTTTGCACATATTTTCTCTCTCCTTCCTAAGTTATATCATATCTCTCATGGTTTTATACATTAATTGCATCATTGTCCTCTGGATGGATAGGACGTGTTGCATGAATTACAAGAGAGTTGTGGTTCTCTCATCCAATCTTTCTACATGCATAATTAGTTCTTGTAGGTTAGATAAAATATTTAGTAATTTAAAGGACGAGTGTTGGTTTTTCTCACACATGGCATCAAATTGATGCCCTATCTCTACCCCGTAATGCTTTTTGTCTTTCATTGTTCATGCATTGGGGTTTTGGTTGCGGTCACTTCTTGTTGTGTATGGCAGCACTGTTTTCTCCATCCGATGTGAAGATGGAGTTCGGTGCTTAGGTTCCATCAGCTTGATCACTTCAGCATTAGTTGGTGTCGTCGATGTATGTATCCATTCATTCTGTGATACTTCCTTTGGTATGCCTTCTTGTCGGGCCTCACGTTGTTCCTGTGGATTGATATCACGTGTATGGACATTTGGCATCCATGGAAGGGTTAGTTGTGAAGGTTGCCACTACTTCTGTCTTAGTCTCCAATTCCATAGCATGATGTTCTTTTTCTTTAGTCCATGTTATCTCATGTTCTTCATCTTGTGGTTTGATCAGTTTCGACGCTGATGTTTGTGTTTTTGAAACTGCCTTATGGACCTTGATGGGAAATTTCTTTCTTATTGTTGGTTCCACCACCTTCTCTTGTTCCTGTAATATTTCCTTTACTGGGGTTGTGGGTTCATCTTTAGGCCTTCCAATTGTACTCTATGGCATCATGTCGATATCTTCTCTGGATACGATTAGCCTATGATGATCATAGTGTCCTATCTTAGGGAGGGGGAGTAAGATATTTGACTTCACAAACTATAGAAGTAGTTGTTTCCCCTTTTGTGCAATTACCCCTGTCAAGATCAGATACTTGATGTTAATAAATCTACTTGGGTAGAGGTAATAGAACATCGTTAAGATGATATGACCTCCCATGTACTATTCTTTTGTGTCTTTAGGACCGATAACTGTAGATAGTTTGTCGATTAGCAGTCGCCAATATTGATAGACCTTTTCTCAAGCATAGACCATACTTGAAAGAGGTTTCCTTTGGTAATATTTCTAGTTTTGGATCTTGCAAACACGATGTTGGAAATGATCTTCTAGATTACATTAATGAAGAAAGAAGGCATTTGTACTTCCTTTGAGGATCCATGTTTGTGCTTAAATTCCCCTATTAGCCTCTCTAAAGTTTTAAGGCTATTGAATCCTCTAGCAACTTTGTCATACCTCATCACATGCTAGCATTAGCATGGTCCTCCGTTTCATAGAATATCACATTCAATGTTCTCTCTGTAAGGGAGTAGTCCTTGCCGAACATGCAGACTTGCATCTTGAATTCTCCTCCCACCTCATCTTTTTCATTGTCCTCTAGAGGAACCTTCATCAAGGATGACATAAACTCAACAGTAAGGTTGGTGTATGCATCTTGAATGTGAAGATGACATGTAGGTTGGCTCCCTTTAAGAACTCCATCACCCACTCACGATTTCTAGCTCTTAAAGGTCGTCTTTGTCCATGTACTAGGTTGGTTTATAGGTTTTGATCTTCAAAAAGAGTTCGTACTTGGTACGATGTTTTCATCTCTAGGGTGAAAGATATCCTCAGATTGTTTGTGACTGTCATCATATGATACTTGTATGTGACTGATTGTGGCAGTTGTTGGTGTGGTTGATGATGCATATCCTCCAACTTCTAGCTTATCCTTCTTCCCTCTCCTCGTCATTTTGTGCCTTGGGCATTCCACATTTGTTTCTATTTTTTTCCTTTTTGTTTTCTTCTTGGTCTCTTTGTTTTGAGGTTGGTACTCTGATGTTTCTGTGACAAATGTTTGTTCTTCCTCCTTAGACTCCTCAGAATCATCCTCTAGTAGGAGGAGTATATGTTCTCTTTTTATCTCTAACTTTACAGGTTGGTCGTCAGGCTTGTTTGGATTTGTGTCTAGGATATATGTTATGTCCTTGATTGTTTCCTCGATCCCTTTTAGAGATGTGGATTGCATATTTAATTGTTAGAAGATGATTGAGATGACATTTTGTTGACTTAAATTAATGTTCATCAATAGAGGTAGTCTGGATGCAATCAACTGGCTAAAATTGAGTTGTGAGGGAGTCAATAACTAGTATTTAAAAGTGTCAGCTAGGAGGGGTTGATCGAAGATATTTTTGTCAAGATGAAAAGATTATTTAAGTTGATGGTCGATAAAAAAATATCCTGACGGTCACTTAAAATATACCGATGGTTTCTTGAATGTTTTCACTATTTGCAAAATGTTTTGGTGGTCAATGAAGATCAAGAAGTTTTAGTCGTCATTTAAAAGGTTCAGTCTTTGGCAATTGGTGAAAAGCTTAAGGAGACGATAGTCACTAAAAATAAAAAATGATTCAATGACCGTTGGAAATTAGAAGACCTCGATGGTCGATGGGAATCAGAATACCTCAATAGTCACTGGGAAGGTCAAAGGTTGTATGGAATGATAGTTCACTACAACTATGATGAAGAGGGTGTTCGACGGAGAAACCAATAATTTGCAAAAATGTGGAAAGCTAGGTTTTGAAAACCTAGACCCAAATGACCAAGTGATTTTATCATTCATTTTATTCTAGGTAAAGAGAGGCAGAATGTTAGGGAATGGGGATATTAGAGTTATATTTGGGTTACCATCGGTCAATGAACACCTTTTAATGAAGTAGAAACACCCTTAATCATGTTACTTTGCTCCCATTTAGTTTTCTTGTGGGTCAAGTTTGTCTCCTTTGGTATCATTGTATTTGCGGTTAAACTACCTTGATGATGGACCTCTGATGATAATGATGGACTATCATTTCAACAGAGGTAAGCATTCGAGGAGTTTTCATTAGTGGTTCGAAGGCTTCACTGTTGTTTAGTGCTAATTGTTGTTTAAATCACTAGAGCAGTGCCTATAGTCTCGGGAAAGATTGTAACCCTTTGCTTGATGAGTGGATTTTTATACCTTTGGTGTCTCGATGGTCGCAGGGGGTTTCTGAGCCTTGGCAGACACTGATATTTCTTAATCTTGGTGGTTGATGGGGTTGATATGTAAGAGGTCGTTGATATTTTTGAGTCTCGACGGTTGTTGGCATCATGAGTCCCAACAGTCGCTGAGATGTTTGCTTGAATCAATGATCTTTAAAATTAATGCATATTTACAATTAATTTTCTAACTTTGTTGGATACATTAAAAGTTAAAATAAAGGTTTCCAATAGTAGCACTAAACTGGCTTATGATAGATAAAAACAAAACCTAGATAAATGTAAAAGAAAGTAAAATTGAACTCAAGAAAACATGTCAAAAAATCTTTGGGTTTCTTCCCAAAAGGAGCTAATTTATAGTCTTCAGTAAGACTTTATTTGATTGGATTCAAAAGCTTCACGTCATTTTTGTCTTTGTAGAAAGAAATTCGTCCTGAAGGAAACGAGCTCCCAATCTCAGCATACTGGTTAAAGAAATTGTTGTGCCCAATGGGAATGGAGGCGAAGACGATACAAGGATGCCCGAATGAATGTGTATTATTTCAAAAGGACTATGTGGATTTGAAAGATTGTCCCAAATGTGGTGCGTCGAGGTATAAATTGACGACTTTGGGGGAGTCCAAAACTGGTTCTCCTTCCAAGGTACCACGGTTTCAACGCTTGTTTGCCAATCTGATAGATGCAAAGAATCTGAGGTGGCATGCAGATGTTAAGAAAAATAATGATGGGATCCTACGACATGTGTCTGACTCCCCCCAGTGGAAGAAGATTGATTTATTGTACCCTAAATTCGGTGAAGAAGTCAGGAATCTAAGAGTGGGCTTTGTGTAGATGGGATGAATCTGTACGGGACATTGAGCAACCAACATAGCACTTGACCAGTTATACTTGTTATATACAATCTTCCTCCCTGGTTGTGTATGAAAAATAAGTATGTTATGCTGTCATTGTTGATATTGGGCCCTAAACAACCTGGAAATGATGTCAACGTTTATCTTGAACCTCTGATTGATGACTTGAAGAAACTCTGGGGTGAAGGTGTGATGACCTATGATGCTTCACAAAGAGATTCTAATTCTTGTGTCTAAGTCCATACTTCTTGAGTAAGGATTCTAATTCTCTTTCCCCGAAGTGGGATCCCCCATCACTAATGATGTTGTGGGGGACATCAAACGTAATAAAGATGATCTATTCAAAAAATTTGATCATGACTTTCGAGTCACAAGTGGGGATGGCTTCTACTTCCCCCCACTTGCATATATAATCTACTACAACTAGATGTACTGGTTGCCTCACAACGATGGGAAATGTCCTATGTAGTCATTTCCCAGACATCAAAAATGTCCACTTCTATCTATTTAGACATTGGCATTTCCTTTTTCCTTAAGATATTTCCTGGTGTCTAGCATTCGTTGGATGTTTTTACATATGAATGTTCATCCTTGAACAAATTATGCCAGTAAAATTGAGATTCTAAGACCCTTGTTGTTGTTATTTATCCTGCAAGATGGCATCATACGGTGAAGAATGACATTCAAAGACTATCTTGGGTACTTATTCTTATGGAATATATCTATAGTATAGTTTGTTAGAAAAATCTCCTAAAGAGGGGAGGATCATCCCCATAGTAATTCTTTAAATCAAGAATAGCTTCTTATTTCGATTGCAGATGATGTCTGGAGGTAGTAGTTGGCATGCTAAATAATTACAAATGTTGAAAAACCATGGTAAAGTGGGTTCAACATGTGTAGACATCATGATGAATTCATCGACATAATTTTCATTGATAGGTAATGGATCTTTTTCAATAACAATGATTCTTGACAAATGTCAACAATGACATTATCTTCCCTTTTCTTTTCTATAATTTCATGATCAAATTCTTGCAATAACAAAACCGACCACATGATTTTGGGCTTAGTGTTCTTCTTCTACGTCATGTACTTAATAGTGCCATGGTCTATGTACACCTTAACCTTTGATCCTATCAGATAGGACCTAATTTTTTCAAAAGCAAATACTATTGCTAGCATCTCTTTTTTTGTGGTCGTGTAGTTAACATGGGCATCATCTAGAGTCTTGCTAGCATAATAGATCACATTATTTTTCTTATATTTTCTTTGTTCGAGTACGTCTCTAATAGCAATATCACTTGCATAGAACATTATCTGGAAAGGTAGATCCCAATCTAGAGCTTGTAGGATTTGAGTTGTTGCTAAAGCACTTTTCATAGTCTCAAAAGATTCAAGTCATTCATCGACAAAGTTGAACACAACGTCTTTTATGAGTAGACTAGATAAGGGTTTTGCAATCTTAGATAAGTCTTTGATAATTTTTTTTGGTAACCTACATTCCCTAGAAAGGTTCTCACTTCAATTACATATTTATAAGGTGGGAGTTTTGACATAGCTTCCACCTTTGTGAGATCTAGTTCGGTTAGTTTTTCAAAAATATCGGGCCCCAGAACAATACCTTCCTACACCATGAAGTGATACTTGTCCCAATTAACACTAACAATTTCTCTTCACATCTTTCACAACTTGGGATAAGTTCCTAAAACAATTGTCAAAATTAGTCCCATAGATGGAAAAGTCGGCCATGAAAACTTCCATGATATAGTCCAAGAAATTAGCAAAGACCAAAATCATGCACCTTTGGAATGTTGTGGGCATGTTGCATAAGACAAAAGGAATTTATCAAAAGGCATAAGTGCCATAGACGCAGGTAAAGGTAGTCTTTTCCTGATCTTTGAGGTGGATAGAAACTTGATAAAATCTTGAGTATCCATCTAGAAAGCATATATATATATATATATGAATGATGAGATAACCGTCTGAGGACTATGTTCGTGAATGGTTCACGGTTGTGAAAATGGTCTTTTTTGGTGGAAAAATTGAGCTTTCCATAGTCTATTCACATCCACCACCCGGTCACAATTTGTGTCGCTACTTCATCTCACTTTTCACTCTTCACTATTGGAACTCCTCCTTTTGTAGGTACTATGTGTATCCGATTTTCACAATTGGTATCGCCAATTGGGTATGTGATACCTCATCATGAAGTTTTATTACTTTCTTCTTGACCACTTCCTCAGCATATGATTCAACTTCCTTTGAGGATGGGCCAGAGGTTTAGTATTTTCTTCCAAAATTATCATGTGCATGCAAATAGTTGAGCTTAATCCTTTTATGTCTTCAATAGAATACCCCATAGCCTTTCTTTGGTGCTTGGATTCATTCATCAATTTCTCTTCTTGATCATCTGTCAAGGCAGAATTTATGATCATTGGAGTCCTTTCTTCATCATCCAGGAATTCATACTTTAACCCTTCAAGTAGTTGTTTCATCTCTCACTACTACAGAAATGGCCTTTGGCATCGGTTATTTAAGGCCTACGGCGTCGGTTTCCATGCAGCACCCAAGTGGGCACCGCTAAAAGTCGACACCTTCAGCGTCGGTCCCGCTGACGCCACAAACCTTCCTGCCACCAAAAACACACCAGTAAGTGGACTATCGGCGTTGGTTCTTCAAGAAAACTGACTCCATAACCTGATTAAAGACGTCAGTTATTAATCAACAACTGATGCCATAAACTATCTCGCCAACAAAAACATGCATGCAAAGGGGACTATAGGTGTCAGTTATATATATATATAACCGAAGCCATATTCCCCTGGCACCACGCGATAGGTGTCAGTTTTACGGATAACCGATCGACGCCAGAATGGGATAAAGATGTTGGTTTTACACTAACAACTGATGCCAATGTGTTTTGTTGTCAGTTTTAGACAAATAATCGATGCCTACGAATTGATTTTTTTTTGCAGGTAGTATGCAGGCATGTTGTATGGCTGGTCAGCAGGATGAAGAACCTACAATTCAATTCTGAATTGTAGGTTTACAACATCCATTGATATCAGCCAACAACAGGCCACAAACCTAGAAAATTAACAAGATGGACAATAGTATATATATGTGATTCATACACATATATAAGCACATTTAATTCATATTATTTTTCATCACACACATGTAGAAACCAGTAGCAACCCGCAGTTCCATTCATTTCATCTCTTTTCACATTCAAACACATGTAGAAACATTCATATATTGGTCATCTTCACATTCACACATATGACAATTTAGAAAAATTCATTCACATTCACACAAAAATAATTATGAGAGCAAAGTTTAGAAATATCATTCTTTATTCATCATCGTCATTATCCCAATTATATTTAAAAATTCCCACTACTTGTAGGGCTTCTTCCCATTGTTCTCTTACATCATTTAACTCATCCATCGTACATGGAATATGTACATCTAATAACTTTTCACCTGTACTGAAGTCACTTTTAAACACCTGCAAAGAGAATGATGTATATATATAATTAATAATATATATAAGATTGATATATTTCATATTATCTAATGAGACTACATATAATACCAGTTGTATGGTATCGATTTCCATTGTGGAATGTTGGATAATTATGCTCATAAATCACATCACATAGTATCCACATGCCCAGCCGTTGTCATGTGTAGCACACTATAAATTGAAATCTATAAAATATTCAAAAATACAAATAAGCACAGTTCATATCATTAATGTATACATTGGAGTCGGGAAATTACTTTCACATTCTGCCAAGTTAGTGGCTGGTTCTTTTTCTTGTGGACCTTTCCTCCAGCTTTGGCGTACTCTTCTAAATCCCTACATGTTAATGTAACACATTAAATTGCATAATCAAATAGTAATGTAATAAAAAATGTTAAAGAATATAAAAATATGAAATATTTCTCACAAGAATAATGTTCTTTTCATTGGGTGTCCATATATACTCAATTCCTTTTCCACAAGATCTAGATAATAGACAATGAATGTCTCGGGGACAATAACTAGTAACTCCCAATGCTTACCACTAGAGGTAAAAAAGTTAAAAATTAATAACTCAAAAGTCACAATAAAAATGTAATTTTCTAAAGTCCAAATTATAAGCAAAGTAAAC
Organism: Alisma plantago-aquatica; assembly: GCA_963693085.1. NCBI lineage: Eukaryota > Viridiplantae > Streptophyta > Magnoliopsida > Alismatales > Alismataceae > Alisma > Alisma plantago-aquatica. The sequence continues at coordinate 373,647,486 of OY856412.1, forward strand.
TTACCCGACATTGAATGGAGCTATTATCACCGTCTTCTTATATTTACCAAAATATTTAAAAACATCACAGTAGTATGAAGTAACTGACCTACAGTTTTTACCTACAAGACTAATCAAAGATGGAACCAAAAATCCCACATGGAGTAATGAAAAATATGTACATATCGTGTGTAAGTGGCTGCAAAACATGTATTACATATGCATTAATATATAAGAAACTAGATCACCGTATATAAAACAAGTTATATACATGTATAAACAAGATCTCACCATATACATAGCTCTATCATAGATGTATTCAACCAAGAATAATGAAACATCTCCAAAATATCTTATATAAATAGCTTGTTATTGTATGATTGACCTGCAACTTCCTCCGGAATAGTAACATTTATAGTGCAATTTGGATCATGTTTGCCTATCCAATATGCCATACCCCTGCAATTAGGACCTAACGAGGCGTGTAGGTCCCTGGAAGCCAACTTGGTACTTCAAGAGGAGGAGGTGGAAGCCGAGATGTAGCAGGTGTCTTCCTTTTGACCTGTATATATAATTTCAGATCAATTGACTCATATATACGTAAACACTAACAAATTAACATAATGTAAATATACCATACAATATTAGTATAGACGACATCCGCTTTGGGCCACAATATCACTCCGCCTTTTGAATCACCAAGCGTTTCAGAATCTGGGTGGGGATATGGAAATTTAAGATCCCTCCATTTGGGGATTACACTTATCGGGCTCACACGAACTGCACCATCTGGTACTGGAGTCCCATGAAACATCTCCCCTAGAAGGGTTGGGTAAGTCGACGCCTCTACAACGACATATTCTTGAATTTTTGGATGGCATGGCTTCAACCCCTACAAATTTATGTAAAGAATGTTATATAGATATATACATAAACATATCATCTTGAAAAGACTAACTATTATGTCATAAAAATACTTACAGATGATGTGTTAGGTGGTGGGTCTATAGGATTACTCCCAACCTCTACAGTAGGAGTAATAGAAGCATGACATGTCACATGTACCATCTGAGTGGTCGTCTGAGATGCCTGTCACTTCACCATTGCTTCTTGGACTTTCCTCTCAATTAATTCATCTACCTATACATGGATAAAAGAAACATGTATATTGATTATTGAATTCCCTTTCACAATAACATTAAAAAAAAAGAATATGTTACCTCAAATTGTGAAATTCCCATTTTTGGGACAGGTTTGCGCTGAGATGGCCCAAAGAACCCTTTGATGCCCACACCAGTGCCTGCACCCCTAACACGTCCAGGATGCTCTAGTTTACCCAGAGAAACTGTCAATTCATCCCTTGTGCCCTCAGGGATGAACTTGCCTTCCTTCCTCTGCTTGTGCAGCTCCCGCTAATTGCCATCAATAGAAATTGGTAAGTAAACATAACAATAAACAATATCGATCGATTGCTCTAAGAGTTGAATTTTACCATTTTTGCATCCGCCTCAGCAGTTGTGGGCTTCGTTATATCTTCCTTCATGTTTTGCCACCCATCTATCCATATAGCATGGCGAGGCAGAGGTGCGGGACCAATAGTAGAGGACTCCTAAGTAGCAGCAGACTAAGCAGTAGACTCAGCATGTAGTCTTTGGCGAATGCCTGCATAGCCTCTTGGACCAATTGTGTGGTCATGCACATTCAGTGCACGCCTTGATTTTTGAGCATCGTTGATAGCCTTGTTACTAAGCACATTGATTTGGTTACTAACACTAAAGGTTAATCTTGAATGGGTGAATACATAAGAACGTATATTAATTAAATTAGGAGTGGTGCTTAATACCTTGAATTCATCCATTTTTCTTTGGGTAAAAAACTCCTCCCAGACTTTGGGGTCCAGGTAGTTCCATTGCTCAGTGGCGGCCTTCTTTCCTAAATTTATTTTTTAAAGAGAATTCAAACAAAAAATTATTAGTGTAGAGTTAGTCAAAAACTGATCAATGTCTAGAATTGGAAATCAATCAAGAATCTCTTCTCAGCATCACGTATGTAATATCGAGTGAGATTTGTCCTATAGTTCCTTAGGAACCTCCCACAGCGTTGCATCACGCAATGACGATGCAACTTTTCATCCAGATCAAATATACTCTGCAAAATAGAATTGTTATTAACTAGTATCCTAAAAATTAGTAATCTACAAAAATAGAATTGCAAATAATAATAACTCACACATAGTTCCTTCCATACTAAGTCTTTCTTCCACTTAGCAACTTTATTGCATGATTCAAAAATAAGATTACAATGGTTGTGAGTAAGAACCCCAAGATATGAAACAAAAGAGTTGGGGTTCACTCCAACTAGATTTCCTACATGATCAAAATCCACATCCAGTTTGGGTTCATTGCCCCTTTGCTGTAGTAACTTGTTCATCATTGTGAAGCCCCTCACTTTCTCAATTTTTTTATGGTCATCAAGTGCCCCAATTTGTTCAGAGGGTACATCACCAACCTAAAATTTTTCAACAGAGAACTGATGACGCTATCACAGACATTTTTCGCAACGTGCATGACATTGATACAATGTCTAACTGCTAAAGAACTCCAATAAGGAAGATCCCAAAATATTGAATTCTTCTTGAATAAAGACTTATCACTCTGTGTGGCCATTGTACATTTTTATCTCTTACAAAATTCATTGGCAAAGTCTTTTACTCTTTCATAAACACCCTCCCCTGGTATAAGTTTTGGTGCACTCTGTTCCTCATTCCGTCCATTGAATACTTTGTGCAACCTACGATACATATGGATTTTTGAAAGAAACCTTCGATGACAAAGATATACAGTCTTGCCGCCGTGTTTTAGTTGTATTGAATTAGTGTTCTCTTCACATACAGGACATGATTTAGATCCTCTAACACTATATCCAGAAAAAATTCCCATATGCTGGAAAGTCATTCACAGTGCAAAACAACTTAGCGTGCAAACGAAATGTCTCTCTTTGTGAAGCATCATAGGTCATCACACCTTCACCCCAGAGTTTCTTCAAGTCATCAATCATAGGTTCAAGATAAACGTTGACATCATTTCCAGGTTGTTTAGGGACCAATATCAACAATGACAGCATAACATACTTATTTTTCATACACAACCAGGGAGGAAGATTGTATATAACAAGTATAACTGGTCAAGTGCTATGTTGGCTGCTCAATGTCCCGTACAAATTCATCCCATCTATACAAAGCCCACTCTTAGATTCCTGACTTCTTCACCGAATTTAGGGTACAATAAATCAATCTTCTTCCACTGGGGGGAGTCAGACACATGTCGTAGGATCCCATCATTATTTTTCTTAACATCTGCATGCCACCTCAAATTCTTTGCATCTATCAGATTGGCAAACAAGCGTTGAAACCGTGGTACCTTGGAAGGAGAACCAGTTTTGGACTCCCCTAAAGTCGTCAATTTATACCTCGACGCACCACATTTGGGACAATCTTTCAAATCCACATAGTCCTTTTGAAATAATACACAATCATTCAGGCATCCTTGTATCGTCTTGGCCTCCATTCCCATTGGGCACAACAATTTCTTTAACCAGTATGTTGAGATTGGCAGCTCGTTTCCTTCAGGACGAATTTCTTTCTACAAAGACAACAATGACGTGAAGCTTTTGTCACTCCATCTATTGTTAGCTTCCAGATTATACAATCTCAACACAGCGCTAAGCTTCGTAAACTTACAACCTATGTATAATGGTATCTCAGCATCATGCACAATGTTTCTAAACATGGGAGGTGGATCGGTGTGCTCTACCCCACAACTATCCAGCATCGCATCAACGATGTCTACTGGAACTGGTTCGTTCAAATCTACGTCGTCGGAGGCAATTTCTTCTTCTACAGAAGCACTACTATCGACATCCACTAATTTCAGGTTTGAAATCTCTCCATGCCAGTGCCATTCTGTATAGCCTTGTACAATCCTATTGCACATGACATGACTTTTGATTTTGTCACCAGTGCTGACTTTCAAGTTGTTACAGTAATGACTACATGGACAATAGAACCTACCTCCAGGTTTTTTCCTATGTTCCTCGGTAAATCTAATAAATTGATCAAGACCACAAATAAACTCTGGGGTGCAGTGATTTGGAATGGACATACGTGATCTATTTATTCTATGAACAAAGAGAAAAGAAGTATATATTACAACACGATTAGGGTCTAGGGTTAAAAGATTAGGGTTTATGGTTAAAACTTTAGGGTTCAAGGTCTTATATATAATAAATGGTTAAAACATCCTAAGTGAGATTAAGTGTTCAAGACCAGTCCTAAACTGGGGACTATCCCAGATTTACTCCTAATGAGTAAATCTTGGATGGGTTTCTAGGCCAACAAATACATGTGTTGTCATTCTTATATATAATAAATGTGTACCACCTATCCCATTCTTGAACACCTAATCTCACTAGTAAGTGTATGATGTGTATTGGGTTTTCAAAAAAAGTTCAGCAACATTTCCCCGTTGTTCTCCAAGTACATATGTACTTAGAGAACAAATCGGGAAATGCTACCAAAATTTTCTTGAAAACGAAATACACATTATACACTTTACACTTACATCCTAAGTGAGATTAGGTGTTCAAGAACAGTCCCAAACCGGGAACTATCCAAGATTTACTCATTCTAGGCCAACAAATACATGTGTTTTCATTCTTATACCTACAATCCTAGTTTCATCATTCATATCCTAGTTATTCAAGTTAGGGTGATTATTGATGTCTTTAGAAGCATGATTGGCAATCTAGGGAAAAATTCATCATTTACATTTCAAGCATGTGACGTGTGTGCATTACAGTTCATCATTAAGCAAGAATGGTGATTAGGATTCTCAATATACTCAACAAGGAAACAAGTTACCAATTTCATAGTTAGGACGGTAGAGATACTCTAAAATCTAGATCTAATGGTTCATAATGAGCCTATGATAAAGTTACATCACTAGATGATTATATAATTTCAAAAGCAGTACACAAATAAATTCAAACGAGTAGATAACTAAATAAAAAATAGTAGACAAAAAATACAAATAAGTAGATGAATAAATACAAATCTGTTGATAAACAAATATAAATCAGTAGATGATCAATTAATTCCTGAATTAGTACATAACTAAATACAAACAATAGATGAATAAATACAGATCAATAGATCAATAAAGTTAAATCAGTTAATAAAAAAATTTAAATAATTAGATGATTTTAAATAATAACAAAATCAGTACATAAATAAAAAATAGTAAATAACTTAATTAAAAAATGCCTAGCAGTAGCCTAGCCGTGCCTTGGCGCCACCCAAGCATCCGTGTTACGCCCCAAATTTTAGATTTTTTTGATGAGAAATTTAATCTCTCATATTGGAGATAATTGGACAAATAATGATGTAATTTGTTTTGAATAAATGAGTTTCGTTTACAATAGCCTTGATGATTGTGTTGTGGGCTTTATTGGCTATTGGGCCCAAATAACAAGAAAATTCAATTAGTGAATGAATAATTGAATATTTGAGAAAAGAAAAATGTGAACCTCTAGACGGCAAATCCAAAGAGGGATTTCGTGCCTCTTGGGTTCCTTGGGTTCCAAAGAGTCCAAAGTTGCATAAAAAGAGCAATAATGAAAGAAAAGATCAATTAAGTATTTCTTTATTAAGAAAGAAATTGAAATATTGATGAAATGTGGAAAATAAGTGAAAAGAAGTCCAATTGAGTTATCCTTAGTGGAATTTCATATCCCAAGGTTTCCTAATGATAAAAGGAATACCAATGAGGAAAATAAAAGATAAATAAAGAGAAATCCTCACAAAAGGATATTTTAATAAGAAATACACATGATAATGAAGAATAATGTATTTAGATGCATCTAGAAGAATAATGAGCATCCAATAAAAAGGGTTTCAAAATAATAGAGTTTCTTGGGATCCAAGGAGTCCCAATGAAGAGAGAGGAAAGAGAAAATACCTATAAATAAAAATAAGAAAATAATGCAAGTACATTATTAATGGATTATGTGGTATTGTTAAAAAGGGAATAGTTTCTACTAAAGGAAAATAGAAATCCGTGGCCAATGAGTTAGAAAGAGAAAGTATAAAGAAAATGAAGAGGAAATTTCAAATTGCTAATATCCATATAATAGGGATATCCAAAGGATAATGAAGACAGAGCAAGGTTGCTTTTTCATGAAGGAATATAACTTCCTAATAGGAAAGGGACTCGGCAACTCGAGAATAGCCATCTTAAGACTTCTTTACACCCTCTTTAAAAGGAGAGAGAGCTCTGGGTCGAGTCCAGGAGGGAGATATCCCACAGATACACCTTTCTTCCTCTTCTTCTTCTTGCTCTTGGCATACAAACCCTAACTAAGGGGCACGACATGAACCGGAAGCAGGAGGCAGCAAGATGGAGTTGTAGAGAGGAGCTTGATGCTCTACGGACCTGGGGAATAGCTCCTCCGTCGAGGACATACCCCGACCCACGCGCAGCTACAACTACTTGGCTGCAACGGCGGCCGCGCCTGGAGGGTTGAGTGTGCTTGCACAACTATCCAAATCGCGTTCTGAGCAATGCCCTAGGTGCAGCGGAGGGCATAGAGGATTGGGCGGCCATGGGTGGCGGTCCAAGAGCCCTATAGGAAGGAGGGCGCACCCGCAGAGTGCTGCAAATCACAACACTAGTCCTCTTGTGACTGGACGTCTTGGTCGTGCTTTGCAGCATGGTTGACTGCGATAGGGTGGGACGGAGGCAGGAAAGAGATCCTAGCTAGGTGCCTGGATCGAGGAGGAGGGAGGAAGTCCGCGAATCGCTGCAGGTCAGCAGCTAGGGCGGTGACCTGGAGGAACTCGCGAGGAAGAAGGAGATCTAGACCGATTGACAAAAATGTCCTTCCAAGGCTTGAAGAGTCGGGACACCTCGCGGGGGCAATTCCGTAATTTGATTATGTTTCAACCAGTTGAGCGAGTTGCATGAGAAGGGGGCAACGTCGCGCTTGTTGATTGGCTCTGGTAAGTGAAATCTTACAAATATTTAACTAAATATTCATAGCTCGGATTAGCACGTGTAAAATATGAAAGTTGCTCAGAAAAATGAAAGGAATCCAATAAAAATATAGTTAGAAGCTAATTTCTCTTGCAATTCGAAAAGTAATGGAAGATAGCAACTTTAATGTATTAATGTTTAAAGAACCCTATTTTGAGATGAATAATATATTTATAAGGGTTTAATGGATGATTAGAGTTTATACTAGACTGTTAATGATAAAAAGGAACATTAGGAAAAAAAAAGGATGAACTTTGCATATAATTAGTTAATTTAGAGTCGCATGTGCGTAAATATACTTTAAGGGGCCTTGAAACCCTAATGTTGGTAAATGCGACTCTTAATGGCTTTAGTTATTCAAGATAGTGAAGAAAGATAAGATATAATGATTCTAAGCTATTTCGAGCATTAAAGTTCCTAATTTGTGGATAAATAGCCTTAATATAGAAATTAGGGTTTTTGAATGAATCAAGGCAGAATTAATGATAAATAACGTTCATATGAGTATTAGAGCATAATGAAATACAAATTGATGATAAATGTGTATAATGATCTTGTCATGGATTAAAGGGATAAAAATAATAGCTTTAATGTAAAGGAGGATTAATGAACTTAATTAATGGTTAGTTATGCCTTTAATCTGAAATTGAGGATTAGATGTGGAAATAATTAGGGTTGGTGATCGATTGTATTAAATTCGGGTTTAAAATAGTAAAAGATGAAGGGAAACCCTAATTGCAATAGGAACCCTAAAAGTGAATTAGAAACCCTAGGAAGCGAGCTAGGTTTAATGGATCTTGATGACATGAATAATAAAAAGGGAATTACGTGATTATTTCAGGATCTTGTCGAAAATGCTTGCTTTCTTGGATTCTTATTTGCATGGATATTTCTGTTCAAATCATCAGATCAGGTATGTGGTTAATTATGAATAAACGTCTTAGTTTCTGGAGGATTTTCTAGATGGTTAATAGCATTGAATGGAAATTATCAGTTGGATGTTCATACTTGCAAACTATAAAGTCACTATGATTATCACATTAAAAATAGAAGTATGTATTCTCGCACCTACATGCCTCCCTGATGGATGATGCCAAAGGTCTGGCCCAGATGGGTAGACCAATGGACACCTTGAGTGGTGACCCCAGGCACCAAGCTCAGGAATGAGACGGTGGCCTAAGATATTGAATGACTAGTGGGCACCATGAGTGGTGACCCCCAGGAACCAAGCTCGAGATTCAGAAGGTGGCCTTAAGTCATTGGCAAATGAAACCCTAAGGTGGGTATGCCAGGGTTATGGAAAAAGCAGTGGAGAATGTCATACTGAAAAGTGTAAATTGGCTTGTTAATTATCTTGATTGTAATAATTAGATTGTTATCCTTATGTGCAAACTTTTGGTTGTCCCCACATACCAGTATATTTTGATATATTGACCAACGTTTTGTTTGTTGGCGTTTTAGGAACAACAATTGAAAGAACAAACAGTAAAGTGACACATTGTGGAAATAAGAAATAAAGTGCAAGGAGGATAAGATAGAATAATTCAAGTTCTGGATAGATAGATTTCTAAAGTCTTCAAATGTAAGTAAAGTTTTAATTTTTATACCAAATTCCAGTTAGTTAGTAGAATTTCATAATTATTATTGATTATTTGTTGAACCTTTGTCCTATTAATTGAATAACAGCTCTGGCCTTTGGGTCTCCCTTAATTGGGGGTTACCTGGAGATGGGGTCGTTACAATTGGTATCAGAGCATAGGTTCCTCACTTAATCTTTAATAATTATTAAAATTTTACAAATTTCGTAGAACCCAAAGGAGTTATTAGAGGATTATCCAAAAGACAGAGGTGTCTAGAAAAGGATCACGACCGGGGGCAGACAATATTTTCCTTCACATCGCTAGTCGAAATACGAGGACTTCCAGATCCGTGTGACTGCCTGGCCAAAGTCTTAGGGTATGATTCGAAATAAGATACCTTTAGGACTTTCCCATCTTATTCATCCCTTCTCAACTCAAATTCTATTAAGGACCTTAAGGATTAGGGTTTTCTCTCTTCTCCTCACCCTCTTGAGGTATGGGTAAGGTTAATAAGGTCCAAGGAATCCTCCACCAAATTAATGAAAAGCATGTAAATAAGATGTCATGGATATAAGCTTAATAGAGTAAGTGTAAAGGAATAGAGACATGCTTAGGTCGTATGACACGAGTTTTCATTGCCCTCAGGAGAGACCTGAGGATAGACCTCCTTGGCAGGAGTATGAGTAGAGAGAATTAGTCTTGGAGGCAGAAACCTCCATTAAAAGTAGAGACCTAGAACATCCTTTGAGGATGATGTTAACCCTAACCCTAAGTGAAGGTTAGAGAGAGAGATGACATGGTAAGTTAGATGCCATGGTTGACTGGGTGTTTGGATGGACACACCTTGGGATGCCACACGAGCCATGAGAGGTTAGATGACCTAGTACCTTTGACGACCCAACCTTGGAAAGGGTCGGGCATGTTAGAGTGAAGGATAGCTCCTAAATTGATGAGGTTAGTGAAGGAACTATAGAAACCCTATGGCTTATGCAAGTGGGGTATAGCATGCACTCGGAGTACATCAATAGTACGAGTAGTGAGTTTAAACTGTGGCCAGAAGGACAGGATGGATGGATTATGAGATAAGCATAAGGGGCTATGGATAATCATGAGCAAACATAAGTCCGAGCATAGGCTTCACCCGCGTAGAGGTATGCTTGTGACCTTGATCCTCCACGGAGAGAGGACCTCTAATAGTGAGGATGGTGGTAAGGTTAGCTATAGAGAGAGAGAGAGAGCAGGACCCTGGCAAGAAGGTTGGAAGCCTAACACCCTGAGTATAAGGAACTGTGGGGATGATAGTGGTTGCCTCGTGCATGATCCCTGGAGGCTGATGATATCTTTGTTTTCTTTAGAGGAACCAAACCCTAGAAGAAGGATGATGCTTCCAGTACCTATGTACCTATGGTATAAGTGATTACCTACTGATGAGATAAAGAGTGCTTTAGACCCTGAGGAGGTTTAAGTAACCAGTTGTGAGACTATATATCTAGTTAGTTTTCCTTGAGGAGGACTCAACTCTGAGATGTTGCTCATACAAAAGGATCATTGGAGTACATGACATATCTTGGACGTGCTTGATTCGTGGTTAAGAGATTGAGCATGCAGTCGGACACCCAAAGGTGAACCTAGGGCTCCTAGGTATAAGAGGGGAAGCACTGTATCTGATGCTCATGATGAGATTTGAGTCTCAATAGTTTCGAGCATGGTACTCCTCATGTGTAGAGGTAAAGGAAACCCCTTAAGTTAAGGGTATGTTTGATGAACCCTTGACGACTAAGTTGATCTAATGTTGAGGAAAGAGAGCAAGAATGACCTAGAATTGTTTGATAGGTGGTCTGCTTGTACCTTAGTAGTTGTTGGGTTAGGCATGCTCATGTGAATGTAAACCCTAAGGACGGTTGTGACCTTGTTGTCAAGAGTGGTAGTTTCCTCCCATCCTGGGAGAGGGACCCTTTGGTACGGTGTATACCAGTTTCATTGGTTTTGAGGTAACCTAAAGAGGTTTCATAGGACCTTGAAAAGCTAAGTGAAAAGTATATGGCATGAGAATGAACCTATAGACCCATATATAACCATCTCTATGTGCATGTGGAGGTGTTACCATGAGGTAACCGGTATGGGGCCTGACCAAGGTAGGCAGGTCGCCATGATCCCTGAGAAAGTATGAAAGATAACCCAAGAATGCAAAGAGAGATGAGGAAGGATTGGGTAAGGTTCTAAGTTGAACATGTACTATGACATAATCCTAAGTCTATCCTAGGGTCAGGTAGGGATAACACCGATGGAAGAAGGAGTTGCCTGATTCCCTAGTTGCACATGACCATATGGTCAGGAGGTAACAACTATCATTGTCCGAGGGCCATGGGTTAGGAGATTGATCACCTTCATGAACTCATGGGACCCGAAGGGCAGATGAGTAGGGCACTCTCTGGATGCATAATGGAAAAGGGATAACCCTAAAAGTGTTGGCACCCTATAGACCTAGAGGAGACGACCAAGGATTGTGTTTAGACCAAGTAGGGTTGAGACCAGTTTTTCCATGGAAGAAACTTTTTGATATCATGATGTTTGTGATGAAGAGACATAGGTGGCATGTTTCAACTTAGATTTGAAAGTGTACTGGCAAGGTGAGTTGTAGCATATCTACTCTTGGAACAGGAAGAACTCTGCATTTGGACTGCAGCCAAATGCTTATTTCCTCTTATTATGGGACTGAGAGATAGGACAATACACATGCCACACCCCAAGGGTAAAGATGATGTGAGTTGGAACGTTGCTATAAGGAATGAGGACAGAGATGATAACGTACCTTGGTGGAGTGAATGATACATGGATGGTTTACAAACACTAAGAGAAATAGTGTAGTCATCTTATGAGGATGTTTTATCAAGAGCTATGTGGAATTTGCAAGGTAACCAAGGTTGAGTTTGATCACTATGAGGATGAGCTCAGAGTTTCTTGATGAAGACAAACTTAGAGTTTGAGATGAGATGATAAGTATAATGCATGGAGGTGTATGTCTTCGACATTACATAACACCTAAGGATAAGGATGTTGGCTAAATTGACATTATGATAAATCCCTTTGTTTCGATGATGACAAACATTTCATTCTTGTTGATCTAATGAGCTACTTGAGTGTTGCAGGAATGAAGTGGATGACAAAGTACTAGGGAATCTATATGCTTGAATGCTTGTAAATTTCATGAAATGTAATTAATTGTAAACTTGTACAAATATATAATGTACAAGTACTTAGACTTCATGTAAATCAAGCGTTAGATCTTCGCTAGCCAATCACTACACTTAGATAGGTCATCCCCTTCAATAGTGTCACATATGCACACTCACATACATACTTAGTACTTTAATTGAATCATTGAAACGAGGTCTATCTCGATCGACAAACTCCTCGACCGAGACACTCGCGGTCGACAAACTTCTCGATCAAGAAAGACCCAGGTAGCCGTTAGACACAGCTGACAAGGTAGTTGGCAGTTGGTAATGAACGTTGCTAACACTTGATCCAGAGAGCCTGTCGGTCGACAAAACTTCGACCGAGTAGGTATCTCGGTCGACAATTCCTCGACCGAGATGGACTCTGACAACAACTGCAGAATAAAGTAACTAGCCGTTACTAATGCAACTAACTTATACCTAACGGCTAGTTAAGCACTTAGAACCCCCTAGAAAGTGTCTAGAACGTCCTTAAGCACTTGTAGGTCATTCCTATAAATAGGACATGCCTTAGGACACCAAAATACACCTAAGCTACACTTGTGATACACTTGAGCATACACTTACAATTGGCAATCTGTTTTGAGAAATTGAGCAGCACTTGCATTGCAGATTCCTCTACTTGCTCTAATTTCGTGTCCTATAGGCTAGTATCTCCTATCCACAACAATTACACGTGCATATAAATTGGTTAGGAGATCTACACGCTTGATATAGGCAAATCAAGCCTTGTGCTTCAAAGGTTAAGTTGTAATTTCCATTTTCCTTCTTGTTCCTTATATTCTTTGTATTCTCCTTGCTACTCCTAGGGTTGGAGGCTACAGATTTAAGAAGGTTCTTCTCGTAGGAAAAAGTGGACTTCAAGCTACTTCAAGAAGGCTATTGCAACAGGAAGCTACTTCAAGAAGGCTATTGCAACGAGAAGCTACTTCAAGAAGGTTATTGCAACGGGAAGCTACTTCAGGAGGAAGGCTGCTTCAAGGTTGGTGCAATTACTTCAAGGTGAAGGCTGCTTCAAGGTTGGTGCAATTACTTCAAGGTGACGGATGCTTGAAGGGTTTAGGGAAAGAATTGTAATTTTATGTAAAGTCCTTGTGAGGTAATAAAATTAAATTCTTTCAAAATCCCGGTTGGGTAAGCAACCGGGTAGTGGACTGACTACCTTAGTATTTGCTAAGGTAGGAACCACTCTAAATCCTTGTCCCCTTGTCCAATATTCTTGTGGATGGTTGTTTGAGTTAAATAATTGTTAAGTTAATTTAAAACCCTATTCACCCCCCTCTAGTAGTTTTTCAATTGGTATCAGAGAAGGCTTCAAGGAACCCTAACCAGGTCTTGAAGAATGAAGGGTGTTGGTGTCTTCAACCGCAAGCAAAGGAAAAGTATGGACAAGTCTTCAACAAGCTGCATTTGGTGCTTAGGAACAAGCCACACAACCATTGGTTGCCCATGGAGGTCAAAGAAGGAAGATGAGCAAAAAGATTATCTTATTGCAACAATAAGTGAAGAAAAAGAAGAAGAGGTAAGCCTTTTTTATTTATCTAAAGAAGAGCTAGTTGCTAGTCTTGAAGAGACACATAATAAATATATTGAGTGCAATAAGAAATTAAAGAAATCTAATAAAGCAAATGATGAGTTACATGCTAAGCTTCTTGCTATTACATCTGAAAATGAAGATCTTAAAAAGATCATTGAAGATCATAATATTAAGATAAAATCTATAGAGGCAGATTGCAAACTTCTTTCTCTAGAAAAGATTAATTTGCAAACTCAAGTAAACGATCTTCAAAAACAACCTGTCTTGTGTACACATCTAGATTATGATACTATCGTGAAAGAAAGAGATTCTTTATCATTTAATCTAGATCAAGCAAAGCTAGATATCAAAAAGAGAATGGATGAGATTGCTAAGTTACAACAAAAAGTTAGCAGTCTAAATAATAATGGCATTCTTGATCAAATCTTAAATGATTCTTACCATCAAGTTGGAAGGAGAGGACTAGGTTACAAGCCTAAGGGAAAATCTTATCATAAACCTAGTTGGAGAAAGACACAAGCACATCAATCTATATATATACCTAAAGGCACAAATACATATATACCCAAGAACAACCTAGACCAAAATCATAGAAAGAGATATATGATCATTATTGTTTGCGCCTTGGACACTATTCTTTTTCATGTCCTTATAAGAAATAGGATGTCGACTTAGTATGGGTTCCAAAACCCCCAAACTAATTGAGAAAAAATAAGTTGAGATATGACCAAGGACCCTAGTTGCATCATTATATGTCTATCTCAACTTAACATAATGGGATAACAAATTAGTTCAAGTATCTAAACATCTAACTTGGATATATATATATATATATATATATATATATATATATATAATTCTTTTAAATTTGCAAAAACAAAATTTTGCCTATATAAGAAAAAGAATGATGATCTAGCTTATATTCCTAAAAACTTAGAAGCTTAAATTTAACTAGTTGAGATTTGACCTAAACTAATTCTTGATATACAAATGTCATATCTCAACACAATCAAGCAATAACTTGCATAATTTTGTTTTACTTGGAAGAAATTAACAGTTCTGAAAACGTTTCAGAAACCTTGTCGGTCGAGAAATTGTCGACCGAGCAGATTACTGATTTCAGTCTGCAATAAATATGCTGAATATATTTTCAATTGATCAAATTGCTACCTTTTTGATGTTAATGACTGATTTTACATGCAAAACAAGTTGAAGATCATTTTTGAAAAACTTATAAATATAAATGAGATTATTTCGGTTGATCCTCTAAATAAGTTAAAACTGAAATTATGCTTAATTTAATAAAAAGAATTTTCTATTTTATAATTATTCACATGATTTTTCCTAAAGTATTTTCTGGTCTATCCATATAGAAATCATGTGTTATGACATCTAGTTTAAATGATCACAATCATTGTATTTCATGGAATTATCGTTATATGCTTTTATTGTTCTATCATTACATCATGGATATGCTTTCACTATTTCATCATTCAACTCAAGAACAAGAACTTTAATGCATGCAAGAGCACAATGTTATAACATATAAGATAAAAATCTCTCAATTGATATCTTTAAAGACTTGAGATATTAATCATGCTTTCATTTTTAAGAATCTTATGAGGGTACAAGAAGAAATGGAATTTGATATTTATGTACCTACAACAAAGTTTATATAAATATTCTAGGAAAATCAAGGACGAATGTTTTCATATTGAGTATCATTCAAAATACTTCAAATTGATATCTAATCAAATTACATGTAGATATTATACTTCACATATGAGTGTTCAATTTTGAAACCTACAAAATTACCTCTTGGTTGAAATCAAATTTGACCAAGGGGCGCTATGGTCGAAGTCAAGGTCGACCTAAAATAAGCTTTGACAAAATGCTTATTTGGACATCATTTTATAAAGGTCAAAATCAAAATTCAAAATCAAAATTTAATTGTAAGATTAAGGGGGAGCTGGTAAAAACAAATTGGTTTATTTGATTAAGAAGCTTACAAAAACATTGTAAACATCATTTGACGCTTGTTACGACCTTAGTATTTTTACTCTTGGTTATGAAGAAATCTATGAAATGATATATTTTGTTCTTAAAGGAACTCTCTAAACAAATCAGGGCTTAACATCCCTTGCATTTGGTTAGAGACATTTTTATGTACTCTAAGATTAAAAGATTCTCATTTCATTTTCAGGGCTTAACATCCCTTGTAAAATGGGTGAGAAATCAATACACATAAGCCATAAACTTAAAAGAAACTCATATCATTTCAAGACTTAACATCCTTTGCAAATGATTGAGAAAACAAATTGTGGCTAAATTTGACAATAAAATCCCTCAATTTTCCTAGAAGATTTTAATTGGATATCTCTTTAAGGGGGAACAAAGCTTGATTAGACACAAATTCATACTAAATGATTGTATTGGATATCTTTTTGAAATGACAAAGGGGGATAAATAATATAAAATAACAAACATAAAATTGAAATGAGTTTCATAATATCTTGGCCAGCAGTCACTTGCAAAACCAAAGATGGCTACAAAGGTAAATTTCAGGTATGAAACTCACGTGTTTTATATTTCCTTATTTTATATTTAGGAAATGTTTGTCATTTTCAAAAAGGGGGAGATTGTTGGCTAAATTGACATTATGATAAATCCCTTTGATTCGATGATGACAAACATTTCATTCTTGTTGATCTAACAAGCTACTTGAGTGTTGTAGGAATGAAGTGGATGACAAAGTACTAGGGAATCTATATGCTTGAATGCTTGTAAATTTCATGAAATGTAATCAATTGTAAACTTGTACAAATATATAATGTACAAGTACTTAGACTTCATGTAAATCAAGCGTTAGATCTTCCCTAGCCAATCACTACACTTAGATAGGTCATCCCCTTCGATAGTGTCACATATGCACACTCACATACATAGTACTTTAATTGAAACATTGAAACAGGGTCTATCTCGGTCGACAAACTTCTCGACCGAGAAATACCCAGGTAGCCGTTAGACACAGCTGACAAGGTAGTTGGCAGTTGGTAATGAACGTTGCTAACACTTGATCCAGAGAGCCTGTCGGTCGACTAAACTTCGACCGAGTAGGTATCTCGGTCGACAATTCCTCGACCGAGATGGACTCTGACAGCAACTGCAGAATAAAGTAACTAGCCGTTACTAATGCAACTAACTTATACCTAACGGCTAGTTAAGCACTTAGAACCCCCTAGAAAGTGTCTAGAACATCCTTAAGCACTTGTAGGTCATTCCTATAAATAGGACATGCCTTAGGACACCAAAATACACCTGAGCTACACTTGTGATACACTTGAGCATACACTTACAATTGGCAATCTGTTTTGAGAAATTGAGCAACACTTGCATTGGAGATTCCTCTACTTGCTCTAATTTCGTGTCCTATAGGCTAGTATCTCCTATCCACAACAATTACACGTGCATATACATTGGTTACGAGATCTACACGCTTGATATAGGCAAATAAAGCCTTGTGCTTCAAAGGTTAAGTTGTAATTTCCATTTTCCTTCTTGTTCCTTTTATTCTTTGTATTCTCCTTGCTACTCCTAGGGTTTGAGGCTGCGGATTGGAGAAGGTTCTTCTCGGAGGAGAAGGTGGACTTCAAGATACTTCAAGAAGGCTATTGCAACGGGAAGCTACTTCAGGAGGAAGGCTGCTTCAAGGTTGGTGCAATTACTTCAAGGTGAAGGCTGCTTCAAGGTTGGTGCAATTACTTTTAGGTGAAGGATTCTTGAAGGGTTTAGGGAAAGAATTGTAATTTTATGTAAAGTCCTTGCGAGGTAATAAAATTAAATTCTTTCAAAATCCCGGTTGGGTAAGCAACCGGGTAGTGGACTAACTACCTTAGTATTTGCTAAGGTAGGAACCACTCTAAATCCTTGTCCCATTGTCCAATATTCTTGTGGATGGTTGTTTGAGTTAAATCATTATTAAATTAATTTAAAAACCTATTCACCCCCTTCTAGTGGTTTTTCAAAGGAGTGGTAATGAATGCTCTGGTTGAGATATAGCTGCCTAGTTTAGCTGGAAGCTAGAAGAAATTGAGGTGGTTAGGCTAACCTTAAGTTGAGAAAAAGAGATAAGTTTGGATAACACTCAGATATAACGAGATCTGTTGAACAATATTAGTGGTTGTTTGGATAGCCAGCCTAGTCTTTGATGCAATGAAAGGATGGTTGTAGAACCTCAAATGTTCTTCTTTGGAAAGAAAAGTGATGAAACCCTGATGAGAGTGGCTTAGGGTTTCTGAGGTATCAAGCTTGAGGAATCATGACATACAAAAGATCAAGGTTTCAATATCACCAAACACTGTGATACTACAAAGATAGTAAGTTATAGTAGCAATTTGGATGCTTAAAACAAAGTTTCATGTAGCATGTGGCCATGCAAGCTAGGAGGTGAAGGACGAACACCAGTAACCCAGTTCATGGATATAAAGTATAAAGAGTTCCCGAGAGGGAATGTGAGTTCATCACTATGGATGTTGTGAGTCTCCTCTGGACCAAGGAAGGTCGAGATCCAATATGGGTTATGGTAGGTCACCTTACCTAGATGACAGGAGAAAGGAACTGTCACGAGACAGATTCAGTTGAACAACTTAAGAGAGAAGTTGGTTCAACTACACCATGATGCGATTTCAAAAGTTCTTGGGTATGACCAAGGTTCACTTCCATGAGGTGGAAGTGGATACATGAAGAACTCGATGATAGTACAGTTTCTCACCCCATACTAATGGACAATATGATCTAGACTAGAGGGTCTGATGAGAGCATGTGTGCTCATTCAGGGTGATACATAGAGACGATTCTTAAGATGTGATGTTAACCACCATAGCCTTTATCAGGATGCAAGAAGTTCTAAAGGGAGGTTGTGTCGGTCACCACTTCATTAAGATGATGCGGTGAAGGAGGCCTTGTGAAGGTCAGTAAAGAACCACAGTGTGTGCAGATGAAGTCGCTTTGATCATGCAATGGCTGAGAGAGAGCCCAGTGGTGACAGGGGTCTCGAGCTGATGTAAAGAAGACTGACATGCAGTTCACTGTGGGAGAATATGTGATGTGAAAATCCGACCCTTCTAAGTTACAGCTGAGAAAGCTGAGTCCCCGATATATGGGTTCATTTGAGACGGATTGGTTGAGATGGTTGTGTTTAGCCTACCCCTTAGGATAACATGATGTGTAATGTATTACATGAGTCCAATCTAGAGCACTATGTGAGGTACCCAAGCCATGTGCTGAGCCCTGAACCTATTCAGCTTTTGAGAGGCTGAAACGTCCTGAGTCACCGATGAGGGTATGATATACCAAGGCGAGAAAGAACTCAAATGGAAGAATATGATATGATGAAGGTTCTTGGGAAGCACCATGAAAAGGGTGAATCCACATGGGAGCCCTGATGGACGTATGAAAGGCTTATCTTGAACTGTTTGTTTGCTTGATGATATTTTTAGGACAAAATTCTTATAAGAGGGGAAGGATGTTACAACCCCAAATTTTGGATTCTTTCGATGAGAAATGTAATCTCTCATATTGGAGATAATTGGAAAAATAATGATATAATTTGTTTTGAATAAATGAGTTTCGTTTACAATAGCCTTGATGATTGTGTTGTGGGCTTTATTGGCTATTGGGCCAAAATAAAAAGAAAATTCAATTAGTGAATGAATAATTGAATATTTGAGAAACGAAAAATGTGGAAACCACTAAAAGGCAAATCCAAAGAGGGATTTCGTGCCTTTTGGGTTCCTTGGGTTCCAAGGAGTCCAAAGTTGCATAAAGAGAGCAATAAGAAAAGAAAAGATCAATTAAGTATTTCTTTATTAAGAAAGAATTTGAAATATTGATGAAATGTAGAAAATAAGTGAAAAGAGGTCCAATTGAGTTATCCTTAGTGGAATTTCGTATCCCAAGGTTTCCTAATGATAAAAGGAATACCATGAGCAAAATAAAAGATAAATAAAGAGAAATCCTCAAAAAGGGATATTTTAATAAGAAATGCACATAATAATGAGGAATAATGTATTTAGATGCATCTAGAACGATAATGAGTATCCAATAAAAAGGATTTCGAAATAATAGAGTTTCTTGGGATCCAAGGAGTCTTAATGAAGAGAGAGGAAAGAGAAAATATTACAAAAGAAAATAATAAAATAATCCAAGTACATTATTAATGGATTATGTGGTATTGTTAAAATGGGAATAGTTTCTACTAAAGGAAAATAGAAATCTGTGGCCAATGAGTTAGAAAGAGCAAGTATAAAGAAAATGAAGAGGAAATTATGAATTGCTAAAATCCATATAATAGGGATATCCAAAGGATAATGAAGAGAGAGAAAGGTTGCTTTTCATGAAGGAATATAACTTCCTAATAGGAAAGGGATATAGCAACTCGAGAATAGCCATCTTAAGACTTCGTCACACCCTCTATAAAAGGAGAGAGAGATCTGGGCCGAGTCTAGGAGGGAGATATCCCACGTATACCCCTTTCTTCCTCTTCTTCTTCTTGCTCTAGGCATACAAACCCTAACTAAGCAGTACGGCATGAACCTGAAGCAGGAGGCGACAAGATGGAGTTGCAGAGAGGAGCCTGATGCTCTTTGGATTCGGGGAATAGCTCCTCCGTCGAGGACATGCCCCAACCCACGCGCAGCTGCAACTACTTGGTTGCAACGGCGGCCGCACCTGGAGGGTTGAGTGCGCTTGCATAAGCCAGCCAAATGGCATTCTAAGCAATGCCCTAGGTGCAGCGCAGGGCATAGAGGCTTGGGCGGCCATCGGCGGTGGTCTAGGAGCCCTAGAGGAAGGAGGGCACACCCGTCGAGCATTGCAGATCACAACACTAGTCCTCTCGTGACCGGACGTCTTGGTCGTGCTTTGCAGCATGGTTGGCTGCGATAGGGTGGGACAGAGGCAGGAAAGAGATCCTAGCTAGGCGCGTGCATCGAGGAGGTGGGAGGAAGTCTGTGAAGCACTGCAGGTCAGCAGCTAGGGCGGCGACCTGGAGGAACTCGCGAGGAAGAAGGAGATCTAGACCGATTGACAAAAATGCCCTTCCAAGGCTTGAAGAACCGGGACACCTCACGGGGGCAATTCTGTAATTTGGTTATGTTTCAACCAGCTGAGCGAGTTGCATGAGAAGGGGCGACGTGGCGCTTGCTGATTGGCTCTGGTAAGTGAAATCTTACAAATATCGTAACTAAATATTCATAACTCGGATTAGCATGCATAAAATATGAAAGTTGCTTAGAAAAACGAAAGAAATCCAATTAAAATATAGTTAGAAGCTAATTTCTCTTGCAATTCAAAAAGTAATGGAATATAGCAACTTTAATGTATTAATGTTTAAAGAACCCAATTTTGAGATGAATAATATATTTATAAGGGTTTAATGGATGATTAGAGTTGAAACTAGCTTGTTAATGATGAAAAGGAACATTAGGGAAAAAAGGATGAACTTTGCATATAATTAGTTAATTTAGAGTTTCATGTGCGTAAATATACTTTAAGGGGCCTTGAAATCCTAATGTTGGTAAATGCGACTCCTAAATGCTTTAATTATTCAAAATAGTGAAGAAAGATAAGATATACTGTTTTAGAAGATATTTCGAGCATTAAAGTTCCTAATTTGTGGATAAATTGCCTTAATAAAAATTAGGGTTTTTGAATGAATCAAGGCATAATTAATGATAAATAACGTTCATATGAGTATTAGAGCATAATGAACTACAAATTGATGATAAATGTGTATAATGATCTTGTCATGGATTAAAGGGATAAAAATAATAGCTTTAATGTAAAAGAGGCTTAATGAACTTAATTAATGGTTAATTATGCCTTTAATTTGAAATTGAGGATTAGATGTGGAAATAATTAGGGTTGGTGATCGATTGCATTAAATTAGGGTTTTAAAATAGTAAAAGATGAAGGGAAACCCTAATTGCAATAAGAACCCTAAAAGTGAACTAGAAACCCTAGGAAGCGAGCTAGGTTTAATGGATCTTGATGACATCAATAATAATAAGGGAATTACGTGATTATTTCAGGATCTTGTTGAAAATGTTTGCTTTCTTGGATTCTTATTTGCATGGATATTTTTGTTCAAATCGTCAGATCAGGTATGTGGTTAATTATGAATAACCGCCTTAGTTTCCTGAGGATATTCTGGACGGTTAATGACATTGAATGCAAATTATCAGCTGGATGTTCATACTTGGAAACTATAAAGTCACTATTATTATCACATTAAAAATAGAAGTATGTATTCACACACCTACATGCCACCCTGATGGATGATGCCAAAGGTTAGGCCCAGATGGGTAGACCAATGGACACCTAGAGTGGTGACCCCAGGCACCAAGCTCGGGAATGAGAAGGTGGCCTAAGATATTGCATGACTAGTGAGCACCATGAGTGGTGACCCCCAGGCACCAACCTCGAGATTGAGAAGGTGGCCTTAAGTAATTGGCAAAGGAAACCCTAAGGTGGATATGCCAGGGTTAGGGAAAAAGCAGTGGAGAATGTCATGCTGAAAAATGTAAATTGGCTTGTTAATTATCTTGGTTGTGATAATTAGATTGTCATCCTTATGTGCAAACTTTTGGTTGTCCCCACATACCAGTATATTTTGATATACTGACCGACGTTTTGTTTGTCGGCGTTTTAGGAACATCAATTGAAAGAACAAACAGTAAAGTGATACATTGTGGAAATAAGAAATAAAGTGCAAGGAGGATTAGATAGAATAATTCAAGTTCTGAATAGATAGATTTCTAAGGTTTTCAAAGGTAAGTAAAGTTTTAATTTTTATACCAAATTCCAGTTAGTAGAATTTAATAATTAATATTGATTATTTGTTGAACCTTTGATCCTGTTCATTGAATAACGGCTCTGACCTTCGGATCTCCCTTAATTGGGGGTTACCTGGAGACGGGGTCGTTACAATCCGCCTAGTCCGCCCAGGCTGCCCAGAGGCCTAACTAGGCTGGGCGCCTGGGTTTGGGATCCTAGGTGTACGTCTGGGCCGCCTAGGCACTGCCTAGGCGAGGGTGACGCCTGTACCACTCAGGTCGACACTGGAGGAGGGGTATCAAGCGGATAAGGAGGGAGGGGTTAACCTTACTTTCTTATGTCAACGGCGGAGGAGAAAAGGAGAGAAGCGACAGGCGGAAGTAGGTGAGCAGCAACGGGTGGCAGTAGTGGTGCCGGAGCAGGGGAGTAGCAGTGGCAGTGGAGCGGCGGCAGCAGAGTGGCGGTGGTTGGAATCGCCGGAGGAAGAAACAGTTGAAATCGGAAATGAAACAGAGAAAGGGGAAGAGTCTGGCTCGCACAGGTGCTATTAAATAAATAATCGGCATCAGTTATTACAACCAACCGACACATAAAACTTTAGGCATCAGTTATCAAATACATCCCCGACACCTATGTTCAATGATAGTCGTCAGATCTAACTAAAAAACCAACATCTATCTACATATGCTGACAAAAAAAAGGTTCTCGAATTATGACCACATTCGTCAGTTACGTAGAAGAACTGACGCCAAAGGGGGTTGAAAATTTTGGCGGGGACAGTGCGTGAAAACACATCAATGTTGGCAATTTCAAGATAACCGACGATACAAGTGCGCCAAATTTCTATCTCGTGAAAAACCTTTAGTCATCGGTTGATTTGTTAACAACCGACACCGTATGTTAAATTTTTGGAGGTAATTTTTTTCACTGGAAAATTTGGATTTGACGGTAGATTTTAGGCGTCGGTTGCTTGTTGAGGAACCGACGTGAAATAAAAAGCGATACTCATTGCTGGCCGCTCCTCAAAGATATATGTCGGTTTGTATATACAAATGACATTGTAGGGCGTAGGTGTTGGTGTCCTGTATACAACTGACGCCTGTAAATGTGGCGTTATAAGCCATTTTTGTACTAGTATCTGGCTTTATCTTGGGTGCTTCTTTTTCTCGTGGAGTCTATTCCAGGGAGATGTACTTTATGGTATCATAGCTTTCTTATTCATCATCACTACCATCCTCCTCGAGTTGATTTAGAGTGTCTAGAATTTTGACAGCTTTAAGATCTTCAACATTTGGGGTAGGATTATTAAGGTTGTCATGAGTGGATCAATGATAGTATTTTCTTCTTGGACCTCTGTGAAAAATTGGTAATATATGTCCATAAAATAAACAAATCAAAGGGTGATGATCCTCTCATGGAGTCCTAACCATGAAAATTCATATGATCATTTCCCACTCTGATGGTAATGATCCCAGCTTCGACATCTTCCAACGCTCTCCCAATGGAGACGAAAGGTCTTCCAAAAATCATTGGCACATAAGATCTTCCTCAATATCAAGCACAACTATGTCTCATGAAATAAAGAATCATCTCACACAAATTGGGACGTATTTTACTACCCCTATTGATGTAGTGAATGATTGATCAACTAGCTAGATCCACATTCCTATTTTTACCATGTCTGCCAGCCCTTCTATCTCCTTGTTGTCTCCCACATTGGATGCGATCGTGAACGCTCAAGGATTTTTTTCATAGCGGGAATCTTTGCCTAAATGAAGTTGTTGGACATCTTTACAAGCCTGATAGTTTTGACATGGTCTCCCTACCTTCTCCTTGCAATAGTCTTTGAAGAACTTTGCATATGTGGTAATCACTTTGATCACATCTATACATGGTTCCATGTGCAATTTCTTCACGACTTCCACAAAATTTTTTTATCTCCTTTTTATGTGAGCCTTGATCATCTTGTAGGGGAAGGGGACTCTTGGTGCATAAGGATCCCTATTGACAAAGGCTTATTCAACAAGATTAGATTTCATTTCTTTCAGAGTCTTCTTTCCTTTTCGCTTCTCTTTTTCATTGGTCTTCTTGGTAGGTATCTCCACCTCCATTTCTTCTTCTTCTATGGTAGCCTCATGTTGGGATTCAGTAGTAGGGTTTCCTTCCTTTATAATCTTTGCTATTGATTATTCTAGTACTTTTCTAGAGTGTAGGGTTGTCGTATTTAGTCTTTTGGTAGTAGAAGGTATCTTTCCTTGTGGAATCATAATAAGATCTAATAATGGTTCAGACTATTAATCAATTTGTTTCTAGTGGGTATGCATGTTGGCCATTTGAGTTGTCACGCCCACAAGCTGGGTATGCATAGTGTTTCACATGCCAATGTTTGTAATAACACTTTGAGTTAGTTTCACATTCACTGACACTTTTCTCTTAGTGAATTCAAAAAGTTCAAACAATATATCTGGTTGATTGGTGTTTTTGTTCTGACTTTAATCTTGACTTGTCCTACTTGAATTTATATTCTAATTCTGGCCATGGCCTTGATAGTTTTTTTATTTTTTTGGTAATTTGTGTTGCGAGTGAACAAAGTTGGTCCCCCACCTCTCTTGAAACATGGCGGTCCTTTAGGTGGGTTATTGAACTAATGAGTGTTTTTAGTGGCATCCTTGTTTACATTAGAGAAACTGAGATGATTCAATCTTAAGAAGTTAGCGTAAGAACATTTTCAATTTCTTCTTCATCAGCATCCTCTTTAGATTGGGTGTAAATGTAGTTATCTATACCGTGTCTCCCTTATCCATAGGTAACACATTTCATGACTTCTTTGTTGGCTAAATTGGACATTATTATAATCCCTTTGTTTTGATGATGACAAACATTTCATTCTTGTGGATCTAACGTGCTATTTGACTGTTGTAGGAGTTAGGTGGATGACACAACCTTTGGAAGATCTATATGCTCAAAATGTTTTAATTTCATGATTGTAATCAAATGTAAAAACTTGTACAAGTATATAATGTACAAGTACTTAGACATCATGTAAATCAAGCATTTAGATCTTCCCTACCCATTCACAACACTTAGATAGGTCATCCCCTACAATAGTGTCACAACTGCACACTGATACACACACTGAGTACATAGTTCAAAACATTGAAACAGAGTCATTCTCAGTCGACAAACTTCTCGACCGAGACCCTCTCCGTCGACCAATTCATCGACCGAGAATTGACTCAAATAGTCGTTAGACCCAACATACAAGGTGGTTGGAAGTTGGAATCGAACATTATATAGACTTGCTCCAGACCATCCCGCGGTGGACAAAGTCTTCGACCGACTGATGTCTCTGTCGACAATTTGTCGACCTAGAAGATCTCTGTCTTCACTTTTCAGAATTAATTAACTAGCCATTGCTAAAGCAATTAGTGGACAACTAACGGCTTGTTAAGCACTAAGAACCCCCTCGAAAGTGTCTAGAATGTCGTTAAGCATTCATAGGCCATTACTATATATAGGACATGCCTTAGGACACCCAAAACACACTTGTGCAATACTTGAGCATATATACTTGCAATTGGCATTCCACTCTTGTGAGCAATTGAGCAACTCCAACATTTGCAATTCATTTCCATTGCTCCAAATTCGTGTCCTATAGGCTAGCATCTCCTACCCACTGCACTTACACTTTCATATACATTGGTTAGGATATCAAAACGCTTGATATAGGATTCAATCCTTCTTCCAAAGTGGTAATTGTAATTTCCATTTTTCTTTCTTGTTCCTTCTTATCTGTTTTGTACTCTCCTTGTTACTCCTAAGTTGGAGGCTGCGGATTGGAGAGGGTTTATCTTCTCAGGTGGAGAAGGGTATTCTCAGTGGAGAAGGAAGACTTTGGACTACTTCAAGAAGGCTGTCTCAATGGGAAGCTACTTCTAGAGGAAGGCTACTTCAAGGGGGAGCTTGAAGTTACTTCAAGGAAGGTTGCTTCAAGGTTGGTGAGACTACTTCTAGGTGAAGGATGTCCAAAGGGTGGTGAAAGTATTTGTAAATTTATGTAACATCCTTGAGAGGTAATAAAATTTAAATACTTTCAATATCCCAATTGGAAACAATTGGGTAGTGGACTGACTCCCTTAGTTTTTTCTAAGGGTGGAACCACTCTAAACACCTTGCCTCCTTCTTATTATCTTAATTGTGGTTTCTTGAGTTGAATTATTATTAAAATATATATAAAACCATATTCACCCCTCTCTAGTGTTTTTTTCATTTGGTATTAGAGCATGCTTCAAGGAGGTCTAATCAAGTCTTAAAGAATGGAGGGTGGTGGTGTCTACAACTGCAAGCAAAGGAGAAGCTTGGACCAATCTTCAACAAGTTGTATTTGGTGCTTAGGAACAACACACACAACACCTAGCTGTCCATGGAGGTTAAAGAAGAAAGATGTGCATAAAGAATGCGTTATTGCTGTAACAAGTGAAGAAGAAGAAGAGGTAAGACTTTTTTATTTATCAAAAGAAGATTTAGTTGCTAGCCTTCAAGAAACACATGATAAGTATATTGAGTACAAGAAGAAATTAAAGAAATCTAATAAAGCAAATGATGAGTTACATGCTAAACTTCTTGCTCTCACATCTGAAAATGAAGATCTTAAGGAGATATTAAGCTTAACTATTAAAGACCATGATATTAAGTTGAAATCAATAGAGGCAAATTACAATCTTCTCTCTATAGAAAAGATAAACTTGCATGCCCAAATTAATGATCTTCAAAAACAACCAATTCTATGCAATCATCTGGATTATGATACTATTGTGGAAGAAAGAGATTCTTTATTATCTAATCTAGATCAAGCAAAGTTAGATGTCAAAAAGAGAATGGATGAGATTGCTAAGTTACAACAAGAAGTTATTGGCTTAAGAAACAATTAT
The DNA here is from genome assembly GCA_963693085.1 of Alisma plantago-aquatica. Lineage (NCBI taxonomy): Eukaryota > Viridiplantae > Streptophyta > Magnoliopsida > Alismatales > Alismataceae > Alisma > Alisma plantago-aquatica. The sequence continues at coordinate 373,674,675 of OY856412.1, forward strand.
GTTCTTGATAAGATCTTAAATGATTCTCGTGGTCAAATTGGAAGGAGAGGACTAGGTTACAAGCCTAATGGAAAACACTATCAACAACCTAGTGGGAGAAGGACACAAGTGCCAAAGACTCAATCTATGTATGTACCTAAAGGCAAGTATACATATGTACCCAAGAACAATCTAGATCAAACTCATAAAAAGAGAAATGAGATTGATTCTATATGTTGCCATTATTGTTTGTGTCTTGGACATTATTCCTTCTCATGTCCTAATAAGAAAAAGGATGATGAGTTGGTATGGGTTACAAAACCCCCAAACTAAATAGATTAAATTAAGTTGAGATATGACGAAAGACTCTAAATTTGTATATCCTTATGTGTTGGGTTTTGAAGGAGGCAGAGAAGCAGCAGAAACAAAAACAAATTCTCCCCAAACCCGGAACAAAAGGAACCGCGTCAACATCTATATAATAGGAAAGATGGTTTGTGAATCATACCTTGTCCCGAGGCTTGCTGGGCGACAGTGCCACGTGCCTTGCGTGGTCTTCACCTCCGGTCTTGGACGGTGTCTGTGCAGCTCCTGGTCGCACCGGGACTGAAGACTCCTCCTCCTACCAGACTGTCGGACGACAGTTGTCCTCCTGAGCGGCAGTGACCTCCTGCCTCTGAAGTGGTCCACACGGACCACTTGGAACTCCACTCTCCTTGTCCCATAAGGAAGTGGAAGGAGTCGCACCCTCCTGTTGACGTACTAGTCGCCAACACACTCTCCTGCTGTCGACTGCAACTGCAGTTGTCCTTCCCTTGATGCACCTCCCTTTGTGGGAAGCACTTGCTCGGGCTCTCTCTCGGTTACCAAAACCAGAGAGAACGACAACTTTGTAGAGCAATCAACTTGCACTGAGTTGTACTCTGAGAAGCCCCCAATACCCCTATATATATCGACGAGTCATGGGACAGGGTTCTCTGTGCCCGACAATACGGTACTAAAAGCAGGAGTAGAAGGGTTCAGGATTTTCCACAAAAAGCAACCATCTCGCAACCTGAACCGATCGGTTCACAAGTGAACCGGTCGGTTGGGGACCTGAACCGATCGGTTCACCACTGAACCGATCGTTTGGGACCCTTGAACCGATCGGTTCACTCATGAACCGGTCAGTTGGGGTTCCAGGTTGGTTCCCGATTGACTTTCCTTCTTCTGTTTCCAATCGGTATCGAATACCAATCCTATTTCCAATCAAATTGGAAAATTGAAACGAAAGGAAAATTCTCACCAATCCTACTTTCCCAAGTTGCTTGATTGCACCAGTTGAACTGATCGGTTCAACACTTGAACCGGTCGTTTCACTCTGTGCATGAGCCGATCAGTTCAACAATTGAGCCGACCGGTTCAGCAACCTCAGCCGACCGGTTCATCACATGAACCGATCGGTTGGGAATGCAGATTGTGCAGAATCAGTCAAGTGCAATTTCAATCAATCTGATACTCCAAGCAATGTGTCCAACACCTTGAACATTATGATATTGAGCTATCGATTAATTGAGTGTTTAATTGAACTACTAAACTCCTTTAGTAATCAATCTAAACATTGCTTGTGGACAAAACTCCTCTTCCAGGTTAAATCCTATGTGTGTGATCCTGTAGGTCCATTTCACGTTGGCAGTGAAAGTCCATAACACTTACGACTTCACAAGCAAAGAGCGGTGCCTAGTCACACATCATTGCTACCCAAGTGAAAGTAGAAAGTTGGAGAACAACTTTCATCCTACAATCTGTGAATGGTGTTACAGTGAATGTATAATTCCTTCATCATTGATATCCAGAATGAACTCGAGGCATGGAACAGTTATCCTGTCAATGTTCATTCATTTCCTTGATCTCAGAGTAGACCGAGTGAGATGTGTATGACATCAATATCACATATTGATTCACACTTGCATGCACATGCCTTTCTCAATCCTACTCATCAAGTGGCCAAGGATATCAAACTCCCTTAGGAGGGACAAATCCCATATCTATCACTCACCCCTCAAAAGCCCCATGTGTCAAAGCCACCCAATCATCACCTTTATAACAATCCATGTTTCAGGATTGTGTTTGATGGTCAAAGTGTACCCAACGACATATGTTGAGTGTAGTGATTTTAGGTCTTAGAATCACACTCACCACCATCACTGTGAGAGTTGACTATGACTACCATGTCATGGTTCCATGTGTCACTCTCACGGTGGGTCTGTCCGGTACCTTGTTCTCTAACAAGTACCTATGTGCTTGGTTTGATATCACCATATCATGACTAATGAGATTCTGTCATCAACCAACACACAATCTAGTCTTTAGTGTTATTGATGTCTATGGTTATTTCCACAATAACAACCGACTAGGGACTAAACAAGAAAGAATACTCTTAGCATCCGTATGATCTCATCATTTAGGTCCTCAACCCAAAAGCATACGTCATTGAGTAAAACAATCTTTAGACATCTATCATGTTACACCATCATCTCAGAAACAGTTTAAACATATAGATTGGAAATTGCCTTTTTTATTATTCAAATCATTTACAAAGTATCCCATTACAATCATCATATGACTTTCTCTATGGGCATACATACCAACATTATGTCTATCTCAACTTAACATACTGAGATAACAAATTTATTCAAGATTTCTAACTTGAAAATACACATGTTTCTTAAACCGGCAGAGACATCTTTAATAAATTATTTTAGTTTAGGTTCCTAAAACGTAGAGATTTGAATGTGAATATTAGTTGAGATTTGACTCAAGTGTTACTTTGATACTTAAATGTTTTATGTCAACTAAATTGAGTTTTAAATTGCATAATTAAATTGGAAGTGATCTATGAAATAATTACTGAAACAATGATACAGAAACATTCTCGGTCAAGAAAATGTTTGACCGAGAACACTTTTGGTTGATAATTTGTTGACCGGGCAGGTTACTGTTTTTAAAGCTTGAAAAAATCTGATAAAACTTGTATAAACAGCAGAATACTCGGTCGAGAAAAACTTCGACCGAGATAAATTTGATCAAAGAAAAGTTCAACCAAATCAAAATCTGTTGAAACTGTTTAAATTGATCTAATTTGCTATCAATTTTCTATTAATGATTGATTTAACATGCAAATCAAGAATGAATCTTTGATAAAATTCTTTAAACAAATAGCATAAATTGCAAGCTCATTTTTAAATTGCTATAATCTCCTACATGGTTTGGCTTAAAATTGAAAATTATATAAAATGTTGATTTAATTACTATTTTATAATAATCCACATGGTTTGTTCTAAGTATTCCTTGGTCTAAGCATATAAAAACCATGTGTCTTGAAATTTGTCATAATCATTATGGATATGTTTCTATTGTTTTATCATTGTGTTCCATCTTTTACTTGGTTCGCTTAAAATAATCTTTGATCTATATAAACAAACCATGAATGGATATTGCTTTCAAAATGATCATTGTGATTTAGCTCATTACATATAAAGATGATATTATCATTGAAAATGCCATTTTGCATAACAGTAAAATTCTATGGACAAATGCATCTTGACATGATAGATAATGATTATTGTGTGCATGGCTTGTATCATCCCATGTAATAAATGAATGATTTTTGCTAGATGACACTACGACAAGCTAAATAGTTTGTTTCTTAGAACAAGAATATTAATGTCTTATCTAATTGTTTGTTCTAAGTAATCAAAAGCAAAATCTTGATTTTAAGAACTTGAGTTCTATGAGATATAAAACTTGTTCTTAGTTTATACTCAAGGATGACTAATTCTAAAGAGTTAATCTAAAAATACGTTTAAAATAAGAAACTTGTTTACAATAAAGAGCTATTTCAATGTTACATTTAAAATCTATTATAATCAAATCAAGAGCAAGGTACTAAATTCATATATTGCTTAAAATTCTATACAAGATTTATCTCAGGATATAATTTTGCATCATGGTGGCAACATGACTTATGAAATTTCTATTGATGCAAATAATCTTGCTTATAAATAAATGATTGAAAGCTATATTCTTGATATGATTGAACATGTTGTAGATGTAGTTCAATTGCCTTTTTGCAAGAAGAACAATCACTGTGGATATCAAAATTCCTTATTTCATGAAGAACATACATTCTGAAAATTTGATTAGGATATAACTTTCTCTAAGAAAATCAAGGACAAAGACTTCGTTGTGATGCCTATATTAAGTTTTCAATTGATAAAACTTTTTCAAAATAGGTATCACTCAAATTGCTTCAAATTGAAATACATTTGATCATATTACATATTAATGTGTAACTCAATGAAGAATGCTTAAACTGTAAACCTGCAGAAATTTCCTCTTGGTTGAAATCAAGTTTGACCAAGGGGTGCCATGGTCGAAGTCAAGGTCGACCTAAAATAAGCTCGTCCAAATGCTTATTTGTAAATCATTTTCTTGCAATCAATCTGAGTATATTGAAAATAAGACTTTAGTGCATAGCTCTCATAAAAGGTTAACTTATTATGATCTAATGCTTATTATGACCTTAGAATCCTTAAATTTTATTGATTATAAGTTTAGTGGGGTGTACAAAAAACCTTTGTAAACATCTTAAAGAAAAATTGGAACAAGTTATGACCTTAGTATTTTTAAGGTAATCTTGGCCATGAAAATAAAGGAGCCTACAATATTCATGAATGTGATATATATCGTGTTCTTAATGGAGTTCATCTAAATAAAGTTGGAATTAACATCCTGTGTATTTGGTTAGAGATACATTCATGTATTCTACATATAAGCTTAAAGGATTCTCATATCATTTCTAGGCTTAACATCTAAGAAATAAATTATGGCTAAATTTGACAACACATGCATTCATATTAAATCCCTTGCTTTTAAACTGAATATCTTATTAAGGGGGACCATAGTAATAAATTTAAAGGGGAATAATAAAAGTCATACTCAATGATTTTCTTGGCTATCTTTTTGAAATGACAAAAGGGGAGAAATAATATAAAATAAAATGAGTTTCATAATATCTCGGCCAGCACACACTAGCACATGAGAAAATGGCTACAAAAGGTAAACTTCAGGTATGAAACTCATATGATTTATATTTCCTTATTTTATATTTTGGAAATGTTTGTCATCTTCAAAAAGGGGAAGATTGTAGGCTAAACTGGATATTATTATAATCCCTTTGTTTTGATGGTGACAAACATTTCATTCTGGTGGATCTAACGTGGTATTTGAGTATTACAGGAATTAGGTAGATGACACAACCTTTGGAAGATCTATATATATTCTCAAAGTGCTTTAATTTTATGATTTTAATCAAATGTAAAAACTTGTACAAGTATATAATGTACAAGTACTTAGACATCATGTAAATAAAGCGTTAGATCTTCCCTAGCCATTCACAACACTTAGATAGGTCATCCCCTACCATAGTGTCACAACTGCACACTGATACACACACTTCGTACATAGTTCAAAACATTGAAACAGAGTCATTCTCGGTCGACAAACTTCTCGACCGAGACATTCTCCGTCGATCAATTCCTCGACCGAGAATTGACTCAAATAGTTGTTAGACCCAACAGACAAGGTGGTTGGAAGTTGGAATTGAACATTATATACACTTTCTCCAGACCATCCCTCGGTCGACAAAGTCTTTGACCGACTGATGTCTCGGTCGACAATTCCTCGACCGAGAAGATCTCTGTGTGCACTTTTTAGAATTAATTAACTAGAAGTTGCTAAAGCAATTAGTGGACAACTAACGGCTAGTTAAGCACTAAGAACCCCCCTAAAAAGTGTCTAAAATATCCTAAAGCATTCGTAGGCCATTCCTATAAATAGGGCATACCTTAAGACACCCAAAATACACTTGTGCAATACTTGAGCATACATACTTGCAATTGGCAATCCACTCTTGTGAGCAATTGAGCAACTCCAACATTTGCAATTCATTTCCATTGCTCCAAATTCGTGTCCTATAGGCTAGCATCTCCTACCCATTGCACTTACACTTTCATATAAATTGGTTAGGAGATCAAAACGCTTGATATAGGATTCAAGTCGTGTGCCAAAGTGGTAATTGTAATTTCCGTTTTTCTTTCTTGTTCCTTCTTATCTGTTTTGTACTCTCCTTGCTACTCCTAGGTTGGAGGCTACTGATTGGAGAGGGTTTATCTTCTCAGGTGGAGAAGGGTCTTTTCGGTGGAGAAGGAGGACTATGGACTACTTCAAGAAGGTTGTCTCAACGGGAAGCTACTTCTAGATGAAGGCTACTTCAAGGGGGAGCTTGAAGTTACTTCAAGGAAGGCTGCTTCAAGGTTGGTGGGACTACTTCTAGGTGAAGGCTGTCCAAAGGGTGGTGAAAGTATTTGTAATTTTATGTAACATCCTTGTGAGGTAATAAAATTTAAATACTTTCAAAATCCCAATTGGAAACAATTGGGTAGTTGACTGACTCCCTTAGTTTTTAGCAAGGGTGGAACCACTCTAAACACCTTGCCTCCTTATTATTATCTCAATTGTGGTTGCTTGAGTTGAATTATTATTAAAATATATATAAAACCCTATTCACCCCCCTCTAGTGTTTTTTCATTCTTCAACTTTGCATTTTCCTTTGCTTTTAGAGTCCTTTAGTTTTTTTACATCTACAACAATCTTTTGGTTTCTAGAGATTAAGACTCAGTAGTGGTACCTTGAGATGATACCTTCTTTGTTTTTCCTCTATCATAATCTGGATCGACTTGCAAGGCAACCATGTTATCAATGATCTTCATGGTTTTCTTTGGGTTCTTACTAAGGAAGTTGCTTCCTGCTGTAACATTCAGTAAAGTCCTTTCAGATGAAGTCAACCCATTATAGAAGGTAGTGACAAAAAATTCCTTATCATAGTTATGGTTAGGGTAGTCCCTCCGATATTGTTGAAATCTCTCCCAGGCCTCATACAAGTTTTCCCCTGGCTTTTATATGAATCTAGTGATCTTGTGCCAGCACCTAAGGGTTTTCTCAACTAGGTAGAACTTGGTTACAAAAGCATCATTCATGGGTGCCCATCCATTAATGGTCTTTTTAGGGAGAGCAAGGTACCTTGATAATGATTTATCTCTTAGAGAGAAGTTAAATCCCTTACAGTAGATCACATGTTATGGCACAAGATTCACTTTGATGGTGTCACAGATGTTTTTAAAGGAATATAGGTGGTTGTAAGGGTTCTCATCTCTAGAATTTCCTCTAAAGGTTTTGTTTTGGATCATGGCTATTGTTGTTAACTTGAGTTCAAAGTTTGGAGCAATGAAACTAGGATTGATAACTTGGGATCCGGATTTTTTCTCCCTGGTAATAGCTAATTCATGAAGGGAAGGGACTCCATCATCATCGTCATCATCATTGTCGTGATTTCTCATGTCCCTTCTGCATCTATCATGACACCCTTCATCACAAAGTTCTTGTTCGCACTCTTCTTCATGCTCCTTCTCTTGATGGTATTCTTCACGTTCTTCATGGAAACACTCAATGTCATCATGTTTGTTATCTCACTCTCCTTCTTCATGTTCTTCTTCACATTCTTCTTCACGTTCTTCTTCATAATCTTCTTGACATCTTCTTCACAATCTTCATGAAGGTCTTCAATTCTTGTGTTAAAGTTGAATATGTGGTGTCCTTGCCTATGAGGAAGAAAGGTGTTCATAGTTGGTAGAAGTAATAGTCTACTTCCCTCAAGATACCTAAAAGAGTTCACACAATTGAGTGAGAAACTAGACGTGTGAAATGAAGTATTTGATATAGTTAGAGTTATCAATCTAAAAAGAGTGTAGTTAATTCTATTTCTGAACTTGAGGTACAAGTGTATGCTAAATAGACTCGTATTCTTAACGGTTTTGTTTACCTTATCCCCCACAACGACGCCAAAAAGATGACCAGCCTAAATCACACATCCAAAAAGGAGTGGATCTAGAGTAGTTAGTCTCTTAAATTTATAACCAGACACTAAGGCCCCCACAACTATTATATGGAGTTCAATGCAGTAAATTGGGGTTGATTTGTAGGGACAGGGGTGGTATGTTTTATGAATGTAGGGTCTTATCTTAATTACACCAACAGAGAGTCAGACAAATTTTTTTGTTCCTTAGGGAACGATGGAACTTCAACAAATGAATGAAGTAAAACAAGTAAAACAAGACAAGAATTAAAATAAGAGAAAAAGTAAAATCAAAAAGTAAAATACCAAGCATGGACGGGACCTTGGGTTGAGTTTCACCATCTAAGGTCTCTCCCCAGCATAAAACACTCACACCCAATGTATACCCTTAGCAAGATTACAAGAAGTCATCATAGTTGTCTATTCCCTCCTCTCTCTAGCTTATGATAGATGTAGATTATAAGGTTGTCTCTCTCTTGAGATGGCAAATAAACAATCAAAATAAAACCATATGATCATTATCTTAAGCATTACAACATTCTCATGTATTCATGCAACTCTGTAACACTTAGATAAGGATAACACTACTCTTTAGAGGAACCAACAATCAAACATCACAAGATGGTAGCTATGCATGGAAGTGAAACATTAAGACCAAGAGTATGGAGATAAACAATGCTAAGAGCATATATTCAGTGGATACAAGTATCTATGTGTTATGAGAGACTATGTGGATACTCCCAACCCAAGCTATATTTATAGCAACTGATGGTGGTGATTAGTATTACTAATTTACAAAAGTTATGAGACATGAAGAGAGTATGATGAAATGGATGAAGGAGATGAAGGAGAGTGAACAACTTTAAAGAATAAGAAGGGGGATACATTAATAGTAACCATGATTGGTCAAGGCTGATGGACATCTTTCTCAAATCTAAATCTAGTGATGATGTCAAAGATGGTTGGCCCTTCTTTCGAAAATGAGGCTTGGAGATGCATGGTGGCGGTAGAGGTGTATTTCCTCCTTTAGACTCTCATCTTCGAATATCTCAAACCAATGGCAAGATGGTTTGCGGTGTGGCAACACTTTATCGTCCCTCACACACCATCCTCTTTCATGACTGAGGTGGTCGTCTATTTATAGGTGTGACCTTTAAGGTAGTAGTCCATCAGTTGCTTGTTGGTAAGGTATGCCAATAGAGCCAATCATGTGATGATTAACATGGCATATACCTTAAAGGATTTGATGAATATTATAAAGCAAGCTTCCAATTTTTTTTTTCTTCATTCAGATATGAGATAATGAGGAGACACTATGAATGTCTAGAGAATAGTATTACTCAATCACATGTCTTCAAGTATTAGTCTTGTGGAAATGATATCATACGGATGTTAAGAGCACATATACAAATTTTCATTATGTCCCTAGTCGGCTTTTACTGTAGAAGGTAGATAGACACCAATAACACATAAGATTGGAGTGTGAGTTGGTTGATGACTGAGCTCACTAACTCATGATATGGCAATATCAAAACAAGCACATAAATACATGTTAGGGAGCAATGTTTAGAAAAATTCACCTTGAGAGTGACACATGAAAACCGTCATATGGTAAGTCATAGTTAGCTCTCATAGTGAAGGTGGTGATTGTGATTCTTAGACCTAAAATAACTGCACTCATCTCGTTAGGTACACTTTGACATCATCGAACGCAGTCCTATAACATAGGTTATTATGACAGTAATGATTGGGGGACTTTGACACATGGGATAGACTGTGAGTGATAGATATAGGATTTATACCACCTACTAGAGTGTGATATCATGTCCACTTGATAAGCGAGACAGAGAAATGCATGTGCAGGAACATGTGAATCAATATATGATATTGAGGTCACATTATCTCAAACAATCTGCTCTTGATTCAAGAAATATGAGACGAACATTGAGAGGATGACGAGTTCATACCTCAAGTTCACTCTAGATATCAGAGACAAAAGAATTACACAATCACTGCAACATCTTGCACAGATTGTAGGTTGATGTTATTATCCAACTTTCCATTCACTCGGGTAGCACTAATGTGCTACTAGGCATTGCTTCTTCGTTGTGACATCATAATCTAGTTATGGAGATTCGTTGCCTACGTGATATGGTACTTGTAGGGTCACACACAAAGGAAGTCATCTAGAAGAGGAGTTTATCTTGAATGATGATTGCATTGATGACTAAAGTGTTTAGGTATTCAATTCATATAACAAATCAACAGATTGGTTGATTGGTCTGTTAAACGACCATCTCATTGGGTGAGATGTCTGTTTGGGTAGCCTGACAGGCGTCTCATGTTTTGAGACGACTGTTTGGGTTGTCAAGCTGATCATAGTTCAAATTGGCTAAGTTCTACCTTTGAACTGATCGGATCAATGTGACTAAACTGACCGACTCATCTCAGACTCACTAGAAGGCCGCTTGGGTGAGTGAAAAGGGTGTCTCGCTTGTGTGAGATGGCTCAGTTGGGTCAAACTTATATTATGGATGTTTCTCGAATAGTTTTGATTGCACATACTTAGAGTGTAAGTAAATTAATATGTGATATTAATTGGAATTGAAATTGTCAAATTTGTATACAAATAATTTTTTTTCAAACGGTCGTTTGGCAGTGCGAGATGACCATCTCGCACACCAGACGACCGTCTGGGTGTGCCAGATGACCGTTTGGCGTCTTGCAGGTTGCAAAAATTTAAGATCTTCCTGTCCCTTCCACTCCTACGCAACCCCGTACAAACTGAAAACCCTGACCCTGTCCTCCACTATAAATAGAGGGGTACTGGGGGCTTCCTAAAATATAACGTAGACAACTAAAAATCAGTTCCTATGACAACTATTGTCCTCTCCAGTTATAGTAAATGAGAGAGTCGAGACAAGTATTACTCGACTGGGAGGGATAGCAACCGGAGAGAACAATTGATCGTTGTTATTATGAGAGAGCAAGTTGGTAACTAGTACACTATTGGGAGGGACAACTTTGTTTTGTCTATTTTAGTTGAATGATAGGAGTGCTAGTTGGTCCGTGTGGACTACTCTAGAGGCAGGAGTCCTTTTGCAGCTATTAGGAGAACAAAGGCAGCCTGCAGTCCATGGCAAGACCATATGAGCGTTGTAGAAGTTGTTCTATTTGTTGTTTGTGGTGAAGACCAGGAGTTGCACAACCACCGTCAAAGAGCAAATTGTTAACATTTGTAAAAAAATAAGTTTTTGTCGCTCAACTTACTCTAGGACCAGGTATAACTCACTAAATCATTCTTCCTATTTCATAATAATTTATACAATCTTGCTATTATGAGAATACAAATAGATAAATTTTTAATTCCACTTCTATACTCAGTGACCATATTTCACAACATCGTTTGGAGTGTAGAATCTCGACGGTCGGTGGTGGATCAAGTCCATTGGTCACCGAACTTATTGTGTCTCAATGGTCGTTGGGAATTACATTCAGTGGTCACTGATTGCTCTAGTCCAGTTGTTGCTAAGATCCACGTTCAGTGGTCACTGATGGCTCTAGTCCAGCCATCACTAGAATTGATGTGTGTCAACGGTCATTGGAATTGTAAGGCCAGTGATTTCTGAGACGCAATCTCAATGGTTGTTGATGGTACAGGGTCATCGATCGACGAATTTTCAAGGCTCCCTCTTGTGGTATTTTTGCAAAGAAAAGATAAGAAATAAAGTTAGGTGGTTATTCGAGAACTTGCCAAAGTGAATAGACTTAACTAAATGAAACATTATTAAATTGATAATATGAACATAAAAAAGTACTCAAATATCCGCAAAATTAGATGTTATCATCAGCATTACCATAACCTGGTGGTCAAAGGTTTTGGCAGTAGCATGATGAATCGAAAGGGCTACTCAATTATCAACCTTAACCCGAGTCAGAGAGAACCCAAACGGTTGTCTTGTCGACCATGGTGGATGGGGACAAGCGGTGTGGGTGAGGTTTTCGAAGGTTTGATCATGGTTGGCGGTGTACAACCTTGGTGGCTCTGGGAGGATGTAAGGGGTTTGAGGGTGGTGAAGAGGAGAGGAAGAAGCGATGACAAGTTTATCAAGTGACAATGAACTCAACAATATTGAAGAGGGGGTGAAGTCGTGGCTGAGAGAGGGGAATGGAGGAGTGATAGAGGGTTCAGATTATCAACTTAGTAGATAGAGGAATGGGGGTCAATCTACAAGGAAGGGTTTTTGTCTTGGAGGATGAGCTTTGGTTGTAGGTTATATGTTGTTGCATGTTTGTTATAGAGGAGTGCAGGGTGTTGTTTCTGTAAATCGTTGTTATGGATCTTGAGCAATATATAGGGTGTGGAGGTCGTATATCTAGGTTATATGGTGTTTCAGGTAGTGAAGTAAAGCAAGTGGGGGGGTTAATTGATAGTAGGGATAATAGTGTGGTGGCTTTTTGTTTCTATTGGTCTGCACTCGTGGTTTTCCATTTCTGTCGATATGTAGGAGGTGCTTCGATGGGTGAGGTATCGTTCAAATCTGGCCATTGGGTGAGGCTGTGCGGAATCAACTGCATTGCTAGTGTTACCCGATTAAGGGGAGCAGTGGCATCGATGATCACCGGTGCAATGGACAGATAAAAAATGACCAGGTTGATCACTGTTTCTGGTCAACAACGTTAGCTCATTAATGGTGGTTGTCATTAGGGAAAGGGGTATGTCTGGGAAACTTTGTGGAGAAGAGAGGTGGGAGGAAGGCTCATCGTCCTCCTAAACTATCAACAATGATGTTGATAGAAGGGGAGGCACGACCCTCTTTAAACCTATGTAATTCTTTCTAGTATAATTTCTTATTATTCAATACTTGCTACTCACTCACACTTTTTTTAACTCTTAGTATATAGGTCTAAAAGTTTGAAAAGTTCTCCATTACTCTATACCATATCATAGTGACTTTTCAAAATAGAAATACTAGATATAAGGCTCTTAACTAGCCTTTTAAATATTCTCATTAACCACCCAATAGTCCACATATATATGAAATGTTAATTATATATATTCCAAAGCTATTAGTCGATAATTTATGTTTAATATTGAAATGCAAGGTATTTCGGTGGCATAAGATGATGTCAAAGTGGTTCATGAAGATAAATTGAGGGAATATTTCTCATGTGAAATTGATAAACTCATTTATATAAATAAATTCAAGAGAAAGGTAATTTGTATCGAAGGAAAAGAAATTTGTTCAAAATACTCGGATGAGTCTTGGAATGAAGGATTGAGTTCAAGTAAGAAAAAATGATAAATTATAGCTCAAAAATAGTGTTAACACCCAAAATTTGGGTATCTTACAGTGATTTTGTCCAAGGTAATCCATTTTCACGCTCGATCAATGTATATAACAATCGCAAGTGCAGAGTTGGCAATACATTAGATGTGTATGAAAACAGATGAGTTCTAATTTTTTTTGGTCGGTCAAAAAAGTGTGTTACTATTAATACCAAAAACTTTGGGCACTGGGTACCCCATTACATAGACAAGAGCTAAGAAGCTCAACAAGGGTCATAATCCCCACGCAGGGGAACACTCCAGACACTAGAACCAAAAAGAGACTAAGAAGACTAATCAAATAAGCAAGCTAGAACCAGACAAACCTACTAGATGAAGTCTATAACAAGCCCCTATTAAATGCATTCAGCGTACCCACAATTAGTAACAACAAACTGTCATAGAATAAAAACTAGGAATCATGACAGTAACTAGCCATGAAGTCTCTGGTCTTCTTAAGCCCAACCCTCATGATGCATTTGACTGCATATCATCCAACACCTTGAAGGTGTTCTAATCCAGCTGTAGCAGAGGAGACAAGAAGCAAAACAGGGTCCATCCTTTAGCTGACTACCGATTTATGTCCTTGAGCTAATCAACCACCGTTCCCCCACTGGCATTTAAAACATTCCCTGAATGTCTGGGATCCAAGCGGAAGTCCAGCCCCACTTCATCGGTCGGCAAACAACTAAAAACCAGAAACCTGCAAGCTCGACATCACGCAACTGCAGCAAGGATTAGGAGGAGAAGAAGAGCACCATGCCTCCCTCTGAACCCAATCCCACCTAAGGCCCTTGTATGCACAGGGACCCCTTGTCGATCACCTTGAGGGCGATCGATTACTTGGCTACGAAGAGACACCTGATTCGACGAGAAACACCAGCCACAGGGCTGGAGCCCGCGGGGATCTAACAGCATCACCACTGGGAGAACAGCTGCAGAATCACCCAGGAATGCCAGCCGCCGCGGCAACGACCACCTAGAAGGTGCTCCAAATCACAGCCGCAGGGAGAAGCCAACCTCCTCGAACACCTAGAGAGCATCTGAAATCTGGTTCCAGAGAGCATGCACAACGTGGGAGAGGAACTGCCCACCATCGCTACACCACCCAGGAAGAGCAAACGGTAGAGCAGGTAACCCCAAAAGCAAGCAGCGCCACTATCTGCCAGGCCTCCACCCAAGGCAGAGTATTGGGGCAAGACTGGAACATGTCCGTTTTGGGAACAGGCTCGCATGAAGAAGAATCCTGGAGTAGTGTCTCGTCGGGCGGCAACTATGGAGATAGAGACGACCCCAGGGGTGATGCAGGGCAAGCCCAGCAAACACCCTGAGCAACTAGCTCAGAATCCGCCGCTCGAGGTCCTCCATCCATCTGTCGCGACACAAAACTATAAATGCCGCCGGAGCAAAGCCGAGCTAGGGCGAGCCCTAGACGCCCCACCCACCGTCGTAGCCGTCAAGGAAGAACCGAGTTGTTATCGAATGGGCTTCAACAACCTGGTAGAACCAGGTCATACTCAGGAGGTGAGGAGGTAATACGCAAGAGAAAGGGGTCGGCGTGGAGCAATCAGTGAATGAGAACACTCTTTCCATCTATCACTCTTGGGCAAGCTAGAAGTCGACTGAGTCGACTGTGTGAACCATAGACCTCGCCACGCTCCATGCGATGCACCGTGAATCCCAACCCAACCGCCGAGAAGAACCCCAACAAACCAGACAACCAGCGTCTCACTATAGGCAACCAAGCCACCTCTCACAGGAACACAACCGAGGACGATGGATGGACAGGGGGAGGAAAGCACCAAGGGCACTCCCTCCCCCTAGCGGCAGCCGCTGGGAGAACGCTAGAGAGAAGGCAGACCTGTAACCCTAGCGTCGGGAGGATGCTCAGATGAGTTCTAATTGAAAGAATCATATTGGTATTTGTATGTGGAGACAAAGAGAGAGTTTGCATGATTCATAGTGCAAATGGAGAATGAATGGACTAATAAGGTATTAGTTTGTTTGGATAATAAAAGAAACGAATCATGTATTATTATGACAACTTTCCCTCAGCTAAATGAGTTAAATGGGTGTTAGAAATTCGGTCGCTTCTGCCAGAGCACTTTTTATAGCAGCACCTAGAATCAGACCCCTCTTGTTGTAGGCCCACATTATTGCATCATTGAGCTCCTTGTTGTATGGACCATGAGCTACTCTATGACAAGCTAATAGCAAAACCGACTTCTGGGTAGCGTGCCCTTGGTAGACAAGTTGAGTGATGTGACAGGCTCCGCTCTCGGCGATGACCTTGCATATTTCATGAGAATCATTTCAGAGATCAATCAGAGCAGTTACAACCTCGTGCACTACCTTCTCCTCTTGACTGGCAAGCAGAAGAAGCCAGGCAACATGCATGTTTGACACCGTCTTGGAACCTATGGCTTTAATGCATGGTACAAGGATTTCATTCAACAAAGAACTCTGATGGGCAATCTTGAGTAGTAGCATTATTGTCTTGTCTTGGAACTCCAGAGTTGCCCACATAATGAGATCCGGGATAAGGAGCAGAAGACTAGAATAGTTTTCTTCGAGGATGAATTTCTGCATTAAGTCGAAGTTTTTCTCTACGAGCATGCGGAGTGCTTTAGTAACGATTAATTTCTCGGCAATCTCACTCCTATTTCACAAACATTTCTCAAGCATTTTTCAGAGTCTCAAAAGATTCAAGTCATTCATCGGCAAAGTTGAACACAACATCTTTTATGAGTAGACTAGATAAGGGTTTTGCAATCTTAGATAAGTCTTTGATAATTTTTTTCGGTAACCTACATGCTCTAGAAAGGTTCTCACTTCAATTACATATTTATAAGGTGGGATTTTTGACATATCTTCCACCTTTGTGAGATCTAGTTCGGTCTATTTTTCAAAAATGTTGTGCCCCAGAACAATACCTTCCTACACCATGAACTGACACTTGTCCCAATTAACACTAACAATTTCTCTTCACATCTTTTCAAAACTTGGGATAAGTTCCTAAACAATTGTCAAAATTAGTCCCATAGATGGAAAAAGTTGTCCATGAAAACTTCCATGATATATTCCAAGAAATTAGAAAAGACCAATATCATGCACCTTTGGAATGCTACGGGCATGTTGCATAAGACAAAAGGCATTTATCGAAAGGCATAAGCGCAATAGACACAGGTAAAGGTAGTCTTTTCCTGATCTTTGAGGTGGATAGGAACTTGATAGAATCTTGAGTATCCATCTAGAAAGCATATATATATATATATATATATATATATATGAATGATGAGCTAACCGTCTGAGGACTATGTTCGTGAATGGTTCACGATTGTGAAAATGGTCCTTTTTGGTGGAAAAAGTGAGCTTTCCGTAGTCTATGCACATCCACCACCCGGTCACAATTTGTGTAGCTACTTCATCTCACTTTTCACTCTTCACTATTGTAACTCCTCCTTTTGTAGGTACTATGTGTATCAGATTTTAACAATTGGTATCGCCAATTGGGTATATGATACCTCATCATGAAGTTTTATTACTTCCTTCTTGACCACTTCCTCAGCATATGATTCAACTTCGTTTGAGGATGGGCCAGAGGTTTAGCATTTTCTTCGAGAATTATCATGTGCATGCAAATAGTTGAGCTTAATCCTTTTATGTCTTACATAGAATACCCCATGGCCTTTCTTTGTAGCTTGGATTCATTCATCAATTTCTCTTCTTGATCATCTGTCAAGGAAGAATTATGATCATTGGATTCCTTTCTTTGTCATCCAAGGAATTCATACTTTAACCCTTCAGGTAGTTGTTTCAGCTCAGGCTTTGTCTTGGGTGCTTCTTTTTCTCGTGAAGTATATTCTAGGGAGACGTACTTTATGGCATCATAGCTTTCTTATTCATCATCACTACCATCCTCCTCGAGATGATTTAGAGTGTCTAGAATTTTGACAACTTTAGGATCTTCAACATTTGGGTTAGGATTATTAAGGCTCTCATGAGTGGATCAATGACAGTATTTTCTTCTTGGACCTCTTTGAAAAATTGGTAATATATGTCCATAAAATAAACTTATCAAAGGGTGAGGATCCTCTCATGGAGTCCTAACCAAGAAAATTCATATTATCATTTCCCACTCTAATGGTAATGATCCCAGCTTTGCCATCTATCAACGCTCTCCCGGTGGATTGGAATGGTCTTCCAAAAATCTTTGGCACATAAGATCTTCCACAATATCAAGCACAAGTATGTCTCATGGTATAAAGAATCATCTCACACAAATTGGGACGTCTACTACCCCTAATGGTGTAGTGAAAGAATGATCAGCTAGATAGATCCACATTCTTGTTTTTACCATGTCTGTCAGCCCTAGACTTTGAGCCTATGTAAGAGGCATAAGGCTAATGCTTGCTCCAAGGTCTGCTAACCCTTCTATCACCTTGTTGTCTACCACATTGGATGAGATCATGATGCTCTAGGATTTTTCTTAGCGGGAATCTTTTCCTAAATGAAGGTGTTGGACATCATTGCAAGCTTGATAGTTTTGACATGGTCTCCCTACCTTCTATTTGCAATAGGTCTTTGAAGAAGTTTGAATATGTGGCAATCACTTTGAGGACATCTATACATGGAATATCCATGTGCAATTTCTTCACGGCTTCCATAAAATTTTTGTATCTCCTTTTTATGTGAGCCTTGATCATTTTGTAGGGGAAGGGGACTCTTGGTGCATAAGGATCCCTATTGACAAAGTCTTATTCAAATAGATTAGATTTCCTTTCTTTCAGGGTCTTCTTTCATTTTCCCTTCTCTTTTTCATTGGTCTTCTCGGTAGGTATCTCCACCTCCATTTCTTCTTCTTCTATGGTAGGCTGAGGTTGGGATTCAGTAGTAGGGTTGCCTTCCTTTATGATCTTTGCTATTGATTCTTCTAGTACTTTTCTAGAGTGTAGGGTTGCCATATTTAGTCTTTTAGTAGTAGAAGTTATCTTTCCTTGTGGAATCATAATCAGATCGAGTAATGGTGCACACTGTTGATCAATTTGTTTCTGGTGGAAATGCATGTTTGCCATTTGAGTTGTCACACCCACAAGCTGGGTCTGCATAGTGTTTCACATGCCAGTGTTGGTAATAACACTTTGAGTTAGTTTCACATTCACTGACGCTTGTCTCTTTGTGAATTCAAAAAGTTCGAACATTATATCTGGTAGATTGGTGTTTTTGTTCTAACTTTAATCTTGACTGGTCCTACTTAAATTTATATTATGATTCTAGCCATGGCCTTGATAGTTGTTTCTATTTTTTGGTAATTTGTGTTGTGAGTGAACAAATTTGGTCCCCCACCTCTCTTGAAACTTGTTGATCCTTTAGGTGGGTTATTTAACTAATGAGTGTTTTTAGTGGCATCCTTGTTTCCATTAGAGAAACTGAGATGATTTGATCTCATGACGTTAGCGTAAGAAACATTTTAAATTTCTTCTTCATCAACATCCTCTTCAGATTGGGTGTAGATGTAGTTATCTATATTGTGTCTCCCTTCTCCATAGGTAACCCATTTGATGACTTCTTCAACTTTTCCTTTTCCTTTGCTTTTAGAGTCCTGTAATAGTTTTACATCTACAACAATCTTCTAGTTTCTAGAGATTTAGACTCAGTAGTGGTACCTTGAGATGATACCTTCTTTGTTTTTCCTCTATCATAATCTAGATCGACTTGCAAGGCAACCATGTTATCAATGATCTTCATGGTCTTCTTTAGGTTCTTACCAAGGAAGTTGCTTCCTGCAGTAGCATTCAGTAAAGTCCTTTCAGATGAAGTCAGCCCATTATAGAAGGTAGTGACCAAAAATTCCATATCATAGTTATGGTGATCGTAGTCCCATTGATATTTTTGAAATCTCTCCTAGGCCTCATACAAGTTTTCCCCCGGCTTTTATATGAATCCAGTGATCTTGTGCCAGCTCCTAAGGGTTTTCTCAACTGGGTAGAACTTTGTTACAAAAGCATCATCCATGGGTGCCCATCCATTAACAGTCTTTTTAGGGAGAGCAAGGTACCATGATAATGCTTTATCCCTCAGAGAGAAATTAAATCCCTTGCACTAGATCACATGTTACAACACCCTATTCGTTTTGATGGTGTCACAGATGTTTTAAAGGAATATACGTGGTGGTAAGGGTTCTCCTCTAGAATTTCCTCCAAAGATTTTGTTTTGGATCATGGCTATTACTTCTAACTTGAGTTCAAAGTTTGGAGCAATGAAACTAGGTATGACAACATGGGATCTAGATTTGTTCTCCCTGGTAGTAGCTAATTTACGAAGGGAAGGGACTCCATCATCATCGTCATCGTCATTGTCGTGATTTCTCATGTCCCTTCTGCATCTATCATGACACCCTTCATCATGACGTTCTTGTTCGCACTCTTCTTCATGCTCCTCCTCTCAAAAACATGACCAACCTAAATCACACATCCAAAAAGGAGTGGTTCTAGAGTATTCAGTCTCTTAAATTTATATCCTGACACTAAGTCCCCCACAACTATTATACGAGGTTCAATGTAGTAAATTGGGGTTGATCCATAGGGACAGGGGTGGTATGTTTTATGAATGTAGGGTCTTAGCTTAATTACACCAACCAGAGAGTTAGACAAATTTTTGTGTTCCTTAGGGAACGATGGAACATCAACAAACAAATGAAGTAAAACAAGTAAAACAGGACAAGAATCAAAAGAAGAGAAAAAGTAATATTAAAGAGTAAAATACCAAGCATGGAAGGGAACATGGGTTGAGTTTCACCATCTAAGGTCTCTCACCAGCATAAAAGTATCACACCCAATGCATACCCTTAGCAAGATTACAAGAAGTCATCATAGTTGTCTATTCCCTCCTCTCTCTAGCTTAGGATAGATGTAGATTATAAGGTTGTCTCTCTCTTGAGATGGCAAATAAAAAATTACAATAAAACTATATGATCATTAGCTTAAGCATTCCAACATTCTCATGTATTCATGCAACTATGTAACACTTAGATAAGGTTAATACTACTCTTTGGAGGAACCAACAATCAAACATCACAAGATGGTAGCTAAGCATAGAAGTGAAACATTAAGACCAAGAGTATGGAGATAAACACTGCTAAGAGAATATTTTCAGTGGATACAAGTATCTATGTGTTATGAGAGACTATGTGGATACCCCCAACCCAAGCAATAATTATAGCCACTGATGGTGGTGAACAGTATTACTAATTTACAAAAGTTATGAGACATGAAGAGAGGATGATGAAATGGATGAAGGAGATGAAGGAGAGTGAACAACTTTAGATAATAAGAAGGGGGATACACCAATAGTCACCATGATTGGTCAAGGGTGATGGACATCTTTCTCAGACCTGAATATAGTGATGATGTCAAAGATGGTTGGCTCTTCTTTCAAAAATGAGGCTTGGAGATGCTTGGTGGTGGCGGAGGTGCATTTCCTCCTTTAGACTCTCATCTTCGAAGTTCTCAAACTAATGGCAAAATGGTTTGTGGTGTGGCAACACTTCATCATCCCTCACACACCATCCTCTTTCATGACTGAGGTGGTCGTCTATTTATAGGCATGACCTTTAAGGTAGCAATCCATCAGTTTCTTGTTGGTAAGGTATGAACATAGAGCCAATCTTGTGATGATTAACATGGCATATACCTTAAAGGATTTGATGAATAATTATAAAGAAAGCTTCTAATTTATTTTTCTTCATTCAATTATGAGATAATGAGGAAATACTACGAATATCTAGAGAAAAATATTACTCAATGACATGTCTTCAAGTTTTAGTCTTGTGGAAATGATATCATACAGATGTGAAGACCACATATACAAATTCTCACTATGTCCCTACTCGGCTATGCAGAAGTTAGATAGACACCAATAACACATAAGATTGGAGTGTGAGTTGGTTGATGAATGAGATCACTAAGTCATGGTATGGAAATATCAAAACAAGCACACAAATACATGTTAGGGAACAATGTATCAGAAAAATCCACCTTGAGAGTGATACATGAAAACCATCATATGGTAAGTCATAGTCAACTCTCATAGTGAAGGTGGTGATTGTGTTTCTTAGACCTAAAATAACTGCACTCATCACATGTCGTCAGGTACGCTTTGACATCATCAAACACAGTCCTAAAACATAAGTTATTATGACAGTGATGATTGGACGACTTTGACACATTGGATAGACTGTGAGTGATAGATATAGGATTTATCCCACGTACTAGAGTGTGATATCATGTCCACTTGATAAGCGAGACTGAGAAATGCATGTGCATGAACATGTGAATCAATATATGATATTGAGGTCGCATTATCTCAAACAGTCTGCTCTTGATTCAAGAAACATGAGACGAACATTGAGAGGTTGATGAGTCCATGCCTCGAGTTCACTCTGGATATCAGAGACAAAGGAATTACACAATTACTAGAACACCTTACACATATTGTAGGTTGATGTTATTATCCTACTTTCCATTCACTTGGGTCACATTGATGTGTGACTAGGCAATGCTCCTTGCTTGTGTCGTCATAAGCTAGTTATGGACATTCGTTGCCTACATGATCTTGTACTTGTAGGGTCACACACAAAGGAGGTCATCTAGAAGAGGAGTTTATCTTGAATGATGATTGCATTGATGACTAAAGTGTTTAGGTATTCAATTCATACAACAAATCAACAAATTGGTTGAATGGTCTATCAAATGACCATCTCACAGAGTGAGATGTCTATTTGGGCAGCCTGACAGGCGTCTCAAGTGTTGAGACGACTATTTAGGTTGTCAAGATGATCAGAGTTCAAATTGGCTAAGTTCTACCCTTGAACCGACCACTTCAATGTGACTGAACTGACCAACTCATCTCAGACTCACCAGACGACCGCATGGGTGAGTGAGAAGGGCATCTCGCTTGTGTGAGATGGCTCGGTTGGTCCAAACTAATATTATGGATGTTTCTTGAATAGTTTTGATTGCACATACTTAGAGTGTAAGTAAATTAATATGTGATATTAATTGGAATTGAAATTGTCAAATTTGTATACAATTAGAAAATTTCCAAATGATCGTTTGGTTGTGCGAGATGACTATTTGGTGCACCGAACGACCATATGGGTGTGCCAGATGACCATTTGGGGTCTTGCAGGTTGCAAAAATTTAAGATCTTTCGGTCCCTTCCACTCATACACAATCACATACAAACTGAAAACCCTAATCATGTCCTCTACTATAAATAGAGGGGTACTGGGGGCTTCCCAAAATATAACATAGACAATTGAGAATCAGTTTCTATGACAAATATTTTCCTCTCTAGTTATAGTAACTGAGAGAGTCGAGGCAAGTTCTACTCGACTGGGGAGGGATAACAACCGGAGAGAACAATTGATCATTGTTATTATGAGAGAGCAAGTTGGTAAATAGTACACCATTGGGAGGGACAACTTTGTTTTGTCTGTTCTAGTTGAATGATAGGAGTGTTAGTTGGTCCGTGTGGACTACTCTAGAGGTAGGAGTCCTTTGGTAGCTGCTAGGAGAACAAAGTCAGCCGGCAGTCCATGGCAAGACCACATGAGCATTGTAGAAGTTGTTCTATTTGTTGTTCATGGTGAAGACCAGGAGTTGCACAATCACCGTCTAAGAGCAACTTGTTGACAGTTGTAAAGAAGTAAGTTTTTGTCGCTCAACTTACTCTAGGACTAGGTATAACTCACTAAATCATTCTTCCTATTTCATAGTTGATGCAATCTTGCTATTATGAGAATATAGATAGATAAATTTTTATTTCCAATGATATACTCAGTGCCTGTATTTCCCAACATTGTTTGGAGTGTAGAATCTCGACTGTCGTTGGTGGATCAAGTCCATCGGTCATCGAACTTGTTGTGTCTCAATGGTCGCTGGGAATTACATTCAGTGGTCGTTAATGGCTCTAGTCTAGTTGTTGCTAAGATCCACGTTTAGTGGTCACTGATGGCTCTAGTCCAGCCATCACTAGAATTGATGTGTGTCAATGGTCGTTGGAATTGTAAGGCTAGTAATTTCCGTGGATGCAAGCTCAATGGTTTTTGATGGTATAGGGTCATCAGTCGACGAATTTTCAAGGCTCCCTCTTGTGGTATTTTTTACAAAGAAAAGATTAGAAATAAAGTTGGTGGTTATTCGAGAACTTGCCAAAGCGAATAGATTTATCTAAATGAAACATTGTTAAATTGATAATATGAACATAAAAAAAGCACTCAAATATCCGAAAAATTAGATGTTATCATCAACATCACAATAACTTGGTGGTCAAAGGTTTTTGCAGTAGCATGATGAATGGGAAGGGCTACTCAATTATCAACCTTAACTCGAGTCGGAGAGAACCCAAACGGTTGTCTTGTCGACCATGGTGGATGGGGACAAGCGGTGTGGGTGAGGCTTTCAGAGGTTTGATCATGGTTGGTGGTGTACAACCTTGGTGGCTCTCGGAGGATGTAAGGGGTTTGAGGGTGGTGAAGAGCAGAGGCATAAGTGATGACAGGTCTATCAGGTGACGATGAACTCAACAATATTGAAGAGGGGGTGAAGTCGTGGCTGAGAGAGGGGAATGAAGGAGTGATAGAGGGTTCAGATTATCACCTAAGTAGATAGAGGAATGGGGGTCAATCGAGAAGGAAGGGTTTTGTCTTAGAGGATGAGATTTGGTTGTAAGTTATGCATAGTTGCATGTCTGTTATAGAGGAGTGCAGGGTGTTGTTTCTATAAATCATTGTTATGGATCTTGAGCCATATATTGGGTGTGGAGGTTGTATATCTAGGTTTTATGGCGTTTCAGGCAGTGAGGTGAAGCAAGTGGAAGGGTTAATTGATAGTAGGGATAATAGTGTGGTGGCTTTTTGTTTCTGTTGGTCTGCACTCGTGGTTTTCCATTTCTATCGATATGTAGGAGGTGCTTCCTTGGGTGAGGTACCCTTCAAAGCTGGCCATTGGGTGAGGTTGTGTGGAGTCAACTGCATTACTAGTGTAACCTGATTAAGGGAAGCAGTGGAATCGATGATCACTGGTGCAATGGACAGATAAAAATGACCAGGTTGATCATTGTTTCTGGTCAACAACGTTAGCTCATTAATGGTGGCTGTCAACAGGGAAAGGGGTATGGCTGGGCAACTTTGTGGAGAAGAGAGGTGACCGGCCTAAATAGCGCGTCCAAAAGTGGAGGTGGATTTGAGGTAGTCGAGCTTTTACATTTATAAAACCGAATCCTTCTAGGCCCCCGCAACTTTGTTTACGGGGTCGAACACAGGGACAAGGGGGTAGTGTTGAGAATCTAGAATCGACACGCTAAATTCCGGCGGGTAAAAAGAAATATATATTCCCAAAAGGGAACAACAAGATGTCACAAAATAAAACAAAGAAAACTATCTTCAACTGGAGCTACTAGAGAGATTTAAGATTTTAGTCATTTAGCAATTTTTCGAGGTTTTCATGAAACAGAAGCAGAAAGATAAAAACTAGAGCAGAAGCAAGGTACGAAGGATAAGACTACACTAAAACAAGCGGCAGCGACAACTCCCTGCACCCCTCCTCTCAGAGAGGGTACCTCCAACCTCTGCATCAACACCCCTCTCGAGGTTGCTGGGCTTTAGTTAGAGTGGAATGTTACTGAAACAACTCCGTTCCAGGCACTCTCGTACTCCAGAATCGGACCAAACACTAGAGCCACAACACAGCTCTTGAAGTTGTTGCGATGGGAAAACACGATTCGGTAGCTAAGAGAAATGTGATCCAACATGCAAGCTAGAGTTCAGATATCAAACATAGCAGTTATCCAACATTGTGCACCAAGCATAGAGCAACAAGTAATTATACCTTTCCATTTCCATAAGCATTAAGGTCTTAATACATTGCATATAATAAAGAATTAAATAACAGAATTAAAAGATAGGTGGCGCCTCCTTGATGTAGAAGGATGACAGGGTGCAGTAGCTCTCCATCCAGATATAGGTCAGGGGCCTAGCTCGATACAGAGGTGTCGGGCGGCACACCCTCTCGGGTGGCATGCACTGACTGTCGACTATATCACTCAAGGACACTGGCCGATACGCTCCTGTCAGGCGGCACACCCTCTCGGGTGGCACGCACCGACTGATGAAGCATATCAGGTTCGATATCGTGTCGGGCTAAGAGCTACGCATTCTTCTGTCGGGCACTTGTGTCGCTCATTTACGTCGGCCGATATCAGCCTGCAGTGTCGCCCAGGATGGTCCTAAGTGAACTGTCCCCTTCCTCTCGGGATGAGGAAAAGCTCACATGTCGCCCGATACAAGCACTGGGGCACGATACTTGTTCTCTCGCAGTTTCCTCGGAAGATAGCTCAAGATCCCAACTATCCGAATTTGTCCCTTCGTCTTCCTGTAGCTGCTATTTATAGTCAGCTAACTGGGAGGAGTTATGGTGCTCGAAGCGCCACGTGGCCCCCTTATGCGCCGGTAGATGGACGGCCGATACATGTATCGTACGGCGTAGAGGTGTCGGCTATCGGTCACGTGACGGGCGGCGCGCCTGCCGGTGGGTGGCTGTGTCGCCCGACAAGCTGGGTTGTCGAGGCGAGTCGGGCTCCCTATCAGGTAGAAGGCGTGTCGTCCGACAGCTTCTTCTTGTGTGACATCACCTTGTCGTGCGTCATTGTGCCGCCCAACCCCTGTCAAGCAGGGGTTGTATCGGGCTTCAGGAAGGCTGAAAACAGACTTGGACTTATTCTTGGGCCGGGACGGCCTTATTGCACCAAAATGAGGAAAAACTCTGCAAAAGATGTGGAAGTTGGATTAAGAGCATTTCTTGGCCAATTATTGTGAAAATGCTAATAAAATAGAGGAAAATGACAGAAAAGGGAAGTTTTGATAACAAAATAAAGGGAAAAACGTCACAAAAACTGGTGTTATCAACTCCCCCAAACTTAGGGTTTTAATTGTCCTCAATCAATATTTAAACTATTTTTAGTGATGCTTCTTCTGCTTGGAAAAGCTTCTTGTTCAAAAGGTGAAACAAGAATCATAATGCCTTAAAGATAATGCTTCCTTAGTACGAACAAAAGACTTAGTTTTTCCTGCCTTATTGTTTAAGTAAGATTCTTCTCTATAGCTTCAGCGAGACTTTGTCGTATGATTCCGAAGTTAGCTTACACACCAAACAACTTTATTTTTGGGGCAGAAAGTTGTGTATCGGGAAGGCTGAGGCTTTTTATGGTTTTTCTGGTTTCCCATCAGTCCATCCAGGTAAGGGTCCGTTAACAGGCAAGTGATCCCTGCAGTCCAAGCCAGTTGGCTTTAGAGCAGTAATTTCACATCCTACGTACCACTGCCCCAGATCTACCATGCCTAAAGATGGGTACTTTTGGAAAACAAGTGGGTATATATATATTTTCTTCTTTTTCTTTTATTGGGCACAACTCTCATGCTTTTATTCACACTCATAAGTCTTCTCTCTCTTTTTTGGATTTTTGTTGGGTGAGGGAAAATAAAGAGATATCTGTTGTTTGGGCAGCTTTTTCCTTCTCCATACTCGTCTCTTAGCTGTTTGCGAGATTATTATATTTTTGAAAATTTTTGACATGGAAAAACATATTCTTTTGTTCGTTTGAAGCAGCATTATCAAAAAGATATAACAAAACTTGCATCTCATTAAGCACATAGAAAACTAACTTTGCAAGAAGTCACAACAGATTTTATTACATTTAAGCAACTTTGTACAAATGCATGGGAATAAACACGAAATTTTTCAAAAAAATTTATATGAGCATGGATATATACACATGATATAGGAGAAGCACAAAATAAATGACACGAGAATTTTTATACCTCCTTCACTAGTACATGGGTACCCCCCCCAACTTACTCTGCACTCTGCCCCAGAGTGCAAAGAAGATAAGGTGAGGTCATGTTAGCCCAGTGAAGATTACCTAGCGGGTTCACTCGTGCCATGTAGAAACTGCAATATGCTTCTTTGTTGCAGCCTCCTTATTTCTCCTTTAGAAGCAGCCAGAACAAGCACAGACACTTGTGGATGCTTCCTCCTTATTAAGTAGCTGGAACCGGGATGCCCAGATTCCATCCAGAGGTCACCGGCAAGGTACTCGTGATGTCTCTGTTGGATGTCTTTAACACCACAGAAGACAGACTATGATAAAGAAATAACCCTCCTCTTCAGCTACCAAATCAAGAAAAATCTTCCCGCATTCTATCTGCGGTAGTCGACGGCTAGCTGCCTTGGGATTTTCACATTTCTGCCCGACAGTTGTTGCTTCAACTACTGCCGCAATCCTTCCTGTTATCATGTTTATTGACCATTTATATGTTAGATAGGAAAAGTAAAAAAAAGAAAACCGACAAAACTTGTCTTGCGGTAAACGCCCAGGTATCGTTCGTCAAAAGAAAACTTGAGTCGATACGGGATCGGACGATATGGGGTTAACCGCGTGACAACCCGCTGCCCGACACAGGTGTGCCGGGTGACAAGGTCACAAAAAGCCCGATAGGACGTCTCAGGAGAAACATGTGTCGCCCGATATGGCGTATCGGGCAAACATTATCGGTCCTCATGCTGTGCTTAACTGCGTCGGGTGATACACAAAAATCGACTAAGCTTGCAAACTCGATAAGCAGCGTGCGATAAGAAAACTCATGCCTGGCGACAAGACTGTCGGTCGATAAGCATGTCGGTCGGTAAGCTTGTCGGGCGAATAGCTTGTCGGGCTATACCTTTGCTCATAGGGGCCATCGCCTGACACAAGGGTGTAGGTCGGCTAGCCGATACGGGAGCAAAAGTTGCTTACTTAGTACAAAGTTCGGGTAAAAGAGTAAGTGATATAGCCCGACACGGTAAAAGCTTCCATACTATATATAGCAGCTTAGCTGGGGGTAAATCGGGCTGTCCGGGGGTAAGCATCGGCCGTTTGAGACATGTTGTTCCCCAGACGACATTTATTACCATGCACGATATGGTCGTGCGACACATGGGAATGTGATCCGTCCCGGCTCTTGCGGCACCCAAGAACTGCAGTCCGATACATGCATGACCGCGCGCCAGCTGAGCTGCTGCTCGAGACCAAAGTAGGGTGGAGAAAAAGCGATTGACGGGCAAAATATCATCGGCCAGGGTGGAGTCCCTGATCTCAGACGAAGTTGTTCCTCAATGCTTCGCAAAATTCAGCGATGACCCATAAAACAGAAGAGTCGGCACGCTCGGCGCGTGCTCGGACTCGGGCCTTATTACAATCCATAGAGTTTGTTTTTACTTTTTATAAGAAAAATGCAACCTATTCTATGAAAGGAAGAAGAACTCGGGTTGCCTCCCAAGGAGCACTGGGGTTTGCGTCACCAGCTCGACTGATGTACGATCATCTTTATCAGCCCTCAATTGTACCCTTATCTTGCAAACTGATCTCTGCTCTCCTGACAAACGCTTCATCTTCATAGAACCTTTTTACCCTGTGCCCATTCACCTGAAAGGCCTTGGTCGGATCGTCTTTTTCGTAGAGCTCCATCATCCCTGATGGATATATCTTTGACACTCTGAACGGTCCAGACCACCTCGTTTGCAACTTCCCAGGAAAAAGATGAATAGAGGACTTGAATAATAAGACCTTATCCCCTTCAGTTACATCTTTTCTCCTGAGATGGGCATCATGCCACAACTTTTCCCTCTGTTTGTAGATTTTTGCATTTTCGTAGGCATTCATTCTCAGCTCTTCGAGCTCTTGAAGCTGCAAAAACCTATTTTCTCCTGCTTTGTCGAGGTCCATATTTAGAAACTTGATCGCCCAAAGGGCCTTGTGTTCCAATTCTAACGGCAGGTGGCATGATTTTCCGTAGATGAGACGGTAGGGGGTGGTTCCAATGGGTGTTTTGTAAGCGGTGCGGTAGGCCCATAGTGCATCGTCAAGTTTCATAGACCAATCTTTCCTAGTTCGGCTGACAGTTTTCTCTGAGATCTGCTTGATTTGTCTGTTGGAAACCTCTACCTGCCCTGACGTCTGGGGATGGTAGGGTGTAGCGATCTTATGCTTCACTTCGTTCTTGCGCAGAAGTGCTTCAAACTATCTTTATCCAAAGTACGATCCTCCGTCGCTTATAACTGTGCGCGGGACGCCGAAACGAGGAAAGATGGTCTTCTCGAAGAGCTTGATAATAGACTTGGCGTCGCAGGTTTGGGTGGCTACCGCTTCCACCCACTTCGATACATAATCCACATCCACGAGTATGTACTGATACCCCCAGGATGGGGGAAACGGTCCCTTG
The DNA here is from genome assembly GCA_963693085.1 of Alisma plantago-aquatica. Taxonomy (NCBI): domain Eukaryota; kingdom Viridiplantae; phylum Streptophyta; class Magnoliopsida; order Alismatales; family Alismataceae; genus Alisma; species Alisma plantago-aquatica. Next base: position 373,704,255 of record OY856412.1, read on the forward strand.
TAGTCGATCCCCCATACGTCAAATATTTCTACTTCAACCCAGCTAACCATTGGCATTTCGTTCATCTGCCCTCTGTTCCCCGTAAACTGGCACTCTTTGCAAACCTTCGCAAACTGTGCAGCGTCTTTAAATAAGGAGGGCCAGTAGAAACTTGATTGTAGCACCTTTGCAGCTGTTCTTTCGCTGCCCAAATGACCACCATAGGGGGAGGCGTGGCATTGCTTCAGGATGTCCATGGTTTCTTCTTCTGGGATGCACCTCCTGTACAAGTTGTCGGCACATCTTTTGAACAGGAGAGGATCATCCCAGTAATAGTTTTTAACATCTGCGAATAGTTTCTTTTTCTGATTGTACGTGATGTCAGGAGGCAGCTCTCCGCAAGCAAGATAATTGTAGATGTCTGCAAACCAGGGTAAGCTTTCTTCTTCGGCTTCAGCCAACATAAGTGCTTCGTCGGCATAGTCGTCATTGATAGGAGGCCCTCTCTCTTTCTCAGACACTTCTATGCACCCTTCTTGTAGATAATTTCGTGGTCAAATTCTTGGAGCAGTAAGGCCCACCTCAACAGCCTGGGCTTTGCGTCTTTCTTTTGCATTAAGTATTTTATAGCCCCGTGATCTGTGTATACCTTGACCTTGGCTCCAACGAGATACGACCTGAATTTATTAAACGTGAAGACGATCGCTAGCATCTCTTTCTCAGTTGTTGTGTAGTTCACCTGAGCCTCATCCAACGTGCGACTCGCGTAGCAGATCACATGGTGCTTTTTATCTTTCTTTTGCCCCAGAACTGCCCCAACCGCATAGTCGCTAGCGTCGCACATCAGCTCAAAAGGTAAACCTCATTCTGGTGCTTGAAGGAGAGGTGGTGATATTAAAGAGTTTTTCAGGACCTGAAAAGCACTGAGACAATCGTTAGAGAAAACAAATTCAACATCTTTTACCAGAAGATTGGACAGTGGTTTGGAGATCTTTGAAAAGTCCTTGATGAATCTTCAGTAATATCCCACATGCCCGAGGAAGCTTCACACCCCCGTCACAGACCTCGATGGAGGATGCTTGGATATTGCTTCAACCTTGCTTGCATCCACCTCGATCCCACGCTTCGAGATCTTATGCCCGAGAACGATGCCCTACCACACCATGAAATGGCACTTCTCCCAGTTCAGAACTAGGCTATTCTCCTCGCACCTTTGAAGGACCGATGACAGATTCTTCAGACAGCTATCGAAGTCCTTCCCATAGACTGAAAAGTCATCCATGAAAACATATACGATGTCTTCTAGAAAATATGAGAACATCGATATCATGCATCTTTGGAAGGTAGCGGGGGCGTTGCAGAGTCCAAAGGGCATCCTTCAGAAGGCATAAGTGTTGTAAAGGCAGGTGAATGTTGTTTTCTCTTGATCGTCGGGCAAGATGGGTACCTGGTAAAAACATGAAAAGCCATCAAGAAAACAAAAGAAATCGTGATGCGCTAACCTTTCAAGAACTTGGTCAATAAAAGGTAGAGGAAAATGATCCTTCTTTGTAGCCTGGTTTAGCTTTCGGTAATCAATACACATCCGCCATCTGGTGACGGTCCGAACCGCCACCTCGTCACCCTTCTCACCCTTAACCACCGTCATCCTGCCCTTTTTGGACACTACATGGATCAGACTTACCCAATTGCTATCGCTGATTGGGTAAATGATCTCCGCATCCCTAAGCTTTATTACCTCTTTCTTGACGACCTCCTTGAGCATCAGGTTCAGCTTCCTCTGGGGTTGGGCCAGAGGCTTGGCAGATTCATCTAAGTTGATGTGGTGCATGCACAAGGCGGGGCTAAGGCCTTTGATATCATCTACCGAGTATCCTATAGCCCCCCTTTGGAGTCTTAACTCCTCAAGGAGTCGGTCTAGCTGATCGCTTGAAAGATCAGCGTTTACGATGATGGGGTTTCTGTGCTCTTCATCTAAGAATTCATACTTCAGGCCCTCGGGCAACACTTTTAACTCTAGATTAGGTTTGGGTGTCTTCTCCTAAGGCTCTTCCTCGAGGAAGACATACATCGCAGACTCCACCGCCATATCTTCTCCTTGCAAGTCTTCCCCAGAAAGGTTAAAAAGGTTGAGATGCTTTGTGACTTCAGGATCTTCGAGGTCAGGATCTTGATAGTTTATAGCCCTCAAGATGGGGTATGCTGTCCTGATGTCTTCCTCTATTTCCTCGTAGAATTTATTGTAGCTATCTGCGAACCGTGCTGATTCAAAGAGGGACGGGCTTCTCATGATCTCTTTTAGCTTGAAGTCCATATGGTCGTTTACGACCCTTAAAGTGATTATCCCCTTGGAAACATAAATCAGCACTCTCCCTGTTGCCAAGAAGGGGCACCCAAAGATGATCGTGCACTGGGGGTCTTCAGTCGTGTCTATGACAACTATATCGCAAGGGATGAAGAAATCGCCAACCCTTATCGACACATCTTTGACAATACCAACGGGTTTCTTAAAGGTGTGGTCCGCTAGTTGAATCTGCATGTTGGTTCCAACCATGTCGGTCAAGCCCACCCTTTGTGCGAAACTTAGAGGCATGAGGCTAATGCTTGCCCCCAAGTCCGCTAGACCCTTGCGCTCGACGTTGTCCCCTATGGAGAATGGGATTGTGAAATCTCCAGGATCCCTTCTCTTATTTGGCATGTCGGGCTTCAGGAAGGCGGAGGAGGCGGAAGCTAGATGAACTGTCTCTATCCTTCCTCCCCTTCTCTTCTTTGTGATAAGGTCCTTGAGGAACTTGGCGTACGTAGGCATCTCTTCCAATGCGTCAAGGAAGGACACTTCGATATGCAGCTTCCTGATCGACTCCATGAACTTCTCATGACGCTTCTTCAAATTCGCCTTTATCAGCTTGTACGGGAATGGAATCCTAGGAGCGTAGACATTCCTTCCGCCAGGTAGCTCCTCAGGGAACCTTTGCGCAGACTCTCAAACGTCTGCCTGTCTTTCTTCTCCATCTGCTGGGTCCGCACCCTCAGGCCTTATCTCGGGCTCAGACCTGGCTTCATCAGGGCGCTCCAGCGTCCTTGCAGACCTCAGGACCGCCATTACGGCAGTTTCAGGGTGTGGGAGTGCTTTTATTGCAGGATTCTCCATCAGAGCAGCCATCTGGGTCAGTCGCTGATCTACCTCACACTGGCGCATCTGCAAACTGGCCATCTGGCGTTGCATTGAACTCAGAGCCCCAGGTCTAGGGAGTGTGTTCTGCACCAGTCGGCTGATGATGGTATCCTGTCTCTTTATATAGGCAGAAAGCTGACCAACCAAGTTAGGCTGGCTCAACCTCTCACCCCGGCCTTGACATTCACCCTCAAAAGGAGGCTTCTCGCAGCGAGACATGGTTATCTAGGCTGGGTGGAATATGTCACAACTCTTCAGAGTTCCTGAAAAGGCATTAAAAAACCAAGTTTTAGAAAATTGAATTTTTATTTTAAGGCAAAGAAAAATGAAAAGAAAGAAAAAGAAAAAGAGTGTTGTCAAGCTCATTTCTAAGCTTGAGGCACTGGAGTGAAGTTAGTGGATTCGGGTCCGTCTACAGTACCGCTTTTGCCTTGTCCCCGGTAGCAGCGCCAAAAAGTTGACCGGCGTAAATCGCGCGTCCAAAAGTGGAGGCAGAATTGAGGTAGTCGACCTTTTACATTTATAAACCCGAATCCTTCTAGGCCCCCGCAACTTTGTTTACGGGGTCGAAGTAGACATACGAGGTCGAACACAGGGACAAGGGGGTAGTGTTGAGAATCCAGAATCGACACGCTACACTCCGGCGGGTAAAAAGAGATATAAATTCCCAAAAGGGAACAACAAGATGTCACAAAATAAAACAAAGAAAACTATCTTCAACTGGAGCTACTAGAGAGATTTAAGATTTTAGTCATTTAGCAGTTTTTAGGGGTTTTCATGCAACATAAGCAGAAAGATAAAAACTAGAGCAGAAGCAACGTACGAAGGATAAGACTACAGTAAAACAAGCGACAACGACAACACCCTGCACCCCTCCTCTCAGAGCGGGTACCTCCAACCTCTGCATCAACAACCCTCTCGAGGTTGCTGGGCTTTAGTTAGAGTGGAATGTTACTCATACAACTTCGTTCCAGGCACTCTCGTACTCTAGAATCGGACCAAACACTAGAGCCACAACACAACTCTCGAAGTTGTTGCAACGGAAAAACACGATTCGGTAGCTAAGCAAAACGCGATCCAACATGCAAGCTAGAGTTCAGATATCAAACATAGCAGTTATCCAACATTGTGCACCAAGCATAGAGCAAGAAGTAATTAAATCTTTCCATTTCCATAAGCATTAAGGTCTTAATACATTGCATATGATAAAGAATTAAATAACAGAATTAAAAGATAGGTGTCGCCTACTTGATGTAGAAGGACGACAGGGTGTAGTAGCTCTCCAGCCCGATATTGGTCAGGGGCCTAGCTCGATACAGAAGTTTCGGGCGGCACGCACTGACTGTCGATTGTATCGCTCAAGGACACTGGCCGATACGCTCATGTCGGGCGGCACACCCTCTCGGGCGGCACACACCGACTGACGAAGCGTATCGGGTTCGATATCGTGTCGGGCTAAGAGCTACGCATTCTTCTGTCGGGCACTTGTGTCGCTCATCTACGTCGGCCGATATCAGCCCGCGGTGTCGTCCGAGACGATCCTATTTGAACTGTCCCCTCCCTCTCGGGATGAGGAAAAGCTCACCTAGTGTCACCCGAGACAAGCACTGGGGCACGATACTTGTACTCTCGCAGTTTCCTCAGAAGATAGCTCAAGCTCCCAACTGTCCGAATTTGTCCCTTTGTCTTCCTGTAGCTGCTATTTATAGTCAGCTGGCTATGAGGAGTTATGGTGCTCGAAGTGCCACGTGGCCCCCTTATGCGCCGATAGATGGACGACCGATACAGGTATCGTACGGCGCAGAGGTGTCGGCTATCGGTCATGTGATGGGCGGCACGCCTACCGGTGGGTGGTTGTGTCGCCCGACAAGCTGGGTTGTCGAGGCGAGTCGGGCTCCCTGTCGGGTAGAAGGTGTGTCGTCCGCCAGCTTCTTCTTGCGTGACATCACCTTTTCGTGCGTCATTGTGTCGCCCAACCCCTGTCGAGCAAGGGTTGTATCGGGCGTCAGGAAGGCTTAAAACAGACTTGGACTTATTCTTGGGCCGGGACGGCCTTATTGCACCAAAATGAGGAAAAACTCTACAAAAGATGTGGAAGTTGGATTAAGAGCATTGCTTGGCCAATTATTACGAAAATGCTAATAAAATAGAGGAAAATGACAAAAAATGACAGTTTTGATAACAAAATAAAAGGCAAAAACGTCACAAAAACTGGTGTTATCAAGAGGCGGGAGGAAGGGTCATCGTCCTCCTAAACTATCAGCAATGGTGTTGATAGAAGGAGAGGCACGACCCTCTTTAAACCTAAGTAATTCTTTCTAGTATATTTTCTTATTATTCAATACTTGCTACTCACTCATAATTTTTTTAACTCTTAGTTTATAGGTCTAAACGTTATGAAAAGTTCTCCATTACTTTATAACATATCATAGTAACTTTTAAAATAGGAATACTAGATATAAGGCTCTTAACTAGCCTATTAAATATTCTCATTAACCACCCAATAGTCCACATATATAAGAAATGTTAATTATATATATTCCAAAGCTATTAGTTGATAATGTATGTTTAATATTGAAATGCAAGGTATTTCCGTTGTATAGGATGATGTCAAAGTGGTTCATGAAGATAAATTGAGGGAATATTTCTCATGTGAAATTGATAGACTCGTTTATATAAATAAATTCAAGAGGAAGGTAATTCGTATCAAAGGACAAGAAATTTGATCAAAATACTCGGATGAGTCTTGGAATGAAGAATTGAGTTCAAGTTAGAAAAAATGACAAATTATAGCTCAAAAATAGCGTTAACACCCAAATTTTAGGTATTTTACAGTGATTTTGTCCAACATAATCTGTTTTCACGCTCGATCAATGTATATAACAATCGCAAGTGCAGAGTTGGCAATACATTAGATGGGCATGAAAACAGATGAGTTCTAATTGATAGAATCATATTGGTATTTGTATGTGGAGACGAAGAGAGAGTTTACATGATTCATAGTGCAAATGGAGAATGAATGGACTAATAAGGTATTAGTTTGTTGGGATAATAGAAGAAACGAATCATGTATTATTATGACAACTTTCCCTCAGCTAAATGAGTTAAATGGGTGTTAGAAATTCGGCCTCTTCTGCCAGAGCGCTTTTTATAGCAGCACCTTGAATCAGACCCCTCCTATTGTAGGCCCACATAATTGCATCGTTGAGCTCCTTGTTGTATGGACCATGAGCTACTATGTGACAAGCTAATAGCAAAACCGACTTCTGGGCAGTGTGCCCTTGGTAGACAAGTTGAGTGATGTGACGGGCTCCGCTCTCGGCGATGACCTTGCATATTTCATGAGAATCATTTGAGATATCAATCAGAGCAGTTACAGCCTCGTGCACTACCTTCTCCTCTTGACTGGCAAGCAGAAGCAGCCAGGCAACAGGCCTGTTTGGCACCGTCTTGGAACCTATGGCTTTAACGCATGGTACAAGGATTTCATTGAACAAAGAACTCTGATGGGCAATCTTGAGTAGTAGCATTATTGTCTTCTCTTGGAACTCCGGTGTTGCCCACATAATGAGATCGGGGATAAGGAGCAGAAGACTAGAATAGTTTTCTTCGAGGATGAATTTCTGCATTAAGTGGAAGTTTTTCTCCACGAGCATGCGGAGTGCTTTAATAACGATTAATTTCTCGGCAATCTCACTCCTATTTCGCAAATATTTCTCAAGTGGTTCTATAATGTACCCCAGGTGCCAGTAGCTGCTACCGGGACGATAGTGGTTTATCAGTTGATACACGGTCAAGGCCGCGTCGGCCTGCACTAGAATGGGTCCGTCGTTGAGGACACTGATCAATACACAGCAAGCCGAGCTGTCCTCTACCAACATCTTGGCGTTGTCCAGATCACGACTGAGAAGGCTCAGAGCTTTAATGGCACTCTCTCGTGCGTTAGCTTCACCTTCTTTAGCTAGTCTCAGCAGCGGCTTAACTCCTCCCTCTTTGATGATAATGGTACCGTACTGGTCGTTATCACGCATGAGAGACAAGAGCGATGCGGCAGCTGCCGCCATGATCTTAGGAGAATCGCTCACCAACCTGGCAACCCCCTCCCGTATCAAAAAAAAGATGGGATCGTTGACCGCGATGAAGAGCACACCTAGGTAGCCATTTCCATTCTCATCGTCGGCCAGCTGCCAGGGATACTTGCATATCATTAGGAGCCAATGTAGGTCGACGATAGCGTCATAGAGCTCCACCAACATCTTCTTAATGGAGTCCATGCTGATGACGGTGAGCATGAAACGAGCTCCACCAACTTTTTCGCTAGCCCGACGGCCCGGAACAAAGTTTCCTCAACACGGACTGTATTGAACGCGAACTTCTCCTACTGTCCTGGCAACTAGGTTCGCTAGCTGTATTAGCTTTACCAGCGCCACTTTCGTTGTTAGTAGTAGCTTGGTGATGTTGGTGACGGCGATCTCAAGCTCACCTGCCATCTCATCCCAATCCTTCTTAAGGCTAAAGGCGCTGCCGGATGCCTTGTCAAGGATCTGTTGAGCTTCTGCTATTACTTCAATTCATGATGGATTTTCAAAATCAGCCGTACGAGACACCTCGAGCAGGGACAGAAGAAGGCTGAGGTGCTCCATTTTTGTTTGCAGACTTGTAGCTAATTTCTTAGGCAAATTCTTGTTATATTGAATTGGTATGGGTGCGGGTCTGCATGTAGTATGAAATATGGGAATTTAATGAAGAGACATTCAAATAAATATAACACAAAGAAACACTAATAGTGGAAGAAATAAGCCCGAAAAAATTCCTGAATGACTGGCCTGACTGTACTTTCGCTTCGTGAAATACAACTAGAAGATGGCCAGAAGAAAGGACTCTGGAATTCCTCAATTTCATTCAGTCTAGGAAAATCATCCCGGTTGTATTCATAGTCACATGAGACATTTGAGCTGGACGTTGAGTCGACATCCTCAGATCGATTTGTAGGATGATCTATTTCAAGCTCTCCTACCATCTGTTCGACTGCAGCTTTGCCACTAATTCCTTTGGAAAATTCTTGTTATAGATATTGAATGGGTGCGGGTCTGTATACGCAATTAAATGTGGAAATCTACATGTAAGAACATTAACAGAGAAAGCAAAATAAACCCGCGTAAAACATGATTAAATCAACACTGGCCTAGCTGACCAGCTCCTCGATCTCGTTCAGCTTAGGATAATCACAGGGGTCGTAATCAGACTCACAGGGGACCTCCTCCGATGGAGCCAACAAGAGCAGATTGGGATGCCACTGACAATTCATCCAATTATACTACTAGCAGGAGCCTGAAGAAGCAAGAATGAAGATTTCCAACAAAAGCTTGAAAAGAAGGGAGACACATTACCTGAAACAAGTTCGCGCTTTAGGTCTTCCAGCTTCCAGGGCAAGAACTGAGCTACGTGCTGCGCAGTATGTTTGTTCTAGCCCTCGGACACAGACGACACTTTTTTATGGCATCAACTACTCTTCGTCAACGCCAAATTTGAAGCCCGATGGGCCACCAGCGTCCGCATTAGCACCTGACGCTTTACCGAACAATGCAATAGTTTTACATTGTGCACGCGGTTTGCGGGTCCAAATATCCTGTGCTGGCAGGTAGTTCGCACGGCTTCTTTTATATGATTTTGTAATTTTGTTCACGCGTTTGCAAGGAATGCTCTCTTCCAAAGTAGGGCGTGGTAACCATGTCATGGAGGAAATAATAATAAAAAACTAAGAACCTAACAAAAAAAGCGGTGAGAGAAAGGAAGAGAGAAGGAGAGATAAACTAATCTACTATCTCATCTTTCTTATATACCAATCTAAACATGAGGACTCGTCTCCGTCCTTCACTTTACCGGCCAAACTCGTTTCCGTCCCCAAATTCGTTGGACTCCTGCCCGCTAAACTCATTTTGGTCCATTAGGCGCGGTTTGGAAACGGACTGGACCGGAATTAGTGCTTGTCGTTTTGCTCCACGGCGGCCCAATCCGGTCCGACTTGGTCAAGAAACACGTTTGGCTACCAATCCATTTTGATCCCCGTTTTGGGATAACGGAATCCCATTATCTGGTTTAAGTCAATCCCTATCGAGGCAGGATTGGGATTTCTAATCCGGTTTGGCCCGACAACCCTCTCTGATCCCTCCCAACCCCGCAACCCTCCCTCTCCCTCTCGTCAACCTTCTCCCTGATCTCTCGCCCTAACCTTCTCCTCTCGGCGCATCTTCACAACTGTTTGTCCGTGAGAAGTAAAAGTGAAAGCTGCTCGAGGTCGCTGATGGAGTGCACCGGTCGTCGGGTGGAGCGTCCGCGTAGAGCATCAATGCTTCCGCCTGGCACTGCCGGTCTACCTGGGCGGCTAGCTCCCTCAAAAGCAAGGTACCCATGCCCTGCCCTGCTCTTCTCTACTACCTGCTCTGACATTGAATTGTCTTGTCGACGCACAGAAGAAACCCTAGCTCGCCCAAGGCAACAAGAAACCCTAGCAAGTGTCTGTGTGCCTTCTTATTCCTCTCCTTCTGCTGCGAGGTTGTACACTTCCACATACGCCTTTTGGAGGAGCTGTTCAAAGAAGCTGGTCGTCGTCCTTTGTTGTTGAATCGTGCTCCTCAATTGTGCTCCGGCGGCCCTGCCTAGACCTACGATTCCGCACTCTGTCGTCGTTCTCGCCCCCTTCTGCTCAGTTTGGTCACGAATTAGGGCACACAGTGCTTTTTTTGTGAGGTCGATTAGGGTAGAAGTACAACAATCAGGCATGTGTATCGATTAAGTGGCAAATGAGCCGACAATACCTATAAACATTTGAGTCGTTGTGTATGACACTGATTTATTCTACTTCTAACTACTACTTTTATCTAGAAATGCATCAATTTACCGCTATTATGTGTGTCTGTGTGCTAAGTTATAGTAGTAAAGCAAATAAAAGCAACTAGCATGCTTGATTTTCCAGATTTTTCCCGGTTATGTTATTTTGAGGATATCGATATGTGTTAGTAGACCATAGAGTAGTGTTGTCCTACATTTCATTTTCTGTCATTTGTTTTTCATCCTCTGGTTTCTGGTTTGTGTGACTTTGTCTTTGTTTTTCCAACATGATTGGGTAGTAATGGCCGATTCATCCTCTGCTGGTTTCTGGTTTTTGTGCATCCTCTGCTGGTTTCTGGTTTCTATGACTTTGTCTTTGTTTTTCTAACATGATTGGGCGTCGTTAATGTGTTGGACATATATATTTGCCATATTTATGAATGTTCTGTATTTTGTTCTGTTTTAATGTTCTGTATTTGATGTTATGTTTTTTGTGATACTATTATGATATCATAATAGTAGCATCAGTTGCATATGATTTTTGAAAATAACAAGTGAACCCAACATGGCATAATTATACATATTTTTTTGGTTCTATATTGAAACCAGCTTGACTTATACTACTTATTTAGTTTTTTTTAATGATTTTATCAAGTGAAAAGGATGTTATTGTCAATGTTGCATATACAAATTAGGACTCGTATTTGTTTTTATCCCAATGATTTTTAATAAAATGAAATAAAATTTATGCCATTCATATGATTCATGTATACCTGTGTTGGTTTACATATATAATATGCTCACGTGGTTTCAAAGTGGATATGAATATGGAAATTGGATATAGAAATTGGTATTCTGGGAAAGATCATTCATTGATTTCAGCTATGGATTTCAGCTTTCATTGATTTTACAGTCAACTTTCCTATCTGTGTTGCATTTTGAGTATCGATTATTAATCCTACAATATATACCATGGATGAACCTAATTTTTGCCTACATTAGCTCACCATGAGAAGGTACTTTGTTTGATTTGTCATGCGGGAGCAGTCATTGTTATTTCATGCTTATTATGAGCTTTTAATGAATTAAATGTTATATCTAATAAATGTTACTCTATCATATGGTAGTGGTTAGGTTAATAGGGGAAACAACAGTAGATTTAAAACTTGTTTAACTAAATCAGTGTGAAGTATAGGTTAGGTTACTCCCTGTATCTATACAGTGATGCCTGGAAAAGTTATTTCACTATGTAAATGAATATTTTGTTTATTGTGTGCTATTTTACCATGACATATGTGGTTAGGTGAAACCCACAACTCAATATGTTTTACTATCATTTAATTAAACAAATTAGTCTATGTTTTATATCTTCTTTGTTAAATTGTTTTCGTTCATGTAAACCACCAATTAATCATAAAAAAGATCAATCTTAGCAACATTTGACTCCTCATGGAGATGACCTCTATTATGCAAGTGGTTTGAGTTATAACATGTATTCAAAATTCATGCAAATATACTAAATAGTTTACTATTATGCACGGTATTATCTATCAAAATGGCTGAATTTCACTTCTATGTTGCATTTTGAGTATCGATTATTAATCCTACAATATATACCATGGATGAACCTAATTTTTGCCTACAATATACACCATGAGCAGGTACTCTGTTTGATTTGTCATGCGGGAGCAGTCATTGTTATTTCATGCTTCTGATGAGATTTTGATGAATTAAATGTTACTCTATCATATGGTAGTGGTTAGGTTAATAGGGGAAACAACAACAAATTTAAAACTTGTCTAACTAAATCAGTGTGAGGTCTACGTTAGGTGAATCCCTGCATCTACACAGTGATGCCTGGAAAAGTTTGTTTATTGTGTGGTATTTTACCATGAGATATGTGATTAGGTGAAACCCACAACTCATTATGTTTTACTGTCATTTAATTAAATACATTAGTCTATGTTTTATATCTTCTTTGTTAAATTGTACTAATTCACATCTAGTTGATTATTTTAAATAGAATTGTACTAATTCACAACAGAGCAACTGTGGTGCTACCTATATATACATGTAGTTGAATATTTATCTATACAAATGCTTAGCACGTGTCTTCTTCTAGTTACCCTATACAACAGACCACATGTGCTGCTACCTATATATATTTGTTATTTAATTTTTCTAGTTGTTTGCTTGCATTTTTGGTTCAGCTATGATCTTGCTCAGTTGCTTATTGAGCTCCCTATATATGGTTGTTAGAGTTTTATTTTGAATATGTGTTTGTGTCTCTGCAGTCTGGTTGTGTGTTTATTGTGTATCCTACAAAATTTTAAGGACATGTATTCTTATCATTGTAAACACCGCTGATTGTCATTATATACTGCATCACCTACACAAGTATGTCTTATGTAGACCCAAAGCACCGAATTGTTTGGTCAAGAGAGTCTGATGCCACTCTAGTAACAACATTGCGGAGACAATATGACTTAGGAAGGTGTATTGACGGCCATTTTACTAAGGACTCTTGGAGGGAGGTAACTTCTGATGTGCATAATAGGATGGGGAAGGACGTAGGTAAGTTAGATGAGTTCAAAACTCAGTGGAAAAACCTGAAGAAGGACTATGCCGCTTTGAAGCTTGTGACCAACAAGAGTGGCGTTGGATGGGATGACACAAGGCACATGCCCACACTACCTGACACCCCTGAGTGGAGGCAGAGCAGTGCAGTATGTACAGTAATGACACCCTTAACCCCAACAAAGTAACGTCATACATCGACACTTACATTCGTAATACAATTGTTTTTTAATACTCAGGCAAATAAGGACCTTTCTAGGTTGCTTAGGCGCCCCTTTCCCCACTACTACGACATCGAGATGATGGCGGGGAGGAACATTGCTAGAGGACACCATGCTATGACTTCCACGGACACACAAATCCCTTCTGACGTTGCCTCTGAGGATGATGTTACTATCGACTTAGATGCGTCTGCTACACCCATGCACATAGAAACTGCATTAGGGGAACCGAACATACGCTCATCTGGGATGCAAAGCGAGGGTGACACCGGGGGAGGTGGAACGGATACCCCGAGTGTTGGGGGGAGGACTCCTCCTGCCCATAGGCGCAGGAAGCGACCATCAATGTCGCAGGAGCGATGTGTGATTTATAATGAAGTGTTATCTGAATTCACACAGGTGTACGCAAAAATTCACGAATTAGGCACGGGTGTGGCAACCAGAGCCTTTGAAAAAGCAGAGTTCGCAACCATTTTACAACATTTCAATGACACTTTCCCTGATGCCCCCACTGGTATTTTTACAACACTTGTGAATGCCATAAAGGACTCAACAAACCGCAACATCTACCTCAGCCTTCAACACACCCCTCAAAAGATAACAATATGGTTACAAGACCTTTGGGAAAGGTCCCAAGTTGGCAATGCAATAACAATACCTTCAATGCCATCCTTTTTTGTGCCATCTCAGCAACCATTTGTGTCGCACACCCCACCACCAAACTTCAACAGCACATCGAGCATTCCTTCGATGTGGTATACTCCATCCAATGATGATGGCCCTTCAGGATTGTAACATCCCTGACCTGGGTTATGCTTTAACCCTAGGTGTTATGATATAGAAAGATGATTATATGCTTTATCTTATCTTTTGAAAGGTGATTAGGGTTCAAGAGGAACCTATGTTTCAATTTTGGTCCTGTTTGAACAATGTTAAAGCAATGATTGCTTGTTTTGGACTAAAGTACAAATTACCCAATTTGAGGGGTTAACTTGAAAATTGCATATGATAAGATGTTCCTCTGATGTTGAGACATCATAAGGATGAATATGATGTAGTAGTATGATTTCCACAAGCCGAGACACCAAGATAGAGCTTGTTGGACAATGTTGTGCATTAAAACCTAGTTTTGGAGTAAAGTGCAATTTACCCAAAATCTTGGGATCAATATGTAAATTACCACTTCAATAAGGTCCTTAATGTTTCTTGGCATAATGTAGAGCAAAGAAATGAGAGGGACTCCTCATTTTAATTAAGTTGGAGGAGAGAGAATCTTGATATTAAAATAATCAAGATTAATGCCTAATTGAAACCCTAATTCGATTTAGGGCAAAAAAATGAATAAAAATAATTTAAGGGCCTTCAACCAAAATGTTTTGGGTTGATTTTAAATAAGGATGGACGTTCCTTTTCCAAGATAAGGAACGAAAATATCTTAAGTAGGTGAAATTCCACTCACCTTATTATAAAGAAAAGTAATTTCCACTCACATATGGAATATTAATATAATAAGCATTAAGGTGCTTAATTTGCTTTTCTTTAAATTGAGGATAAAGAAGGAGAATTAAAGGAAAAAGTAATGTTCCTCGTCCTTAAGGGAATTTAGGGGGAAGAGGCGGCCATATTGTTGGAATTTAATGCATTTTAATAATGCATTTTCTCTCTCATCAATTTCCTTATAAAAGTGATTTTTTCAACCCAAATGAAAGGCTATCTTGGATTTTCTTATTTCCCTTACTTGGAAAACCGACCAAGGAGCTTAGGAGCAACAGGAGGACGAGCCCCAACCTGTTGGTAAGCCCTTGACCTTCGTTCTCCTTGATTTCATGGTGGAAATCGAAAATAAATTATGGATTCCTTCTTATTTCGATCTCCTTTTCAACCCTAGCCAACTTTTGCAATCAAAAGCTTGAGAACGAGCCTATGGGGAGTTGCAAGAGCTTCATCCACCATTAATGGTGTGAGCTTGGAGCTTTGGAGCTCAATTGGAGGCGGGTTTTATAACTTAAACCCTTAAACATTGCTATTGTATAAATTCTCTATGCCTTGTTGATTGATTTCTTCAATCTAATACATACTTGATTCTTTGCTGCAATTTCCATCAAAAACGGTTGCTGTTCTTGGGTGCACGAAGGAAGGTGATGATGAAATCATCATAAGCTAGCACGTCACCAAAAATCTTGGGAGCAAACGGTTTCTGAAGGTGGGAACCAAACAATTTCATCAAAACTGTTTGGTGACCAAACGGTGTGCAAACCGTTTAGGGGCAAACGGTTTCAAGACCATTTGGTTGAGTTGACCAAGCGTTGACTGTTTAGGAATTTTGTTCCTAATTATGTATGATAATGACCCTCCAAATTTGAGGGGTTAACTCCAAAGGAATCGTTAGTTGAAGCCTAATCAATTAGGGAAACCTAATTGGATTAAGTACTGATTTTCAACCTGATTAACTGGACCTGTTTGGGAAAACGGTTTCAAGACCATTTGATATGGTTGACCAAGCATTGACCGTTTGGGATTCCTGTTCAAAATGATGTTGTTTAATGACCCTCCAAATTTGAGGGGTTAACTCCAAAGGAATCGTGATTTGAAGCCTAATCAATTAGGGAAACCTAATTGGATTAAGTGCTGATTTTCAATCTGATTTAATCGACCTTTTTGGGCAAACGGTCTCAAGACCATTTTAGAGCGTTGAACAAGGGTTGACCGTTTGATATTACTGTTCATAATGATGTGATATAATTACTCACCAAATTTTAGGGATTAACTCCCAAGGAATCGTGAGTTGAAGGCTATTCAATTAGGCAAACCCTAATTGAAAACAGTGCTGAAATTCCAATGAGTTAAGTTGAGATTTTGGGTTGATTAGCCCAAACGGTTTCAAGACCATTTAGGGATCCCCCAAACGGTCTCAAGACCGTTTGGGGATCACCCCAAGACTGTTTGGAGGTCTGGGGTCAAGTATAGTTGACCAATTGAAGGTCCAAAGGTACTAATCATATTGCAATGAAGTGCTGATTTGTTGATTAACTCGATAGACCAATCCATGATGATTTTTCACTAAAATCCAAAAGTTGGATGGGCCAAACGGTCTCAAGACCGTTTGGTGGTCACCCAAGACCGTTTGGAGGTCTAGGGTTGAGTATGGTTAGGTGTTTGAAGGTCTAAAGGTACCAAGCTGTTATACAATACAATGCTGATTTGGTGATCAATCCAATGAACCAAACTCTAATTGGATGGCTTAGATTTGAGTGATATGATGGTAAAACGGTCTCAAGACTGTTTGGAGGTCATCCAAACGACCTCAAGACCGTTTGGGGTCAGGTCATACCCAATTTGGATGATGGTTCAATGGTTTCAAAGCAACTAGTCTTACATTGATTAGTGTTGATGGATCATTGATTCCAAACCCTAATTCAATTGAATAAAACCCTAATTGATGATCAATTGAGGGTCAATTGAGGGTAAAATCAGTTGAAGGTTTACCTATTAAACTGAATTGAAGTATGAGTATAGGTCCAATTGATGATTGGTTCCATGAATTCAATGATTGAAGGAATCCACATTGGAAACCCTAATTCAATTGGATACCTCATGTTATTGAAGGTCCAATTGATCAAACATTTTTGGGAACCTAATGTAATTAGGTGAGAGATACCCTTAATGGTACTAATCAATAATGCATAACAAATTCATGGATTCCAATACATGATGTAAACCCTAATTGAGGTTGATACCATGTATAACCTAATAAGAGGTTGTCTACATATGAAATCACTAATTAGGATGAATAGTAAACCCTAGTTGAGGGTGTATCCAAGTGAAACCCTAGTTGAGGGTGTATCCAAGTGAAACCCTAGTTGAGGATGTATCCATGTGAAACCCTAATTGAGGGTGATTTCATGAGAAACCCTAATTGGGAATGATTAGTAAACCCTAATTATGGGCAATGTGATATGAAACCCTAATGAAGGGTGATGCTATATGCAATATCTATTTTTTTTAAAGAAGGGAGATGGTATGTGAAACTCTAATCCCTAATGAGAGAATAGAATTCAAACTAGAACATGATTTATGAGGTGAACTCATGTGGCACGACCGTGCAAGGTAGCACGGCCGTGGTGGATTCACTTTGCACGACTGTGCAAGGTAGCACAGTCGTGGTAGCTTCATTGTGCACGACCGTGTATGGTAGAACGGCCGTGGTGGCTTCCCTTTGCACGGACGTTCTTCGTTACATGACCGTGGTGCTCTATGCTTGACTTAGAGCTCAATTGAAAGTGACCTAACATGGTCATTTTGTTAATTTCCAACCTAAGGATGAGAGAGAAACTCATACCTTGTGATAATAATCATTTAATGATACATGATGAATGTAATAAGTATGAATGAATACTTATGATATCAATGAATGCTCCCAGAGGAGTGTAGCAATAAATTAGGGTTGGAGTGATAATACAAATATGAAACACTAATTGATAAGAAAGGAAAATCCTAACCCTAACTTTGGGTAAAAGGATGAAAAGCTCTAATTGATGGTAAACCCTAACCCTCGTAAGGGAATAGAGGTGTTACCATGTATTGCATGATATGTTGTGAACTTGATAAGTCTATTATCATGTGTGACAATCATGCAGGTCTCATGAGGTGATGATCATAGCCAGGTATGAGCTATGGTGTTTATTTGATAAGAGTTGATTGGCCATATGTGCCATTATGTTTTTGTTACTTAGAAAAAAGTAACAAGATGTGAATGGCCTTGTGAGCCATGTGAATAAAGTTGTTGCCTAGTGATAGGTGACAAGATGTGAATGGCATTGTGAGCCATATGATCAGATGTTGCCTAATGAGAGGTAACAAGATGCTTTATGGACATTATGGGCCATAAGAACAATTGTAGCATAGTAAGAGACAACAAGAAGATTAATGATGGGTTAAAGGAATTTATATTCCATGATCTGAGAAATCAGGGTTGGTTACGGACCAATGCCTGGCGGTGTAATCAGGTTTGGAAGAGTCTAATACCTGGTAGAGGCTCAATGCCTATAATCAGGAGTGGTTAGAGTCCACTGCATGGCCGTGTAATCAGGGTTGGTTAAAGTCTAATGCCTGGCTGTGTAATCAGGAGCAGTTAGAGTCCACTGCCTAGCTATGTAATCAGGGTTGGTTAGAGTCCAACGCTTGGCGGTGTAATCAGGGTTGGTTACGGACTAATGACTGACAGTGTAATCAGGTTTGGTTAAAGTCCAATACCTGGCAGAGGCTCAATGCCTGTAATCAGGAGTTGTTAGAGTCCACTGCCTGGCTTTGTAATTAGGGTTGGTTGAAGTCCAATTCCTGGCTGTGTAATCAGGAGTGGTTAGAGTCCACTGCCTGGCTGTGTAATCAGGGTTGGTTACGGACCAATGTCTGGCGGTGTAATCAGGTTTGGTTAAAGTCCTATACCTGGAAGAGGCACAATGCCTGTAATCAGGAGTGGTTAGAGTCCACTGCATGGCTGTGTAATCAGGGATGGTTGAAGTCCAATGCATGGCTGTGTAATCAGGAGTGGTTAGAGTCCACTGCCTGGATGTGTAATCAGGGTTGGTTAGAGTCCAACGCCTAGCAGTGTAATCAGGGTTGGTGACGGACCAATGCCTGGCGGTGTAATCAGGTTTGGAAGAGTCCAATACCTGGCAGAGGCTCAATGCCTGTAATGATGACAAAGGATTGGTAATAACCCAATGCCTATATTAATGATATATGAATACATGGTAGATGTATTTCCTTATTTGTTTAGCAGATTGGCTAAGGCCAACAAGTTGAGACAAGAATGTCTCATGGGTGACATATCAAGTTTATGAGTGTCTCAAGAAAAGTGGTAACAATGCTCAGGTGATGAGCTAAGGGTTTGAATACCCATAATCACATGGTTAGGATATTGAAATTGTGAAAGAATGAGAATTCACAGTGGTGAATTGAGGGATTAAGATCCCAACACTTTATGAAAAGAGTATGGCTACGGGCCATGACTCCACAATGATAATGCCAGGCTTAGATATATGATCTAAGCCTGAAGAGAGTTAATGCAGTGGTAATGATTTTGTAGTTTGAATAGATGTTGAACATGTTCTTCATATTCATTAAAGGATAGACATATTGCTCTATCATAAATAGTTGAAATGCTTTCAAGTTGAGAATGCTTTAAACTGCTTATCCTCTGCTCAGTTACATATCTTTAATTGCAATAATAATGTTTTGACGGAGAGTTATATCTCCCGCTGGGACAATTTACAATTGTCTCACCCCCGTGGGATCCAACATTTTTAGGTGGACGCGGACAAAGAAGCAGAGACTCTTTTGCAGGAAAAAGGAAAGCAACAGCTTGGACAACAGTGAGATCTCAGGTGGAGACCCTGACTGTCAAGTCATAAAGTTAGAAAGTCCTATGTGTCGTCTCTGTACGCTCGGGTCCTAGGAGTATTATTTTGATGGATCGGTTTGAGATTTTGGCTTTAAGCCTCGAGGGTTTTATACTACCTGTGTACAATTAAGACAGAGTAGTTGATGTTTGTATTCCTCGAGAAGCAAAAGTACATGAGATGTATATATATGAACCAGGATGTAAAGTTTTACTTTGGTTCTGAATGAAAAAGTTTTCTTATGAATGGATCGCTTTGCAAAAGTTCTAAATTTTTAGTGATTTTTAGTAATTCTGCTGCAAATGATTTGCTTCTGCATGTTTTATTACTATTAATGACACTTGTTATCTTAATGATGGCGGGTGTCATTACAGTTTAGTGGTATCAGAGCTCTAGGTTTGCTGAGTCTACAGAGACATAGGACTAAGGTATCGAGTCTGTGTTAGTGTCCTCCAGTATACCCTATAATGATTTCTCCTTGTGCAGAGAAAGGGTAAAGTTTTAAAATGACTGGAGAGAACAAGGAACACATTTCTTAGGGCAATGTTGTTGCACCAAGAAGTGGTGCAAGGATCATGCAAGAATAGAATGAGTGCCTGAAAATCCCCATTAAGACCTGATCAGGATAGAGAATCCTATGATCATGCTCTTGTTGGGCAGATTAGGGCAACAATAATGCATATAAGTGGACTGGATGCTAGCCTTACAACCTAGGTTATCAGTCCTTAATACAGAAAGTTGGAGCTTTAAAAGAGTTCCTGAATGACTTAGTCATGTTGGAACAAGGGAAAATATGCTAAAGAGCAACTTATGGCAAGAAAGTAGACTCTTCCATGAGTTTAGACAGATAATAAATCTGTGATGGAAATGCCCAAGAAGGGGCAATAAGCTGAGAAGTAGAGATGGTCTCTATAATTCTAGAGACATTTGCCTAATGATTCTAAAAAGCCAAAGTTTTTGGTACTAATAGTGCAATAAATGCCTAGTGTACCAGGGTAGAAGCCACTAAGTAAGTACAAAGGTCTTAACCTTTCACCTGTAAGATTCCATGGCTTAGTTTTTACTTCAGTAATAAGACTAGTAAGACCATGATATGAGGACAAGGTATGTTATAAATGTGTACATGTTGAGTAAACTAAACCCCTTTTTGTTATAAAATGAGGATTGTTGATTTTGTTTTCCCTATTGGTTGCTATATAGGGAAGAAATGATGAGAATTAGAATTTGAATTCTGTTCAAGTATTCTTTTAAATGCTCTATATTGATCTTACCTCTATGAAAGAGGAAGAGGTATATAAGAGATGCCTGGATAAAATCCAGGGATGTTAAATCTTATGTTATGGTAATATGAAAAGCAAGAAATATGATAGCATGTAAGTGCATACTACTTGATCTCAGTATTTGTAAACCCTGATCAGGTATACAACTATTGATGATAAAGTGAGTATGGAAACTCTTAGATTGATATCTTTTTGATTGCCTTGATCAAGCAATCATTCTGATACAATCTAATGAGTATCATGAAATTGGAATTATGGTATGGATAAAGGTATCATATCTTAAGTACAAGAAAGAAGGATCTGATAGAAATTCAGATCAGTATGTGTATATGAGGAAGTAAAAGTATGACCCTCATATGATGAGAAAGAGAACAAGGGAGGTGATCCCTGTTCAATAAAGTTGTAAATATGATAAAAGAAAGATGAGAATATAATGTGTTTTCAACACATGTGACTGATACCAAGGTAAGAGATTCTGGTATCTGAGAATTATCAAATGATTTAGGTTGGCTACCTGAAATGGTCAACTATGAAATCAGTCTGATTATATAAAATGATATGAACATCATATGTGAGGGGTTTATGCTTTGCATAAACATTACAACTAAATATGTCTTTAAGATAAGTTCTCATTTGACTCTATGAGAATATTGTGTGAAGGAACTTTGTGCTGATCAAAGTTCTATGATGTCTCCATAACAATGAGGTTTTATGAAGAGACATGATAATATGATGAATGAATAACATCTGTTCCCTTTATTTGGGATTTCGGGAACGAAATCCTTGTTAGGGGTTTATAAATTGTAACATCCCTGACCTGGGTTATGCTTTAACCCTAAGTGTTATGATTAAGAAATATTATTATATGCTTAATCTTATATTTTGAAAAGTGATTAGGGCTCAAGAGGAACCTATGTTTCAATTTTGGTCCTGTTTGAACAATGTTAAAGCAATGATTGCTTGTTTTCGACTAAAGTGCAAATTACCCAATTTGAGGGGTTAACTTGTAAATTGCATATGATAAGATGTTCCTATGATGTTGAGACATCATAAGGATGAATATGATGTAGTAGTATGATTTTCACAAGCCGGGACACCAAGATAGAGCTTGTTGGACAATGTTGTTCATTAAAATCTAGTTTTGGAGTAAAGTGCAATTTACCCAAAATCTAGGGTTCAATATGCAAATTACCACTTCAATAAGGTCCTTAATGTTTCTTGTAATCATTTCGAGAAAATAAATAAGAGGGACTCCTCATTTGAATTAAGTTGGAGGAGGGAGAATCTTGATATTAAAATAATCAAGATTAATACCTAATCGAAACCCTAATTCGATTTAGGGCAAAAAAATGAATAAAAATAATTTAAGGGCCTTCAACCAAAATGTTTTGGGTTGATTTTGAATAAGGATGGACGTTCCTTTGCTAAGATAAGGAACGAAAATATCTTAAGTAGGTGAAATTCCACTCACCTTATTATAAAGAAAAGTAATTTCCACTCACATATGGAATATTAATATAATAAGCATTAAGGTGCTTAATTTGCTTTTCTTTAAATTGAGGATAATGAAGGAGAATTAAAGGCAAAGTAATTTGCCTCGTCCTTAAGGGAATTGAGGGGGAAGAGGCGGCCATATTTTTGGAATTTAATGCATTTTAATAATGCATTTTCTTTCTCATCAATTTCCTTATAAAAGTGACTTTTTCAAGCAAAATGAAAGGCTATCTCGGATTTTCTTCTTTCCCTTGCTTGCAAAACCGACCACGGAGCTTAGGAGAAACAGGAGGACGAGCCCCAACCTGTTGGTAAGCCCTTGACCTTCGTTCTCCTTGATTTCATGGTGGAAATCGAAAATAAATTATGGATTCCTTCTTATTTCGATCTCCTCTTCAACCCTAGCCAACTTTTGCAATCAAAAGCTTGAGAACGAGCCTATGGGGAGTTTCAAGAGCTTCATCTACCATTAATGGCGTGACCTTGGAGCTTTGGAGCTCAATTGGAGGTGGGTTTTATAACTTAAACCCGTAAACATTGTTATTGTATCAATTCTCTATGCCTTGTTGATTGATTTCTTCAATCTAATATATACTTGATTCTTTTCTGCAATTTCCATCAAAAACGGTTGCTGTTATTGGGTGCACGAAGGAAGGTGATGATGACATCATCATAAGCTAGCACCTCACCAAAAATCTTGGGAGCAAACGGTTTCTAATTGTGGGAACCAAACGGTTTCATCAAAACCGTTTGGTAACCAAACGGTTTGCAAACCGTTTGGGGGCAAACGGTTTCAAGACCGTTTGGTTGAGTTTACCAAGCATTGAACGTTTAGGAATCTTGTTCCTAATTATTTAGGCTAATGACCCTACAAATTTGAGGGGTTAACTCGAAAGGAATAGTGAGTTAAAGCCTAATCAATTAGGGAAACCTAATTGGATTAAGTGCTGATTTTCAACCTGATTAACTGGACCTGTTTGGGCAAACGGTTTCAAGACCATTTGAGATGGTTGACCAAGCATTTACCGTTTTAGATTCCTGTTCATAATGATGTTGGTTAATGACCCTCCACATTTGAGGGGTTAACTCCAAAGGAATCATGAGTTGAAGCCTAATCAATTAGGAAAACCTAATTGGATTAAGTACTGATTTTCAATCTGATTTAATCAACCTTTTTGGGAAAACGGTCTCAAGACTGTTTGAGAGCGTTTACCAAGGGTTTACCGTTTGGGATTACTGTTCATAATGATGTGGTCTAATTACTCACCAAATTTTAGGGATTAACTTCCAAGTAATCGTGAGTTGAAGGCTATTCAATTAGGCAAACCATAATTGAAAACAGTGCTGAAATTCCATTGAGTTAAGTTGAGATTTTGGGTTGATTATCCCAAACGGTTTCAAGACCGTTTGGGGATCACCCAAACGGTCTCAAGACTGTTTGGGGATCACCCCAAGACCGTTTGGAGGTCTGGGGTCAAGTATAGTTGACCAATGAAAGGTCCAAAGGTACTAATCATATTGCAATGAGGTGCTGATTTGTTGATCAACTCGATAGACCAATCCATGATGATTTTTCACTAAAATCTAAAGGTTGGATGGGCCAAACTGTCTCAAGACCGTTTGGAGCTCATCCAAACAGTCTCAAGACCGTTTGGTGGTCACCCAAGACCGTTTGGAGGTCTATGGTTGAGTATGGTTAGGTGTTTGAAGGTCTAAAGGTACCAAGCTGATATACAATGCAATGCTGATTTGGTGATCAATCCAATGAACCAGACTCTAATTGGATGGCTTAGACTTGAGTGATATGATGGGAAAACGGTCTCAAGACCGTTTGGAGGTCATCCAAATGACCTCAAGACCGTTTGGGGTCAGGTCATACCCAATTTGGATGATGGTTCAATGGTTTCAAAGCAACAAGTCTTACATTGATTAGTGTTGATGGATCATTGATTCCAAACCCTAATTCAACTGAATCAAACTGTGGGCTCCGATCTCCAAACCACAAATTAATCCCGATTTAATCATGTGCGGAAGCAATCGGTAAACAGCGGAAGACAAAATTCACGGGAAATTAAAACTTTTCGAGACAAGAGCTTGAAACCACAAACCTTTTCCATAGAAAAAGTATTTAACTGTTTACATCACTGACACAATTACTTCTTGAGTAATTATATACAACACGATACAAAATTTCTCAAGAGTTCAAACTCAAAACACTCCAGGACCTGAGAGTACAGAGGACACATAGGACTGACTCTATACTACACCATAAAGCAGGCTGAATCTCCACCTGAGATTTACTGCTCCTGGTGCTGCTGGGATAGGTCACCTAGATTCTTGTTCCTCCGTCTTCGACGATCACCTAAAAAGTTGAAGTCTACGGGGTGAGACAATTATACATAATTGCCCCAGCGAGAGTTATAACTCTCCACTAGAAGCTTTATAAGTAAAGCAGGGAATAACTAAAGCAATAAGAGCCTTCAAGATATTCACTAGCAGTTCTGATGATAAGCAAGAGTTCAATCAATATTAAAATATGAGAATCTCTACACTATTCAAGGTAACATCAATCAAAAACTCGTAGATAACTCTAACATATATACTATGTTGTTGATTATGTTTTCAAACATTATTATGCGCTGTGGAGATGAGGTATACCACTCATACTCCAACCGACCACTGTTAAGTCGCCTCGGTATCATACTAGGTCATCGAAAGAGCCGGATTCTCATGACCTTCACCTTCCTCAGTCAGTTAGAGGATTGATTGTTAGACATCTGGCGGGATGTCTTTTGTAATAGCTCACCAGGGTACTCTAGCCCTTCGCTATTTTTAGAGTTACAGTGGCATTCTGTACTCTCTTCACCATCGGAAGATTTCTTGTTTATCTTTCATCGATGCGGTGTTTGTGTCTTTAAGGGAGTGTAGTATTACATCTCACCTCTTGGACTATCTGGTGGGGTCTGATGGACTACTAGAATCTACATCATCCTCTCACCCTTTCTCTTATAGTGAAGGTATGACGGACTACAAGAATCTACATCAAATACCTACACTAGGATGTAAGGTTCTACACATCCATGTACCCCACATACTCAAAAGTATGTGATCCAGGAGTTTCCTTAGGAAAACCTATTTCACCATCATTTAGACTCTGAAAATGATGGATCTATGATCAGGGCTCTACATTTCACTTGATTAGTTAGGTACATTCAGTATTCTTTAAACATTTTCCTTCAAACAATAACATTAGCACAACAGCTATAATGAGAATACATAAATGTAGCAGGCCTAACTCTTTTCAATCATCAGTTCTCAGTCATCTCATCATAAGTCATCTGTCAAGCATGACCTTGATGGTGTTTATGGCTTTCACAGCCCATAAATCACAAAAATGTCACTCACAGTGCATCAATATGGATCACTATTCATAAAGCTTAAGACATGCTTTCAATGAATATAACATGGTATTCCATACCTGGATATGACCATCATCTCATAACAACCTGCATGGTTTATGAATATAACATGGTATTCCATACCTGGATATGACCATCATCTCATAACAACCTGCATGGTTCATTCAACAGATAATAGTAAACAATTCAACAATTAGGGTTTACTATTCATCTTTCATGTCATCACCCTAAAATTAGGGTTTACTATTCACTCTATGGTGAATTGTACTCATTATATCATCATGTAAGAGAAACATCATCATTAAGGCTCTTAATTAAGATTAAGATCCATTAGATATCATAATTAGGGTTTCCATGACCTCACATAGGTGGGTCATTCCCTAATCATGCACATTCATGTGTAACTTGAAGTATCTCACTTGAGTTTCCACCTAAAAAGGGTACTTTCTCTCTAGGATACTTTCTCTCTCTAGAAATACTTTCTCTCTCCTCTCGCTAGTAGATGGTGACAACACCACTCTAGATCAGGTTGAGATAAGTCTCCATTGACTAACATAAGCCAAAACATCAACATCATGTGATTAGAACAAGGTTTTATCTCTTTAGACCCTTCAAGGGTATTTTGGTAATTTGCCACATGATCACCATCATTGGTTAACTCATTAATCACATAGTCCCTTAATGACCTAGGTTACCATTAGGGTTTAGATTGGATCACCATTGAACTAATTACATCATCAAATGGTTAAGTACAAACCATCACCAATCTCCAAACAGTTTCAACCTTCAAACGGTTTCAACCACCCAAACGGTCTTGAGACCGTTTGGCCCCAAATGGTCTTGAGACCGTTTGGATCGAAACAGTCTTGAGACCGTTTGGAGGTGAAGACCGTTTGGAAGGGTTGACTTTCCAAACCGTTTGGAGCTTCAAACGGTTTGAAACCGTTTGATCAAACTTGCTTGAGATCGATTGGACCAAACGACCCTGAGGTCGTTTGAGCTCAAACGGTCTTGAGACCGTTTGGCCCCAAATGGTCTTGAGACCGTTTGGTCTCAAACGGTCTTGAGACAGTTTGGATCCAAACGGTCTTGAGACCGTTTGGTCCAAATGGGCTCAAACCGTTTGGACCTCCAAAGGGGTTCAAAGGTCACCAATGATCATGGATATGTATGTTGAAGCCCTCAATTGGTTAAAGCTATACTAACCACTTATAAATTGAGTCAATTAGGTTTATCCTTAGCCACTTAGACATCAAATTGACCCTCAATTGCAAGCCAATTAGGGTTCAATCCTCCTCAATTAGGGTTTCAAATCGATTGGTCATCAATGTTCAACAATGTGAATCAATTCAAGGTTGAACCTATCAATTGACCTCCAATTGGGCTCAAACTTGGCCCAAACGGTCTTGAGGTCCTTTGGACATCATCCAAATAGTCTTGAGACCGTTTTCCCAAAGTTTGACCAAAAACCAAGTCGTTTTGACTAGGGTTGAAGTCCAATTAGGTCAAAATCAGCAATTTTCATCAATTCATCAATTTCCTACAATTGGACCCTCAACCCATTAGATTAACTCAAACCTAGACCTTCAAACGGTCTTGGGTTGTGCCCGTTTGGAGGAATCCCCAAACGGTCTTGAGACCGTTTGGGTTCTTCAACCCAAAACTCAACAAGATCTATATGTTAAATCAGCACTTTTTCACCCGATTAGGGTTTCATGTTGAAGTGCCTTCAACTCTCAATTGGTTAAGAATTAGACTTTGATTCTTTGCAGAGACGAAATTCAATATATTAGAAACAGACCCTCAAACGTTCGTCCCTTGGTCAACTCTTTCAAATGGTCTTGAGACCGTTTCAATCCAAACGGTCTTGCAAGACCGTTTGAGGGCAAACGGTTTGAAACCGTTTGAACCCAAACGGTTTGCAACCGTTTGGACCAAAAGGGTCCAAGGTCGTTTGAAAAAGTAACATAGGGAATCACGCCCCTCATCTTCAACCTCTAGCAAGGTCGGTTTCTCCACTGATTTGCTTGCAAACGTGCAAGGAAGAAGGGAGGTAGAAGGAGAATTTACCAAGTAAATTGCAAGAATTAAGCATACATATAAAGCAAAAGTTTAGAGTTATAAAACCCGCCTAAAGGTTGATCTTAGAGCTCCAAGCCTTCAAGCTCCAAGCTTTAATGGCGTCCTTGAGCTTCCACAACTTGGCCAGGGGTGAAAACTCCAAGGAAACGTTGCTTTGGTCGGCTAGAACAAGAAGACTAAGTAAGCTAACCACAAAACCAACCTTAGAAAGTGAATTCCTCCATGAATTCGAGCTAGAAGGTGGTGTTCTCTTACCTAGAACAGGTTGGTTGTCCCCCTGAGCTCCAGAGCTATCCTTGGTCGTTTGAGAAAGAAGAGATGAGAATGAAGTAAAGGAAAGATCATTCACTTATCTTGTAAAGAGGTGGCTTATATACTTTAGCCTCTTTTGCACCCTAAGGACCTCACAAGAATGGAAATCACATCTAGGTCCCTCCTTGCTCAAGGGCACGTCCAAACCTATCTATCCTTATGAAAAACTCATGAAATCTCAAGATCTAAGGGTAAAGGAAGCCAACCTACAACTAGGGTACATCCATGAAAGGTTTCTATACCCAAAATTAGGTGTCTATTACCACAAAGATCATCTTTCCTTATCTGATTAATCTTTGATGTGCCCCTTTCATCATTTCTACTCTAAATGATGACAAGAGTCATAAAAGATGTTCTAGATATTAAGAATTACATATTGGACCCCTCAATTTGGGTAAATTGCACTTTACCCCAAATTAGGGTTTCTAAGCATGGGGATTGCTTCCACAGCTGCACCTTGGTGCTCAAGCTTGGGAAATCCCTCAAACTTTACCATAACCATCCTCATGATGTCTCAACATCAAAGGAACATCTTTACTTGTGAATTTTGCAAGTTAACCCCTTAAACTGGGTAATTTGCACAAAGGTCCCTGCATACAACATAATGCTACAACTTTATACAAAAAGGAGCAAAATTGAAAGTTATATGTTCCTGGGGAACTTAATTACATGCCAGGGAGTTTTCACAAGTATATAATTACATTTTTAGGCAAAAACTTCTAGGGTTAGTTCATAACCCAGGTCAGGGGTGTTACAAATCATAAACCCCTAACAAGGATTTCGTCCCCGAAATCACAGGAGGAAAAGGGGAAAGCAGATATTGTTTCAGCATACATATTGATACATTCTAGAGAAGATATGTTTATTTTAAGAACATAAACCCCTAACAAGGGATGTTCTTAAAATTCTATCTTTATTTAAGAACATAAACCCTAACAAGGGATGTTCTTAACATTCTTAATTTAGTATTACTTGCTTGTATTATCAAAACTTTATATCTCTTTAGATTGTATCAGATTGACCACTTGATTAGAGTAATCAAAAGATAATATTTAAGAGTTTCCATATTTACCTTATCATCAGTAATTGTATACCTGGACATGGTATATGATTACTGAGGTAAGAAAATATTCTTTCTCTTCTCTCATTTTTTTCAACCATAAACTTTTTAACTTTACTGAATTCTATATCCAGACCAAACGGAACAGATACTACACAAGACTTAGACATATCAGAATATAAAAGTTCCATCTGACCTGTCACCACTTGTGGATCTTCCACTACTTCAGGTGGGTTCATAGCATAAAACCTTGTTGTAGCTTGTTGTTGAGGTGGTGCTGATGATCCAGCTTGAGACACTTGTCTCGGAGGCTGTGTCACACTGACAGGCTTAGACCAGCAATCCTTCATCAAATGTCCCACCTTACCACAGTTGTAACAGCTTCTTTCTTATGGTCTTGGTGGTCCAGTAACGGACATTGATGCAGAGCTGTGAGTCTCCTGAGGTGGTTGTCCTTGTCCTCTTCCTCTACTTGGAGACCACTCAGTCTGAGAACTAGATCTAGATGGTGGAGGGTTAGGTGTAGAGGATCTAGACTTCTTAAAGTCCATAGATGAAGAGCCCTGGAACTGTGGATATCTTTTCTATGTTTGCCTCTTCTCAACCACAGATCTCTCTATCCTTCGGACTGACTCAACGAAGGTAGAGAATCTTTCCCGATTTTCTAAGGCAGACACTTGGGTTGACATGTCAGCATTCAAACCCCTTTCGAACCTTCTGATTCTCTCTTCTTCTGTGGCAGCCATGTGCGGACAAAACCACAACAGCTCCATGAACTTAGCTTCATACTCGCTAATGTTCATCATGCCCTGTCTCAGTCTCTCAAACTGAGAGATCTTCTCGTCTAGGAAGGTCTTTGGGAAATATCGTTGGACAAATTCCCGCCGAAAGTCTTCCCATGAGATCTCTATTCCAGGTCTCTTCTGCTCTTCCATGGTCCACCAGTGACCAGCACTTCCTTTGAGAAGATAGACAGCATGTCTAACCTTCTCAGCTTCAGGGATATTGAGTATCTTGAAAGCCTTCTCCAGCTCTGTCAACCACAGATCAGCATCTGCGGGGTCAGCAGTCCCATGGTACTCGGTAGCTCCGACACGACGTAGTCGCTCGAACGTCTTCCCGATACCTTGCCCCTCTGGTTGGATAGGTGCCCTGGGTACAAGCATGGGCAACCTGTCGGTTATGTGTGTCATGGCAGTCATGAACTGCCAAACATTGTCTGGACTGCTGGGTTACCCATGTCAGCTGGGTCAAACTGGGGTGGCTCTCTAGGTTGTTCTGGTACAAGCTGCTCCCTTTCTGGTACTCCTGCACCACCTTGAGGTGCACTGGCACTACTTTCTATCATATTCTCATCATGTGGTTCTGACATTCTTAAGTATCTTCTCCTCCTGAGGAGTAGAAGATTCTATTAGATAAGGAAGGAATACTAAAGATAGACTCGACTCCCTATGTCCTATGCCTCTGTAGACTCGGCGAATCTAGAGCTCTGATACCACTTAATTGTGGGCTCCGATCTCCAAACCACGAATTAGTCCCGATTTAATCATGTGTGGAAGCAATCGGTAAACAGCGGAAGACAAAATTCACGGGAAATTAAAACTTTTTGAGACAAGAGCCTGAAACCACAAACCTTTTCCATAGAAAAAGGATTTAACTGTTTACATCACTGACACAATTACTTCTTGAGTAATTATATACAACACGATACAAAATTTCTCAAGAGTTCAAACTCAAAACACTCCAGGACCTGAGAGTACAGAGGACACATAGGACTGACTCTATACTACACCATAAAGCAGGCTGAATCTCCACCTGAGATTTACTACTCCTGGTGCTGCTGGGATAGGTCACCTGGATTCTTGTTCCTCCGTCTTCGACGATCACCTAAAAAGTTGAAGTCTACGGGGTGAGACAATTATACATAATTGCCCCAGCGAGAGTTATAACTCTCCACTAGAAGCTTTATAAGTAAAGCAGGGAATAACTAAAGCAATAAGAGCCTTCAAGATATTCACTAGCAGTTCTGATGATAAGCAAGAGTTCAATCAATATTAAAATATGAGAACCTCTACACTATTCAAGGTAACATCAATCAAAAACTAGTAGATAACTCTAACAGATATACTACGCTGTTGATTATATTTTCAAACATTATTATGCCCTGTGGAGATGAGGTATACCACTCATACTCCAACCGACCACTTTTAAGTCGCCTCGGTATCATACTAGGTCATCGAAAGAGCCGGATTCTCATGACCTTCACCTTCCTCAGTCAGTTAGAGGATTGATTGTTAGACATCTGGCGGGATGTCTTTTGTAATAGCTCACCAGGGTACTCTGGTCCTTCGCTATTTTTAGAGTTACAGTGGCATTCTGTACTCTCTTCACCATCGGAAGATTTCTTGTTTATCTTTCATCGATGCGGTGTTTGTGTCTTTAAGGGAGTGTAGTATTACATCTCACCTCTTGGACTATGTGGTGGGGTCTGATGGACTACTAGAATCTACATCATCCTCTCACCCTTTCTCTTATAGTGAAGGTATGATGGACTACTAGAATCTACATCAAATACCTACACTAGGATGTAAGGTTCTACACATCCATGTACCCCACATACTCAAAAGTATGTGATCTAGGAGTTCCCTTAGGAAAACCTGTTTCACCATCATTTAGACTCTGACAATGATGGATCTATGATCAGGGCTCTACATTTCACTTGATTAGTTAGGTACATTCAGTATTCTTTAAACATTGTCCTTCAAACAATAACATTAGCACAACAGCTATAATGAGAATACATAAATGTAGCAGGCCTAACTCTTTTCAATCATCAGTTCTCAGTCATCTCATCACAAGTCATCTTTCAAGCATGACCTTGATGGTGTTTATGGATTTCACAACCCATAAATCACAAAAGATGTCACTCACAGTGCATCAATATGGATTACTATTCATAAAGCTTAAGACATGCTTTCAATGAATATAACATGGTATTCCATACCTGGATATGACCATCATCTCATAACAACCTGCATGGTTTATGAATATAACATGGTATTCCATACCTGGATATGACCATCATCTCATAACAACATGCATGGTTCATTCAACAGATAATAGTAAACAATTCAACAATTAGGGTTTACTATTCATCTTTCATGTCATCACCCTAAAATTAGGGTTTACTATTCACTCTATGGTGAATTGTACCCATTATATCATCATGTAAGAGAAACATCATCATTAAGGCTCTTAATTAAGATTAAGATCCATTAGATATCATAATTAGGGTTTCCATGACCTCACATAGGTGGGTCATTCCCTAATCATGCACATTCATGTGTAACTTGAAGTATCTCACTTGAGTTTCCACCTAAAAAGGGTACTTTCTCTCTCTAGGATACTTTCTCTCTCTAGAAATACTTTCTCTCTCCTCTCACTAGTAGATGGTGACAACGCCACTCTAGATCAGGTTGAGATAAGTCTCCATTGACTAACATAAGCCAAAACATCAACATCATGTGATTAGGGTTTGATTAGAACAAGGTTTTATCTCTTTAGACCCTTCAAGGGTATTTTGGTAATTTGCCACATGATCACCATCATGGGTTAACTCATTAATCACATAGTCCCTTAATGACCTAGGTTACCATTAGGGTTTAGATTGGATCACCATTGAACTAATTACATCATCAAATGGTTAAGTACAAACCATCACAAATCTCCAAACGGTTTCAACCTTCAAACGGTTTCAACCACCCAAACGGTCTTGAGACCGTTTGGCCCCAAACGGTCTTGAGACCGTTTGAGACCGTTTGGAGGTGAAGACCGTTTGGAAGGGTTGACTTTCCAAACCGTTTGATCAAACTTGCTTGAGATCGATTAGACCAAACGACCCTGAGGTCGTTTGAGCTCAAACGGTCTTGAGACCGTTTGGCCCCAAATGGTCTTGAGACCGTTTGGTCTCAAACGGTCTTGAGACCGTTTGGACCTCCAAAGGGGTTCAAAGGTCACCAATGATCATGGATATGTGTGTTGAAGCCCTCAATTGGTTAAAGCTATACTAACCACTTATAAATTGAGTCAATTAGGTTTAGCCTTAGCCACTTAGACATCAAATTGACCCTCAATTGCAAGCCAATTAGGGTTCAATCCTCCTCAATTAGGGTTTCAAATCGATTGGTCATCAATGTTCAACAATGTGAATCAATTCAAGGTTGAACCAATCAATTGACCTCCAATTGGGCTCAAACTTGGCCCAAACGGTCTTGAGGTCGTTTGGACATCATCCAAACGGTCTGGAGACCGTTTGCCCAAAGTTTGACCAAAACCCAAGTCGTTTTGACTAGGGTTGAAGTCCAATTAGGTCAAAATCAGCAATTTTCATCAATTCATCAATTTCCTACAATTGGACCCTCAACCCATTAGATTAACTCAACCCTAGACCTTCAAACGGTCTTGGGTTGTGCCCAAACGGTCTTGGGACCGTTTGGAGGAATCCCCAAACGGTCTTGAGACCGTTTGGGTCCTTCAACCCAAAACTCAACAAGATCTATATGTTAAATCAGCACTTTTTCACCCGATTAGGGTTTCATGTTGAAGTGCCTTCAACTCTCAATTGGTTAAGAATTAGACTTTGATTCTTTGCAGAGATGAAATTCAATATATTAGAAACATACCCTAAAACGGTCGTCCCTTGGTCAACTCTTTCAAACGGTCTTGAGACCGTTTCAATCCAAACGGTCTTGCAAGACCGTTTGAGGGAAAACGGTTTGAAACCGTTTGAACCCAAACGGTTTGCAACCGTTTGGACCAAAAGGGTCCAAGGTCATTTGAAAAAGTAACATAGGGAATCACGCCCCTCATCTTCAACCTCTAGCAACGTCGGTTTCTCCACTGATTTTCTTGCAAACGTGCAAGGAAGAAGGGAGGTAGAAGGAGAATTTACCAAGTAAATTGCAAGAATTAAGCATACATATAAAGCAAAAGTTTAGAGTTATAAAACCCGCCTAAAGGTTGATCTTAGAGCTCCAAGCCTTCAAGCTCCAAGCTTTAATGGCGTCCTTGAGCTTCCACAACTTGGTCAGGGGTGAAAACTCCAAGGAAACGTTGCTTTGGTCGGCTAGAACAAGAAGACTAAGTAAGCTAACCACAAAACCAACCTTAGAAAATGAATTCCTCCATGAATTCGAGCTAGAAGGTGGTGTTCTCTTACCTAGAACAGGTTGGTCATCCCCCTGAGCTCCATAGCTATCCTTGGTCGTTTGAGAAAGAAGAGATGAGAATGAAGTAAAGGAAAGATCGTTCACTTATCTTGTAAAGAGGTGGCTTATATACTTTAGCCTCTTTTGCACCCTAAGGACCTCACAAGAATGGAAATCACATCTAGGTCCCTCCTTGCTCAAGGGCACGTCCAAACCTATCTATCCTTATGAAAAACTCATGAAATCTCAAGATCTAAGGGTAAAGGAAGACAACCTACAACTAGGGTACATCCATGAAAGGTTTCTATACCCAAAATTAGGTGTCTATTACCACTAAGATCATCTTTCCTTATCTGATTAATCTTTGATGTGCCCCTTTCATCATTTCTACTCTAAATGATGACAAGAGTCATAAAAGATGTTCTAGATATTAAGAATTACATGTTGGACCCCTCAATTTGGGTAAATTGCACTTTACCCCAAATTAGGGTTTCTAAGCATGGGGATTGCTTCCACAGCTGCACCTTGGTGCTCAAGCTTGGGAAATCCCTCAAACTTTACCATAACCATCCTCATGATGTCTCAACATCAAAGGAACATCTTTACTTGTGAATTTTGCAAGTTAACCCCTTAAACTGGGTAATTTGCACAAAGGTCCCTACATACAACATAATGCTACAACTTTATACAAAAAGGAGCAAAATTGAAAGTTATATGTTCCTGGGGAACTTAATTACATGCCCAGGAGTTTTCACAAGTATATAATTACATTTTTAGGCAAAAACTTCTAGGGTTAGTTCATAACCCAGGTCAGGGGTGTTACACAAACCCTAATTGATGATCAATTGAGGGTCAAATCAGTTGAAGGTTGACCTATTAAACTCAATTGAAGTATGAGTATAGGTCCAATTGATGATTGGTTCCATGAATTCAATGATTGAAGGAATCAACATTGGAAACCCTAATTCAATTGGATACCTCATGTTATTGAAGGTCCAATTGATCAAACCTTTTTGGGAACCTAATGTAATTAGGTGAGAGATACCCTTAATGGTACTAATCAATAATGCATTACAAACGCATGGATTCAAATACATGATATAAACCCTAATTGAGGTTGATTCCATGTATAACCTAATAAGAGGTTGTCTACATATGAAATCACTAATTAGGATGAATAGTAAACCCTAGTTGAGAGTGTATCCAAGTGAAACCCTAGTTGAGGGTCTATCCAAGTGAAACCCTAGTTGAGGATGTATCCATGTGAAACCCTAATTGAGGGTGATTTCATGAGAAACCCTAATTGGGAATGATTAGTAAACCCTAATTATAGGCAATGTGATATGAAACCCTAATGAAGGGTGATGCTATATGCAATCTCTATTTTTTTTAAAGAAGGGAGATGGTATGTGAAATCCTAATCCCTAATGAGAGAATAGAATTCATACTAGAACATGATTTTTTAGGTGAACTCCTGTGGCACGACCGTGCAAGGTAGCACGGCCGTGGTGGATTCACTTTTCACGACCGTGCAAGGTAGCACGGTCGTGGTAGCTTCATTGTGCACGACCGTGTATGGTAGCATGGCCGTGGTGGATTCCCTTTGCACGGCCGTTCTTGGTTACACGGCCGTGGTGCTCTATGCTTGACTTAGAGCTGAATTGAAAGTGACCTAACATGGTCATTTTGTTAATTTCCAACCTAAGGATGAGAGAGAAACTCATACCTTGTGATAATAATCATTTAATGATACATGATGAATGTAATAAGTATGAATGGATACTTATGATATCAATGAATGCTCCCGGAGGAGTGTAGCAATAAATTAGGGTTGGAGTGATAATACAAATATGAAACCCTATTTGATAAGAAAGGAAAGTCCTAACCCTAACTTTGAGTAAAAGGTTGAAAAGCTCTAATTGATGGTAAACCCTAACCCTGGTAAGGGAATAGAGGTGTTACCCTGTATTGCATGATATGTTGTGAACTTGATAAGTCTATTATCATGTGTGACAATCATGCAGGTCTCATGAGGTGATGATCATAGCCAGGTATGAGCTATGATGTTTATTTGATAAGAGTTGATTGCCCATATGTGCCATTATGTTTTTGTTACTTAGAAATAAGTAACAAGATGTGAATGGCCTTATGAGCCATGTAAATAAAGTTGTTGCCTAGTGAGAGGTGACAAGATGTGAATGGCATTGTGAGCCATATGATCAAATGTTGCCTAATGAAAGGTAACAAGATGCTTTATGGACATTATGGGCCATAAGAACAATTGTAGCATAGTAAGAGACAACAAGAAGATTAATGATGGGTTAAAGGAATTTATATTCCATGATCTGAGAAATCAGGGTTGGTTACGGACCAATGCCTGGCGGTGTAATTAGGTTTGGAAGAGTTCAATACCTGGTAGAGGCTCAATGCCTATAATCAGGAGTGGTTAGAGTCCACTGCCTGGCTGTGCAATCAGGGTTGGTTAAAGTCCAATGTCTGGCTGTGTAATCAGGAGTGGTTAGAGTCCACTGCCTGGCTGTGTAATTAGGGTTGGTTAGAGTCCAACGCCTGGTGGTGTAATCAGGGTTAGTTACAGACCAATGCCTGGCGATGTAATCAGGTTTGGTTAAAGTCCAATACCTGGCAGAGGCTCAATGACTGTAATCAGGAGTGGTTAGAGTCCACTGCCTGGCTGTGTAATCAGGGTTGGTTGAAGTCCAATTCCTAGCTGTGTAATCAGGAGTGGTTAGAGTCCACTGCCTGGCTGTGTAATCAGGGTTGGTTGAAGTCCAATTCCTGGCTGTGTAATCAGGAGTGGTTAGAGTCCACTGCATGGCTGTGTAATCAGGGTTGGTTACGAACCAATGCATGGCGGTGTAATCGGGTTTGGTTATAGTCCAATACCTGGCAGAGGCACAATGCCTGTAATCAGGAGTGGTTAGAGTCCACTGCCTGGCTGTGTAATCAGGGTTGGTTGAAGTCCAATGCCTGGCTGTGTAATCAGGAGTGGTTAGAGTCCACTGCCTGGATGTGTAATCCAAGGTTGGTTAGAGTCCAACGCCTGGCGGTGTAATCAGGGTTGGTTACAGACCAATGCCTGGCGGTGTAATCAGGTTTGGAAGAGTCCAATACCTGGCAGAGGCTCAATGCCTGTAATGATGACAAAGGATTGGTAATAACCCAATGCCTATATTAATGATATATGAATACATGGTAGATGCATTTCCTTATTTGTTTAGCAGATTGGCTAAGGCCAACAAGTTCAGAAAAGAATGTCTCATGGGTGACATATCAAGTTTATGAGTGTCTCAAGAAAAGTGGTAACAATGCTCAGGTGATGAGCTAAGGGTTTGAATACCCATAATCACATGGTTAGGATATTGAAATTGTGAAAGAATGAGAATTCACAGTGGTGAATTGAGGGATTAATATCCCAACACTTTATGAAAAGAGTATGACTATGGGCCATGACTCCACAATGATAATGCCAGGCTTAGATATATGATCTAAGCCTAAAGAAAGTTAATGCAGTGGTAATGATTATGTAGTTTGAATAGATGTTAAACATGTTCTTCATATTCATTAAAGGATAAGTGACATATTGCTCTATCATAAATAGTTGCAATGCTTTCAAGTTGAGAATGCTTTAAACTGCTTATCCTCTTCTCAGTTCCATATCTTTAATTGCAATAATAATGTTTTGGCGGAGAGTTATATCTCCCGCTGGGACAATTTACAATTGTCTCACCCCCGTGGGATCCAACATTTTTTGGTGGACGCGGACAAAGAAGCAGAGACTCTTTTGCAAGAAAAAGGGAAGCAACAACTTGGACAACAGTGATATCTCAGGTGGAGACCCTGACTGTCAAGTCATAAAGTTAGAAAGTCCTATGTGTAGTCTATGTACTCTCGGGTCCTAGGAGTAGTGTTTTGATGGATCAGTTTGAGATTTTGGCTTTAAGCCTCGAGGGTTTTATACTACCTGTGTACAGTTAAGACAGAGTAGTTGATGTTTGTATTCCTCGAGAAGCAAAAGTACATGAGATGTATATATATCAACCAGGATGTAAAGTTTTACTTTGGTTCTGAATGAAAGAGTTTTCTTATGAATGGATCTCTTTGCAAAAGTTCTAAATTTTTATTGAGTTTCAGTAATTCTGCTACAAACGATTTGCTTCCGCATGTTTTATTACTGTTAATGACACTTGTTATCTTAATGATGGCGGGTGTCATTACTGGGATCATAAGTGGGAACTACCTTTTTCCATTATGTTTGCTTACCATCAAATTATATTAGCATAACTGTTGTAATAATTACTTCCAGACATTTAAATTTGCTTCATTGTTGTAATAATTGCTTTACCGTACAATGTAATTTGTTTGTAGCCTTCAAGCCGTTGTTTCACATGTCAACTGGTTTATATTATGTTCAAGAACTTATTATGTTGTTTATATCGTTTCACTTGTAGGCATCATGTCTTCCAGTGACCAAACACAATCACTTGACCTCCTCACACACATTTTAGATACCTTGTCTGGTCCAACAAATCAAATTGCCAATGCAATTGCTGAGTCGATTGCGAACTCCATCATAGATGACATTTTCGTTGATGCCGACATACCACCCACAATACCTAGGTCAGTTAGCATAAGGAGTGGCCACATAAAGGTCTTAGAAATATTAATCGGTCATGAACAAAGGGCTTATGACCTATACCGAATGCGACCACATACTATAATGGCCCTTGTGGACAAGCTTGACAGTCGTGGCTTGTTACGAAGTACTAAAGGCGTCACTTCAGTTGAGGCTGTATGCTACTTTCTATATATGGTTGGTCATGGCCATACAAATCGTACTTTGGCGGAGGACTACATTCACTCTGGTGAGACCATAAGTAGAAAGTTCAACGAAGTGTTGGACGTTGTATGTGCATTGACCCATGACTATATTGTCATGCAAACCGCATCGACTTGCACGAGAACACATTCTCATATATTGGAGACCTCAAGGTTCTACCCTTACTTCAAGGTAATAGTTAGCCCATACAAATTTATACTGTTTTTTAAATATTCTTTATGTTTACAACCTATTTTGGTGTTATAGAATGCCATCAGGGCAATTGACGGAACACACATCCCAGTCATGGTCAAATGAGATAAGCAAAATCGCTACCGAGACAGAAAAGGAAATGTCTCTCTGAATGTCATGGCTGTAATAGACTTCTCCATGGAGTTTACATTTATCCTAACTGGGTGGGAGGGGTCGGATGCTGACCAACGGGTCCTACAATCAGCAAGGACCACTGGCGGGTTTAAAGTTCCCCTGGGAAAGTTTTACCTAGTTGATGCAGGGTATGCCAACACTCGTCAATTTCTAGCACCCTATCGCAATACATCTTACCATACATCTGAGTACTGAGGAAACAGACACCCCTACACCAGCAAGAAGCAGATGTTCAACCACCGCCATGCACAACTATGCAATGTTGTTGAAAGAGTGTTCGGGGTGCTAAAGAGACGGTTTGCCTATCTTAAAAAGGGGGTGACATATCCTATTCATTCACAGTGTCGCCTTGTAATGGCTTGTTGTATCCTCCTCAATTATATCCGACGCCAACAAGATGGCGACACTATCATGGATGAAATCGTAGATGATAGTTCAATGTCTGTCGTTCCCCCTTCTGGGGTTGACCTGAGTTCCCTCCAACAAACAACTCCGGCCGATTCAAGGGAGGGCGATGTTTTACTTGAAACCATTTCTAATATCCTTTGGGAAACTCGTTGACCTCTAGCGTTAAACTTGTGAAACTATTTTAACTTGTATGATAATTTGTGTACATGTAGCCCTTCAATGCACTGTACGTGAAACTGTTTGAACTATTTGTTTCACGAACTATTTTTTGTTCTGTAATCTGAATCGTCAATTTGTGTTTGGGTAGGTTGTCTTCAAATGGAGAAAGGAATGCCTTGTTGTACATGCGGCCTTCAATGCACTGTACGTGTGTATATGGATGTCGCAGATGCGGCAAATGGACGTTTTGAAGACAACAACCCCCACAGACCGTATTTTACATGTGGTAGGGGTTTGTTGCCCAACACATGTAAAATGAGGTTGCCCGCGCAATGTCTTCAACCCACAGTGGCCACGCTTACTACAGTTAGGGATGCAATGCTATCACAACTTGCATATGCACATAACGAATGCAAGCTATGGTCTGAACAATGTGACTTTGTCAGTTCGACAAGAGCAGACATCGATAGGGTCCAACAAGATATTTCCACTCTACGTGAGAGGTGCCAATATCTTCGCCAACTACTTCACATCACGAGCAGTAATGACTCTTCAAATGAGGACGTATACAATACATCATAGATGTAGAACAAGTAGTTAGGCCTATTTTATGTTTAGAAAGTTGTATTTAAAATCTATGTTCAGAATCTGACAATATTTTTACTAATCCTTAATTACCTCAATTATGTTTTAGATGTCAATGGATCCATCTGAAGTTTCGAGGTGTGATTGTGGGTTAGATGCAGCCCTGCGGCTTAACACAGAGGATGTAGGGTTGTATGATTTTGGCATTCTGAGTGAAAGGTCGGGCGAAATGTATTACATATGTCCTTCTCGTGAGGTGCACTAGTAAATACATACATAATAGGTTGTCGTTATGTATGATGCACATTATTTGTCATTCATTAAACTTGATAATACATTGTAGGGAAAAGATCGGTGTAGATACTTTTGTTGGGCAGTCGATCTCCCCCCAACAATTGATTCTTTGAAAGCTGCGATTATATTACTAACTGTCGAGTGCAAGTCAGTGTGGGGCCAGTCAATGAACATGAAGGACTTTGTTGAAATTCATCACAACTACGATGATATATACACCCAAAAAAAGTATCAGCATGAGGGTCTAGAATGCTACGTTGCCAGTCTGGAGGAAAAATGTAGTCTTCTTTTAGACATTCCTTCACCCACGGTGATGCCATAATGTTTAATGGCAGAAAGCTACATTTAGTTTGGTGTGTCGATTTACATTGTCAACCATTCGATGTTTTTAACATTAAATCTTTCTGAATTCATCCGACATTAATAAGCTTTTGTTATTTATCATAATGTTGGTGTATGTTTTTTCATCGTGATGTTGCTGAATGTTACTTAGCACTGAATATGCATTTTATATTCCCTTAATTATGCAATACACCCTTACAAAATATATTACTTATAGAATCTGTAATATGTCTGGGCCTCCAAGGACGACTTCTTTTATGTGGTGTACGGAGCTTGATATGGTTTTTAGAGGTATGATGAAAAACCAATATGAGTTGGGGAGATGTGTTAATAGACTATATACTACACATGCTTGGATGGAGGCATGGCGTGACTTTCGAAACATAACTGGGGGACCTTACATATCTTTGACTGAGTTGCAGATGAGATGGAAACACATAAGGAGAGAGTTCATAAGAGACAATCTTTTCATTTTGGGAGATTTATTGCCTCCCCCGCCATTGGCTGTGCAACACAACTTCATGACGACTCGTCGCATTTACCCACCTGGGGTTGCTGAATACCTTATTAACACCGATGGGTGAATCAAACAACCACGTTAGACGGAGAAAATAACACATGAACTTGTAGTATATTTCCACGACTTTGTAGTTGTTTGTGTTTACTTCGCAACATTTATTTGTATGTAGCTAAGTTTGTTTGGAGCTTTATGTTATGTATTGAAGGCATACATCATGTTCTTTCTTGTTTGTAGCTAAGTTTGTTTGGAGCATTTATTTATATTCAATATTGTCACAGTTATCTTACTATTATTGATATTTGCTAATACTTATATTTATTTATTAACTATAGATGTCGTCATCACGGTCACGGTCATAGGCAAAGACAAAATTTGAAAAATTATTGATGTCTCCGTCCAAGATTAAAAAATATGTAGAAGAAAACCTTGTTTGCAAGAAAAAATGTTGCGAGCCTACACGCGATGAGGGCCCAAATGAGAGACACAAACAAGTTGAGGGTGTTACTCATCCTATTCACCATCTGCTGTTTCTGTTCGAGTGGCCAAAAGACGCCAGCAAAAAAGGAAACAAATCAGTTGTTGGATGAAGCCTGTCTTGTGTCGTGGGACGAGTACGACGAGGCCATGAAGTTGGCGTACGAGAACGACGAGTCATGAAGTTGACTGCTTGCTCACCAACTTATTAGATTGTGTAGCTTTGTCTTTATCTAGGTCTAGGGCAGACCTCTCATTTCAGTTTGTATGTTACATATGTATTTTCCCGAGAACCAATAAAATATTATCTTTTTATTTATGTGGTATTACGTTCTGCTACAGACATGCTACGCACAATTGCTTCTATTTAATTTAAATACATAAATTTTGCATTTTATATATTATTTATTTGTTATTTAGTATATAATACACTTCGGCCAACTTCTTCTTAAGCGGAAGCACAACTACACATTCCTTACTCTTGTTAAAATAGTTCTACAACATCAGGACGGAATCAGTAGATACTGACTACATTGCCAAATAAAATCAGACTGAATCCAGCATAGTAGCCAAACAGAATCAGACTGCAATCAGACTCAAATTAGACCAACTGACCAGAATCAGATTGGGTTGCCAAACAGAATTAGACTGATTTGCCAAATAGAATCAGACAAAATCCTGACTAACCCCATCTAATCCAGTCCAGACTATGAAATCCTAGTCCGTTTCCATGGACTCACTGGACTCTTTGCCTGGTTAACCTCAATGGCGTGAAATTCACACAAATAATAATCGTTTGTTAGATAATTAATCACACCGTAGTATTTGGTTCTCGCGTCCTTTTTTTTCTCTTCTGATTTGTTTCCATCTACCTTCTCAGTTTCTCTTAAAAAAAAATCTACCTTCTCAGTTCCCATCAGGCACTCGCTAAGTTGGCCAGAATCGCAAATTGGAGCCCACGAGAGGACAGCGAGGATGTGCATGCCCTTTGTGGTCACGAGGATCAACGGTAAGTTTTCACTGTCCTCCACTGAGAACTTTTGACTATCTAGGGGGGATCAACAAGCGTATTGAGCACGGTGGCGAGTCGCAGTTGCCTATTTTCTAAAAGTTGCTACATGAAAGTTGCCATCGTGTTTCGTAGGGAACTTTTAATTATGCCAAGACCTATAGAGATGATAATTGCCCCAAGGCCACTACCGTACAGGCCTGAAGAAGTTATGCGACCCTAATAACGGCATTAGCCGTTAGTGGGAAAGAAACAAATACAATATGGATCTATTGTTCGTGGTAATCTTGTACGCTGAGTCCCACCATCACACATACAACACGATTATATGTAACTTGGGCACCTCGACGAGATCTACCATTTCAAGAGTAGCCACACCAAGAAATAGAAAGGTAAATCTACTTCGTCGTAGTACTAGATGATTTTACTACTGATATGTTATTTCTTGATATACAAGGAGTAACCCACACACACCGCAGACATATATTTAGATTTATAATAGTAGATAGGTACTACAAGATAAAACCAATGTCAATGTCTTGTGGACTAAGGTTTTTTTTTCACAATACCTAATTTAAAGAGAGGTGCTAAAAGGTTGTTA
This sequence comes from Alisma plantago-aquatica, assembly GCA_963693085.1. Taxonomy (NCBI): domain Eukaryota; kingdom Viridiplantae; phylum Streptophyta; class Magnoliopsida; order Alismatales; family Alismataceae; genus Alisma; species Alisma plantago-aquatica. Next base: position 373,747,909 of record OY856412.1, read on the forward strand.
CAAAAAAATTTAGAAATTAAAACCATGTAATTTTTTTTAGATTTGGTAATCATGTCTGGTATATCATTAATGAAGTATATAATATTATACTACTATACTCTTTTTTGTTTGAGATCTCTTTGTTCAACTTTTTTTTCTAATTCACAATGAGATGTTGTTCATATATTTGTTTAAATTGGCACACCATTTTTCTCCAAAGCCCTTCGTTATACCGTCATAGCTACTTGATCATATGCATTCTCTAATAAAATGAAAACCACGTCAAGATCTCTATTGTTTTATTTTTTTCTTCTCTATAAGACTCATTTGAAAAAAGGATCTATCTTATTTTAAAAGTGACAAACTTTTATAATTGGTTGTCAACAGTCTGTGAGCCCTTATTTTTTTATTTTGACACGGAACTAGATACATTTGCACAATCTGAACATAGACAGAGCAATATGATGGATAAGGTACATAACAAAAAATAAATAGATGTATTTTTTGGAGTGGATTAACATATAAAAAATATATTTCTTCTTGCATGTAGTTCATAAAAAATATCTTTTTAGATGTTTGGGTTTTTAGGGGTATATACGCTCATCACCTTTTAGTCTTCTAATGTTTCTACATCCTCTCTTGACTAGATGTTCATTGAACATTTATTTTCATTAAAATCTATTGACACAAGTATAAATCATTCTCTATGTATGGTTAGAAATGATTGTCTTTAACATAATTGACAATCTTATGCTACAATATTTGCTAATACCAATCTTTATTTTGAGTTTCTAAGAACATGATATAGGATGTATTGAGTTTCTTTGCCTTTATGATTATCCTTCTTTTTTATGTCTATCTATTTTAATCGGTTGTGTTTGTTTCGATGAATCATCAATACAGATTGTACAATTGTTTTTCTTAAAATAAGATCCACAAACCTAGCAACTTTGAAATTTTAGTGGGATTTTCTACAATGTAAGTTGTGATATGAGTAGTTTTTTATCATGAAAAATCATCAATATCAAATAGTAACTAAACTCTCATAAAAATTTTAAATTTTCATCACAAAATGGTTGTTGTTCATTGAAGATTACATGTTGTAAATTGGATTAAAGTAGATCTATACATTTGTATGAACTAACTAAGTAATTTATACTCATTTATTTAGATGAAATCAAAGTTAAAAGCCCAAGTATGTGATCACTTATTTCAATAGAATACCTAAACTTTGCATATTTTTATTCTTTTATTAAACATAAATGATAGGTGATGGGTGCCTTTTAAAAGTATGTCAAAAAGAAATTACATTTAGTTATACATATTTGTCACTTTCCTTTTATCATTTCACACTTATTTGCAATAGGTGTAAGGTATGTTTCTAAATATGATTTCCAACATTTTTGTTTATTGAAATGTTTATTGTTTGTTCATACTATTCTTATGGCCATCTTATTTATCTCCTTTTAAAAAATCATTGAATGTTTCTAGATGAACAAGTTGTTGACTGTTGACCCTTTTCAACTACATGTCGTGTCCACACATTCTTTAGATTTAAGTAAAAGAATATTAGGTGATTTATTCTTAGAAGAGAAGGTAATGTCTATGAACTAGAGCACCATCATACTATTTATATCGTCGTTATTAATTAGAACCACCTTGTTCATTTAGTAAATGCTTTTCACAAATATTTGAATCTATGTTGTAAGATATATATCGTAAACTTAAGTAAGAAGATTTCCACTTATCAAAATGTGTGTGGATTATGTTTTTATGCTTATATTAGAAAAAAATTATGGAAATATTTTAGTTTACAAAAAAATCATATCATCTTTTTTTTTAATATCTACATTTTCATGTCTAAATTTATGCTTTCCAAATTATGTAATTTTTGTAAAATCAAACAACCACTGATCCATTCAGTCCACATCAACTCGATGTATCCAAATCTCCTTATTCTTGAGTCCACATCAACTCGATGTATCCAAGAGCCACCTCATCTTTTGAGAATTTGAATTTCATTGATATATTTACTCTTTATACAAAGTTACTATCGTATTTTTTCAACATTATTTTAGAATTTCCAATAATTAATTATGTTACCTAAATCCATGGCCTATATTTAGAATATTTGTAATTCATGGATATGCAAGCTCAAATTGGTTCTAATAATTATCTATACTAATCTGATTGGCCGTAATAGACTTTCGACCATTAAAATAACCTATATTTATATTGATAGAAGCATTGCTTTCATTGTGTGTGAGAAGATCCAACTATAATTTGATATATTCAACCTTTCTACCTCATGCTATTTTTTAGATCAAATATATGTAATATAGTGAGTTTTTGTCTGCATGAATCTTAATATTGAAATATTCACCAAAAATTAGTGTGTAAGTTCTATCCTTACTAGAATGTAAAATGATCTTGTAGCATGGTGAGAACATTTAATTGTCTCCTTCCAATTCTGAGTCTATTTATTAATTTGTTTTCATAATGAAAACATATGGTATAATCACCATACATTACCATTTAAAATCATCATCTTGTTAGTCATCTTGAAAGCTATGAAAAATAAAAATATGCATATATGATCCATCTATTAAAAAGATAATTCCACATAACCAATAATTAGATATGATAATATGTTGGACATATAATTCATAATAGGATGACACTGAAGAGTAGAAGTAGTATGTTTAATAAATATGTAACTATAAAATATAAATATATATTTTTGGACCAACACAACTATAAGTTGGATATGGAGATCTTTTTCACTATATTGGTAGTGAATTAGAGAAAATAATTAGTCGAATATTTTTATATCATTCATTGGGAGAGGATTATTGAGTAAAGGCTCAGATCGATAATACAAATATCAGACAAACAATTTGGTTTTACACTAGAAAGATCAACAACATATGCTATTTTTTGATAAGGTGGCTTATGGAGAACTATAAATAAAACATTACAGATCTTCATATGGTGTTTATCGATATGGAAAAGTCCTATGACTGAGTACCCAGGGAAGTGTTTTGAGGGTTTTGCATCAAAAAGGTGTGCCTATTCAATACATTGACCTATTAGAGAAATTTATGATGACTCAACTGTAAGTGTTAGGACTCCTGCAGGAGAGACACATACTTTTCCTATTACCATTACGGTACATAAAGGATCGACCCTCATGTCATATCTATTTGTTCTTGTTATGGATGAGTTGACATAGTACGATTAAGATATTATCCCTTGGAGCATGTTATTTACTGATAAAAGAAAATAAACATTAAATGATAAAGTTGAACTATGGAGAAATGGATTGGAATCTAAATGATTTATTATCAATAGAAGCAAAACTGAATATATGCATTGCAACTTAAATCAAACTAGAATTTTCAATGGTGAATCAAGTTGGATTGAATGTATGGACTGATATGTGTAAAATTTCATTACTTGGGTTATATTATTGAAAAGGAGGGTGAGGTCCAAGATAATGTTTGCCGCAACATCACATCATGATGGTTAAAGTGCCAGAGTACAACTGGAATAGTATTTCAGTAGAAGATCATGCTCAAATTAAAAATCAAGTTTTATTGAATAGATATACGAGCAATCATGCTATATGGGAGTGAATCTTGGGCTGTGAAGAAAAAAGGTCTCAACAAGATGAATGTGGAATAAATGTGTATGATGAGATGGATGTGCAAAAAGATAAGAAAATATCATTTGAGGAACGACTATATAAGAAACAAAGTGGGAGTGGTGAGCATTGAGAACAAGTTGAATAAAGGCCATCTAAGATGGTATTGACATGTGTAGCATAGATAGAAAAATGCACATATTCAAAGCATGGTTAAAAGAACAATGAAAAGAAGCATAGGCAGACCTAAATTAACCTAGGAAGAGCTTATAAAGCAAGATTTTGAACCTTTACATCTTGACCAAAGTATGGCCCAAAACAAAGCTGATTGGAAAAGAAGGATCCATGTAGCTGACCTCAACATGGTTGGAATTGAGGCTTAGATGATGATGACAATGATGACGATGATGATGATGATGATGATGATGATGATGACGATGACGACGATGACGACAACGAAGATGATGCATTAATCTGTTAATAGATTCAAAAAGTTAAAACATGCACATATCGTCTCAGCATGGTTGTTGAGCCACATTATCTTTAGCAATATGGTTTCTTAGGGTGAAAAGAGATATCCAAATATTTTTAATAATGTTTCAATGATTAATGGAACTATTGTATCTTTTGAGTAGTCCCAATAATATAAAGTTGACAAATTTAATCAAGACCATGACACGGGTATTGATTCTTACTTGACATGGAGATGTCTATTATCTCTAGCTAGACTACACATAAAGTAAAGAATTTAAAATACAAATCTTTAAATGGATATAATATAATTTTTTTAGAAAGAAAGATGTGACATGCTTTATATGTTAATAATTTTGAATTAAACTTATTAACTCAAACTTGAAGATTATTATAATAGTCAATACATATTTTTTTGGTATTGAAGACCCAAAAATTTTACATCATTTGAAACCCTTCATTTTAAGTGAAGATTCAAAAGTAATTATATATAGGATTCAGGTTCAAAGCACGTGTAGTTACTAGTTATATTAAGGCACATATATTTTACGTTTCAAATAAGGGAGACAATATAGAAGGGCATAAAAATATATAATTCTAACCATAAAAAACTATAAAATATGAAGTACCAATAATTAAATACATATATCTCATCTTTTATTAACAAAAGACTCAAAAAATATTCCATAACTATACGAAATATGTTCGTAATAAAAAAATTAAATAACTATCAATAAATTTAATAAATATAAAACACCTCATAAAAATGACACTAGACAAGAAATACACAACTATGTTGACTTTTATGTACTGGTTGATATTAAAATTTGTACTAATGCAGATCTCGACATGAATTGTTACACTAAAAAGTCTATTGTAGAACCCAGTAAAAAAAATTATAGACATTATACTAAATTATACAATGCAATATTGAACTAATAAAAAAGTGTAAAATGTGGAAAAGTAAGATGTACACTAAGTTATTCTATTAGACGAAAACCTAGTCTAATGTCTAGGAGAGGGTGAAATTTACAAGTAGGGATGGACACAAAACCATATCAAACTATTAAATTCAACCAAACAAAATTAGACTGTTTGATTTTATAGGGTTGAATAGTTTGGTTTGATTTAAAAAAAAATTCAATATATTAAACAGTGGTTTGGTTTACTTTGAAGGTGCAGTTTAACCAAATCAAAGCAACCCAATGTATGTCTACATATTATATAAACATATATTTTATTATAAAAATATTTACCTACACTAGATTTATGACGCTTAATAAGTTTGTGTATGTTAAGTGTAAAAAGAATGTTGAATAAATGGAGTCAAGGCTTCCAAATTTTAGACTATGCATACTTATTTGGAGTTAGTTGGGAACTTTTTACTTATAGATTATATATGTATCCATATATTACCCATTTTTAGATGGTGTTTTTTGAAAATTATTTGTATTACAAACTAATAGTTCAGTTTGGTTTAGTTTTGAACAAGTTAATGGTTTTTTTTTTTTGAAAAAATCACAAATCGTCATGTATGGTCTGGCTTATAATTTTAGTGGCAAACCAAACCAGACCGACCTATGCCCACCCTACTTACAAGTAGGCTCAAATCTTAATGGGTGAGGTATATTTGGGCTCATATGCATAATAAACTAATTACTCTAGCTCCCCCTCAAGTTGGAATATGGGTAAAACACATGTCCATCTCGCTAAATTTATGGGAAAGACAAAATAACCTACAGTGAAATTGACCTCTATGATAGGAAATGATATTCCCCTAAATTGTAGCACTCTACACTTCCTATGAGAATATAAAACATGTTAGGTAGCAAGCAAATTCCCCCCCCATTAAAGATTGCACCATGGTAGAAGTACTTGTAAATGGGACTCACCATAGTACAAGTACTTGTAAATGAGACTCCCCTTAGAATTCATGATCACTAGACCCACATGAGAAATAAAAAATATACATCAGAATCTTTAGCGACCATGCTAAGAAGCTCATGGTGGAAGATATTTGTAGAAGTCAATTAAGATGTCATTTGTCGAATTAGTTTTGCATGAGAAGCACCACACCAGAATGATGATAGTTTGAAGAAGAGCACTTCTATATAAATATTTCACCATAGCAGGTGGGAAATATGTTTGAGATGCTCTACTATATAAAGATATATTGTAGTTGGTGTTAATAAAGGAGAGATGAATATGCACCATATGAACAACATTTACAAATTAATGTTTTTCTATTTTTGTAGATGCCCCTCAAAACAACCATGATGGATGAGGAAATGGTTGTGGGTAAAGGACTATGGTAAGTGTATTCTTGGAAAATTGGTAGCATCACCACTAATCGTGGTATGATGCTTGGTGGTTTGTGTTATAGCCTCATTTTTTTAGAAGTTTGGGTTGAAATGTAATTTCTCCATTAAAGAAATAGGGATATGAAAATTGTATTATTTAAATTCTTTGTATGGATTTCTTTGCCAAATATCTTCTATATATATTACTTCGTGGGCCTTGTTTCTTACTGAGCCCATTATCAAAGGGGAATAAAGGATGAAAAGAAATCCTAAATAAAGAAAATTGAAATAATATTAATGAAGGTGGTAGAAACACCTAGAAGGCTAAGAGTGACTCATCATGAGAGGATTTCGAATCCCTAAGGTTTCTTGAGTTATAAGAAATCTAAAGAAAGGATATAGAAGTAAAAGAGAGAGAAAATATGAATAAATTATGCCTTAACAAGTGTTAACTTGTATAAGAAGAAAACCCCTCTTTCCTTTCGAGTTTGGGACTCAAATTAGGTGTACAGGTGGATAATGTCAATACAAAGTTTTATTTAAAATTTGGACGAAAAAGGATAAAATAATAAGGAGTTATAAATTATATAAGATTCCTATAGTAAAAAGATAATCCTTTGAATAAATCAAATGTCACGATTTAATATTTTGATTTATTGGCAAAACAGGCAATATGAGCCCTAGATCACGTGATCTGAGTTGATCTGATAGTTCTGGTCATCGTCAAGGTCCCAGTCTGAGAAGAAAATCTATTAGATTTCCTCTTAATCTTTCTCGATCCCTGATGCATGAGAGGTGTTCGAAACTTGATCATCAAGTTCAGGAGCCTTTCTAAATCGAACAACCCCAAGTTTGGGGGACTCTTGTGAGGAGACCACAGTTTCCCCAATTGGGGCACCATTATATGAGACTTTCTATATATAGGGGCAGTATTCCATAATATCAACATATGTGAAAACCTATCCCACCTATTCGGAAGGAGTAGATGATCATCCTGATGCCTTCAATTCGAAGAAACACCCTGATCCTCCACCTCGTCACTAAGCAACCATCGCTGGAGGGAGTTCAATGTGAGTTTAGCGAAGGGAAGGCGAGAGGGAGAAATTTACGCGCCGATCAAGTTTAGGAGGGGCCGATGAAGCCAATGGAGGTCTTCTCTTGCGCATAGAGGCAGTAGAATGTGAAGTCAACTACTGGGTTGAACACCTATTCGAGCGAACAAAGGACAAGAGGTTGAAGACGACAACCTGTGATTTTACAACTTCGCTCTCGTGCCCGCAGTGTTAAGGAATTATGTGATTGTTGAATCGTGTGCTTAGACTGCTTGCTTTCTTGGAATTGCTTGCTATTTTCTTGTGAAATCTAATTATCAGGTATGTGGTTAAATTATGAGTAACCACAATATGTTTCATGGAATTTCTCGAGGGTTTATCGATTGCAATGAATTGGATGTCTCATTACTGCAATCTTTAAAGTGACTACGTGTATAACAATTTAAGTATAAGTGTGACTGTCTCGAACCTACATACCATCTATGGATGTATGATGCAAGACCAACCCCTAGAGGGAAGGTCTAGAGTGGTCAAGCCCCAGAGGGAAGACCAATAGGCACCCAGAGAGTTGACCTCATGCACCAAACTTAGGATGGAGAAGGTGGCCTTAATGTGCCTTGCAAGGACTAAACTGAGGGTATCCCAGAGTACGAGTAAAAGTGGTTGGGAAGTCACATTGAAAGTGTAATTGTTCATTGTTAACAACTACTTGATATGATTAGGTTGTTAGAACTTATGTGCAATATTTTGGTTGTCCCCACATACCAGTATATTTATTTATACTAACCACATTTTGTTTGTCAGCATTTTAGGTAATATCTAAAATTGGACAAACAATAAAGTGGCACATGTGAAGATTAAAGTTAAAATAATAAAGGAGGATTTAGGTAGATAGAATTCTACTTTAGGTAAAACTTCGAGTTACCTCATTTTTAAAGGTATGTTAAAGGAAAAATTTTATTCTAGTTTTAAGTTTAGTGTTTACTAGAATTTACTAATTATTTCTAATTAATTACAAAACCACTAATCCTATTTGGGATAATGCCTTTGACTTATTTGTCTTCAATAATTGAGGGTTACTGGGAAGCATGTTCGTTACATTTGGTATCAAAGTGTGGTTATCCATTTAATCTCTAATAATTATTAAATTTTACAAACTCTTTAGAGTCCAAGGGAGTTGTTAGAGGATTTTTCGATGATGGAGGTGTCTAGAAATGGATCATGATCTGAGGACTGGCAATATTTTCTTCCACCCCGTTAGTCGGTCTACGAGGGCTCCCAGATTATGTGTGACTGCATGGCCAAAATTTGAGGAATTGTGTTGAAATAAGATACCTCTAGGTCTTCTCATCTATTTTTGTCCCTTCTTTATCTCTTATTTATAGATAAACATTAAGTACTTAGGATTTTGTCTCTCTCCACCACCTCATGTGTTTGGAAATTCAAAGTGTAGGATTAAGGGATCCTCCACCAAATAATAAAATGCATGTAAATAAGAGGACATGGACGTAAGTTTTAGATTATATATCTTCCAAGTTATAAGCATTTTTAACTTGTGTGAAACAACATGGCTCGTGTGAAGACCGTACACTACAGCAAAAATGCCCATTAGTGGCATTTATAAAAGTGGATTTTATAAAAAAAGCCACTATCTTTCTAATATACAGGCATTTTTAAATACAATACCTCTAAACCACCTATAATAGAGTTTCTAAAAAGAACATAACGTTAAAGGCATTTTTATTGTTAATTAGTGGCAATATTAAATTGCCATACCAAATTAGAAAGTATTTTCTATTGCAATTTTAATTTACTTCCCGCTCCATCACTTTCCCTTCACGCTGTAATAGATCGCAAACATATTGCTCGTGAACAGATCGCACGAGTATTGTGAGGGAGATTGATCACTCCACTCCCTGATTCCTCACTCACCAGCTAGACCAGCACGTGTGTGGAGGACGATAAAGAGTCCTGGCTGATCATTGCCCTAGGTGTTGGTGGACTGGTGGCGGCGTGCGGAGTGCCAGCTACAGGCAGAAGGAGCGCCAAGTTACCACAGTTGCTGACGGTGGAGTGACAAGTAGCCAGCCACAGATTGCCAAGTTGTCGACTTCAGAGTGAGACATTGTCGGTGAGTCCCAACCATATGTATATGTGATCCTCTCCCCCCACCATTTTCATATAGAGAGTTATCCGTTTGCCCCATTGTCGCAAGCTGAAAGCAGGAGTGCAGCTGCTAGGAGAGGAGCGTCATCCAATGGGAGAGGAGTGCCATCAGTTGGGAGAGGAGCGCAACGCCTTTTTCCTCCACCACAATCTACACAAGGTATGTGGGTTGATCTTGGTCTATTCAACGATTGTATTATTGGTAATTTATATAAAAAACTGTTCTGAAACACCATGTAAGCTTTAGTCAATTAGGCTTGTTAAGCATATCTGGATCATCCATGTTCCTTGTTAGTGTTACTATCCCTCTTTAGAATAGCATATACAAAAGTATTGTTCACTCTCTCAATAAGAACCTTTTGGTAGGAAATAAACCTCTTCAAGGTTGTCCTTGTACATCTCAAGTCATTAGCCATATAGAGATGCCGATTATAACATACAATTCGTTGAACTAATTTGATTTGTTATATACTACACGTTCAAATATAGAAACAAAGAAAAACTTTTCTACTGGTAGGTCCTAACAATAAAATATAATCTGTATTTTGTAGATCTTACAAATGAATACATCCATTGAATATCCATGAACATACAAAGTCTGTTCACGTTGCTTTCTTTCACTTTTTTGGGACCTACGAGGTACAATGATGGATCCTAGGGTGGGAGATCTTAAAATTAACTAGAGCAATGATGAACTAGATGAACTGATTTGAGGCTAGAATTAGTAATAAATTATGTAATGCATGTGTGAAACATACAAAGGTGAATTTAAAATAAATTTTCTTAACAGTTACCAATTCAAATGTTGTAGAGTTTATATTTAGTTTTAGTCTTTAAACTTTTGAAAATTCCTTTTCCAAAAACATATTAAGGAAGGGAAAGTTTGAAAACTCTAAGTAATTATTCTTGTCAATATCCCCTGCATTTTTGTGCAAGGAAGTCCTATGTTCTCATACTCACCCTTTTTTACATCAATGTTTAGTGTATCTGCAACAAGATGTAACATTTTACAACGTTATCATTCTGACATGCACTTAATGCCTATATGTTGGTTTCAACTCATATTAAGAAGATTGTAAGATTAGAGGAAAAGAAAAGGTTAAAGGAATAACTCAAAACTACATTGTAAATGCATAGTTATAGTTAAACATAGTACCACGAAAAATAGATGAAATTACCTGATTAACCAAACTTTTAGGGACAATAAGTAGTCAAAATAGAATACCTTTTTGTCCTAGGATAGAGCTAGTTCTTTAGAAAGGAGAGAGTAGCCTGCAAAAACTCCAATGTTGATTGTGGTCTTGGCATTTGTTGAGTTAAGTATGAGGATCGTGAATGGCCCTTCAATATGAGTTAAGCACATCATGGCCATGCATTTAGATTCTAGATAAAAGCCTCATGTTAGATTCAAAAGACATTAAATTGACATACTAAGCTACAGACTTGCACTAAGTTATACTTCCAATGGTATCCTAAATGGTGGGTATCAATTAAGTATAATAACCATTCCTCTAAAGTCAGTTACATATCACCCCTGCAATTATAAATGCTAGAACATCATCAAATCTTATGAATAGGTTCTTATATTGAAAAACTATATGCTCTTTATAAAAGAGAACTATCCTACTGCTAATCTATTAATATGGACTACTTGGTCGAGACTCAAGCATTCATTTGTAACCAAATAGCTTTATAAATGGCCGCCTCATGCACATCATGGCCCTACAATGAAAAACTGGTGTCTTTGCATGGACATGGCCAGTGGAGGCTTCCTAAATATAATCATGCCTTACCATTGTAGTGCCTCAAATGTAAACATGAGCCTATAAAACAATGATTACCCCTCCCCAGTAATGAAGCCCCATCATCAAGTATAACTGCAAGCAATAGAGAAACAGTAAACACTAAAACATTTATATAACTACATGCCTACTGCATAAAATTAGAAAAAATTAACAACGTATATATCAATCTCACATGACACTCTATCTTTACCTCCAATATCTATAACTACGAATCCTCCAGCTCCATACCTTTTACATGTCCATAGTTGCCACCATGACAAACCCTCATAAGAAGCTCGTGTGATGGTAACCACACTGAGCTAAAAAAATGTATCATTCATATATGCATAGATTATATAATTTTACATAAGAGAGATGTTTCATCAATCATCATTGTTTGATAGATGGGGTACCTTCTCATTTGGTTGTTACAACACAATGTGAATATGTACTCTTTTGTCTCTGCCAAGTAGTAGAAATAGAAGGGAAAAAACACATAAAAACTTCGCACTTGTAAATCTATATTGAATGATCCTAACTATATGCTTTCCCTAGTTCTAAATCTAAACTTACCTGGTAAATGGTCTTTTATCATGAAAGTATCGATAGTGCTTGACACCATACTAGATCTCTGATGCGGAAGTTGGCAATTGTTGCTTAATTATATGTGAAGGTGTTTAATCTGCTTGTGATCCTTTCAAAACACTTGCCTAAATTTGTTGAAGTGTGTTTAAATTGCACTTACTTATCTTAACTTGGAATAGGATGCAGATGGAAATGGTTCTAGTGTGAACCCATCTTCATTTCAATGCATTTGTGTGAACAGAGTGTCACATCAGTATCATTGGTTTGATTACGAGTCTTATTTCAAAACATTATTTGCCAAATAAAAGCCACATTGTTCCTTTAATTTTACTAGAAACATGTAATGAAGTTTAATAAACATGTGATCTTGTCAGGCGTCTTCTAACACTAGCAAACCTCATAAAAATTTATTCCTAAATACATTGTAGTGTCTTGAAATTGCATCTTACTTATCTTGAGTTGGAATAGGATGCAAATGGAGATGTTCTCAGTGTAGAACCATCTTCGTTTCAATGTATTTGTGTGAACAGAGTTCCACATCAGTATCATTAGTTTAAATATGTGTCTTATTTTAAGATAAAATTTGTCAAATAAAAAGAAAACCATTCCTTCAATTTCACTATATCTCTAAATATTATGCAAAGTTGTATGATGTGCTTATCATTTTAATAAGTTGCACATGTTTGCCTAGAGTACCTATGATGGAGAAAACCTCATAAAATTGTTCTTGAATTCATTTGCATGCACTGAAATTACAGCATGCTTATATTGAGTTGGAATAGGATGCAGTTGGAGATGCTTCTAGTATAGGACCATCTTCATTTCAATGTATTTATGTGAACAGGGTTCTACATCAGTACCATGGGTTTGGTGATGGGTATCTAATCACCAATTTTTTTAGTGGTCTAACTCTTACTAATAGGTTGTGCATCAATGTAGATTTTGATGGAAACTTCTTGGGGTTAGATGTTGAAAACTTGGTTATGATAACTGACAATATGGAATCCCATCAATTTGGGTGGGACTAAATAAGAGGAGTGGTTGAAAATAGATCTTCATTACCAATTTCTAATCACACTACAATGAAGGATTAGTGAACGTTGGACCAATTGCAAAGATATTGGACATGATCTCCTCTCTTAGATTTCTTTTCAAGCTATCATGTCCACCACAATAAAGTTGGTTGTGACAAGCAAACGAGGTTAATTGATGTTACACTACTTTTTTTTGAAAATATATAACATTGTTATATATACTTACAATTGTTAGTACTAATATTTTTTAGTCTCTGTCCACCCACAACAATCACTATGAACTGGGACTCTATGCCAATGTTAGTGTTCCCTGATGAAGAACAATTGGACATCATCTGAGATGATCGTTATTTAAACCAAGTAACCATACCTAAACATTGGCGTTCTCTAAATGGAACACACTACAAGCCTGGTGAAGTGACCCTAAAATTTGGCAATTATTCACATGTTATCGAGGTTGAGTATGATTTGGCGAGAAATCTTATAAGAAAATCCGATTGGCGTGATTGGATTAGAAAGATGCCAGTGGGTCGTAGTGACAAGATTTCTCTCTGTCCAGTTGGCCATAATACCATCAATGTTTGGATAATGAACATCAACAATGAGACCCCCGATCATCTATGGCAGTATGAGCGCACGATGGATCTCACCAGCTCAGACAAATCTGATGATGAGACCCCTGTCAGTTTAGAATCATCTAAATACAGTGAGGAGCTTCGTGACACAACACAATCATCAAAAAGAGCATGGTAGGTCCAATTAACAAATATAATTGTCCTGTCTTGTTTTGAGTTTACAGTTTTTATCTTAAAGTAATCAATCCTCATTGCTACTTTCTTTTCTAAACTTCATGAGAAGATTGCCACAATGAAAAGGCCTCGAAGTTTCTGATGCGGGACAATGTTGGTGTAGTATTTAGTTGTCTATCTATGTATACCTAGGGTATTTAGTTGTGTAGTATTTAGTTGTCTGTATTAATAGTTATTTTAATTATGCGCATGTTTAGGGTACACCAACCCCTTTGTGTAGTTACTGTTTAGAGTTATTGTTACAACCTCAATTTTTCATATGTTTTCATAATTGAAATGTAATGATTTTATTAATATGTATTTAATTGAAAAGGTTGTATGCTTTGCTTCAAAGGATGGATTTATTTGCAAATATCCATTTTGATAGGAATTTTGTGGTTCCTATTATTATATTAATCCAATAATGGATATAAAAGAGAAGAAATGAAGAAAAGTCCAAATATTAGAAAAAGATACAAGATAATGAATATTAAGCAAAGTATTTATGAAAAATACATGGAAATCTCTAGAAGGTGGCATTAATGTCCACAAAGGAGTGAATTTCATATACACTATGATTTCTAATGTAAGAAATAGGAAAAGAGGAAAAAGGAAATAAAAGATAAAGAGAAATCCTTAAAAAGAAATCTTTTAATAAAGAAATATGTAAGATAATGAGAAACAATGGATGTAGATGCATCTAGAAGGGTAATAAGTATCCTTCAAAAATGATTTCGAAATATAATGATTTCTTGGGGTCCAAGGAGTCCCAATGGATAAGAGGAAAGAGAAAATATATGTTTTAATGCGTAAAATATGCCTTATAAGTGTTTCAATTACATATGAAGAAAAATTGATTTTACTTTCACTTTTTAGACTCAAAATTCGTACAATAGTAAATTAAGTCATTATATACTTTCCCCTAATATTTGGGATTTATTGGACTTGTGGTTTGGGAGATATGATTTTTATAAGTATTCCTAAAGTGAGAGGAATACCATTAAAAATTCATATTCATCTTAGAATTGTTTTATCAGCCTTTTTGGCACATGAAACATGGGCAATAGATCTGATATCCAACGACAACACCATCGTCACCTTCCTAGAGCAGAGAAAGGTAACTCAAGCATAGTTGGCTTCTCTCTATATGCGTGTTTCTCTCACCACAGCCCATATAAACAAGTGGAAACTTTCCCATTGAATTCAGGAAGGAAAACCGGACTAGAAGACCCCTTATTTGCCTTGGTTCCTTGCTGGTTTGGGACTTTCCCCAAAATTTTAGAATCTTGTTCACAAGGAGGGATCAATCTAGATGTACCCTACACTTGGGGTCTATATAAGGGAGTCTTTTGCTGCCTTGTCAAAGGAAAAGCACCATGGTTTAGCCAATTTCTAGACATCCTCTCTGTGAACACTCTCCGACCTGTGTCTACCTGGCTGAGAAGCCTCCTATCTGTCCCGAAGATTCCATTCGACTCTAGAAGATCTGAGACCACTATCGAGTTTGGTGTCTTGTGGCGCAGGAGGGGGAGGCATCACCGATTGTTGGTGAAGCAAGGTTCGCAAAGTCAACCTAGCAGTTGACTGCCGGGCAACGCTTGGCCGCGAACAAGGAATCGCGAGGTTGAAGATGGTAATTGCACTATTACCAAAACACCCTAAGCACGTGAATGTTTACTTCATCAGCATAGGTACATGGAGGTCATTGCGCACCCTGGCTGAGTTGCCAATGAAAAGGGGGCCGATTTGGATGACGTGGCAGCCAGTGATTGGCCTAAAAGGTATTTTCTTCACAAATTCATAAGTAATTATCTGTAACTCCGATGATAGTAAGTAATATATGAAAATTGATTAGGAAAACTCAAGGAATCTATTAAAAATAGATTTAGATACTAATTTTTCTTGAAATTCAAAAAGTATGTAAAGATGCTAGCTTTAGTGGTTTAATTCATGAGAAACCCTAATCAATATTGATTAATGAATTAGGAAGGGTTATTTGAATGTTTAAAGTTGATATTAACTTGTTTATTACAAAAGGACACATTAGATCTAAATGGATGATCTTTATGCATAGTTTGATTAATTTAGGGTTCCATGTACATAAATATGCTTTAATGGGCCTTGAAACCCTAATCTGGGTAATTATGACCCTTAATGGCTTTAATTGTTCAAATTAATGGTAAAACTGAGATGTGATGAATCTACACTATTTGGAGTATAAAAGTTCCCAATTGTAGATAAATACCCTTAATATGGTAATTAGGGTTTTCTAATGGATAAATGTGGAATTAGTGATAAATAAAGTTCATATGTGAATTAGACCATAATGAACTATGAGTTGTTAATTCAGAAGAAACCAAAGATGATAATTGAACTTAATGATTGTTTCATAACTTAAATGGATAAAGATGGTAGTTTTAGTGTAAAAGAGACATGTTAGACTTAATTGACTTTCAATTGTACTTATGATGTTGAAATTAGGGTTTATGAACTAAAAGAGCATTAAAAGTGATAAATGCATAATGAAGGCTAAAACCCTAATAAAACACTAAAGTTGGCCTAGAAATCCTAAGGTGGAATCCAAGTCGATCTTGAGAATGTTTTGAATAAAACAATGACACTTGGATGTTATGCATTAATTTCAGGATATTGTTGATTACTTGATTGATTGTTCTTGAATATTCTTGCTTGGACATCAAGTTACTCTATATCAGGTATGTGGTTATGCTTATGGTTAATCGCTTTAGTTTCACAGTGATTCCCGGATGTTTTATCGGTTGCCTGAAAATAACTGTTTGGATGACTTTTATTTCATGCAACTATAAAGTGACTATGATTATCACCAGAAATGTAACACCCCGATCTCACACTAACCTCAACCCACAAGATTAGGGCACGACGGAGGGATTTCACACAAGCCAAACCACTCACAGCTTTTAAAACATTTTTTTTAAAGACATTAAAAAGATAATCTGATTTATGCTGTAAAAATAAAGCTAAACAAACTGCGGAAGCATTTTTATTAAACTGACTAGCAATATAAGAAAAGTCTACAACATATTACATTGTTTGACATAAACAAAAGCATAACAGCTAATTTACATCTTTATACACATTCTATCTCACCCACACCATGTCCCAAAGATCAAGGGGAAAGGACTAAGAGACCTCTAACTAAACTAACTACATATACCTTCTACAGACTAAGCGTTAGGATGAAAAGATCCTTCAGATTCCTGCTGCTGATGATGACCTGAAAATGTTTTGAGTAGAGGTATGAGCCTACTCGCTCAGTGAATAGCATTTCATTTAGCTATCACTAAACAACTCATCAGGTTTATAAAATTGAAAT
Organism: Alisma plantago-aquatica; assembly: GCA_963693085.1. NCBI lineage: Eukaryota > Viridiplantae > Streptophyta > Magnoliopsida > Alismatales > Alismataceae > Alisma > Alisma plantago-aquatica. The sequence goes on from OY856412.1 coordinate 373,765,063, forward strand.
AAAACATAAATGCAGTACTAAGCAGGGGAGTTCTAATGACATAACAGATTTGCAGAATATGATCACATTTCTACGCAACAACAAATAATTTAAACAAATAGACAGATATAAAGAATTGGCACAAAAGTTCAGATCTCTCAACATATTAATTTACTGTGATCCTATATGATTACATATTCATATTATTATGCCCTAAACATATGCAGTGTACCCTGCATACAAAGATCCGTAGTGAACTACGATCCCACCGTACAAGACTTAGTGACACACCCGGGAAATGCTAAGTCTGACTTCCAGCCTTGTTCTACTACAGGACCCACAGGCTCATCGTCCTTCAGGCTCATTGGCCTCGAGGCTCATCGGCCTCACTGCACTAACATCGAGTGCTCAGGACTCCTCCTCTAACCTGAGTACACAGGCTCAGGGGGTCTGGGTTACCACCGCGACATCGCACACGTTGTTGTTGAATAACCCCTATTTACTCCAGTGCCACCGTGACATCGCACGCGTTGTTGTTGAACACTACCTCTCTGTCCTTGTGCCACCGTGACATCACACAGTTATTGTTGCAACACGAGTTTCACCCCTAAGAAGTAGACCTCTCAAAGGGGTTCTATGGTGTTAGGGCACCTAAGTCTATTAATTGATAAACATATAACCTTTTAAACAGGAATAGCACATTTCATACTTATTACACATTCTGAACATCACTTGAAACACATATATATCATTTGTCATCCTACAACATGACTCAGTATCATTTATCCAGTTTCAAATGCTAAACATCCAGTTTTAAATCAGCGTATACATTGCAACTATAATACAGGAAATTCCATCATTTTCATTAATCATATTATGTATTTCAGGTTCCAATGAATCAATCATACTCTATTGTAAGTGCTACACTGTTTAGGAGTCATACCAACTGATACAGAAGCAATTAAGCATTTAAATTTAGTTAAATAATGATTTCTGAATGAACTGCTACTCACTGCACTGAAACTCGGCCGAACAACTGGGAAACTAGGCCGATCAGCTGGAAACTCGTCCGATCAGCCTGCAACTCGGCCGATCAAAACCCTGCTCAATTTCCTATAAAGGAAACTTGGCCGAATCATACCCAATTTGGCCGATCAAAACGTTGTTCCTGCAATATAACAATAACTAGCATCTTTACCCAAAAGAAAATCTAAAATTGAACTTAGTTGGAAACTGAATCTAAAGTAGGGCTTTAGATTAAGCATAGAATTGATGGTTGCGGTTTGAGGCTCTGGACCTTTGGCTGAAGTTGGTGATCATCTTCCCAAGTGATTGCTGCCCTAGGGCGGCCCCTTGTTGCTGCCGCAGCAACAAGCTGCTGCAGGTCAACCTTGCTGCTAGGGGCACCATTGGACACGGGAAGAAGATGGGGAAAGGGAAAGGAAGGTAGAGGAAGATGGGGGCCACCATAACAACTCCTCTAAGCCCTAAACGAACCCTAAATGGCCACCAATTCCTTCCCCAAGATACTGGTCAGGCGCTGCTACAGTGCGATGTAGCTCCTTGCTCCTGTGCGTCCATTGCTGTTGATAGGCATCATGCCTAGTGCAATCATGGTTGAGAGTCGAGGCAGTGATTCTGAGGTGCTGGCCGTGCCAAGCCACCCTTAAGTTGGCGCCGCAGCTATAGCAGCTGCTGCTGGCCAACCTTGGTAGGGGCACCGCCCTAGCAGGTTGGGCGGGCTACGGCTGGGCAAGGGAGGAGAAAGGAAGAGAATAGGAAGAGGAAGTGGAGTAGGGCGCAGATGGAAACGGAGCTAGAGCTCCAGATAAGTCGCATATGCGACCCCCCCCATGGCAGCCTGATCGCTTGAGCACCGCTTCCAGCGGTTGCTCCTGTTCCATTCAATTGTTCGTGAAGAAGGAGATAAGGAAACGGGGTAACTGACCCAATAAAGGGGGTAAGGAAAAGGAATAGCCAAAATACTTGGAAAAATTACTAACTCAACCCCAGAAATTGAAAATGCTATAACTATTGACTCGGAGGTCCATTTGAAGTGATTCTTCTTGCAAACTTTCAAGCATGGGATTCTCTACAACCTCAAAGCACAAAATCACAATTAGTATCTTATCACAACTGGTCTAAGCACCAATTGCAACTTGGCATTTAACTTAACTCAACAATTAACACTACAATTATCATTAATTGCCTCAGGTGATTCAATTTCAGCTATTAATTCGCATATTAGCTTATATTGATTAACCATGATGTTTAACAAAATACTTAGCACTAATTGAGGTGTTTCACGTAATTCGAGGTATTTATTGACTAACCCTGATATGGGTCGTAACAATCTCCCTCCCTTATAAGAATTTCGTCCCGAAATTCCTAAAAGAGAAAAAAGAAACTTGTTACGCATATCAAACCCAAAACTCCCATGTGGCTTCCTCTAGGTTGTGGTTTCTCCACAAAACCTTCACTAATGGTATCTCGATTCTTGAGCTTCTTGATCCACCGATCAATTATCTGTACTGGTCCCTCAACAAAGGACACATCTAATCTGATTCCAGATCAAACCACAATACATGCCTTCGTATACCTGTTATAACAGTAACTCAAATTATGGTAATTAATGAGAAACTATCATATTATACATGCAGACAAACTAAAATTCTTAAATAAACAGAATGCATGTCAGTTAAACATCACTACATCTCATACTTAGAATTGCTATCAAAATACTTAATTCATCGTACACCCTATCCTTAGGGTTTCAGTTACCTCATTCAGTTATCATATAGCAACACCCTATCCTCAGGGGTTACGTCATTCACTAGTCACATGACAACACCCTATCCTTAGGGTTTCCGTTATCTCATCTGTTTGATTGCAGTACAAATCACAATACGGTATCATTCTAGAACTGGCAGAGCAGTATATTCAAAATCATTGTAATTACTGAGTAATCTTTATATCATGCATTCAGGCAAATTTAAAATTCATAAATATCCCAAACTCATATCAATTTTGGCACATGCATACTGAATTCATGCAATTGAACATCTTATTACACCAATAAGAGTAATTTACTTCATATATAAGAAACCATCTGTAATATTTATCAATTATCTGAAATTTCTCGAAGTACGTGCATATTAACCCAAATCCTGGTTTATGCATCACATAACTAAATTAAGAGTTATTTACATATCATAACACAAATATTTAATAGTACTTGAGAATTTCTATTAATATCTCAGAGAAATGTGCCAATTCATGTAAATGTTAAGTCACACACATTAACATAACAGGAAGCATGCAACTAGGTTTATTTGCATATTTTAATGTTATCGTATTTTCTTGAAATCATGCACCTAATGATTTACCAAATCTGTATTGTCTGAGTTTATACCCAAACCGTACCATTATCAGTTATGTATTTCTAAACTCAACATTCACACTAAGCAAACTCTATAAGACTTAAATGTTCTTCCCAACTTCCTCTGAAATGCAAAACACATGCTCTCAGCATGTCCTCAAGAGTCTGAATGGTTCTCTCAGACTGACCATCCGTCTGTGGGTAAAAAGGTTGTACTGAATCTTAACTTTGTGCCCGAAGCACGATGCAACTGTTCCTGCAACCTAGATGTGAACTTAGGATCTCAATATGATATGATTGAAACTGGATTACCAGGCAACCTAATTATTTCATTCATGTATATCTTAGTCAAGTTTCAAGACATCAAAGGTTGACTTAATATGAAGAAAGCGAGCAGACTAAATTAGTCTATCCACAATCATTCATATCGAGTCACAACCTCTAGGTGTCCTGGGTAACCCTACCACAAAAATCCATTGTGAAATGTTCCCATTTTCATCCAGGCATAGAAAAAGATTACAAGGTAGCTGTAGGTTTCTGGGGTTCAGCCTTAACCTACTGGCACACACTACTTCTAACCACGTACACAGCTACATTCTTTTTCATATCTGATCACCAGTACATCTCCTTGAGATTCATATACATCTTATTGTTTCCTGGATGCATAGCATACATCGATGCGTGCACTTCCACAAGAACCTTTTCTTTCAAATCACTATCTCGAGGTATACACAACATGTCATGCTGATACAACACAGCATCATCTAAAAACTTAAAATTTGGTCTCTTTTCCTCCTATCATGTCATGCATGGTCTGGTTTAACTCACTATTACCCTATGGTAGTTCCTTAATCTGATGACTTTGTTAAGAGAGCATAAATTATATGCTAAGTTTAGCAAATGTGAGTTCTGGTTATCAGAAGTTTCTTTTCTTGGACATGTAATATCTACCTCTGGTATTCGTGTTGATCCTAAGAAGGTAGAATCTGTCCTGCAATGGAAACAGCCAAAGACACTGACGAAGATTCGTAGTTTTCTTGGATTGGCAGGCTATTACAAGATGTTCATTAAGAACTTCAGTTATATAGCTTTACCCCTAACCAAGTTGACCAGGAAAGATATTCCTTTTGTCTAGAATGACAAGTGTCAACAATCATTCCAGTTGCTAAAGGAAAGGTTAACAAGTGCACCTGTATTGGTGCTACCTGAGCAGGGAAAGGGGTGCATCGTCTTCTGTGATGCATCCAAGAACGGTCTAGGATGTGTATTGATGCAGGATAAACAAGTGATTTCTTTTGCTTCTTGACAACTTAAGAAACACGAGGAGAATTATCTGACACATGATCTAGAGTTAGTTTTACAACCTATGGAGGTAGAACTAAATGATGATATATCATATGTTGAAGGACCTGAGTTGGTTCTTGACAGAAGAATTAAAAAGATGAAAAAGAAAGACATATGTATTGTAAAAGTTCTCTAGCATCACCGTGGAATTGAAGAAGCTATGTGGGAACTAGAGGAAGAGATGATAAAGAAGTATCCTTCTCTTTTCTCTTGATGTTTTGTTAGTGATTTCAGGGACGAAATCCTTATAAGGGGTGGATAACTTGTAACATCCCTGACCTGGGTTATGCTTTAACCCTAGGTGTTTTATTAATAAATTTGATTAGATTCTTGCTCTTATTTGTTGAAAAGTAATTAAGGCTCAAGAGGAACTTATATTTCAATTTTAGTCCTTTTTGAACAATGTTGAATCAATGTTTTGACTATTTTGGACTAAATTGCAAATTACCCAAGTTGAGGGGTTAATTTGCAATTTGTGCATGATAATATGTTCCTCATGTGTTAAGTTAACATGAGAATAAAGATGATGCTGAGTTATGGCTTGTGGTATCCTGAATACCAAGAAAGAGCTGATAAAGCAATGTTTGTGCATTAAAACCTAGTTTTGGTGTAATGTGCAATTTACCCAAAACATAGGGTTCAATATGAAAATTTGTACTTCAATAAGGTCCCTAATAATTCTTGGCATCTTATAGAGGCAAAAAACTGAGAGGGACATTTCATTTGAGCTACTTTGAAGGAGAGAGAATCTTGATATTAAAATAATCAAGATTTAAGCATAATTGAAACCCTAACTCAATTTAATGCAAAAATAAATAAAAATAATTGAAGGGCCTTCAACCAAAAATGAGATGGTTGATTTTGCATGTGTGTGGAAGTCCTTGTGCCTTGTAAAGGAAACGAAAATATCCTAGGGAGGTGAAACTCCACTCACCTTATTAAAAGAAAAAGAAAAATCCACTAACTTTAGGATATTAATATAATAAGCATTAAGGTGCTTAATTTGCTTTTCTTTAAAACATAGATAATTGAAGGGAATAAGATACAAAGAAGATAGACTCGTCCATAAGTAAAGGAAGGGGGGAAGTGGCAAGGAAAAGGGGGAGATAATTCCTATTTTCTCTCTCTTAATTGAATTTTCAATAAAATTCACATATAAGCTCCTTTATCCATGAGATGAAAGGATAATTTCGAACCCACTTCTTCTATTTCCTTGTAAAACGATCAAGGAGGCTGTGAAGGACTAGGAGGATGACCCCAACTAGTTGGTAATCTTTTTGATCCTCTTTCACCTTGATTTCATGGTGGAAATCGAAAATAAATGCATAAATTATTCTCCTTTTCACTCCATCTTCAATCCTAGCCAAACTTTTCACTCCAAAGCTTGAGGATGAGACTTGGGAGAGTTGCAAAAGCTTCCTCCACCATTGATTACATGAAGCTCCAAGCTTTGAAGATCAATTGGAGGCGGGTTATATAACTTGAACCCCTTTACATTATTATTCAACCATCAATTATGCAACTATATTGATTCCTTTATAAATTCTCGGATTTCCTTTGATTAATTGATGAAAGTTTCATCAAGACCATAGCAAGTTTCAAAGGTATGAAGCTTGAAGATGATGATGTCATCTTAAGCACACACCTCAACAAAATCAAGTGCAAACGGTTTCAACACTTGAGACCAATCGGTCTCAAGATCGTTAGAGACCAAACGATCTTAAGACCGTTTGGGATCAAACGGTCTCAAGACCGTTTGGTCTCAAGACCGTTTGGTGTCAAACGGTCTCAAGACTATTTTAGGGTGTTTTCTATTGTGATTGGATGTTAATCCAAGGGCCATAATTGATTGATACACAAAAAATGCAATAATGGGTAATCAATCATTGTTAAACCCTAAATCGGGTTGAGTGTTGAAATTTTCTAGGGTTTGATTTGAGTTTTGGGTTGATTGAACCAAAACGATCTGAAGACCATTTGGAGATCACCCAAATGGTCTCCAGACTGTTTTGAGGTCAAATGGAGGTCTAGGGTTGAGTATGGTTAATAATTTTAAGGTTAAAAGATACTTAATTGAAGAGCAATTAATTGCTGAATTGTTGATCGATCCAATGACTCAAACCCTAATGAAACTTCACAAAAATATAAGAGTAGAATGGACAAATGGTCTCAAGACCATTTAGAGGTCATCCAAATGACGTCAAGACCGTTTGAGGTCTGGTCACATAAAAAATTTGATGATGGTTCACTGATTTCAATTGGATCAATTCCACAATGTTGATTATTGATGGATATATGATTCCAAACCCTAATTGAAGGTTCTTTGAGTCTAAATCCTAGATCAATTGGGATCAAAACCCTAATTAAGGGGTTAATTGAAGAAGGATTCCATATTTGAATTAATGAAGAAACCAAGAATTCAATTGAGATTCGGTTCACCTATTGAAACCCTGAATCAAATGAGTGTTGAAGGGAATTTTTGGTCCATTCAGTTTTGAGAGGGTTTGGACCAAACAGTCTCAACACCGTTTGAGTCCAAACGGTCTCAAGACCGTTTGGGTCCAAACGGTCTCAAGACCATTTGGGCCAAACGGTCTCAAACCTTTTGGAGATCCAAGTCCATTCGGTTTCAATGCTTCACTTTACCAAGTGGTTTCAAGTAACTTTACCAAACGGTTTCAAGTAACTTTACCAAACGGTTTCAAGTTACTTTACCAAACGGTTTCAAGTTACTTTGCCAAACGGTTTCAAACCATTTCAGTCTAATTAGTCAAATCCAATTGAGGTTCAACATGGTTAAACTATTTGGATATCTATTGCAATTGAAGGTCCAATGTGGTCAATCTAATTGGATACCTAATGCAATTGAATATTCAATTGATTAATCCAATTGATCACATAATGTGATTGAAGGTTCAATTGACCAATTCAATTGGATTCCTCATGTAATTGAAGTTTCAATTGATCAAACCAATTGAGGACGTATTGTACTAGATGATTGATACTCTTAGTGGGGTTAATCATTGATGTCTAATGATGCAATGATACAATACATCAAGCTAACCATAAATGCATGTATTAAAACAAGGAGTAGACTCAATCTAACCAGGAATTGAGCAGTGAACATCCTGAGTAGGATGAGAGAGAAAGGTTCATACATGAATGATAATCATGTAGTAATTAAGTATAACACATTCAAGATTAATGTAATATACAATTAGGGCATTATCCTTGATAAAGAAATCATAAAACCCAAATTGAGTTGATTAATGAACTCAAACCCTAATTTAGGGCAAATCTGTGTGAAACCCTAAACTAGGAGGATAATGTGATATGAATTTAGGGTAATAACGTGAGTAACCCTAATTCAAAGTATTTTATTGATAAACCCTAATTGGGATGAATAGTAAACCCTAATTATGGGTAATGCAACATAAAACCCTAATTGGGATGAATAGTAAACCCTAATTGTGAGTTATTGAATATAAACCCTAATCTAGGGTGATATGATGTGAATAGTAAATCCTAATTCTAAAATAGGGTGAAGGTATGTGAAACCCTAGCTCTGGGTTATACTATATTACATGAAATCCCAATCTTGGACAGTGAAATATTGAATCATTGGTCCTAATTGTGCAAAGGGGATGAGTAGCCCTGATTGACATGAAATGGGAAACCCTATCTCTGGTAAAGGAATAGTGGTGTTACCCTTGAATGACATGGAATTGAAATATGATTGCTATATCTGTTACTATGTGTGTTAACCATGTAGGTATTCTGAGATGATAATCATGGCCAAGTATTAGCTATGATGTTTGTTTATTGAAATTATTTATTGGGCCTTGTGTGCCATAACATGCCTTGTTTCTTAGTAAGAGGTAACAAGAGAGTTAATGGGCCTAAAGTTCCATGAGAAATGCTTGTGTAGAAAGTATTATGTTTACCTTAGTCAGATGACCTGAAGGTGTTAGTTACCTGAAAAAGTGGTAACAGTGCTCAGTGATGAGCTAAGGTTTGAATACCCAGAACCATATGATATGGTATTGAGATTGTGAAGGGATGATAGTTCCCAGGATTGAAAATAGGGATTGAGATCCCCAAAGTCATTTAAAGATTGAGAAGTACTTAATGAAAATAGTACATGTATCCTTTGTAAGAATTTAATAAGTTATGTTTGAAAACATGGCTGATGCTAAAAGAATATGATAATGTACTTAATTAATCAAGTGAAATTTATTCATGTAGTTCTCTGACCATAGATCCATCATCATTAGTAGCTTGTGATGGTGAAATGGGTTTTCTTACGAGATCTCCTAGAGAGCACATATTTTTGAATATGCGGGGGTTGATGGGTGAAAATATTCGTACGTCCTCTTGAAGAGATTGATGGAAGGTAAACATAAAACCTCTCAATCCTTCATTATATGTACCGGGATGGATGTCTCACTAATCTCCCGATGATGTTAATGCCAGATTGATGGAGGTAAACACAAACTCTCTCGATTGCGAAGAGAGTGCAGCTGTCACTGTAGCTCTATAGCAAAGATGCCAATATACCTTGGCAAGCTATATAGAAGAGATACAAGATGTCCTGCATGTGGTCTCGCACTGACCAAGATGTGGGAGGTCATGGAGTCCGGCTCTTCCATGGACCTAGGTATGGTACCGATTTCAACTTCGCAGTGGTCGGTTGGAGTATGAGTGATATACCTCATCTCCTCAGAGCTTAAAGTCTGAATGTAATATGTAATCAGCCATGTAGTGTATCTACATAAGATTGAAATGCGAGAATCATTGGTTGATGTTATTTTGCCTAGCATGTCCAAATACATAAATGTTATATCTGTTCTTCAATTTCTTATTGAATAAGAGACATGCTGCCTTATCAAGTCATAGTTTAAATATTCAATTAGAAATGTTGCTATAATCTGTATAGATAATGATTTATCTTCTGCTTTAGTATATGATTCCTCTTCTCAGTTTATTTCTTTAAAATTGCAATAATAATCTTTTCGGCAGAGAGTTATATCTCTCGCTGGGGCAATTTTATGAATTGTCTCTCCCCCGTGGGATCCAACTTTTTAGGTAGACGCACACAATGTGGCAGAAACCCTATAACAAGGGAAGAGCAGCAGTAGCAACATCAAGAACAACAGTAATATCCCAGGTGGGGATACTAGCTATCAAGTTTGTATATAGAGAGTCCTATGTGTCATCTCTGTACTCTCAGGTCCTAGGAGTCAATAGTTAATGTTTTATATCGATCTGAGATTTTGGTTTGAATGCTTCAAGGATTTTGGTTACTTGTGCTTTTATCAAAGTAATCATATATATAAATCCCTTTAGAGGAGATGATACATGTCTTGTACATGATGAACCAGGTTGTATATGTAAGACATTGATTCTTGTCGAAGGAATTTTTTTTAGATGGTTTTCTTTGCAAAAGGTTTTCATTTTTAGTGATTTTCAGTAATCCGTTGTTGTTAATCGTTTCCACATGTTTTATTACCATTGACGACACATGTTATCTTAATGATGGCAGGTGTCGTCACAGAACAAAGCAAGGCTAGTGGCACAAGGTTACAATCAATAGGAAGGTATTGATTTTGATGAAAGTTATGCTCCTGTTGCTAGACTTGAATCTATTAGAATGCTACTTTCCTTTGCTAGTTACCAAAATTTCTTACTATATCAAATGGATGTTAAAAGTGCATTTTTGAATGGTACAATCGAGGAGGAAGTATTTGTTGCTCAACCTCCGGGCTTTGAAAATGACAAGCTGCCAAATCATGTTTACTTGTTACAAAAAGCTCTCTATGGACTCAAACAAGCACCTCGAGCTTGGTATGAGAATTTAAAGAACTTTTTGTTAGACAATGGCTATGTCATGGGAAAAGTCGATTCTACTTTATTTCTAAAACACACTTCTAGAAATTTTCTTATGATTCAAATTTATGTTTATGATATCATATTTGGCGGAACTGATCTTGATCTTTGCAAGGAGTTTAGTTCTCTTATGTAGAGTGAGTTTGAGATGAGCATGATGGGTGAGTTGACTTTCTTCCTTGGCTTTCAAAGCAAGCAAACCAAAGATGGAACTTTCATCAACCAAGGAAAGTACACAAATGAACTACTCAAATGCTTTGGAATGGAGAACATGAAGTCGATGGACACATCCATGTCCAACACCACCAAACTTGATAGAGATGAAGATGGTGAGAAGGTAGATGAGAAGATCTATAGAGGTATGATTGGAAGTTTACTTTATTTAACTGCTTCTAGACCTGATATTATGTTTAGTGTTGGCTTGGGTGCTCTCTTTCAATCAAGTCCTAGGAAATCACATCTTATTTCTGTTAAGAGGATTTTGAGGTACTTAGGCAAGACTCAAAATTTTGGTCTATGATACCCTAAGTCAAGGGACTCTACTCTTATAGCATAAAGTGATGCAGATTATGCAGGTTGTTTGGTTGATAGAAAGTGCACAAGTGGCACTTGCTTCCTTCTAGGACCATGTTTGGTGTCTTGGTTTTCTAAGAAATACAGAACCATGGCATTATCAACTACCGAGGCTAAATACATTGTAGTTGGGAGTTGTTGTACCTAGGTCCTATGGATGAAGCAAATGATCTAAGACTTTAACATTCTTTTTGATGCTTCTCCTATCTGTTGTGTTAATACTAGTGCAATCAATCTTCCTTATAATCCTATATTGCATAGTAGAGCTAAACATATAGAGGTTCTCCATCTTTTTCTTCATGATCACATTGCCTATAAGGATATTTATATCACGCATGTGGACACAGAAAATTAGTTGGCAGACATTTTCACTAAACCTCTAGCTAGAGAGAAATTTAATTTTATTAGATCTAAATTGCTCATTATTGCTTTAGATGATATTGAAATGTTATCTAGCTATGTTTTTTCTATCCAATATGTCTTGCTCATGCTTTACTCACCTTGCTTACTCAAAATTTCTTATTTTTCTTGTTGACATGCTCAGCTTCACTTGTTTTTGGGCTTTTTTCGAATTTCTTGGTTTTATCACCAAATAGTACGCAATGATGAGTGATATGTGCCTAAGTATGCTCAATATACATAATAGACTTGAAAAATGAATTTAATTAACATTCATATGGCTAGAAATTAAGTTTAATAGTTTTAGGTCAGGTTGACCATCGGTGGAGTTTCTCCAGGACAAATTTGACCAATCAGTGGCCGAGAGTTGCTCTATTTTTGACTAATCATTCGAGTTTCCCACTCTTAGAACTTGACTGATCTGTGGGCTGAAGCCAATTTAAGTTTGGTTCGGCTGAGCTCCCTCTCAAATAGAGAATAGCCAACTCATTCCTCTTCTTCTAGCCCTAAGATCTCTACCCTAGACCTAACCTTCCCTATCCTAGCCCTTTCCCGACCTAGATAGGTTGACCTAGACCTCCCCAGTTGCTCCTTAGTGGTGTTTGGACGGATTTTGAGGTTTGTTTGGTGTGTTTGTACATTTCTCCTCTTCTTTTTTGCCTCCATCGCTTCACATAGGAGAAAATGACCTACACCTGAAAATGCTCCTTCGTCTTCTTCGTCTAATCATTTGATTCCTTTCAAAGATACCTCCTTTTTCTTAATAGAGGTTGTTAATATGTATAAGGACCTTATTCATAGGAGTCCTTTCCCTTTTCATGCCTTGTCTGAGCGAAGCCCTAGGCGTCAAGTGGTTATATATCAAGTTGCTCGGTTTTTTATCGTTCCCCACCTATTCGTCTTGGCTGTCGAACATGATTGCTTTTTCAATTCGATGACAAGCACAAAGGCAGTTCATGAGTTCTACGCTAACTTGCATTGGAACTATGACAACCTCGTACCCCCAACAAATACTCAAGTAATCCTAACCTCTATGATCGCATGTAAGTGTTTTCAAATATTCGAGGATATTTTAAATGTCTTCTTTTTTAGATATGAGAAAAACAATACCGGGCGCAAGCATTATGGCGAGTACTTCGATCTTTTGGATCCTGAAGGTTTCTACAAGTAGAATGAACTTACGCTCCCTGACATTCATTGCTACTTGAAGAAACCTGATGTTCCATTTAAGAAGAAGAGCACCTTACCTTCCTCTTCCCTCAATCTCAAGAAGTGCATTTTGTATTTAGTGATCAACTTCAAGATCCATTCGAAGAAAAATCAAACAGATATTGCAGAGAACACTATCGTCATTATGTATTGCATCCTTGAGAAAATCAATGTCAAGTGGACCAGATACATTCTACACCACACGACTTACTTTGACATCGATAAGAACACCCGAGGCACCCATCCCCTGTACCCATCCCTGATCTATGGTTTGTTTCAGTTTGCTACTGAGAAATCACTCTTTTCTGACTTTCATTACAAGTTATCCAGGAAGGGTGTATGCATCACTAAAATCACAATTTAGAAGTTTGTGCGTGTGTTTGCCTCTACCACACCTAGTGCTTCTCCCTCGTCGTCTACCTCTGTAGCCCCTACCTCCTCAGCCTGAGCTCCACCACCTCAGCCTCCTCCTCGACCTAGCCATGCTTCGTTCTGTGTATCTAATGAAACCCTTATGGGCTACATGATGCAACAATAAGCATACAACCAATAGGTCGAGGAGAACCTACATCAGGATCTATGTTCCATCATGTCTACTATGAACATATCATGTGCATACCCCTACCTCACCTACCAGCCTTTCCCCGATAGTGATTATGCTTCATATGCATACAGTCATTACTATCATACCCCTAAGCCTTCTGCTACTGTTGGTCCTCCACCCTTTGCTACTAATGGTTTTGCTCCTACCTATCTACCGTTGCCTGCTGGCCACATGGACACCCTGCTAGCCAGTCTTGGTGATTATGCTCCATCCTATCCTTAGGAAAATGAGCTCTATGCTCTTGGTATGACTTGGGATGAGCAGAATGCTCGTTGTCCCGGTCGTCATTTTGACCCTCCTACTAACGAGGAGATGCCTGACCAGGTTGATGCTAAGGCTACTGATGAAGATGATGGCAATGGTGAGGACGCTCCTGATGAAGATGATGGTCTTGGTGTTGTTTTTGGTAATAAAGGCTCTACAGCTGCACCTTCTGATGGAGACGAGGACTACGAGCCTAGATCCGATGATGATGATGTTGTTCATATAGATAGTCTAGATGTCTAGCTTGTTTCTTAGTTTTCTGATCATATATATCTTTCTAGGCTATTTTTTATAAGAAACATATGGGCACATTATATGAGTTGTACTATTTTTATCTTTTATTTTTCATCACTTCTTGCTTGTAGTTTCTTTCATGATAACACACTTCGAAGCTGTAATATATGTGATGTGCACTCTTGCTCTTTTCACTATTATATCTTATGAGTTGGTGCCATCTTTCACCATATTTTGATTATGACTGAGATTGTATGTTTCTCTTGTCTTTGGTTGACTTATGATATAAGATTACTTGTGTGAATATTTGGTTTATTGTGTTTTGGAGAAGACCTTGATATATATACTCTTTTTCCCCCCTACTTTTTTATAATGCCAAAAGGGGGGAGAGAAATTTCAATGTCTTGAAACTCAATCATATTTCTATTCTTTGTTATACTACTACTTATTTCTTATGAGATCATTTTCTTGTTCATTTAATATTTTATCATGTGACTTGCAAAGGACCATATTGTACATGTATGCTATTATTGCTTTGAGTAGATAGATTCACTATGCAGGTTAGAGGAAGCATAGATTGAGGGGGAGCAATTCACATTGTTCACATCTTGAATCCCCTTAATTCATAAGGCAAAAGTATAACTTATATATCCTTTCCAATATGTTTGAGGAATGGTTTGTCATTGTCAAAAAGGGAGAGAATGTTGACCTAGAGGTTATACATTGTCCATATTTTGATAATGACAACCATTCTATTCATATGTATCTAATATGTGTATTCATTATTGATTTTAGGTGTTAGGTACATGAAAAGGATTAAAAATCAACAACCCTAATTTTCTCAAGTTCAAGTCAAAAGCAATACAAGTGTGTAATTTTAGAAATCCATGCAAATGACCTTAGAAGATTTTTGCAATCACTTGTATTGATGTATTGGCTTGCAACTAAGATGAGAAAATTGATTGGGACACTTAACACCAAGTTTTAATCACTTTTGATGCACTTTAGAAAATTGATCATAGACAGTCAATCGGTCGAGTTTCAATCTCGACCAATCCTCTTCGATCAATTCACTGAAGAGTGCTTTGGTCAAGTTGTGTTTCATAGAACTCGACCGATGGGGTTACCGACCAAACACAACTTTCATTGGTCAGTCGAGTTTCCCCAGGACAAACTCGACGGATGGTTTGAAATCTGGGTTTGTCTTTTACCCTATCAGTTGAGTTACCTTTATTGAAACTTGACCGATTGCTCAATACAAAATTTGTAGAAATAGTGATTGTGACCATTGGTGAGCTATTTGATTGAAAATAGAGTCGTTGCTTTGAGAAATAATGGCTATATTTTGGCCCTAAGTATCCCACAACTCAAAGGGGCACCCTCAACTATAAATAGGACCTATGGGAGTTCATTCGAAGGTTGCTCATTCCATATATGCTTGGTTCTTACTTAGTTAAGAGTGTTGAACACATTTGAGTACCTTTCTCTCTCTACCTTCAAGTCAAATCTGTGAGTATGAGTGAGATAGGATCTGTTGTAAGAGAGCTACTCCTTGTATTGATGTAAAGCTCTCCACCTCCATCTATCCTACCCCATTTCCAATTGAAGAAAAGGTTGAAGATATTCTCCAAGTGAAGAAGGAGTTTCTATTCTTCAAGGTTGAAGAAGGTGATGCGATGATTTTGAGTCGCATTTATAGACCGATTTCATATGTGTTTTGTGCCTTAATTACTTATTTTCATGGATATTATTGCATAATTCACTTTAATTGGTCTCTGCCATCATTTTATATCAAATCCCCTTTATTTCATTATTTTAAGCATTATTGATCATCTTATCATAAATCGTGTGGATTTATTTGGTCTTGTTGTGCAATTTCAGGAAAAACAAGTATCTACATCCGTCGATACCATCGACAGATGTCGATACCATCGACCAAGCCACAGGTTGTCAGCCGAGAAGAGCAATACAGAGTCGATACCATCGACACCCAAGTCGATGGCATCGAGATGTCTACAGGCTGCTGGCAAGGATGATGTCGATACCATCGACGCAGGTCGATGCCATCGACACATGGAGAGCTACAGCGTCGCTAAACGACAACACTCGACGCTAAAGGAGTCGATACCATCGACACGCAAGTCGATGGTATCGAGATCACCACAGGCGCTCAGAATAAAAGAAAGGAAAGCTGCCGCTAATCCGCTGGGTCGATACCATCGACCCGCGTCGATGGTATCGACGCCGGCAGATATGCGTTGGATCTGTTTTGATCTCGATCGGACGGCTGTTGTTATTTGACGACCTAATTAGGGACTTATACCTAATGACGGCCGCCTAGACAGGAGGATCATCTCAATTTTTAGATTGCACGAGTGCCGAGGAGGAGAGAAAGGAGAACGGAGGCCGAGAAGCTCATCCCGGGTGATTCGGACGCTGCCGAAGACAATTTCCACCACCGACAGGCGGGGAAAGCTTGTGTTCTACGCCAAGGATCCACCGGTTCTTCTCCGTTCAGGGGTTTTTCCCATCTATTTCACGTTTTTCTTATGAATTCCCCAATTTCTACCATGTATTCGTGTAAGATGAACATGAGAGGCTAAACCCCTCAATCTTTAGGACCGGGAGTAGCCCGGGGATACATTGTATGATGATTTTAGATTGATAATTCATATTTTTCCTCATATCCGTGGTATAAATTCGTTTTCTCTATTGCTATTGTTATGCTTGATCACCATAATAATAAATTCATGCCCTTAATCACTTCGACAGAAGGATTAACGGTTGAAAAGAGACGAATTCTACATTAATTAATAAAACCCTTGACAAAGGAGTTGTAAGATTAATGGTGGGAACTGAGGGACCGATCTTAATGAGCTTAGTTTAGGGGAATGATTACTATGACGATGGAATCAACCTAAATCTAAGTAGTGGATTACACCACGACAGTGGGTAATTCTCATTTCAGGCCACTACCCGGATAGAGAGAGAAGTGTGAGGAATTATATGAAATCTAATACAATGTTGACCTGCGGTGAAACCGCCATCCTAAAGATATCCCTTTTGAATTGATTAAATTAACCTTTAATCAATTGTTTTCTTTATTTCATTTTATTTTCTTTGAATTTCGACAACAAACCTTACTTTTTTATTCGGCCTAGCTGATTGCGATTAGTTAGTAGAAGTCTCCAATAATTCACGTGTCCCTGAGTTCGACTCGGGCCTCACAAGGCCTATATTACTCGACGCGTATACTTGCGTTCAAGCGCGTAGTAAAATACACGTCAAGTTTTTGGCGCCGTTGCCGGGGATACGGCGAATTATTGGCACTTCGAGTGCTAAGAGCGACCATTCTAGGCCACATTTTTTTATTATTATTTTTTAAACAATTTAAAAAAAAATTCTTTTATTTCTCTATAATTGTGTTGACTCGTCCAAAGCATTGTACTGAACCCCTATTTCCATATTTCAGGTGCTTTGCATGGTGCACACGCGTAGTCGAGACTACGTGAATCGCACACCTGAGGTTCCATCTGTGGGACCAGAGGACGAGGACTACTACGAGGAGGAACACCACAGTGATATACATTCTGAATCTGAGCCAGAACAAGAAGAAGTAATGGCTGAAGCACAGACAATATGGGAGAAGATCAAGGCGTCTTCTTCCTCGGCATCAAAGGGGCCCATAAAGAAGCAGGCGATCAACATACCGACATATAAGATCGATCCGGCACTGATTAACTTGGTCAAATCTAACGCATTTCACAGGCTGAAAAATGAAGATCCAGTGGCACACATTAGTCAGTTTGTTGAAAATTGCGATATGGTGAAGATCGACAGGTTCCCGCAAGATGCGTTGTATCTCAAGTTGTTCCCAAGTTCCTTGGCTGGAGTAGCAAGAGAGTGGCTTCATAACCTCGACGAGGAGTTTGTTGAATCATGGGATCACATGGTGGAGGTTTTCTTCGAGAGGTTCTTCCCTCCTGAGAAGACCAATGATATGATCCGGAAGATCCACAATTTCACCCAACAGGCGGGTGAAACTTATTCTGAGACTTGGGAGCGATTCCAAGTCATGTTGAGGAGATGTCCACACCATGGACTGGATAAGGAAACCCAAGTGAAAATCTTCTACTTTGCTCTGTCTGAACATGATAGAAGCAACCTGGACTCGGCTGGATCCGGATTTTTTCTGAATAACACCGATACCAGATGTTGGGAGATACTGAAAAACATGGCTAGGAAGCAGTCATGGGGTGACAGAGGTGCCGTGGAACATGTCAAGGCTGCTGGTGAATCCAGAATAGTGAGGGAGCTGAATGATAAGTTAGATCTTCTAGCCAAGAAGGTATTAACCAAGGAGGATGCATCTAAGGATGAGGAAGCCCAAGTGAAATTCATGCAACAACAGGGCTATAGAAACAATGACTATTCATGGAGAAAGGATAAAAAGTTTTCTTGGAAGGATCCGAATAACTTTCTACAAGATCCGGATGCAAAGCCACAACCGAGAGCTGAAGATAAAAATACTGAATTGCTAAGCCAAATGGTCCAGCAAAATCAAGAGATGATGGCCATGTTTGGAAAACAACTGCAATCTCAAGGTGATATTCTAACCAAATTTGGGCAGACGCTGCAAAGCCATGGAGCACAAATGCGGGCATTGGAGACCACCGTGGCACAGATTTCAAGTGAGGTGGCGGCTATCAAGCATGCCAATCAACAGAAACCAGCCGAGAACGCGAATGTGGTTCAAGCGCACCATCAGGTCAAATACATTTCTGTGGTGAGTAATGAAGAAGAATCTCAGGTGCAAGAAGTTGCAGAGGAAAGGAGAATGACATTCAATGTGAATGCAACACCGGCGATACCATTTCCACGCACGTACTATGGACTGCCGGGTGGAAACCCTTTCTTCAGAAAATCTGATAGAGTTGTGAATATTGTATCTCCACCTGGGCAAAAAGAAGAAGTGCAAGTTTGTGCACATGCGGAGACAAAGAAGGTGGAAGAGGAACCACAACAAGCCGCTACTAATGAGGATGACTTGCAAAAGCACACGTTCGAGATAGTGAGTGAAGCAAGCTTAGGGGAGGTACCTCCGAAAAGCTCTTATGTGCCACCTCATAGGCGTGTTGAGGCAGCATATGTGTCAAATCCGGTAAATCCGAAGTCAAAGAAAGAGCATCGTCACTTTAAAAAATTCCTGGAGATATTCCGAAAACTCCACATCAATATTCCATTAGTGGAGATGATCGAAAAAGTACCCGCCTATGGGAGGTTTATCAAGGAAATCGTCAATAAGAAGAGGCGGATAAAAGACGATGAAATTTATTGGATGAATGAGACGGTGAGCTCTATGATCCAAGGGAGTTCACCAAAAAAGAGAAAGGACCCAGGAGGTTTTTACATACCGTGCTCAATAGGTGGTCAACATTTCCCTAAAGCGCAATGTGATTCTGGCGCTAGCATAAATCTCATGCCTTTGGCTACATTTCAAAAGCTGGGGTTAAAAGAGATAAAGCAGTTGGCTGCAACAATTGAATTGGCAGATGGGTCTACCGTGAGACCCTATGGAGTATGTGGAGATGTTCTCGTCAAAGTGGATAGATTCATATTTCCGGTGGATTTTGTTTTCATGGATATGCCACCACTCCAAAGTTGTGAAATTCTCCTTGGAAGACCGTTTCAAGCAACGGCGGATGTCGTGACTGCCTTAGGGAGGGGTACTCTGTCTTTGGGCATTGGAGGAGATCGTGTTGAATTCAAATTACCGAATGATACTCTAAGCCCAGTTCCCAAGGTGAAAAGATGATGATTGTCACACCGTCTAGCCTAAGACGTTAAACAAGGGAGCTTGTTGGGAGGCAACCCAACCATTGGTACATTAGGATAGTTTAATGTTAGGTGTAGTTTGCTTTTATTTTGTTTACTTTTTAGTTTAAAAATGATACCTTGATCCGTTTGTTAAATGTGCAGGAACAGGCAGGGTCGATACCATCGACACATCAGTCGATGGTATCGACATGGGTTCAGGTCGACACCAGAAAAAATCGCACTGCGTCGATACTATCGACACCCCCGTCGATGGTATCGACATGGTCACAGACAGGTCGCAATAAAAGGTCGATGGTATCGACATGACAGTCGATACCATCGAGATCTCTGGAGATTTTCAGAAGAAATCGACTCAGTGAAGTCGATACTATCGACGGGTCCGTCGATGGTATCGACATTTTCAAAAGGAAACGGCGGCGGCCGGGCTCGCGAGGCAGTTGCCCTAATCAGCGTGTCGATACCATCGACTTCCGTCGATGGTATCGACTGGCACACAGCAGTGTCGGTGTCAGTTATTCAAGACGGGGTTATTGGCCAAATGAAGTCACATCATCCAGAGCAAATCCAGACCCCATGACCCTGGCAGTACCCACCTCCGCCTCCACAAGAATGATCATGGTATCACTGTTCCACCCTTAAGTTGGTTTTTGACTATGAGGCCATAGTCGATTTCAAGCTTAGGGGGGTGGCTGGAACAGCTCTATCTTTTATCTTGTCTTTAGTTGTTTTTGTTTTTTTTGCTTTGTTATCTGTTCTTGCAATTTTAGTTTGTTTAGGATCCACATCTATCTAGTGTAATCGTGGATGTCTTAAAAATTGTCATCTCGCTGTTTTCATGGGAAATTTAAGGGAATTTAAATTTTTTTTTTTGTTTTTTTTGTGTCTTTTGGATAGCTTTACTTGGTTGTCCTTGGGGAACTTGTTCTATGAAAATGATTGATTATGTCAACTTTGAAGCAATATGTCATACCCACACCCGCATTGACTCATGAAAAGTGGATAGTAACGGTTGTTTGAGCCTAACCTAATCAAATGGTAATGAGACCTTAATCAGATGTAAGAGAAAGAACCCTTTAAACTACTACACATGTCAATAAGGAGGGACACATAATTTTCTTTTAAGGTTCAGTCACTTAATCTTGTGATCATTCCACCCCATTTTCTATAATCCACCCAAGAATTGGAAGTAAAGTGCAGTTTCAATTTCTTTTGCGTGCATGGCATGTAGATAGGTTTTGCATTATTATTTTCATGTTTTTGCATAGATTAATGAAAAAAAAAATATATATAGTGAAACATGCACATTACCCTTAGGTGCATGTCATGTAGTTGCACTCACAATTTCATGATTTTCATGCATAAGCACACCATGTATCTCAGTTTTCCTAAATAGGTGATCTAATTTGTTCCATACCCTCGAAATAAAGCAAAGATCTCCAATTGGAAAGAAAATGGCCTTATACATGTATCTCTAA
Source organism: Alisma plantago-aquatica (assembly GCA_963693085.1). Classification (NCBI taxonomy): domain Eukaryota; kingdom Viridiplantae; phylum Streptophyta; class Magnoliopsida; order Alismatales; family Alismataceae; genus Alisma; species Alisma plantago-aquatica. The sequence goes on from OY856412.1 coordinate 373,786,247, forward strand.
GCAATTATGGATATATGGGCAAAGAAAAGAAAAAAATCTGGAAGAAAAAAAAAATTTGAAAAAAAAAAAGAAAAAAAAAAGAAGAGAATTTAGAAGGAAATGGAATAAGAGGGAGAAAGGAATGATATCACTTGTATAACAGGGGAATTGAGTACATGATGTGGCTTGAGTAGATTTCTATCTCATTTTGAGGTAGAAGGTTAGTGCATGCATCATTCCACCCACTTTTAGGCAGTAGGGTATTCTTAATGTGCATTTGCATCATTTAGGGCATTTTGTTATATGCATTCTGAAACTGTGTAATACTTCCAAATTCTCCCATGAACCACCCATTCCATCCACCCGTTGCTCGGAGTGGTAGTCCACCGTGATATTCTCCTCACTCATGTGTATAAGGAGGACGGCTTCCATGTAGATGGTAGTTAGGGCGAGCAACGTAGTTTAGGTGATCACAAGATGCACCATGGCTGAATCGGCGAACTTTATTATGTTAACTGTCCTATGTGATAGTGTTCATCGGTTTGAAGGATAATTTCTTTTATTGATGGTTATTGTCGCCTTTAGGGTAATTACTGTTCTGTGATTAGGGTAGGCCGGTTTGAGAACGTCCAGTGGGAGTCATTTGTGAGGTGGGTTGGTGTTTTGATTGTTAGTTGACATTCGCAATTTTATTCTAAGGATTAGTTGCTCGAGGGCGAGCAATGTTTAAGCTTAGGGGAGTTTGATGCGATGATTTTGAGTCGCATTTATAGACCGATTTCATATGTGTTTTGTGCCTTAATTACTTATTTTCATGGATATTATTGCATAATTCACTTTAATTGGTCTCTGCCATCATTTTATATCAAATCCCCTTTATTTCATTATTTTAAGCATTATTGATCATCTTATCATAAATCGTGTGGATTTATTTGGTCTTGTTGTGCAATTTCAGGAAAAACAAGTATCTACATCCGTCGATACCATCGACAGATGTCGATACCATCGACCAAGCCACAGGTTGTCAGCCGAGAAGAGCAATACAGAGTCGATACCATCGACACCCAAGTCGATGGCATCGAGATGTCTACAGGCTGCTGGCAAGGATGATGTCGATACCATCGACGCAGGTCGATGCCATCGACACATGGAGAGCTACAGCGTCGCTAAACGACAACACCCGACGCTAAAGGAGTCTATACCATCGACACGCAAGTCGATGGTATCGAGATCACCACAGGCACTCAGAATAAAAGAAAGGAAAGCTGCCGCTAATCCGCTGGGTCGATACCATCGACCCGCGTCGATGGTATCGACGCCGGCAGATATGCGTTGGATCTGTTTTGATCTCGATCGGACGGCTGTTGTTATTTGACGACCTAATTAGGGACTTATACCTAATGACGGCCACCTAGACAGGAGGATCATCTCAATTTTTAGATTGCACGAGTGCCGAGGAGGAGAGAAAGGAGAACGGAGGCCGAGAAGCTCATCCCGGGTGATTCGGACGCTGCCGAAGACAATTTCCACCACCGACAGGCGGGGAAAGCTTGTGTTCTACGCCAAGGATCCACCGGTTCTTCTCCGTTCAGGGGTTTTTCCCATCTATTTCACGTTTTTCTTATGAATTCCCCAATTTCTACCATGTATTCGTGTAAGATGAACATGAGAGGCTAAAACCCTCAATCTTTAGGACCGGGAGTAGCCCGGGGATACATTGTATGATGATTTTAGATTGATAATTCATATTTTTCTCTCATATCCGTGGTATAAATTCGTTTTCTCTATTGCTATTGTTATGCTTGATCACCATAATAATAAATTCATGCCCTTAATCACTTTGACAGAAGGATTAATGGTTGAAAAGAGACGAATTCTACATTAATTAATAAAACCCTTGACAAAGGAGTTGTAAGATTAATGGTGGGAACTGAGGGACCGATCTTAATGCGCTTAGTTTAGGGGAATGATTACTATGACGATGGAATCAACCTAAATCTAAGTAGTGGATTACACCACGACAGTGGGTAATTCTCATTTCAGGCCACTACCCGGATAGAGAGAGAAGTGTGAGGAATTATATGAAATCTAATACAATGTTGACCTGCGGTGAAACCGCCATCCTAAAGATATCCCTTTTGAATTGATTAAATTAACCTTTAATCAATTGTTTTCTTTGTTTCATTTTATTTTCTTTGAATTTCGACAACAAACCTTACTTTTTTATTCGGCCTAGCTGATTGCGATTAGTTAGTAGAAGTCTCCAATAATTCACGTGTCCCTGAGTTTGACTCGGGCCTCACAAGGCCTATATTACTCGACGCGTATACTTGCGTTCAAGCGCGTAGTAAAATACACGTCAGAAGGCAAGGTGTTCTAGATGTCCAAGTGAAGGAGATAGGCAAGGCAAACACTCAGGAAGGATAGGTAATCCCTTGAAGGCCGAAGACTTGAAGGAGTGGGTAAGTCCTTGTTGATGGTTGAAGGCTCCATGGTTCAAGTGGGTAATCTCCTTCTACAAGTTGAAGATCATTGCTTGAGGTACTAAGCCCTTGGATGAATGTGGTTTTGTCTTGTATGATGGAATACAAGAGTACCAACATTGCAAAGTCCTAGAGCGTAACCACCTCTAGGTAGTGGACTGACTCACTTCACGTTTGAAGTGAGGAACTACTCTAAACCACTTTGTACAAGTTTATGTTCTTCCTTATCTCTTATCCTTGCTATGCATGGTAGTTAGGATCTCAAATTCGTTGATTGTTTAAGATTGTACACTTAATGTAATTTGGTGGTCTAATTCATTTTGTGAGATTTGTGAAGCTCTATTCACCCCCCTCTGGAGCCCTTGATCCAACATTGTCAACACTAGGTTGGAAATCACAAATAAGACTAAGAAAGGTCAAGCAAGAACTAAACTAAGAAAGTGACTGAGAGGCCAAACAAAAGTAACCACAAGAAAGAACATGGTACCCTAGAAAGAACAACTCACTATCAACTACGAAGTTACCACTAATGATAGAAGAGATATCTAGACTACCCAGAAACTCAACAATTAGGATATCAATTAGTTACTAATAGGATTGGGTGGCTTATGGGATATAGGAAAGGTCAACCACACATAGGGCAATATTCATTAACACATATGATATTGTCATACAAAACCAAACAAAAAATGGTGGTGTTGCTTAGGATCCTTACCCTACTAGTTGACCATAGTTGGTATAGAGTGTATTAAGGAGAAATAATCCGAAAATCACACTCTATCCAACCTTTTGAGTATTACTTCACTAAGGGCTAGATGAACCTAATGAAGAGAAAACTCTTGTATAGGTTTCTAAGAGTTATTGTGATGTACTAAACTTTTTTAACTCCAAATATATGTGATATGCACTTGATCCTTCCACCAATTTCTCACTCTTGAACTTGTACTCATGATTTGAGTAGTTTTGATGCAATTTTAGTTTATCTTGGATTCACATGACAAGTGGTGACTTCTATTTGACATAAAACCATGGTTTCACCCAAATTATACATCATTCTATCGTGTTCCATTTTAATGCCATACATGGTACTCTTCTTGCTTTATATATTTTATATGTATAAAGGGCATATATGGTCCACTTCTTACCCAAATTATACATCATTCTCTCTCATTCCCTTTTGATACCATTTATGGTCCTCTTCTTGCCCTAACCATATTTTGAAACCATATATGATCCTCCTCTTTCCCTAAATATATTTTATATTCTCTCTCATGATTTTGATGCACAATTTTTTTTTCTAAATTTAAGCTAGGATGAGAGAGATATGTAAATTACAAATTCCCTTTATTTAACATATCTTTTATCTCTTTTTGAACATATTTTAAACCTAATTGGTAACAATCTTGGTGCATGCGCCCCAATTGAGTGGGAAAGCCCCGTTGTTTGCTCCTCGATTTGACTTGAGACCCCTCCACCAATTAGGAGTCATAAATCCTCTGGCCAAGGTATGCACATGTATTTTATGGTCAGAGCCTCTTATTCCTCACCTACTCCCCTAGTATAGGAGTAGGTAGTCAAGAAAGGTGTCCTGACGAACCTATGCACCTTTTCACACCATTTTGGATGCTAGCTCTCCTTCCGCTGCCTCATTGTTGGCCTCTATTTTGACATGTTTTCATGCACTAGGGTTCTTCATTCTTCTCCTTTTGTGGCCCCTTTTCTACTAACCTCTCGTGAGCTACTAGACAATCCACATTTGCACCCAACCCTCAATGAGCCCTCTTTTGGCTTCACATGACCAGAAATAGCATTTATGTCACTTCAATTTAGAACAAACCCCTATGGTTGCCTCTTTCCTCTTTCCTCTTTGCACCATTGGCCTTGAGATGGTGCCACCACAACATCTGCACTCGAGAAGCATGGGGGGAAGAAATGCATCCACTATTAGATCTCAAGGCGGTGGCTCAGGTCACATATGAATGCCCCTCACACATCTTCCCTCTTAAATCTTGCACAAATGGGCCCAGACAAAAGGCCCTAGCCTCCCTTCAGCCCTTTCATGCATCACAAGATGCTATGAAGATCCATGGCTGCTCAACCACAATTCAACAATTGAGATTGGATAGTTTTCAACTTCAAATCGTACTACTCTCTCTCATTTTTCACAGTCATATACATGATCTTCAGAAGTTGTGAAAATTTGAATTTTTGTCTAAATAGGTCATGTAATACATCATTGTTATCGGGAAAATACAAACTTTACCCTAAAATACTTTCAAAACCTAATTCTACGCATACTTCTTATGATATCCCAAAATGCATACTTCCCATGTATTTTTGAAATACTAAATGCTATTTAATGTGCAAGCTTGATATTTTATGCCCCAAAATCCGATGTTTACCTAAGATTAGTCACTTGTACATCTTATCTCATAAAGATAGGAACTTTGTATACTTTTGTACCATAAAGTGTTCTATTTTTTCTTAAATGGCCTAACATGATCTTCTATGGTATATATGATTACTTTGATGCTTAAGATTGATTAAATGTGCCTCAAATTCTCATTATTGACATAAATTAGTGAATTTGGATGTATGTTTGACTAATATTTGAACATGTTCATACTAGAATACTATTTTGACTTGATGTACTTTGACCTTGAAACATGCTATATAAGGATACATTGATGTTGAATCTCAACCCTTTCTCGCATGTGGGTCTTTTATGTCCAAAATTATCATACAGACTTTAAATCTATCATCTTACATGTTTTTACTCCTACTTGCTATTTGAATCATTGGTGCACCCTAATGTGACTAAATTCCCTAATCTGGACATGAAATGTGACCAGTGTTGCATGTTGATATCTAGTACTTTACTATTATGAAAATCTTGCCCTAATGATAATCTACATGATGCAATACTTTCAAATTAGTAGTCTTGTGATCCTTATGACACCTAACTCAAATAGACATTATCTATACTCGAATTATGACAATCTTTTATGATAATGACACAAAATGACTAGTTTGACTATTTTGATGTGTATGTTGTTTATCTTCCTTAAATCATATTATCATCCCATATAAGATGATGAAAGCCTGACCTTATGACCCCTAATATCCATTATGATGTTTGACTCTAAGTGTTAAACGAATCCAGGATGTATGATGCTACTTGATAACAACCTTACACGATGTAGTGGAGACATGTGAATCAATATTGAAGAAAATGGTATCTAGACTTAGGTGACACATCCAACTACCATGATATGATTAGGATGATATAAATCATTCTGATGTTCATCATGCCATCTCATTTGAAATGTCAAGATTTCTATGATGACCTATTTGACAAGATGCAGTCAAGCTTGCTATTTGAGACTTTTTAAATCAAATGGTCAATCATGTCCTCCAGTCAAGGTACACTTTATCCTCCTATTATCCAAACTTGTGGTATAAAAATTGCTTACATGTATGTATGTATACTTAAAGTACTTGGGTATATATTCTTATTTGAGTTACTTGTTCCTTATGATTAGTATGCTCGCTTTACTTGAAATATGCTAGATAAAGATTATACATAATTAAACTTGTCCATTAAACAAACCTTGTGAACCTGCTTGAATCCTTGGGGTAAGGGTAGAAGGCATGTTGAAATAGGTTGAGCTCATTGACTTTAGTCTTGAGGTCTCTCACGTAGATATAGGGTCACATTTAGGATTTGAGCCTCAAATGCACCTCATGGACCCTTCCATCGGAAAGCTGGTCAAATGGATGTAAAATGTTGTTTGGTATAATGGAAATGCATCTAAAATACACTTGATTGTTAATAAGAAAGTTTGTAATGTTATTTATTCTTTATTTCTATTATGTTCAATTTTTTCTGTGAATACATGTTCTCTTAAACACTTGAGTTTATTAATTTATATCATACTCAACACAATTGTGTTGGCGTGTACCCATTTTATTATTTTAGGTAGTTGGTACACACAATAGAATTAGAATGATCATTGCTTCTACTCTTATATAATAGTTTTCCGCTCTTACTCTTATCATATCTAATGACATGCAAATGGATTTTTTATGGTTTGACATGCGGGACTAAGATCTTGTGTCGTGTACTAGTATAGAAATCTTTTGTTATGCCGTGTTTTTCATATTCTGATAATTTGTCTTGTTGGTTGTGGTTTTATTCATGCATATCTATGTGATTCATTTTAGATATGGGTGTCTAGTCCACTCGCATTTGGATTTGTACCCACTAGTAATGTGGGTAATGAATGACTCTATAACAAATGGTATCAAAGCAACCATGTATCCTCTATGCATGTTTAATAAACAAATTCCACATACCTCAACTAGTATTCTAGGATGTCATATTGATGGAGTTTTGCAACGCCACTAAAAATCCTAGAGATGATGAATCTCTAAGTTTAGCCTTGCTTGTACTATGGTAAGATCTCCACCCACGTGTGCTAAGACACGCGAAAGTCTTATCATAATATAGTTTAAGGGTCGGATCCACATGACAACGGTCTTGTTTAGAGTTTAACAAGATGGAAAATGTTTTAGTCGTGCTTAACTACTTTACATTTGATATTTAGATCAAAAGTTTGATTTGGTTGTTTAAACTAGGTGTGAGGAAAGTAAAAGCAAGAAAGTAGAAATTAAGGTTGTAGATAAAGATTAAAAACCACTAGGATGTTATCGGGTTTCACGCCACTACACATGGATAAAAAACATGCAACATAATAAAATGACCTGCAAAGAGAGTCTAATCAGCTAGTATCTTCATAGACTTAGTTTCCTTTCGGATAACTAACTATGAGGAGTGTGGAGTATTGCAACGCCAGCCATCCCCTAACGAATGGTCACCTGCATTGCATTACTCCTTCATGAAGTGTGTTCCTCGACCTTACCAAGGTTGCACTTTCATACGTCAACTGATTCCATTTCATAGTATGAAAGTGCAACGATGGGAGTGAGTTTACTCCACTCTTGAAAGCACTCCTAGATACCGAAATAGACATATGGTGACTACATACATCTAGAACCAACATTCAATCGATATTCAGATCTAAGGGTACAAACGTAGACAATTCATACCGATAGACAATAAGTAATACAAGTTGATGATCAAGCAACAAGCATTCATTAAACGATTGATGTTGAATCGGAAAGGAGAGTATCTCTATTGGAAACAGTTGAATTACATTGCATGGAATGAAAACATGGGTAGTGGGGCTACTCCCCGCACCCTAGTGAATGGGACTACTCGCTCATATCAAGGGAAAAGAAGGAGGCGAGAAGAGAGAGAAAGAACGTCATCTCCACGGAGGAGGGAAGGTTGAACCCTTGGTGGAGAGAGAAACGATCTTCGCACTTCATGGCTGCTTTGATGATGGATCTTCTCTTCCCACCTTCTTTGTTGTTGAGAGAGAAGGTAGCTTGATGATGGAATGTGGATCTCAGACTGGAAGCTTTGGGGCGATGGATGAAGGATGGAAATGCTCTGGAACTGGAGAGGCAGCCTTTGGGTGTCTGAGAGTTCTCTCTTTTGGGGACCCCTTTGGGTCTTATTTATAGGCTTAAGTGGAGCCCAAACGGTCTTGAACCCATTTGGGTGTTGAACCCGTTTGGGCGCTGAACTCGTTTGGGCGTTGAACCCGTTTGGGCGCTGAACCCGTTTGGGCGCTGAACCCGTTTGGGTGCTAAACCTGTTTGGGCGTTCGCCTCCATGCGATCTTCAGGGTCATTTGGCCTTATGCGGTCTCGGGACCGTTTAGAGTTCATGCGGTCTTGAGACCGTTTAGCCTTCATGCGGTCTCGAGACCATTTGGCTTCCATTCGGTCTCGGGACCGTTTGGCGTTAAACAGTCTTGGGACCGTTTGGCCTTGAACGGTCTTGGGACCGTTTGGGGATTTTGTAATTAATTTTTTTGTGTGTTTTCTGCAAGGATAAAGAAGAGAAAAGTTAATCTATTGATGTGTCAGCAATAAGGTAAAGAGTTAATGATTCTACCTAATTTATCTAAGAAAGAGTATGGAAAACAAGGGAAAACTAATAAGAAAACATCACAAAGTGAGAGGTTATCACCCCCCTAACTTAGAGTCTAGCTTGTCCTCAAGTTAGATAGAGCTAAGGCATGCAGTGGAGAGGCGATTTTATTTAGTTAGGGTTTCCATACTCTTGCTTCAATTCTAGATCAGTGTTCTCCTGAAGTCATATCAGGTCGTATTGTTTGCCTTGTATCTTTCAGGATTTGAGAGTTGCTTGGGTCTCAGGTTCCTTCCATATCTCCTGGCTTGCATTCAAAACCATTTTTTTGTGTGCATTTTGTTGACTCTAATCAGCTTTATACCTCTCGTAAAGACCTACCGGAAGCTAGAGTGGGTATGAGGGTTGGTTAAAGGCTTGAAGTGTAACTTCCCCTTTAAGTGGGGAAGGGGTTGTCTATGCTTTTTAGGAAGTCACTATCGGGCACGACACATCTGCCTTCATGAGGGCAACTGAATGTACCGGCCAGGTGAATCCTTTATAAGCCTTTCATATATTTAGATACCTTAGGGTTTCACTACCGGGCATGACACATCTGCCTTCATGAGGGCAGCTGAATGTACCGGCCGGATGAAACCTTCATCGATTCTTTATATAGGTCCTTATTTATGGCACAACTCTCATAGTTTTATTCAACTCTCTGGCTTTTATTCGAAGACTCACAGGCTTGGGATTTGGGGGTTTTTTTTCAGGAATTATTTTTGGGCGGCCAAGCCTCTTTTATTTGACGAGAGGAAAGTTGTTCTTAGAGTTTTTTCAACATGCACTTTTTTGTGGTCCTTTTGCAAGACTTCTTGATTTGGAAGTCGCCTGATGCCCCTCTCATCTTTGAGAACTTGGCTTATTTCTGCCTTGATAATGATCTATGGAGCGTCAGATATAGAATTGAAGTAAAAGCATAGAAACCAAATGTGAAGGTGATTTATTAATTCGCCATTACATGCCTATACGCTAATCTTATTATTGCTTTTGAAGACAATTTGGATTCTAAGTTAGATGAGGATGTCCTTTAAAAAAGGAGTGTTATTTATTATGCACAAGACTTATCGAAAAGAAAGGCTAAATGTAAAGGTAAAAGGAGAAGAAAAGCGAGCTTTGTTCAGGGAAAAAAAGTATGAAAGAAAGAGAGAGTAGAGGGAAAATTGTACCTCACCCTTGTCAAATGCACTCCCCCCCTAACTTATCCTTCACTCTGTCCTCAGAGTGTCAGAGTGATAGGTTGAGAAGTGTATTGACAAGGGCATTTAGGCGTCTGTGAGTCCTTTATTTACCCCATGAGTTCTGAGTAGATTCTGCTTCCGGTGAAGGCTCATATTCTGAGGGTTCGTCAGATGAGATTTCTTCGATTTCCTCTTCAGAAGGTTCTTTGGCTAAGCAGCGGTTGATGTATTTTATTTTATGCATGACTTTGATCAGGTCCACCTTTACTGGGACCTTTCCAGTCTTTTCATAGTGGTCAAAGATTTGTTGAAGCTTCGCCCTGTCAGCAATTAATTCCTCCTTTGTCCAAAGAGGATCGTCGGTTGTTCCTGTTGGTTGCTTTGCAGGTGAGGCCATTCTGAATTTTTTGTCAAGAAAAACAAGAGTTAGAGTTCTAAAATTTCAATTTAAACAAGTTTATTAGAATAGAATAGTATTATTGATGTTTGGTTGAACCCAAACGGTGTGAAGATCGTTTGGTTCCAAATAGGTTGAAGACCGTTTGGTTCCAAATGGGTTATATATATATATATATATATATATATATATATATATATATATAGATATATATATATATATATATATAGATATATATATATATATATATATATATATAATGGTTTTGAGACCGTTTGGCACCAAATGGTTTGGAGTCCGTTTGGGGCCAAACGGCCCTTCGTCCAAATGGGTGCAAGAGCGTTTGGCACCAAACAGTTTGGAGACCGTTTGGGGCCAAACGTTCCTTCGTCCAAATGGGTGCAAACCCGTTTGGAGCAGACCGTCGGGAAGACGAAAAGTCAAGTTGTTTGGCGGTGAGGGATGGTGAGAGGGAGGCTGAGGTATGCTCGTCGGCGGTGGCGACTATGATGGCAGCAGTGAGAACCGCGAGTGTCCTGCTCTAACTATTTGCAAACTGGTGAGGGCAACGACGGCGGAAGAAGAAGATCAGGAGCAAAGAGACGATGAGAGAGCAGAGGAAAGGAGCCGCATGTAGATGACGGCGAAGTTGTAGGCGGAGACGAGAACGGTGGTGGGAGTCGGAGGTGGTTAAGGTTTTCTCGAAAATGAAGGTGCACGCGGGAAGGATGAGAAACTGGAGTGAAACAATGAAAGCGACAGGACGAGATTCTAGAAGAGAGAAAGGAGGGTATGGGGTGTTATTTATAGGATTTGGGGGGGGGCGTCCTTACAAATTCCCGAAATCAAACGGTTTCGAGACCCTTTGAACTCCAAACGAGTGCGAGACCATTTGAACTCCAAATGGGTGTGAGACTGTTTGAACTCCAAACGGGTGCGAGACCGTTTGAACTCCAAACGGGTGTGAGACCGTTTGAACTCCAAACGAGTTGAAGACTGTTAGGGGAGGTTTAGGTTTTTGATTTTTTGATTTTTATGTTTATTTTGGTTATGTGAATTTTTTATATTTTCCAAGGATAAACGAAGAACGATGATACTCAGATCTTGGGCTGCCTCCCAAGTAGCGCCTGGATTTAATGTCGCTGGCTCGACGAAATTCTGCTCTGGCTATGCTGATATTATAGGATCTTGGATCTCTATAGTTTTTCTTGGAAATTTGTCTGCTGGAATGTAGTATTTCTTTAATCTATGACCATTGACGGTTCTTTCTCCCCTGTTATCATCAAGGATAATAACTGCCCATGTCGGGTAAATATGTTTGATGGTGAAAGGCACCGACCATTTTGTGCACAGTTTTCCAGGAAACAATTTTAGTCTGGAATTGAATAGGAGAACCTTATCTCCGACGATTATATCCTTTCTTTTTATGTGACCATCATGCCACATCTTGGTTTGTTCTTTGTAAATTCTGGCACTTTGGTATGCTGTCATTCGCAGCTCTTCTAATTCTTGTAATTGATGTTGTCTAGATTCATCGGCACTTTTGAGATCAAATTTCAATTGCTTGATAGCCCACCAAGCTTTATGCTCTAATTCGACTGGTAGATGACACGACTTCCCATACACCAATCGAAACGGTGTTGTTCCAATTGGTATTTTGTAAGCTGTGCGATAGGCCCATAGAGCGTCAAGAAGTTTGGTAGACCAATCTGTGCGGTGCCTATTAACAGTTTTTTCCAAAATGGCTTTCAGTTGCCTGTTAGAGACATCAACCTGTCCACAAGTCTGTGGGTGATAAGGTGTGGAAACTTTATGGTTGACTCCATATTTTCTTAATAGTGCTTTGAAACTCTGCTCCAGGAAATGATATCTGCCATCAGATATTATTGTTCTTGGAACACCAAATTTGGGGAATATTATTTCTTTAAACATTTTGATGACTGGTTTGGAATCACAAGAACTGGTCAGTAGAGCTTCTACCCATTTTGAAACGTAATCCATAGCAACTAGAATGTACGTGAATCCATAAGATGGGGGGAAAGAACCCATGTAATCTACTCCCCAAACATCAAAGAGTTCAACTTATTGCCACATACTCAATGGCATTTCATTTCGGTTGGTTATTCCTCCGGAGAGTTGGCATTTGTCACATGATCGCACATATTCATGTGCATCCTTTGTGATGGTTGGCCAGTAAAAACCCGATTGAAGAATTTTAAGAGCGGTTTTCTTAAAGCTCATGTGCCCCCCAGTAGGGCCTGAGTGACAGTGCTCTAAAACTGGGATGATTTCCATTTCTGGAATGCATTGATGAAAAAGTCCATCAGCGCATAAGCGGAATAGGTAGGGCTCGTCCCAAAAATACTGCTTAGCATCATGAAGGAATTTCTTTTTGTCATGGGATGATGCAGATGGATGGATGATTCATGTTGCCAAGTAATTCACAATATCGGCATACCAAGGAAATCCAGTAGTAATCTTCATTAGTTGATCATCCGGTAAAAAGTCTTGAATGTGTGTTTTATCGGTGTCTTTAGCTTCAATACGACTGAGGTGATCTGCGATGACATTTTCAACCCCACTTTTATCTTTTATCTCTAGATCAAACTCATGAAGCATTAACACCCATCTGATAAGTTGGGGTTTAGCATCTTATTTTTGGATCAAGTATCATATAGCAGAATGGTCAGTATATACTATGACTTTTGACCCTATTAGGTAAGACCGAAATTTTTCAAAAGCATAGATAACTGCCAGGAACTCTTTTTCGGTGGTAGTATAGTTCTTTTGTGCCTCATCAAGTATCTTGGAGGCGTAATATATGACATAAGGCTTTTTGTCGATCCTTTGTCCAAGGACTGCCCCTACAACATAATCGCTAGCGTCACACATAATTTCAAACGGTTGTGACCAGTCATGAGCTCTTAGAATAGGGGCAGAGATAAGGGCATTCTTCAGAGTTGTGAAGCTATTAATGAATTCTTGGTCAAATATAAAATCTGCTTCTTTGGTCAGCAGGTGAGTCATTGGCTTTGCTATCTTTGAAAAATCTTTTATAAATCTTCTGTAGAATCCTGCATGACCAAGGAATGCCCTGACTCCTCTGATGTCTTTAGGTGGAGTTAGATTTGAGATGACATCAACCTTTGCTTTATCCACTTCAATCCCTTTGTCACTTACTCGATGTCCTATGACCACACCTTCAGTCACCATAAAGTGACATTTTTCCCAATTCAAGATCAGGTTGGTGTCTTCACATCTTTGTAAGACTTTTCCTAGATTGAGTAAACAGTTATCGAAAGAATCTCTGTATACAGAAAATCATCCATGAAGATTTCCATGATAGATTATGTTAATCCGGAAAAGATAGCAGTCATACATCTTTGGAAGGTTGTGGGTGCATTACATAACCCGAAAGGCATCCTTCTGAAGGCATATGTTCCAAAGGGACAAGTGAAAGTTGTTTTTTCTTGATCTTCAGGGTGGATTGGGATTTGGTAAAATCCTGAATATCCATCAAGGTAACAAAAAAATTTTTGGTGAGCGAGTTGTTCGAGAACTCCATCCAAGAAAGGCAAGGGGAAATGATCTTTCCTTGTTGCTTTGTTAAGTTTTCTGTAATCGATGCACATTCTCCACCCAGTTACTGTTCTAGTGGGTACCAGTTCATTCTTATCATTAAGAACAACAGTGGTCCCCCCTTTTTTAGGGACCACCTGCACGAGACTTATCCATTGAGAATCCGAGATTGGGTAGATGATACCTGCTTTCAAAAGTTTGAGAACCTCGAGGCAAACTACCTCCTTGAGATTTGGGTTCAACTGTCTTTGATGTTCCCTTGATGGTTTGAATTCTTCCACCATAGGCAATCTGTGCATGCATAAAGCTGGATTTATACCAGTCAAGTCTGTCATCTTATATCCGATAGCTTTCTTGTGTCTCTTTAGTTCATCAAGAAGTTTGTTTTCTTGGTCCACCTCCAGAGTGGAGCTGATAATCACTGGAAAAAGTTTCTCGTTGTCAAGAAAGACGTGTTTGAGTCCCTCAGGTAGGGCCTTCATTTCAGGAGCCTTAGGTGGCTCAGTTGCTTCTATAATGGTGACAACCTTGAGTTCTTCAAAGGTGGTCGTTGGGGCTTCTTCAGCTTTTTCTAAGTATTGAAGGCATTGTTGCACTAGTTCATTTGCCAAAAATTCAACTTCCGGATTTGTCAAGGTATTTTCCAAATCATAGGAGGGTTTAGACATTTCTAATTGGGACATTTGATATATAGCATCCAGGAGAAAAACTTCCTCTTGAATGCTTTGACCTTTCATGCTATTAAGGACTCTGAACTGAAAAGCTTCCTTCCCAAGTCTCAACATAATAGTTCCTACTTCTACATCGATAAGTGCTCGGGCAGTAGCTAGGAAAGGTCTTCCGAAGATTATCGGGTATCTTAGGTCTTCTTGTATGTCCATAATAACGAAATCGCATGGAACATAAGAATTCGTTCCTATCCTGACAGGTATATCTTCAATAATTCCAAGGGGAGCAGTTATGGTAGAGTCAGCTAACTGAATTGTCATTGTCTTAGGTAACAAATCAGTGAAGCCTAATCTTTTACACATAGAATAAGGCATAATGGATATACTTGCTCCTAAATCTACTAATCCCTTCTTGCTGGAGACATTTCCAATTGAACACTGAATACCGAAGGAACCTGGGTCCTTCTTTTTCTTTGGCATTTTGTTAAGCACAATATTTGAAGTGGTCTGATCTAGTTTCACTATTTTGTGCTCTTCTGTCATATATTTTCTCGACAGCAGGGTTTTCAGGTATTTGGCCCAAGCGGGCACTTCAGAAAGAGCATCGAGGAATGGGATATCAATGTATAGTTTCTTCATAGCTTCTTTGAATTTCTGGAACCTAGTGTCCATTTTGGTTCCTTTCAGCCTATCTGGATAAGGAATTATGGGTGGAACTTCTGGCATTGGTTCCTTTTCTTTTTCTCTTCCAGTAGTTTTAGTAGATTTTTCCTTTTCATGGGTTGAGCTTCATGTTGGGGAAAGAATAGCTACATCATCATCATCATGGATGATTCTAGTGGTATCAGGAAGGACACGACCAGACCTTGTGGTGACAACATTCAGTTGCTCAGGTCTATTTTGTTCATGCCTTGGGTTTGCATCTGGTTGCCCAGCAAAGGTACCTGCTGGTGGTTTAAACTGAGCAGCAATCTGTGCTAATTGGGCCTCTACAACCTTTTGTTGAGCCTGTTGGTTTGCAAGCATGGTTTTCTGAGATTTTAGCATCTGTCTAATCATAGACATTTCATCAGATGGTTGGGGAGGAGCACTCCTCTGTTGATAGTGAGTGACTTGCTGCCCTTGTGGTTGCTGTGGAGGTGCTGTTAACTAAGGTTGTTGCGGCTGCTGCAACTGAGGTTGTTGCAGCTGTGGGTGCAGTCCTGGATGGGTATATTGGTAAGAGGGATTCCTAGGATAATTGGATCGTTGGAACCCATTTCTATAATTCCCCTTATTTTGGTTGAAGTTATTCTGAAATCCTGGTGGTTGTCTATTGAAAATCCACCTTGTGTCTGTTGTTGTGGATTGGTAGTTCCTGCATGATTTTCATATTGAAAACTAGGGTGGTTTCTTGGTTTGTCTAGATTGTAATACACCTGGCCAGGTATTGAGTGAATGGAGTTGACTTGCTCTGGCATTTGGTCCTCATGATGTTCAATAATGGGTTCATATTGCGGCACTGGTGGTTGTAGATCCATCATAACATTGTATAACAGACCACATGATAATGTGGGATGATCAGATGCATGACAGGCTTCACAAGTTCCAGTAGCTACTTTTACTTGTTGAATCTGGGAGCTTTTCTTCTTGTCGTATTCTCAGAAAGAAGTTTCAAGAGCTTGTTGCTTGTTAGCAATAGTCTTCAGGGCTTCTGCAATGGCCTTGAGTTCCATGGATTCTTCAGCCTTGTAGACTTTAAGAACTCCCTTGGATTGGTTAGATGACCTTCCCCAATTGGATTGGATCTCGGCCCCTAACATAACTATATTCCAAGCATCTTCATAGTTCTTTCTCATAAAGTTTCCTCCAGATGAGGAATCTAAAAATTGCTTGATATCATCACTCACTCCTCTATAGAATGTTTCTATCAGTTGATTTTGGGATATGCCATGGTGAGGGCACTTCCGCAGGAGTTCCTTGAATCTTTCCCAAGCTTCCGCAAGTGTTTCTCTGGGTAGTTGGGAAAAGTGGTTAATCTGTCCCCTAATCTCATAGGTTAGTGAAGGTGGAAAGAATTTCTCAAGAAACTTTTCTTCTAAGGGAGTCCAAGTAGTGATGATAGGATGCCTATCTAAAGCATTGTACCAGCTTAGCACTCTTCCAGATAAGGTGAAGTGGAAGAGGTGTAACATTATTGCTTCAAAGGTAACTCCTGCTTGAGGTACAAGTCGGCAGAGTGACTTAAATCTCTTAAGATGATCCATGCAATCGTCTCCAGGTCCTCCAGAGAAAGAGATGCCTTGCATGATCTGGATCCATTGCGTCCGGATTTCAAAGTTTGGTATGTTAATAATCGGTGGTCGGACTGGGTGATCATCTTCATAATTCTTTGGGACTGCGTAGTCCCGAAGTTGCTTGTTTCTCAATGCTAATTGAGCAGCAGCATTCTCAGCTTGGATGCGGGCTTGTTCCTCAGCTCGAATCTCGGCTTGCACTTGAGCACGAGTGTCAGCGATGAGTTGTGCTCGTTGTGCAGCTATGGCGGCGTTAACTCTTTCTGCAACGAGGTGTTGCTCTTCAGCCATCTGTCTGGCTCTTTGGCGGTTAAGTCTAATCCTTCGGTGGAAACTTCTTTCTACCTCAGAGTTGTACTCTGGTTCAGGGGAGAATCCGATGTGATGCGGGGTTTTCATACATGTTTTCTACCTGAGTAGAAAGAAATTCACACGTTTAGATGATGGAAGGAAACGAAGAAATCAAGAAGATTTGGAGTAGTTATCAAGGAAAAGTGTAAAATCCTAATCAACCAAGAAGTTGTTAAGTAAAAACTAAAACGTTCCGTTGTCCCCGGCAACGACACCAATTTTTGATGGAGTTTTGCAACGCCACTAAAAATCCTAGAGATGATGAATCTCTAAGTTTAGCCTTGCTTGTACTATGGTAAGATCTCCACCCACATGTGCTAAGACACGCGGAAGTCTTATCATAATATAGTTTAAGGGTTGGATCCACGGGATAACGGTCTTGTTTAGAGTTTAACAAGATGGAAAATGTTTTAGTCATGCTTAACTACTTAACATTTGATATTTAGATCAAAATTTTGATTTGGTTGTTTAAACTAGGTGCGAGGAAAGTAAAAGCAAGAAAGTAGAAATTAAGGTTGTATACAAAGATTAAAAACCACTAGGATGTTATCGGGTTTCACGCCACTACACATGGATCAAAAACATGCAACATAATAAAACGACTTGCAAAGAGAGTCTAATCAGCTAGTATCATCGTAGACTTAGTTTCCTTTTGGATAACTAACTACAAGGAGTGTGGAGTATTGCAATGCCATCCATCCCCTAATGAATGGTCACTTGCATTGCATTACTCCTTCATGAAGTGTGTTCCTCGACCTTACCAAGGTTTCACTTTCATACGTCAATTGATTCCATTTCATAGTATGAAAGTGCAACGATGGGAGTGAGTTTACTCCACTCATGAAAGCACTCCTAGATACCGAAACAGACATATGGTGACTACATACATCTAGAACCAACATTCAGTCGATATTCCTATCTAAGGGTACAAACATAGACAATTCATACCAATAGACAATAAGTAATACAAGTTGATGATCAAGCAACAAGCATTCATTAAACGATTGATGTTGAACCGAAAAGGAGAGTATCTCTATTGCAAACAGTTGAATTACATTGCATGGAATGAAAACATGGTTAGCGGGGCTACTCCCCGCACCCTAGTGAATGGGACTACTAGCTCATATCAAGGGCAAAGAAGGAGGCAAGAAGAGAGAGAAAGAACGTCATCTCCACAGAGGAGGGAAGGTTGAACCCTTGGTGGAGAGAGCAACGATGTTCGCACTTCGTGGCTGCTTTGATGATGGATCTTCTCTTCCCACCTTCTTTGTTGTTGAGAGAGAAGGTAGCTTGATGATGGAATGTGGATCTCAGACCGGCAGCCTTGGGGCGATGGATGAAGGATGGAAATGCTCTGGAACTGGAGAGGCAGCCTTTGGGCGTCTGAGAGTTCTCTCTTTTGGGGACCCCTTTGGGTCTTATTTATAGTCTTAAGTGGAGCCCAAATGGTCTTGAACCCGTTTGGGCGCTGAACCCATTTGGGCGATGAACCCATTTGGGTGTTGAACCCGTTTGGGCGATGAACCCATTTAGGTGTTGAACCCGTTTGGGCGCTGAACCTGTTTGGGTGCTGAACCCGTTTGGGCGCTTGCCTCCATGCGATCTTCAGGGTCGTTTGGCCTTATGCGGTCTCGGGACCATTTAGAGTTCATGCGGTCTTGAGACCGTTTAGCCTTCATGCGGTCTCGGGACCGTTTGGCTTCCATGCGGTCTCGGGACCATTTGGCTTCCATGCGGTCTCGGGACCGTTTGGCGTTAAATGGTCTTGGGACCGTTTGGCCTTGAACGGTCTTGGGACCGTTTGGATTTGAACGGTCTTGGACCGTTTGGGGCTTTTGTAATTATTTTTTTTTGTGTTTTTCTGCAAGGATAAAGAAGAGAAAAGTTAATCTATTGATGTGTCAGCAATAAGGTAAAGAGTTAATTATTCTATCTAATTTATCTAAGAAAGAGTATGGAAAACGAATAAGATAATATCACAAAGTGAGAGGTTATCACATATATTTTATGTGGACAACCCTAAGCCACCAATTATATTATCATTAGTTAGTTCCTCATCTCCTCATGTGATATCTCTCACAAAAATTAATCACATGATCTCTCAAATATGGGTAGCTTATGGATGGGGAAAACTAAAATTTTAATGAATTGGTACTACTCAAGTGAAATGATGATAATGCCATGATATGAAATTAAGTTGGAATCTCAAATATGACTCATGAAAAGTAATTTTGTAGTTAAGTACTCATGTATGACTTCACAGATGATGTGAACTCAATTTCACCAAATTTGACCATATGATTTCTCTTTTTGAGATTCACTGATAATACTCTTGATATGATGAGATAAGGAAGATTGTTAACTTATACCTTCTGATTGATGATGTCCCTATTTGGTTAACTCCATGTTGCCCTTTTGTTTACCAAACCTCAAACATGATTCAGAAAATTTCACTTTTTTATTGAGTGTGACTATACTTTGGAATTATTATGCTCTAGGACTATAAATATCATTATAAAAGAATGTCATCAAGAGGCACTTTTACCTAATGATTATGATGCATCATTGTAATCTGGATTATTAATGATATGATTAATATGGATCTCGATCTTTCCCTATCAAGCTCTAACTCTTGAAGTTCCCAAATTCTCTTTTTGATTTCTAGGTTACATCATTACTTTAATCTTGAAAGGAAGAGAAAGTGCCTATAACTTTGATCTTACAAAATATTGGAAGATGGTTTCCCAATTATGATCTTGTTCTTTGATCTTCGGACCTTGTGGAATATGGTTTGATAGTTGACACTTTCCCTATTTTCCTATAATCAATATATCATGACTATGGAGGACAAATGTACTATATTAGGGTGGTAATTGACAAATCACTCCCCTAATCTTGGTCACGTCCCTATTATAAATGCCTATAGATTTTGATCTTGTTAATTATTTATAGTTTGGAAAGGTAACCATTTCCTTATGATTTTGATTTCTTGATGTAGATATCTAATAGGACAAGGTGATATGTGATCTTAAATCTCGATTAGTGCTGATATTGAAATACGATGATGTTCACTATATATTTTGTTTATGTTCCTAGTACTACCTTGGTCTAGATCATTCATCAACCTTGAATACCATGATAACGAACTCTATATGATATCTCAGAATTTTCATTGATATTTCTTGAAACTAGCTTGATTATTTTCTAATTGTTGCTCACTTATTGATTGATAGTTTTTTTATTATTGTATATGTATGAGTGACCACTCCAAGACCTAAAGAGGAATCTAAACTCTAGCTTCCAAATTCTAGGACCTTTAAATTTGATGTCCAAACTAGACTCCCGATATTGAATATGAAATTTTAAGTCATGATTATTGTTGTTCTTTTGATTTGACTCCTATGGTCACCTTATTTGGATATTGAGATCACCCTTTATATAGAATTGATGACTTTCATGTTCCCAATTATAAAAAATTTGAAATAATGACTATGTTGATTCTCTACACTTATGACTTTGGGATAAGCTATCATATGGACTGTGGTGGGACCTTCCATTGATTTTGGCATTGAATCAAGATATTGAAATACAATGTTTGTCCCAAATTGTCAAAATGCATGCCTCAATCATGGATGTATAACCCCATCTAGTTCAATGTATAAGCTAGAACCCTAAATATTGGAAATGGGATTCGTTCTTCACTCTTGATTTGAAAGCCTTTATTTGTTTGACCTAAAATGTGATTTCTTCATATTTGTGATATATATGATGATCTCTCCCAATTTTTGACTCATGTGATGATCTTTCTAGTTCAATGATTCGTGTCACTATTCTTTGAACTCAATCCTTGATCTCTCATATTTGAACTAGTCTTTATGTTTGAAATAATACCAAGTTTATTATGGTATAAAATGTGGAGTCCCAATCTCGATCGATGGATTGCGTTAATTTTGGGGACATAGTTTTTTTTAAGGTGGGGAGGATGTGATATATTTAATTTTTCCCGATGATTATATATGTGCTATGCAATTCATCCTTCCACTAATTCCTCACTCTTGAACTGAAATTCATCATTTGTGTTGATTTGATGCACTTTGAGTTTATCTTGGGCTGATATGAAATGTGATGACTTTCAATTTGATATAAAGCCAAGGTTTCACTCAAATTATACATCATTCAGTGTCATTCCATATGCATACCATGTATGGGCATCTTCTTTTCACTCAAAACATTATATATATATATATATATATATATATATATATATATATATATATATATATATATATATATATATATATATATGCATGTATTTATCTATGTGTGTATGTATATATATATATATATATATATATATATATATATATATATATATGTGTGTGTGTCTGTGTGTGTATGTCTATCTATACAAACACAAACACACACACACATATATATATATATATTTATATATATATATATATATATATATATATATATATATATATATATATATATATATATATATAGAGAGAGAGAGAGAGAGAGAGAGAGAGAAAGAGAGTGGGGGGAACACTCACGTTTCCAACAAACCTATTTTTTATCAAGTCTGACTAAGGATGAGAGAGATATGTTCATTCAATTTAACCAAAATTTTATCTGTTCCTAAATGGATTTTGACCCTAATTAGGCTCAATTTGGGTGCATGCACCCAATTGAGTGGGTGATACCCCTTGTTTTATATATTATTCTTCTTGAGACCCCTTAGTCAAAGAAGATCCATGGATCCTATTAACAAGGCGTGTGACTATATCCAATGGTCAGGGCCACTTCTTCCTTACCTACTGCCCTAGTGCTAGAGCAGGTGGTATGAGTAGGTGGCCAGACCAACCTATGCACTTTTTTAGACCATTTTGTGTTTCCACAATGGTCTCTTATACTCCAATTAATGATTTTCCCTTTCTTTGTGCATGTTTTGTGCACTAGGATTTTTCCTTCTTCTCCTTTTATGACCCTTCTTCTACTTAACACAGGCAAGTTGTTGCATGTTCTACGGATGTTCCCAACCCTCAGTGAGGTCTCCCCTGGCTTTGCATCGCTAGGGAGAGCACTAAAGTCACCCCCCCATTAGACTAGCTCTCTCATTGGTTGTTAGTTTCCTCTTTTCACTTTTAGCATTTCCACGACATAGCTGCAACAATAGCTATGTTGAGGCAGCATGGTGGGGAAGAGACGTAACCACCATTGGATCTCAAAGCAGTAGCTCATATCAAGTATGTCTGCCCCTCACACAACCTTCCTATCATCCCTTGTGCAAATGGACCGGCCCAATGGCCCAACCTTCCTTCAACCCTTTCATGTGCAACCCAGGATGGTAGGAAGATCCAAAGCCACTTAATCACAATTTTACAACTAAGATTGGCTCATTTTCAACTTTGAATGGTATTCCTCTCTCTACTTTTTCTAAGTGATTTACAAGATCTTGAAAAATTTATAAAATAGATCCTTTGGCCAAATATGGTCATGTAACATGTCATTTTTATTGAAAAAACACAAGTTGTGCAATAAAAATACTTTTCAAAACCTAATTCTACTTAGATTTCTTATGATATCCCAAAATGCATTCTTCCCATCTCTTATTGAAATGTCTAACATATTTAATGTGCTATATTTCTTTTTTATTGGTTTCCTAGATCATTCTTTTGTACATCTTATTACATCAAGATTGAGACTTTGCATACTTTTGTACCCCAAAAAGCTCTATTCATGCTTAAATGGCCTAATGTGAACTTCTGTGATAAAGAAGAATATTTTAATGGTTAACCTTGATAGAATGTGCCTCAAATACTCATTAAAGATCTCAATTATTAACTAATGATGCATGTTGAACTAAGATTCGAACATGTTTATACTAGCATCTTATTTTGACTTAATGATGTACTTTGAACCTTGAAACATGATTTATATAGATATATTGATGTTAAATCTAAACCTTTGATTACATGTTTTTCTTTAATGTTTAAAATGATCATCGAGACATAAATAAGTTATCATACATGATTTTGTCCCCTAATTAATATGTGGATATTTCTTGGACCTCTCAAGTGACTAAAATGCACTAATGTAGACATGCAATATGACTTATGCTACATATTTATATTTGGTACTTTACTAATGCAAATCCTTCCCAAATGATAATCCATGTTACATAGTACTTTCAAATCAGTAACTTTGTGATCCTTAATAGAACAAACTCAAGTACACCCCGTCTATACTATAGTAATGCCAATCTTACAGGATAAATACCGAAAATGATAGTTTGACTATGTTGATACTTATTTTTTCATCTTGCTTATATCATATTATCACCCCATATGATATAATGACCTTGACGTTACGATCCCTAATCTAAACTATGATGTGTCACTCTAAGTTCTAGATGGATCCATTATGTATGATGTAATTTTATAACAACCTTGCATGATCGAGTTGATACACCAAGAATAATATTGAAGGAATTTCTATCTAGACTTAGGTGACACATCTTACTAACATGATATGATTATAATGATATAAATCTTCCTGGTGTTAATCATGTTATACTCACTTGACATTCTTGTGATGACCTTATTGTAAAGATCTAGTTAAGTTTTCTATTTGTGATTTTCTAAACAAATGGTTAATCTTCAGCTATAATCAAGGTAAGATTTCTCCTCATATTGGACATACTTGTGGTATTAACATTACTTGTATGTATGTATTCTTAAATTTATTGGCTTTATATACATGTTTGACCTACTTTTTCCCTATGATTACTACTTTCATTTTACTTGAAATATGTTGAACAAACCTTGAACATACTCAAACTTGTCCATTATGCATACCTTGTGCAACTTCATGAATCCTTATGGTAAGGGTATGGGACATGTTGAAATAAGGTTAGTTATTTGACTTTGGTCTTGAAGCATAACAAGCATATGGTGACATTTAGGCATTGAGCCTCACATGCCCCTCATGGACCCTTCCTTTGGGAAGCTGGTCAAAAGGCCATTATTTTTTTTAGTATTATGGAAATGCATTAAAAACACACTTTCTTGATAACAATAAACTATTTTATGCTATTTATTCTTTCTCTCTATTATGTTAAGTTTTTTCAATCATATATGTTCATTTACTTCAGTGATTTTATGTATTTGATAGAGTATATAGCACAGTTGTGCGAAGATGTATCTATTTTATGATTTTAGACAACATGTGCACATGATAATATTAAAATGATTGTTTCTTTTTCTCTTATATGATAATATTCTACTATTTCCTCAATGATATCTGATGACATGCAAAGAAAATTCATATAGGTTGACATATGAGACTAAGATCTTCTATCAAGTACTAGTTTGATGATCTTTTGTTGTTGTTCATATTTGGTTATTTATCTTGTTGGTTGTGGTATTATTCATTCATATTTTATGTGATCCATTATAGGGATGGATACCCATGTCCACTCACCTTTGGTTGTGTAGATAATAGGAGTGTGGATTAGGGTACTAAATGGCTCTATGATAGTTATCTTGTAACATCACTTGGTGTCAAAGAGTGGTGTTGGGTGTAGGAGAAGAGTTTTCACATCCTATTACCCCTTATCCAACCACTATGAGTGTTAAATTCTATTTGAGAGGGGAGAAAAACACTTTGTTACTTCAATTACCCACCTAAGTCTAGTAGAATGTAGGGGTATAGGGATAGAGAGGAAAATCGACTATTCTTCTGCAAGTAGATTAGATTTCTCCCTCTTCTGCCTCAAACCCCCTCTTTTGTCTATATCCTAGGTGTATCATAGTTCAAACACATCAGAAAGTGGTAGGAGGATAAATATGAAATATCATTAATAAACAAAACTGAATTATGTATATGAATATTGACAACAACATAATATCACAATTCCATATATTGTCCCAACCAGCCCATGGGAGGGATTAGCTACACATTTTTAAATATAAAACATCAAGGGACAAAAGAAGGGATTAAGAAGCATGTATTTTGATAGAAATCCTTATCCTCACCTCTAGCATCTTCAAGAAAAAATTCATTCCCCAAGGGTAAATGACATGGAATGGTAGGAAAAACTATAAAAATAAGGCATTTGAGTGCAAAATGAGGTAGAAAGTGAAGTGGGAGGTGAGAGGTGTTGTTGGTGGCTATATGGAGTAAATACGTTTACCTCCTCACCATAGTTTACCCAAATGAATTATATATCACCTAGGGTAGATAGTATTAAGTGAGGGGTATAATTGGAAATGTAGTGGAAAGTGGTATTAGGGTTTCAAGTCATAATGCTCATTCTATCTCGCCACATTCATGATTTGCATTGGTTGAAACATAAGTGTTAACTACGAATGAATGTGGTTGATGGGCATGCTAACTCAGGGTTGAATAATGGACTTAGAGTAGATAGAACAAGGGTTCTAAATAGAACAACCATGATGAGAGTAAGCTATAATGATCATCTATGGTAGAATGACCTATATAACTCACAGATGTAAGGATGATGTGAGGATGAACGATCTTTTTCGATGGGTTCTAGTTGATAGCTAAAATGGAGGATTGGAGACTCATGTGGAGCAATCATGTTAAATCAAAATAGACATACTATCCATTGAGTGCCACATCGAATATCCATGTTGAGGTGGTTTTTCTGGCCTTGTTTGGACTCTTTGATCTTATTACAACTTGGTTTTTTATATAACAAATATTTTTAGGGACCACTATTCCACTAAGGGTAATGAAATACAATTTTTCTTGTTCACTCTAATTTCCATGGATTCATTTTATCACTTTAGTTCTTTTGGATTTGGGATAGATTGGGAATGATCTTAATGGATTTTTGGATCCTCCATGGTTGGTGAAGTTCATGTGTCTACAACCTTCTTCTCGTTCAATCAAGTAGTACTCAAGTACCTATAAAACATGCAAAAGACTCCATAAGTGCAATTGAACATAAAATGGAAATTATTTATAATAAGCATTCCATCTAACTATCTTAAAATGAGTATTGAGAATAAATAAGACATGGAGACCTCAAATAGGTCTTTGTATCTATCCCAAGCAATAAACATGCTTCCTCAGTATACTTCAGTTAGATCGCATTTTCAATTACATTAATAATAAGTGGTGAAATTTTCCAACAAATATTTTTATTATAAGTCAGTGTCAAATTTGGTCTTACTTATGCAATGCACTTTTCTCAGTAACTAGAAAATCCATTGCAAAATGAAAACAAAATTTCAAAAATTCCATATAGGGCATCAAAACTTTCTTAAAGAGATATGTCATTCACTATGCATCCGGTAGAATATTTCATATTATAAGAAGTCAATGAAGTTAGAAGGTTGTTCTGATTGAAAGCATTTAACCTTACTAATCCATAAATCCCACTTAGACCCACTTGGATATATGAAAGGTTATAGGGGGGATAGAGTTGATGTCCCCCAATCCAATGTATATGCAAATAGAAGAAGGAGGTTATAGAAGAATATTGGAGTGATATCACATAGGAGCACTCTTATTATAATTTCCTTTACTCTAGTGCTATTACATATGATAACCTTTGTTTTATGATTGAATTTTTATTTTTCATTGTTCTATTAGTAGGTTTGGTCTGTAGGATGGAAGGAAAAAGTACATGGGAGGAATTATTGTCCACCCTAAGGTTTTAGAGTTTGTCCAAGGCTTGCTATTGTTGTGATGTAGACATTCTAATGAGGAGGAGAGATACTAAGTGACAGACAAAAGTGGATGAAGAGAAGGGACAAGTAATACATTTTTCATCATTGTGGTATTGTACAAGCAAGGTAGTCCAACCAAACTCCATCAAAACATGACAAGACCATTTGGAATAAGAAACAATGGCACACCATACATTTCATAAGATTTGAGAAAACTTGAAACATTTGCACTATGCAGTTACTAAAATCATCCATCAAAACATTTCCATATGATAAGCAAAAACATATATAAAACCATCAAATGACCTTGAGTGGAAACAAAGATATGTAAACGTGAGAAAATACACCTAAGGTCCACATCTTTGTTTCAAAATTTGAATATCCTATCAATATACCTTTTACGTCAAGTCATTAGAAAACTCGTGTGATGTTGGAAAAGTTGCACCAAATTTCTCATTAACATGACAAGAACTACCTAAAAATCATTATATAGTAAGAAATAGAAATATAATCTGAGCACAAACTAAAAAATACTAAAAAACTACATGTTCTACATGATAAGGGATGGCATGGAAACAAAAGTGAAACACTGGCAATAAATAGTCAAAATGCAAGAAATTTAAACTTACTTATGCTAATGGGTGGAATGCTAGAAGATGAAAAGGACAATAAAAAAACCATGTTAAGGTTAAAAATATAAAATGAAGAAAATAAGAACAAGGGAGAAAGGAACAAATGACACACATCACTACCACCTGAAGCTTTTGAATCATGTTGACCTCAACATGAAAATAGGAGTGGAATAGTAGGGGAATGATCATGGGTCCCACTATAGCTAGTGTGGAGGTTGGTCATATAGCTTCAAAGGTGACTATTGATAATAGCACCCTTATTAATCTGCCTTTGGAGGAGTATATCTCAGGGGAATTTGATAGATTAATTAAGAAAGCTAACCCCAACCTAGGATCATATTGTGGTTGTGCATGTATAAAGGAGTAGATGTGGAACCATTTGGTAATGCACATAAGATGGTCATATCAAATATGTTGTTGTTGTGTCTGAGTGTCCTTCAACAAAAAATGATGGAAAATGTGTCATTGAAATGTTTAAACGCATTGGCTACACACATTCCATGTCAATGTACATCACCTAGCGTTCTTGGATAACATATTGTTGAGGTTTGGCTACACTTGTATGACCTTTATCCTTAGATTGATCTACTATTGGTTCCCTAAAGTTCTCACTTGGATGGTACCTCTCATGCTTTGCAATTACTTCCATAAGATCACTCATGGGACCTACATCAATGAAGAATATCTATGTCAAAGGGAAACATTGAGGCAAATGTAGAGTCACGAATAAAATGGGAGTATATCTTTGTCACATAGTAGATCTTGGACCCTAACCTAGAGCTTTTAACATTTGAGCTTATCCAAACAAGGTTGAGTGTTGGACCTAAAAATATGGTTAATAAAGCCCTAATGAGTTAATGTAAGTAAAATCACCCTAATGGAACCTAATTGAATGAATAATGAAGTTAATGGGCCACTAATGAGCCATATGGCATATATCATAAAAGAATCAAAAAAATGAAAACAAACTTCAAATTCATAATCTACATATCAAAATAAGCATTCATGTAAATTTTCATCTAATTTGGACAACCTTGAAATAATAAGATAAGTTTAGGAGAGAGAAAGTTGATAAAATGCATTAATGCGCAATAATATAATATATGACACCAAAATATGGAAATAATGTCAAATTCGTATTCAATATGTCAAACATAACTTGTGGATGAAGTTTCACTTAATTTGGATAATCCTAATGTCATTAATGCATGACAAAAGAGAAAATAAGGTTTTCATAATTAATGCATCTAAAGTTTCCATTAGTAGAATCTAATTACATAATCAGAATCTACATGCCTTTCTTGGCTTTTGTGCCAAATTTCACTCAATTAGATAAGGTTTGAACCCTTAATTGAAGAGAGAGAAAACAATGCAACAATGCATTCACAATTAATTTGAATCGGTTTGGGATTTGATTTAAATGTCAAACGAATTTATATAATTTTCTACCTAATGTTTCCCTGTCACATGCTTTCTTGATTTCATGAGCTTGGTTTACTATTTGATCAAAGATTGTGTTGTTAAGTCTTTGTCTCCTACCTCGAGTAGGAGACCCACTGGACATGAACAGTAACATGGATTTTAGAATTTTCTGTCTTCCGCCCTCCTCCACCGCTTTCCATGATTTTTCTTGCATTGTGATCGAGAGATGTTTTTGCACACACCTAGCACAAATTCAACCCCTATCATGTCCTATTCAAATGCCCAACCCATGGGTAATATACTTAGCGGCAACTTCCCGTTTTCAAGCCTCTCACACCCACATCTATAAGTAACCCCACCTAAAGCTCTGCCTCAACTCAGGAAATATGTCCCTCGAGCCAATTTCTTCATCCATTGTGTTTTGTGCAGCATCCAAGCAAAACTTGACCCTAACTTTGTGGCATCTCATGTGTGGAGTCGGTTGTAATGTTCCACGATCAATTTTTGGAGGTGAGTTCGTCGCGACACCTTCTTCATTCGTAGCTCATTGATTTCATTCAAGAATCGCACCTCTCAGTTTCCCAAATCAATGCCTCCTACATGACCTGCTTCATGCAGTGATGGAACGAGTGAGAGGAATGGGATGAACCATTTTTTCTTCTTCCCCCTCTGGGCCCATTTCCTGTTTGTTCTTTTTTTCCTTCAAGGGCATTTTTGTCCTTTTGTCCTTATTTTCTTTGTTTCACACAAACTAATCATACATTGATGAGTCATTGACTCACTAATGCAGCTGCTCCCTATTGAGCCAGATCAGTGGACTGGTCCTGCCCTCTCTTTTTTGCCCATCTTGTATCCCTACATGGCTTAAACGGATTTTCTGATTGGTTAGTTTTCATAAAATCATGACTAATTATCAATTTGTCCAAAAATTACAAATAAATACTCATTGATTTAGACAAATGTAAGATTTCTAATGGCATTGGTTTTGTCACATGAATCTAATTTTATAAAGAGGTAATTTTAATGGATCTAATTATATAAGATAATAACTTGTATAATTCATCACTAAATATTTGTAAGTTAGAAAAATATAATAAAATGTGTTTTGAACTCAAGAAAATATAACCTAAAACATAGCATAGTTTTTATAACCTAATCCACTAATAATAAAAAGGAAATTTGTAGGGTTTTGAATAGTTAATGGAAAACCAACCCTAATTCAACATAAATGCATCATAGGCTCTTTGGAGGCCTAGGCTTGGGCCTAGAAGTGACTTTGGACTTTGGACTCTGAAGTTGAGGTATGATTGCATCCCACATTGTTTCTATATTGAGCAATAAATCTATTTCCTCTCTTATTGTATGTTTGCATCCCCGATTATTCTTTTTTGAGCAATTAACCTACTTTTTTTCTTTCTCTTGGTGCTATGGAAATTATCCTATACACAATTTCTTTTTCTTTTGAAATTATGCTTCATGTGAAGTACCCTACTTTTTATTGATCTTGTGATCATGGATATTCTTCTAGACTCCTATTTTATGCTTGTCTCATTATGGAACTTTATATGATGACATGTGATATCTTTTGCCCACTTATGAGGTGGATGTATATGTTGGTCACTTATGTGGTGACTACTTTGTGTAATCAGACAACTTTTTACTTACCTCTACATTTAACATTCTATGTGAATTAGTTGCACTAGAGTAGAGTAATTGCATTGGTTTTGGGTTATGTTCCCTTTATGCTTTTGGGAAGGAGGTTATGTGCCCTATACCTGAGTTTCAATTTTATGAAGTTTGACCCACATTTATCTATTTGGGATTTTGGTTATGTGTCAATCTCTACCAGGTTTCGAGTTTATGAGGCTTGGTTGTCATTGTTATTTATATTGTTCTAGGGATATATATATCTCACATGCATTCATGATGATGTTTATGGATTATCGGTTATGTGCCATAATTTTGTATGTGCTTATGTGGCACCACTTTTATATGTTGACTTAATGGCAAGTATCTCTTTTATTGTGGATCAATTCTTTTATGTTATGACAATTTGTTTTTAGTTACGAAGTTATGTAGCCAGTGATTAAATTCATCTACCATTCTGTTCTCTTCCACATTTTACTCCTAGGTTGGATAAAATGGGGTTTAAAAATCATGCTTTTAATGTAAATTGCCATGTTCTTAAAGTGAACCATCTATTCTTGATGAGTCAATCCAATTGGAGATCAAATGGATTTTCTCTGGGATTAAAATTCAAATATATACATATTAAGGTGAGTGGGTAAAATAATCCTTTAAAGTTGCACTTAGTTAGATAATTCTAGCTAAAACTCTCAATCTCTCCTTAAAAGATAGTAAATGAGAAGTTATTTTTCTTGAATCCACTTTACATGGTATTTCAGTCAATATTCCAATCATGACCTAATAATATTTATATGATTAAATGGATACAAAAGTCTATATACTTGAATATTATCGAATTTATTTTCATTTGATAAATTTCTAAAAATATGATACTTTTGAGATTGGAAGAATGGACTTGCTGAAACCTACATAAATACTAACATGGCCTTGTTTATTCAATTAGTGAATTAATTAGAAATGTTTGATAAGTTTATTTGACATCTTAACAAATTATAATTTTTTAATTATAAATTACATATCTTGTGAAAAGAAAGTAGATAATGATGGAAACTGAGTTTAGTATGCTTCTAAATCATAGATGTCTCATGCAATAGTAAATGCATGATTGAACTCATCTATGCGATAATTGGGGTTTATGATTAAATATTATTTTACATGCATACATATTTTTTACTACGTGATGCAAAAATGAAGACCAAATCCCTATCATCAATGAATGGGTTGTTATGGTATTGCAAGTAAATAGGAATGACATTCACTCAATTAGGCATTCTATTGATGCTAAATTTATGTGTGAAATATTGAACGAGAATGAGTATATCAGTAGATATGAATTATATTTCAATATGCAAGAAATTTCATATGTGAATAAGCTACCGGAAGCAAAATCTTATCCTGGATTATTTGTATGTTTGGTGGGAATTTTGAGGGAAAAATTCCTATAAAAGGGGAAGGATGTTGCAACCCCAATTTTTGGGTTTATATGGATTGATATGCAATTTCGCCAATAAAATGTATGATTATGAAATTATATGATTTATGTGTAATGAATGGATTTCTTTGATAACATTTCCTTTTAATATATGATTTCGTGGACCCTATTAAGTTAGTGAGTCGAAGATGATAAAAAGAGAAAGAAAATTGAAATAAATCAAATAATGCATAAATAAGAAATGAAATTGAGATAATAATGAAAATATGAGAAATATGTGGAAAGATGTATGATTGAATCATCATGGATGATATTTTGAATCCATAAGTTTTTTAATGGTAAAAGGAATCCAAATAAATAGAATAAAGAGTAAGAAAGAGAAAATATGAATAAAATATGGCTTTTTAAGTGATAACTTGCATATGAAGAGAAGTCTTTCATACTTTTGAATTTGATTCCCAAACTTGGAACACAAGTAGTTTAAGTCATTATGGAATTTCCCTTAAAGTTTGGAATTAAGATAAAATGAGGAGACGAAGATATGTGTTATTCAATTAAAAGTTCACATATAAGTCCTTGTGAAACAATATAGGAAAAAAGGGAATCTCATGCACAAAATAAGTGTCCTAGATAATTTTATATGAAAGATAAACCTGATTTAAGGGTATGGGAGAAAATCTCAGGGATTCCAAGATATCTTGTGGGCTAATTAATTTATTTGGGAAATAATTGATATTATAATAAAAATTAGGTTTCAGGAATGTAGAGGATTATTTGAGGAGTAATCCTTCTTCCAATGGAAGATGATAAAATAGATAAAATTTTGCTAAAGTTTGATGAGAAAGTGAGTTAGGGAGAACAAGGAATAATTATTTCTCGCATCAGGGTTTTATATGAAAACCTTGAAGAACTTTCCTTTTTCTTCACCAAGAACCCTAAAACCATGTTAATTGATCCTCTCTTTCTCCCTCACACTCAGAGTATACAAGTATGCATGAGGGTCTTTGAGTGGAGGAAATAAAACTAGGAGAATCCCTCCTGGGTGGTAAAGTCGTACAGGAACCAGAGTTACCACGGTATGCCAGTGATAACTTCCCCATCTTCATGATGAATCAAATTTGTACAAGGAATCCAATCAACCCCAGAACCAGGAAAGCCAATGGAAAGCTTTCTGCAAGTTTCCCCTACCCAACCTTGGCATAAGGGCACTTGGATAGGGTCTCTGATGGACATGTTCGACACATCTTCCTCTTCCACGGCCTGCATCAATGAGGGACCAATTTGGGTCACCTCTAACCACCAATAGCAGCACAATTGCCATCCTCAACTCTGATGAGGGGTGGGAAGTTCTTCTTGGCCATGTGTGAGGCTTGGGAGCATGAATACAGGGTGGATAGGGAGTTATCCCGGGCACGTAGTCGCACCAGGCTAGCGGCAACCAGCGTCATGAGGTAGGGCGTGAGTCCTAGTGAAAAGACCCGACTGCCCCCTAGCATGCATTCAAGAGGGAGGGGTACATAGGTCTTTCACTATTTAAATATCCAGCCCAATTACGGATTTAAGAAAAACAAATTTCATTGATGTGTCAAGCGGCCATTAGCTAAAGGTACTTTAATTTGAAAAATTCATAATTAATTATTGGTAACTCTGATGGTAATAAGTTATGTATGGTTTTTGATCTAAAAGAATTCAATAAAAATAGAATAAAGCCTAGATCTTCTTGCAATCCAAAAAGTATATAAAATTGTCACCATTAATGTGTTTATATATAGGAAACCCTAATTTTGATGTTAATAAGATTGGAAAAAGTCATATGGATGTTTTATGTGAATATTAACACGTTGTTAATAAAAAGGATGTTTTGAGTCTAAAAGGGATATTCCATGTGCTTAATTAGCTAATTTGGGTTTCATATGTATAAAGTGCACTAATGGGATTAGAAACCCAAATCTTGGTGTTTATGACTTTTAATGAGTTATTTTTCGAGATCCTTTGTATCAGATGATATAAGGTTGATCCAAAGCCAAATTGGTAATAAAGAGGTTTTAATATGAATATTTGAGTAATTAGGGTTTTGAACATAGAAATGTTGTTTTAGGGTTTTGTGGACATAAAAGAGGCAAAGTTGAGAAATAGATCTAAAGAATCCTAAGGAAACCCTCATTCAAATTAGCAACCTTAGAAAGGTGTATCACGTCAATAAGGAGTTGTTTCGGATGTGATGGTAACAATTAGGTGTTACACATATTTTTAGGATCAAGATTGCTTGATTGGTTTCTTGTCTTGCTTGATTGAACATATTGAATGGATTGGATTATGCTTATTACATGTGAGATCTCCAAATTAGGTATGTGGTTATTTATGATTACACACTTTAGTTTACTAGCTTATTGTGATGTTTCACCGATTGCATGGAAATAAAGTGCTATAATGATTTTATTTCTGCAATCTTTGAAGTGAATATAGTTATCACAATTTAAGTATATATATGACTTGCCATAACCTACATACCATCTCTAGATGTAAGATGAGAGACCAAGCCCAGAGGGTAGGTCATAGGTGGTCAAACCCTAGAGGGAAGACCATCGGGCACCCAGAGAGGTAACCCCAGGTACCAACCTCAGGATGGAGAAGGTAGCCTTAAGTCCCCTACAATGACTAAACCCTAAGATAAGGTATCCTAGAGTATGAGTAAAACTGGTTGGGAGGTCATAGTGAAAAACATAATCTTTCATTGTTAACCACTATTTGATGTGATTAGGTTGTTAGGATATATGTTTAATATTTTGGTTGTCACCACATACCAGTATATTCATTTATATTGACTGACATTTTGTTTGTCAACATTTTAGGAATATCTAAAATTGGACAAACAGTAAAGTGGAACTTGTGAAGAATACAGTTAAAATTAAAGGTGGACTTATTTAGATAGAACTCTACTGTGGGTAGAAGTTCCAGATTCCTATTTTTAAAAGGTATGTGAAAAGTAATTTTTTTATCATGTTTTAAGCTTAGTATTTGGTAGAATATATTTATAATTTTTCATTATTTGCAAAACCATTGATCCTATTTTGGGATAGAGGCTCTAACTTTATTGGTCTTCCTTAATTGGGGGTTACCAAGAATCGGAGCCGTTACAATTGGTATCAGAGCATGGTTTTCCATTTAATCTCTAATAATTATTAAATTTTACAAACTCTTTAGAGCCTAAGGGAGTTATTAGAAGATTTTCCAATGATGGAGATGTCTATAAAAGGATCACAATTTGGGGACTGGAAAGATTTTCCTCCACTCCTCTAGTTGGTCTACGAGGACTCTCAGATTTTGTGTGACTACCTTGCCAACATAGGAGGATTTGACTCGAAATAAGATACCACTAGGTCTTCTCTATTTGTCTTTGTCCCTTTGCTACCTCGTTCATTGTATACCTTTAAGAGATTAGGGTTTCTCTCTCTCCACCACTCTACTGAGTGTAGGGTAAGAATAATAAGGATTAATCAATCCTCCACCAAATAATAAAAAACTTGTAAGAAAGATGTCATGGACATAAATTTTAATAATTAGAAACTCAGACTGAGTTTAGTTGCATCCTTAGGTTGCATGGCTTGTGTTACTATGCCCTTTACTTACCCATAGGGAGAACGCTGAGGTTAGACCATCTTGTAAGAAGATGAGGAGAGAGTTTTCCTTGGAGGAAGAAGCCTCTAGGAAGAGGAAGAGACCTGATGCATCCTCAAAGGGCGATGCTCAACCCCAAAACCTTAAGAAGTAGATAGAGAGAGAGGACACAATGAGTTGTATACCTTAGTTGTCCGTGCATACAAGTATGTGGGTTAGACATGCATGATTTACATAGAGGTTTTGAGTACGAATGAGAAATGTAGACTATGTGTGGTTGTTTGACCTTAGTGCCTTTTGGTGACCCGACCTTGGGTGGGTCCTAAATAATAAGGGTGAGGGATAGCTCCCTCATTGAGAAGGTTAGTGGAGACCATATAGGAACCATAACAGGCATATATGAGTAGAAAAGAGTCATGCACCTATGTAGAAGTGTGTGTGGTAGCAAGGCTGGAAACAGGTTTTAGACCTAAGCCATATAGGTTATGCCTGATATTTTATGAGATAAACATGCAACGCTTCAGATGATCTTGGCCAAACATATGTTTTGATAGTACGTCTCACCCAGGTGGGGATAGACGCTTATCCTTAAGAGCTTGAACCATATTCTGAGAGAGAACCTCTAGTGGTTGGATTAGTTGTAGGGTTAGCTCTAGAGAGAGAGAGAGACCCGATGAAGAAGGTTGGAGACCTTGACTCCGAGACATGAGAAATCATGAGAAGTTGGGTATAATATGGTCTAGAATAGACGATCCTGAGTAGATGTATGTCATTGCCTCATGCACAATCCTATGAGGCTTATCATACCTTGGATTCCTTTAAGGGAACCAAACCCTAGAAAAGAGAAGGAGGATTTGTGAATGAACATACAGATAATATAAGTGCCTACCTTTTAGGTGTAGGAAGAAGAGTTCCATAGACCCTAAAGGGGTATAGTAACAAGTTGTGAGGCCTCGCACCCAGTTGGTTGTCTTTGTGTAGGACTCTAAGGGTTGTTCATGTGGAAGAGTGTTAGAGAGTATATGCCATATCTTGTATATTAGACCTAGTTGTATTATCTTGTAATAAGCCCCATATGGGCCGGGGGTGCATCTTATCTGTATGGCTGTACTTGTGGTACATCATACCTGTTTTGCCCTAACCATCTCCTATATAAGGAGATGGTTTGTACACTTACGTGATTAATGAATATATAGAAGACGGATGTCGCATACTCAACATGGTATCAAGAGTGTATTCCTAAACCTAGCCCACCCAGCCCCAGCCGCACTCCTGCGGACTTCCGCTCCCCGCCCTCCGTCCGCAGCCGCATCCTTGCGGACTCCCGACCTAGCACCCCTCTCTCTCTCGATCATGACCGGGATGGTATGACTAGCTCACGACAGCCGCTTGAGTCTGCATCTTCTCTGCTCTACCGGGCTCCCATGACTGCCGCTTGAGACGGACGCTGCCCTGACCTGCGACTCCAGCACCCCGTCTCCACTGTCCGACTCCAGTGCACACAGCAAGTCCGCTACCTCTCCAGTCTAAGCACCCACAGCAAGCAACAGTCCCCAAGCCGCCAATTAGCCCGTCTCCTATCCCTGCTACTCAAGTGTCGCTGATGTGATCAAAACCTTCTATGCCATCTACTGTCTCAGCCACCACAGCACTAGTATCTACTGCTAATACAAACTTTGTTTAGTAACAACCAGTCATCGTATCTCCTCCCCATGTCTCTCCCCTAGGGCATGGGTGAGTGTTGTATTTTCCTATAGGGGTTAGTTGCTTATTTCCTATTGCAGTGTTATCTCTCCTGCAATAGTGTCTTCATTATAGTCTACTATCATGTTTCACTCTGGCGTTTAGTGCAGTGTTATCCTCCTGCACCTCTGATATTTCTACTTGGGGCAGCACTACTCTTCCTGCATCCTGCTTATATCGTGTGTCCTTCCGGTATTATATCTGTCTTCATCATGGCTGAAGAAAAAGGATCGGTCCAGACCATAATCTACAATGACTCTGCTCCTGTTTCAATAATTAAGCTCAACGATCAGAATTACCTGTTGTGGATGAATGCGCTTGCACAATTCTTGAATCTCGGGACAAACTTCATTTCATTGAAAAGCCTGCCCAAGATACCCCAGAGTGGAAGCTTGGTGACAGTCAGGTCCGGAACTGGCTATGGAACAACATGGAGGCTCAGATTGCTGCTAAGTTTATGTTCTACACTACAGCTAAAGATATATGGGATGCTGTCAAAAGTCATTACACGCAAGAGAAGAATGCCTTGTGCCTTTATAATATCTAGGATCGTTTGTTCTCTAAAAATCAGGGGGATAACCCGCTTGACACTTATTATGATACTATTCTCAGTTTGTCTCATCAACTTAATTTTTTCCAGCCTATTTTTGTTGAAGCACAAACAAAAGAACGAGCAGGGCTCATTACTGCAAAGTTTCTTAATGGCTTACATCCGCGTTATGCTCCAGTTCGTAGTGTTATTATGGCAGATGATCATTTTCCCTCTATTGAGGAGGCGTACTCTAGGATTCTCCAGTCCGACACTACACCGACTGTGCAGCCCATCCCTGATTCTCAACTGACCATCGCAGCCACTGTTCGAGGTCGAGGTCGAGGACGCTTTCCTCACCCAAAGTGCACTTACTGCAATAGAATGGGGCATACTGTGGAAAAATTCTACCAAAAGCATGGCTATCCATATGGCCGTGGTCGTGGGGATGGATCTGCCCATATTGCACAATCAACTGAGGCTCCATCCCAGGTTACCATTTCTTCCACCGAATATGAGCATCTGCTTCACAATTCACAACGACCACCATCTGATGATTCCAAATCCTTAGAACAAGCTTCTTCCTCAGCTAATATGATCTTCAATCAAGGGAATTTAGGAACTTCTATGATGGCTGCTAATTCTCCATGGATTGTTGACTCTGGCGCAACACAACATATGACTGGTATGCAACATCTTCTCACCACTTCTGATCCTCAAATACCACATCCCACTGTAACTCTTGTTGATGGATCCACAACAACAGTTCAGCAATCTGGCATTGTCCCTCTTTCTCCCACCTTAAACTTACACTCTGTTCATTATGTTCCCAAATTTCCGTTCAATCTCATGTCTGTTTCAAAAATTGTGGATTCCCTTAACTGTTATGTAACATTTTGACCTACTGGTTTTATCATGCAGGATTCTGTACTTTTGAGGACGATTGGTTCGGGTCCTAGGCTGGGAGATCTATATTATTTTCCTTCATCTACACCTGGATCATTTTTTGTCACATGCTCTCCTCTTCAGCTACACCAACGCTACGTCCATCCATCGCTAGTGAAACTCAAAAAGCTCGAGCCATCATTATCTTCCGTGCAGCATATCTTTTGTGATTATTGTCAGTTAGGAAAACATCATAGGACTTCTTTTCCTAGTCGTACTAGTATCAAATCCACTTTGCCTTTGAACTTGTGCACAGTGACATTTGTGGACCATTTCGCATTCAAAGTTATAATAATTATCGCTACTGTATTACGTTTGTGGATGACTTTACTCGTATGACATGGTTGTATCTTTTGAAATCTCATGATGAAGCCCTGCATGTGTTTCAAATTTTTCATAAAATGATTGCCATTCAATTCAATGTTAATATCAAAACTATTCGAACAGACAATGCCTTAGAATATGTGTCTAAAGCCTTTGACCTTTTTTGTCAGACCACCGGGGTCATCCACCAACGCTCTTGTGCTTACACTCCACAACAAAATGGTGTTGTAGAGTGCAAAAATAGGCACTTATTAGTTATCACACGAGCTCTAATGTTTCAAGCCCATTTACCAAAGCATCTTTGGTCTGAAGCTCTACTTACCGCTTGCTACCTTATCAATTGACAACCCTCATCTGTTCTTAATGGTTGTGTTCCCTTCACCCTTTTACATCCAAATGTAACATGTTTTTCTCTCCCTCTTCATGTGTTTGGATGTACAACCTTTGTACATAATTTTGACCCAAAAGCTGATAAACTTGATCCTCGTGCCATCAAAACTGTTTTTCTTGGATATTCATTTGTCCATAAAGGTTATAAATGTTATTGTCCCAAGTCTAAACGCTTGTATGTCTCTGCTGATGTCACATTTCACGAATCAGACATGTTTTTCACAGTACATCCCCGGTGGGTCCTGAAGTTCCCATCCCAGCATCGGATAATTCTACTCCACTTGAAATCACCATTCATTCACCTCCACAAGTGGATTCCCAGCCTCCGGCTCGACCTTCACCATCAGAATCAGAGAATTCTACTTTACCCATAGCCCTTCGCAAAGGTATTCACTCATGTACAATTCGTCATCCAATCTCTAATACTTGTTGTCTTTCCAAACTCACAAAGCATGCCAGAGTTGTTGCTCTTGCGCTAGATAAAATATAGATTCCACGTAACTATCAAGAAGCTCTCAAAGATCATGGTTGGAGATCTGCAATGCTGGAGGAAATGAATGCTTTACAAACCAACAATACTTGGTCCCTTGTATCTTCTCCACCTGGACACAATGTTGTCGGTTGTCGGTGGGTCTTCTCAGTCAAGTATAACTCTGATGGAAGTGTGGAACGCCTTAAGGCGAGGTTGGTTGCGCAAGGCTTTACTCAAACCTTCAGAGTTGATTTTTTTGAGACCTTCTCCCCAGTCACATGCATTGCATCTGTGCGTCTTCTTCTCTCTCTGGCGGTACATCTGGATTGGCCTTTACACCAATTAGATATTAAGAATGGCTTCCTACATGGAGACCTTACAGAAGAAGTTTACATGCAATAACCTCCTGGCTTTCTTACTGAGGGGGAGTCTGCAAATAAAGTTTGCAGGCTACACCGCTCCTTGTATGGTTTGAAACAATCACCACGAGTGTGGTTTAACAAGCTAAGCACTGTTCTAGAATCTCGGGGTTTTCAGCGGTCCTCTAGTGATCATAGCTTTTTCTATAAAAAATCCTTCTCTGGCATCATTGCTCTAGCTGTATATGTTGATGATATTGTCATCACTGGCAGTGACGCAACTAGCATCATCTCACTCAAAAAATCTCTTATGTCACGCTTTCAAACTAAGGATTTGGGCCACCTACGGTACTTCCTAGGCATTGAGGTCCTTCATTAAAATAAAGGCCTGAACCTATCTCAAAGACGCTATGTGTTAGATCTCCTCAAAGACACAGGAATGCTGGATTGCAAACCAGTCTCTTCTCCTATGGATTACCACCACAAGCATCTCTTCGAGGGGGAGTCCTTTCCTGAGCCTACTTTGTATCGTCAAGTGGTTGGCAAGCTTCTCTATCTAACTATCACTCACCCCGATATTTCCTTCGCGGTAGGTGTTGTCAGCCAATTTATGAGCAACCCTCTTCAATGTCATTGGCAGTCCATACAAGGAATTTTGCAGTATCTTAAAGGAACTCCGGGAAAAGGATTGTTATACAAACGAAATCATACTCAGCGGCTTACTATCATGAGTTATGTGGATGC
Source organism: Alisma plantago-aquatica (assembly GCA_963693085.1). Taxonomy (NCBI): domain Eukaryota; kingdom Viridiplantae; phylum Streptophyta; class Magnoliopsida; order Alismatales; family Alismataceae; genus Alisma; species Alisma plantago-aquatica. The sequence continues at coordinate 373,827,162 of OY856412.1, forward strand.
TGACTGGGCTGGTGATGTTAATGACAGAAAGTCTACTTCTGGTTTCTGTATATTTTTGGGGGATCATCTCATCAGTTGGCAAAGCAAGAAACAATCAGTTGTGGCTCGCTCAAGCACAGAAGCAGAATATCGAGCCATGGCCCATGCTTGTTGTGACATCCAGTGGGTGTTATCAATCCTTAATGAAATTAAATTGCCTATCCATACTCCTGCCTCTTTATACTGTGATAATCAAATGACTATACACATAGCCAATAATCTTGTCTTTCATGAACGGACAAAGCACATCGAGGTCGACTGCCACTTTGTCAGAGACTTGGTCAAAGCAAAGAAGATCATCACTCCACATGTAAAGATAGGAGAACATACAGCAGACATCTTCACAAAGCCTCTTTCACCATCTCCTTTTCTACATATGTGTAACAAGCTAGGATTACATGATGTGTATTCTCCAGCTTGAGGGGGAGTATTAGACCTAGTTGTATTATCTTGTAATAAGCCCCATATGGGCCGGGGGTACATCTTATCCGTATGGTTGTACTTGCGGTACAGCATACCTGCTTTGCCCTAACCATCTCCTATATAAGGAGATGGTTTGTACACTTACGTGATTAATGAATATATAGCAGACGGCTGCCGCATACTCAACATTGTATATGTTTAGTTCATGTTTGAACAACTGAGTATGCAGTTTAGACATCTGATGCATAAAAGGTGAACCTGGGGTTCCTAGACCAATGAGGGGAAGTAGCAGTACATGGTTCACATGATACTCACGAGGCTGATTGAGTTCATAGGATTTGAGTATGGCACCCCCATGTATTAGAGCAAAAGGAAACCCCACTTAAACTAATGTATATGTTTGGTGAACCCTTCACACATGTTGGTGACATATGCATCTATGAGATTGGCCAACCTTGAGGGATTATGAATAAGTATGATGTACCAAGGAACTTAGAATGGTTTAATAAGTTGTCTTCTTTCTATACATGAGCATAAGTAGCATGATAGGGATAAGCATATACATGATGATGTAAACCTTGAAGGTAAGAACGTTTTATGACCTTTTTTACTATCAAGTGATAGTGTTCTTCCATCCTGGGGAGGGACCCTTCATGTTAGGGTGAACACCAGTTCTTGTTTAGGTTTGAGGTAACCTTAAAAGGTCACTTATAAGAGCTTGATGAACTAAGTGTAAGGGCACATAGTATGAACATGAATCTATAGACCCATGTGTGACCATATCTAAGGGGCATGAGGATATGTTTCCATAGAGATAACCTATATGGGGTCAGACTGAGTTAGGTAGGTCATCATGATTCCTATGAGGGATAACCATGAATACCTAGAAAGAGGATGAAGATTTGGGTGAGGATTCAAAGATGACATGTTCTTGAGTATCAACACATGATTTACGAGCTACAATAGAATCCTAAGTCAACACTAAGGTCAAGTAGGGATAAGATTGATTGGAGTAGGAGTTGTATGTTCTCTGAATGCATAAGACCATAGGGTTGCGAGGTAACATCTACTGTTTACCGAGGCCCATGGGTTAGGAGGTTGGCCACCTTCATGACTTCATGGGGCCTAAGGGGTAAATATGAGAGGCACTCCCTAGATGAATAAGGGTTACATCACTCCAAAAATATCAGCACCCTAGAGACCTTGAGGTAATGACTAAGGATTGTACATAAGAGAGATGTTAAGATCTAGAGGTAATGGGAAAAGTCTTCCCATGGGTGTAGACCCATAATGGAGACGTTCATGTTAAAGAGTCATGTGAAGTATGTTTCAAATTAGATTGGAAAGAGTGATGGCAATGTGTGATGCACCATCTCTACTCTTCGAATGGGATGAACTCATTATTTGAACTATATCCAAATGCTTATTTCATTTTTTTATGGGTGTGACAGAAAGGACAAAATGCATGCCATATACTAAAGATAGAGGTGATATGAGTTCAAACCCTTCTATGATGTTTAGGGATTGAAGGAAGTATCACACCTTTTTGAGAGTATTTTTTATGGATGGTATGAAAGCATAGATGAACAAAGGTAACCATCATATTAGAACATACTTGTTAAGAGCAATTTGGATCCTAAGAGTTGCATCTTGGGTTTGGTAACCAAGATAATGAATGCAAGAGCTTGAAGTTTTATTGACGTAGATAGATCTAAAACTGAGACAAGGATGATGAGTGGAGTATATGAAGTTTTATGTTTCCACCATCACCTAGAACATAAGGAAATTAATTTGGTAACAAATATTCTTAGTTGAGACACAACTCAGGTGTACAATTGTCTTGTCTAGCCAGAAGAGAGAGCTAAAAGAGGTTGCTAGGTGGACCCTATGAACATTAGAAGACTAGACCTATGTGGCTAACATATAGATACAACCAGACCTGTTGGTAGAGTTAGTGGTTACCCAGTTAGCCAGCCCAGAGCATGACAAGGTAAAGAGGATTGTTATAAGAACCTCAGATGCACCTCTCAGGAAAAGTTGGTGGTGAAATCCTCTATGAGGGTGTTTTGGGGTTTCTGAGGATCCACCCTTGAGGAATCATGTCATACAAGAAGCGCATGATTTAAGTACACCGTACACCATGGTACTACCAAGATTGTTAAGGATTGCAGTGGTACCTTGAATACCTGGGATGAAGAAGGATATAGAGTTGCATGTGGCCAGTTTCCATACATGCCAGAGGATGAAGGCTGAACGCCAGTAACTCGTGAGTTGCTATAGATAATGGGGTGTCCCTGAGAGGGAATGGGAGCATATCACCATGGGCATTGTGGTGGGTCTCCCCTAGACCAAGAGAGGTCAGGATGAAATATGGGTTACGGTAGATCACCTAATCAAGTTGACCTAATCCCTTAATTACCTAAGAGAGAGAACTGCTAGTGTGACAGATCTAGTTGAACTATATATATATATATATATATATATATATATATATATATATATATATATATATATATATATATATATATATATATATATATGAGAGAGAGATATAGTTCAACTACATAGTGATCCGAGTTCAATATCTTGAGCATAACCTCCAGTTTACTTCCATGTTGTGGAATTAGGTACATGAAGAACTTGATACTTGATTAAAGTTTCAAGTAGCATATCACCCCTTGACTGATGAGAGCATATGTACTGGTTCAGGATGATTCATGGGAGCATTTCCTACCCCTAGCAGAGTTTGCTTTTTATGATAGCCGCCGTAGCTAGTATCAAGATGTAAGAAGCTCTGTAAGGGAGGAAGTGTTGGTTACCGCTTCATTAGGGTGATTTCAGTGAGAAGACCTTGTGTTGTTCAGAGAAACCACCGTGTTTGTAGAAGAAGTTTCTTTGATCAAGCAATGCCTGAGAAAGCCCATAATTGATAGGAGTCACATGCTGAAGTGAAGTAGACTGACATGTAGTTCAATGTGGGTGAGCATGCATTTTTAAAATCTAACCCCTCCAAGCTATAGCTAGGACATTTGAGTCCTTGATACATGGGTCTATTTGAGATAGATTGGTGGAGTTTCTTATGTTTAGCCCTACCCATCAAGATAATATAATGTATGATGTGTTCCATGTGTCTGATCTAGAGCACTATGTGATGTACCTGAGCCATGTGCTGAGCATTGAACATGTTGAACTCTAATGGATGGTGATGTATCCTGAGTCACCTATGGGGATTTTAGATACCAAGGTGAAAGAAATCATATGTAAGAATATATGAAGATAAAGGTTCTTTGGAAGCACCATGGAGAGGATGAAGCCACATGGGAGTTGATGATGGACATGGAAAAATCTTATCCTGGATTGTTTGTATGTTTGGTGGGAAATTTTGAGGGCAAAATTCCTATAAGAGGAGAAGGATGTTACAACCCCAATTTTTGTGTTTATATGGCATGATATGCAATTTCGGCAATAAAATGTATGATTATGAAATTGTATGATTTATGTGTAATGAATGGATTTCTTTGATAATATTTGCTTTAAATATATGATTTCATGGACCCTATTAAGTTAGTGAGTCCAAGATGATAAAATGAGAAAGATAATTGAAGGAAATCAAATAATGCATAAATAAGAAAAGATATTAAGATAATAATGAAAATATGAGAAATATATGGAAAGATGTATGATTGAATCATCATGGATTAGATTTTGAATCCATAAGGTTTTTAATGGTAAAATGAATCCAAATAAAGAGAATAAAAGAATAAGAGAGAGAAAATATGAATAAAATATGTCTTCATAAGTGCTAACATATGAAAAAAAGTCTCTCATACTCTCAAATTTGAGTCCCAAACTTATCACACAAGTAGTTTAAGTCATTATGGACTTTCCCTTAAAGTTTGGAATTAAGATAATATGAGGAGAGGAAGATAAGTGATATTTAATTAAAAGTTCACATATAAGTCCTTGTGAAACAAAATGGGAAAAAGGGGAATCTCGTGCCAAAAATAGATGTCCTAGATAATTTTATATGAGATATAATCCTGATTTAAGGGTATGGGAGAAAATCTACAAGATTGCAAGATATCTTGTGGGCTAAGTAATTTATTTGGAAAATAATTGGTATTATACTAAAAATCAAGTTTCGGGAATGTAGAGGATTATTTGAGGAATAATCCTTTTTTCCATTGAAGATGATAAAAAAGATAGAATTTTCCTAAAGTTTGATGAGAAAGTGAGTTAGGGAGAACAAGGAATAATTATTTCTCACATCAATGTTTTATATTAAAACCTAGAAGAACTTTCCTTTTTCTTCACCAAGAACCCTAAAACCATGTTAATCAATCCTCTCCTTCTCACTCGCATCCAGATTGTATAAGTATGCATGAGGGTCTTTGAGAGGAGGAAACAAAACTAGGAGAACCCCTCCTGGGTGGTAAAGCCGTACAGGAACCACAGTTACCACAAGATGCTAGCGATACACTTCCCCATCTTCACGATGAATCAAATTTGTATAAGAAATCTAATCGACCCCAGAATCAGGAAATCTAGTGGAAAGCTTTCTACATGTCTCCCCTACCTGACCTTGGTGTAAGGGCACTTGGATAGGGTCTCTGATAGACATGTTTGGCACATCTTCCTCTACCGTGACCTGCAGCCATGGGGTCCGGTTTGGGTCATCTCTAACAACTAACAGTGGCGTAGTTGCCCTCTTCAACTCTGACGAGGGGTGGGTAGTTTTTCTTGGCCATGTGTGAGGCTTGTGAGCATGAAGATAGGTTGGGCGGGGAGCTATCCTGGGCAGGTAGCCACACCAGGCTGGTGGCAACTAGCGTCGTGAGGTAGGGGTGAGTCTTAGTGAAAAGACTCGAATGCCCCCTAGAGCACATTCAAGAGGGAAGTGCACAGAGGTATTTCATCATTTAAATATCTGGCCCAATTATGGAATTAAGAAAAATAGATTTCATTGATGTGTCAAGCTGCCATTGGGCAAAGGTACTGTAATTTGTGAAATTCATAATTTTTGGTAACTCTGATGGTAATAAGTTATATATGGTTTTTTATTAGAAAAAACCCATAGAATTCAATAAAAATAGATTAAAAGCCTAAATCTTCTAATAATTTGAAAAGTATATAAAGTTGTCACCTTTAATGTGTTTATGTATACGAAACCCAAATTTTGATGTTAATAAGATTGGGAAACGTCATATGGATGTTTTATGTGAATATTAACCTGTTGTTAATAAAAAGGACGTTTTGAGTTTAAAAGGGATAATCCATGATCTTAATTGGCTAATTTAGGGTTTCATATGTGTAAAGTACACCAATGGGCTTAGAAACCCTAATCTATGTGTTTATGACTTTTAATGAGTTATCTTTTGAGATCCTTTGTATAAGTTGAAATTAGGTTGATCCTAAGCCAAATTGGTAATAAAGAGGCTTTAATATGAATAGTTGAGTAATTAGGGTTTTGAACACATAAATGTTGTTTTAGGGTTTTGTGGACATAAAAGAGGCAAAGTTGAGAAATAGATCTAAAGAACCTTAAGGAAACCTTAATTCGGATTAGAAACCTTAGAAAGGTGTCTCAAGTCAATAAGGAGTTGTTTGGGATGTGATGGTAACAATTAGGTGTTACATATATTTTTAGGATCAAGATTGCTTGATTGGTTGCTTGTCTTGCTTGATTGGACATCTTGAATTGATTGGATTACGTTATTACTTATGAGATATCCAAATCAGGTATGTGGTTATTTATGATTACACGCTTTACTTTCCTGGCATTTTTTGATGTTTCACCGATTGCATGGAAATAAATTGTTTGGATGATTTTATTTCTACAATCTTTAAAGCGAATATTATTATCACAATTGAAGTATATATATGACTTTCCAGAACTTACATACCATCTCTGGATGTAAGATGAGATACCAAACCCAGAGGGGAGGACAGAGGTGGTCAACCCCCAGAGGGTAGACCATCAGGCACCTAGAGAGGTGACCCTAGGTACCAAGCTCAGGATGGAGAAGGTAGCCTTCAGTCCCCTGCAAGGACTAAAACCTAAGAGAGGGTATCCCAGAGTATGAGTAAAAGCGGTTGGGAAGTCATATTGAAAGATGTAATCTTACATTGTTAACAACTATTTGATGTGATTAGGTTGTTAGAATATATGTGCAATATTTTGGTTATCACCACGTATTAGTATGTATTCATTTATATTGACTGACATTTTGTTTGTCGACATTTTAGGGATATCTGAAATTGAACAAACAATAAAGTAGAACTTGTGAAGAATAAAGTTAATATTAAAGGAGGATTTAATTAGATAGAACTTTACTGTGGGTAGAATTTCCATATTCCTATTTTTAAAAGGTATGTGAAAAGTACATTTTTTCCTATTTTAAGATTAGTCTTTGGTAGAATTTATTAATTATTTTTTATTATTTGCAAAACCATTGATCCTATTTTGGGATAGCGGCTCTAATTTCTTGGTCTTCCTTAATTCGGGGTTACCGGCAAGTGTGGTCATTACAGTTAGTGTTGTATACTATTTTATTATTTTACTTTCCTTCATTGAGCAAGTATTCCACTCCTCTACTCACAAATATTTAGGGAATCCATGTGAATTGGAGATGTCAAAGAAAAAGACTAGATATAATGAGATTTATGAATTACATTAGTCAAGTTTAGTCAATCCTTATCACTTTCAATCCTTGTAAGGATAGAAAAGAGTTGTAAATTATTATGTGTAACATTGCTTCTTTATTAATAGGGTATATATATAATGGTCAAGACTTGTTGGAAGTGATACACTTAGCATAATGTTTTGATATGTATATTTATGATTGAAATTAGATCAAAGAAATCAAGTCTTTAATTTGTATGCAAAGTCAGTTCATGTGATTGAATGTATCAAATATGAAAATTTTAAATTAGAAAAAGTTAAGAGTGATGTTAGGTACTATGTTTAATCCTCATTTTATGCTTTAATCTCATGGTTTGTAGTTATTTGAGATGCAAGGGTAACACTTGAAACCCTTAAAAGCCCTATTATCCTAATCTAGGAAACTAGAGAACTATATAGATAGAATCTAAGAACTGTACTCATGGATCGACCCTAACTTTCATACTCTACTAATTCCCAAGCATGTGTGATTGATGATCTTCGTAGCAAGGTGTGTGATTTTGGGGTCCCTATGCGAGCTTGACGAGTTCACACGTCATGCTTTCTGGAACCATTGTTTAGGATAGTCTTTTAGACCTAGATATTTATTTCTCTTTGATTTTATCTGGTTTCCCTCACTAATTCATATTGTTTTGTGTTTATCATGCATTATTTATTTGATAAGTGTCTCTTTTAGTAGGTTGTGATCGTGGAAGTTGACATTGCATGTTTGGGTGCCACCCTCTCTCTCTCTAGATACCTTCTTTCAGGAATCTAAATAGGACATGGCAGAGGAAGAAATTTCCGCAACAACATGAAGTGCCTCCCTCTGGTCATGAAGAAGATAGAAATATGTTTGACCATCCACCACCACCATAAGGGCCTTTTCAAGATTACTTCATTCTAAATAACTATGATTCTCCCATTGCAACCTACATTGGACACATTCTAGGGCAATCATTGTCCATATCACCCACCTTGGTGTACCTTATACCGACCTTGGGATAGAATAAGAAAATCCCTACCAAAACATCGAGTCATTCCTAAACTTTTTCTCCACTTACTGAACTCCAACCTCTGCATATGATGAAATTTGCTTAACCTAGTTCATCTTCTCTCTTAAGGAGAATTCTAAGGAGTGGTACTCATCTAGGACATAGATCATAATCTAGAGAAGGATGGATAAAGAGTTCATATAGGAACTTATATCATATTTCTAAGTTTACATCAATGTGTTATTCTGTTACATCTTTATGAAATTGAGAAACAAACAATTTCATGATAGTTGGGAGAAATTCCAAAATGTTAAAATATTACCCTCACCATTAGGTACTCCAATGTATGTTTTCTATAATCATTTTATGATGTTTTGTCTCAACTCTACCAAATGATGGTGATCTCTTCATGTTGTGTGGCACTTTTTAGGAAAAGACTATGAAAGAAGCATGGACACTACTTGAGAATCTAGTGGAAAAATATATGCATCATGTATTGTCCTCCATAAGTGATTGTAATTGAAGTTCTGATGTGGTTATTTAATGTGTATCCCCCTTTTGTAATGACACAAATGCTCAGATCATGAAGGTACTCATTAAAATGGTGGGGATGATATAGAACCGAAGCAGTGGTTCCTCTAGTATTTTTTTGCAAGTTGTGAATACACTTATAGAAGAATAAAAGCATTACAATCTTTTGAGAATATAAACTTGAATTCCCACATGTTCCTATCATACATTTTAAAGTTGGGAGGTCACTCTACTTTTCATACAAATAACAAGGGGGCGATGTACTAGGGTACCCATGACAACAACATTAAATTTAAAAAGGACTCAAAGTTTGAAGATGAGATATTTTTGGTTGATACGACCAAATTAAGTGAAGAAGGATGTTTCAAATAGGCTTGAAACGGATACAGTTGGGTATGGTAAAGGCTTACACATACTCTTACACGTGTCAAGGATGTGAGTAAGGGGTAGGTTAAGTATCATTTCCCTAAAAACCTTACCCTACCTTTACCTACACTAATTTACTTATAGGACAAATGGGCAGGGAAAAGGGTTAAATGGATTGAATAATATAAAAATAGATATAAAATAATTTCAACAAATATTTCATGTGATATTCTCTACATCAAACACATCTCACTCCTATAGTAAAACTTTAAGTAGTAATATGATATCTTTATGGTAATATACACCACAAATACTACTATTTGAGCCAAAAGTATTTAGTCAAGTTTATAGAATTGAACTAAACTACTAATTAAGCAAGTAGTGGTGAGACTTGATGGAAATTTAGTTAGGAATTAGTAATTGTGTTAGAATCCAAAATTGTTAGTTCAACATTATACTGATGTGTAAATTTATGAAGTAGGTAGGGTAATGCATCTTCCTTTATCCTACCCTTTTTAGATATGAGTAAAGTGGGTAATGGTTAAATGGGTGGTGGGTAAAAATATGCTTGTCCTTGTCCCACCCTACAAGGTTTGGGTGGTAGGTAAATGAGTAATTTACAACACTCTTTTCAAAAATGCTCAAAGAAATCAAAGTCTTGAATTTAGATTAGACTAACTTTAATTTTCCTTAGACCAATAGAAGGAATGGAGACTTTCTTCTAAAGCAATTGTGAATACAATCAGCTCATATAGGCGAAGAATGTTCTCCAAATTCCATTTTTTCAAACTCAAATGCCCCATAATAAATGTAATATACACCTCATCAATTGTTCCAGGATCCACCACAAGCCTACATTTTCCAAGGACCACCTCATTGACAACATCAACCTCACTTAGGGCATGTGCAACAGCAAGTCCATTCACAAATTTCCCAAGGCCCTCCACCACATTGACATATGCAAGGTTGACCTCCTTAATGGAAACAACAAGTTTCTCCTATATCACATGATCAACTAAAGGTTGTGACTTTGTCAAGGTGTCAAGAAGTCCTCAAGAAGCCAAAGGGATGGGTGAGCTGTGATCTTGTGATGAATGATTGTTTTGAAATCATGAATTTGTGTGTGAATAATATCAATATGCCTAGAAGTTACATCATGATGCCTAATGATATTGTGATATTGGGTATTCCTATTCTTATGGCGAAGAAAATTTAAATGATCCACCTTACTTGGATGCCCTGGATGGTCCTTTGCCATCAAAGAGGAATAAAAGAAAACACTGAGGATATTTTTGAGACTTTCAAACATGTTCTAGAAAACATTTCTTTATTTCTAGAAGGATGCCCTAAAAGGTGAAGAACACAACATAAGTAATATCTATAGTGCAAAACTCTGTTGTAACAAACAAGAATGATCCTAGTCTTCCATCATTCCATGCTATATTGGTGGACACCACGTTACCAATCTCTTCTTAACTTGGGATTTAATGTCAACCTCATTCCCCATTTTGTGTATGTTGAGTTGGTCTTGAGATAACTAGATATATAGGCTAATCAATCTTTAGAGATTCTCAAAGGCTGATTTGGTGATGTGCTAGTGAATATTGATGTTAATGCTTCACCCACCTTCTCAAAAAAAACTTGTTGTTCTTAATATGGAGCAACAGAATAGGAATATTCCCAGTATATTGGGAAGACTATTCCTAGACACAAGCAACATTGTGAATCTTGTGAGGAAGCCATTATATATGTGCTTTACATGCTCATGAAAAATTAGATTAATTGTATTCAAAGATGCCTCAAGGCCCAATGTGTTGGGGACCACTGAGGAAGACTATTACTTTTTTATTTGTCTTGAATATATATTTGAGGAACTTCCTTTTAAATGAATTAAGTGAATACTAAGGGGTGATGATTAGAGTCTGATGTTGAATTTCTTGAAAAATAATATGAGGATAGTAAAGAAGTCAAGAGAATGGTAGATAGTGAGATTCTCCCTTCCATATCTATCAAGGCATTACAATCTACTATTGAAGATCATCCGTCTTAGAGATGAAATCAATGCCAAGGGATCTAAAATATGCACTTCTTGGTCCCAATGACACCCACCTAGATATCATTTTTTTAATTCTCTCTCCAGATCAAGAAGATGCACTTGTACCATCATGAAGAAGAACATTGAGGCCATTGGCTGGTCAAATTTTGATTTAGGGGGATTTGGTCCTTCCATCTCTGCTCACTCTATGTACTTTAAGGATGATACACACCGTAGTTGTAAAATTAAATAAAGGAAAATTTTGAATCTAGGCATATATACCTGGAGCATAATACACACCCTGGTTGATTTGTGTATCATTTACCCAATTTCCAATAATTCATGGGTAACTCTATCCAACGGGTTCCCAAAAAGAGTGGGATTATAGTGATATCAAATGAAGAAGGAGAACAAATTCCTATAGAAGTCCAAGTGGATAATATGCATGGATTATAGAAAATTGAATGCAAGAAAAAATCAAATTCCACTACCCTTCATTGATCAAATTCTCAAAAGGCATGAAGGGTAGTGAATCTATTGCTTTCTTGATGGTTACTTAGGTTACTTTCATGTGATAATTCATCCAGGGGTTCCACAATATACCACCTTCACGTGTCCATTTGGTACATTCAATTACACATGAATGCCAATCGGTCTATGCTAAAATTTACTAAGACGAAAGGCCCTAGTTTTACTTAATTATTGATTTCAGAGATCGCATGCAAGCAAATTGATCTTATTTAAGTATAGTTCAGATTGAATCAAAAGGGATAACTTATTATGAACCTAATGATCACTAGCTATTTTTGACTCAAAACAAAATTGTTTATTGGGTTGATTATGACTAGTTTCTATATTAAAAGTCAATATTAATTATTATAAAATGAAATAATTAAAGGAACCATGACATTGGGTTTCACCTATGCTACCTAATCATTCTCTCTCTCTTTCACTACATACCATTAACATGTACAATTAAATACTAAAACCAAAGTGGAATTTGAATCTAAATAATCGAATATTGCCATATATCACCCTAATTAGACCTTCATGTTATTTTGGAGGTCAGTGGATGTCACCTTAAAGACTTCCCATTTCAAGTTCTCATCAGGGAATCATCATTAACAATTAATATCCACAACTCTTATTATACCACTTGTTTTATTACAAGAAAAAATAGCTAATCAAGAGAAAGTTAAACAATCATTTTATAGTAATTAAATTGTCACTACAATCACAGATTTTGGTGAGAACAAAGAACAATGGGTAAAGGGGTTTATCCCCAAGTATACTACTTGCTATCTATAACATGAACTAGACAAGAGGGAAGATAGAGAGAAGACATCTTGCCATCATAACTAGATATTGGAGAGAGGTAGTAGTCTACAACAACTCCATACGATTTGGTGGTGAAGAGTTTCATTATAGTATTTATATCTATAACCTATTTTCTTAGTAAAATATGAGTTTTAAATGCACAAGTTCCCTATTTATTTGGTAGTGATTAGTGTCATCAAAATTTTTACATATAATGTACAACAACATGTCAAAACATATAGAAACATGTAAGGAGCTTGGAGTAGGAAGACAACTAAAGAGAGTGATTCCTAGAGTTCTTTGCCATATGTACTCGTACATGTTGTGGTTACAATAGAACCATTTAGAGATAGGGACTTGTGGAAAAAAGAACTTCCACCATGACATTGCATATATTGTACAAGCTAAGGCCTATATTACAAACCAAAGTGTTAGTCTAAGGTAGTGTCCAGGTGAGAGAGCTCATAAATGGGAGGATGGATAGTCAAGTGGAGACAGGCCAAACTAAATGTCAATTATGAGATGTTTTGCATGTCTTGAAGGTACATACTACGAGTTAATGTTTAATAATATGATGATTATCGATGAAATATGGGAAAATCATTGAGAAGGATAGGGTTCAGAATAAGGATCAACATGAGAATCGGAATATGCAACATTAGTGAATATGTGGCAATGTAAAAAAAATATTGAGATAAATTTTTTATATCGGCACTCCTTTGTATAACTATAAGTATTTAATATAATGTTTGAATTCATGGGTGAACAACTGGAAAGTCTATTTGAGAACATATGATTAGGTTGAAGAAGTTGGAACTTGTCATTACCTATGCCAAAAAGGTTGTAACTATTAAGAACCTAACCTAACCATTTGTGTTCACTATCTTGCATGGTGGATTGATTAATACACTATAAAAGATCTCAGTGGTGATGAAAAGCCATGGCATACCATGTGCATCAAGCACCATGAACAATAAGGATTTCTGAGCCATGGAAAAACACAAGATGATATAATATTTAGAGGATAGTACTATATTCATCAAAGAGAGATGACTTTAAGGAACCACTGCTTTTCCATCACCAAATCCTGTGAAAGTCTTAATTTGAATTTTAGACATGCACTCTAGTGCAAATTCTCTTAGGATTGAACCTTATCTAGAATTCAACATTTCTATAAGGAAAAAAGTCCACTTCCCCTGTGATTTTTGATACATATTTTCTCCAACAAGAAACTTTGGGTTTTTCTCCTCCATGTCTATTAATGAATTAAGTAGACCGAATGCCACTAAGAAATTCACAAGGTATACAAGATTGCTTCAACATACCTCTCCAATCTAGGACCATAGATTAACCCTCCCTTTTCCTAGGCCCCTTTTGAATTATGTTATAATTAAATCCTTTTTCCTTGAATTATAATAACTAATAGTAATTATTGACAATAAATCATAATATTTTGAGAAATCACCATTTATATAATGATAAAAAAATTAGTGAATTAAGTCTTCAATTGGAACTGATTATACAAATACAGCAGTGATTTAGTGTGGACCATAGATTAGCACTCTGGAATCATCCTAAGTCTAGTTGATGAAAGGAAATAACATAAATACAAAACAATGTATCAATTTTATTCATAGAAGGGTAAATGCATTAACAAGTACTTGTCAGCAAAATAAAGAAATAAATTACCCAAAAATTTCAAAAGGTGAAACTAATGTTTTTTTTAATTCCTCTCATCTTGATTAGCCTACATGCCAAATTGTAGGCCAAATGAACTTTTTTAAGTGAATGGAGTAACATGTTTAAAATTGTAATTGAAATCATTTAATTACTTAATTTTGGTCTATTTTATTCTTTTTTCACCCCTCTAATGCCTCTCATCTGACACCCTCATGATCCTTGCTCTTGATGTGGTGGCAGCATTGGCTGGAAAGGGACCAACACTTTTCCCTCTCCTTCTCCTCCTCTTCCTCTTCCTCTTCCTATATGCCTCCTTCTCCTATTTCCACTCCTACTTACCAATCTTTAATAAACCCTAATTATCGGAACCCATCTCCTGACACCCAAGAGACTCAACAAAAGGTAGATGATTGTTATCTTCTATGATGTTAGATATACAATCATGTGGTGCCTAAGAATGAAAACGCACCATCCTTTCTCCACCACCATGTTTGCAACCACTCTAGGACCACAACCATCTTCCATCTTCTTTCTTCTTTTATCTGCAATGGCAGTCACCAAGATGAATGTCTTCCTTATGTCTTAACCACCCTATCGTCTACTATCCATCTTATAGTGATATATGATTGTAGAAGAAGTCCACTGGCAACACAATAATCTCTTTCTCCAGAGCCTAATCCTGGACAATGAGTTCCAGAACCCTATAATTAGCCCTCCCACCAGCACATGTCATACTACAACAGTAACTAATCCCAGGTGTAGTTTTTGTGTGGTTCTCTGCCTAGGATCTGATCTTCTTCTACATCCTTTGTCCTTCTTCTAGTCCCCAGTGCCCATCCGCACCCTAGAGAAATCATTTCCAAAAATTGTATTGCTTGATGTGGGTATTCGTGATGACAAAAACTTCACCACCATGACCTCCACCACCCTTGCAAACTACTTCCACTAGCATCTCCCACTCAAACACCATCTACCACTGCTATATTTCCTCCTACCTTTGTTGGAACCCTGACACCATCAACAATATGAAGTGTGGGACCCAAGAGAGGACCAATCCTTAGTTGAGGAATAAGTCCATCCAATCCCAACCATACCACAAGGTATGGAGGGAAGAAGGAAACTCATTATTTCTAAAATATATTACAAAGCCTAAAAATTTATCAGAAGTGGAAACATAACTGCTACAAAGTTACATGATAATTCTTATACAACCGTTCCCCACCATAAGTGGCGACATGACAACATAGAAGGTGTACATCTAATGCCATGTAAGTTCCATTATAGATGGCAGCCAGATACTCCAAGCTATCCTCAAATTTATTATTTTATAAATTAGTCTTCGTGAGTCCTTGTCCTCTAATGCACTTACACTTTGGTGGAAGGGGAACATCACCTACAAAATAGGAAACAAAGGCATGTGTCAGCAAACACTAAGTATGTGCATATAAACAACATTTATACATTATATTAGGTTACAAGTATAACAAGGATATTCCCACAAAAGGGGGCATATAAAAGTAGGTAAGTTTAACAAGAGTCAATTCAAGTGATTGAGGCATACTATTTATGAGCATAAATATTTTATATAAAGAAACATCTTGCAATAACAAACATTGACAATTTCCAAGTAAATAATATATTTGCATGTATAAACAATATAGACTAAATATACTTGAGACTGGGCCATAACATCATAGGATCGTGACCTAAAAAGTAAGGGTCGAAATGCACGTACTGAGTGGAATATGTGTGCCCTTTGTAAGTATGGTTTTACATAAGTACCACTATTATATATATTCTAGTAAAACATGTAGCATGCATAAAATAATATGGAAAATTGGCATTCCACTCATAATTTACAATAGTGACAAAAGCATAATAAGAAGGACCAAAGGACCCATTTAAATAGAATAATTTACTATCAATAAGAGTTCATAAATTTCAAATTAGTAAATTAGGATGCTAAAATTTGGATTTCCAAAAGGGGATGGTAGTCAAGTAAATGACTCAGTATGGGAATTTATATTACAATCATGATAATGCCCAAAATACAATATGGATTGCACATACATTGTAATTCAAGCATACTCATCCATTAGTACTCCTACGTTCAGGACCAGTTCTTTCAAACCTAATTACAATATTTATGCATATGGTTATTATTTATTTTATTAAAGCCTTCAATACTATTTATAATATTATTATCGAATCAAATTGTCTTCAAAACCATATTTTCAAATCAGTTATATATTTATAATTTCATGAATCTAGATATATGTATTTTTATAGTCTATTTTTTTATGAATTTCTAAACTATAACAATTTCTATTAATATATAAAATAGAAATGATAGATGATTGATATAACCTCACATCTAATTATTAACTAACAACATGTGATTGGGAACATGCATCTTTTCCCTCGCTAGAAAATCCACATGAAAAATTAAAACCAGAAGACATAACGACAAGAACACCCCTACCAAATGTGACACAAAATAAATGATGCAATGGGCATACAAGGGAAACAACCTTGTAGAGTTGGTACCAACCTAAGCAAGGACATGTAATTATAGCCTTGAGAGAAGCAATCCTTTTGATACAAAGATCCATGTTACGGGAGAAGGATCCAGAGGGTATAAATACTCATATTACCATTAGAGAGGTTCATTTAAGATCTACAAGGTTGGCGATAAGAATTCTAGGTGGAACAATGATGAAAAGACACAGTAGATGTTGCCTCTTTGGGAATCTAGGTCCATGCCCTTGGGGTGATAAGCCAAGAAGCACGAGGAAAAACAAACTCAAAACTTGTCTATCAGATTTGAATCAATGATAAAGCTATTGACACCACCAAAGATAAGTCATTCCATCACTAGCTTGCAGGTACAACGAAAGGAAATTGAGAGGACTAGTTTCAAGGATCTACTTGCAATCTTGGGAGTTGGAGCATGAAAGTAATTTTGCACATAATTTCCAAATATGCTAGCAAGGTTTTCCTGACCAGTAACCTTCTAGGTTTCTTTCCAAAACCATATACCCAAGCAGAATCAACCTTGTTTGGGAGGAGAACCTTGGAAGCCACACAAAGGAGAAATCCCAAAACTGTTCACTGGTCGAAGAATCAGTTGTGCAAGGATCCTAGATGGTGAGGGTCCTAGATGAGTTGAGATTGGGAGGTTATTTTGAAGGTGAATCTACGACGTGTTATTAAGAGGATGAAAAGGGTATCTCATGAATTTCCAAACTATAACAATTTCTATCAATATATAAAATAGAAATGATAGATGATTGATATAACCTCACATCTAATTATTAACTAACAAGATGTGATTGGGAACATGCATCTTTTCCCTCGCTATAAAATCCACACAAAAAAAACCAGAAGACATAACAACAAGAACACCCGTACCAAATGTGACACAAAATAAATGATGCAATGGGCATACAAGGGAAACAACCTTGTGGAGTTTGTCCCAACCTGAGCAAGGACATGTAATTACAGCCTTGAGAGAAGCAATCCTTTTGATAAAAAGATCCATGTTATGGGATAAGGATCCAGAGGGTATAAATACTCATATTACCATTAGAGAGGTTCATTTAAGATCTACAAGGTTGGCGATAAGAATTCTAGGTGGAACAATGATGAAAAGACACAGTAGATGTTGCCTCTTTGGGAATCTAGGTCCATGCCCTTGGGGTGAGAAGCCAAGAAGCATGAGGAAAAACAAACTCAAAACTTGTCTATCAGATTTGAATGAAATCTAAAGCTATTGACACCACCAAAGATAAGTCATTCCATCACTGGCTTCTAGGTACAACGAAAGGAAATTGAGAGGACTAGTTTCAAGGATCTACTTGCAATCTAGGGAGTTGGAGCACGAAAGTATTTTTGCACATAATTTCCAAATATGCTAGCAAGGTTTTCCTAACTAGTAACCTTCTAGGTTTCTTTCCAAAACCATATACCCAAGAAGAATCAACCTTGTTTGGGAGGAGAACCTTGGAAGCCACACAAAGGAGAAATCCCAAAACTGTTAACTGGTCGAAGAATCAGTTGTGCAAGGATCCTATATGGTGATGGTCTTAGACGAGTTGAGAGTGGGATGTTATTTGGAAGGTGAATCTATGAGGATGAAAAGGGTATCTCTGATGGAATAAGATATGAACTGGGCAGAAAATATACGAGCCTACTCGTCTTCTTAATAGTCACGAATTAGTAAAGGGAAGGTAGCCATATGTAGTTTTCATTAGGTCTGACTCCTCATATGTTGATTGACATAAGCAAGGGAGGAGGTGAAGGATGGTAGGATCATTGTGACTAGGTTTAGGAGGATGTGGTGTATGGGTAATGCTAGAATGCATCTTGGCGGGCAAGAGGAAATCAACATCTTTGGCATAGGTTTGTTGACGATGTAGCTGGAGGTGAAGGTCGTCAGAATGATGGCTTGTCAGACACTACATGATCATTCACCAACTTCTACAAGGGATGATGATAGGTCTTTGAAGCAAGGGTAGAGAGATGTCACGAGTCATGGGTTAGGGGAGAGCTAAAGGAAGGAATATCTAGAGGAAAGGAAGAGGAGAAGAAGAGTGGAGGAAGATAGTGGCTAGGGTTCGGTCCACTATAGAAATAGATTGAGGAGGAATAAAAAGAGGAATAGAGAGAGAGAAGGAAGAGAAGAAAAAGAGGACATGAAAAAATTGATGGCATGAGGCTACTTGAGAGGGTCATTTGCGGCTAGGTTTCTAGCACAAGATCCAAGTTCCTCATGTGGTGACAGAATCCAAAGGCATGAACGAGAAATAAACCAAGAGTTTCATAAATAAAGCATGACAATAATTAAAATGGTAAAATATTAATAGCTATATGATTTCCTTACTTGTCAGACACCACACGATCATTCTCCAGCTTTGGTGACCAAAAAATATTGTTTCCTTGCTTTAATCAATTAAGGGTGCATTGAACCACCCATCAATTTTAAAATTTGTATACAAATTAGAATTTGAGAACATCAAATTTTCCACCAATGTTATCCTTTGAAGGTGATTAATAATATATTTCATTAAATTTATATTATACATCTATTTAATCCATCTGACATAATTGACACCACATCAAATATAAATGTGATTTCGTTCATCTTATGCTCTAAGAAATATTTTAGGATGTCAAATTATAGTCAATCATGATATTTGGTATATTCATTCATTAAGTCTTTTTATTGAATGTCTTGTGTTTATTTTACCTCAAATATCAAATATTATGGGTAATTTTGTACCCATGGTACTAATTCACTCTCAAGATTCCTAATGTACTTGGTATTACAGAAATAGATAGTATATGTTAGAAAAATCAAATAGAGGCCTAGAAGGAGAGAGGTTACAGATATATGCATGGATTCAACTGTGTTAAACATTCCACGCCTTAAAGAGATTTTGTCCCTGAAATATATTTGTCTATGAAATATAAATTCTAGGTTATGATTCCCAACCTAATCATATAATTCAAATTGACCGAATATAATGTGTCACAATACATCACCATGTATTACACCTATTGTCCAATCTGAGGGTGAAATTGTATTAGTCCATGTCTCAAGACTTCATTATTCTTCTCATAGAAGGTGTCAATCAAGGAAGTTATCATAAAACCTAGTGTTGTCTTATTCATACAAAATTCATCATTAAGGTGGCTATAGTTTTCATTTTATCATGACTAACATCATTTCAAATAGATAACATGATTGGTTTTTTACTTAGTACCCTACCTTTCTTGTGTTCACTATTTTCTATAAGGTAAGTTAAATTCTAAGTTATAATTATGTAAGTAATTTAATAATGGAAAATTTTGCAAATTTTGTCTGTCTATCATGGTTAAGTGGTAGCTACATACTATGACCTTAATAATAGATAGTACTCATGTATTACTCACTACAACCATTTTTTACCTAAAGACAATCCTAATTTAAGTTACATTCCTAAAGGACAACACATCAATACTCCAACCCTTAAAAAGCATTAGAATATATCATAACTAATCATCTAGATGGTCAAAAGGGTGAATCTAGGACTTACATATCTAAAAGTTATTCATACTCTCTAGACCACTCATATGCCTAGGGTCTAAGATTAATTATGCAAGTAACATGATTCTTCATTGAAGTGTCTCTCTACAAATTAAACTTTCTTGTAGTGGTGACTTGGTTCCATAACCATTGATAAGATCTAAAAACTTTTCTTTTCTTTTGTCTCATTTAATTATAAAAATAGTGTTGATGAGGAAAACTTTGTAATGAAAATCCAAAATTGGCCTCACAATTTATTTGAGAACCAACTCATCCACCTTACACAAAATGACACATATAATATTATTCTATCATCACTTCACTCCACAAAAAGGGATCTAATTCTTCTAACACCTAAAAGGGCATATGACTACATCTCTAATATGTAAACATAGGATGGAAAGGGTTTCTTATTAATTTAAGTCAACATATATGAAACCCTAATTATGAATGACATCCTCCATTTCCCATGTCACTCGTAATCATAATTCACACTACCTCATCTTGAGACCTTAGAGAGTTAGAATATTAGCCAACATTATGGGTATAGATTTAGGGTTATCCCATTACTAACTATGTTTTACAAGCATAGTGCCTTCACATGGTATGGTAACTGAAAGAGTCAATCTACTCATCTCAATCACCAAATAAAGGTAGTACACTATTAGAGATGAGAGAGTTTAACACATAAGGACATCTAATGAAATTTGTAGCGTTTCTCAACCAAATCTCGAGTATGATGCATAACAAGATTGGTGAGGATGTTGTTCATCCCTTAGATGGATTTGGGTAGAGATCTATGGACAAATTCCATGTTGAAGCAAGGCATACCTAACTACGACATAGATAATTTAGGTCATCACCCAGTATCAAGGGAATCACCACCATCCTACAACTTATGTCAAGGTACGTATTTGAGGCATTCTAGAAAAACAACCAACAGAGGGTTAAAGGTGAGATGCGGGGTTAAGCCTATTTATGAATGTTCAAATCAACTTACACATCATAATGCTCAAGCTAACCTCATAGAAAATAGAAATAGAAACCAAACACTACAAGTGTCAATTCCTAACTGGTGATATTCTCCTCCATGAAAAGGATAGGGGTAATTAGGGTTACTAAATATTGAGTCTCAACCACATAGGAGTTTGAGTGTGTAAGTGACCAAATTAGTTAGGGATTGAAACCCTCATTGGTATACCTCTACGAAAATATAGGTATACTGAAAACCTCTAAAGGGTCACTAACTTCCTATTTAAGGAAAAATTTAAGCATAACTTGAAATGTTCAACTTGTTGACCACTTAGGATATGATACCATATTATAAAGAGTGACACCCAACAGAGGACTACTCCTTAATTAATTGAGGAATAATTGCATCCATTCCCAAACATACCGCAAGACTTGAAGGAGAGGAGGAAATTATTGTTTCTCAGATGATGTATATAAACAGTGGAAACATAACTATTATAAAGTTACATGATAAACCTTATACAATTGTTTCCCACCATTAAAGACGGCAAGCCAACATAAAAAGGTGTATACATCTAATACCATGTAAGCCCTATTATAGAGGTAAAATTAGATATTACAACATATCCTCAAGTTTATTATTCCAGAAATAAATATTCTTGAGTCCTTGTCTTCTAATGTACCTACACTTGGGTGGAAGGGGAACATTACCTAAATAATAAGAAAAAAAACATGTATTAGTAAACACTAAGTATGTGCATATAAATAAGATTTGGGCATTATATTCGGTCCACAAGTTTAATAAGGATGTTTTCATAAAAAAGGGGACATATAGAAGTAGGTAAGTTCAACAATAGTCAAATCAAGAGGTTGAGGAAGAACATTTATGAAGAGAAAATATTTGAGATAAAGGAAACATCTTTCCATAATAAGCATTCACAATTTCCAACATGCATAAACAATGTAGACTAAATATACCTAAAAAAGGGTCACACACCATGGGATCATGGCCTAAAATTAAGGATGGATGCGAACACCCTGGGAGGAATATGCACACCCTTTATAAGTATGGTTGTACATAAATACCACTATTCTAGATATTCAAGTCAAACATATAGCATGCATAAAATAAAATGGCAAGTTTGGGAAGTAGTAATTCACATCAAGCATAAAGGCATAACAGTAAGGGTTAAAGGATGAGTATAAACAAAGTAATTCACTATCAACAAGAGTTCAAACATGTCAAATTAGTAAATAAGGATGTTCAAATTTGGATTGTCAAAAAGGAATAGTAGTGAAGTAAATGCCTCAATATAGGAATCACAATCATGATAAGGCCTAGAATATAATAGAGAGTGCACGTACCTTGTAATTTGGGCATCATCATCCATTAGTACTGCTATGTTTAGATTCAGGTCTTCCAAACCTAATTAAAATATTTAGTATATGGTTATTATATATTTTATTAAACCCGTTACTGTTGTAAGTGATATTATTGTCAACTCAAAATCAGATCCCAAAAACCATATTATCAAATAAATCATATCTTTCTAATTTCATAAGCCTATATATATATATATATATATATATATATTTGTATTGTCTAATTATTTCTTATGAATTTTATATAAACTAAATAATTTATAATATAGAAATAATGGATATAGAACTACCCTCACATCTGATTATTAACTAATATGATGTGATGGGAATATGTGTCACACGACAAACTAAAACTAGAATACACAAAGACCATCATGCCCCTTTCAAATGTTACAAAAATAAATGATGTGATGGGAATACAAGGCAAAAAACCTCATGGAGTTGGTTCCAACCTGAGCAATGACATATATTATAGCCTTGACGACAGTAGTAGTTTTCTACAAGGACCCATGTAATGGGAGAAGGAGCTCGAGGTAGCAATACTCATCTTACCATTGGAGAGGCTCATATAAGATCTATGAGGTTGGCGAGGGAATTACAGGTGTAAAATGATCAAAAACACAGTAGAGGCTACTTCATTTGCAAGTCGAGTCCATGCTCATGGTGTGAGAAACCAAGAAGCATGAGGCAAATCGGCTTCAAAACTTGTCTATAAAATTTGAAGCAAAGTTGGAGGTATTGAAAACACAAAAGACAAGCCATTGCATCGCTATCTTGCAGGTACAACAAAAAGAAAGGGAGAAGACTGGTTTTAAGGACTTACCTATGGTCTAGGAAATTAGAGCATGAAAGTAGCTTTGCATATGATTTCCAAAGACGTTGGCAAATTTTCCATGACCAAACAACCTGCAAGGTTCCTTTCCAAACCATACCCCCAAGAACAAATGACCTTGTTTGGGAGGAGTTCCATGGAAGCCAAACAGAGGAGAATTATTTATTGGTGGCGGAAACGGTTGTGCAAGGATCCTGGCCAACAATGAGTCCATAGGAGTCAGATGTGGGAGGTTGGGGGGATGTTGTAGCTATGAAAATTTTGTTGGTATGTATGCCAAGAGAGACAATCATATGATGATTGTAATGGCATAGTATGTACATGATTTTATTTATAAATAAATACAAGCTTTCAATTTATTCTATTTTATTCACTCATGAGATAATTTTATAACATAATAAATCTCTAGAGAATAATATTACTCACGACGTATGTCTTCAAGTACATGACTTTCACAATGAGATCATACAGATGTTAAGAGTATATACATTCTCATTATGTCCATGATCAGTTGTTATTGTAGAAGGTAGATATACAACAATAACACATAAGATCGGAGTGTGTGTTGGTTGATGAGAAAATCTCATTAGTAATGACATGTGATATCAAACCAAGCACACATATACATATTAGAGAATAGTGTATTAGGAAGATGCACCATGAAAGTAACACATGGAAACCATTACAATGGTAGTCATAGTTAGCTCTCATAGTGTTGGTGGTGGTTTTGGTTCATAGACTTGAAGTCACTACACTGATCACATGTTGTTTAGTGTGCTTTAACATCATCCAACGTAATCCTAAATAGTGGTTATCATAAAGGTGATGATTGGGTAAACTGTGACACATTCAAATGATTGTGAGTGATGTAGATGGGATTTGTCCCTCCTATAGGAGTATGATATCCTATGCCTCTTGATTAGCGAGTCTGAGGAATGCATGGCCATGTGCATGTGAGTTAATATGTGAAATTGAAGCTTACATATATCTCAGACAGTCTGCTCTGGTTCAACAAACAAGATTGAATGTTGATGAGGATGACTAATCCATGCCTTGAGTTACATCCAAATATTAGTGACAAAGGAAGTATACAAACATTGTAACACCATACACAGATTATAGGTTGAAGTTTTTCTCCAACTTTCCATTTACATGGGTAGCATTGATGTGAAACTAGGCACCACTCATTGCTTGTGATGACATAACTGGCTACGAACATTCATTGCCAACAAAATATGGGACCTATAGGGTCACACACATAGGTCATGACCTAGAAGATGAGTTTGATATTGAATCATGATTGGATTGATTATTAAAGTGTTTATGTCTTCAATTCAAGCAACAAATCAATGTACTGGACTCCCAACCGATCGGTTCATGTGATGAAATAACCAGTTGGAGTGTTAGCTTGATTAGATATTGAATTAGCTAACTTTTTCTTGATCTGTGGAGTGAACCAACAAGTTCACTTAGAATCAATTAGCTCGGATCAACCAATCAATCAGTCAGGGTCGTGAGATGATTGGATCGTAGGGATAGACATCCAGTTCATGGAGAAATTTGATTGCATCAAGGATTAGTGTTGATGTCATTCTATGCATTAATTGGATTTGAATTTGCTAATTCATATGCGATAGGTAAATATGGTGAAACAACCAATTCGGTAGGAGAACTGATCAACTCATGTGTGAACTGACCAGTTCGATTGCCAACTGATAGGTTCATTACTCTTAGGTTGTAAAAATTCATGAACTTCCAATCCCTTCCACTCCCACACAGACTAGGAATCCAAATCCTAACCCCTCCAATAAATAGAGGGGTACTGAGGGCTTCTTAGAACACAACAAAATTTCTTCTGACAATTTTTGTCCTCTCTAGTTGTGGTAACCAATAGAGAGCTCAAGCAAGTCCTACCCACAAACGGGAGGGATGGTAAGGGAGAACAAATTGTGGGAGTGCAAGTTGATGACTAGTAAACTAGAGGGAGGGACAACTTCTTTCTCTCCATTCTAGTAGGATGACAAGATTTCTAGGTGGTCCGTGTGGACTTCTGTACAGGCATGGATACTTTTCTCTCTAGGAAGACAACATCAACCTCCTATCTGTGGTGCAGACTAATAAGTGCAGCAGACGAGTCCCAGTGCAACTAGAAGGCAATTTCACATCTACAACAATGAGGAGATGTCGTTGGACTTGCTCCTGGACTAGATATATCCTCAAAACCATCCTTCCAATCTTATAGTTGTTGACATGATCCACTGGTTTATGGGAAATATGGTAGTAAATTCTTTTTGTTTCTGCTACCTATTATGTAGCCATATTTCCCTACATTGGTATAAGAGCCACGTCAATCTACTATATTTTTGGATAATTGATATGATCAAATTTTTGGTTTTATCATTTAATTATTGCATGTGATGCCAATAATCATGTCCAATCAAACACCATGCATAATCCCAAACTAATATATATATATATATATTATATATAATATATATACTAATATATATACATATATATGATATATATATACATATATATGTCACCGGTGAGGCATAGCTCAGGCGGTGCGGTTCGCAAGTCCTCTGCAAGAGGTCACGGGTTCAACTCCTGGCTATGGCCTCAGAAATGAATTGCCCATAGCGTCGGCCGACCAATGATGCTACTAGCTAGGGCCACCCCTATGGGCGGGTCAGGGTCCCCGAGAGTTTACGCTACCTACGGGGGTCACAAAAGTGGCGCTCGTGTAGGGGTGGTTCTCTCGCAAATCAAAAAAATTTGCATGTGTCACCCTAAAAGTGAGTTTTGATTGTGGATGTGTAGCATGGTTTTGGACAATAAGCCTAATTATATGTGCATGTTTTTGTGGTTGGTTAATCCTATTTCACCTCAATTTACATACTAAGACTTTATCTTCTCTTCGATTTTAAAAAGTATTACTCTCTCCTACCTTTTCTCCCCTCAGATGTAACTCGAGGTTTCTTTATAATCTTGTAATAGTTGGATATTTTACTTTCCTATTACCACAAAGAAGGAAAACACTTAGACCATGCCAAGCGACCATCTCAGAGGTGAGTTGACTGGCTTGTGGACCGAGGAGGACCCAAAGGACGAGCCAAACTGATAGGCTAGTGGGCCAACCGATCAACTGGAGGACCCAATTGATGATGGACCACATGACCAGACGACCGGTGAGATGACCAACTGACCATCCAAGAGGCGAGTCCATCGATTCAAGGGTTAAACCGATCAACCTCGTTTGTCAAGCATGGATCGTCATCAAAAAGTTTTTTCATGTGATGTGGACCCTAGGTTGTGGTAGTACCTTATTTCTCCAAGGAATTACATTATGCTGGCTATAACCATCGTTTTTTGTTTATTGCATATTTTTATTGTGGGATATAACATCTATATGATATATACTATATATGTGGTGATTGGATAAAGTATATGTATTTATAAATACAAACTCCCTCAATTAAATATTAAGTCTTAGATGCTTTCTAAAAGTGGCATACATGAAAATCTTGATTTACTGAGTGTGGGCACCCCAAGGGTGGTGCATTGTCTATCTCGTTGAAGTGTGATGGAAATTATGTGGACCTTCCAAGGGGGTGCATTATTATTTTGTCAGCTTTTGGGTTAGGCTTAGTTGTGTGGTCTTAATGAGATTAACAACTAGAAGCATGCAGATATATATGACAAGGAGTTATACATATCATCTATCTAAGAATTGCATATGATGCAATTAGAAAAAGTTGCCTATCTTAATAATTGACTATGGACATTGGCGTTGACCGGGTAATAGTTGAATTATTTTGGATCTTGGCTCACTAGAATATGTTACACTACAATATTCCAAATTTATATGTGAGGGATATCAATTTGAATAAAATAATAGGAGTGTTAAGATCTAATTGATATCGTCAAATTTTTCAAATCAAATCTAAAAGGGCTTTTGACAAAATGCAAATTTTCTCTTGTAGAACCAAATGATGAACAAATCAGTATAGTGATTAGTCCTTAGGAAGGACAAACTTGATGAGACAAATTTTCACGATTGGTTTTGGATTTTGTGAAGGGTTCTCAATGAAGAGTGCAATCTCTACGTCCTTGATAAACTAGTGCAAGAAATATCTACTCCTGATGTTCTTATGGATGAAGTGGATGCTTACTGGAAGCATGCCAATGATGCCTTGGTTATAAAGTACCTTATGATAAGATGCATGAACTATGAGTTTCATGAGAATTGTGAGGATGTGTAGATTCTTGAAATGGTAACACATCTTAGGAAAGTGAACCATGATCTCACAAAGCAAGAAAGGGATGATGTCATAAAGGTGCTCTATGAGTGTAAACTGACAAAAGGAAACTCAGTATAAGAACATGTACTCAATATGATTATTGTGTCATCTTGAAGAACTGGGATTCTCTTTGAGCCAAGAGTTGACCATAGATATGATTCTAAAATTGTTGCCAGAATCATATAGGCACTTTATTGCATGTTATCATGTGAATAATATTGTCAGACCCATGTCATATTTACATGGTATGTTGATTCATGCTGAAGCAAGAAAGAAGAAGGAAAAATACATGATGGAGATCAATGGAGTTGATTCTAATGATGAAAGCAAGGCCAAAAAGAGTTCTGAGGCCAGGGCCAAATCTAGATCTTCAAAACTCAAGATGAGGAAAAAGAAAAGTACAAGAGGAACTAATCCTTTGTACTTGAAGGCATTCAGGAAGAAGAAGATGAGGATATAGATCTTCACTTTAGGTAAATATGTTACTGAGATAAATTTATCTACTTCTTCATTAGGGGTACTATATACCAGATGTGGATCCCACATATGTTCAAATATGCAGGATCTAAAAAGTAGGGCTTTGGGAAAGGTTGAGGTTGAACTCTGAATTGAAAATGGCGCCAGAGTTGCAGCCTATGCAGTTGAAACCTCTAGTTTATCTCTACCCACATGGCTTGTAATAGAGTGAGTAAAGTGATATTATGTACTTTCCATTAAAAACATCATTTTTTTATCTTGTATGGACAAGGATGCATATGAATTTTATATAAAGAATTGTCGATGTGATATTGAAAAAGATGGGATCTTTTATGGTAGTGCCCCAATGTCTTATGGTCTTTATTTGCTAGATCTATAGAGATATGTTCATAATGTAAATACCAAAAGACTAATAATCAATAATTCAAACAAAACATACCTTTGCCTTTGTCTTCTAGGGCACATAAATGATAATTGTATATCTAGAGTTCTAGACTCCATAAAGATGGTTACCTGACTATTTTCATTTAAAATCAATAGAGACATGTCAATCTTGTTTGTTAGGCAATATGACTAAGACACCTTTCACTTGTAACAATGAGAGGTCTAGTGATATATAAGGACTCATACATACTGATCTATGTGGGCCTTTTAGAACAACCGCTAGAGGTGGGTATCAGTACTTCATTACCTTCATTGATGACTTTCGTAGGCATGATTATGTTTTCCTGATCAAACATAAGTCATAAACTCTTGCCAAGTTCAAGGAGTTCATGAATGAAGTACATAATCAACTTGGGAAAAGTATTAAGGCACTTCGTTTTGATCAAGGTGGATAATACTTAAGCCAATATTTTGAGGACCTTCTTAGAGCCCATGGGATTGTATCCCAGTAGACTCCACCTGGACCACCTCATCATAATGGTGTATTAGAAAGAAGGAATCACACATTACTAGATATGGTGCGATAAATGATGGGTTTAGCTGAGATTTTGACTACCTTCTGGGGGTATGCTCTAGAAACTGTCATGTTTACATTAACCTGAGTATTATCTAAATCAATTTCAAAAGACACCATATGAGATATGGAATGGGAAGCGTCCCAATGTGTCTTTTATGTAATTTGGGGATGCGAAGCTTATGTAAGGAATTTTTTTCCTAAAAAGCTTGGTCCCAAATGTGATAAATGTTATTTTTTTGGGTATCCTAAGGAGACTAAAGGATATTACTTTTATTCCTACCTATCAGTAAAGTGCTTGTTTTTAGAGTTGTTGTATTCCTAGAGAAGAAATTTATTTCCAAAGGAATCAATCGAAGGAAAGTAGAACTCGAAGAGGTTGGAGACCAATAAGAAATCATTGAACTGATATATGTATAAGAGGAATAAAGAGAAACTCAAAGTGTTGTGGAATCTCCAATTACTCAAGTAACATAGGTACCCCATAGATCTAATAGGACACACCTTAAACCTGAGATATTTGGATATCTTGTGACACATGAAGGCGGTGAGTTGGTCATAAATGATGAGCCAACAACCTATGTAGAAGTTACGGAGAGACAAGGGTATGAGAAATGGCTTGAGGCCATGATATCTGAGATGGAATTCATGTATACCAATGAGGTATGGACCTTGGTGGGTCCACATGAAGGGGTAAAATCCATAGGGTGCAAATGGGTCTTCAGAAAGAAGACTGACATGGATGGTAGTGTACAAATCTATAAGGGTATATTGGTTGCAAAGAGTTTTAGACAAGTTCAAGGTGTTGTCTATGATGAAATATTTTCACCATTGGCCATGGTTAAGTCCATCACAATCATTCTTGTTGTTGTAGCTTATCATGACTATGAGATTTGATAGATGGATGTTAAAATTGTATTCCTTAATGGGAACCTTCTTGAAGATGTGTATATGAGACAACCTAAGGGTTATATAAATCCAAAGGATATAAATAATTTTTGTAAGATACAAAGGTCAATCAGTGGATTGAAGCAAGCATCTCAGAGTTGGAATCTTCATTTTGATGATACAGTCAAAGAGTTTGGATTTATTTAAAATGAAGGTGAACATTGTGTGTACAAAAAAGTTAGTGGGAGCATAGTGACATTCCTCATATTGTATGTTGATGATATACAATTAATGGGAAATGACATCCCTACTTTACAAAAGGTAAATACATGGCTAGGAAATATATTTTCTATGAAAGACTTGGGAGAAGAATCCTACATATTAAGGATTAAGATCTATGGGGATAGATCCAGAAGGACTCTTACACTAAGTCAAAGCACATATATTGACAAAGTGTTTAAGAGATTTAGCATGGAGATCTCAAGGAGAGGAAATCTACCCATGGTACATGGAGTTACCATCTCTAAAGGTCAAAGTCCTAGTTTTTGTGATGAAAGGGAACACATGAGTATCAATCCATATGCATCAGCAACTGGATCAATCATGTACGCAATATTATGTATCCATCTTGATGTCTAGAAAGCCTTGAGCATGATCTCAGTCAGATCTAGGTGATTCTCACTAAACATCCATGAAGAACATCCTCATGTACTTGAGAAGGACTAAGGATCACTTCTTGGTATATGGCAGAGAGGAAGAGTTGGTGGCAAAGGGTTACACCAATGCAATCTTCCAAACTGACAAAGATGGTTACAGATTGCAATCAGGATTCATGTTTTGTCTAAATAATGGAGCTGTAAGCTGGAAGAGTTCTAAGAAAGAGACATTCATCGATTCTACAATAGATGTTGAGTATATTGTTGCATTGAATGTAGGAAAGGAGGCTATATGGATGAATATGAGATGAAGGTTCTTGGAAAGCACCATGGAAAGGGTGAAGCCACATGGTAGCCCTGATGGACATAAGAAGACTTATCATGTTTGTTTGCTTGCTTGATGGAATTTTGAGGGCAAAATTCTCATAAGAGGGGAAGGATGTTACAACCCCAGATTTTGGGTTCATTTTCTGAGAAATATAATTTCTCATATTAAAGATTTTTGAATGAATAAATGATATAATCTATTTTGAATAAATGGATTTCATTTACAATAGCCTTGTTGTTTGATTTGTGGGCTTTATTGGCTATTGGTCCCAATAACAAGGATATTGAATTAATTAATGAATAACTGAAATTTTGAGATAAGAAAGGTGTGGAAACCTCTAGAAGGCAAATCCAAAGAGGATTTCGTGCCTCTTAGATTCCTTGGGTTCCAAGGAGTCCAAAGTTGCATAAAGAGAGCAATAAGAAAAGAGAAAATCAATTAAGTATTTATTTATAAAGAAAGAAATTGAGAATATTGATAAAATGTGGAAATAAGTGAAAAGAGATATAATGGAGTAATCCTTAGTGGAATTTCGTGTCCCAATAATTCCTAATAATAAAAGGAATACCAGTGAGGAAAATAAAAAGAAATTCTCAAAAAGCGATATTTTGTAAAGAAATAAATAAGATAATGAAAGATAATGGATAAAAGATAAATAAAAGGCTCAGGGATATTCCCAAGATGGGATTTCGAGCCATTAGGGTTCCTTGAGGTACAAGCAACTCAGAATAATAATTTAAAAGCAAAGGAAAGAGAAAATAGATGAGAAATATGCATAATTGAGTGATAGCTTGCAACTAAAGAAAGGGATCCAATTTCTTTAGATAATGGGTACAAATTCGGCATAATGGAAGATTAAGTTATTACAAAACTTCCCTCAAAATTTGGGATCAAACGCGTAAGCGGTTTGAGAGATACAATTTTTGGAAGTTTCCCTAATGTGTGGAGGAAATCATTAAATGTCACAATTTTATTTAATTGGACCAGTTTCCTTTGTTCCTCGTGTGGCACGACAGCCATTGGATCAAAATCCAAGGGTTATGCGGTTGTCTTCTACCCCAGATTGATTAGGAAAGGGGGAGCAAAATCGATCAGTTTTCCCAAACGATTTCCTCTTGATTTAATGCACAGATGGACTTGGAAGCTTTCCCACCAAGTTTGGGAGCCTGTTCCGAAGACAACCAACCCGATTTATGGGTGGTTTCATAGTCTCGCCAGGAAGCCCCCCATCGTCGGATTCTGTCGATGACCCTATATATAGGGGAAGGTGCTCAGAGAACCCGCAGTCATGAAACCAACCCTAGTAACTTTGGAGAACGTCGTCGAACCCTTTGGCGATTTCAATTAAAAAGATCACCCCGACCTTGCCCTTCATTTCCCCTGCCAAACCGCCAGAGTTGCAGCAGTTAGTTGGGAGCAGAAGCCTGATGCGGGTGTAGAATTACAGATCCCTTTAAGATCGGATGGTGGCGGAGGATCTTTCTGGACCCCTAGCTTGCTTGCTGGTGGACGGAACCCCAGGGTCAATGACGAGGTTGACCGGAGGCAGAAGCTGGCTCACGAGTAGCAGGTCGTGAGGTAGAAGATGATATGGGGAAAATACCCCCCTGACCCCGACTATAATAAAGTAGCAGAGGGGCAGAAGCGTCTTTCTGCTATTGTTTGGGGCGGACCGCGTGAAAAGAAAAGAAAGGGCTCTTTGGCTTACGTGTCGGGCCCTCATTGGCCAAAGGTAATTTAATCTTGCAAAATTTATAACTAATCATTGGTAACTTGAATTAGAGAGTATTATATATCAAAATTTATCAGAAAAACATGAGGAGTCCAATAAAAATATAATTGGAATCTGATGTTGCTTGCAATTTGAAAAGTACACCAAGTTATCAACTTTGATGTAGTAAAATTATGATAAAACCCTAATTTGATATGGGACTCAAATTTAATGATCCTTTTGGGTTAATTTGGTTTGGAAGCCTAATTTTGAGATATACTAACCTATTAAGAGTAAAAGGTAGTGTTAATTTTGAAAAAGGTAGTTCCATGCTCGTTTTAGGGTTTATGCACATAATTATGTTTAGAAACCCTAATTTGAGAAAATATGGGTTTTAATGGGTTAAATCGGAAAATATAATTATAGAACTGTGTTTTCATGATATAATACCCTCAAGTTGGTGTTTAGGGTTTTCTAATGGATAAATGAGGAATTAATAGTAAATGGAACACAATTATGAATTAAATCGTGAAGAAGTATGAATTTTCAATTCGAAGGAACCAAAAGGTAGTAATTGAGTCTAATGATCTTGAAGTAACTGAAAAGAGATAAAGATGGTAGTTTTAGTATAAAAGAGAAATAATGGACTTTATCTGTGTCTATGAAGTTGAAATTAGGGTTTGAGAAATAAGAGGGCATTAAATGTGATAAAAGTATTATGGAGGCTAAAACCCTAATAAAACCCCAAAGTGGCCTAGAAAGCTTAAGATGGAATCCAAGTCTAGCTTTAGCATGTTCTGGATAAACTATAACACTTGGATGCCATGCATTAATTTCAGGATATGGTTGATTGCTTGTTGCTTGTTCTTTATCCTTATTGCTTGGACAATCAAGTTGCTCTGGATCAGGTATGTGGTTACGCTTATGAATAACCGCATTAGTTTCCAGCGTGTTTGCCGGATAGTTAATCGCATTGACTGCAACTAAACTGTTTGGATGTTCATACTTGCAAACCATAAAGTCACTATGATTATCACATTAATAATAGAAGTATGTATTCTCACACCTACATGCCACCCTGATGGATGATGCCAAGAGAGTCAGGCCCATATGGGTAGACCAATGGGCACCATGAGTGGTGACCCCCAGGCACCAAGAAGGTGGCCTATGATATTGCATGACTAGAGGGCACCATGAGTGGTGACCCCCAGGCACCAAGCTCGGGATTGAGAAGGTGGCCTTATGTCATGGGCAAAAGAAACCCCAAGGTGGGTATGCCAGGGTTAGGGAAAAAGCGGTGGAGAATGGCATACTGAAAATTGTAAATTGGCTGGTTAAATATCTTGATTTTGATACTTAAATTGTTATCCATATGTGCAAACTTTTGGTTGTCCCCACATACCAGTATATTTTGATATAATGACCGACGTTTTGTTTGTCGGTGTTTTAGATACAAATGAAAAGAACAAACAGTAAAGCGGCATATGTGGAATTAAATGAGAATTAACGTGCACATGAGGATTAGTTAGAGTAGCATCTTCATGGATAGAAGTTTAGAAATCCCATCTTTTAAAAGGTAAACAAAGTTTTATTTTACACCAGTTTTTAGTTTAGTTGGTAAAGTTTATTAATTGTTATTGATTATTTGTCGAACCTTTGATCCTGTTAATTGAATAACGGCTCTGACCTTCGGGTCTCCCTTAATTGGGGATTATCGGGAGGCGGGGTCGTGACATTTGGTATCAGAGCATAGGTTCGTCAATTAATCTTTAATAATTATTAAATTTTATAAATTTCGTAGAACCCAAGGGAGTTATTAGAGGATTATCCAAAAGATAGAGGTGTCTAGAAAAGGATCACGACCGGGGGCTGGCAATATTTTCCTCCGCACCGCTAGTCAGAATACGAGGACTCCCGGATCCGTGTGACTGCCTGGCCAAAGTCTTAGGGTATGAATCGAAATAAGATACCTTTTAGGACTCTCTCATCTCGTTCATCCTTTCTCAACTGAAAGTATGTTAAGGATTTTAAGGATTAGGGTTTCCTCTCTTCTCCTCACCCTCTTGAGGTATGGGTAAGGTTGATAAGGATTAAGGAATCCTCCACCAAATTAATAAAAAGCATGTAAATAAGTTGTCATGGACATAACCTTAATAGAGTAAGCGTAAAAGAATAGATACATGCTTAGGTCGTATGACACGAGTTGTCATTGCCCTCAGGAGAGACCCGAGGATAGACCTCCTTGGCAGGAGGATGAGTAGAGAGAGTTAGTCTTGGAGGTAAATATAATTTTGGGTTCATTTGCTGAGAAAAATAATTTGTCATATTAAATCCTAGGGTAAATATATTATCCGAGGTAAATATATTATCCGAGGCCTCAAATCCTGGGATGTTACAATTGGTATCAGAGCCATAACCCTTCTAGTAGGTGGGGCCTACATGGACATGGCATGCCAGTCTTGAGTAGTACTGATTGTAAGTCGGGGAGATTGTAACATCCCAGGATTTGAGGCCTCGGATAACATGATCTTAAAAGGAATGGTTGGACTACCCATATCACCAAGGTGCACCTCCTTTTTCGGGAGCCCATCACTAAAGAACTCCATTGTTAAGCGTGCTCAGCTTGGAGTAGTACTAGGATGGGTGACCAGTCGGGAAGTTGATCCTGGCTTGCGCTTCAGTGTGGACAAAGTGCGCAGTTAAGGCTAGTGGTGGTTTGTGGGGCCAGTCGTCATTCCTGAAACTCTACTAGAGCCTTGGGCAGTGGGCCCAAGCATTACAAATGGTATCAGAGCCATAACCCCTCCCGTAGGTGGGGCCCACATGGACATGGCATGCCAGTCTTGAGCTGTGCGGTCCAGGCATGTAGGAATGGGCTGCCCATGGTTGACGTAGCCACCCTTGCACTGGTATTCTGTGATCGGGAGCTCGGTGTCCATGGGTCATTGTGGGTCTGCACTGAAATGGGGAAGATATTACGAGGCCTTATAGTTGAGCCTTGACGAGGACGTCAAGAGTCTAAGTGGGGGAGATTGTAACATCCCAGGAATTGAGGCCTCAGATAACATGATCTTAAAAGGAATGATTGGACTACCCATATCACCAAGGTGCACCTCCTTTTCTGGGAGCCCATCACTAAAGAACTCCATAGTTAAGCGTGCTCAGCTTGGAGTGGTACTAGGATGGGTGACCAGTCGGGAAGTTGATCCTGGCTTGCGCGTCATTGTGGACAAAGTGCGCAGTTAAGGCTAGTGGTGGTTTGTGGGGCCAGTCGTCATTCCTGAAACTCTACTAGAGCCTTGGGCAGTGGGCCCAAGCATTACAAATGGTATCAGAGCCATAACCCCTCTAGTAGGTGGGGCCCACATGGACATGGCATGCCAGTCTTGAGCCGTGAGGTCCAGGCATGTAGGAATGGGCTGCCCATGGTGGACGTAACCACCCTTGCACTGGTATTCTGTGATCGGGAGCTAGGTGTCCATGGGTCATTGTGGGTCTGCACTGAAATGGGGAAGATATTACGAGGCCTTATAGTTGAGCCTTGACGAGTACGTCAAGAGTCTAAGTGGGGGAGATTGTAACATCCCAGGATTTGAGGCCTCGGATAACATGATCTTAAAAGGAATGATTGGACTACCCATATCACCAAGGTGAACCTCCTTTTCTGGGAGCCCATCACTAAAGAACTCCATAGTTAAGCGTGCTCAACTTGGAGTAGTACTAGGATGGGTGACCAGTCGGGAAGTTGATCCTGGCTTGCGCGTCAGTGTGGACAAAGTGTGCAGTTAAGGTTAGTGGTGGTTTGTGGGGCCAGTCGTCATTCTTAAAACTCTACTAGAGCCTTGGGCAGTGGGCCCAAGCATTACAAATAGTGATGAAATCAAATTATTCTTTATTGATGAAACAAACTTATTCTTTTCCATGTATCTTTGTACTTCAGTATGTAGATGCCCTAGTCTTTTCTGCCAAATTGTTGATGCATTTGTACTTCCTTTGAACGTGAAGAAACTTTGCGGGCATGTAGTGTTCAGGGTGTACATTCCTCCTTTAAGGACCCCCTGGGCCAAGGTTGGGTGGCTCTACAAATGCATAATCATGAATATATCATGAAATAAAAGAAAATAGCAGGACCGTTTGGTTTCAAACGATCTTGAGATTGTTTGGTCTCAAGTCATTGAAACCGTTTGCTTTAGATATTTTTGAGATGTGAGCTTAGGATGATATAATCATCATCAAGCAATGATACTTAATAAACTACAACCATTCTTATGGTATTTCCATCGATTTGATCAAGGAATTTCAAGAAGAGAAAAATGATCAACAAATGATAAAGAATTGAATGCAATAATAACATTAAGGGTTCAAGTTATATAACCCGCCTTCAAAATTGAATCCAAGCTTCAATCTCCACATCTCCAATGGTGAATGAATCTTGCTCAACTTCCAAAGGCTCATCCTCAAGTCTTTGAGTGAAAAGAATTGGCAAGGGTTGAAGGTTGAATGGAGAAAAGAAGAAATCAAGCATTGATTTGTGATTTCCACCATGAAATCAAGGTTGAATATGATTAAGGAGCTTAACTACAGGTTGGGTTTTGTCCTCCTATTTCTCCTAAGCTCCCTTGAGTTCGTCCAAAACAAAGAGAGAAATAAAATCCGAAAAAGAGTCTTTGGTTGAGTGGGAAATGAAGTATATATAAAGGAATTTCAAGAGAGAGAAAGTTTTATAATAATCCTTCAACTCTCCAACTTGATGCCACTTATCCCCCTCACTTCCTTTCATACGAATCCACCTTATTTTTCCTTTAATTCCTCTTCATTATCCTTGAATTAAAGGAAAATCAATTAAGCACCTTAATTCATATAATACTAATATCCCATATTTAGTGGATATTACTTTTTAGTTAACTAATGTGAGCGGGCTCTCCACTCACTTGAGATATTTTTGATGCCATTGCAAGGCACAAGGACGTCCACACTTATGCAAATTCATCCTTCAATTTTTTTATTGAAGGGCACTTCCATTAATATATTTATTATTAAATTGAATTAGGGTTTCAATTATGCTTAAATCTTGATTATTTTAATATCAAGATTCTCTCTCCTCCAAAGTGATTCA
Source organism: Alisma plantago-aquatica (assembly GCA_963693085.1). Taxonomy (NCBI): domain Eukaryota; kingdom Viridiplantae; phylum Streptophyta; class Magnoliopsida; order Alismatales; family Alismataceae; genus Alisma; species Alisma plantago-aquatica. The sequence continues at coordinate 373,864,901 of OY856412.1, forward strand.
AATGAGACGCCCCTCTCATCTTATTTTCTCTACATGGTACCAAGAAATATGAGGGACTCTCTAGAAGTGATATTTTGCATATTGAACCCTAGATTTTGGGTAAATTGCACATTACATCAAAACTAGGTTTTAATGCACAAACATTGTTCAACAAGCTCTTTCTTGGTACTCAGGCTTCCACAAGCCATACCTCTGCATTATTTTCATTCTTATGATGCCTCAACACTTGTGGAACATTTTATCATGTAACATTTGCAAGTTAACCCCTCAACTTGGGTAATTTGCACTTTAGTCCAAAATAGGCAAAACATTGTTTCAACATTATTAAAAAAGGACTAAATTTGAAACATAAGTTCCTCTTTTTTTGGTCTCCCAAAGCATGTGCCTCCCTTTTTTTTTGAATTTTTGAAAAGTTACAGAAAGAAAACAAAGCAAGAAAGTTATAACAGCTGAAAACAGACTAACAACTAGCTATTTGTACAAGCTAAGTAAAGCTATCTATATCTTTCTTCACTTTACTCCAAAGTTGCGAACCTGGACAGTCCAGATTCAAGAAAGTCCTTAGGTTCCTTTCAGTCCAGAGCGCATTCACAGTAAGAAGAATGCAAGTATTACTCTTCCTGTCAGTAAAAGAAGAAAACTCCTGAATGGAAGTCGGCAATTTAGGAATGAGGTTCTCCAAAATAGCTTCCTTCCAAACTCTCTCAGCATAAACGTAAGAGACAAAAATGTGTTCCATATCTTCTGTACACTCCCTACATAATTCACATCTCAAAGCTAAACTGTACCCTCGATTCTTCATATGATCATGTGTAAGAAGCTTCCCAAGCATCAACCTCCAAGCAAGAAACTGACATCTAGCTGGAGCTTTTGATCTCCAAACCCATTTACTCCAGCTAACAGAAACATGCTTTTCATGCATAAGATTCCAGAACTCTCTGATTTTTGTAGGAGTCCCTTTATCTAGCAACAACTTTCCTTCAAGCTTACTCACAGCTGGAACATAAGAACGAATAGAACTCTCAATCCTATTCCAGTGTCTAGAGCTGCTGCCTTTCCATTCCCCTTCATCAACGAGGCAGCTAAACTTAGCAAACTTACCTTTCCCCAGCTTCAAGATGTCCCTCTTATCAGTAATATCATCAAGGAACATTCCTTCAGAGACCCACAGTTCTCTCCAGATGAAAGTAGACAACCCAGCTTCAACAGAATCTCTTCTAATAATCATATCCCAAGTTCTAAGAATATATCTCCACATCCAGGAAGGATTGGATGAGCACTCAACTCTCCAAATAGAATCCTCCTTAATATATCTGGCATGGATCCATCGCACCCACATTGAGTCCTTCTTTTGAGCAATACTCCAAAGATTTTTAATAGCACAAGCCACACTAACATCAGTTGTATGTTTAATGCCTAGCCCGCCTTCCTCTTTAGGCCTGCATATATCATCCCAAGCAACAGTATGTGTGGTACTTTCAAAAGAAGCTCCCCCCCATAAGAAATTTCGACAGAGAGAATCAATTTCTTCAGAGACTGCTTTAGGGAGAGGAAAGGAAGAAGCCCAATAAAGATGGAAGGAAGCAAGAGTAGATTTAATTAACTCAAGCCTACCTGCATAAGACAGATGAACACTTTTCCAACCTTCTAATCTGTGCTTTATCCTGTCAACAATGGGTGAACAAAGAGATCTAGTCAGCTTCCCTGTAAATAAAGGTAGACCCAGATATTTTAGAGGAAGCTTGCCAATCTTAATGTTCAAATTCGAAGACACAACCAGCACTTCAGCAGCAGGATTACAAATAACAACACTTTTATCTAAACTGATGCTCAGACCAGAGACACGGATGAACTCATCAATCACATTACTCACTCCTTTGATTGAATTAATATCATCTTCAGAGAAGATCACGATATCATCAGCAAAGATCGCATGTGAAACAGCAAAATCATAAGCTCCACTGATAGGCACAAGATTTTTCTTCTCAACATTATAATTCATGATGCTAGTGAATCCTGCTATAGCTAACACAAATAAGTAAGGGGCGATGGGATCCCCCTATCTAATGCCTCTAGTTGGTTTAAAAGCTTCTCCAGGGCACCCATTAAAGCAAAAAGGAAAAGGAAAGTTCATACTAGCTAGAATCTTCTTCATATACAGCCAGGCAACAGTATCATAGGCCTTCATGATATCAGCTTTGATACACATCTTAGGCTTAGAACTCTTGAAGATATTATTAACCACCTCATTGACAAGAAGAGCAGAGTCACTGATCGACCTTCCCTTGATAAAAGCTGACTGACTAGGACTAATAAGACTCAGCATAATAGGCTGAAGTCTATTAGTAATAATATTGGATATAATCTTATAAAGAACATTGCATAAAGATATGGGCCTCCAGTCTCTGACACAAAAAGGGATCTTAACTTTTGGAATAAGTGCAATGTGAGTCCTACTAATTTCACCAAGAATCTTCCCACTTTCAAAGAAATTAAGAACAGCCTTAGAAACATCCTCCTTAATGATAGGCCAACACACTTTAAAAAAATGGTAATTGAAACCATCGGGGCCTGGGGCTTTGTCCCCATTTGAGTTTTTAATAACAGAATCAATCTCCTCTTGAGTAACAGTAGCACATAACGACTCAAACTAGTCTCTGGTTCATTTAGGAAAGACCCAATTATCATTCCAAACATACTCATCCTTATGAGATTCCGAGAAGAGGTTCTTATAGAAACTAGTAACATGTTCTTTAATAGCATCTTCATCAGTGCACATAACATCATCAATCACCATACTTCTCACACTATTTCTCTATCTTCTATTCTTAAGAGATGAATAAAAGAACTTGGAATTCCTATCTCCAAGTTTCAACCATTGAACTCTGGACTTTTGCCTAACCAGGGATTCCTCAGCATTATAGGCTTCAATAGCTAACTTCCTTTTCTCTTTAGCAAGCTGCTGCAACCCCTCATCACTAGGATCAACATCAACCATGTTCTGAGCTCTACACGCCTCAGCTTCAAGAATCATCCTATTTTCATAGATATCCCCAACATCCTTCTTGTTCCACTTATAGAGATCTTTTTTAAGGCTCCTCAGCTTTTCACAAACCCTGAACATCGGACAGCCATTAACTTCCTTTTCCCAACTGTATTTGACGACATCCAAGAAACCAGGGCAAGAAGTCCACGCATTGATGAACTTGAAAGGCATCTTCTTCTTAAAATCATTCCCATCCAGCTGAACAGAAATAATGCAATGATCACTATGAATAGAGGTAGTAATCGTCCCCCAAAGGTGAGGAAACACATCAATAAGACCTTGATTATAGAACACTCTATCTATTCTAGACATGACGAGCTTCACACCTTCTTGCCTATTATCCCAAGTATAAAGAGAACCTGAGAGAGTAGCTTCAGTAAGACTAGCAGTGTTGACGATATCATTAGAGAAAGCCATGGAGTTATAAGACGGTTCAGCAGAACCATATCTATTAGCAGAAAACCTAAAACAGTTGAAATCTCCAGCAATAAACCAAGGAGCTTCACCAATGGAGCTGTGAATACTCACAAGCTTGGCCCAGATGACATTCCTTTTAGCTTCCGGATTATGTGCATATATCGCCGTTAAAAAGAAAGAGAACCCGTCATAGGAGATATGACAATGCACAAACTGGTCATCAATTAATACTGGATCAATACAGATATCAACCCGGTTCCAGATAATAACAACTCTCCCCAAAGGATGAGCGTCATGATTTGAAATCCACTTCGCACAAGGCCACGCCCTATTAACTGCCTTTATGATCTTCCTTCTTCTGACTTTAGTTTCAAACAAACAAACAATAGAAGAATCAAACTTATGAATAGCTTCCTTCACAGCATCCTGGCGCCTGCTTTTATTGAGCCCGCAGACGTTCCACGCCATAACCGAAAGGTTGTCAACCATTTGAGATAGCAGCTGGAATCCCACCAACTACGGTACCTTCAAGTTCATCAGAGAATTCAAGAACACGAAAGTTGTTAGGTGAAACGGGAATTCCAGTAGCCTTCTGCTGTGGAATTTTTGCCGCATTCCTTGGAGGGTGACCATTCCTCCTGGTAGATTTATGGGACCAAGTGTTAGCAGGAGTTGCAGGAACAGGTTGTCCCTAAAAAAGAGGCATAATCGGATTAACCAGCGGACTAGAGGTTCCTTCCAGTTGAATAGAAGGTATTTCATCGAGCACTTCCACTGCCTGCTCAGGAGAAGTTATAGAAGCCTCATTCACAGCCTGGTCACCCAGAGAACAATCATAGAAGGTTTCCGCAGAGCTTTGGCTATCAACTTTCGACTTCTCAACCCAAACTTGCTTCCACTTTGGATTCTGAGTAGCCTTTACACAGTCCCCTTCCCCATGTCCAAAAGTGCCACAGCACTTACACAACGTCGGAATCCATTCATATTCAATCCGTACTACATCCTTAACACCATCATCACTGATGAGTGTCATCTCTGAAGGAAAAGACAAAGTAGCTGGAATTAGGACTTGAATTCGGGCAAAGTCTAACCTCTTGAGCTTCCTAGTGTAGAAGTCTGGTCGGAGAGGAGTTCCTACAAAACTTCCAATCATTCCAAAGACCTCTTCATCCCAAAGCTCCAAAGGCAGATCATAGACACGGATCCACACTGGAACCTCGGTTAGCTTCAGTTTTTCCAATGGCTCCCCTCTTTGCCATTTGTTCAGAATAAGTGGCTTACCCGCAACATACCAGGGACCATGTTCAATGGCTGTCCTCATATCTTCCGGATCTGAGCATCTGATAACAAAGTAGTCGTTACCTCTTCACAAAATCTGGATCTCCCCCTTGACTTTCCAGATCATGGATAGATGTCGATGTAGAGTGGGTCAGTGCGGCTTCAGTCTGACAACATAGCCGGCAACTGTGTTCGACCATTTAGATGCATTCCTTTCAGCAATGGACTTGGAATACCGAACATCTCCATCAATTATCTCCAGTTGACAAGGTTTAAGGGTAGAATCATCGTTCTGCTTGGTTTCGAACAGATCTTTCCACGACTTCGTTCCTACAACTACTGGAACTTGCTGATTCCTCCAGATCTGATTCTTCAGTGGTTGATGCAGAGGTTGAGGATTTGAAGGCGCTGCAGAAGAACTCCCGTCGGTTCTCATTACCGCAGCAGGTGTCGGTGGTTTGCCGGTGTCTCCCTTGTTGCCCCCCCCCCGATCGCCAGAGCTAGTCGACATCTTATCCCCAAACAGATCGGGAAAAGTTATCACTAACATAACATAAGTTCCTCTTGAGCTTTAATTACTTTTAAAAAGATAAGAGTAAGTATATAATCAACTTTATTAAGCAAAACATCTAGTATTAAGGTTTAACCCAGGTCAGGGGTGTTACAATTGTGTTCTCATACTCAATATCATTCTTGTGATTATTGAAACAACGATATGTCTAAGTTTGTTATCTAAGGTTTCTTCAACTTCTTACATCCTGATATTCATACCACTATCAAGTATTCTTTAATAGTCCACTTCTGTAACCCTAACTAGAAACAATGTCTTTCTGTGAGTTGATCAAGAGGTTTAATTCGTACCTAGCTATGATCTTCCTCGAGTTTGGAATTTGCAATGATGGTTGTCATTGTGGGCTATGCTTTTAAGAAGGGGACACAACACTTTCTGTTGGTAGTGTATTGGAACATCACTGCCACCATTTTCATGGTGCACTTCACCTTCTGCTTTGAGAAGTTTATAACTCATTGTGGTGTCGTTGTCACTTGGTAATCTAAATGATTCTTGTTTCCTTATTCTTGCACTTACTACTTCGAGTATATCTACAATATATAGAATATCCACATGATTTCATTATGTTGTGGGGTAGGATCAACATGAGGGATGAATTATAAAGACCACTGAGGAAAAAACACTTGGGACTGCATTCATGGATCTTAGGCAAATAGGGGGTGAATTAACTAGCTAGTTTGCAGAGAGATTAGGACTCAATAATTGAACGTTGTGATTAGGTACCATATATGGGTTTTCCAAACCTTTGAAGATCTCTAGATCTAGGTGGTGGTTGCAACATGCTTGTTATGTTCACACCTTTCTACTTCTGTTCTATATCCATATGGCTTAATTACATATTCATGCCTAGAGTCACTTAGCCCAAGGTAGTTGGCCTAGAAATAACTAGCTTGCATGCTGAGTAAGAGGAAACAACATAAAAAATGCCCCCACCAGCTAAAACCAGGAGATGACATAGTAATGTAGTGCATATAAATGTCCCATAACATCACATATTGGTTATTTATCTATACATTATCTTGTGCTACATGTTGGTGATTGACTGATCATACTTACAGTTGTAAAACAAGGTCAAAGATGACCATCCAATGCTTTTAGAAGATAATGTTTTTGGCACTACTAGAGTATGTGTCCTAATGCTTTGGTTGGTTTCATAGTATTGCATTTGATTTTTCTATGTAGAGTGATTAGCAACCGTACCTTATGTATTTTAGTGATAATCCTCCTACAACTGTGAAAGATTACCTTTGTGAAAATTCATTAACATATATGTCAATCGATCTTTTGATCTTTAATGCTTTGTCACTTTGTTCAAGAGATAATTAGTAACAATTGTGAAAATGTTTCTGGCCAGTGCTCAACCAGAACTACTATATGGGAGAAAAGATGACTTGGGATAGATTCTCCTCGATGTTGTTCAACATGCTCCCAGTGATCACATTTGTGATGGAAGCCCTATTAAGGCAAGTAAACATACTACATGCATATACTCACTTTTTTAGGATCAATATGCATATAGTCACCTAACAGAAACATTAGTAAATAAATGAAAAACTTATAAAGTTGTAATTCCAGGAATGCAAGTTCAGAATGGAGAAGCTTAAGATCCCCAACCTTCACAGCCAGGCCAAGATTGTCAAGTCCTTGGCTACATTTGTTGATGAATTGGTGATGATCCTATAGTTGGGCCCAGTGCTGGAGTTCCCATTAACCAAAGGATGTGGACACTAGGGGTCACCTTCCAGTATTTGTGGAAGTGGTGACCTCGTCACGGACACCCTGTTTCTCATCTCCGTTTGGTCATGCTGGTTCGCCTTCTTCATCTTTACTGCAACACGCTCAGGTCCTACCTTGCGACACTCTCCTTCACCACCTCGATCTGCTTCATGGGTGTTGTTGAGAGAACGATTGCCATTGTAGTGTACAACATTAGCATTGTAGCTTCCAAAACCACAACTAAAGAGCAAAAGAAACATATAAAATTATCGTTAGCCTACCGGTTTATATAGCTTTCTCAGTCAATGAGCATAGGCAACATATATGTCGATGCCATGAAGCTTATTTCAGAACATTTAGTGAATAACTCTGCCCATGGGGAATAGTGAGCTCAATGGAGTGCCATGAGTTACACACAAGAAGTATATGGAACCAATCGTTCAACTTAAGGAAACATGTACCTATAAGAAAAATGTAGATAGAGCAGGCTAAAGTTGAGATAACCAGAAGCAGCCTGAAGAAAATCCACTAGTATACGATGGAGAAGAAAGGTAGCTCATTTTTGGAGGTTTGAAGGCTTTTGTGAGGTTTGCATCAAGGGGGCAGTGCTTGGCATTCACCTTTTGCTGAGGTTGTGATTGGATATGGGGTATGGATTGGAAAAGGCATGTCTTGTGTGTGTGCAGAGACAATATAGTGATGCATGCCTTTCATTTGACCTCACACCACCTCAGGTAGAATGCTTGCTAAGGTTACAAGTCTATATTGCAGTTTCCTAGACAAAGGTTACGCACTAGGAAGCCATGAGGGCTTTATAGAAGGCATGTTTTTTTGGTGCATAACTCCGTAGTTTGATATTAGAGCATTGGAAAGAAAGGGAAAAACCCTTCTACATATTTTAGGGGTGGCAGTTTCATATCATTGGATAACTTTTTGTTCTTTGTGACAAACTTTCTTAAATATTTCAACAGCCTACTCCATAAGGAGGGAGGTGATCGTGCAATGACAGAGTACCGCTTTGATGTAGCTAGTGTAAACATTCCATTTATGCTTATACATATGTTGGATCTGCAATCAGTGAAGGCAAGAATAGTGACAACAACAACATTTTTTGATCTACTTTCAGAGAACGAGAGGGCTTTGACCTTTTATAATGTTCAAGTTGATGAATGAACAATGGTTGACAAGGCGTGCTTCATATATGGACTTTAATGCAGGTGATGAAATTCACACGATAGTTGGAAAGGGAGCTACTTTAGGAAGACATTCAGTGGTTGGAAGACATGCCCTCTTATAAGTTGCTTCAAAAATAGACGACAATTACTGACAACTAACAACAGGTGGTGCAACACATGTTTAATTCTATGCTTTAGTGATGTGTTCATTTGAACACTTTTCCATGGCCTAATCATATTTTAGATTGACCTATTTGACAAAGGAGATGGAGGATTATCTTGAATGGGTTGCTTGAGAACTGATGGCTAAAGGAGGTTTAGATTATACATATTAGATATCATGATGGAACTCTCCATCAATCTTTTAAGGTTGTGTCATGTTGTGTTTTGGTCATGTATACATATTGAATATGAGTGAAGTTGGCATCATGATTCTGTATATGGAAAAATGGTTTTGTATAATGTTACTTATTTATAATAAATGAGAAATGAGATCCTTTTTCTTTACATTTCTGATTTTTTCAATTGACTTAAATGTATATCTTGATGATGTAGATAAGTTGTGGTTTGTCAAAAAATTGTGCCTAAACTGAACTTTTGACTTGGCTTTGGAGAGTGTCATTTCTTATTATGATTTTTTATGCAATGCATATCTTGGATGTATGTCGCCTATTACCCTTCGATTTACGAAATGGGTGACATGTTTTACAGTGATTTTTGTTTAATGTTGCTGATATTCAATATGTCTCCTATTGCGGTGTTTTAGAACCCAAAGATTAGCATAGGTGACATTTATTGCACATAAATTACATAGCACAAAGCCTACTCTAAATTGGTGACATACATTTTTCTAGGTGATAAGAAACCATGTCACCCTTTTGCTTAAAGGTCACATACTTGAATGTCACCTAAGCCCTAATTTTTAGTAGTGTTCACACATGTATGTTACACTCTGCAAGACACAAAGAACCACCTGAACAAAATATACTACAGAACCATCATTGTTTATAGGTTCCTCAACATCCCTCTCGAGGTCATAGTTATTGCTGCAGCATGGCTCCTGTCTCTCGTGTGCTACAACAACCAATATGGCCTGGGTGGTGGTCGTGTTGGGTGTCCGTCCGATATCGTCTCCTGGGCCTTCTCACAGCTTCACACCAAGTAGACAAAACCCCCGCATCGGAAATAGACCCACGTGTTCCGACACTCTCGTTTCCAATGTATGGTCTCGAGACATTTAGCCCCTATTTGGTTCCGGACTGAAACTGGATCGGCGGCTGTCGCATAGTGACAGGTCAACATTTTTGGATCCGGATCGGTGCATTTGGGCGTTTGGTTCAACATCCTGGAACAGTCCCATTTCGGGGTTCCGTAATCCCAAAACCCGGACCAACTCGGTCCCGTTCTGAGCGGGATTTCATTTGCAACCCGGTTTCAATATCCCCCACTCCCGACTTTTCTGTCCCGACACTCTCCTCTCCTCTCCCCCACCCCCGCGCCACCTGATACCCCCCTTTACTCCTTCTAAGCATAGCTGCTTGAGGAAGACGATAATTGGGTATAGGAGTAGGTGTAGGTCGGCTTTACCTGTTCCCTGTCCACTCGGCTCTGTCCCGGCACCGGCGTGTGGTGGAAGCAGGTGTTTTGAGAATGCATCTGGTAGTAGGGCGTCGCCATGGTAGTGCTGCTGGTAGGAAATTCACGGGGCAAATAGGAGGACGTAGTAGGCGGCAAATTGAAAGTAGGTGAGGGCATTGTGTTGTCCAATCTCTTCTTCCCCCTACTACTGCCACATCGCTCATCAATTTTGTTGGACATTGACCATCGTGGAGCAGCCCCAATCAGGGAAAAGGTAGCTATGCTATAAATTTGGGGCAGTGGTCGTCCAACTCCTCCTGTTTCACCTTGTGAGTTTCATCAACCTCCTCGCAGACGCCTTCAGTTTCGGTGATTTTTGTAGGTGCTCGACAACCTGCTCGGATCCAACACCAGTCGTTCCACGGTAAGTGCATTGTGTTCTTCCGTTGTTCTTATGTTGTTCTTCCGCTGTTATTTGTTTGTAGTTGTGTCCATGTTTCTTGTTGTTCCAGTTATTAGTAGATACTAACCAGTGTGTTTGGTTTTTATTTCTGTTTTTTTGCTGTTGTGGTGTGCGTGGACGGCGACGACACTTCTGGTGTTCAGGTATGCTCTCTGACCCTCTAACACCATGATCATTGCCAGTTTTTTCTACTATGGTGTCTGTTTGAGGGGCACAACATCCCTTCCTTCTTCTCTCATTCCACCTTAGTTTGAACGGTGCTTTTTTTCATTGTTGTGAGCTTTGTTCAAACTGAAATACAATTCAACCTTGATAATTTGATTGTCCATTGGTTTCTATTTAATCATATATACTATTTTGGATCCGTGCAATAGTGTTTATCTGAAATGAATTCCCTGTAAAATGTAAATGTAACAAGATTGGAAAAGCAAATACAAAGGAACACCATGTTTGAGTCAAAACAATATCTTCCTATCTTGGGTAGTCAGTTGACATCTATTCATTTTTTTCTTTATCATATTTCTTGGATAACTATTTCGGTGTATGTATCAGCCGACTGTCATTGATATGTAGTCGAAAAAATTATGTGTGTTCCCCTATTTGAATATGATCTCATTGAATGTGAATATATAATTACTACTCACAATAGTATTCATGCATGCCTTACTAATTTTGTTTTTATACAAATATGCTTAAATGATATCATCATCATTTTTGACAAAGACTAAAGTCTACAAGGACCATTACTTGTCCTTGAGAGGGCCTCCTTGAGAGGACCTTATGATCCATGTCTGCTATGTGTTCTAAGGAAGAACAAGAGTGACTATTTTTTGTTTTGGGAGAAAACTAGTGTTTAATTTGGTACTTGAGTCTTGATTCGGTTGGTATTGGTATCACTTGTCGATTTGTATAATAATTTGGGGTAAACATGAGAAATCAAGGAAAGGAAAATGCAAATGATTTGTATAATAATTTGGGTAAACATGATTCATTACCTATAGTTCGTACTCACAATAATAATTACATATGTTTGATGTGTTGAAATAATGACACCATTATATATCAAACCATTATATATCAATTCATTCCCAATAACAATGACACCATTATATAATTATAGCATTTGATTATTAATATTACATGTTCTTACTTATTAACCCCTAACATATAGTTCGTACTCACAATAATAATAACAGAACTTATTAAAGAGTCTAGTCAATTAACTTCTTCAGACTTGTAGCACATGATTATTCAAATTACATATGTTTCTTATTCTAGACATGTATTTGTTGATGTGTATGTATAAGTAGAAGTACTATAAAATTTACATGCAACTTGCTAAAAACTCGATTGAATTATCACTTGACTCCCTTCAATGCTTGTCGATTGTTAATATATAATCAATAGTCACAATACATTAAAAGAATCTGGTCTTGTGCCTTATAGGTAAGTAAGATAATATACAACTGAAATAGTTGAATTATCTATTCAGTAAGCTTGGGAATTGAATTGACATGTATAGAATAATATTTGAATTGTACAATGAGTTAGACGTATGTATTGTTCAATAATTTTGAAATTGAGTATGATATATACATAAGGATTAATATGAGGTGGTTACATTCTATGATTAGGGAAAAGGTGAGAATGAGTAGATGAATATAAGAACCTAACTGTAACACTGAAATGATAAGGAAGATGATGCTAATAAATGCTAACCCAATTCAGTGATCAGAATGTGGTACATGTATGCTTTGTAATCTGTATGTGGGCTATTAGATTTTTTTCATAGTAGGATGCATGCTATATAAAATGCATCTTAATTAAGCCGATAATGTAAGGAAGCTATACTTGCATAGGCCCATGCTGTTGCAATTTGGACAGTATTTGTAAATAGGTTGACAGAAATTACAGAATTTGGACTCATTCCCCAAGACTGAAACCTGAATTTTAGACATTTTATTCCATTTACAGAATGTCTGGACATAATGTAAATAGGTAAACGTATAAGTTAACATTGATGGTAGAAAATCCTGCTTAAATAAAATGGAATACATTACTGAAAGGGTTCATTGCAAGTAACATGGGGACATAAATTTATGCATAACTATAACAACAACCTATTAGATGTCAGATTTCGTAACTCATCCCATGTACTCATTATATATTTATACATGCTATAAACACCGCTAACATTATTTATATATTGCAGCACATACGAGAGTATGTCTTCCACTGACCCCAAGTTGCATTTTATATGGTCGAGAGACAGTGACGATGCTTTAGTTTCAACACCGAGGAGGCAGTATGATATGGGTAGGTGTATCGATGGACAATTTACTAGGGATGCACGGAGGGAGATGGTCTGTGAGATGCAAAATAGGATGTCGAGGCCAGACATAACAATGGACCAGGTGAAAACTAGGTGGAAGAACCTCAAGAGGGACTATGTCAGACTTAAGCTTGTAACCAACATCAGTGATGTCAGATGGGATGAAGTTAGGAACAAGCCAAGTCTGCCTGACACCCCTGAGTGGAAGGAGACCCTGCGGTACGTACAATAACCTTACATTGACCCAATGCTAGTTCTTGCCACATTTAAATATTGGTATCGTAATAAACATGTTTTTTTCAAATTTAGGTAAATAAAGATCTTGCTAGGTTGGTTAATTGGTCCTTTCCCCACTACTACGACATCGAGCTGATGGCGGGGAGGAACATTGCTAGAGGACATCATGCAATGTCTTCTACGGATAGACAAATACCATCTGACGTCGCCTCCGAGGAAGAAGTTGCAGCCGACCTAGATTCATCTAATACACCAATTCCCTCAGAAACGCCCACTGCGGAACCGGACTTAGGCGCACCTGGGATGTAGAGTGAGGCCGACACCGGGGGAGGTGGCACAGATTCCCAAGGTGTTGGGGGAAGGACTCCTCATAGCCACAGGTGCAAGAAGCGGACATCCTTGCCACATGAACGATGCACCTTTCTAATGAAGTGTTATCTGAATTCACACAAGTGTACACAAAGGTACACGAGTTGGGCACAAGTGTCGCCAGTAGAGCCATTGAAAAAAGGAGTTTGCAATAATTTTACAACATTTCAATGACAATTTTCCTGAAGCCCCTACATAAGTGTTTACAACTCTTGTGAACACCATCAAGGATTCGACAAACCGTACGATCTACCTCAGCCTCACTGACACCCCACAAAAACTAACTATATGGTTGCATGATATTTGGGAAAGGTCCCACATAGGTAGTGCACTAGCCCAACCTTCAATGGCATCCGATTATGTGCCATCTCAGTAGGGATATGCTTTGCAGTTGCCATCATCAAACTTCAATGGCATGACAAGTATACCATCTATGTGGTATACTGGAAGCAATGCTGGTGGGACTAGTGGGAATAACACAGGTCCTTCAGCATCATAACTTATAGGAGGGTTAGGGTTGTGGTTTACTTTCCAGTATCATTTATCAATGAACTTCAAGATTTTAGTTTGTGATGATGGTTTATTTGTTTACGAACAAGAAAACCATTTCATTGTTGTAATAAATACGATGCATCAGTACATTTGTAGCGCGTCAATTTTATTCATATTTAATGTTCATGTTGTTCAATTTCATTCACATATATCATATTATGATCATGTTGCTACTCTTTTTAATGTACAAATCATGAAAAGTTTGAAATCGTTTTGGTTGTAGGCATCATGTCTGGTAGTGGGCATATAGAACCAATAGACCTCCTACCATAGATTATAGATATCATGACTAGTGCAACAAATCATGTTGTTGATGCAATAGCTGAGTCAATAGCTAACTCCATCATGTATGATATTTCTGATGATGATGACGTACCTCCTTCAATACCTAGATCAGTTAGTATTAGGAGTGGGCACCAAAAGGTGCTAGAAATAATGATCAGTCATGAACAGAGGGCTTATGACCTATTCTAAATGCATCCACAAACTATAAATGCCCTTGTAGACAAGCTTGAGGATCGTGGCTTGTTAAAGAGTAGTAGAGGAGTCTCATCAGTTGAGGTTGTATGCTACTTCCTTCGGATGGTTGGACATGGCCATATCAATCGTGCTTTGGCAGAGGACTACATCCACTCTGGTGAAACCATCAGTAGAAAGTTCAACGAAGTATTGGACGCGGTGTGTGCATTGTACAATGACTATATTATCATGCAAACCACAAACACAAACACACATCATCGTATATTGGAGAACCCAAGGTTCTACCCTTACTTCAAGGTACTAGCAGTCATCCCCTGTAGTATTTATTATTGTTCAATTTTTTTGTATGTTGAAACTCGATTATGGTATTGTAGAATGCCATCGGTGCTATTGACGAGACACACATCCCAGTCTTGGAAAGACATGACAAGCAAAATCATTACCGAGATAGAAAAGGGAATGTAGTCTCCCTGAATGTCATAGCTGTTGTAGACTTCTCAATGGAGTTTACATATGTACTCACTGGCTGGGAGGGCTCGACTGCTGACCAAAGGGTCCTACAAGCAGCAACGACTACAGGCGGTTTTAAAGTCCCTCCTGGAAAGTATTACCTAGTGGATGCAGGATACGCAAACACTCTGCAATTTCTTGCATCATATCGCAACACAACTTACCATATATCTGAGTATCAGGGTAATAGACATTCCTACAACAACAAGAAGGAAATGTTCAACCACCACCATGCTCAGTTGCGTAATGTCATAGAAAGAGCATTCGAAGTGCTTAAGAGGCGATTTGCCTACCTTAAAAAGGGAACGACATATCCTATTCATTCGCAGTGTCACCTCGTAATGGCTTGTTGTATCCTCCACAAATTCATACGTCGCAAAAATGATGGTGACACTATTATGGAAGAAATACCAGACAACAGTACAACATCTGTCGTCCCACCCAATGGCGTCGATCTAAGTTTGCTACACCGAACAAATGCAGCAGATGCAAGGGAGGGTGATGTACAACATGAAACTATTTCCACTTTTATTTGGGATACTCGGTGAACTGACTTTGTAGTTATCCTCATTTCTATACAATATGAAAACTCATGTACGAGTTGACATGTGTTGTGCCCCTCTTTGTTTAATAACAATGTTAGCGTTTGACTACTGATGTATGTTTCACATGTGTTCTCTAATTATTCTAGCCCCTCAACATTTTATATGCCCCGTAATAAAAAATATCACATTTTGTTTGATTATGTTGTCAGTCTTGAAATGGAGAATGGAATGCCGCAGTGTACATGTGGGCTCCAGTGCACCGTACGAGTCTACATGGATGCCACAGATGTGGAAAATGGCCGGTTTGAAGACAATAACCCCCATGGGCCATATTTTACATGTGGTAGGGGAGTTGTTCCAAATAGATGTCACATGATGTTGCCCGCGCACCACGTACAACATACACTTTACACATTATCTGCAATTAGGGATGCGCTGGTAACACAACTTGCATATGAACGCAATGAACGCAAGACATGGTCAGAACAATGTGACTTTGTAAGTTCCACTAGAGAAGACACATACCGGCTAAGAGTAGAAATTGAAGTGTTGCGGGGGAGGCGTCTATATCTACGCAAATGACTCCACCTCCTGAGTGATAATGACTCTTCAACGGAGGAAGAGGGATATAATACATCATAGATGTAATATAATTATATGTAATGAAGTGTGGCTTCACTACATGTTACAACATTCAGCTGCGACTAATGAACTACTTTCAAACCTAAGTCTCATATAGAGACATATGTTTTGAAGCCAAGCTTATGTTACTAATCATTAATCGTGTTTTAGATGTAGATGAATCTATTCGAAGTTCTGAGGTGTGATTGTGGTCTGGTTGGAGCATTGCGAGTTAATACAGAGGATGCAGGGTTATATGATTTTGGCATTCTGAGTCAAAGGCCAGGAGAAATGTATTATATATGTCCTTCTAAAGAGGTGTGCTAGTACAACCACAAATACTCAGTTGCACTAAGTAAATGGTGAATTTTTTGTTTTTAACTCGAATTTGGGAAATATTTTTAGGGAAAAGACCGATGCATATACTTTCATTGGGCAGTCGATCTCCCCCCAACAACTGATTCACTGAAGGTTGAAATTACGTCACTAACTTACAAGTGCAAGTCAGTATGGGGCCAGGCGATGAACATGAAGGACTTTGTTGAAATCCATCACGAATTCCAACATATTTACACCTCTAAATAGTACGAGTATGAAGTTTTACAAGCATCCATTCGGAGGTTGGAGGACAATTGTACTCTTCTTTTGGATACTCCTTCACCCATGATGACTCCATAAAGTTGTTGTTACACTTACATCACAAACTTTGTATTTTTCTTAATTCTGTTCGATTCTTATGGATGTATCACATTTTATGCCATATTTTATTTGATCACGAAATCCTAACATTCGAATTATATCTGCAATTATGTTATTTTCTTAATTCTGTTCAATTCTTATGGATGTCAATTGCAATATTATATACATACAAAATTTTGTAATATGGATGCACAATAAACTACGATGGTGTATGTTATATGGTGTAGAGAGCTTTATATGGTTCTCAGAGGTTTGATGAGAACCCAATATCACATGGGGAGATGTGTGAATGGAGTATATACTATTCAGGCTTGGAAGGAGGTGTGGCGTCACTTTCTGCACATAACAGGGGGGTCTTACATTTCTTTGAGCGAGCTACAACTGTAGTGGCAACACATCATGAGAGAGTTCATAACAGATAATCTTTTCAATTTAGGAGATCTAGTGCCTCCCCCGCCATTGGTCGTGCAACATGCTGTTCAATGCAACTTTGTGACTACTCGTCGCACCTATCCACCAACACTTGTTGAGTACCTTACGAATGATGAAAACAACAATAACGCATGTAGTTGTAACATAGTAGCTCAAATTTGTATTTGTTTATGTTTGGTTGTCTCCAATTTCTATTTCTTTATGTTGTACAACTTATGGGCACAATTAGTTTTTTTTCATCGTTTGATAAAACATCTACTTTACGCTTTTGATTACAAGACTTACATCGCGTTAAAACTTGCATTTGTCTATGTTTGCTTGACAACTTGTATTTCTATACATTAGTGTAAGCAGTGTTCTGAAAAGCGGTAATCGGTGTACGGGCGGAGAGGGTACCGAATAGAGTATATACGGGAGTATAAGCAGGAGAATATTCAGTTTTAATCAGTTTTGATTTTTTTTAATATTAATCATAAAGATATGTAAATTATATATTGACCATATAATAATGACAATGATAAGTAATTATAAACATTTATAAGTAATAGACTAATATTGCATTCATAAGTAGTTGAAACATTGATGAAATTAGAGAAGAAAACTTTGATAAGTAATTACAAACATTGATAAGTCATAGACTAATATCACATTAATAAGTAATTAGAAACGTTGATAAGTAGTAGACTAGTATTGCATTAATAAGTAATTAGAAACATTGATAAGTCATAGACTAATATTGCATTAATAAGTAATTAGAAACATTGATAAGTGATAAGACTAATATTGCATTATTAAGTAACTTGAAACATTGATGAAATTAGGGAAAAACATTGATAAGTAATTAGAAACATTGATAAGTCATAGACTAATCTTGAATTAAGAAGTAATTATAAACATTGATGAACTTAGAGAAGAAAACATCAATAGTAAGGATCAGTTCAATAAACACTAATTATAAACTTATAGATAAAACATGAGGAGAAGACAAAATATGTAAATTGGAAGAAGAGAATGTAATTGTAATGACCAATAGTAGTATTAGAAAAAATTAATGTAAAAAAAATTTATTACTAGCATTTGATTTTGAAAATCGCCGATTAATCGGCCGATTATTCCCCCGATCGGCCGATTAATCGGTCCTGGACCGATTATAGGCTGATTATTGGTAATCGGTTCGGTAGCCCCCCAAAAAGGAATATTCGGCCGATTATTCGGCCTAAGCAGCCGATTTTCCGAACAATGAGTGTAAGTATTACTTTTTTTTTTCAAAACCAAGGCCTTTATTTAATGATCTCGTGCCCTAGTACAGGAGGTAACTAATGAGATTGTCTCGCTGACATTGCAACTCAGCCATGCTGCCCGCATATGGGACGCAAAAGAGTTTCTAGACCGCATGACCTGTTTAGCTATACAGTCTGCGATAACATTATTATTTCTAGGGATGTAACTAATGAAGATACTATTGTCTCCTCTGAGCTCCTGATAACGTCTTTTATGAGCTTTGAATCTATCGATGGCCCCCTTCTTGCTGGATAGATAGTCGACCGCCTGTTTTGAATCAGAAAGAATAAGGACAGACATCAACTGCGCGAACCACAACTTGAATCTCAGCTTCCAAACTTGAGCTTGCGGAGGACGGCCAGCCCGCGAATAACTGATCATCTCCCTGTAAATTGTGTAAGAAGAAACCTAGTCCAGCCCTACCGGAGTGGGAATAGTATGCTGCATCTACAAAGACCAGGAGTTGTTGTTGCAGAAAGACCTGGTGGGATGGTCGCCTGCGTTGTACACCAGTACGGGACCAAGCTTTCTCTATAGAGGTTGCACGTTCCTGAATAAATTTAACTCGTCTCTCAATAGACACACACTTTCAGCTTCATGTAGGTGCTTATTCCTTAATGTCCAGTTATGCCAACAAGCAACTGCACTCAAAATGGCAGTGGGTGAGTCCTTGTTACTAGCCGACAATCTGGACGAAATCCAGTCGTCTTCAGAAAGATCAAAATGGGCTTCGTCTTGAAGGAGGTCCTTCCAAGTCCTTCGACTACTAGGACAATCCCGTAATACATGGAGGATCGTTTCCTGTGCATTGTTGCAGACTGGACAGAGAGTGTCCACCTCCATATGTCTGCGTGCGCGCTCGACATTAGTAAGAAGAGCCTTGTGCTGCAACAACCAAAGGAAAATACGAATACGTTCAGGAAGCTGTGCCTGCCAAATGGACTTCCAATTGGCCGGAATGTTAACTGCTGTGTTCAAGCGAACCCAATGGTAAGTTGAACTACTGCTTAGGTTTCCCGCGACCTCCAGAGGCCATATCCAGAGATCATCCCCTCCGTTAGGGCTAGGGGGCGGTATGGTTTCAATAATATGCCAAGTTACAACAGGGAGGAACGGCTGGATGAAATCCCAGTCCCAGTCCCCATTATCGAGCACCATGGAAGCAACCTGTAAAGTTTGCAGAGATGGCGGTATGTACCAATCTGGGATCAGGTCCGTCACAGCTTGGCTATTGATCCATTTCCCATGCCAAACATTGGTAGAGCGCCCATTGTTGACAGCTACACCACACATAGACTTGATTTCCTCCATATGCTTCTTGATGAAGTTCCAAACTGGTGATCCCGGCTTCTTCAACAGTCTACTACCGGCAGTGTACTTCTCTTTAAGGATTCTGACCCAGAGCTTGTCTGGTTCATTCAAATAGACCCAAACATTCTTTAACATAAGGGAAAGATTTTGGTCTCGGGCATCTTTAACACCCAGCCCCCCCCCTTGTCCTTAGAAGAGGTGATCTTCCTCCAAGCCACCAGGGGTAGCTTCCTATCGCCAGAGCCCGACCATATGAAGGTTCGAACATGCTTGTTAATATCCTCACAGACTGCTGGAGAGATTTTAACTGTCTGCATTGTGTATATGGGTATAGCTTGTAGTGTACTTTTGGCCAGGGTCACACGTCCTACCAAGGAGAGATGCCGCATTGCCCACCCATTCAAACGATCCTTGATAGTAGAAGTGAGATGCTCATGTGTCTGCTTGTTGATTCTATTATGAAGAACAGGAATCCCAAGGTATTTTCCAAGGTTACCAGTCCACGGAAAGCCAAGTTTACGGCTTACCCTTCTGCGTTCAACATTGGTAACATTTTGTGAGAAATAGCACTTAGATTTTTCTTTAGAAACCATCTGTCCAGAAACCATAGAAAATTTCCTGAGAATGTCAGTGATATTTGCTGCTTGGGCAATGGAAGCTTCAGCGAAGAGAAAAATATTGTCTACAAAGCAGATATGGGATAAAGGTGTACCGCCTTTAGAGAGGATGATAGGCTTCCAGGATCCATCTTCTACAGAGTTAAGGATTGCCTGACTGAGCCTTTCCATACACAGAACGAACAGGTAGGGGCTGATAGGATCCCCTTGACGGACTCCCTGAGTAGCTTTAAAGGATTGAAGGGGGCGACCACTCCAAAGAATGGACGTGTCACCAGAGGTAATAATTTGCATTATAAGCTGGACTAGCATACATGGCAGACCTGTTCTTTTCAACGTGTCTTCCACGAACTTCCAACTCATTCTATCAAACGCCTTAGACAGATCAAGCTTGATACAAACCCATTTCTTCTTCGACGTTTTACTCCTCATAGAATGGATGACTTCTTGCACTAGGAGTACATTATCATTGATTTTACGACCAGGGAGAAAACTGGATTGGTATGGTGAAACCCAGTCATTAAGGTAGGGTTTAAGGTGCTCGACTATGAGCTTTGACAGGAGCTTAAAGAAGCCATTATTAAGGGAAATTGGTCTCAGGTCACCACATGTAACCGGGGCCTTAATCTTTGGTATAAGGACCATGTGTGAGTGTGCAATGTCAGCCTCAATTCTGCCCGAAGCGAAGGTGTCTGTGATAAGTTTGACGAGGGAGGGGCCAACTTTGCCCCAATTATTTTGAATGAAGCCGTTGTAGACTCCATCGGGTCCCGGAGCCTTGGACGGAGCCATTTTAAACATGACTTCATGGATCTCTTGTGCTGTGGGAATAGCTTGAATGGCATCAGCTTCCTGGGGCGTCAACTGTTTGAATCTGCCCGGGTATAGGCTAACCTTCAGAGGATCGGGTTGGAAGGAGCCAGTCATAAGGTTAGCAAAGAAGGCTCGGACATGTTCACAGAGTGTAGTGGGCTTAGAAATCCAATCTCCCGAAGCATCCCTGAGCTGAGTAATTTTATTGTGATGATTCCGTGCTTTTACGAAAGACTGAAAATACTTTGTGTTGCCATCGCCATGGCGGAGCCAGTCTATATGCGCATGTTGCTTCCAGTCGGCCTCCTCTTTCTCAAGAATTTGATTGTATTGTTCCTGCAGTTCAATGTCAATCGAGTTGTTAGGATTAACAAAGTTGGATTCAGCTGTAACCTGGGCCTTGTGGATACGAGATAGCAGAATTTCTTTATCACGGCGTTGTTTCCGCATACAATCGTGATCCCATTTGACCGCCCGCTTGCGGAAGGCTGCAAACGCAGATTGGAAGGATTCCTCCGATTTCCAATTTGCCATGACGTTGGATTTGAAGTTCGGATTGAGGTCCCAGCTTGCTTTAGTTTTGAAGGAAGCACGATATGCTTGTTGTGGGCTGGACAGTCTTAGCAGCAGCGGATTGTGATCAGAGAACAAGCGAGGAAGCGAAGTGATGGTGGCATCGCTGAAACGGTGGATCCAATCATCATTAGCAATGGCCCTATCCAACCTTTCAAAGAGGGTACCACGCCTGAACGTATACAGACCTCCTTGTGTGCGTAAATCAGAAAGACCAGCATGTAATAGGACTTCATTGAAGCGGGCGCAGGATAGAATACACAGATCCTAACTAGGTTGCCAAACAAAATCTTACTGCATTCAGACTGATAACCAAATAGAATCAGACTGAAACCAGACTCAAACCAGATCAGCTGACCAAAATCAGACTGGGTTACCAAACAGAATTAGACTAGATCCAGACTACACCAATCCAGATCTACTGACTAACCCCACCCAGTCATCCAGTCCAGACTACATAATCTTTGTCCCGAACCAAAGAGGGGCTTATGGCATCAGGTGGATCGCAGGTCCCTCTTGCTCTTGGCCCCACCCACTGAGTTTCAAGCATCGGTCTCCCTGGTCTTCCTCTCCCTCCTGCCTCCCTCCATCCCGAACCACTAAAGCCTGGGGTGGACCTTTAAGGAGGCACATACCGGCAAAGGCGGTTCTTCTTCGTGGTGGGGATCAAGCTAGACGACCGACGAAGGACATCTTATCAGAGGCTATATTGCTTTCATGGATGGGCGATGCCCCCTGGACGGTTTTAGAGAAATGTTTTTTGGACCTATGCCCTTCCACCTCTCATGCGATGAATATTGAAGACGGGAAGGCGTTGTTTTGGGCTAGAGACGAGGAAGACTACAGGGGCCTTCTAGAGGAGGGATCGAGATCGATGGCTGGGATCCAGATCCACACGCGGTGTTAGTGACATCTCCTTTGGGATGATCTTGCTAGGTGGTGCTAGATTTCCGTGACTGGTATTCCCCTACACTACCGCACACCTAGCTCGCTCGTCAGATGGTGGAATTCTTTGGCCGGTTCAGAGGGGTCTCCAGCTGGAGGCAATACCAATCTGATGTCTCTAGGGTTCTTAACTTCTTATACTGTTCAAGGTGATAGGTGATGAGATTCCTTCATCGGTTGCAGTCTTCGCCAGGGATCTGGGCTTCCAAGTTCATTTGGAGAAGGTGGCCCACATCCTACCATGCCAAAGCAATTTCTTTTTCCACAGTTTGACTGGAAATCTCAGCATTACTGCAGAGGCACTGAGGATTGGCGGTGAGCTTGAGGCGCCCACGCTGCAGCTGGAAGGGTCTCGAGATGGCAACGATAGAGGGGCACGTGCCGGTCGCATATCCAGGGTGGAGTCTTCATCAAGCAAAGGTTTGAATTTGAATTATAATTCCAAACCGAGCTCGCCTACGGGAGGAGGGGAGATGAGTGTCAGTCACGACAGACCTCACTGGGTGCGAGAGACATCTTCTCGATTGAAGAGCCATATGACACATTGGGTTGTCACCGACAGGGAAGGGGAGAGACGTTTTTTGGGGGACCCAATCCTTGGGGATTTTAGACATCTGGGAGGCAGACCTAGACACATTTCTGAACGAATTTTGGCATTTAGCCATGCTAAAGAACAAAATAGAGAGTGAAGCAAGTAATGTGTCCAAGTCTGCCTCCCCATAGCATTTTCTGGGATTTTATCAAGACCATCCCAGAGATCCTTTTCTCCTCAGCGGGCGGAGCGCTCGAAGGTTTGGGGGAGCTCCAGTGCGAGACCATGAGGGCTGTGTTAGGCTTCTTCTCCATGGGGACCGAAGACCGTGTTTTCCTCGATTTTGGCCAGAACAACACCAACGTTTGCCAAGCTCCCAGGGTTATGCTTCTGTCACATCTTTTTGGGGATGACAGCGGAGGCGGCGGCTGTTGAGGGTTGGTTGATCCACGACGAAGGCTAGAATGTTTTTATATTAAAAAACTTGGTTTGGAATGTCCGTCGTGTGGAGAACAAAGAATCCCGAGACCGAATCAAAGCATTGCAGCTCATGCACTAGCCCAACATGCTTGCCTTAATGGAGCCATTGGCTTCTCGATCACATGTTGTTTCCCTATAGGATTGGTTAGGGTTCAACTGGTCATCCACTACAGAGGAGGACCGGCCTTAGATTTGGATCTTCTCCTACCGCCACCTCAACCCGGCGGTCGTTGGGGGATTCTTCAACTCGGTGGAATTCGGGGAGGGGGGCGTGTTTGTTTCACTAGTATATACACCCACTGTGACATCGTTGAGAGGAGAGGGCTATGGAGTAAGATCATCGATATGGTTCCTGACTGGTGTCATCAGGGATGGCTGATTGGAGGCAACTTCAATGTGGTCATGAGGAATGAAGAGAAAGTGGGAGAGAATCCCCCAAATCCCACTACAGTTTGCGACTTCCGGAGATGGGCGGAACAAGCAGATGTCATGAAGATCCCCTTTCAGGGAGGGCCTTTCACCTGGGTGAACAGCCAACACAAGATACCCAATGTTTGGGGGCGGCTAGACCGTGGGTTTTTTAATCATGCTTGGCAGGAGAAGGGTAAGAGATGCTTGGCGGAGCATCTCGCACATACTTGTCCAAATCTATTCCGCGTCGACGATGTTTATTGAGGGGGAGGGGGCGGTTCCTTTTGTTTCAAGAGGATGTGGACGACACATCCAGATTTCAAGAGGTTCATCGCCACTCATTGGAGGTGTGAAGGGTGTGGTAACCCGAGCTTCATCCTATTTGCCAAGATGAAGAATCTGAAGCGCGAGCTACAAGTTTGGAACCGAGAGGTGTTCGGGAATGTCTTTGCCAAGGTCAAGCGGGATAAGTAGAAGGTGGCCTACCATAAACAACCCTTCGGTGCACAACTTGACGAGGCGAATAGATTAGCTCTCACGGAGGCGGACATAGAGCTCAACACAATGCTAGCTTCTGCGGGAGGAGATGTTGTGGCGTGAGCTTTCGGGGGTGAAATAGTTGAAGGAAGGAGAGAGGAACACTTCCTTTCTCCATGCCAAAGTGAAGCATAGGGGATAGAATGCTTCGATACAAATGATTTAGAGGGAGGACGGGTCATGGGTGGAGGGGCGGAAGGAGGTGGTCTCCAAGGCTCTATCCTTCTATCAACACCTTTTCACCACCGCTCCCAGCCTACGACACATACCTTGCCTGGTTCAGGGAGAGGACAATCTTATGATGGCTAAGGCTCATCGGGAAGATGAGATATGGGCGACGATAGAAGCTCTTGATGAAGATAGCACTTTTGGCCCTGATGAATTTGGGGTGGTCTTCTACAAGACAACATGGAGCATCATCAAGACATACTTCCTTGCTTTTACACAACACTACTTCAACAACGACGCCTTGTGTCACGGTGCGCGAGCAACCAAGTTGGTCCTTATACAAAAGACGTCCTCTCCGACCTTGGACCCATATGCATCGGCAATGTCTACACGAGGATTGTTTGCAAGATCCTAGCAATCCGGATCGCTGGTCTCCTATCAGAGGATCATTACTGAGGAGCATAATGCCTTCGTGCTGGGATGCGAGATTGCCAACAACATTAGGCTGGATCATAAGCTGCAAGGGCAGGAAGCGAGAACTTGATAGTCAAGATTGACATGTCAAAAGCTTTTGATCGCGTGGATCGCTCCTACCTCTAGATGGTCCTCCAATCTTCCGGATTAAACGAGGCAGCAATCGCTCTACTCAGTCATGTTACTGATGGGGCCTGGTTGTCAGTCTGTCTCAACGGGATGACAACGGGTTTCTTCCAACCGACCAGGGGTGTCTGGCAGGGGACCCCCTCTCATCGGCACTCTTCATCATCATGGAAGAGGCCCTCGGGAGGACTCTACGGGCCTACATGGGGAACCAGGACATGCAACGCTTCACCATGCGTGGGAGGGGGGTTGGCCCCGTCACACCTTCTTTTCATGTCACGAACACCGTGGGGGATTTTGCTCACCAGTCACCAGATCCGTATCATCCTCGACAATTACGAGAAATGCTCTGGACAACGGCTTAACTGGGGTAAATCTAAGTTCGTTCTGGGTGGCGTTAATGTGGATCGCCGATAGGAGATAGAAGAGAGCCTCGATATTGATGCCGCCCGAACGATAGAAGAGAGCCTCGAGAAATGCTCTGGACAACGGCTTAACTGGGGTCCTAACATCGAACTCCATTTGGGGACATTTCTAGAGGGCTAAATACAAACGGGCGCACCCGGTGCTTCTTCCGTCTTACCCGCCCAATCTCAAGAGATCATCCTTTGCGACCGTTTACTGGAAGTGTCTCTGGGCTAGTCTTCCCACCATCCACAACAATTCACGATGGCTCGTGGGGAGAGGGGAAATCCCTTTCTGGACGACGAGATGTACTGAGGGGGTGATGACAGACCATCGCCGACCGGGAGTTGGTTTGGACCTTGACCTTCGGTTTGCGGGACCTGCTCACTCACCAGGGCACGTGGGATTGGCCGAGAGTGGAGAACCTAGTGGATGACGCCGGTCTTGAACTGATACACAAAGAGGCGGTGGAGTTCACAACAGACGTCGATCTACTCATCTCTCTGGGAGCCAGCCACGGACGGGGTACTCACCAGTAGACTGGCAAAGAAGGCGGTGAGCCAACCGACTACGACGATCCGCCACTCGAGATGGATCTGGAGCAATCTGATACCTCACAAGGTGGCGGCCTTAACCTGGAAGGTTATGCACGCAGCCGTACCAGTGGATGAACGGATTCGTTCCTGTCGGGTTCCCCTCGCATCGGCATGCGAATGCTGCGAACACAAGTAGATGGAATCCCTAGACCACCTTCTTGTGGAGAGTGATCTTGCGCGCTACCTGTGGACCAGGGCCGAGGTCGCCATGGACATCACGACACCAGGAGGTATGAATATCACGAGCAAGCTGCTCTCCTACTTCTGGGTCTCCACAGGGACCAAATCCATTTCGGCCTTGATGCGAGGGATGAGGCATAGCGCGTGATGTCAATGTAGGTATGACAACAGACGTGGAACACCTCACCGCGTATGGGAATCCATTCTCAGCACGGCCAGAACCGTATGTCGAGCTAAGTTACCCCTCGCACAGGAACATAACCACGA
This sequence comes from Alisma plantago-aquatica, assembly GCA_963693085.1. NCBI lineage: Eukaryota > Viridiplantae > Streptophyta > Magnoliopsida > Alismatales > Alismataceae > Alisma > Alisma plantago-aquatica. Next base: position 373,891,638 of record OY856412.1, read on the forward strand.
CGGGTTCTCAGAGTCGGGACTGCCCGTCCTACAACAGGTGATAACCCAGTATGTTATGGTATACTGGAGACCTCCTGTGGGGCATATGCTCAAGCTTAACGTCAGCACGAAGGCATCATGTCAGAGTAGACAGAGACAATCAAAATACGACGCCTTTTTGCTTCCCGTGGGCTGTTGGGAATCCTCTTTACTTGCAATCTTTGTAGGGAAGTGGAGTCTCTGGAGGTGGATGACCCGGCCGGGGATATATGCGAGTCCTCGCCGTGGAGATGGAAGAGAGAAGTGGACCGTATAAAAGTCGTCTTCATCCACAAGCTTGCCAACCAAGCTGCCGCATCTTTGGCGGAATATGCGGCTGGGCATAATCACCTGGATGACCAATTTTTGCCCCCGGCGGTTCGGGATTTTGCGAGGCTCGACCCCTTACGAGTGGGCTACACGAGGAACAGAAGCTTATGAGCTTACAACGTCCGCTTGACACGTTTGGAGATCATGTATAGTTATACTTTTTGACACCTATGTATTATAGCTTAATTTTCGGGATGGAAGATTCCGACTTAATGTGGAGAATTGTCTTGGGCAACGAAAATCATTCTAGGCTGATCCTTCTCCCAATTCTCCTTGAGAGGGGAACCCCAAAGCTCCAATACAACACTGCATTGCTTCTCTTGGAGATTGCCCGCAAGATTGAACGGGACGTTGCGCTTATGATCAACCAATTGCTGCCTCTCTGTGATATGCACGACGACAAAAGTGATCACACCACTTGTTCAATTGCTAAATAGGGACGAGGACGATGTCGTGATCAATGTTGTCGTTGCTCTTACAAAGTTCGCACAAGAATTTATCTCGGAACACGAAACGAAGGAGTCACCTATACAACAGGTACTGCAAGACCATTACTGAAGGAATCCCGTACATTACTCGGCTAGCTAGTCTACCAAGGTCACACAGCCCAGAAGCACGCTTTGATGCCAGCCTGTTCCATAGCAAAGCAAATTCCCTACAACAACTATCTAAACACGATATATAATAGCCAGGGCCTTCAGGAAGGAGTCACACTTTTTTATTTTGTATAAGTATATCAACAATAAATAGAATATAATATAGATAGTCACATAACGGGAGAACCGGTTTACACGATGTGGCATTATGAGTGAGCTAAAAAAGTACGACGAGTAACCCAACAAAACCACAAATTATAATACACAAATCAAAGGTAAAAAACAGTGGAAGAGGAAAAAACGTCATGAAAAACTAGAAAGAAAGTAGGATATTGCCAACACCCTGGATTTCCATCTCAATAGGAAATAAGAAGGTATAGTGGTAGCATGGGTTGTGACAAAACATTATGACAGTGTATGACCTCAAAGAAGTGATATTGCCAACCTTTTTTTAAAAGTCCATCTTGATACTTAGAAGATGTTGTTTCCTTTTTTGGCATATATGGACAGTCTTATTTTTTATGTGTATCCATCATGTGTACGCCTACCAATTTTTTTTTTTATATTTTATATTTTCAATAATATACCTAACATGTGCTTTAAGCATAAGTTAAGTGATTCTACTATAATTTTGTATGTGTTTATGATAAGGATGATATGTCCAAACCAGTTTATGGGATTGGGGCTGTCCGCATTATATGGGTGATGTAGTTTTTGTTGAGAACTCATATCTTTAACTAATGTCATCCTTATATTTATGGGCTTACAATTGTTGATGAATATGTTTGTCATTACTCCAACAATTTTGGTAGAAGGTCATGGTAAAACCATCTAACCTAAGTGACTTGTCTGGATGAATACTTTTAATGGCTTCTATGTTCACCTTTGAATTGAAGTTATTGATGAGAGCACACATGTATTTAGTCTAATATGGTAGTGTTCAATTACAATCAACTATAAAGAGTTATGAGTATTTCTCTTGTGTTTCTAAATGTGTAGCGCATGGAGTGATGATAGTTAATGATGATTCACATTTTATTGTAAGACTGTTGATCATCCTCTAGAAATTTATGTTAAATCCTCCTTTTCTAGCATTGCAGGCCTTATCTAAGTCAATTTTATTTTGACCTTTGTGTCTAGGGAAACTCTTGATGGTGAACCAGTTCAATAATTTCTACGAAAATACTACTTATAACAAATGAGGTTGGTTTTACCATTAGTTTCTACTGAACCTAGGCGATGCCATTTATGGTAATAGTTTGGTGATTGATGCCAAAAGTGATGTTTTTCTTTTCAATAAGACGTTTTCCTATCTCATGAGCTTTTTATGTAGATCCCATGTGGCTTATTTGGTTTGTGTGTAGGTCTAGCCATTGGATTACTAAGATTTGTATCTTTACCTAAAATAGTGAAGGAAAACCATAGAGTGAGTCTCTGTAATGGAGTCGCTCACCCTTTATGGTAGTGAGAATGAAGTAACACTTACCATGAAAGACAAACCCATATGATTCACTCACCAAAAATAGGTGGCCACATTCTTCTAGTTTGTAAGGTAGTGCACGAAATCCATGTACCCATTCTCCCCATTGAGATAACATAGAAAACAACAAATAGATAAATAAAAAACATTTCTAACATGTGATCATGAGCGTCCACCATGTCATTTAGGTCATGTGAGACATAAATGTTCTTCACAAAGATCTTGTTATTCAAAAAACTTAATTTCTAGTACAAATGTACATTTCTACATTGTTAGTTTTTATTCTTAAATTTTTATACTCATAATAGAAAATGATATCATTACTTTTTATTGAAAGAGACAGATCAATACACTCACTGAAGCTAACAACTATGTCCCATTTTGTAAAATATTTTAATTGATGATCAACCACACATATTAAGAATTGATTCAACCATATACTCAAAGAAACCCGAGAGTAAATAGAAGCATCCATATACTTCCCCATTCAATATCACATGGTGAGTAGAATTTTTCTCTTCAATAATAAATTTCTCATAGGCATCCATAAATTTATTGTAAGGCCCTTATTGTTGTTCAAATAATGAATAAGCTTTTGATAGTCATAATTTCTATGTTGTGCAGTTTTGGTAAGTGAATATCAGGATAGTTTTCATAAACCCCATAACCTTTGGTCCCTTGCAAGATGAAAGGGGAATGTGTGAATGATTTGTGCACCATATCTTTCCTTCAATCTCTTGAATTAGAGAGATAAAAAAGATACATGTATCTATAAGTTTGTAGTCTCTTATTGAGCTACAGCTAATTGTGTGGATAGATCATTTTTCTACATGATCCCTACTTGCTGAGTTGGAGGTAGATCATTTCATGATCCATATTAGTATTCTGAATCCACATTGTTACTCTCTTTTTCTTATGTACATATCGCTCTCTATATACATATGCATCTATCTATATATATGTTTGTATATATATATATATATATATATATATATATATATATATATATATATATATATATATATATATATATATATATATATATATATATATATATATATATATATATATATATATATATATATATATGCACACACACACGCACACACACATACAAATGCGTACACCCACGTATGATATGTTTGGTATGCAATATCAAGTACATGATGGTACTCCTGTCTTGTCTTTTTTGTCAAACCCGCATTTGGTTGAACTTTTAACAACATGGGGTTTCTAATTGCAATAGTAGTATCACATTCGAGCGAGACTTCGACATACTACAACACCCCTCAATATTACTTAGTATAGAACAAACCCCCTTGCCGACCTGCTCTTAATTCCCTCACTTCTTCTTAGCTTGTGGCAATGAATGAACTCCATTGCTACTCTCAGCCGGAGATGCCAGCCTCCTTCCTTCCACTCCTATCACAGAAACTCCATTGGCGTCGAAGCCTCAATTCCTCTTACTAGAATGAATTCTACATCTATTGTTTGAATGAATAGGTCTCATGAAACTGGATCATGCTATGGCCGCATTTGCGGGTTTATGATAAGGCATATGAGATTTTAGGATTTCTCCACTGAAAGGACTACTCCCTTTACAAGGAGATATTAATGCAAATGCAACCGATAGAGGAAGAGAACACAATCATGGTCATGAATGCTATAGAAGTATCTCAAAGATGATGTGCGAAGGCAAACTCCCTTTTATCTTGTGTAGGTATTAACCCTGACCGTAGTTGGGGTAGAGGGATGAGAAACAACTCGATGATGAGGTCTATCACCCTTAGGAGGGAGGTTGATTGCCTTGACTTGCATATGTCAATCTCCAAGTGGTCAATTTGGAGAGGTCAATCATGTGGGTCGATCGTTGCAGAGTCACCGGCGATCAACCACATCAATTGATCTAGACGTCGATCACTCTTTTGGTGTAGATGTCGATTGCTCTTGGCTAGCAAGTAGCTAGATCACTCTGGAGTTGTGGAGGAGAAGACTACACCTCGATCGACCTTGCTCTTGTGTGGATAAGCAGCAAGATCACCTTCTAGTGACCCAAGTTGATCGCTTGGAGGTCGACGACATAGAGAAATTTTGGACTGACAATATTTTCCCCTTTTTGGCAACATGGGGCTCGTGAATGAATCTCTACAGGTGTACGATGGATGGACACATTGAGTATTCTGCCTTCTTGAGACATTTTCTCAGACTCGAAATGTTTCCTCTTAACCATAAGATGATAAGGTAAGATGTTACCTTCCTTTTACATTGGCTGGATTTCAAACTTCTGCAACTTATATGCACTGCCATTTCTTTCTAATTTCATATGTAAAAACAAGCGTAGTAGTACATATATTTTCTCTCACTTTAATATTTGTTGACTTGATATTGTCAGACGGTACAAGGACTATCTAGAGCATTTATTGGAATATCCAATATCCTTTATTGAGAGAATAAATAATTGAAAGGTCTATGATTGATATTTTTTAATCTATTATTCTCCAATGCAATACAAAATTCTATTAGTAGGGAGATTTGAAATCACGAAAACAAGTTCTTATTGGTTGTTTGATGCAGTGGATTTAACTACTTGGATGTCTAAGTGGTATATCGGTTTCCCGTCCTTATCATTTGTCAAGTGTTGACATTTTACTGATGCATTTGTCTTATGCATATTTATGATACATTTAGGAAAGCTTTTCCATTGCATTGTGGGCTACACGTGAAACCTAAAATGGGGTTGTAAAAAGCAAGAAGGCATCTATGGTGTTGGCTTGGCCTTGTCCCTTGAAGGTCTTGCTCTGGCTAATCATCTTCTTCATCACCAAAATTGATGTTTACCCAGTACATCATGACCCCTTGAACGTTGACAATGTTGGTGGCATCAATCTGGTGATGAACAAGTTGTTTGGTAATTAAATGAATTTGTTCTTTACAATTAACTAATCCATGTCAATGCATTTAGGAAACATTGTTGGAGACCTTTCCTCCATAAGCCTCTGATGCAGCTTGTATGACTATGGTTTTGTGTAGGATCTGTGTTTTCATTCATGGACAAAATCCTACTAGGCTTCTTTAATACTTCCATCAAGTTGTTTTCCACATATTGAGCCGGAGTTGTTGTGATATTCTATGTAAGCTTGTCTTACTTTATGTCCTATTGTCTTGGTTTCATCTTGAAATTTCTAAGTCCTTGAGTGGGTAGGTTTCATCCATAGAAAACATGGCTTGCTAAAATTAACTAAACCTGCATCAATACATGTAAAGGATCATTGTTATCAACAAGCTACCTTGGTGTTTTGGTTTCAGCAACAAGCTATATGTTTGGTGCATGACGTAAGTATAAATTACTTCTTCATAGTCACTTATAAGACCAGTCTAATGCTACTTCAATACGAAGATTATTTCAAAATTGTCTCATGATTAGTTTCATGACACTAGGTAAACACATTTCACCCAGGCTTGTTGAATAGAACAATGGAGCCTTCACTGATAGGGGGAGCTATTATGGAAGGTTGTCATCATAGAAAAATGAAACTCGATTGTCGTCCAAAATTTATAAGGTAAAATTTTGGCTTTTGTTTTCTTGAACATTTTCTTTTTTGTAACTATTTGTTAAGAAATAATAATTTATGATGTAATGAATGGTTTGATCTTTTTTGTTACTGATTGGTGCATGACTAAAATATGAATGAGTGATCCTTACAAGGTAGCATACTGGTTCGTACATTCTAGCACATTTTTCAAATTAAAATATTTGCTTCCTTGACATAAAATATGGATTTGGTGTTGTCGAATGGAGCTAGTACCGTTTAACACTTTATCAAGGCAGTTAACAAATCATGCCACCAACTTAGAAGTCTATGAAAATCGATTGTCATGTTTTGACAGATTAGAATCCACAGTGGACGCCAATTTCGAATCAGGTTCATGATTATATCTATGTTAATTTGGAAACTTTATAAACACAACTAATTTGTTTTGCCTCCTAGTATCTAATAAAGCATGTCTTTTTTAGTTTAATTTAGTCACCAATGAGTTTCATTCATATTGCCTCTGCTTTCTATAAAATTTGTATATGAGGTCTGAAATGTTATAGAGAGTTTGCCCATGATCCATGCCCACCTATCCTTCCCTACAATAGTAGTTGGTGGTCCCATTATCCCTATTGGTTGTGGTTTTTTCCTTAAAATAATTGAGATTGATCTCAGAGAATTAGAATTTCAATACTGAACCAACACTCATGTGTTTGAGCAAGCAACTGTCTTCTATCTATGTTGTTGGTCCACTGTGGCATGGAAAAATCTATTGTCATTGTCTCCTTTTCAAGGCAAATACTCCACTGCTCCTATCCTGGTCGTCCTCCTTGAGCATGTTTTCATACCTAAGTTGCAATGCTAGACACCTTGGCGTCAATGTCCTCGTCATAATCTTCTTCTATTAAATTTTGTAGATTCTTGATAAAGTTCGTTAACTTCTTTTTATTTTTCCCCTGGTTCTTTGCAATGTCAACATCCCACCTTTAGGAGCTTTTGCATGGTATATAGCTCAAAGAATTGTCCCATAAAGAATGCAGCTGTTGTTTGAACTATGGTGCTTCCAGCCACCCATCTTTCATTTGGAATCTACACTCCTGTTTAGTAGTTCTTTTACTATATTTAATGTGAATGAGACTGTTATGTGAACTCATACTTGGTAGATGCACCATAACCATCGCGTACTATGTTTATAATTGGAAATAAAGGTTTCATTTGCAACAACCCTATCCATTCATTCGAGTACTGTGTTTTCTTTATATTTATTTTTGTCCAGAAAAACTCAAAGTAATCATGCCAATATCAATTGGCACGTTGTTAACCAGATTTATCCGATCATGATTAAATTTTTGATCCCCCCTTCTCACTTGGTAATAACAGTACATTTTGACCCCCACTGCTGCTCAGCTGTCCGTAGTAGATTGTCAAATCAAGCTTCCTTTAGTTGATGTTAGGGTGAGCATATAGGAAGGTTAAGGGATGTCTAGATAACATAGTGGATGAAGTGTCACTGGATGTAGATGATGTTAACATTAATTTTATCTTGGTTCCATGGAATCTGAATACTACTAGAGAACCCTTGTTCTTTAATACAATGAGAATTGTCAAAACCTCATCTATTGATTGTGTAAATAGCTTTCTTCTAACTGATCCTCAGTTATAGAATGAAAACCACTTTGGTTTTATGATATGTACACATTCCCATAACTTGTTGACACTTGAGTCATTTCCAATTGCACTTACATTCCAGCATAATATATCCATAAAACAAAAACTAAAAGGTGAATAACAAGGCCATACCTCGGGGTTTCTATCATGCTCCTTATCCATAGTAAAATTCATTTGCAATTGTTTTCTGCTTGCTTTTGATCTGAAGGTTGTATGATATCTATATTTTGGGTGGGTTTTATATCAATACCACTCCCCTTCAACTTTCCAGTGATCTATCTATTTAGTTACATGGTGCGCTTCAACCTCAATCTCGACCTCCCATATATCTTCATCAATCCACTAGTTTTTTGTACACCCCATTATGAGCTCATTTCCTTCTGGTGGGCCACAATTTGAACATAAATGGTATTGTTTGCTCTTACATGTTCTATCTTTATTCAATTTGACTTTTCAGCCCCATCAATAGAATATATGATGTCCTCTAGAACTTAATTTGACTGATTCTCACCATGTTATATCCTTTTTCTTCTTCCATGCCTTAGCGTGTCATTTGTAGTAAAAAATCTCCACTAAATCTGATTCTTCCCAGTCGGTTGTCATCCTCATCATTGTTAGACAAAACCTCATATCTAGTGTGATGTTTGTTTCAAGTTTTACTTCCTAGTATGTTGTTCCTTAGGCCACATGTTCTTGTTGACATGATTCTTACTACCATAAAACAACTCCTACTTTCCCACCCGTAAACTCTAGCATCATATTTTATTTTCTCCTCATCAGTTGTTGTTGGGTTATCCTCTGTGCATTCTTTGACTTGTGATCCATTTTTTCACGCCTCATCAGATCTTCATACATTCCTAATTATCGATCAATATTGAGATTATTAGAAATGTTGTTGTATCCATAGCAATTGCCACTCGTGTGAACTTCATGCAAGATCTTGAAAACTCTATATGCATTCATTTTCTCCAGTCTGCCCAAGGCATAACCCACTATCAAATATGGCTTGTACATAGAGATCCAAGGGTAGACTCATTACTAGTTCCCGTGTTATGAGAGTACTCCATGTTATGAGAGTATCAAGTATGTCTTCTTGTTGGCATTGTTTTATCCAAGGCCGAGTCAGTAGACAACATCTGAACAATGCCCATGGTGTTGTAATTGCAGTTCTTAGTTCTAATAGGAAAAATGTACTTGCTAAAAAGATTCATCGTAGATATTGTTGATTGCACTTTGAATTCAATTGTCTCAGGATGACTATTGAACAGCTTAGTAGATAGGCAACTGATCAACATTTATTTACATTTAAAGTCTGCATTATTGATTTTTTTTCTATTTACTCACTAATTTATATGGATCCATCAATGTTTTATCATATTTCATTGTATTGTTAACTACATTGCCTAAACAGTTTGCCGGTGAATGTTTATTGTCCTAGAGAATTTTTATTTGGGCTCATGTTTGGATGTGTGAGTTCTTATTTAGCTGCCTCTTTTAACTTGTCTATCCCTATTTATAACCAAGTTGAAGGCGTACCTTATCTTTGATGTAACATTTGGAAGGCTCAACGTTCTACATTCTACTACCCAATCTGGTATTGATTACAAACTTACAGCTTTGAATTTAGTTGTTATATGCAATGATGCCTTTATAAATGTTTCTTTTTCTTGTGCAGAAAGGATATGCATATGAATGTTTAATCATCTGGCCTAATCATGTAATTTCTTTTCACAATTGAGAATGATGTGAGAGCTAATTTGAACAGAGCGAGCAACCTGATCAGATATACTACACAGCGGATATCCAAACTTCAAATAGATCTTCAACAGTTACTGCTAAATTTGATTTTGAATTATAGATGCATAGGGTTGTATTTTTAGATGGCTAGAAGTTTGTGAATTGTTCGACATGACTCTCTTGATAGGCTGGAAATGTCCGATGGTCAACCATTAATCAAATTGGTGTATGCTCCAATCATTAACCTTGCTTCTTTCATGTGAAACAAGATACTAGAAAAATGTATTGCCCTTTTTTGATGATAATGAAATGTTATTTTCCAATGAAAATATCAAGATGTTCACGATTAACACAATGTTTCATATGTATGGAAAATGTGGGATTTGGAAATATTGGCTTCAAAAATATTTTACATTACTTAAATTTTGATTTGGCATGATACAAGTGAAGTAATAGTTTTCTCATGTCGGATATATTGATTTAGAGTGATAAAAATATTTTATATTTAACTTATAATTCAAAATATTGTAGAAGAAGCATTCCTGGCATTGCAATTTAAATTGGTCAGACGCTAGTAGATAGACGTGATACAAATTTGGGAAGTTGTGTTCTGACATTCTAGTGATGCCGGTCATTTGCTAAACATTTTCCATATACATTTAGAAACCCAGTGTCCCGACATACTTGTGATGTCGGGTATTCTTTCAAAACTTTTAACGGCACGCTGCCGGCATGTGAAAAAATACCAGAAATAGTCTGAAACGGCACCATGACAGAGTTAACCCGGCATTTTTTTATGCCTGCTAAAGCAATATTTGTCGTAGTTCCGGCATAGAAGTTGTGTTGGAAATGAGAATTCCCGGTATAGAAGTTGTGTTGGAAATGAGAATTTCCGACATAGAAGTTGTGCTGGAAATGAGAATTCCTGGCATCAATATAATGCCGGTTTTGATATCATTCTCTGGCATATTAAAGATGCCGGAAAACTTTTCCCGGCACGCTTTTCTACGGCATATTTCCGGCATTGTGAAAAGTGACGGTGAAGAACAATGCCAGCATATTTTTTTTTCCCGGCATTTTTCTATGTCGAAAAATGTGATATTTGTTGTAGTGTAATATTTGTTTTGTTTTGTTAATGTCAAGTCCCTAAAATAAAGACCTAGACATAATTGAAAGTTAATAGATTTGTTGACATAAACTTGATATTGCTCCAAAATTGTGCATGTTTTCTTATCAGTATGTATGTCTCCTAGTAAGTAACTTGACCTATAATGATTACCATTGAAGGATATTTTTGTCATCTTGCCCAATTAATAATATTCACATCTCTATTTCTTCAAACGTGAATGAGTTCATATAGGCAACTTTGTGATTAGAATCAAATGAGTCAAGATAACCAACTTTATGGTGCCTAAAGATGTTTTTGTTTCTCATTTATGTTCCCTACATGACATTACCAAAGGTAAGTTTTGTTTAATTCATTGAGGTTTATCTTATTTGTATTTATGTTATATACACTTGTCTCAAGATTCAACAAATAAAGATCACAAGATATTGGGACACTTATGTAAAATATCTCATCCTTTAAAATTGAAATTTGACGCTATTTTATTAAAATTCAAAGTAGCTCTTGTCCAATCAAGATACAAAAATAATGTTTTTATTTATGGCATGTATATAATAGTAGTTCTCTAACTCTATTATAGGCCTACTATGTAGATATAAATTATAGGTGCCTTTTGATCACTGTTATTTGTGGATCAAAATTGTGAACATGTTTTCCTAGCCAAAGGCATTGAACTTTAAATTTATACTCGACTTTAAGAGATGTCCTCAACTCTATACGAACTCTATTCTAGTAATATGGGGTCAAGCACAGGGATAAGGAGAATAACAAACTAAGAACATGGGATCTTGTCTTAGTTCAGTCAAATCAAAGAGGTGGAGATGGTATTATCATCAAGGAATGCATTAATTTAATCAAAAGAAGTAAATCTAAGTTATCAAATATCAAAAAAGAAATACAATTAATTGTGAAGACGATAATAGGGAACTTAGATTTGTTTTTACCAATCATACCAGCCTCAACCATGTAAAAAATTCTCTTCCAATTCATATATATCTTTAACATGTTTTGAAAATAGTCTTAAAAGATATCCATTCATTCCTTCTCACAAGATCCACATAGATTTTTATCCAAAGGAATTTCTCTTGAGAGATGATAACCAAGAGGTTGATAATAAATGTATGACTTTTGTTATAGTAACATACTCACCGTTGTGTCTTGTTACTAATCCAGACTCCAGATCTTATTGAAATCATTCTCTTGAATAAATCCATATTAGTCATCACAAGAAGGTAGCTAATAAAACAAGTGATGTGTTTAAACTAGAGTATTGAAACAAATATGTAAGAACATATGTATTAAATAGAAGCAGGAAAAATCACTTGGTTGGAAGGGTCTGATGGCTTGTTGGCTTACAAAACCCAAGTTTTAGAATCTAGCCACTCATGGAACAAAAAAGAAACAGATTACAACTTGAACAAGTCATGATAACAAAAAGAGAGGAAAGTAGTTGATACAAGGGTCGATTGAATGATCAATCTATCCACCTTTTAGATGTATCTGCTAAGGAGCTCGAAGGCCAATTGTCAATGGCCAGAGATCAATGACCTCCACTCTTCTATATGATCAAGATTGAAGTAATAAGATCTGTCGATATATTGATGGAAGTAGTTGAATGCCAAGTCTAGAGATTGATTATCTTGCTAGGTTGATGGTCTTCAGACTTTGACTCTATACTTGGAGGTAGCCTTTCAGTTGTTGATTCCAAAAATCCAAGATGCTTTGAATTGATTCACATGGGGTCTATTTATAGGGTTTGGTTTGTTCTTTGCAGGTCTCTAATTGGTCCATGTGGTGCAGACTCTTGGTCTTCCTACCATCAATCAGAGGGGTTGATGGATCTTTGTTTGTTCGATGGGTCTTCATTAGTCTTTGAGGGTTTTTGATCTATAAGAGACTAATAGGATGATTTATGACGAACTATTGACATTCAAGGTTAATGGATAGTATCGCTACAATTAGTTTGATGGATTCAAGGTCTATGAAATTTTGTCAATCTCTAAAAATTGTCTTCTGTCAACCTCAAATCTATCATTCTCTTTTATCAAGTGATAAAAGTCTGATGGGTGGATCCATCAGTCTCTAGATGAAGGTTGGAGTGTTGAACTAATATGTTGATGAGCTGAGAAATTTGTGGAGTCAACATTTGCATCATACATAATGATCATTCTTGGATCCGATGAAAATGTTGTCAATGTTTATGAGTTTGAGTTGAATTTTTATAATTTGTAATAAAACTTGGTCAAAACTAAGTGTTTGGTAATTTAAATATATAATGAATAAATTTGAGATCTTTAAGCATTAAATCAAATCACTTTATTTATTAAAAAGTCATGAAATGTGCATTCAATTGATGTTCTCAACTCCCCCAAATTAAAAATTTATCATGTCCTCAAGATAATAGAATCATTGTGAAAATCAATGTGAGTAGGATAATTCTTGTCACAAAATCATTTATTACCCCCACACTTATAATGGCTACATATCCAAAGGTGAGTGGACTTGGGCGTTCGTCCCTAGAATGGCACATAATTCACACAAGCAATATATATGAAAAGGCAATAACAAGGCTAAATAGATAACACGATACAACTATGGAGATAGAGACATGTACCCATTTCTATTTCAAGCATATCCCATTCATGTTTCATTTTAGATTTTAGTGCAGTGGATCTTCAATTGTCAACTAAAAATTCAATAAACAAAACATATTAATGCTAAAGCATTAAGTACGCTATGAAATGGCAAGAAAATGATTAAGAGTAAAATGAAACTTTCTTGGATAGGAACACTATAATGAACAAGAAGTGGAAAAAACTCAAAAATATTTAATGATAGAATTTTATACAAAGCATGTTTTAGGTTTCTTGATCCATCATATCAACATTAGGTTATATGATGGGTTTATATATATTATGTTCGAGCTTTTGCCAACATATTATAACTAAACATGAAAGTAGTATTCATAGGAACGATACCTTAACCAAGAAATGAAGTACCCAAGCATTCATATGAGCATACATGCGAGCAAGAAAATATAATAGTAGGTTCAAGAGATTAAGTGTACCTTGTGAGTAGAGTACAAGCTATAAATCATGAGTGAGATTTTTGGAGAAGGCCCAAGCCAACACGAACCTTGAAATTAGTAATTATGGGTGGTTGGATTTTGATCCAAGGGCCTAGGATCCCTTGAGTAGGGAGTGTCTCTCCAATACGGGCCTCGGGGGCCTCAAATCCCAGCTCCTACGTGAGGCATACTGTCTCCGCCCAATCAGTGACGCCCTTGGCTGCCCACCGATCTTTGGGATCTATTCTCCATTCACCTACGGTGAGCAATCTCTTCCTGTCACCACCTGTGGTTGATGGTGATTCCCAACCACTGGTCTGCTACGTGAAATAGAAGTAGGAGGATATAAGAAGCTCCTTAAATGCTTCATCAGAGAAGAAACCTAAGGGAAGAAGAGGGCTCGAGGACCCACGAGAAGTGGTCATCAACTCCCATCGGGATTCTGTGAGTCCACCTCAAACCTTAGCCACGATCAGGGTAGATGAGAGGGTAGACACCCAATTGGTTCTCCGATAGCATGCCCCATGGATTAAACCAAAAGGGGGAAGGAGGTAGGAAGCAGGGTAGTGCACGAAATCACAAACAAAGAAGGGGAAAAGGAACCAGGAAGAGAAATGAAATAAGGGGTATATGAATTTGGTGAAAATAATCAAGGTGGGAGATGATCGGAGGCACAAAAGGGAGTAGGTGAGGCTTTCATAGCACCACCGACATGAGCACTATATAGAGCCAGGGGATAAAGTCCCAGCCATATGATCAGGTTGAAATCTTTGGTGGGTAGATCTGAGGGTCGAGATCCCTCATCCAAGGACAGGAGTCTCACTATTGGTCTAGAGAGAAGGGAGCGGATCACTGATTCAAAGGGGAAAAACAAGGGATATACATGGTCCTCATGTCAATTGAGGCCCAGTTGGGGTAAACAATATGCTACAAAATAGTGGTAAAACAAGGATTAAGTTTGCACATTGTAAGAGGTCATATCATGGGGCTATAGTGGTTTTATTAGTGCAATTTATGCACCATTGGAAAGATAATTAGAAGATCCATAGCTTGACATACATTGGAGAGTAAGTTGAGTACATTCATTAGGTTCAAAATTGGTTACAAAATGGATACATGTTCAGGATTTGAAACTTAAGCAAAAAGAATGTTGCCACAGCCCACATGTATCCAAGATGATTCCATTTAGCATAAAAACATATTAAATCATGAAATTAAGATCAAGACTAAGATAGTCACGCAAGGAGGAAGTCCACAGTACATGTATGAGGAGAGAGAAAATTTTAGGCTATCACATTCTCCCCACCTTAAAAGATAATTTTGACCCCAAAATAAGATCAAGTCATGATTGAGACTAAGTTTTCATTCCATATCATAATCAACTTGGTATTCCTTCAACATCGAGATATTTCAAAATCTAGCAATTGAGCATCATTGTGAAGGAAAAATAACATTTATCATAAAGTTGAGGAGATCATTACCTATATCACAAATTTGAGGATATTATCCTACACATCCAAGTTTGGAGAGATCACATTTTTGATCAACCAATAGATATCTATAAATCAAGAATACAACATGACTTTCATTCCAATCATTTTGGGTTCTATGCTCTTCATTGGCCTAGGTGGGGCTATGCATCCATGATTGAGATGTCATGTTTCAACAATTTGAGACAAACATAATATTTCAATATTGTTATTTCGTACTCAAAATCATTGAAAGCTCATACCTAGTCCATATGAGGGATGAACCCGAAGTCCTAAATCGAGAAGGTCAACATAATCATTATTTCACACATTTTATTAAAATTTGAAAATGCTATTTTTTGATAATATATGAAGGGTGATCTAAGGATCCAAATACGGTGATGATGCACTCAATAATTGTTGTTCTTACATGCTATTTATTATGGAATTTTGTACATTTATTATTCATTTTTATATCATTTGTGCATGATTCATCATTAGTATTATATGACATTTGATTGAATCAAATAATTGTTCTTTTACTGTTCTAAATGATCTATCATTATTTTGGACTTATGTTCTTCATTATTCACATTTTAGGGGAAAGTTACAAGAAAAATATCAACTCGATGCTACCGATAGGTCATCATTGGTATCAACATTTGACGAAAAAGGAAAAGGTTGATTCGAGAGAAAAATTGGTAATGCCAACATAGGAATAAGTATTGCTGACATCATTTAACATGATCATTTAAGAGATGAATTAGTACTATCGATGATCAGCTCAGTGGTACCGACTCATATCAAAAATCTAGTTGGTTGATTCAAAGAAAATCTTAGTACTACCTATGGTCAACTCAGTAGTACCGACATCTTACAATGGATCACAACTAATTAAGGGTTTCGAGACTACCGACGTCCTGTTGATAGTACCGACATGATGTGACCAGACCAGATTAAAGATCATCGTTAATCTGATAGTTGGGTCTTAATGACTCTCTAAGTCACTTCTATGACTTAGGGGGAGTTCTTCCAGACCTAATTATCACATCATATTTAGTTGTACGACAGAGAAGAGAAGAGAAGAGAGAAAGGAGGGGAGAAGGCAACATTCTGGGAGGTTCAATCACTTCTGGTGGTCCAATTGGCAGTTAGAAGATGAAAAATCACGGCATTCGTCAGAAGGAACCTTGTTTACCATATTTCTCTAGGGATGTTTCTTTGTTCTTGATGTTTTCATCATTTTCTTCTTCTTCTTCTTCTTCTTCTTCTTCTTCTTCTTCTATGTGTAAAGCAACTAAAATCATGTTGAGCTAATTCTCTTATTCTGTAACACCCAGGAGTAGCCTAGTTTTAAATTGTAATTGACAGTTATGAATAAATATCCATGTTTCTCTTAATTTTTGAACATATTTCTATGAGAGAATAACAAATTATTTGTGCTTACTTACCATAGCTAGTTGTTTAGATCGTAAATTTCTTCGAGAGAAGGATTAAGGGTTGAAAAACTCATAAATTTACACATTTTACACCGCACCTCAAGATATGGCCTATGAATATGAAGAGACTAACCCAAAGATTTTGGTAAAGAACCTAACTAATAACAAAATTGTACAAGATTAGGATTGATATTAAATTAGGTAGTGAGTTGTGCTCCAAGTGTGGGTAACTCTTGCTACATGTCTCTTATTCTTGGGTTAGGAGGGAATAATATTAATGAAATAATGTTAATTTCAATGTGAACCATGGTGAAACCACAATCCTAAGTAATTCATTCTACTTGCGATCACAACCAGTAATATTATTTTAATTTGTGCAATTTAGTCATTTAATCAACCAAATCACTCTTTTTATTAGGCATAGATGATTAGGTCATTGTTAGTAGTATTTTCTGTGTACATGCTTTCCCCGTGTTCAATATTCGGGACTCTTTAGGCCTAAATTACATTGATACATGCACTTACATGTTTATTGTGTGGTTTACTCACATCTGGTGATCATATCGAGTCAAAACAAGATTAATATTCAAGAGTTGGGATTTCATAAAATAATAATGAGAGATAAATTTTGGACTTGAAAGTAATATGTACAAACATTTCAAAGACAAGGTTTACACCCCTATTTAGACCTTAGGGTGACTTAGGATATAACCTTCCTAATGTTTTAGTGAAATGTCACACACATGCTCTTGAGGTTTCTCTAGCAATAGTTCAAGCACATTACTTTTTGTATAATTCTTTAACTCATATTTTATCTATTTTGTAGGATCACTACTACAGAAACAACATTCAATGTCGTTGTCCTGGACGTCGGTTATTTACAACAACCGCCGCCTATAACATTACACGTCGGCTATTTAGTACATCCGACGTGTATATTCGAAGACCAGTCAGACACGAGTACCGCTTTGTATTCAGCGTCGGCTAGATAATAAACAACCGACGCCTAAAATTGCCCGCGAAAACCAATTTTCGAGCAAAAACAATTTGGCACATACAACGTCGGTGTTTTACCAAAAGACCGACGCCTATATAATATGAAAAATTGTGTGAAAAGTTCCAGAGGGTATCTGTTTATAACTGACGCCGATAATGGTTCCCGCCCTACTGTTTAGGGTAAAATTTGTCTAATTGGACATAAGTGATTCACATAGTTCATTGAGCACAACATTATGCACTTGACATCCACGGCATCATCAAGGTACTTCTTGTAAGCATCCTTTTCAGCCTTGGGCGCATTTACGGCGGGCTCCTCTGGCTCTGGTGTTTTAAGGACATAGAGCTTACGCTCATGTGTGAGAACAATTCTCAATGTCCTAAACCAGTTTTGAAAGTTGGTTCCGGTTAGTTTGTCCTTCTCAAGGACCGATCGCAACGAGAACGTGTGAGTGTTGTTTTCCATTTGATTGCTACAAAAGAAAAAATTTGCATTTAGTCCAAAACATTTTGACTTGTAAAGATTTGATAAACGAGATTAATTAGGCCTTTAATTAATTACACTCCCACTATTTTATTCAAATTGATAGCCCTCACTATCAACTCGGAAGATTGCAACGCACAACCTTCTAGTGAGCCAAGACCCAAAATAATTGGATCAATGCCCAGCCAACGCCGGCGTCAAATACCAAATACTAAGGTAGGCAACTTTTGCCAATTGCATCATATGCAACTCTTGGATAGATGATCATACACAACTCCTTGCCATGATGCATCTGTGTGCCTCTAGGTACTTGATCCTATCAAGGTTCCCTAGTTAAGTCCAACCCATAAGCCAACACGATGAGTGTGCACCCTGCGGAGGCAGACCCACACACCCACCATCACACTTCCACGAGATAGACAGTGTACCACGCGGAGGCGTGCCCACACATAGTCGATCAAGCTTTTCATGTGTGTTGCTTTATGGAAGGCAACTAAAACTTAATATTATTAATTGAGGGATTTTATTAATACATATATATATATCCAAACACCACACACTTATAGTACGTATCATATACTACTATATCCACAACCACAAACGATAGACATGCAATCACAAATACATCGGTTATGGCCATACTATTGTAATCCTTTGGAGCAACAAAGGATTACGGTCCACCTATGGTCTTATGCATCTCATGCAACACCTGTGAAAACAACCTGTAAGCCTGTAATGATCAACATTACAATGAACAACTTCATGGATGCTTCGTGAGGTTGGAATGTCAAGTTGCTTCTTGGAATGGGATCTTCTTGTTGCTTCTCCATGGACGCTCCTTGGAGTGGGATCTTTAGGTTGCTTCTTGGAATTAGATCTTCATGGTGCTTCTCCATGGACACTCCTTGGAGTTGGATCTTCAAGTGGCCTCCTTACATCAAGATTACAAAGACTAAAACTAATCCTATCTTTATTACATCATATGATTACAAATATAAAGAGAAAGAATTAATTACACTTTGAAATAAGAGATGAGGCTCGGCATGCAAGCCGAATACATTATACAAAGGATCCATATGCAATGATTATACATCCATAACATTCACAAACAACCATATCCACAAGATCAACATCCACATCCATTCACAACATTCACAAAAGGGGATACTAGGCCATAACCGTGCATGCACTCACCACATAAAACAGATTTTAAAGGCGACGTGTATGCTATCATAGGTATATCTACATATACATATATACATATTAAAATTGCAGTACTTTTAATGCGGGACATTCCCCATTAAATGAATTTTGACTCCCACGCAGACAATGCGGGGTACATAGGGGAAGCGCCCCTGTGCGGGGATCCATAGTCGGAATTTTACTTCCGTGCACTTAGGAAAATCACTATTTTCCATAGTCGACCCTGTCCAAAACGTCAAAAACAATAGCCTGCGGCGTATGTGGAATTAGGTTTAGATTTGCACATTAATAGGTTTAATTCGCATCGTATGCAACATAAAACAGTATCCAGCGAGTCGATCATGTCGAAACGAATCCAAATACGCTGTAGATCGACGCTGCTCTGATACCACTATTGGGTTTTGTGGAGAAAACATGCGCGGCGGAAGCAACTAAATCCACGCAACCTGTAATAGGATCTCGTCGATAACAGCGTATTCGGAAATAGGTTTGCGGGATATACCTTATCGCGGAGCAAGTCCGGCGATGTCCCGCTGCACGACGGTGCAACACTGCTTGTCAAACACGGACGGATCTTCTCTCCCGTTCGCTGTCGCAGGTTGATCCGGCGATGCTCCTCTGCGGCAGTGATGTACGTTGCTCACAGCATGTACAGGTGGTCGTCGACGTCCTCCGAACGCAGGCGTCAAGGCGTCTGCGTCTCTACTTCGTCCACGCGGATGGACGGAACTCCACGTCGCGCTTCTCAAGCCGGCGGGAAGGAGCGTGTCTCTGCGGCGGCGTGCTAGCGCCGCGTTGCTCTCCTTTTTCTCCTAAGGACGGCGACGGCTAGGTTTTCGTACGTGAGAATAACCTAAAAGCGTCTCTCTATATCTTATATAGATATCGGCCGTCTATCCTCCTTTAAATAGGATAAGAAGAGAAGTAGGGTTTCCTAAACCCATCGGTAAACAGAAACGTTGCGTTAATTAAAACGCTCGTGGATTAATTAGAATATTTCGGAATTCGTTAATTAACCAAATAATCGCATTAATTGATTAATTAATATCTGACTCCATGCAATCACTTGGGATGGCTCTACGGGCATACATATACCAACAAGGTGTCGGTTGTTTTGTATAACCGACGCCGAATACCAACTTAATAAACCCTCAAACGACCACTGTTCCCCTTTCTTCTGTTTCATCGTCTTCTGTTTCATCGCCCACTGCTGCTCGATCGCCTCTGATGTTGCCTTGTGCTTCCTCGCCGCCGACGCTGCCTGTTGCTTCCTCGCTGTCGACGGCGCTGGTGCTGCTCTACGTCGCCGCCACCTTCCTCCTTGCGTCGCCGCCACGCCGCCTTCCTCCTTGCATCGCTGCCACGCCGCCTTCCTCCTTGCCACCGCCCGCCTTTCGCCCGCCCGCGCCGCTGCTCCTGCTATTCCTTCCTGCTGCCACCCACCCACGTCGCTGCTACTGCCGTCGCCACCCACCGACGCCGCTACTACTGCCCTTCGACCTGGAGCTCGCCGGCCACCGCTACACCTGCCTACCCTACCGCCTGGAGCTTGCCGGTCACCACTGCACCTGCCTGCCCTGCCGCCTGGCGCTCGCCGGTCACCGCCACCACTGCTGGAAGGTCAGTTGATGTTGCTCGGTTTGGGATACACTTGATCAGTATAATGATAAATATATTCTATCTATGTTACTTAATATACCACCTAATGCATCA
The DNA here is from genome assembly GCA_963693085.1 of Alisma plantago-aquatica. Taxonomy (NCBI): domain Eukaryota; kingdom Viridiplantae; phylum Streptophyta; class Magnoliopsida; order Alismatales; family Alismataceae; genus Alisma; species Alisma plantago-aquatica. The sequence goes on from OY856412.1 coordinate 373,912,497, forward strand.
AATCAGTAAATTGTAAGTATTTGTGAATTCAATACAAGCCCTAATGCCCATTCTTGCTCTTTTGTTGACCCTGATGCACTAATATGACTTGTTTTTGGACATTGATGTATAATCTTGATTAAAGTTTTTACTTTTCATATACAGATACCATGTCTTACCCTAAACTTTGAAATAAGTAAGATACATTCTCCATGACAAAATATTACCACATGTTTCCCCTTCTCAATGTATCTAGTTGAATGACATTGAATATCTATATCCTAATCATATGGGGTCTTGAACCTACTTGATGCATCAAACTATGTTATATCCTTCAAATCAACAATCTTGTGATGTAGTGTGATCTTAAATCCTAGAGTCTACCCCTTTTGTTCTATGATGGTACCTATGACCCTAAATACATCCATAAGAGTCTATTGTATCCTAATGAAGATTTATTTCTTCCTTCTTCCCTACTTTTTATATGGATCTTAATCTTATATCTCTTACTCATAAATAAGGAAATATCCTCCCTTATGACCACCTTGATGTGTATGTCCCATATAATCCACATGTTGGACCCTAATGATGCAAATTTTTTATGTTGTAAATGAATGTATGTTTCAAGTGTTGAACCTAATGTTGGATAATGATACCTAGGTTTGGAAACGTCCACCTAACATTGATATATGATTTTTACAATCTTGGATAGTCCCCGGTTTGGGACTGTTCTTGAACACCTAATCTCACTTAGGATGTAAGTGTATAATGTGTAATGGGTTTTCGAGAAAATTTCGGTAGCATTTCCTCATTTGTTCTCTAAGTACATATGTACTTAGAGAATAGTGGGGAAATCCTGTCGAATTTTTTTTGAAAACCCAATACACATTATACACTTACTAGTGAGATTAGGTGTTCAAGGATGGGATAGGTGGTACACATTTATTATATATAAGAATGACATCACGTGTGTTTGTTGGCCTAGAAAGTGAACAATCATTGTTCTTTATATTACTTGTACATTGGTATAAATTAGAATGAACAATCACTAAATTATATACTGTTTGTATGGAGTCCAGCTTCATTGTAGATATCTATTATTGTGTTTGTTGGCCTAGAAACCCGTCCAAGATTTAATCATTAGGAGTAAATCTTGGATAGTCCCCGGTTTGTGACTGTTCTTGAACACCTAATCTCACTTAGGATGTAATTGTATAATGTGTATTGAGTTTTGAGAAAATTTTGGCAGCATTTCCCCATTTGTTCTCTAAGTACATATGTACTTAGAGAACAGCGGGGAAATGCTACCGAAATTTTCTTGAAAACCCAATACACATTATACACTTACTAGTGAGATTAGGTGTTCAAGGATGGGATAGGTGGTACACATTTATTATATATAAGAATGACATCACATGTGTTTGTTAGAGTAAATCTTGGATAGGATGTAAGTGTATACCCTAATCTTGTCCTAATATATACTTGTTTTCTCTTTGATCATAGAATGGATAGATCATGGATGTCCATTCGCAATCGCTGCACCCTAGAGTTTATATCTGGTCTTGATCAGTTTGTTAGATTTTCCGAGGAACATAGGAAAAAACCTACAGATAGGTTCTACTATCCATGTAGGCATTGCGGTAACAACTTGAAAGTCAACACTGGTGAGGAAATCAAAAGTCATGTCATGTGCGATGGGATTGTACAAGGCTATACAGAATGGCACTGGCATGGAGAGATTTCAAACTCGAAACCCGTAGATGTCGATAGCAGTGCTTGGGTGGAAGAAGAAATTGCCTCCAATGACGTAGATGTGAACAAACTAGTTCCAGTAGACATTGTTGATGCGATGATGGATAGTTGTAGGGTAGAGCACACCAATCCATCTCCTATCTTTAGAAACATTATGCATGATGCTAAGATACTGTTATACACAGGCTGTGCTAAGTTTACGAGGCTTAGCGCTGTGTTGAGATTGTATAAGTTGAAAGCTAACAATAGATGGAGCGACAAAAGCTTCACTGAATTGTTGACTTTGTTGAAAGAAATGCTTCCTAAAGGAAACGAGCTGCCAATCTCAACATACCAGGTAAAGAAAATGTTGTGCCCAATGGGAATGGAGGCCAAGAAGATACACGCATGCCCGAATGATTGTGTATTATTTCAAAAGGACTATGTTGATTTGAAAGATTGTCCAAAATGTGGTGCGTCACGGTATAAATTGACGACTTCGGGGGAGTCCAAAACTGGTTCTCCTGCCAAGGTGTCGTGGTATCTACCTATAATATCACGGTTTCAACGCTTGTTTGCAAATCCGAAAGATGCGAAGAATTTGAGGTGGCATGCAGATATTAAGAAAAATAATGATGGGATCCTAGGACATGCGTCTGATTCCCCACAGTGGAAGAAGATTGATCTATTGTACCCCAAATTTGGTGAAGAAGATAGGAATCTAAGACTTAGGCTTTGTACAGATGGGATGAATCTGTACGGGACATTGAGCAGCCACCATAGCACTTGGCCAGTCATGCTTGTTATATACAATCTTCCTCCCTGGCTGTGTATGAAAAATAAGTATGTTATGCTGTCGTTGTTGATATCGGGCCCTAAACAACCCTGAAATGATATCGATGTTTATCTTAAACCTCTGATTGATGACTTAAAGAAACTTTGGGCTGAAGGTGTGATGACCTATGATTCTTCAGGAAGAGAGACATTTCGTTTGCACGCTATGTTGTTTTGCACTATTAATGACTTTCCAACATAAGGGAATTTGTCTGGATATAGTGTCAAAGGAGCTAAAGTGTGTCCTATATGTGAAGAAAACACTGAGTCAATAAGACTAAAACATGGCGGCAAGACTGTATATCTTGGTCATCGAAGGTTTCTTTCAAAATTCCATCTGTATCGTAGGAAGCACAAAGCATTCAATGGATGGAATGATGAACGGAGTGCACCTAAACCTATACCTGGGGATGTTGTTTATGAAAGAGTAAAAGACATTGTCAATGAATTTGGTAAGAAATCACAACGTAGTATGGCCACACGGAGTGACAATTCTTCATTCAAGAAGAAGTCAATATTTTGGGATCTTCCTTATTGGAGTTCTTTGACAGTCAGGCATTGCATCGATGTAATGCACATTGAGAAAAATGTCTGTGATAGCATCATTGGTACTTTGTTAAATATATCAGGTAAGACTAAAGATGGGATAAAATCTAGACTGGACCTACGTGAAATGGGAATAAGGTCAGAATTAACAGAATTATGTGAATTGGGTAATAAAAGAACATACTTACCTCCCGCTTGTTACACGTTGTCTAGAAAGGAGAAGAAAGCTTAATGCTTGGTAAATGTTAAGGTGCCACATGGTTACTCATCCAACATCTGTAGATTGGATCAATCAATGATCTGAAGTTGATAGGTCTTAAATCTCATGATTGTCACACTCTAATGCAACAAATATTGCCTGTGGCAATTCGATCTATATTGTCTAAGCATGTAAGGTTTGCAATCACCAAACTTTGTTTCTTTTTCAACAGTCTATGCAACAAAGTTATTGACCCTGATACTCTCAATAATTTGCAAAGAGAAGTGGTTGTTACCCTATGTTAGCTTGAGATGTATTTCCCTCCTTCGTTCTTTGATATCATGGTACATCTTGTTGTCCACTTGACTATGGAAGTGAAAATGTTGGGACCAATTTTCTTGCATTGGATGTATCCCTTTGAACGATACATGAGTGTTTTTAAAGGTGATGTTCAAAACTGTTATCAGCCTGAAGGGAGTATTATTGAAGGTTATGTTGCGAGAGAGGTTATGGATTTTCACAATGACTTTCTGAGTGGTAATAACACTCCTGTTAATGACAAGAATATTGAGGAGGGCAAAGGAGTTTTGGAATCACGGGTGAAAGTAATCAGCCGTGAGCAGTTGGAACAAGCTCACTTGTATATTTTACACAACATGGATGAAGTGAGTGTTTATATCGAGGAACATACCAATTTCATCAAGAGACAACATCCTCGAGCAAGTTCAATGTGGCTTGATAGAGAGCATAATAAGACTTTTACTAAGTGGTTTGAAGATAAAGTCTTACATCAACTATCTAAAACACTAAATGATATTACAGAAACTATCAAATGCCTCACCTTTAAACCAAAACCGAATGTTATGTCTTGTGAAGGGTTTGACACTAATGGGTTCACATATTACACAAAGCGCGAAGATGATAAGAGTGTCGTCCAAAACAGTGGGGTCACTCTTCAAGCATTGACTATGTATTTTGCAAGTGCAAAAGATAAGAGTCCACGTGAAGCTAAAATGTCATATTACAGTGTCATTGAAGACATATGGGAGTTTGACTACATAGATTTCAGAATTCCGCTCTTTAAATGTAATTGGGTTGATAACACCAAAGGAGTTATAGTGGATGAATTGGGTTTCACTTTGGTGAACTTTGAAAAGATTGGCGAGAAGGGTGAACCATTCATATTGGCATCACAGGCAAAACAAATATTCTATATCGATGATCCTATAAATGATAAATGGTCGGTTGTTCTTCATGGTAAAAGACAATTCATTGAAGATCCTATAGATGAAGAAGAGTACTATGATAAGTATGATGACTCCAGTCCATTCTCAGTTGGGTTGCCAACTCCACAAAATATTGAAGCTAATGATGACTTATATGTGCGCGAAGATCACAATGAAGGATTTTTAATTGATAAAAGATCACAATTTTAGAGACATGTATGTTTATATTTTTTTATTGAAGCTAAATGTTTGCTTTTTTAATATCAATATCATTTTCAGATTTGATTTTTCATTATCTTCTAGTTAATAAAAATGCTAAATGTTTTCCTTTTTCTAGTTAATACAAATACTAAATGTTTGCCTTTTTCTAGTTAATACAAATGCTAAATGTTTGCCTTTTTTCTAGTTAATACAGATGATAAATGTTTGCCTTTTTAATGACATTTTCAGATGGATGACCATGATGAGCATGATGTCCATGATGAGCATGCTGTCCATGACGAGCATGGCGAGGATACCAATGTAAGTTCTAAAAACATATTCTGTATTTCTATAAAGTTCATTATCTTCTAGTTATGTCATATATCCCAAATTGCTATATTGTGCTAATTCAGTGTGTTTATTTTTGTCAAATTTTAGGTTGATGATGCACATGTACCCACTGAAGCACTAGAGCAACTTGATGCACAACACCAAACACTTAACAAGAAAAGGGGCATCACTCTGTTGAAGAAGTTAATAGCGCTGAGTGGCAGTGGATCCAAATTGGTTGTTGAGTTTGATAATGGAGGAAATGCAATTGGAGTGAACCGTAATAATTTTGTAAACTATCTTGGGTGTGTCACTCGAAGCCATTGTGGTGTTAAATATGATAATTGGCATAAAGTTCCTCAGGGGAAGAAAGACTTGATATGGAACGATTTATGTGTGAGTTATTATTATTTGCAATTCTATTTTGTAGATTAAAAATTATATTATTTGCAATTCTATTTTTGGATACTAGTTAATAAGAATTATATTTTACAGAACCTGTTTGCATTGGATGAGAAGTTGCATCGTAAAAGCGTGATGCAACACGCTGGAAAGATGCTTAGGAACTATAGGACAAATCTGAATAGAGAATACATAAAAGATGGTGATAAGAAGAAGAAGTCAGCCCTTGAACAGTAGAACTTCTTGGACAAAGAAGATTGGGACAATTTTGTTGCTTCAAGAAAATCTGAAGAATTCAAGGTATTAGGCGTCACTCCCAATTTAATTAATATACGTTGTATTCACCTATTCAAGATTAACACTTAGTGCTACTAACCAAATCATTAATGTGCATACTAACTAGGCCCTCAGTGACACACAAAAAGCAAGGCGTGCACTGATTGTGGATGACCGCACTATGGGTCCAAAGGGCTATGCAAGCGTTCGCCAAAGACTACAGGTGGAGTCTGCGGCTACTCATGAGTCTACTGCTACTCATGAGTCTGCTACTCAGGAGTCTGCCACACCCATGCTTTGCCATGATATCTGGATAGCTGGGAGGCAAAACAAGAAGGGTGAAATAAAGAAGCCCGTAACTGCCGAGGCAACTGTGAAAATGGTAAAATACAACTCTTAGAGCAATCGTTTGAATATTGATTATTTGTGGTGTTAACTTACCAATTTCTGTTGATGGTGATTAGCGGGAGCTGCACGAGCAGGGGAAACAAGGCAAGTTCATCCCTCAGGGCACAAGGGATGAATTGATAGTTGCTCTGGGTAACATAGAGCATCCTGGACATGTTAGGGGTGCAGACACTGGTGTGGGCATCAAAGCATTCTTTGGGCCATACCAGCGCAAACCCAGAGCGGGACTTTCACAAGAAGAGGTAACCTATTCTTTTTTTAGAATGTTACTGCAAAAGGAAATTTAATAATAAGAAGCTAATGTTTCTTTTATCCATGTATAGGAGAATAAGAGAGTCGAGGATATAGTTGCCAAGAAGGTCAATGATATAGTTGCTGACAAGGTCAAGGAAGAATTCCTGCGGTGGCAGGCATCTCAGGCTTCCAATTAGCCTATGGCGACCCACTCTTCTCCTGATGTATAGACTACAAGTAATCCTGTAGACCCACCGCCTAACACCTCTGCTGTAAGTATTGTTTATGACATTGTAGTTAGTATTTTCAAGTTGTTATATTTTCAAGATGATATGTATATATGTATAATATTCTTTACGTAAATTTGTAGGCATTGAAGCCATACCGCTTAATAATGCAAGACTATGTTGTTGCAGAGGCGCATGCTTACCCGTCCCTTCCTGGGGCAATGTTTCACGGGACTCCAATGCCACAGGGCTACGTTCATGTGAGCCCGATACGTGTGTTATCCGATTGGAGGGAAGCTACATTGCCATATCCCCACCCAGATATTGATACACTTGCTGATGTAGAAGGCGGGGTGATATTGTGGCCCAAAGCAGATGTCATCTACACTACTGAAATTGTAAGATAAATTTACATTACTTTATATTATTAATGTGTATATATGAGGTCAACTGATCTGAAATTATATATACAGGTTAAAAAGAAGACAACCGGAGCACCTAGGCCTCCACCTCCACTTCCTGCATTACCAAGTTGGGTTCCAACTGACCTAAAATACCCGTTAGGTCCTGCTTGTAGGGGAATGGCATGTTGGATACGGGCACATAATATACATTTCCCTATAATTGTTTCTTTAGAAGAAGATTGTGCAGGTCAATCATACGATAGCTCTTTATTTATACAAGATATTATTGAGTTGTTTATTTATGATTGGCTGAATACATCAATGATAGAGACATGGATAAGGTGAGATCTTGTTTATACATCCATATACCTTGTGTAAGATCCGGTGATCTGGTTTCTTATATATTAATGCATACGTAGTACATGTTTTGCAGCTACTTAGTCGAAGATCAATACAAACAATTTGCATTTGATCATGTGGGATTTTTGATTCCATCATTGATTAGTATGGTAGCTAAAGACCCTGATAGTGTTCAACAATATTGTATAGATGCTTTTACAATTTTTGGTCAGCAAAAGAAGATGATAATAATAGCTCCATTCAATGTCAAGTAAGTTTGCTTTATTTATAATTTGGACTTAAGAAAATTCCATTTTTATTGTTCATTTTGAGTTATTAATTTTTAACTTTTTTACCTCTAGCGGTAAGCATTGGGAGTTACTAGTTATTGTCCCCGGGATGTTCACTATTTATTATCTAGATCCCGCGGGGAGTACATTGAACACTAAAATTGGACACGTAATGAGAATGCCATTATTCTGGTGAGAAATATTTCATTTTTATATCCGTTAACATCTTTTATTACATTACTATTTAATTACACAATGTACTGTGTTACATTAACATGTAGGGGTTTAGATGCATTCAAAAATGCTGGAGGAACGGTCCCAAGGAGAAAGAACCAACCAATAATTTGGGAGAACGTAAAAGTAAGTTCCCGACTCCAATGTATATATTATTGATGTGAACTGTGCTTAGTTGTATTTTTTAATATTTTGTATGTTTCAATTTATAGTGCGCTACACAAGACAACGGTTGGGCATGCGCATACTATGTGATGCGATTTATGCATATGATTATCCGACATGCCGCATTGGATATTAATACCATACATGAGGTATTATATATAGTCTCATTAGTTAGTATGAAATATATCAATCTTATTTTTATATTATTACTTATATATAATATATCATTCTCTTTGCAGGTGTTTAAAATTGACCACACTATAGGTAAATTCTTAAAAAATATACATGCTCCATATACGATGGAAGCATTAAATGAAGTAAGAGAAGTATGGGCAAAAGCCATACAAGCAGTGGCGATTGTAAGATATAATTGGGATGCTGATAGAGATGCTGAATGATATTTTGTAAATGAATATTTCCAAATATTTATACATGTCTAAATGTTTCTACATGTATTTGAATGTTTCTACATGTGTAAATGTGAGAATTGAATTGATATCTGAATGTATCTACTTGTGTGAAAAAATATTTGTTGATTTTACAGGTATGTGGCATGTTTGTAGGCTGATATCAATGGATGTCGTAAACCTGCAGTTCAGAAAACTGAACTGTAGGTTCTCATCCTGCTGACCAGCCACAGCAGGCCTGTAAACTGATAAGAAAAATAAAATTAAAGTATAGGCGTCGGTTATTTATAGAAAACCGTCATCAAAGGCCTAAAGCATCGGTTATTTTATAAACACCGACGCCTAACATGACAAATAACCTGACCGTGCAGGAAAGCACGATCGTGGTAGAAAAGGCGTTGCTTATTTATAGAACACCGTCATCAAAGGCCTACAACGTCGGTTATTTTATAAAAATTCGACGCCTAACATGACAAATAACCCGACCGTGCAGGAAAGCACGACCGTGGTAGAAAAGGTGTTGCATATTCGTATAAAACCGACGCCTATAATATTAAACACGGCCGTGCAGCGAAGCACGACCATGTCATTTGGGAGTATGGCATCAGTTGTTAAGTTATTAACTGACGCATAAAGTGTCCTAGGTGGTGCTCTTTTTTGTGGCACGAACCAGATAGACGTCGACTAACTATATATAACCGACGCCTATAGATCATATAGGCGTCGGTCAAAAAACTGACGCCGAAGAGTTAGACCTTTAGAGACGCCCACATAGGTGTCGTTTGAAAACCGTCGCCAAAGGGGGTTAAACAATCGACACCAAAGGCGTGTTCTGTAGTAGTGGATGCATATTATTTACTTTATGTCCTTTCATTGGGATCATGGTGACCTTCTCCTAGGCTTTGTCTTCCTAGTGAACTTCCTTCTTGGGCTTGGTCTTTACAATGGCCTTCCCTCTTAGGCTTGGCCTCTTGGTGACCTTCCCTCACAGGGTTGGTCTTCATGGTAAACTTCCCTCTTGGGCTTGGTCATTAAGATGGCCTTCCCTCCTGGGCTTGCCCTCTTGGTGACCTTCCCTCCTGGACTTGGTCTTCATGGGGGCCTTCCCTTCTGGGCTTGGCCTCTTGGTGAACTTCCCTCCTAGACTTGGGCACATATTGTCAGTCACTTCCTCATTGACTTTTTCTTATGTCCCTTAAATATGACATAATCAGGTTCAAAGAATTTAATTCCATATATGTGCTTTCAATCTTTGTATACTAAATCCTTAAAATTTAGGTGACATTCATGGTTACCTCAATGCTTAAACCAATTGGTTAACTCACCCTTCTAGGGGAGGTCCTAACTTTGGTGCCTTCTTGACTCACAGGAGGAGATTATGATGTCCAACCACAATCTAACCTCGCCGGTTTAGGGTTATGCCTCCCCTTTTGTCCTTTTCCCATTCTTAGGTTGACCCACCCCAGGTTGGAATATCATCCCTAAGACGAGTTTAGGGTCTAACCCTTCCTTCTATAGATCAAGGGGTGGGGTGTATTTTGGAAATTAAGGGGTAGAATTGGGAGTTCAAGAGTTTGAGAATAATCGAGCAAGAGTGATATCCAAATCCATCATGTCTATTAAAAATTGAGCTTACAAAGAGGAATGAAATTCAATAGAGAAATGCTTATCATATATAAGTCTTCACATCGTGATCTAGGGGTCCAAAGACATGGTCTTATCAAGGATGTGGCATTATACATTTCAATACGGTGAGTTTTTCTTAGTTATGTTTGACATTTTTGTAAGATTGAAGACATGTCATCTGCGACCTCCAACGAGTGTTGCGGTAACAAGGGGGTCAAGGATGACACTGACATGCCACCTACATTTTCTACTATAAAGAGCACTAGTGGGATTCGTTATGAAACCTCCTCTATTTCCCAACCTCAACCTCAACCTCAAATCCCACAAAGGAATTATAAATGGTGAGAGCTGAGTATCCTAGTGGTGGCAGGTACAAAATCCAAGAAGGATTTTTCCAGTCTGAAAGAAGATGAATACTGTACTTCAACGTCATCCGTTGGATATTGTGGATGGAGCTGTGAAGTATTCAAAGGTTATTCCCGAAAGGAACATGTCAAGATGGGAAAGCATTGTCACTGGCTATGTTGTTGGTTTGAAACCACACTAGCCGACACTTCATAGACATCTTTTAATGATCGGGAAGCCTAAGGGAGATTTTGAGATCCTGTCTGACACTGCAGACATTCCGAAAGTGATTGATAAACTTAGGGCCTCTATCTGACACCATGGTAGCTGGAATACCATGCAAACGAACAATCTCATCAACATATATCTAAGCAAGATTCTCCGATGTATACATTGTCTTCACAGGAATGAAATGTGTTGACTTGGTCAATCTTTCAACAATCACCCAAATGGAATCATGACCTTTGGCTATCCTAGGAATACCAACCACAAAGTCCATCGTAACATGATCCCATTTCCACTATGGTATAGGCAACAGTTGCAAAGTCCCTACAGGTTTCTAATGCTTCTCTTAACTTGTTGACACATAGGACCCTTGCAACAAACCTAGCCAAAACATGCTTCCAACGAGGCTACCAATAAAAATCTTTAAAGTTATGGTACATATTGGTGCTACCTGGATGCATAGCGTACATTGAAGAGTGAGCCTCTCAAGACTATCTTCCTTAGATCATTAGCATCAGGAACCACAACTCAGTCGTGGTAAAATATTATCCCATCCTTTGACTCATGAAAGCCATCACGCTTCTCACAGCCAAACTCTGCTTAGATCTACTGTATCACAATATCACTCTGCTATTCACCTCTGATTTTTTGCCTTAACTTAGGCTTTACTTGTAACTATGCCAACAACCCAGCTAATAAAGACACCTCTAGCTGGACATTCATCTGACGTAAGGAGACCAACATGTCTCACTCATAGCACACCAAAGAGCACGATTATGCCTTATCCACAGACGATGATGAAGAGGACTTCCTGCTGAATGCATATGCCTCAACATTCACCTTCCCTAGATGGTAATAAATAGTGCAGTAATAGTCTTTCATCAACTCTACCAACATCGTTGCCTCATATTCAACTCCTACTCCAAGAATATGTAATTTAGATTCTTGTGATCAGTTAAAATATGAAACTTCTCACCATAAAGGTAGTGCCACCATATCTTCAGGGAATGAACCACTATAGCTAATTCGAGACAATGAATTGGGTAGTTCTCCTCATGTTTCTTAAGTTGTCACAAAGAAAAATAAATCACATTCTTTTCCCGCATCAACATGCAACCCAAAGCATTCCTTCATGCATCACTAAAAATGATATATCCTTTCCCTTAGGAAAAACCAACACTGGAGCACTAGTCCGCTTCTCCTTTAACAAATAGAAATCACGCTGGGACTTGTCATCCCAAACAAAATATACATCTTACCTTGTCATCTTCATTAGGGGTAACACTATGGCACTGAAGTTCTTGATGAACCTCCTGTAGTAGCCTGCCAATCCCAAAAAATAGCAAACTTCTATCGACGTCTTTGTTTGCCCACTCTATTAAAGATTCAACCTTTTCTGGGTCCACATGAACACCCTTAGATTATATGTTGTGTCCTAGGAAGGCACCTACTTTAGCCAAAATTCACACATGTTGAACTTAGAGTACAACCTAGAGATAGATTCTACTATTCATGTAGGCATTGCGGTAACAACTTGAAAGTCAACATTGTTGACAAAGTCAAAAGTCATGTCATGTGTAACAGAATTATATGAGATATATAGATTGGTGCTGGCATGAAGAGCATCCAACGATGAGATCAATATATGTCGATAATAGTACTTGTGTTGAAGAAGACATTGTTGTCGATGATGTAGATGTGAATGAACCAATTCTGATAGACATGGTTGATGTGATGCTAGAAAGTTGTGGTGTAGAGCACACTAATCCACCTTTCTTTTTTGAGAACATTTTGCATGATGCTAGGAGACCATTATACTTAGGTTGTAATAATTTTACAAATTTGAGTTTTGTGTTGATATTGTATATCTAACGGCTAACAGTAGATGGATCGAAAAAAAGCTTCACATAATTGTTGTCTTTGTTGAAAGAAATTCTTCCTGAAGGCAACAATCTTCCTATCTAACATATGAATTAAAGAAAATGGTGTGACCAATGTGAATGAAGTCTAAGAAGAAACATGCATGCCCAAATTACTGTGTGTTATTTCAAAAGGACTACGTCAATTTGAAAGATTGTCTAAAATATGGGGCATCAAGGTACAAAATGACCACTTTGGGGAAGTACAAAACTGGCTCTCCTTTCAAGGTGATGCACTATCTACTTATAATACCATGGTTTCAACACTTTCTTGTGAATCCCATGGTTGTGAAGAATTTATGGTGGCATGAAGAGGTAAATAAAAATAATGATGGGATCTTATGACATGCATCTAATTCCCCACAGTGGAAGAAGACTAATTTATTGTACCCTAAATTTGGTGAAGAAGTATGAAATCTAAGAGTTGGGCTTTGTACCAATGTGATGAATCCATACGGCACATTGAGCAGCCAACATAGCACTTCTCCTATTATGATTGCTATACAATCTTCCATGTGGTTGTGTATGAAAAATATGTATATCACACTATCATTGTTGATTTCGGGCCCTAACAACTTGGCAATGATATCGATGTTTTTCTTGAACCTCTTATTGATGACTTAAAGAAACTCTGGGGAGAAGGTGTTATGACCTATGATGCTTCACTTAGAGAGACATTTCTTTTGCATGCTATGTTGTTTTGCACTATTAATGACTTTCCAACATATGGATTTTTTTTTGGATACGGTGTAATAGGATCCAAAGCATGTCCTATGTGTGAAGAGAACACTGATTCAATACTACTAAAATATGGTATCAAGACTATATATCTTGGTCATCGAAGGTTTCTTACAAAATTTCATCCATATCAAAGGTTGCACAAAGCATTCAATGGATCAATGAGGAATGGAGCACCTCTAAACCTATATCAGGGGTGGTTATTTATGAAAGAGTAAAGAATTTTGTCAATGCATTTGATAAGAGATCACAATGTGCCATTCCCACATAGAGTGAAAAATATTTATACAAGAAGAGGTCAATATTCTGGGATCTTCCTTATTGGATTTCCTTGGTAGGTATGAATTGTATCGATGCCATGCATGTTGAGAAAAATGTCTGCGATAACATCATTGGTACTCTGTTGAATATACCAGGTAAGACTAAAGATGGTATTAAATCTAAAATGGACCTATGTGAAATGGGAATAGGGAAAAAAATAATAGATGTAATTAGAAGTGATCAAAAAAAATATTTACCTCCTGCTTGTTACACATTGCCCAAAAAGGAGAAAAAAAAATTGTGAGTGCTTGCTTAATGTTAAGGTACCACATGGATTCTCTTACAATATCATAGACTGGTATCAATCAAAGATCTAAAGCTGATAGGTCTTAAATCTCGTTATTGTCACACTCTAACGCAATGAATATTACCTGTGGCAATTCGATCTATACTGTCGAAGCATGTAAGGTTGGCAATCACCAAAATTTGTTTCTTCTTCTAAACTTATGCAGTAAAGTTATTAATCATGAGAGTCTCGATAAGTTGCAAAGAGAAATGGTTTTTATCTTATTTCATCTTGAGATGTATTTTCCTCCTTCATTTTTTGATATCATGGTACATCTTATTGTCCATTTGATTAGGGAAGTGAAAATGTTGGGAGAAATTTTCTTGCATTGGATGTATCCTTTAGAATGGAATATGACTGTTTTTAAAGGTGATGTGTGAAACTGTTATCGACCTGAAGGGAGTGTTATTGAGGGTTATGTGGTGAGGGAGGTTATTGATGGATCCTAGATGGGTGATTAGATGCTCCAGAGGGGGGTTGAATAGAGCTGAATGAACTTAAACAATATTCATTAGACCTTCAAGATATATCACAAGATAAGGTTGCTAGATAGGAAGCTTGAGTGCAACTAAACATGCATAACAAGGGAGAGAGAGATTGAACAAGCACCAAGGGACAAGCTATGTAGAGTGGTTCCACACTCAAAACTAGGAGTATGTCAGTACACTATTTAGAGAGGTCAACCTCTAGGATTTATTAACCATTGCACTCTTATATTCATTCATAAGACTTACAATACATGACCCACCAAAGGACTTACCCATACAATACAAAGAGTCTTCAACCTTACCAAAGACTCACCCACTTTACAAGAGTATTCTGCCTTCTTCAAAGGACTTACCTACTCTTGCACAAATCTTCGACCTTCAAGGGATTACCCACTCTTCTTGGATCTTCATCCTTTGACTTTACCTTCACTCAAAGAATCTTCCACCAAGGACTTACCCACTTAAGTAAGGAGTATTCTTCCCTCACCAAGGTCTTACCCACTCTTGCTCCAAGTCTTTAGCCTTGATCTTCACCAAGGGACACCTTCCCTTTTTCTTATTCCCCTTTCTTAGCTGAGAGAGAACCTTCATCTTCATGGTTGAAATGAGAGATAGGGAGGTGGAGCAAGTGAGAGCCTCACAAGATATACATGTAGGACTAGCTCTCTTGCAGATCTCCTACTCACTCTAATGGATGTAGCAAGTAGGTAAGCTTAGAGCGAGAGAGGAGGTTGTAGGAGGCACTCAACTATAGAATAGGAACCTCATATAGAGTTTTGCATTGAATGCTCAACCTTGGAATGAAGCCCAAGGGGTCCTATTTATAGTTGGTGATGCCTCTTAGCCTTTGGGAACACTTAAGAATGAAAACTAGTTGTTTTGTGGCTTGCAACAGATATATTTTTGAATTTTGCAACTCCACAACGGTCAGAAACACTTTTCTGCACTTTTCATACAGTGCACTTGGTTGAGTTTCTATAAAGGTAACTCACCGATCCCACTAAAAGACATGACCAATTTAGGCCATCGTTCAAGTTTGTCCTGGGGTAACTCGACCGATTCACTTAAATCAATTTTCGTGTGTAGAGGGATCAATCGTGTTTTGTGAAATGAAAACTTGACCGATCAAAAGTCATTTTCAAGATCCAATCAGGATCAGTGGAGTTTGCAACTCGACCGATGAATAGCATGATGTGAGTTTTAGAAAATGGCTTTTGAGTTGTTAAATATTCGATCTATGTGCTCTTATTTTATTTTCTAAGCTTAATTACAAGTCATACAATCATTACAAGTGATTTAAAACATGATTCCAATGGATTTACATCATATTACAAAAGCGTGCACTTATATTGACTTTGACTTATCTTTTCTCCAAATTGAGATGCGCAAGTTAGGGCATTTAGAGTGTGTCTATGCATAATCTGAAATCACTCAAGTAGATATATTAGACATAATTAATTGGAATGGTTTAGTCATCATCAAAATAAGGGTTTAGTAAATTTAGACCTTGAGTCAACAACCATAGACCTTTGTAATGACTTTCTGAGGTGTAATGAAGCTCCTTTAAATGACAAGAATATTGAGGACTATTCTGACAAAGGGACTTTAGGAGCATGAGAGAAAGTAATCAGTCATGAGCTTTGGGATCAAGCTCACTTGTATATATTACACAACATCAATGAAGTGAGTGTTTATATCACCGAACATACCAATTTCATCAAGACAAAATATCCTTGAGTCAATTCAATGTGGCTTGCTAGAGAGCATAAGAAGACATTTATTAGGTGGTTTGCATATAAAGTTTTACATCAAATATCTCAAACACCAAATAATGTTGTGGAAAATATCAAATTCCTCACCTTTAAACAAAAATGAATGCTATGTCTTATGAAGGATTTGACATTAATGGGTTTTCATATTACACAAAGCATCAAGATGATAAGAACATCGACCAAAATAGTGGGGTCACCCTTCAAGCATCTTCATTGTTTTTTTCTAATGTGAAGGGTAAGAGTCCACGTGAAGCTAAAATGTCATATTATGGTGTCATTGAAGACATATGAGAGTTTGACAACATAGATTTTAGAATTTATATCATTATGTGTAATTGGGTTGATAACACCAAAGGAGTTGTAGTGGATGAATTGGGTTTCACATTAGTGAATTTTGAAAAGATTGGTGAGAAAGGTGAACTATTCATAATGGCATCACTAAAAAAGAAAGTATTTTATATCATTGATCCTGCAAATGAAAAATGTTCAGTTGTTCTTCATGGTAAAAGACAGTTCATTGAAGACCCTATAGATGGCAAAGAATACTACGACAACTATGATGACTCTAGTCCATTCTCAATTGGCTTGCCAACACCAAATATTGAAACTAACACTGACTTATATGTGCATGGAGATCACATTGAAGTTAAGTGATATAAGATCTCAATATTAGAGGTATGGTTTTATGTATTTTTTTAAATGTTAGATGTGCATTTTACAATCTTATATTTCATTGTTTGACTATTTTTATATGAAATATTTTTAGATGGAGTCTGACCATGAGTATGATGATTGTGATGATGATTACCAAGTGGATGAGCAGCGTTAGGATGTGTACCTCGACACTGGTGTAAGTTGTGTATAGTTTTTTTTACAGAGATGTGCATTTTACAATATGTATATCTTGTTGTATTATTTTATTACATTTATAAGTTATATCTTTTTATGACCTATATGTGTTTTTTTGTCAGTTTTAGGTTGAGGATGTACGTCCTAAGGATCTTGTTCAGCTTGATGAGCAACATAACATTGTGCAAAATAAGGGGCATCACCATGATGAAGAAGTTGATACATGAAATCGTTTTGGAAAGAATCATAGCTCTTTTCTGGGATATCTAGGGGTTCTTACTCGTATCCATCATAGTGTATAAGTAGAGTATTCACATAAAATTGATAAATTCAAGAAAGAATTCATATGGAAAGAACTACGTGTAAGATATTATCTCTTGCAATTTTATTTTTAAATATATTTACAATTCTATTTTTAAGAATATTCCATTAAGTATATGAACTTTTGAGAGCACATACGACCTGGATGAAAAACTGCATCGCAAAAAGGTGTTGCAACATCGTGGGAGGAAATTGAGGAATTATACATATGGGAAGATAATAAGAGGAAGAAGTCAATCACTGACCAATAGAGATATCTTGACCGGGAGATGTGGGAGGTTTTTGTTTCTATGAAAAAAACTGATGAATTCAAGGTATTAAGCCTCACTCCCCATTTTAAATATAATTTACCTTGACCATGATTGTTATGTTATACTTACCAATTACTTTTGATGATTGTCATTAAGTAGGCTAGAAACAATGTTGAAAGTGAAATGTGTGCAAAGAATGTTCACAGCCATAGTTGGGTCTAGATGGCTATGCAAATCTTCACCAAAAAGCTACTATAGGCGTCTTCATCTCAGCAACCTACTCCTGGGACTATTGAGCCCATACTTATTAAGGCGACAATGCGACACGACGTTGGGGCTGGATGCCTTGCGCTTAGGCGCGCCTAAGCGTCTCGTAGGCGGCCTTTAAAAAAATAATTTATGTATATATTTTATGTATATGTACATGTGTCATGGTTTTTCCCCACTCATATACACACATTGTATAGTTATATATGTAGTTATCTACATATTTATAGTTGATCTCCCCATATATATATTTTATTGTATGAAAAAATAACCAATTACATTTCTAATAAATTATCATTGACAATAATGTCAAGAACACGAAAAGAATTATTGTAAAGATTGTAAGAGAGTGATAAACAAATAAATATATATTTATTGTCATGCATAGCTACAAGTATTAAGCAATGTAATCACTATCCTTCATAGCATAGCTACTTAGTACAATCTGAATTGAAGGAGCAACCTAAGAAAAATCAAATGTGTACTAAGAGTATTTGATCCAATGAAACAAAAAAAGAGTATTAGATCTAGTTAAACCCAAAAAAGAGTATTAGATCCAATTAAAAGTGATATTTGGCACATAAAATAGGAAACACTATTAATTTTGAACATTGGTGTAGCCAAATAAGTGAATATACAACCAAACCCACAAAACTAGGTCACTGTAGCATTATAAACAAAGCGTCCTAACCTAGGCGTAGCCCTGGGGTGCCTTGACAAGTATGATTGAGTCCTCTACTACTCTTGGACCTCTACCTCTCCATGATGTGTGGATAGTTGGGAGGCAAATCAAATCTAGAGAAATAACCAACCCTAGTCTATATTCCCAATATTATTTACTGTGATGATTATGGCTATTATAACTAATCACCCACAACAATTAACAAATTAACACATATTCATGGTGATAAAATATGAATTAGGAAATGAAGCTTTTCCATTACCAAAATTCAAAACAATAGGTAAATTATATTGAATCAAACATAAACATACTTAGAGTCAACACCCGACTACTCCTAGGTTCCAAAGAATGGGGGATTATTCCTCATATTTCTCAATATGAAATTAAATGAAGGGAAGGGAGAAGGTAATTATGTAGAAAACTCCTATAACAAGGTGGTAGGGAAGAACACTGTAGCAAACAACATTGTGGTTGATGAAACTATACCATTACATGTGCCTTGATCCACGCCCCTTCATCTCCTTTTCCTTAGTCACTAGTCCCTCATAGAATGGTTGGTGGCATCCATATGAAATGATATGAGATTATCTTTGATGAGATACCCACAGTAGCTTCCCTCCTTGGGCTTATAAAGGAAGAGTCAAGGCACCACTTATTCAATATACCATTGGATCTGCCTTGTTAAATCACAATCTTCAAACAAATGTTGGTGTCACTGACTCCTCCAATTCAATGTGATTAGGATTCTGATCTTGGCGCCAATGACTTGGGTTGGTGGTATCGAGAATTCTTTTTACCCTTGTTCTTATTTCTTCTTAATTATTCTTCTAATTTTTGTTGGTTCCTCTTCATCTCATGATGGTACCACTGACTTGAGTTGGTGGTACTGACTTTCTCTGGTTTGTGCTTAGTTTTATCTACAATAAAGCAATGATGTATTAGGAAAATAAAAAATATTTTAATTTTGATCCAAATACATTAAAAATAGATAAATTTGATGCACAATAGTTATATTACCTTGGAAAAAAATGTACATAAACACATGAATATGGAAGAAATCCCACATCATCATCATTGTTCCCATCCTATAAAATTGTCATTGTAGTGTTCTTTTTATCATCCTCCCTGTCTTTGGCATCAGACTCATGTTTCCTTTTCCAGACCATGCATTCCTTTTTAAATTGACATGTCTTACCAAAATGGAAGTACCCTCTACTATTTCACTTAGATTTACCACATTCCTCCTTATGGTGTGATAACTCAATGTGGCTCAAAGATCTGCCATGATCTCTCGCTCTAACAATGCTCTTGCTCCAAGTAAAGTGCACTACTGAACCATTGTCAACTGAGGCCCATTATCAAGCCTCATTAATTAGTAGTCTGCTCTTCACCTAGTCTAATGTCAACTTTCCTTCTTGAAAAGAATTGAGGATTGTCACTATGAGCATCTCTCGACTTTCAATTAGTAATTTTAGAAGAAGCAGCGCCTGGAGTTAACCATCAAGAATCATAGGCATGGATCCCAATTTATTAACAATGCTTTGGAATTCATTCATGTGCTCATGTATGCTAATGTTATCCTTGTACTTCAGGTTCACCAACTTCCTAATCTAGAAAACTTTATTTGTTGTAGTCCTTCACACTTTTTTTAATGAGCTTTTCCTTGGCATTGGTATCCTCCAAGACATAGTCAAATATAGAAATATCAATATACTCTTTCATTGTTCCCACGATCATTTTGTTTAATATTTTCCAATCCCCATAATACATACTTTTTAGGTCTTTCCCCTGTATTGGATAATACAAATCCTTGCAACATAGAATATCCTCCATCTTCAATTTTTAAATCTGTCAATTTTTTCTCATTAACACATATCATTGTTGTAAAGCATTTTTATATATTCATATCTATATATGGAGCTTGCACTCGGGTACCGCTTGTTGTTATTGGGGATATGAGACCTATATTACGTGATATACAAACAACCACAATTTGACAAAAAATAGATTACTACATAAGTGACCGGTGAGTGTGTAAACCCAAGACCAAATTGCAAAAATAAAGGGAGAACACTAGATTTAATATTAAAACACCTCACAAAGTGTGAGAGAAAAATCATGGAGCCATTGGACAGAAAAATATACTTAAAAGTAAAGATATAATGTTCTTCTCAGGTTATTGACCCAAAAGCTGAGATAATTTAGCTAGAAGGAGATATAAAAAATACAAACATAGAGGAAGATCCCTACAATACATCACATAAAAATTTCCTAAAAAATGACCTTCCTTCACAAATTACACAATACTAGACGGTCCAAAGAAGAAAATCAATATGATTGACACCCTTGTCCATCTTTTATTTCATTCCTTTCTATTTCTTTTCCTTTTTCATTTTCTTCTCCCCTTATTTGTGAAGAACATGAGTTATCAATTTATAATAGTAGTGGTTGTTGGTTCTTTCTTCACCCAGATTTTTAATTGGTTCCTACTTGACAAAGGATATATAATTCCTATTATCAATAAAGGAGAAAAAACCAAAGTCTTAATGAGCCTCGACTCCTTGGACTGGACCAACCAGGTCCCACACATTGTCCATATTGAGGAAACCCTCTTCTAGGGTGTCACTCTCATCAAAAGTGTTGTCATACGGGAACATAGCTCACCATGTTTTTAGTTCCATCCCAGTGTACTCCTTTAAGAATATCTTGGTGCGTATAAATCATTCAATCATCAATTTATGTTGGCTAGTACGAGTTTGTTGTTCATCTTCTACGTGGCTGGATGATGATGAGGATTTTAATGAATATGTTCCTCCTATCACCTATTTTGAGCCCAATCTCCTATCAATGACACTCATGAGGGAAAGATTGCAGCTTGCTAGAGACCATATCCAACCACAATGATAGCTTCAGGAAGATAATTGTGTATAAGTGGATCCCCTGTTAAAAATAACCAAGGAAGGGGGAGTTAACAAGCAAGAGAGCTCCATCAAAGTGTTGTGCTTTCCATCAGTAACCTAGACAACTCTTAGATGTAGGCAAGGCATGACAACGAGGCTTGTCCCATATTGGCTAGAGTCCCCAATGATATACATGTTAAAGTGCATGCCTTTGTTGCCTGGGCTGTAGTTCAACTAGAAGATTACTACCTCCTCGGAGCCCCTTCCAGAACCTAAGATTCCATTTACATCAACTTGTGGGTTTCCTGATGGATTTATCCATTTATGATAAACCCATTCACTTTCTAGTCACATAGGATATCAAGGCACTCTGGTTGTTGGTGAGGGAAGAACCCAATTAATGTCAATGTCATTACTCTATGATAGTTTTATTAGAACAACATACAAGAATTCTAGACACCCATCTAGCTGGACTAAGCTAGATTTTCCTACAGATGAAGGTGGACTGGGTCGCAAAAATCTGCATGAACTAGCTGATTACTACACGTTGAAAAGGGTTAAAAAGCTTCTTGACTCACAAAGCATATGGACGTCTTGGATGACCAAAAGGTACGGTGCTCATTTTGCTACTGCTGTGCGATATAATATGGGTTCTACTAGTTATAGGTGGATGTCTCTCCTTAGACCCTCCCTCTATAGCGTGGATGACTCGGCTGTTTGGGATAATAATCGAAAAAAACAACCCATTGATATTGCTTATAGTAATTTATGGCAATGGAAGTACTACCCTAGATGGAGTCTCACCTCCTTCAGAGCTCTTAAGAATATTCTACCCACACATGAGAGGATCAACTCATGTTCTGGAATTCCAGTACCACCATGTTTGCTTTGTCATCAAGAATCAGACTCAGTTCAACATCTGTTTGAGAAATGCAAGTATTGGCGTTATATTTGGGGTCGAGCTCAATTAAAACTTAACATCAGGTCTTCGTATTCACTTCATGCATGTCTTGCGGACATTGGTTCTAGATCTAAACATAATGGAGCATTGGAGCTTTGGGCTATTACTGGTGTAGTATATCTAATTTGGATGGAAAGAAATAAAAGACTACACAATGGAGGCTCGTCAGATTTCATTATGATTTTCTCACAGCTTGCTAGGGAGATTAAATACCACTATAAAATTCATAGTTCAAAGCTTAATATTACTCCTGTAGTAGCTAGGAATTGGGATTTGTTGTAATTCCTTTCCTTTTATGTTTCTTAGTCACATGTTGGATGTGATTTGTAACTTTGTCCCCGTTTAGGGGTTTGGAATATATTTACCCAGATTTTCCAAAAAAAAAACATACAAGAATTCTAAAAATCCTCCATGATTATGGGTCTTGGTGCTACTACGAGTTCTAGTGTGAAGTAGTAATAAAAACACCCAAAATAATAGAAAAACTCTCTAGAGTGGAAACGAGGAGCGTTCCTGAGTGGAAGTGTAAGCGTACTTGAAAGGGACTCAGTTTCTATATCGTGATGGGTTCTCTGATAGATGGAGTTGGTTATAGATAGAATCCATGGAGGGAGGATTAAACCTTTTTTTATATTATCTTTATTGTCTCTCTTTCCACCATGGAGAGACATGAAACTTGGGAACCTTCCCATCCCAACTGAAAGGCATATTTTTTGAAAATCCTTTATACAAAATATATATATTCTTTATTTTTGGCCATTCCAAAAAGGGTATTTAACATTTTCTCACTTGGCCCAAAATGCCATGGCAATAACACTGCATTGATGCTCAATATGAATACTTCTACACATGAGAATAAGATATGAGTCATAGAGGTTGATACTTTTAAAGTTGAGTACTCCCTTCTATGCCCCACAATATCTGAACATGTCATATGTAATAATATAAAATTTATGAATAGGTTAACCTCAAAACCTATTTCTTGGTCCAACTTGATGTCAAAACTGAAACTCTATTATAACTAGTATTGAATCATAAATAGTGAGTTAAATATGTGATCACATAATAAATATTACATTGTCAAAACACACTAATCATTATACATCAATTGACTTTCTCATGCCCATATTCCTTACATGAGATATATACAATCCTGGAGCTATAGCCCTTTTATAAAGGATTTGTGATGGAGCTTTCACTTGCGTGAAATTACATGCACCACTAAAAATCCTAAAGATAGAAAGTCTTTAGGTTTAGCCTTGCTTTGTGCTAAAATAAGAACTCCACCCACGTATGCTAAGATACGTGGAAGTCTTATCGTAGTAAAGTTAAGGGTCGAATCCACAGGACAACGGTCTTGCTAATGATTAGCAAGATGGAAAATGTTGGAATTTTACTTAACTACTTACCAGTTGATATTGAGATCTGAAAGTTGATTTGGTAGATTAAACTAAGTGTATGTAAAGTAAAAGAAAGAAATTAAATTTAAGGTTGTAAACAGTGTTACGAAACCACTAGGATGTGATCAGGTTTCACCACCACTACACATGGATCAAAACATGCAACATAATAAACATGGCCTGCAATAAGAGTCTAAACAGTTAGTATCCTTGTAGACTTAGTTTTCTTTCGAAGAACTAATTACATGAAGTGTGAGAATGTTGTAATGTTATCCATCCCTGAATGAATGGTCACATACTTTGCATCATTCCCTTCGCAAAGTGTGTTCCTTGACTTATCAAAGTTATGCTTTTATACATCAACTGATTCCATTTCATAGTATAAAAATACAACGATGGAAGTGAGTTTACTCCACCTCTTGAAAGCACTCCTAGATACTGAAACAGATATATGGTGACTACATACATCAAGAACCAACATTCAATCGATATTCGAATCTAAAAGTATAAATGTAGACAATTCATACTAGTAGATAATAGGTAACACAAGTTGGTGATCAAGCAACAAGCATTCATTAAACGATTGATGTTGAACTGAAAAGAAGGTAGATCTATATTGCAAACTCATGAATTACATTGCATGAAATGAAAACATGGGTAGCGGGGCTACTCCCCGCACCCTAGTGTATGAGACTACTCGCTCATAGCAAGAACAAAGAAGGAGGCGAGAAGAGAGAGAAAGAACGTCATCTCCACAAAGGAGGGAGGAAGATCGACCCCTTGGAGGAGAGAGCAACGATCTTCACACTTCGTAGCTTGCTTGATGATGGATCCTCCTCTTCACACCTTCCTTGTCGATGTGAGAGAAGGTAGCTTGGAGATGGAGTGTGGATCTCAGATCGGTAGCCTCGGGGCGATGGATGAAGGATGGAACGACTCTGGATATGGACAAGCAGCCTTTCGGTGTCTGCGACTTGATGATTTGTGAGGACCCTTTGGGTCTTATTTATAGGCTTCAAGTGAAGTCCAAACGGTTTGGGTGATTTTGGGCCCACCGTTTGGGTTCTGAGACCGTTTGGATTCTGAGACCATTTGGGTTCTGAGACCGTTTGGTCTCTCTCGGTCTCAAAACCGTTTGCCTTTATTCGGTCTTGGGATCATGTAACTTCATACTGTCTCAAGACCAGTTGATCTCCATTCGATCTTAGGACCGTTTGGCTTCACACGGACTCGGGACCGTTTGGCTTCACACGGTCTTGGGACCGATTGATCTTCATTCGGTCTTGGAACCAATTGGCTTCATGTGGTCTCGGGACCGTTTGATCTCCATTCGATCTTGGGACCGATTGGCTTCATGCGGTCTCGGGACCGTTTGGCTTCCATTCGGTCTTGAGACAGTTTGGTCTCCATGCGGTCTCGAGACTGTTTGGCTTCCATTCGGTCTTGGGACCGATTGGCTTCATGTGGTCTCGGGACCGTTTGGTCTCCATGCGGTCTAGGGACCGTTTGGCTTCCATTTGGTCTTGGGACCGTTTGGAACTTTTCTAATTTTTTGTGTTTTCTGTAAGAATAAAAAGAAGAAAAGTTAGTTCAATGGTATAGTTGCAATAAAGTGGAAAGTTTAAGGATTCTATCTAATTTATCTAAGAAAGAGTATGGAAAACTGAGAAATATTAATAATATAACATCACAAAATGGGAGGTTATCAATTTGAAATCATATATTGTTTACCAATGTGATAAATGGTTATCATCATTTTGTCAACTCGCTCATTGACAACATATAGCTTTATGTCTAGGTTTCTACATATCTGATGCTTTTATCATTATTAGCAAAAGTGATTTCAGCTTCATTATCATAGCATATTTGTATTGCTAATGAGTTGAATCAACAACTTTATGATCTTGTATCATATTCTTAAGCCAAACGGCCTATGATGATGTTTCATAGCAAGTTATAAACTCAGCTTCCATGGTGTATGAAGTTGTAGTCTTTTATTTTACACTCCTCCATGACACTGCACCACCAACTAGTAGAAAGATATAGCTTGTTGTAGAGTTCATACTGTCTAGATAGCCAACATAATCTGCATCTGAATATTCAGTTAC
Organism: Alisma plantago-aquatica; assembly: GCA_963693085.1. NCBI lineage: Eukaryota > Viridiplantae > Streptophyta > Magnoliopsida > Alismatales > Alismataceae > Alisma > Alisma plantago-aquatica. The sequence goes on from OY856412.1 coordinate 373,938,388, forward strand.
CTCAAGGTGGTTTGTCTAGCTATATGTAAGCATGTAATCACTTGTCTGTTGTAGGTAGAGAATCACCTTCTTCATGACTCTCCAATGATCAATCCATGGGTTACTTTGGTAATGGCCAAGCATTCTTGTAGAAAAAGCAATGTCTAGTTGGGTACATATATGGAGATATTGTAGGCTCCCAACATTAGATGTGTGTTTGTTCCTTTCAATGTCATTACTAGGGCACTGATTGGAGCTAAACTCATCTCCTTTTGCGATAGGTGCAGGTCTAGGTGAACAATTTTTCATTCCATGGTTCTCTAAAACTTGAGATATATAAGCCTTCTGGGATATTCCAAGTATGCCTTTAGTTTGGTCTTTGTGAATCTCCATCCTGAGTACATATGAAGGCTTCACCAATATCTTTCATCTCAAAATTGGAAGAAAGAAACTCTTTGGTATCATGTAATATGCCAAAATTATTAGTTGCTAGTAGAATTTGATCCACATAAAGAATCAATATTATGAACTTATTCCCAATGACTTTGAGGTATGTACACCCATCAACAATATTAGGCTTAAACCTAAAAGTTGATATAATGGTATTAAACTTGAAATACAATTGTTGGGATGTTTGTTTAAGTCCATAAATTGATTTCTTTAGTTTACAAAGCATATGATGTCTACTATTATCGATGAAACCTTCCATATAGACTTCTTCAAATAAATCCCCATAAAAAATGCGATTTTCACATCCATTTGGTGTAGCTCAAGATCAAAATAAGTCTGTAAGGCCATCATTACTCAAAAACAGCCCTTTTACGAGACTAGAACAAAGGTCTCTTTTTAATCAATGCCTTCCTTTTGTGTAAAACACTTCATAACTAACCTATCCTTGTACCTCTCAGTTTCACCATTTGAGTTCCTTTTGATCTTAAAAACCCATTTGCAACCAATAGATTTAACACTCTTTGACAAAGGTATAAGGTCCCAAAATTGATTCTTATCCATGGATGCTAGTTCTTCCTTTATGGTATCAAGCCGCTCAGAGGATTTTCCACAATCCATTGCGTGAATAAAAGATAAGGGGCCAATATCTTCAAAATCTATATTTGGCTCTTGAAGGTACACAACATAGTCAGATGGGATGGCAGACCTTCTTGGTCTTGTGGATATTCTTAATTCAGGATTAAATTCTACATCTTCTGCAAGCTCCTTAGGTTGTTCTTCATCATGATTATGTTCAACTTGTTAAATTACAACCTGATTAGGAACATGATCTTCTTCAATTGGATCATCCACTAGACAATTGTTCATGGGAACAATAATTGGATAGCCTTTATAACTTTGATTACGTGCAGGTGTAGGAGAATTGTCTTGCATTTTTTTAACATGAATGTTCTAAAGTAGGTCATTCCCACTAAGATGATGATCCTTCAAAAATATAGCCTTGCCTATCTCAACTATTTTTTGTGGGTAATATGGACAGTTAAATATATATTCCTTTCACCTTTCTGGAAGACCAATAAAGAAATCACTAGTGGTTCTTGGGTCAAATGCCTTCTCATGTGAATTGTGGATTCTAGCTTATGCATGACATCCCCATATTTGCATATAGTTCTAGGATGGTTTTCCTTCCTGTCTAGAATTCATATGGGATTTTCGACACAGACTTGCTAGGAACCTTATTTAATACATGCACTACTGTCTTTAAAGCCTCAATCCACATTTTAGAAGGAAGGGATGAATCACAAAGCATTGCACGAGTCATTTCATTTAATGTTGGTTTCCTTCTTTCAGCTATATCATTTTGACTTTGTGTCCCAAGCATTGTATATTGAGGTACAATACCCTCTTCCTGAAGGAAATGTGCAAATGGTTCCTTTCTTTGTCCCATCTCGGTGAACCTTTCATAATATTCACCTCCCCTTTCTAATCTGACTATCTTAATCACTTTACCTAATTGTTTCTCCACTTCAACCTTAAAGTCCTTAAAGGCTTGAAAGAACTCATCTTTGTCATCTAATAAGTAGAGGACCATATATCATGAATAGTCATCGATAAAGGCTGCAAAATACTTTTCCCCTGTAAAACAAGGTGAAAAAGGTCTAGTAATATCCATGTGAATTATTTCTAATGTTCCATTACTCCTCTTAGCACCCTTTTTAGAAGTGTTTGTTTTCTTATCCTTTATGTATTCAACACATATTTTAAAATCAGTAAATTCTAAGGGCCCTAAATTCCCTCCTTTATTAATCTTTGGATTCTTTCCTTGGAAATGTGTCCCAACCTTCAATGCCAAAGAAGTGATGATTGTTCATCTAACATTGTGCATTTATTACCAATAACATTATGTTGGTTTCTATAATATTTCTCAAAATGATGGCTTAATTTAACTTGATAAAGGTTTTTTAATAGAAAAAAATTACCAATTAAGTAAGAGCTTTTATACAATGGTAATCGTCCACTTTGAAGAATGAATGTATAGTTTAATTTGTCTAATCTAGAAACAGAGACTAAATTTCTACTGTAGTTTGGTGCATAAAAGTACTTTCAAAGTCTAACAATCCACAATCAAGGACTAATCTGGATGTGCCAAAGGCCTTTACATGAGAGTCCATTTTATTTCTTAAATAAAGGATTTTTTCACGCTCCATGGGTTTCCTTTGATTCATAAATCCCTACAATATACTGAAAATGTGCACAGTGGCATCAGAGTCAATCCACCAACTATATAATGGAACATTTGAAAGATGAGACTCATATGAAACAAGAGACAATATACCATTCTTTTCCAACCATTTCTTGCACTTGAAGCACTCCTTTTTAGCATGTCCTTTCTTATTGAAGAAAAAGAATTTCATGTTAGCCTTGCTTCCCCTAGCCTTGCCATCACCTGGCTTGAACACTCCACATGAGATAGGAGTAGTTTTCTTTATTTTCCCTTTACCCTATCTGTCATGTTTTTCATGGGTGCTCAGATGCGTAGTAGGGATGCCTTCATTCTTATTTCTCTCTTCTTCTTGAACACTTATGGCCAATAAATCATTTATTGACCATTTTTCCTTTTTTGTATTATAAGAAACTTAGAATGATCAGTATTGACTAGGTAACGAGGTTGAAATGAAATGAATAAGAAATGCATCATAGATGGATAACTCCATCTAATTGAGTTGTGCAACAGTATCTCTCATTTCCATGATGTGTTCATAAATCCCATAAGAACCATTGTACTTCATAAAGCACATCTTATCCATTAAGGTGTTGGCCCTAGACTTATTGGAGGAAACATATTGTTTATCCACTGCTTTAAGAAAATCCTTAGCCAACTTAGAAGTGGGAATGCACCGCCTAATATGCTTTCCTACATGTTCTTACATAAGAAACAATCTAAGCTATTTGAGCATTCCAACTTCTCATAGTTAGTCATTTCAGCAGTGGTACTTTCCTCTATTAGTGTTTGTAGTTTTTCACTTGGAAAGCTAAGTCTAAGTCCATACACCCTAATGTAAACATCACTTTTTCTTTCCATTCACAACAGGTTGAACTGTTGAGATTAGAAATGTTGTTATTATCACCATTCAAGGATGAGGAAATAACTGTAATAGTAAAAAATTTATATTCAAACCACAATTTAGATGTAAGAGAAAAATTTGAGATCTACTTTATTTACTTTGATGATACTAATGACAATTAGTCATTACAAACTAGTAAGAGAACATGCAAAGAACGTGACTTATAGGTCTAACCATTTTTTAAAATGAATGAAACTTATGGAAAACTTGCCAGATACTTTGTTTTATGCATTCTTTGTTTATTTTCCACCTTCTCAATAAATGCATTCAACTATCTTCATGTATTTACCGCCTGAAAGCCCAATGTGGGAGGAACTCCTCTGGGATCCCAAAACCAAATAGTTTTATATTATCAAGAGGTTGGTTGTTAATAATTAATTATTGTAATTCTATGTTGGAAGATGACGTTCCACTTCTATTTATCATAGATATAGATGTATATTACAATATTGTTAACATGACCCTTCACTTTCTCGTGTAATTCATTCATCTTATAGAATCTTTGAATATTAATTTTCTCAATATCTCACATTAATCACATTTAATTTTTCCAATTTTAAATCCATACGATTTTTTATTTATAGTTGCCTAAATTGATTATATATACTTCTTAAATGACTTAATTAAACTTTGTAGTCACATAACAACCATCATTTAAAATTAAATATGGCTAATAATTAGAAGATGTATGATGTTAGACATGATATTGTGAGGGGTTAAATTTTGCAAATGGTAACGAAGTTGAAAATTAATTGGTATATATGCTTCCTCTTTAAAGAATTTTTATATCAATCAAATTCAATTACATACAGAAATGTGGGTATTTCTCATACAATAATCATTATAATTTAAATTAATTAATTCTTAACTAATATTCACATACATATTGATTTTCTAATGTAAGTGAGAGCAAGATATCTGAAAAGATCTTTAGATTCATCACAAATTAAAATTGTTGATTGCTCATTATGAATTACATTCTACTAAATTTTGAAACCTTTTTCATGTTGAGGAACTGCTCCTAGGTGGGGCTTTGTTGGACCAATCCAGTAGAGTAAACCTTGAAACCAGATGCTTAGTGGAAATATATGGAAATTTATGCTTATAAATTAATAATATATTAATATATAGGGGTTATTTTCCAGTGTATACTATAAAATACTTGCATAAGACATCCTACTTATGCTTAACCCAAGTAATTTGTATTTGTCTTTCTCCTTCAACTATATGACAAAAATGTTCCAATGATTTTCATTCCTAGAAATAATATTCATCACTATAAGTACACATCTCAAATGTATATCATTATTTTGGTATTTATATAAAAATTTAGAATTCTATAAAATAGTTTATAAAGATCACTTTTAATTCTAGATTCTTTGTGTTCTATTAGTAAAACTTATCCAATATTCTTTCTCACTGATTGAAAATCACTTAGTGAGAAATTGTTACATAAATAACATAATACTGTGTCTAAGTAACGACATAATATAAAACATACTTTTTTTTAATCTAAATTTCAATGTTAACTGATAGTTTTAGTTTTTATAGAAGTTTGTTGAGTCCTTACATTGCCTCTATTACTAGCAATTTTGAGTTTGTACTTGAGATATGTCAGATCTTTTTGTCACATGTTTCATTGGATAAACTATAGGTAGTATTCCATTTGCATAGATAACATTCTAAATTATAGTTAATATACCTCACTTTTGGTATCCAAATCTAAATACTACTCATACAGTCATATAGATTGTTTGCTTGTATATCAAGTCTAGAATTTGTCATTGTGACCTTTGTATGTTTTCATCTTTAATTAATGTTCCAATATGATCAATCAGTACTTTTGAAGTTTGGAAAGAATAAACTTTGAGTTTTTGTAATTATGTTGTCCCTATTAGTCTCATACTCCCATATCCTAGGTTATGTCCTTAATGGTAACACTTGGTAGCGTATGGAGTGATTTTTATTAAATAACATGATGAAGTTCTCAATTATAGATTTGGCATCATTCTTCATACATGTCAGTTGTAATATAGTTGGGTATGAATATTTTGAATCGATCCATATATGTTATGTTTGAAAAAATATTTTCCATTTTTTTCTGTGAAACTTAATCGTAGTTAGGTTCATTATCTAATTGTGCTCTTGGGAGATTGGTTTGTATATATAGTTAGATTTGCATTTCAATTTAAAGATTGATTTTTCCACCTTCATGAAAAATGTTGTGATGACTTGCATTTCTATATGATCCTTATCGCATAATGCATTCTTGTATTACTTTAGAATTTGAAAATAATTGATCATAAAAACACTCTGAACAGAGTAATGGAGAAATGAAATATAGTTGAAAATAGAGATGTCGTATTTTAAATGCAAGTAACATTTGTATCATTGACACATTGTGATGCATCCTAACAACAGGTGGTGGAATGTTAAATGCGAGTAAAAAAACTTGTTAGGCAAGAAATGATCGTAAGTCCATATTTTTTGCCAACATAATGAATTACACCTCTATAATAGGTTCCTAAATATATTATAGGCAGTTGTCCTTCTCGGTATGCCGATATACTGATGTGTGATTAGTTTAATTATATAATTCTTTATAATACAGTGACATATATATAATTTCGTACGTATAATGAAATTTTTCAATCTAAGTGATTTTAAAGATTTATGCAATATGGTCTAGTTTATTTTCTTTTTAATGATAGTCTTTCTAATAAAAACTAGTGGTCATTTTGAATGATCTCTTTTAAGAAATATGCATGTCATAAATTCTTCATTTAGATAGAGGAAAATTGGCACGTTTCTATCACAAATAGAATTCTTTTGTGTATAAAAGAATTTACAAATATGCACACATATGTCATTTTTTCATGCTTGCAATGTTTTTTGATATAAGTAATTAATCTTAAGGGCCTTGAAGTTATTATAATTGATGTGTATGTATCAATTGTTAAAATTGAATTCCTAAAGTTTATAGTATATTGTTTTGTTATCATGTAAAAAATGACCGAGATTTCACCAAAATTTAGAGGAAAACGCCCACAACACATGTTTTCCATGAGATTTCTTTGAAACAAAATCACCCATTACTTCTTTTTTTTTGGTGTACGGTTTACTCAATACTTCATAGTACACTTACATTTGATTGTTAAATATTTTATAGAATTACTAATGAAATGGAATAAGGGATTAGCCCACAATGATGATGTGCTTTAAGGGATGTGCAAATGATGGAGAATCCCTATATATATTTTATTTATAATTTCATTATCTGTTTACATTCATACTATCATAAAAAGTAACTACTAAACTCGTATAATTTAACCTTGTATAGTGATACTATGTTTTCTTTTTTTGGATGTATCAAACAACCATGTTCCTGGAGATACTTTTCTGGGTTTTATATATTTAAAATTAGCATATATGAACGTTGTTTATAATATTTAGTTACACAAGTATCTTGTTATAAATACGAAGTTTTAGATATTTATTGTAATAAGCCAAGTATCTTGAAATGAACATTTCACACTTGTATATATGGGATTTATATAAGGTTTAGTTGCATGTTAACCAACTTAAATGGGAAGTGTAGAGGAAATATACATTCATTCGATATATAAATGCATGTCTAATAACATGGACTGTATATTTGATATTCACGTTAAAAAATTTCTATCAAATACACAAATCTTCAAGAAAAACATTAGTTAATATCTCAAGGATTAATTATGTAAATCGTCTAAACCTAATTCAATGTAAAATCAGAACCGCTCACACCGTTAATTAATAGGATAAGCTAAGATCATATGTTACGGCTTCATTGCAACATAAAATATTTATTCTTGTATTCATTTTAGATGCTTTGATATTGCATGATCAATAGTAATATTTATAGTATGATAACAATATTATATTCCAAAATTTATTCTAATAAAAATAGAAAATTTCATTGACGCTGTCTCTATTATGCCTAACCAAATAACTATTGAGGATGACGGAATTGTCGTGGGTTTCAATGTTCTCTTAACAATGTTTATTTTACGACATGTACATAAGTTGTATGCAACAATCTTCTACGTTATGTGACTGAAATAATAATTTAATAATTCTAGAAGAAAGGGCTCCAATTAGAAAACTTCATTCTAGCATGTTCACATAGATGGTTAGTTCAGATGTATCATAACAAAGCAAATAGTGACGAAAATCTCCGCCAATTGGGTGTTGTGGATGGTTATTGAGATGTACCTAGTATGGCTTTTCTGAAGAGGAATTCATGGTTGAGCTTTTTTCTTATATACAAAAAGTCATTATTCTTTAAACAAGATATTCACAAACACTTTCGTCAAAGTATAAGAAATCGAATTGTTAAAATCTGTAAGACTGTAGCATACATGTATTCCATCAAAGACATGTGGTTCTAAACTTAAATCATTAAGGAAAGGTTGATTGATGATGTCATGGTTTACTTCTTCATCCCGAATGATGGGAGATTTGGGCTGGCTGGCGTGATCTAGTACAACTCTCTCTTGCATGGTCCAGTGGCAGCGTTGCTGAGTCCAGACCATCGTCAATGACTGGGGTCATGAGCATCATTAAAACAGATCGCTTTGGCGTGTAACGGAAAACCCATGAATGGTCGCGTGGACGACTCAATCGTCACCATCCGTGCTTTACTTCAACTCGGACGCAGGCAACAACATCTTGTGTATCAAAAGTCATCAAAAAGCCTAGGCAACAACATTGGTGTTCGGGCTTGACAAAAAAGTGCAGCAAGTATTGGGTCAGCGCTTCTTTCAAAGAAAGCAACATCGGCCTAGTTGTTGCACTCGGCGAGGGACATTCCGATGTCTGGTTCCAAAACATTGAGAACGCCATACAACAGCTCTTCCTACACGACCATCATACAACAAGGCACGGGTACCAGTGCTCGCCTACGAGATTGATATGGACAAATCAACTATTTGTGGAATGACTCAACGCGCGGCCACACCAGGCTTGCACTTTGAGAAACCGTACCAAAGTAACACCATTGCACTCGGAAAGGAAATCTTCCAAGTCGGTCAAGGCCAACGCCTTTCTAGGAAGGGAGGTGTGGGGATGTCTCTTTTGATCAACATAAATGTCAACCACTAAAGAAAATTTTTAAACCTAAATCCCGAATAAGCAACAACATACTTCATCATCGACAAAGACGATAAATAAAATATACGAAAAATACAGATAAATTTTTCTTTTATCTTTCTTCATAATTGTATCAAACCACTGTTACATTGAGGATCTCACAATAATATAATAAATATCTCATTCAATTCTATCAAAATTAGAATCAAATATTGTGACTTATATAAAGAACAAATTACAATAGATACATGTACATGAATCAAAAAACTTTGTATACTATCCATCCCGGGAAAGAGAGTGTACACGGACATTCAAATCCATCTAGATTATTCTATATACATCTTCTTTGTCACGACCTCTCTAATGGACACCATTATACCTAAAAGTATTTGAAATAATTAACCTCATGAGATTCATATAGAGCCTCAGTGAGTGGATATCTCCCACTCAAGGTGAGTATATGCATCAACATCAAATCAAGTATAATGAACTTAAAAGAAACTTGCATATAATGAAAAGTCTAACAAATAATTCAACATCTAGTCAAAATCCAGTTTGTAATGGTAGTCTAATAAAATAGATAAAAAAATCACTTATATCAAATCCAACTTTGAAACATGGTTTAGAGCATGTCTATGAACAAATTATTAGATACATCTTAGTCCAGATTAACAATCCTTTAGTATGAGTAACAAGTCAAGATTTAAACATTTTGAATCGATATATAACATTAACATTATCCTTGTGACACCCCACCAGTCGGACCAGGAACACATCTTGTAGTCCTAAAGCTGAAGCACATAAAAGGTAAGTCTGCCAAATAGTACTATCAAATGACAAACCATCCAAATCATATTAAGAGTGGATATAAATCCCAACCTTCAGTACTTGTCAACAAGACAAATCTGAATATAAAACAGGTAATCTCTATAATAGAGTAATTACAGTCCACAACAAGAAATATAATCTACAATAGCATATCATCAGCAAGCAGTACAAAGAATGTAATAAACATTCAAATCATATTCTACACGACTTGTCATCTTTTATCATTTGACCTAAAACTACTTGGCTTGTACCTCACAAAGTAGAAGTTACTACACCTGATTCTCGTGTCAATGACTCACTGTCACTATCTTAGGGTTTAACCAGCCACCCTAAGATATCAACAACAGACCCTTGCTACCTCAGAGTTTGCTAAAGAGGCTCACGCCCTTATCACGGGTACACGAGATAGGAACCAGTAAAATAATATATCACATATCACAACATTTAATATATTTTCATATTTCACATATTTCATTTCATCAGAGTCTATTCCTCATGGAAATAGACTTTCACAACAAGGATTTAGGGTCAGAGCCTCTCCAGATGACTCACTCCTAAATTCTGGTGGTCTAACCTTTAACGTCTCAATCGACACTCTGAAAATCCTTCTCATAATTCATTGATTACTACAAGAAGATCCATTTTGTTTTCCCAGTGTGGTCCTCAGGGGAACTCACGATGTTTAGAAAAACTAACTAGATGTGTAATCATTTCACTTGTTATTAGTCTCTTTCCCTCATCATAAAAGAATTCAAAATATTATGTACCATATGTGTGTATTCTTACGTAACTAGAAAAACATGAAACAGATTATTCTTATCAAAAAGACAATGATTAAAGCAAGAAGCACAACAAATCTATAGTTTGCAAACACATATGATTATTTCCATTTTGTACATCATTTCGTAGCAGTCATCGTTAGTGGAATTTCAGCCCGAGACATAATCTCATTGTCTAGCATTTACCCCAACAGGGTTTTTTCATCATCAGTGGGGTTTCCGTGTGAGATATACTCTCATTATGTAACACATTCCCCATCAGGTTTTCTCAAATATAATCACTGCATGGTAAATTTAGTCTCAACATATTTCTTACCAGTCCATTCTATACCCTAGTTCTCAACATATATTCACAAATACATTAGAACTAGAAACATTAGAAGCATATACATATCTAGTATCATTCATCATACTCTGAGTATACTTATTATACAACATATACATATTCCATCCATTTTCAATAGATGCTATTAAATTACATGCATAAATATGCACAACACATTTATTTCCTTTCTTCTTTTATTTCACATTCTTCAGTTAGGGTTACTTATCAACACATGTCAATTATCATTTGAAGTCCATCAAAATTGTCCATTTTCATAGTACAAATATTCTATCAAACAATCACAATCAAAGAAAATATTCTTGTAAACCAATTCAAATGTTTGAACCTCATCTTGTAACTAAATTCAACTATAGTTATGTGCATTCCTTAATCCCTTATTTAAGATCAAATTTCATGAGCATCATCCAAATCATCATTTTAGGTTAGAGTTAGGTTCTTAGATTCATCTACTAGTTCCCATATTTTCCTTCATTTTACATTCATTAGTCTCAACTTATTTCATGTCATGTTCTTTACAGAATTGGAACCAATCATTCCAAATTCACTTGATATACATGCTCCTCTTCTTATTATCATCCATTAAAGGCCAATTTTAATATATTTCATTCAATTTGGTTTAAGCCACATGTAAATAGAATAAAGGATTATATACTTTATCATAATAACCTCATTTGTTTCATTTTTAACTTGCCATCACCATTCTATACATTTCTATTCATATTATTTCTTAGATCGAGATAAGTGTATCGTGTCATTGACTTTCAAAGTCATTCTTATAATTAAAAAGATCACAATGTCTCTTGTGATACTACTCACTTTATTTTAAAGGAATGGATTGGGTTACATCTTCTTACAACATAATCTCTAATCATTCCTCCCAATTCATTATTACGTGGCTTGTACAAAAGGACCCATATTCATGTGAAGGTTTACTTAATATTTCAAAAATCGTACTAAAATAGATACATTAGGATTGGATCAGTTTATTAAGATGTATCATCTTCAATTGAAGCATTAATACCCATAATTCAACATTTCATCACATTTACAACATTATATACAAGTTCCAACTTTATCACTCATACTCGTCTTAATACTAAACTTCTAGGATTTTCAAGCAGTCATCCTTAGTTCAAAACATCATAAGAATCATATCACATATAAATCTCATCTTGGTGTTCAGGGGTTCATTAGGTTCATTCACACACAAGGAAACCCTAGTTTCCATTTTCACATATTTCATTCATCAACCATAAGTATACATTGATTAATTGAATCATTTAATTCAATTCTGCAACATAAACCCTAATTAGAGAATATCACCACTTCATACTTATTCTTATATAAATGTCATAGTCAATTTCAATAAGTATCAACAATATACTTTTATAACTCATTCAAATACATTTCAAATATTATTCTATACATGTCAATTCAATTCCTAAGCATATCAGCCATTGGACTGTTTTTTAGGGAATATTCACATGAAATAGAGTTACCCTATATACATAGGATTTGTAACGTACGGGCCCACTTCCTAAGGCTCTAGTAGAGTTTTAGGAATGACGACTGGCCCCACAGACCACCACTCGCCTTAACTACACACTTTTTCATCACTTACGTGCAAGTCAGGGTCAACTTCCCGACTGGTCACCCATCCTAATACTACTCCAAGCTGAGCATGCTTAACTATGGAGTTCTTTAGTGATGGGCTCCCAGAAAAGGAGGTGCACCTTGGTGATATGGGTAGTCTAATCATTCCTTTTAAGATCATTATATCCAAGGCCTCGAATCCTAGGACATTACAATCTCCCCCACTTAGACTCTTGACGTCCTTGTCAAGGCTCAACTATGTGGCATCATAACATTTCCCCATTTCAGTGCAGACCCAACATGGCCATGTACACCCAGCTCCCGACCACGACTACCAGCGCAAGGGTGTCTCGATCATCTTGGATAGCCCTTTCCAGCATGCCCAGACCGTACGGCTCAAAGACTGGCATGTTACTGACCCCATGTGGCCCCACCTACTAGACGGGTTATGGCTCTGATACCATTTGTAACGCATGGGCCCACTTCCTAAGACTCTAGTAGAGTTTTAGGAATGACGACGGACCCCACAGACCACCACTCGCCTTAACTGCGCACTTTGTCATCACTCACGCTGAAGCTAGGGTCAACTTCCCGACTAGTCACCCATCCTAGTACTACTCCAAGTTGAGCACGCTTAACTATGGAGTTATTAAGTGATGGGCTCCTAGAAAAGGAGGTGCAACTTGGTGATATGGTTAGTCTAATCATTCCTTTTAAGATCATTATATATAAGGCCTCGAATCCCAGGAGATTACAATCTCCCCCACTTAGACTCTTGACATCCTCATCAAGGCACAACTATGTGGCCTCATAATATTTCCCCATTTCAATGCAGACCCAACATGGCCATGTATACCCAGCTCCCGACCACAAATGAGGAACCTATGCTCTGATACCAAATGTAACGACCCCGCCTCCCGAAAACCCCCAATTAAGGGAGACCAGAAGGTCAGAGCCATTATCCCCATTTAACAGGATCAAATGTTCGACAAATAATTAATAACAATTATTAAATTCTACCAAATATACTGGAATATGGTAAAAAAATAAAAACTTTTCATACCTTTTGAAAACATGGATCTCTAAACTTCTATCCACATATGAATTCTACTCTAACTAATCCTCCTTGTATTTTAAATCATGTGTTTCACAATATGACGATTTACTGTTTGTCATTTTGTCTTGTACCTAAAACGTCGACAAACAAAACGCCGGTCAGCATAAAGCTGGTATGTAGGGGAGACAATAATCATGCAACTATGATAACAATGTAATCAGTCAATTATGATTTAAACAAACAACTTTATATTTTCTGCATGACTGCTCAATCCCTACATACCCTAGCCTCTGCACTGTCCCTCCAGTGGACCTGGATGCTACCTTCCTTATGGTAGATCCCCATTAAACCCCTCATGATCCCACCTAATCGATGAATCAGTTTATAGGGTTGAGTCACATGGCACTACCCGTAGGTAGCCCACTCCTTAACTCATTGTATGCTAAAGAGTCTCATGGCACTACACGTGGGTAGCCCAATTTCTAACTCATGATAACCTAGACCTTACTCTAGGTTACCCCTTTTTAGCCTTTATAAAGCCACAGAGGTGGACCAGGATCTGAGCCAGTCATGTATGCACATTTATGGTGATAATCATAGTCACTTTATAGTTGCAGGAAATAAATAGGCATTCAATAGTTATTTCCAAGCAACCGATAAAACGTTTAGGAATCGCCATGAAATTAGAGAGATTATTCATAAGCGTAACCACATACCTGTTTAGTAGATTTCTCAAGATAATATCAATTCCAACCAAGAAAGCAATCCAAGCAAGTAGTTCAACCACACAATCAAGAATCCTGAAAAACACATGTACTCTATTTACTACACACTTTATCAAGATTCTTTCTATTCAACTTGAAATTGATTCTTATGGGTCCTTATCCATTTTAGGGTTTCATTTGCAATTAGGGTTTCACTTAATTTACTATTTTAAACTCTAATTCTATACAATTACTTACAAACCCTAATTTTAGATTAAAGGCACACTTAAACATTAATTAAGCCCATTATGCCTCTTTTATATTAAAACTACCATTTTTATCCTTGTAATCCATGGTAAGATCATTATGCTCATTTATCATTAATTCATAGTTCATTATGGTCTAATTCACAAATGAACTCTATATATCATTAAATCCACCTTTTATTCATTAGAAAACCCTAATTACTATATTAAGGGTATTTACCCATAATTATGAATCTTTATAGCTTAGAATCATCACATATTAGCTTTATTCATGATTTTGAACCATTAATGTCATTAAGAGTCACATTTACTAATATTAGGGTTTCAAGGCCCATTAAGACATTTGTCCACATGAAATGCTAAATTAATCTAATTACATAGAAAGATCATTCTATTAGATATAATGTATCCTTTTATAATAAACAGGTTAATACTTCTCAAATTAACCTATTAAACCTCAAAGATTCATCCTTCATACTCAATTAGAGTTTCTAATTGTCTTTTAATACATTTTCTATCACATTAATATACTTTTGCAAAACGAGATAGATTTAGGTTACCAAACCATTTTTATCATGTTCCTCGTATTTTTATGGTCAACTTTCATATATAAAGTTTTGTCATTAGAGCTTCCTAGAAATTTCTATTAATTTTGCAAGAAAACATTTTTTCTGGAATATTCGATCAGAGAGGCTATTTACCTTTTCTTTTGGAAAAATGAGAGCTTTTGGATCGTCCCTGCGGTCAGCAGTTGACCCGATCCCATGGTTGTAGCTGCTCGCACCCACTAACTTGAACCTTGAGGCATGAATTAACCTGGGCCGTGGATACCCCTCGCGAGCCTATCGTGGACCCCTATCGGTCGGTTCTCCTCGCTTCTTCTTCCCCCTTTCTACACATAGAACCCATGGCGGTGCCACGGTGGAAGCTCGCTGGAGATAGGATGATGAAGAAAGGGAGAGGCGATTTGGTGCTAGAAACATGCCGCTCGAGTTCGCAACTCCTGGCCGAGAGCAAGGGTGGTCTCATATATAGGTTCGGGTGTCTGGATTAGGGTTTTCAACCCTTGTCGCCCATGGAGTAACCTGCCAATTTGGGCGTTTCTTCCAGAATCTTCGAAACCACCTACAATCTAGGGTTGTTTTGTTCGAAATCCTCCCCTGGAGCCAACTATGCCTTTTTTTATCTTTGCGCATGGTCAGGTTTGTGAGAAATCAGAAGGGAAAGATCCATCAAAACATAGCATGTGCCCGAGTTCCTGTGGAACTAGGCGATGAGCGGCCCACATTGGATCCAGATCCAACGACCCTCAATACTCCCGTTCAACTGAGAAGGAAAAATAATTCCTATTTAAAGACAATTCCTTATTAATTAGGATATCTTAAAAAAATCACAAATCCTAATCCATAGCTCCATTTTAGCCAAAATTTAGAGGGAAAGTCTATAAAGACTTAATATACCTATGTACCAAAATTGGGCTCATTATCTAAAAGAAATCATGTCATTTATTTAGGTGCAAGATATTACTCAATTAGGCTGATTTCTCATATCTTTTCTCTTTCTTATTTTCTTATTTCCATTATTTATATTCATTACAATCCAAGAAAGCAAGTGGGGTTCGAATTATTTATCATTATGACCAAACCTTCACTTCTCTCTTTATTTCTTGCATCATCTTCTTATTTCTTTATTAAAATATCTCTTTTTGAGGATTTCTCTTTATCTCTCTTTTTACTTTCCTTATTAAAAATCCTTTTAACACTAGGAACCTTATGGATATGAAAATTCATCAGAGATAACTCAATTATACATCGTTATACTTATTTTCCACATTTTATCATTATTTTAAATTTCTTTCTTCACAAAGAAATATTTCATTGATCTTTTCTTTTCTTTTCTTATTGCATTCTCTATGCAACTTTGGACTCCTTGGAACCCAAGGAACCCAGGAGGCACGAAATACCTCTATGGATTTTCCTTCTAGAGGTTTCCACATTTTTCTTTTATAAATTTTTCAATTATTCATTTACTAATTGAATTTCCTTGTTATTGGGCCCAATAGCCAATAAAACCCACAAAACAGTCATCAATGCTATTTTAAACGAAATATATTTATTCAAAAAAAAATCATTATTTGTTCAAATATCTTTAATGTGATAATTTACATTTCTCACCAAATGAACCCAAAAAATTGGGGTTGTAACATCCTTCCCCACTTATATGAATTTTGTTCTCAAAATTCCATCAAGCAGATAAACAATTCAGGATAAGACCTTTCCATGTCCATCATTGGCCCCTATGTGGCTTTACCCTATCCATGGCGACTCCAAAGAACCCTTATCATCACATATTCTTTTCTCTGAGTTCTTTCACCTTGAAATCTATAAACCTCATAGGTGACTCAGGTCATTTCAGCCTCCCTTGGGGCTCACAAGGTTCAATGTTCCACACATGGTTCGGGTACCTCACATAGTGCTCTAAATTGGACACATGGAACTCATCGCACATTACTCAATCCTGAGGGGTGAGGTCAAACATACCTTCTTCACAAATCCATCTCAAATGGACCCATGTATCGGGGACTCAACTTTCTTAGCTATAACTCTGAGTGGTCATATTTTTGTATCACATGTTCTCCAACAGTGAACTGCATGTCAGTCTACTTTGCATCAACTCATGACTCATGTCGTCTCTAGGCTCCTTTCTGCCATTGCATTATCAAAGCGACTTCATCTACACACACTATGACCCCTTTCTTGACCATCGTGAGGTCCCTTCACCAACATCACCTTAATGAAGTGGTGACCGACACAACCTCCCTTTTAGAGCTTCATATCCCGATACTGGCTATGGTGGTTATCATCACATCTTACTGAAGATAAGAACCATCTCCTGATATCACCCTAAATGAGCACACATGCTCTCATCAGACCCTCTATTCTGGATCATACTAACCATTAGTTAGGGGTGACATACTGTACTAACATTGAGTTCTTCATGTACCTACTTCCACTTTATGGAAGTGTATCTGTAGGTTATACTTAAGAACTCTTGAACTCGCTTTATGGTGTAGTTGAACCACCTTTCTCATATGTAGTTCAACGAGATTTGTCCTTTGACAGTATTCTTTCCTTCTCATGTCATCTAGGCAAGGAGATCTATCGTAACCCATATTGCATCTTGACATTTCTTGGTCTAGGGAGACTTACAACATCCATAGTGATGAACTCCCTTTCCCTCTCAGGGACCCTTTATCCTTTATATCAATGCACTGGGTTACTGATATTCGTCCTTCACCTCCTGGATGCATGGAAACATACCACATGCAACTTCATCTTAGGCATCTCAAATGCTACTATCATTTACTACCTTCGTAACACAGTGTATAGTGATTTTAAAACCATGATCTCCTATATGTCATGATTCCTCAAGATTGATTCCTCAGAATCCCTAAACCACTCTCATCAGAGTTGTATTACCTTCCTATCCAAAGGAGTACATCTGAGGTTCTACAACCATCCTTTTATCATGATAAGCCCTAGGCTGGCTAGCTTAGCAACAACTAACTCGATCAACGATCTTATTACCTCTATGTGTTAGCCAAGCATATCTCATTTTTCAAACATAGGGCTAACCCCATAGCCTCTTCTAGCCTCTAGCTAAACTAAGCAGCTATATCTCAACCAGAACATCCCTTACCACTTCACATCCTTAGGTGTTAGGTAATGTTGAAGACATACACCTCCATGTATTCCACTTAACGTCTCATCTCAGAATCTAAGTCTATCTTCATTAAGAATACTTTGAGATCATCCTCTTGGTTATCAAACTCAACCTTGTATAACTCATAGCTCATGATAAACATCCTCATCTGATGACTACCTTATTACTCATAGTGTTTGTAAACCATCCATGTATCATTCACTCCACAAGGGTATGATATCATCTCTGTCCTCATACCTCACAGCAACACTCCAACTCACTTCATCTTTATCCTTATTGTATGGCATGTGTACTGTCCTATCTCTCACTCCCATAACAAGAGGAAATAAGCATTTGGCTGCAGCCAAATACAGAGATCTTCCTATTCCAAGAGTAGAGATGGTACATCCCACCTTGCCAGTACACCTTTAAATCTAAGTTGAAACGTGCAACTTATGTTTCTACAACACAATCATCATGATATCAAAGTTACTTCCAGGGAAAACTGGTCTCAGACCTACTTGGGTCACACAAAATCCTTGGTCATCTCCTCTAGGTCTATAGGGTGCCGACACTTTAGGGGTCATCCCTCTTCCCTTATGCATCCAAAGAGTGCCCTACTCATCTGCCCTTTGGATCCCATGAGTTCATGAAGGTGATCAATCTCCTAACCCATGGCCCTTGGACAATGATAGCTATTACCTCCCGACCCTATGGTTATGTGCAACTAGGGAATTAGGCAATGCCTACTTTCATCAGTCTTATCCCCTCCTGACCCTAGGATAGACTTAGGATTCTATTATAGTACATGTCCAACTTAGAACCTTACCCAAGCCTTCATCATCTCTCTCTACATCCATGGGCTGACTTTCATCCCTTCATAGGGGTCATGGTTACCTGCCTACCTTGGTCAGGCCCTTAAACTGGTTACCTCCATGGTAACACATCCACATGCACATAGAGATGGTTATCTATGGGTCTACATGTTCATTCTTATCCGTATGTACCTTTCACTTAGATTCTCAAGATCCTATGAGACCTCTTTAGGTCTCCTCAAAACCACAGACACTGGTATGCACCCTATAAAAGGGTCCCTCTCCTAGAATGGGAGGAAACTACACCTTGATAACAAAGGTCACAAATGTCCTTATGTCTAGGGTTTATATCAACATGAGCATGCTTAGCCCTAGAAATCTACTAAGGCACAAGCAGACACCTACTAAACCATGTTGGGTCATACTGGTTCTCATCCTCAACACTGGATCACGATCATACCTTCCCATATCATCAACTTAGTTGGGAGGGGTTCGCCAAACATACCCTAAACTTAAGGGGTTTTCCTTTCCTCTCAACATAAGAAGTGCCATGCTCGCATCTATAGAAACTCAACTCTCATCATGAGAATTAGGTACACCACTTCCCCTCCTAGGCCTAGGAACCCTAGGTTCACTGCATGCTCAACCTCTTAACCATGAACCAACCATGTATAAGGTATGACATGCACTTCTTGTCATCCCTCTACTCGAGAAACACTTCATAGTGGAGTCCTCCTCAAGGACAACCAACAAAGTACAAAGCCTCGCAACCTCTCTAGGTCTAAGGAACTCTTCTTCTCATCTATATCATAGGTACAGAGGTACCAGCAGACTCATCCTTTCTCTAGGGTTTGGTTCCTCTAAAGGCAACCAAGACATCATCAGTCTCCAGGGATCATGCATGAGGCAACCACTATCATCCACTTAGGTCGCATCATCCTCGACTTCCCACTATTCCTCATATCTCAGGGTTTTAGGCTTCCAACCTTCTTGCTTGGTTCCTGCTTTCTCTCTCTAGAGCTAACTCCACATTCGACCTTACTATTAGAGGTCCTCTGTCCATGAAGGATCAAGTTCACAAGCATACCTCTATGTGGGTGAAGCCTACGCTCGAACTTATGTCTTCTTAAGATTATCCATAACTCTATATTCTTATCTCATAATCCATCCTTCATAATCTCCTAGATAGGGTTTCAACATATTGCTCGCACTACTAACATACTCTGGGTGTCTACTATGCCAAGCTCATAAGGTTTCCATAGGTTCTTCTCTAACCTTATCAAAGAAGGATCTATCCTTCTCTCTAACATGCACGACCCTTCCCAGTGTTGATTCGGCAAGGGTACTCGGTCATCCAACCTCTCATGGGTCATATGGCATCCCAAGGCATGTCCATCCTCAAACCTAGTCTATCCTGACGTCTAACTCATCATGTCATCTCTCTAGGGTTTGGGTTAGCATCATCCTCAAAGGATGTGCTAGGTCTCTACTTATAGTGGAGATTTCTGCCTCCATGACCAACTCTCTCCACTCATCCTCCTAACAAGAGGGTCTAGCCTTAGGTCTTTCCTGAGAGAAATGACAACATATGTCATACGACCTAAGCATGTATCTATTCTTTAGTTTACGCTTAATCTATTAAGCTTATGTCCATGACATCTTATTTACATGCTTTTCATTAAATTTGGTGTAGGATTCCTTAAACCTTATCAACCTTACGCATGCCTCAAGAGGGTGAGGAAAAGAGAGAAAACCCTACTACTTAAGGTCCTTAATAGCATTTGAGTTGAGAAGGGATGAACAAGATGAGAGAGTCTTAAAGGTATCTTATTTCGAGTCAGATCCTAAGACTTTGGCCAGTCAATAAAACTAATTCGGGAGTCCTCATATTCCGACTAGCGGTGCGGAGGAAAATCTTGCCAGCTCCCAGACATGATCCTTTTCTAGACACCTCTATCTTTCGGAAAATCCTCCAATAACTCCCTTGGGTTCTATGGAGTTCGTAAAATTTAACAATTATTAAGGATTAAATGAGGAACCTAAGATCTGATACCAAATGTAACGACCCCGCCTCCCAGAAACCCCCAATTAAGGGAGACCATAAGGTCAAAGCCATTATCCCCATTTAACAGGATCAAAGGTTTGACAAATAATCAATAACAATTATTAAATTCTACCAACTATACTGGAATATGGTAAAAAAATAAAAACTTTGCATACGTTTTGGAAACTTGGATCTCTAAACTTCTATCCACATATGAATTCTACTCTAACTAATCCTCCTTGTATTTTAAATCATGTGTTTCATAATATGACGATTTACTATTTGTCCTTTTGGCTTGTACCTAAAATGCCAACAAAAAAAATGTCGGTCAGCATAAAGCTAATATGTGGGGGAGACAATAATCATGCAACTATGATAATAATGTAATCAGTCAATTATGATTTAAATAAACAACTTTACATTTTCTACATGACTGCTCAATCCCTACATACCCTAGCCTCTGCACTGTCCCTACAGTGGACCTAGATGCTACCTTCCTTATGGTAGATCCCCATTGAACCCCTCATGATCCCACCTAACCAGTGAATCAATTTCTAGGGTTGAGTCACATGGCACTACCCGTAGGTAGCCCACTCCTTAACTCATGGTATGCTAAAGAAGTCTCATGGCACTACATGTGGGTAGCCCAATTTCTAACTCACGATAACCTAGACCTTATTCTAGGTTACCCCTTTTTAGCCTTTGCAAAGCCACAAAGGTGGATCAGGATCTGAGCCGGTCATGTATGCACATTTATGGTGATAATCATAGTCACTTTATAGTTGTAGGAAATAAATAGGCATTCAACAATTATTTCCAAGCAACTGATAAAACATTTGGGAATCACCGTGAAACTAGAGCGATTATTCATAAGCGTAACCACATACCTATTTAGTATATTTCTCAAGCTAATATCAATTCCAACCAAGAAAACAATCCAAGCAAGTAGTTCAACCACACAATCAAGAATCCTGAAAAACACTTGTACTCTATTTACTACACACTTTATCAAGATTCTTTCTATTCAACTTAAAATTGCTTCTTATGGTTTCCTTATCCATTTTAGGGTTTCATTTGCAATTACGGTTTCACTTCATTTACTATTTTAAACCCTAATTCTATACAATTACTTACAAACCCTAAATTTAGATTAAATCCACACTTAAACATTAATTAAGCCCATTATGCCTCTTTTATATTAAATCTACCATTTTTATCCTTTTAATCCATGGCAAGATCATTATGCTCATTTATCATTAATTCATAGTTCATTATGGTCTAATTCACAAATGAACTCTATATATCATTAAATCCACCTTTTATTCATTAGAAAACCCTAATTACTATATTAAGGGTATTTACCCATAATTAGGAATCTTTATAGCTTAGAATCATCACATCTTAGCTTTATTCATGACTTTGAACCATTAAAGTCATTAAGAGTCACATTTACTAATATTAGGGTTTCAAGGCCCATTAAGACATATTTATGCACATGAAACACTAAATTAATCAAATTACATAGAAAGATCATTATTTTTGATCTAATGTATCCTTTTATAATAAACAGGTTAATACTTCTCAAATTAACCTATTAAACCTCAAAGATTCATCCTTCATACTCGATTAGAGTTTCTAATTATCTTTTAATACATTTTCTATCACATTAATATACTTTTGAAAAATGAGATAGATTTAGGTTACCAAACCATTTTTATCATGTTTCTCGTATTTTTTTGGTCAACTTTCATATATAATGTTTTGTCATTAGATCTTCCTAGAAATTTCTATGAATTTTGCAAGAAAACATATTTTCTGGAATATTCGATCAGAGAGGCTATTTACCTTTTCTTTTGAAAAAATGAGAGCTTTTGGATCGTCCCTGTGGTCAACAGTTGACCCAATCCCATGGCTGTGGCTGCTCGCACCCACTAACTTTAACCTTGAGGCACGAATTAACCTGGGCCGTGGATACCCTTGCGAGCCTATCGTGGACCCCGATCAGTCAATTCTCCTTGCTTCTTCTTCCCCCTTTCTACACATAGAACCCATGGTCATGCCACGGTGGAAGCTCGCCGGAGATCGGATGATCAAGAAAGGGAGAGGCGATTTGGGGCTAGAAACATGCCGCTCGAGTTCGTAACTCCTGGCCGAGACCAAGGGTGGTCTCATATATATGTTCGGGTGTCTGGATTAGGGTTTTCAACCCTCGCCACCCATGGAGTAACCTGCCAATTTGGGCGTTTCTTCCAAAATCTTCGAAACCACCTACAATCTAGGGTTGTTTTGTTTGGAATCCTCCCCTGGAGCCAACTACGCCTTTTTTTATCTTTGTGCATGGTCAGGTTTGTGAGAAATCAGAAGGGAAAGATCCCTCAAAACATAGCCTGTGCCTGAGTTCCTTTCGAACTGGGCGATGAGCGGCCCTCGTTGGATCCAGATCCAACGGCCCTCAATACTCGCGTTCAATTGAAAGGGAAAAAGAATTCCTATTTTAAAGACAATTCCTTATGAATTAGGATATCTTGGAAAAATCACAACTCCTAATCCATAGCTCCATTTTAGCCAAAATTTTGAGGGAAATCCTATAAAGACTTAATCTACCTATCTACCTAAGTTGGGCTCATTATCTAAAAGAAATTGTGTCTTTTCTTTAGGTGCAAGATATTACTCAATTAGGCTAATTTCTCATATCTTTTCTCTTTCTTATTTTCTTATTTCCATTATTTCTATTCATTGCAATCTAAGAAAGCAAGTGGGGTTCGAATTATTTCTCATTCTGACCAAACCTTCACTTCTCTCTTTATTTCTTGCATCATCTTCTTATTTCTTTATTAAAATATCTCTTTTTGAGGATTTCTGTATATCTCTCTTTTTATTTTCCTTATTAAAAATCCTTTTCACATTAGGAACCTTATGGATACGAAAATTCATCAGAGATAACTCAATTATACCTCTTTCCACTTATTTTCCACATTTTATCATTATTTTCAATTTCTTTCTTCACAAAGAAATATTTAATTGATCTTTTCTTTTCTTATTGCATTCTCTATGCAACTTTGTACTCCTTGGTGCCCAAGGAACCGAAGAGGCACGAAATCCCTCTTTGGATTTTCCTTTTATAGGTTTCCACATTGTTCTTTTCTCAAATTTTCAATTATTCATTTACTTATTGAATTTCCTTGTTATTGGGCCCAATAGCCAATAAAGCCCACAAAACAGTCATCAAAGCTATTTTAAACGAAATCCATTTATTCAAAACAAAATATATCATTATTTGTTCAAATATATTTAATATGAGAAGTTACATTTCTCACCAAATGAACCCAAAAAATTGGGGTTGTAACAGGATTCTTCCATGCAACGTCAATCAATGTAACAAGAACTAATCTAGTTTAATTTGATGAGAAATAAATCATAATCGGTAAAGTTTGGTTCCCTAATATCATTCCAAATCAATACCCAATTACATAAAAATACAAGCAAGGTTTCAGATTATTTTAGCCGATTAGAATTAGGCTTTCAACATTAATACAGAGCTTAGGAGGGACATCAACACTCACCTCAGGTACCAAGCACCTCAAAAACGTAAGTTAAAATCTAAATTTCTAGAAATACAATCAGATTCTAGAAATTCGATCCATTTCTTCCTCCTATCAACTCAGAAACCTTGATATGGATATTAAGAGAGAAAGATGAGATAAGGGGATTATTTGATGTGATTTCGAATCAAATTTTAGGAAAGATGCAATCTAGACATGTGAGAGAAGACTCAACTTTAAAGACTATGCAAAGAATCTAAATTACTTGATTTCAACATATCTCAGATAGCAAAACCTTAGGTCAACATCTCCACCACTTTCTCTTCTCAAAACCCTATTTCTCCTCTCTCTATGACTTCATTTATTGGATAGAAATGACGCATTATGAGAGATCCTTGGGTGTTAGGTTAGTCATATAGATAAACTGAGGTGCTTTGAACAATTACAAACAATCCCTTCGTTGTATTTTTATTTTGTTCAGATTGGTTAGTTGACTGAGTTATAAACCAGACCGACACCACACTCTATAAAACTCAAAAATCATCCAAAACTTATAAACCATTAAAAAAATCTAAAATTGTGTATATAAGATATAGTAAAAACTTTAGATCATTTGGTTTGGCCAATAATTAACTAAAAATCAAATACTACACTACTATATTGTAGTCTACAACATGGTCGGTCGAATTTTTCATGGGAAGAACTCGACTGACACCCCTCTCTATAGAGATAAAATATCATCCAAAATTTTTGGAAATTTAACTTGATCTCTAAAATTGAGGTTCCCAACTTAAATTAAATTTTGAGATCAATTGTTTCTACCAATAAAAAGGTAAAATTAAACTACCACAATGCTATATTTCAGTTTCAATACATGGTCGGCTGAGTTTCAGCTGGTCAAACTCGACCGACAAACAGATCATAGAAATCTTTAATAATTCTTATTTTTTCAAGAGTGCCAAAATTTGAGTTATCCAAATCATATTCAAATTTCAACAAAGTCAAAGTCATATATAAAATATGAAAAATCAATTTAGTACACCATTATATTAATATAATTATGTATTCATATGTCATCAAAATCCTAACTTTATCTGATTAGGGTTTTCAATTCTTAAACCCTAGTTATGTGAATCAAAGTATGATTAAAGCTTCTCATTAGATTTAAAACATAAAGACGTAACTACCGTCATTAATCAATCTTTAAGCAATGATCAATCTGGTTAAACATACAATCATCCAAGTAAACCCTAATTACATGACTAATTTGGAAATAAGTCATTAAAAGAGGATTTGAAGATGGTTTTAGAGTTCACTAGGAAGAATCATGGTTCATCAAAGGTTGCCAATGAGTAAAATTATTAACAAAATGTGTGTTGACGCCGACACCAATCCTCTTCAGTTAGGATATATATAAAGGGAAAAATAGTTTGGTGCAGATGTAATAGGATGAAAGGAGTCCAAATGCTTACAGTCATCCGTATTGATAGAAAGCAAACTTTGCCACCTGGAAATTGGATGGGAAGAGTCCAAGTTTATATAGTAAAATGACATGGATAGAAATGAGTAGTCATGTTAATAATCATAGAATAGTAGATTATTTTGGGATAAATTTTGTAATATTGGGTCACAATAATTACTAAATATGAGTCATACTCAATTGACAAGATTAACTCCATATGAACTTTACATTAATAAATAATTCTACCTTTGGAGAATATATTTTATGTATCTAAAGACATATTGAATTTATTTCATGCAACTTACATCCAAAATATGATATACCTTTGGCTGATATCATTGTTACTTAACCATGTCTAAAATAGTTTTATTAACCATAGGTTCATTAAGAGGCCGTTCTACAACAACATAATGAAGTTGACCGGTTGTGCAACTTAAGATGCAAGTTCCCACCGCTAGTCGTCATCACGTCGGCCTAATGTGCTATGGAGGAAGCAAGGTGACAAAGTGGGTTGAAAGGATGATCATGTTGCCTCATCTTCTTCTCCAGGGTTGAAAAGTTGGCTAGATCTACCATATTCTGATACACCTAATCTTCACTTACCTTTGTCAAAGAAGCATGTTGATATTGTCGACAGTAAGATCTACTTCCCAAAGGCTGAATAATGGGAGAATGCAACTAAACAGAAAATGTGCCTTGTTGGAAATATCCTCAATTTCAAACCTCATCTTCCCACTCTTGAAAGTTATCTACACTGGCTTTGGAATCCCGTTGTGTATTTCTATTTAATTAGTGCAGGGGATGGTATGTTCTTGATTATGTTTTTTGAATTTGCGGATCATGACAATGCACTTTCTTGTAAGTGGTTTGTCAAGAATAAACCTACGGTTCTTCTGAAGTGGAAGTAGGAAGATCCTATTAGAAGACTTAAATAGAAGTATGATCATGTATAGATAAGAGTTTTTGACCTTCCTCTTGATTAGTGGGATATTAGAATCTTTGAGATGATAGGCTCTGTTATTTGTGTACTGATTTTCCCCAATGTAGTTGTTGAAGTTGCCCCTAGAATTGAATTCTCTGGACTTCAAATTATTCCGAGCTTGGATTCAAATTTACCGAACACTTTGTCCCTTTTCAGTGATGAAGGTGACTCCTATGATGTTAATATCATCTTTGAATGGGTTCCATATCTTTGTACTAAGTGTGGATTTATGGGTCATGACAATTCTTAGTGTGTCACGAATAGATTGCCTGAAACAACCCATCACGAGATTGTTGTTCTAAAGAAGGTTTCTACTAAATTGAATGTTAATGTTTGTATGAATCCTATTGGCATTGAACATAATGTTTCTTTAGTTTCTAAGGCAAAAGGTTCACATTCAGTCCCCTCTATGTTAGTACCAATGCTTCGATATGTATCTCAAAATGGTGAACATAATTCCATCTCTCTTATTTTTGGTGAATCTCAAGAAGTTAGTAGATCCATAAATCTCCTCTTAATTTTCCACTCAAAATTGATACTGGTATATTTTATAGATTTTCCACTTCTGGATTCTCACCTATGCAGAAAGTCCTAGAGATCTAAAAGTTATTAGTGAAAATTAGAATATTATTGAGATTGATAACTCAACTAACTCTTCTACTGAGGTTTTCATTTCAACAACCCTTAGTATTAAATGAACACTAATCTTTGTATTTCATTTTGGAACATAAGAGGCATTGGAAATAAAATTAGAGGTGTCCAAGATGAAATTAAAATATAGGGGAGTGATATATTAATTATTATTGAAACTATATTGAGGAAACCTAAACCAAAGAAGTTTATGAATAAACATTTTCCTAGCTTTCAATGGGTGTCTAATAGAAACTATCATGCTTTGGGTAGGTTGTTTTGCGGAAAAATGAAGCTATTTTTATATTAAGATCTCAGAATCCAACTAGTTCGTTCACTTGAAAGTTCTAATTAACAACGAACTCATTCTTCTGATTTCAGTTTATGGTTATAATTAAGATGGTAATAGAACTACTATTTGGTCTGATTTAGATCTTATTGCTCCTTCTATTGTGGACCCATGGATTCTCATTGTGATTTTAACTGTGTTAGGAAAGATAATGAGAAAATTGAAAAATTACCTTCTTCAAATAGATCTATGTAAGAATTTAATGGTTTTGTTCTCATTAATGCCTTATTGGAACTGAATTTAGTCGGACCTTATTTCACATAGGATAATTATCAACCCGGTAAAGAATTCATCGCCTGAAAGATTGATAAAGTTCTTTATAATTCTCTTTTTTTATCAGCCTATGAAGATTTTCAAGTCAGCGACCATAAAAGGATTGTGTTATCTATTGGCAAGAAAAGAATTCTGAGATCTCCTTTTAGGTTTGTTAATGGCTACACGAAAAGTGAAAATTTTATGATAGTGGTGAAGGAATTTTGGAGTCATAATGTAAATGGTTTTGCAATATTCAGACTTTATAAAAAGTTTTCTATGCTTAGAGTTGAGATCGGGAAATGGAATAGACTCTCTTTTGGAGACATTTTTGGCAATGCCAAATATATATGTTTTAATGACCAAACATCTCATGAATTGGCTGATTTTAATCCTCTTGATCCTAAGCTCAGGGATGTTGCTCTAAATCTAAGAAAGGAGGCTAAGTTAGCTTCTAAAATTGAAGAATCTTTTCTTAAGAAGGAATCTTATGTACAATGACTGAAGGAAGGTAATAGCAACACTAAATTCTATTATTCTTCTCTGAAGACCCACAAGGTGAGAAAAAAAATCAATCATCTTGTTGATAATGATGGTTTCATTACTGGTCCATATATGACTAAAAGTGAAGTTATGAAGTTCTATTTTGGTCTTTTCAATCAAGAGCATCTTTCATTAGGTTATTGTGATTATGATTGGTCTCATTCTATTAATTCTATTAATCAAAGGATTAAGCTGATAGATCTGATTTCCTTGAAGGAAGTGGATGACATTGTCAGTAGTTTAAATATTGAAAAAGCTCTTAGCCTTGATTGTTTGAATGGGTTGTTCTTTAGAGAAACTTGAAGTGTTATTGGTGACGATGTTTTTGATGCTATTACTTAGTTCTTTTCAAGTGGAGCCCCCCCTTAAAGAAGAAAATAGGACCTTTATTTCTCTAATAACTAAAAATGAAAATACCTCCTCCTTGAATATTTGGAGACATATTGCATTGTATAATGTCTTCTATAAAATCATATCTAAAATCCTTGCTAATACGCTTCAAAAAGTTATCCCCTATGTTATTGATGATAATCAATCAGCTTTTGTGAAAGGAAGATTGATTAAGGATGCTATTCTTCTTTTCAATGACATTTTCAGTGATTTTAAAAAGATTAACAACAATTTTATGTGCATCCAAGTTGTCATATCCAAGGCTTATGATTTTATCAACTAGAATTTTCTCTTTGCTATTATGTATCACATGAATTTTCCTCCTATTTGGATCAATTGAATTGACACTGTTTTTAGAACAACTTCTTACCAGGTTCTGGTCAATGGAGAGCCTACTTATGCTTTTATGCTTTCTAATGGAATTAGGAAGGGTGATCCCCTCTCCCCTTACTTATTTTTCATTGCTGTGTAGGGGTTTTCTGAGCTTATGAAACATTTCATTAAAGAGTCTAAGATTGATCTTGTCTATACTTATAAGAATTTGAATGTCTGGAGTTATCTTTGTTGATGACTTAATTTTATTCTCCAAAGTTGATTCTTAGAATGTTAATAACATCAATAATCTTATTTATATTTTTGGTAATGGATATGGGCTTCATTTAAATCCTGATAATAGTAGCATTCTTTTTTGTAGCAAGGCAAATGTTTCTAACATTACTGTAATTTGGGGTATCTCTCAAGGGTCTTTTCCCTTAAAATACCTTGGGATTCCTTTATTTAAAGTTAAATTAAACAATTAGAATTGTTTCATTCTTATTGATAGAGTTAAACTAAGACTACAAGGCTGAAAAGCTAAGAATCTTTCTCTTGTTGAAATTCTTGAGCTTATCAATTCCACCTTTCAACTATGTGTCTATTTTGGGCTTTTTCTTTCCTATCCCAAGCTCTGTGCTTGATGAGATTGACAAATTGTGTAGAGAATTTCTTTGGTGTCAATCTAAATCTAAAATGAATTTGCATTTAGTTAAATGGTGCAAGGTCACCCTCCCTAAATCTAAAGGAGGTCTTTCTATAAGGAGGAGAAGAGATATTTTGAAAGCATGTCTCATTTTAAACTACTGTTATAATGATAGGAAAAGGATTCACTACGGGTAAAATGGGTCTCTGAAAAGTACTTAAGGAATAACACTATCTGGTCAATTTTGGAGTCACCAAATTTCTCTTGGATTTTCAACAATCTGATTAGGACTAGTTCAATTCTTCTACCTTTATTGAGTTTCATATTGGCAAGGCTGATAACTTTATGCTATTGAAAGACTGCTGGTTAAAGTCTACTTTTTTGAATAAGTGATTGGGTTCTGATTTTATCATGTAAGATGGTCTCCCTTACAATTCCAAAGTTTCACACATTCGTCAATTAATGGCTCGAATGTCCCAAAAAGTAGATGTTCTAATCAGGTTAAAAATGTTGGTATTCTTTTCAGTAGTTATGACCATATCACATTCACTGGATATGATAATACAAGTGTCATGAAGATTTAGGATTGTATTAGAGAGAAAGGTAATATTGATTGTATCATGGAGTGGATTTGGAAGTACAAAGCACTCAAGAATTGTCTTGTTCATCTCTGGATGGCTAGGCATAACAAAATACCAACATTAGATTATGTGAGAAGAATTGACATTCATACTAATTCTATTTGTTTCATTTTCTTCAAAGGGTATGAAGGCACTAATCATATTATGTTTAATTGCCCCTTCACCATCAAAATCTATGATCGAGTTGGTCAGTTGAATTTTCTTTCTAAAAGACCTTATAATTGGGATGATGTGTTGGATTATACATCTAATCAGGAAAAGATAGCATTCGCTTTCATATCCTATTATATTTGGAAGGAAAGGAATTGTATAGTGCATGCCATTACTTCACTCTCCTAGTCTAAACTCGAGCTTTCCATTGAGGGAGATATTCAGTTATACTATTATTAGGCTTATATGTCCTCATGCTTTGTTGTTCGTCATCTATGTGCTCAGAATTTTTACCTCTCTCCATGGTTTTGTTTTTCAGATCCCCATATTCTTTAGTCCTTGAAGAAGGTTCAATATCTGGTAATGATCAACAGCTCTAGTTTCTTAATCAATCAGAACATTCTTCTTGTATATGCTTAGCTGGATTATGCGCATATGATGCTTCCTATTCTGTTGTTTCTGAAGATGAGATGATGCTCTAGTCCTGATATTCCTATTCATGGCTTCTAAAGTTTTGCCTCTCTATTTCTTTATATTCTAAAGGGCTCAGACGTAATTGTCAATTTTGTGGCTTCTATTTCTAAATGAGGATCTATTCAGATTTGGAGTCTTTGAGGCTATGATGTGTTGTTTCTGAAGATGAATCGTAGTTGTTCCTAAGATTTGTTCTTCAATGATGAATATTTTTGACTTTATAGTTTTTCTTTCCTATTTCTATGGTCTATTTGTGGAGATCTCTAAAACATATTCTTTATTCTTTCTATAGTCATGATGGCTCAAAAGTTTCCTTCTTTTTTTACTATCTTTGCTTTGTACTCAAAAATTACAAAAATAGTAAATAGAGCTTTGATCACCCAAAAAAAGATATCATCATTACTTTAATTATGTGCAATGTAGTGTTACTTTGTTTTTGTGTGAGAAAGATATTGATTCATAAAAATATCTTGGTTCCAAAATGTGATACACAACTTCAAGATTAAAAGATCCATCAAGAAGTCGGTAATTTTGTATACATACCGATTGAAAAAGAACATATAAACAACACAGTTAATAGAAATCAATAGAAACTTCTATGATCTGTTATTCTTAATTCATAATCAAACTGGTAAAAAAATAACTCAGGAATATCCACTTTCGTGTTGATTAATAAAAGCACTTCCATCAAAGTTTTAAATAAAGAAAATTTAAAGAAAGTGAACTTTGACATTGTTGAAGTATAGATGATGCTCATGATAAAATAATACAGATGCATGAGTCATTCCACTCATGCAGAGATGTGGCTCGTCCTTCTCAGGAGAACATGTGACTAGTCCTTCTTAGGCAAACGTGTGACTAGTCCTTCTCACGATCACTACAACGACAACCCATGGGGTAATAGTTGTCCTACTTACCAGTTGCCCACTACCACTACTATGAAAAATAAAGACTGAAAAATGATCACAAGACAAATGCATGTACAACATGGGCAAATTATTCAGATGAGATGATCCTTCAAAAACGGTGACTGTAATCACAATGCAGGAGATGTCTGGAGCAAAAATGTCCATACAAGACTCCAACGAAGTAGGGTGTGAGATGCCTAAGGTTTTTCAGGAGGCAGACCACAAACATTTTCATCCACAACGATCTAACAAGAACAAAGACAAAATGTCGATCCAGGATATTTGCTCTGATGCCAAATATTAGAAAAACATACCATAATTCTAAAAAATGTCCATGATTATGGGTCCAGATGCTACTACAAGCATATAAACCCAAAGAAGAAATATTGATTTACCATGGAAAACTCTCCCCAAGACAAGGATAGAAAAACCACAGGGCAATACTGACGAACAAGCACTATGTCATTCATATTACAACTCACATTTCCTACGTATAATTACCCATAAATATAGGTAGCCTATAAAGAAGTGATACCAATTATCTTATAAAAAATTGAACAATAAAACCTCCAGTCCAAACACACTCAGAAGGTATGATGGAGTGGGTGTAAAATTATCAAATCTTTATATAATGGTAAAAAAAGACCAAAGTATAGAAACATAATTTTTTTTGACTATATTCAATTATAAAACAAGGGAACATCTTAAACTTACAACATAAGGATCCATGTAGAGGAAATCTAAACCGGCTCAAGATTGTCTCCAAGCTTTAACTTCTCAATCTAAACCCAAGTCAACATGTCTTGTCATCCAAGTCCTCCACCTAGGGTTGGAAGCATATCACAGTAAGAAGAGAAAAATAGAAGACATCAGCAAAGGTTGGTATGTGCATACAAAATAGGAAATTGAGCAACATTATAGAATAAAGGTCAACAAATAAAGTAAGGCTTCCCATAGAAAATATAAGTACCACCCAAATGGGTATCAAGAGAAAAGATCACAACAAAAGGGATACTTGACATAAAAAAAAACCATAAAGAATATACAATAGTGGCACATAAAGAGAGTAGGGCACACACCCCTCAATCATCATCAATAGCCTGCATGCATGTGAGATAAACATAGAACTAGAACAATATAAATAACAATTGGCGGCCAACCCTCATAAAGTTGAAACCTAATAGAGAAAGGAATATTATGAATCTCCCAATATATAAAGTTGAGTATGGATTATTGCCACGCTCGATTACAGAGGAATGGTATACTACCACCCTCCAAATAAATAATAGGGGAATGCTACCCCAAAACCATTATAATTTACACTACTCTAGTGCTATTGAGTCACATAGCATGTTTAATGTACAGGAAAGTAGAAAAATATAGTCAAATATACAATTTTTCCATCACACAATGGACAACACAAACATATAAACATCCACTTCAAAGTGGGCATATATCACCAAGTAAACATCCACATCAAAGTGGTCATATAATATCAAAAGTACACCAAGCACCAAGGCACAATAACAGAGTCAAGAGAATATCCATGATCACAAGATCAATAACAAATAAGATACTTCACATGTAGCATGATTTCAAAAGAATAAGATAATGTGTAGGCTAATGTCCATAGGACCAAGAGAAATAAGAAACATAGGATAATTACTCAACAAGAATAATCAGGTCTGCAAACATACCTCAACTTCATAGTTAAATGATCCAATGTCACTTCTAGGTCCAAGCCTAGGCATCCAAAAAACCTATTAAACATGCATGTGGGATTAGGGTTAGATTTACATAGATTTCATAAACCCTAAAAACACCTTTTTTTGTTATATGATAATTAGGTTATCAAAACCATGAAATATTTTCAGTTACCTTTCTCTGAGTCCAAAACATATTTTATTATATTTTTCTGACTTATAAATTAATAGTTATGAATTATACAAGTTTTTAACCTATTAATTAGATCCATTAAAATCACCTCTTCAAAGCATAGGATTTAGGTGACAAAACCAATACCATAAGAAATCCCTTATTTTTATAAAACCATGACTATTTATTTATATTTTTCTGATCAGTAAATAATTATTAATCAATTTAACAAAATTGACCAAAGAGAAACTAAGAAAAATCCACATCAGTGTCTGCGAGAAAGCCAAAAGAGAGGGTGGGGCCCTACTGACTCAGACCAATAGGAGTCTGCCACGATAGTAGGTCAAGAGTCGATCAATGACTCGTTAGACTATCCCAAAGAAAAGGAACATGAGGCAAAAAGACAGTAACACCCCTAGAACCAAAAATGAAAATCAATGGTGAGTAGGGATACTATCGTAAAAACAAATAATGGTTTCAGTTTCAAACAACTTGCACGCCATGAACAAGCTTCAGGCGATGAAGCTTGGGCAAGATTTGGGGAAACTCGAGTCCCAACATGAATTACGATTTTGAATACTCGAAAGCATGGACGAAGACTCAAGAATCTTACGGTGGTCGCGATTCCAGGTTTTGTGAAGGCATGCCACAGGTACAAGCACCGCAACGACAAAGTCGAGAACAGAAACGGTGACTTCCGTACACACCCCATGGTTGAATTGAAGGCGATGAAAGCTTTCAAAGGTTGTAGGAGACCTCACTGATCTAGAATGAAGCTTCGCGATTGACAGAAGGGTGTCGACGAACTCGCAGTAGCAGGTCTAGCAAGACAGAGTATGGGAGGGAAGTGAGGAGCACATAAAGGCAAGACGAAGGTTAAGGTACTGCTCTATGGGTACCAAGGATGGTTCTAAAGGTCTTAAATAGGGACCCGATGAACAGGAGTTGAGAGAAGATGGAAGAAAAATAGGAAAATAGAGCAAAGGAGGCTAGTAAATCAAGGTGGGGCAGAGAGTCCTAGTAAATCTAGGGTTTAAAAGAATTAGGAGGCTATAAGGATTGAAAAATGGAAATTGGAAAGAACAATGGAGAGGACCAGAGAGAGATCAATGAGAAAAGATCACACTTATTGTTCACACAGAAAAGGAGTCTGATCCAACGTAGGACATGATCTCGCCACCCTTCGATCTGGATCTGACAATTGAGAGATTAAGATTCATATGAAAAATTAGGCAACTATGAAATCCTAATGTGACAGTGCGACAAAATAACTAAAATCAAATCTGACTTGAATAAAGTGATATCAAATTTTATTTCCTTTTTCTCTCTCTTCAAATGAGTGTCCAACCTTACCCAAATTAGATTAAATTTTGCACAAAGACTAATTAAAGCATGTGGATTCTGAATATAATATTAGATTTTCCTTTTGAAAACTTTTGATGTGTTAAATAACTCAAATCATATTTTCTCTTTCCTCCTCCATTAATGGCATTAGATTGTCCAAATTTAATGAAACTTGACCCACAAGTCATATTTAATGTGTTGGATATGAATTTTCCATCAACTTTACATATTGGAGTTGTCGGTCCATTTATTTAATATTTTGAAGGTTCTACACACTTTTTCTCTCTCATGGTTTCACCTTTTAAGCAAACTTTCTCCAAATTGGATGAAAATTCACCCAAAGGCTATATTTATTATGTAGATTACGAATCTAAGATTACTTTCCTCTTTTGGTGTCATTTATTATTTTATTTGATATTTTAGGGAAAACACACATCTTCTTTTCCAATTTGAATTAAATGAATTATTATTATGTGAATAAAATGAAACTATATTCCCAAGGAAATTGGAACCCAAGGAACATGATTTTAAACTTAGATTTTACTTTTGGTATTTATTTTTATGAGATATGTCATATGGCCCATTAGTGGCCCATTATCATAATTACTTGTTAAATTAAGTTCTTTATCATCTTATTTCCATCCAAATAAATTATGTGACATATTAGATTACATTATTCATGCATTAGATTATTAAGAACATTCTCTTAAGCCTAACCTCAACCTTGTTTGGTCAAACCCAAAAGGTCAAAATTCTAGGGTAGGCTTCTAGATCGGGTATGTTACAACACTCCACCCCTTAAGAAGGATTACATCCTCAAAATCTATAGATCTAAACATCAACTATTAACTATTCTCCACCCCTTAAAAAGGATCAACCTAACAAGTCAAACTAAACATCTTTTTATTGCTACCCATATCTCAAAGTTATGAAAGTTTTTAGGGATTTATGTTTCTCATGTATCCAGCTATCGAGTCACTTTCTAGGGTTGAGCTATAGGTCCTCGTGTCTCTAACCTATCAACCCTACATGAACATCCAATAAGTCTTCAGGTAGGTCAACCACACCATTATATAAACTCCTAGTCACAAAACTAAGGTTAGATTCTAATCCAACTAGAGTTTCTCTTCATTGTGACTCAGTTCAAGGAAATTTCAGATAATCCAGAGAAAACATTTTGTTTTGTACATATAGTATTATATGGAAAATAATTTGTTGTGAAAAACTTTTGCGATTGAAAAATAAAATTTTAGGCCCAAAATCAAAGAGATAAACCAAGTCACAATATTTCCATAGAAAGATCTCCTAACATAATCTCATCCTCAAAACAATTCTTGTTGCTCAAAAGATAATCATTGATCAACTCTAGGGTCAACAACTCACTTAGAGATAACTAACTAAGTCAAGGGTT
Organism: Alisma plantago-aquatica; assembly: GCA_963693085.1. Classification (NCBI taxonomy): domain Eukaryota; kingdom Viridiplantae; phylum Streptophyta; class Magnoliopsida; order Alismatales; family Alismataceae; genus Alisma; species Alisma plantago-aquatica. Next base: position 373,975,114 of record OY856412.1, read on the forward strand.
CTAATGGGGAGACAAAATTGAAATAGTCAGATTCCAACTTCCATGGGCTCTGATACCATGTTGTAAAGAAGCGATACCACTTCTCTACTAAAAATTTGAAGAATAAAACCTCCAGTCCAAACACTCTCAGAAGGTATGATGGAGTGGGTGTAAAATTTTCAAATCCTTATATAATGTTTACAAAAGACCAAAGTATAGCAGTTGAATAAAAACATTACTATATTCAATTATAAAACAAGGGAACATCTTAAACTTATGACATAAGGATCCATGTAGAGGAAGTCTAAACCATATCAAGATTGTCTCCATGCTTTAACTTCTCAATCTAAGTCCAATTCAACATGCCTTCTCATCCAAGTCCTCCACATAGGGTTGGAAGCATACCCCAGCAAGAAGAGAAAAATAGAAGACATCTGTAAAGTCTAGTATGTGCACACAAAATAGGAAATTGAGCAACATTATAGAATAAAGGTCAACAAATAAAGTAAGGCTTTCGATAGAAAAGATAAGTACCACCCGAACAGGTATCAAGAGAAAATATCACAACAAAAGGGATACTTGCCATAAAATAAAACCATAAAGAATGTACAATACTGGCACATAAAAAGAGTAGGGCACACACCCCTCAATCATCATCAATTGTCTGCATGCATGTAAGATAAACATAACCCTAGAACAATATAGATAACAATTGGCGGCCATCCCTCATAAAGTTGAAACCTGATAGAGAAATGAATACTTCAAATCTCCCAATATATAAAGTTGAGTATGGATTATTGCCACACTTGATTATAGAGGAATGGTATACTGCCACCCTCCAAATAAACAATAGGGGAATACTGGCCCAAAACCATTATAATTACACTACTCTAGTGCTACTAAGTTACATAGCATGTTTAATGTATAGGAATGATGAAAAGTATAGTCAGATATACAATGTTTCCATCACACAATGGACAACACAAACATATAAACATCCACTTCAAAGTGGGCATATATCACCAAGTAAACATCCACATCACAGTGGGCATATAACATCAAAAGTCCACCATGCACCAAGGAATAAGAAATAGAGCCAAGAGAATATCCATGATCACAAGATCAATAAAAAATAAGATAGTTCACATGAAGCATGATTTCAAAAGAACAAGATCATGTGTAGGCTAATGTCCATAGGACCAAGTGAAATAAGAAACATTGGATAATTGATCAACAAGAATAATGAGGTCTGCAAACATACCTCAACTTCAGAAGTAAATGATCCAAAGTCACTTCTAGGTCCAATCCTAGGCACCCAAAGAACCTATTAAACATGCATGTGGGATTAGGGTTAGATTTACATAGATTTCATAAACCCTAAAAACCACCTTTTTCGTTATATGAGAATTAGGTTATCAAAACCAGGCCAAATTTTAGGTTACCTTTCTCTGAGTCCAAAATAGATTTTATTATATTTTTCGACTTATAAATTAATAGTTATGAATTATACACGTTTTTTACTTATTAATTAGTTCCATTAAAATCACCTCTTCAAAACATAGGATTTAGGTGACAAAACCAATAGCATAAGAAAGCCCTTATTTTTATGAATCAACGACTATTTATTTATATTTTTTTATCAGTAAATAATTAGTTATCAATTTTACAAAATTGACTAATGAGAAACCAAGGAAAATCCACATCAGTGTCTGTGAGAAAGCCAAAAGAGAGGGTGGGGCCCTACTGACTCAGACCAATCAGAGGCTGCCATGACAATAGGTCAAGACCCGATCAACGACTCGTCAGACTAGCCCAAAGCAATGGAACATGAGGCTAAAAGATGGAAACTCCCCTAGAACCAAAACTGAAAAATTGATGGAGAGCAGGGATACTATCATAAAAGCACTAAAGGGTTTCTGTTTCAAACAACCCACACGCCATGAACAAGCTTCATGTAATGAAGATTGGGCGATATTTGGGGAAACTCGAGTTCCAGAATGAATCACAATTTTGAATACTCGAAAGCATGGATGGAGAGTCAGGAATCTTACGGTGGTCGCAATTCCAAGTTTTGTGAAGGCATGCCACGGGTACAAGCACCACAACAGTAAAGCCAAGAATGGAATCAGTGACTTCCATACACACCCCATGGTTCAATTAAAGGTGACGCTTCACGATTGATAGGAGGGTGCCGACGAACTTGCAATAGCAGGTCCAACAAGACAGAGTAGGGGAGGGAGGTGAGGAGTACATAAAGGCAAGAGAGAGGTTAAGGTACCGATCTGTGGGTTCCAAGGATGGTGTGGAAGGTCTTAAATAGGGTCCCAATGAATAAGAGATGAGAGAAGATGGAAGAAAAAATAGGAAAATAGAGTAAAGGAGGAGGGATTTTCCATCAATAAAGGTGGGGTAGAGAGTCCTAGTAAATCTAGGGTTCAAAAGAATCAAGAGGCCACAAGGATTGCAAAATGGAAATCGGAAAGAACAATGGAGAGGAGCACATATAGAAATCAACGAGAAAAGATTGCACTTACAGTTCAAGTGGAAAAAGAGTATGATCCAAGGTAGGAGATGATATCTCTACCCATTGATCTGGATCTGATAGCTGAGAGAGTAAGTTGTATATGAAAAATTCAGCAATCAAGAAATCATAATGTGATAGTGCAAAAAATAACCGAAATCCAATCTAACTTTAATAAAGTGATATCAAATTTTATTTTCTTTTTCTCTCTCTTGAAACGAGGGTCAAAAGCTTACCCAAATTAGATGAAATTTTGCACAGAGACTAAATTGAATAATGTAGATTCCGAATATAAACTTATATTTGCCTTTTGAAAACATTTAATGTATTAAATAAATCAAATCAAATTTCTCTTTCCTCCTCCATTAATGGCATTAGGATTGTGAAAATTTGATTAAACTTGACCCACAAGTCATATTTAATGTGTTGGATATGAAGTTTCCATCAACCTTACATATTGGAGTTGTTTGTATATTTATTTAATATTTTGAAGATTCTACACACTTTCTCTCTCTTGATTTCACCTTTTAAGCAAACTTTCTGCAAATTGGATGAAAATTCACCCAAAGGATATATTTATTATGTAGATTACGAATCTAAGATTATTTTCCTCTTTTGGAGTCATTTATTATTTTATTTGATATTCTAGGGAAAACACACATCTTCTTTTCCAATTTGAATTAAATGAATTATTATTATGCGAATAAAGTTAAACTTAGATTTTACTTTTGGGATTTATTTTTATGAGATATGTCATATGGCCCATTAGTGGCCCATTATCATAATTACTTATTCAATTAAGTTCTTTATCATCTTATTACCATCCAAATAAATTATGTGACATATTCGATTTAATTATTCATGCATTAGATTATTTGGAACATTCTCTTAAGCCTAACATCAACCTTGTTGGGTCAAACCCAAAAGGTCAAACTTCTAGGGTAGGGTTCTAGATTGGGTATGTTACATAGATCTCCCCACATGAGAACAAAGATTAGGAAGAAGAGAATCACTCCCAGTGTGTACAAAACCTCCCTCCTTACTTGATCTTATCATGAGTACATTGTCATTGTTGGAGACTGCTTGATGCCGTTGTGGCCGTTGTGTGAGTCAGACTGTTGTTGCTATGAATATATTGTGTCTGTAATGACCAACTACTACTTTGCTTCAAGGAAAAGTCGGTAGCCCTCTCTTATCAACTATGAGAGTTTCTATATCAGTGCACCAATGTGTCACTGACTGTCAGCCACTACTTCACTTCAAGGCAAAGTCGCTAACCCTCTCTTATTCAACCAAGAGAGATCTTCGTGTTGTTCTTGTTCTCTGGAACCCTCTACAACATAAGGTACCAACAAGAAACTGGAGGGATCACACCTCAACTAGTGGGATATCTCAATGACCTCCCCCATGGTATCTATTTATAGTCCTCCATGCATGTGGTTGCAAGTAGGAATCTTTGTCCAGGTCCTAGTCCAAGTCCTACTCCAACTCCATGTTGCACATAGGGAGCCATCTTCTTTTCCTTTTAGATTTGACTCCTATTAGGATTGGTAGAACAAACCAACTTCTAGTCAAGTCCAAATACATCTAGGATATATGGGCCATAATTCCTTTCCTATTCCCCACAATCTCCCCCTTTGAACCATGAGGGAGACATTGTCTTCAACAATCATTTGTTGTAGCGTGTGGACCTCATCACCACCCATCATGGATCCACTCTCCTTAGACATGTCATAATTTTATCATTTTCATACATCTTCTTGAAGTCTCATCCTGACTTCACCTTATTCCCAAGAACCTGAGAAGAAGTATCCTAGCTGTGCCACTTCTCTCTCCATGCCCACACTTGGAACTTTGTTGGCTCCCCCTGATTGGTATGTAGAGCCATCTTGGATGAAAACCTTATTTCTGACCTTCTGTACCAAGGCTCAGAAACCCTCTAGTGATGCTCCCCATGTCCATGTAGCTCCACATTAGAAGCTTGATCTTTGCTGTTGTAATCTCTCTTCATCTTGTAGTCCCACTTGGACTTTAGTTCTCTCTAGCCCTTAGGAAGTGTTGAAAGCTCATAGGAAGCATTCTTCTTCTAAGAAGACAACTCCTCATGCATCACCTGATGCCACTGTACTTTATCTCTTTGAGTTTGTGCCTCATGATAAGTCTCTGGCTCCCCCTAGTCAATAAGAAGAATATATTGAGATGTTGGATATCTAGATGAAGGTTGATTAACTATGTTAGACCTCCTCAACAGCTGCTCTGAGGACTCTGCATGGTGATGATCTTGCTCCCCCTACCTAGAAGTCTCCAACTGTGAATCTGAATCACTCAATTGCGCATCTATAACAGGAACACTGGACGTGCTCTCACTCTGTTGCTCAGGGTGATCTTGTTGCTCTTCTTCATCATCTAAAGACTGCCCCTATGATGAATCTGAAACATCCTCATACTCATCATCAAAATAACTATCACCTAATCCTACAGCCTCTGCATCGTCAATCTTAGGCTCTACAACTAATTGAATCTCACAGAAAGTTATAACTTTGTGTCTACTCATGGTCCTTTTTACAAGATCCCATAACCTATAGATAAACTAATAATCTCCATAGCCAAGAAAGATACATGGCACCTCTTTATGATATATCTTTTTCCTCTTTTCCTTTGGAACATGTGCATAATCCTTCCACCCAAATACTCACATAGGAGCATAGGATGCATCGTTACCTATCCATACTTCTCAGGTATATCAAACCCCAAATGAACTGATGTAGATCGATTAACTAGATAACAAGAAGTATGCACTGCCTCACCCCAAAATATCTTTGACAACTTTGTAGTCTTGAACATGCATCTAACTTTCTCCACTATGGTACAGTTCATCCTCTCAGCTATACCATTGTGTTGTGGTATGTTGGGCTCTGTCCTTTCATGTTGTATTCCATGTTGTGCACAGTAATCCTAGAACTCCCTAGAGGTGTACTCTCCTCCATTGTCCATATGAAGACACTTCAACTTTTTCTCTATCTACCACTCCACCATGGAATGAAATTTTTGAAAACACTAAAAGACTTGATCCTTGGTCATCAGCAAGTAGGCCCACACCTTCCTAGATGCATCATCAATGAATGTGATGAAATACCTATTTCTAGTTAGTGAAGCCACCTCAAATGGACCACAAACATCTGAATGAATCAAATGTGGAACATCTCGCTTCACCTTCGATCTTGTCTTAAAAGAAACTCGTTGATGCTTTCCTATCTGACTTGTATCACATGAACTCAAACCAATATCCTTGCCACAAGGAATCAATCTCTGCTTTGATAAACGATTCAAGCCTTTCTCTCTCATGTGTTGTAGCCATCTGTGCCATATATCTATCTGGTGATCCTCAACTATATATATATGACCGCCTTTGAGCACCTTATGCTAGGTCTTGTACAATGGGTGACACAATTTTCCTCATACAGTAACCAAAGATCCCTTGGTGATCTTGCATTTCCCACCACCAAAATCTAGATGACAACCTTCTCTATCAAAGAATGAACCAGATATCAAACTCAGCCCCAAATTTGGAACGTGACAAACATCTTTCAGTGTGAGCGTGTATTACAACCTCAATTTTTTCATATGTTTTCATAATTGAAATGAATAATTTTGTGAATATGGACTTAATTAAAAAGGTGGTATGCTTTGCTTCAAAGAATGGATTTATTTGCAAACCTCCCTTTTCAGAGGAATTTCATGGTTCCTATTATTATATTAATCCAATAATGGATATAAAAGAGAAGAAAAGTCCAAATAATGGAAAAGTTGCATGATAATGGATATTAAGCAAAATACTCATGAGAAATACTTGGAATATTTAGAAAGTGGTATTAATGGCCACAATTGAGTATAATTCATTTACATATGGTTTCTAATAAAAGGAATATGAAAAGAGGAAAAGAAAGTGAAAGATAAAGATAAATCCTTGAGAAGAAATATCTTAATTAAGGAATAATAAAGAAAAGGTAAAGGAATATCCCCTGAGATGGGATTTCGTGTCTTTAAGGTTCCTTGAGGTCCAAGGAAATCCAAGATGATAAGATAATGGCAAAACAAAGAGGAAATCACAACTGATTTGATTTAATTTATAAATAACTTGCATATGAAGGAAACACCCCTTTTCTTTGGAATCTGGGTTCCAAATTTAATACTCGAGTGGATAATGCCAAGATAGAGTTTCCTCTAAAATTTGAGTGAAAAATGTTAAACGAGGAGGGAGATATGAATTTCTCAATTATCCCCCTAAAAATAAAATTCTTTTGTAAATAGGAATAACATTTTTCCTTTTGCTTAAGAGCAGGCAAGGAAAGCCGTTGGATCTGAATCCACCGCTTGACACTTATCGTCCAGTTCTACATGGACATGGACTCTGCCAAGTAATCGAGGGACCTTCCCTCTTGATTTCACTTTATCCGCTGCTTGTGCGCCCATGGAAACGATTTTATTGAGTTCGGGAGAGATTTCTGCGCCTCCCAACCCTATTTTGTTGAGCTCTCGAAGCTTCTATGAGAAATGCCCAACTGGGAAGAAAACAAGGGTGGCGGCGAGGTGGGGGGAGCCCTAGAAGAACCCCCTACAACCTATACATAGATCTTCTTTAGACCCTTACACCCTAACAGACGCTACCAGCTACTTTGATTGTTCAATATTGCTCTGGAATCATGAATCAAGCCTGCTCTAACGAGCTCTAGGCTACAACGCCGCCGCAGGCCGAGTGGTTGGGGAAGAAAGGAGCAAGCATCTGTATCCGTCAGATCAGGGATCACCATGATCTCGCGTGCCATCCAACGGATCAAAGGAGGGTCGGCTGACTTAAGTTGTGTGCAATGACAGACGTCAGATTGAGAAGGTGGATCACCGGACCATGAATCGAGCGGCCCCAGATTTTTGGTAATCAGCTATCTCTAACCAATATTCCAAAGAAAATAATTTTCTTGCAAAATTCATAGCAATTTCTAGGAATCTCGGATTAACAAACTTAATACATGAATGTTGATCAGAAAAATACGAGGAATAAGTTAAAAATAGTTTGAAAACCGAAATCTACATATTTTGGAAAAAGTATATAATTTTGATGAAAAAGGCATTAATTTGGGGTTAGAAACCCTAATTGATGATAAAGGATAAATTTAAAATTGCAAATAGGTTAATTCGATCATGGTTAACTTGTTTAATGATAAAGATGAATCTTAACCTATTTTGAAGATTAAATTGTAAGATTTGGGGTTTTAAACCTAATATGGTGGTTGATATACATAGAAATTGAAATTGAAGTTAATGGCTAGGTTCATGATGCTTAATTGGAAAAATTAAGTAATAGTAACCTGTTGAAACGTTAATGATGAACATGAATCTGATCTAGATGATTTATTGCATGATTTAGGGTTTGACACCAATAATGAATGATTAAGCACTTAGAAACCCTAATTTAGGGTAAAGGAGGATAAGATCATAGTTAATTCGAAAAATATGATGATATGTTGTTAAATGATGATTTTAAGATATTTTAAATATAAAAGTTCCTAATCATGGATAGATACCCTTAATGTGGAAATTAAGGTTTCCCAGTTGATAAAGGGTAGAATTAATGATAAATAACGTTCATATGTGATTTAGACCATAATGAACTACGAATCAAGGATAAACGAGCATAATGACTTTGCCACAGATTAAAAAGGATAAAAATGGTAGCTTTAATGTAAAATAGGCTTAATGGACTTAATTGATGGATAATTGTGCATTAATCTGGAATTACGGTTATGTGTCTGTAAAAGGTAACCTTAATAACTTTCATGAAGGATCGATGAGAAAATTAGGGTTTAAGAAGAGTAAAGGAAAGTAAAACCCTAATTGTAAATTAAACCCTAAAAAGAGGAAGAAACCCTAAAAAGGAATAGAAACCATAAGTAGCAAGATGGTTTGGATAGTTTTTGATAAAATGTATTGAATATAATTTCAGGATTGAATTGTGCTTGCTTGATTTACTCTAGATTGCTTGGAATTATTAATTCTGCAAATCAGGTATGTGGTTACGCTTATCAATAATCGCTTTATTTTCCTGAGGGTTTTCCAAATGCTTCCTCCCATTGAATGCAATCTAAACAGTTTGGATGTTTATACTACAATTATAAAGTCACTATGGCTATCACAGTTATATATATATGTGAATTCTCGCACCTACATGCCACCCTGATGGAAGATGCCATAAAGGTCAGGCCCATGAGGGTTGACCAATGGGCACCATGAGAGGTGACCCCAGACACCAAGCTCGGGAATGAGAAGGTGGTCTATGATGCATGACTAAGGAGCACCATGAGAGGTGACTCCCAGGCACCAAGCTCGGGATTGAGAAGGTGGCCTTCAGTCAATGGCAAAAGAGAAACCCTAGAGGGGTATGCCAGGGTTAGGGCAAAAGCGGTGGAGAATGACACATTGAAAATGTGATGTGGCTTGTTAAATAATTTGATTGTGATTATTAAATTGTTAGCCAGATTTGCAAGATTTTGGTTTTCCCCACATACCAGTATATTTTGATATACTGACCGATGTTTTGTTTGTCGACATTTTAGGTACAAATGAAAATAACAAAAGTAAAGTGGCATATTTGGAAGTAAATGAGAAATAACGTACACAGGAGGATTAGTTAGATTAGCATCTTCATGGATAGAAGTTTAGAAATACCAATTTTTCCAAGATAAGTAAACTTTTTTTTTATACTAGTTTTCAGTTTAGTTGGTAAAGTTTATTAATTGTTATTGATTATTTGTCGAACCTTTGATCCTGTTAATTGAATAACGGCTCTGACCTTTGGGTCTCCCTTAATTGGGGCTTACGGGGAGGCAGGGTCATTACAATTGGTATCAGAGCATAGTTTCCTCATTTAATCTTTAATAATTATTACATTTTACAAATTTCGTAGGACCCGAGGGAGTTATTAGAGGATTGTATGAAAGACTGAGGTGTCTAGAAAAGGATCACGTCCGGGGGATGGCAATATTTTCCTCCGCACCGCTAGTCATAATACAAGGACTCCCGGATTGTGTGATATCTTGGCCGATGTCTTAAGATATGACTGGAAATAAGATACCTTTAGGACTCTCTCATCTTGTTCATCCCTTCTCAACTCAAATTCTATTAAGGACCTTAAGGATTAGGGTTTTCTCTCTTCTCCTCACCTTCTTGAGGTATGGGTAAGGTTAATAAGTTCTAAGGAATCCTCCACAAAATTAATGAAAATCATGCAAACAAGATGTCATGGACATAAGCTTAATAAAGTAAGCATAAACTAAAGAATAGATACATGCTTAGGTTGTATGACACACGTTGTCTTTGCCCTCATGAGAGACTCGAGGATAGACCTCCTTGGTAGGAGGATTAGTAGAGAGAGTTTGTCTTGGAGGTAGAGACCTCCTTTAAAAGTAGAGACCTAGCACATCCTTTGAGGATGAGGTTAACTCTAACCCTAAGTGAAGGTTAGAGAGAGAGATGACATGAAGAGTTAGATGTCATGGTAGACCAGGCGTTTATATAGACATGCCTTGGATGCCATAAGAGCCATGAGAGGATTGGATGATCAAGTACCTATGGCAACCCAACCCTGGGAAGGGTCGTGCATGTTTGAGCAAAGGATAGCTCCTTCAGGGAGATATGACCTCTAGTAGTATGGCTGGATGTGGAGTTAGATTTAGAAAGAGAAAGAAGGAACCAAGAAAAAAGGTTGGAAACCTAAAACCCCGAGATGTGAGATATAGTGGGGAGTCGAGAATGATGCGACCTAAGTGGATGGTAGTGGTTGCCTCATGCATGATCCCTGGAGGCTGATGATATCTTGGTTGCCTTTAGAGGAACCAAACCCTAGAGAGAGGATGATGCTTCTGTTACCTATGTGCCTGTGGTATATGTGTTTACCTTTTGAGATAGGAAGAAGTGTTCCTTAGACCTGGAGAGGTTGGTAACAGGTTGTGAGGCCTTGTACCGTATTGGTTGTCCTTGAGGAGGACTCGACCCTAATGTGTTGCTCGAGTAGAAGGATAATAGGGAGTGCATGTCATGCTTCATACATGCTTGATTCATGATTAAGAGTTTGAACATGCAGTTGGACACCCAAAGGTGAACCTAGGGTTCCTAGGCCTAAGAGGGGAAGTAGTGTATCTGATGCTCATGATGAGATTTGAGTCTCTATAGTTTCGAGCATGGCACTCCTAATGTGTAGAGGTAAAGGAATCCCCTTAAGTTAAGGGTATGTTTGATGAACCCCTCACAACTAAGTTGATCTAATGTTAAGGAAAGAGAACAAGTATGACCTAGAATGGTTTATTGGGTGGTCTGCTTGTGCCTTAGTAGCTGCTAGGTTAGGCACGCTCATGTGAATGTAAACCCTAAGGACGGTTGTGACCTTGTTGTCAAGAGTTGTAGTTTTCTCCCATCTTGGGAGAGGGACCCTTTGGTAGGGTGTATACCAGTTTTATTGGTTTTGGGGTAACCTAAAGAGGTTTCATAGAATATTGAGAATCTAAGGGAAAAGTACGAGGTATGAGAATGAACCTGTAGACCCATAGATAACCATCTCTAAGTGTATGTGGAGGTAACTGGTATAGGGCCTGACCAAGGTAGGCAGGTTGCCATGACCCCTATGAAGGGATGAAAGTCAGTCGTGAATGCAGAGAGAGATGATGAAGGCTTGGGTAAGTTCTAAGTTGGACATGTACTACAATAAAATCCTAAGTCTATCTTAGGGTCAGGTAGGGATAAAACCGATGGAAGAAGGATTTTCCTAATTCCCTAGTTGCACATGACCATAAGGTCGGGAGGTAACAACTATCATTGTCTGAGGGCCATGGGTTAGGAGATTGATCACCTTCATGAACTCATGGGACCCAAAGGGCAGATGAGTAGGGCACTCTCTAGATGCATAAGGGAAGTGGGATGAACCCAAAAGTACCGGCACCCTATAGACCTAGAGGAGATGACCAAGGAATGTGTGTAAACCTCAGTAGGTTCGAGACCAATTTTCCATGGAAGTAATTTTTGATATCGTGATGTTTGTAGACACATATGTGGAAAGTTTCAATTTATATGTAAAGGTGTACTGGCAAGGTGGGATGTACCATCTCTATTCTTGGAACAAGAAGAACTCTGTATTTGAACTGCAACCAAATGCTTATTTCCTCTTATTATGGGAGTGAGAGATAGGACAATACGCATGCCATACACCAAGGATAAAGATGATGTGAGTTGGAACATTGCTACAAGGTATGAGGATAGAGATGATAACATACCCTTGTGGAGCGAATGATACATGGATGGTTTACAAACACTAAGAGTATTAAGGAGATCATCTTGTGAGGATGTGATACCATGAGCTATCTGGAATTTACATGATATGCAAGGTTGAGTTTGATCACCATGAAGAGGAGCTCAGAGTTTCTTGACAAAGACAAGCGTAGAAATGAGATGATAAGTAGAATACATGGAGGTGTATGTCTTCAACATTACCTAACACCTAAGAATAAGAAGTGGTAATGAATGCTCTGGTTGAGATATAGCTGCCTAGTTTAGTTGGAAGCTAGAAGAAGTTGAGGTTGTTAGGCTAACCTTAAGATGAGGAAAAGAGATTAAGTTTGGCTAACACCCAGATGTATCAATAGCAGTTAATCAAGTAAATGATCGTTTGGTTAGCCAGCCTAGTCTGTGATATAATGGAAGGATGGTTGTAGAACCTCAGGTGTACTTCTTTGGAAAGGAAAGTGATGAAACCCTGATGAGAGTGGTTTAGGGTTTCCGAGGTATCAAGCTTGAGGAATCATGACATACAAGAGGTCATGGTTTTAAGATCACCAAACATCGTGATACTTCAAAGATAGTAAGTGATAGTAGCACTTTGGTTGCTTGATGTGAAGTTGCATGTAGAATGTGGCCATGTAAGCCAAGGGTGAAGGAAGAACACTAATAACCCAGTGCTTTGACATAGAGGTTAAAGAATCCTCGAGAGGGAATGGGAGTTCATCCACTATGGATGGTGGTAAGTCTCCCCTTGACCAAGAAGGTCAAGACGACATATGGGTTATGGTAGATCGCCTTACCTAGATGGCAAGAGAAAGAAAGAATACTGTCAAGGGACAGATCGGGTTGAACTACATATGAGAGAGATGGTTCAACTACACCATGATGTGAATTCAAAAGTTCTTGAGTATGACCTAAAGGTTCACGCCCATGAGGTGGAAGTAAATACATGAAGAAATCAATGTTAGAATAGTTTATCACCCCTAGTTAATGGTTAGTATGAACCAGAATAGAGGGTCTGATGAGAGCATGTGTGCTCAATTAGGGTGATACATAGAGACAGTTCTTGTCCTTTGTAAAGATGTGATGATAACCACCATAGCCTTTATCGGGATGAAAGAGGTTCCAGAAGGAGGTCGTGTCGGTCACCACTTCATTAAGATGATGTTGGTGAAGGAGGCCTCACGAAGGTCAGAAAAGAACCACAGTGTATGCAGATGAAGTCACTTTGATCATGTAATGGCTGAGAGAGAGCCCAGTGGTGGCATGGGTCACGAGCTGATGCAAAGCAGACTGACATACAGTTCATTGTGGGAGAATATGTGATGTGAAAATCCAACCCCTCTAAGCTACAACTTAGAAAACTGAGTCCCTAATATATGGGTCTATTTAAGATGGATTGGTGGAAAAGGATGTGTTTAGCCTTACCCCTCAAGATAACATAATGAATAATGTGTTCCATAAGTCCGATCTAGAGCACTATGTGAGGTACCCAAGCCATGAGCTGAGCCCTAAACCTATTCAGCTTTATGAGAGGCTGAAATGTCCTAAGTCACCTATGAGGGTACGATATACCAAGGTAAGAAAGCACTCAGATGAAAGAATACAAGATGATGAAGGTTCTAGGGAAGCACCATGGAGAGGGCACATGGGAGCCATGATGGACATGAGGAAGTTTTATCCTGATTGTTTGTTTGCTTGATGGAATTTTGAGGGCAAAATTCCTATAAGAGGGGAAGGATGTTACAACCTCAATTTTTGCATATGTTTACATAATTTAAATGAATAATTTTGTGAATATGGACTTAATTGAAAAGTTTGTATGCTTTGCTTCAAGGAATGTATTTCTTTGCAAACCTCCCTTTTGAGAGGAATTTCGTGGTTCCTGTTAATATATTAATCTAATAATGGATATAAAGAGAAGAAAAGAAGAAAAGTCCAAATAATGGAAAAGTTGCATGATAATGGATATTAAGCAAAATACTCATGAGAAATACTTGGAATCTCTAGAAAGTGGTATTAATGGCCACAATTGAGTATAATTCGTTTACATATGGTTTCTAATAAAAGGAATATGAAAAGAGGAAAATAAACTGAAAGATAAAGATAAATCCTTGAGAAGAAATATCTTAATTAAGGAATAAGAAAGAAAATGTAAAGGAATATCCCCTGAGATGGGATTTTGTGTCTTTAGGGTTCCTTGAGGTCCAAGGAAATCCAAGATGATAAGATAATGGTAAAACAAAGAGGAAATCACAACTAATTTGATTTTATTTATAAATAACTTGCATATGAAGGAAACACCCCTTTTCTTTGGAATCTGGGTTCCAAATTTAATACACGAGTGGAAAATGCCATGATAGAGTTTCCTCTAAAATTTGAGTGAAAAATGTTAAACGACGAGGGAGATATGAATTCCTCAATTATCCCCCTAAAATGAAATTCTTTTGTAAATAGGAATAACCTTTTTCATTTTGGTTAAGCGCATGCAAGGAAAGCCGTTGGATCTGAATCCACCGCTTGCTGCTTATTGTCCAGTTACACGCACATGGACTCTGCCAAGTAATCGAGGGACCTTCCCTCTTGATTTTCTCTTTATCCGCTGCTTGTGCGCCCATGGAAATGATTCCATTGAGTTCGGGAGAGATATTCACGCCTCCCCAACCCTAATTTGTTGAGCTCTCGAAGCTTCTATGAGAAACGCCCAACTGGGCAGAAAATAAGGGTGGCGGCGAGGTGGGGGGAGCCCTAGAAGAACCGCATACAACCTATAAATAGATCTTCTTTAGACCCTTACACCCTAACAGACGCTACTGGCTACTTTGATTGTTCAATAGTGCTCTGGGATCATGAATCAAGCCTGCTCTGACGAGCTCTAGGCTACAGTGCCGCCGTGGGCCGAGGGGAGGGGAAGAAAGGAGTAAGTAGCAGTATCCGTCGGATCAGGGATCACCATGATCCCGCACGCCATCCAACAGATCAAAGGAGGGCCGACTGACTTAAGTTGTGTGCAATGACAGACATCATATCGAGAAGGTGGATCATCGGACCACGAATCGAGCGGCCCCAGATTTTTGGTAATCGACTATCTCTGACCAATATTCCAAAGAAAATACTTTTCTTGCAAAATTCATAGCAATTGCTAGGAATCTCGGATTAACAAACTTAATATATGAAAGTTGATCAGAATAATACGAGGAATAAGTTAAAAGTAGTTTGAAAACCGAAATCTACCTCTTTTGGCAAAAGTATATAGTTTTGATGAAAAAGGCATTAATTTGGGGTTAGAAACCCTAATTGATGATAAAGGATAACTTGAAAATTGCAAATAGGTTAATTCGATCATGGTTAACTTGTTTAATGATAAAGATGAATATTAACCTATTTTGAAGATGAAATTATAATATTTGGGGTTTTAAACCTAATATGGTGGTCGATATACTTAGAAATTGAAATTGAAGTTAATGGCTAGGTTCATGATGCTTAATTGGAAAAATTAAGTAATAGTAACCTGTTGAGACGTTAATGATGAACGTGAACCTGATCTAGATGATTTATTGCATGATTTAGGGTTTGACACCAATAATGAATGATTAAGCACTTAGAAACCCTAATTTAGGGTAATGGAGGATAAGATCATAGTTAATTCGAAAAATATGATGATATGTTGTTAAATGATGATTTTAAGATATTTTGAATATAGAAGTTCCTAATCATGGATAGATACCCTTAATGTGGAAATTAGGGTTTCCTAGTGGATAAAGGGTAGAATTAATGATAAAATACATTCATATGTGATTTAGACCATAATGAACTGTGAATCGAGGGTAAACGAGCATAATGACTTTGCCACGGATTAAAAAGGATAAAAATGGTAGCTTTAATGTAAAATAGTCTTAATGGACTTAATTGATGGATAATTGTGCATTAATCTGGAATTAAGGTTATGTGTCTGTAAAAGGTAACCTTAATAACTTTCATGAAGGATCGATGAGAAAATTAGTGTTTAAGAAGAGTAAAGGAAAGTAAAACCCTAATTGTAAATTAAACCCTAAAAAGGAGAAGAAACCCTAAAAAGGAATAAAAACCATAAGTAGCAAGATGGTTTGGATAGTTTTTGATAAAAATGTATTGAATATAATTTCAGGATTGAATTGTGCTTGCTTGATTTACTCTGGATTGCTTGGAATTATTAATTCTACAAATCAGGTATGTGGTTACGTTTATGAATAACTGCTTTAGTTTCCCGAGGGTTTTCCGAATGTTTCCTCACATTGAATGCAATCTAAACGGTTTGGATGTTTATTCTGCAATTATAAAGTCACTATGGCTATCACAGTTATATATACATGTGAATTCTCACACCTACACGCCACCCTAATGGAAGATGCCATAAAGGTGAGGCCCAGGAGGGTAGACCAATGGGCACCATGAGAGGTAACCCCAGACACCAAGCTCGAGAATGAGAAGGTGGTCTATGATGCATGACTAAGGAGCACCATGAGAGGTGACTCCCAGGCACCAAGCTCAGGATTGAGAAGGTGGCCTTAAGTCAATGGCAAAAGAGAAACCCTAGAGGGGTATGCCAGGGTTAGGGAAAAAGCAATGGAGAATGACACATTGAAAATGTGAGGTGGCTTGTTAAATAATTTGATTGTGATTATTAAATTGTTAGCCATATTTGCAAGATTTTGGTTGTCCCCACATACCAGTATATTTCGATATACTGACCGATGTTTTGTTTGTTGGCGTTTTAGGTACAAATGAAAAGAAAAAATATTAAAGTGGCATATGTGGAAGTAAATGAGAAATAACATACACAGGATGGTTAGTTATATTAGCATCTTCATGTATAGAAGTTTAGCAATCCCAATTTTTCCAAGGTAAGAAAAGTTTTATTTTATACCAGTTTTCAGTTTAGTTGGTAAAGTTTGTTAATTGTTATTGATTATTTGTCGAACCTTTGATCCTGTTAATTGAATAACGACTTTGACCTTTGGGTCTCCCTTAATTGGGGGTTACCAGGAGGCAGGGTCATTACAGCATGCAAGCAACACTTGTTTGAACACAAATGTCTCCAATCCTAATAATTCTAGAGAAGCTGGAATTTCCCATGTTCACCCTCCCAAAATTTGCCCTCTTATATGAAGTGAATAACTCCTTACTTGGTGAAGCATGATAAGAAGCTGCAGTATCTACCACCCACTCAGAGTCATCATCCTCGGAATGAAAACACTACTCTTGGACTATTAAGATCACATCATCATCATCGTCCCTGTCATTTGAGATTGTTGCTATAATATTCTTATCGTTATCTTGCTTGTCTTTGGCTTCAGACCCATGTTTCTTTTTCCAAACCTTACAATCCCTTTTATAATGTCCTAGCTTGCAAAATGGAAGCACCATCTACTACTCTTCGACTTGGATCTACCACATGACTTCTCACGGTTCTCTGACTCACTATGGCTCTTAGATCTTCCATGGTCTCTCTCTCTATCAATGCCTTTGCTATCTGTTAAATGTACCTCTGATCTTCTATCGCCTGCGGCTTATCTCTGAGTCTCTTCATTTAGTAGACTGCTCTTCACCTAGCCAAAAGTCAACTTTCCTTCCTGTGCAGAATTATTGACTGTCACTACAAGCGTCTCCCAACTAGGTGATGATCCCAGAAAAAGTAGAGCCTAGAGTTTATTATCAAAAACCATCTTCATGGACCCTAATTGATTTATAAGGCTTTGGAATTCATTCACATGCTCCACGATGCTTGTACCATCCTAGCACTTGAGGTTCACCAACTTTCTAATCAAGAAAACTTTATTTGTAGTAGTGTTTCAGTCATATAACTTCTTGAGATTCTCCCACAGATCTTTGGCATTGGTCTCTTCTGAGACGTGATGGAACACAAAAATGTCAAGCCACTTTCAAACTTTTCCAACAGTCTTCCTATTTAATTTCTTCCAGTTTGCATCAGACGTACTCGTTGGATTTTTTCCCTCTATTAGATCGTACAGATCTTTTTAATAGAGAGTATCCTCCGTCTTGGGTTTCCAAATCAATCAATTTGTTCTTGTAAACTTTATCATTGCCGCATCTTTATCTTTCCCCATCTGGACCAGTATCTGCAGCCTGCACTCTGATACCACTTATTGGGGATGTTGTAAAGATACAGTTTCGGATGTGATGATATCTAATTGCATAAGTGTTACCGACAAGCATATAAACCCAAAGAAGAAACACCAGATTTAACGTGTAAAACTCTCCCAAATACAATGAGAGAAAAATGATAGGGCAATATCAGCCAACAAGCACAATGTAATTGAGATCACAACTCACACTATTTGGATTTAGTTATCCCTAAATCTAGGTAGCCCTCCCCTCATGAGAAAAAATATGAGGAAGAATAGAATCACACCTAGTGTGTATAAAACCTCTCTCTTTATTTGATCTCCTCACAAGGCCACTATCATTCCTAGAGACTGCTTGATGCCACTGTGACCGCTGACTGGGTTAGACCATTTCTGCTATGGAAACACTACTTCTGTAACCGCCAGCCGCTACATTACTTCAAGGTAAAGTCATTGGCCCTCTCTTATAAACCAAGAAATCTTCTCTATCAGTGCACCCAATGTGGCACCGACTGTCAGTCACTACTTCTATTCAAGGCAAAGTCGTTGACCCTCCATTATTCCACCAAGAGAGCTCATGTAGTTGTTCTGGTTCTCTGGCACCCTCTATCATAGAAGGCACGAAAAAGCAATTGGAGGGATCACACCTGAACTGGTGGGATATCTCAATGGCCTTATCCATGGCTTCTATTTGTAGGCCTTCGTGCATGTGGTTGCAAGTAGAAATCCTTATTCAAGTCCTAGTCGAAGTCCTACTCCAACTCCATGTGCACATAGGGAGCCATGTTCTTTCCCTTTTAGATTTGACTCCTATTAGGATTGGTAGCACAAGCCAACTCCAAGTCAAGTCCAAATTCATATAGGATACATGGTTCAAAATTCCTTTCCTATTCCCAACACACATCACACTTGTTGTAGCACAACTATTGAAATGATTGCATGATAAGATTGAGGTTTCTATGAAATCAGCCAACAACAATGACCTCATTCACATTCTGATTTTCCGGACTATTATGTCACTATAGGTGCTGGTGATGGAAGATTCCAAATTAATGTGGAGAATTGTTTTGGGCAATCAAAAACCATTCTCGACTGATCCTTCTCCCAATTCTCCTTCAGAGGGGAACCCCAAATCTCCAATACAACACTGCATTTCTTCTCTTGGAGATTGCCCGCAATATTGAACGGGACATTACATTTATGATTTCCTTTTATGAAATCGATGAAGTAGACACGACTCTAATCAACCAATTGATGTGAATCGTTACCATAGATGAGAACATGAACTAGTACTACCCTGCATTAAAGCATTGGGTTGCCTCTCTATGATATTCATGATGATAGAGGCAATCATACCACTTGTTCAATTGCTTGATAGGCACGAGGATGATATTGTGATCAATGTTGTCATTGCTCTTACAAAGTTCACACAAGAATTTTTCTCTGAGCACGAGACAAGGAGTCACCTATACAATAGTTTCTACAAGACCATCACTAAAGGAGCCCCATACATTACTTAGCTAGCTAGTCTACCAAGGTCACACAACCTAGAAGCACGCTTTGATGCTAGCATGTTCCATAGAAAAGCAACTTCCTAAAAACAAGCATCTAAACACTATGATAGCCAAGGACTTCAGGAAGGAGAGATACTTTTTTATTTTGTATAAGTATATCAATGATAATTATAACATAATATATATAGTCACATAATGGGAGAACCGATTTACACAATGTGGCATTATGAGTGAGCTAAAAAAGTACGACGAGTGACCCAGCAAAACCACAAATTATAATATAAAAATCAAAGGTAAAAATAGTTGGGGAGGAAAAAACATCACTAGAAACTCAAAATAAAGTAGGGTATTGCCAACGCCCTGGATTTCCATCTCAATAGGAAATAAGAAGGTATAGTAGTAGCATGGGTTGTGCCAAAACATTATGACAGTGTATGACCTCAAAGAAGTGATATTGCCAACCTTTTTTTTTCAAAGTACATCTTTATACTAAGTAGATGTTGTTTCCTTTTTTAGAATATATGGATAGTCTTATTTACTATGTGTACCCATCATGTGTACACCTGCCCAAGACAAAATCTATTTTATTATTTTGAATAACATACCTAATATGTGCTTTAAGCATATGCTGAGTGATTCTACTATAATTTTGTATGTGTTAATGATAAGGATGATATGTCCAAACTAGTTTATGGGATTAGGGCTGTCCTCTTTACATGGGTGATGTAGTTTTTGTTGAGAACTCATATCTTAAAGTAATGTCATCCTTATATTTATGGCCTTACAATTATTGATGAATATGTTTGTGATTACTCCAACAATTTTGGTAGAAGGTGATGGGAAAACCATCTAACCTAGGTGACTTGTCCGGATAAGAACTTTTAATTACTTCTATGATCACCTTTGCATTGAAGTTAGTGATGAGAGCATGCAGGTATTTAGTCTAATATGGTAATAGTCAATTTCAATCAATTATAAAGATTTATGCTTTTGTGTTTCTAAATGTACAACACATGGGGTGATGATAGTTGATGGTCATTCATATTTTATTGTAAGACTCTTGATCATCCTCTAGAAATTTATGTTAAATCCTCATTTTCTAGCATTGTAGACCTTATCTAAGACAATTTTATTTTGACCATTTTGTCTAGGGAAACTATTGATGGTTAATCAGTTCAATAATTTCTACCTAAATGCTACTTATAACGAAAGAAGTTGGTTTTGCAATTTGTTTCTGCTAAAGCTAGGTTAAGCCATTTATGTTAATAGTTCAGTGATTGATGCCAAAAGTGATGTTGTTCCATTCAATTAAATTGTTTTCCTATATCATGAGATTTTTATGTAGATCCCGTGTGGCTTTCATTTGGTTTGTGTGTAGGTCTACACATTGGATTACTAAGGTTTGTATCTTTAATTAAAATGGTGAAGGGAAATCATAGAGTGAGTCTATGCAATGGAGTTGATCACCATGATGGTAGTGAGAATGAAGTAACTGTAAGGATGTTGGATAACTCCCTTACTAAATAAAAATTGAAGAATAAAACATCCATTCCAAACACACTCAGAGGTATGCTGGAATAGGTGTAACATTTTTAAATTTCAATAAATGGTATTCAAAACAACCAAAGTATAATAGTGGAATAAAAATAATGACTACATTCAATTTTCACAAAAGATTACAAGATTACATCATAATATCCCATAAGGGTTTACATGTATGATACAACATAAGGATCTAAGTACATGGAAATATAAACCATAACAACTTTGTCTCCAACTTTAACTCCTTTAGATAGTCCAAAACTTCATGCCTTATCATCCAAGTCCTTCACCTAGGGTTGGAAGCATACCCCATCAAGAAGAGAAATTAGATGACATCAGTAAAGGTTGATATGTGCATACTAAATAGGAAAATTGAGCTATATATGGAATAAAGGACAACCGATATAAAAGGCTTCCCATAGAAAGGATAAGGACCACCGAAATGGGTATCAAGAGAAAAGGAATTGAAATCATATGATAATAAAAGAATACTTGCCATTAATAAAACATAAATCTTGTGCCACACAAGAACGTGTAAAGAATTAGGGCACACACCCCATATCATCAACTTGCATGCATGTGAGATAAACATAGCCCAAGAAAAATATAAACACAAAGGTGGCCAAGTCTCTAAAATTGAAACCTGATAGAGAAAGGAATAGTTCTAATCTACCATATATATAAAACATCAGCCAATAATCACACATCTTGCCCTGGGTATGAGGTTCCTTTCAATTCCAAAAGAGCAGGAAATATCACATCTGCTCGGCAGGAAATAACACATCTACCATAAAAACCAGTGCAATTACAATACTCTAGTGATACTGAATCACATAGCATGTTAAATGTATTGGAAATTAGAAAGTATAGTGAAAATATATAAACTAATCAACACATAAGTGACCATCATATACATCCACCTCATAAGAGGGCAAAAGACATCACATGTCATTTTTTAGAGTTCCACCATGAACAAAGCATAAGATAAGAGTTAAAAATAATATCCATGATCACATGATCAATATCAAATAAGGTAGTTCACATGAACCATGATTTTTAAAAGAAAAGGCATTGTGTATAGGCTAATGTCCATAGGGCAAAGAGAATGAATAAGCATAGGTGAATTGCTCAACATAGAAGAATAGTGGATACATCATACCTCAACTTCAGAGTCTAAATAATCCAAGTCAAGCCTAGGCCTCCAAAGAACCTCTAGGGAAGGTGGATAGGTCCAATAAGTAAGTTTCCCAAGCTTAGAGTGGTTGGTTTCTCCAACAAAGCTCCTATCTCGAGCAAGAAGCACCTTCTCCACTTTAGAGGTGAAAAACCCTAACAAAAGACAATGGACATGGGGTGTTTAAGGGATCTAGGTGGGGTTTCACCATGGAAGACCAGGATTACGACCTGGAGGAAGGTGTAAGGAATATGTAAAACATGAAAATAGGGAAGGAAAGGAGAAAACTTATTAGTTTTGGTCGAAATAACCAAGGAGGAGCTTTAGAAACCCTAAATAGAGAAAATTTGGAACCCTAGGAGCCTTATTCACCTAGTTAGGCACCGTCTTTAACCTTGGGACAATACCTTCATGGAAAAATAGAGTAGTAGTTATGCTCTAAGCTAGAGGAAATAAAGTAGAGCAAGTTTTTTCAAATTGGGAGTTGGGAAGGGGTAGATATGGCTATATAAAGGAAGAGGTCAAGTATGAGGTGTCTATGAGACTTTCCATGTGTCATGTATAAGGGTGTCCATGGGATTTCAAGCCTTTATGGATAAGGAAGAAGTCAACTACGAGGTGTCAAGTTACTTTCCATGTGTCCAATGCTAAGGGTGCCTATGGACATGCAAACCTTTATGGATAAGGAAGAAGTCAAGCATGAGGTGTCCATGGAGCTTTCCATGTGTACTTAGCCTAGGGAATTCATGTCCATGAAAAATATCAAATGTCAGCTTATGGACACTTGTAGGCCATCCCAACTAACCTCCAATCAAAGAAATAACCCCATTGGTTGATAGCTTCTATAGATAAGCTCATTTATAAAGAGGGTGATCCCTAAAATGCCCTTGGAAAGAAACACCTTCAAACCAAGGTGCAACTAAGTGCCATATGGTTCAAAAACCTGATAATGGTAAGGGGATATATAAATATTATAATGCATGTGACGATGTGCAAAGAAAACCTCCCAATTTGGTAAATTACAGAAAACTCCAGAATGTACCTAAAATTACATAACTTGCACAAACAACATCCATATTGGACCAAACTTCATCCACAAGTTATCTTTGATGTGTTGAATATGAATTTGCCATTATTTCCATATTTTGAAGTTATATAATCACATTATTCATTACTTATGTCGTTTACTCATTTTCTCTCTCCTAAACTTATCCTAATATATCAAGGTTGTCCAAATTATATGAAATTTGACATGTAGGCTAATTTTTCTATGTAGATTTCGAATTTGAAGTTTTTTTCCACTTTTGAGACTTCTTTTTATGATATATGTCATATGGCCCATTAACGAACCATTGTCTAAATTATTCATCCAATTAAGTTTCTTATCTTCATATTACCACCAAAATGAGTTATGTTGTATATTTTATGTATCCATTATAACCCTAAAATTAATGATAGAAAATTAGGTTACATTAAGGTGATATATACATGAATTAGATCATTGGGGTTATACTAAACATCTATGTAGGTCTAACCTTCAACCTTGTTTGGCTAAGTCCATAATGTCAACTTCTAGAGTAGGGTCTGAAATTAGTATGATACAGTAACACTTACCATGAAAGACGGACCCATATGATTCACTCACCAGAAGTAGGTGGCCACCTTCTTCTAGTTTATAAGGTAGTCCATGAAATTCATGTACCCATTCTTCCCATTGAGATGAAATAGAATACAACAAATAGTTAAGTGAAAAACATTGCTGACACGTGATCATCAGCATCCACCAAGTCATTTAGGTGATGTGAGACATCAATGTTCTTCACAAAGATCTTTTTATTCAAAAAACTAATTTCAAGAATAAATTTATATTTCTACATTGTTAGTTTTTATTCTTAAATTTTATACTCATAGCAGAAAATGTTATTATTACTTTTTATTGAAAGTGATAGATTAATACACTCACTAAAGCTAACAACTATGTCCCATTTTTTAAAATATTTTAATCGATGATCAACCACACATAATAAGAATTGATTCATCCATATACTCAAAGAAACCAGAGAGTAAATAGAAGCATCTATATACTTACTCTCTCAAAATCACAAGGTGAATAGAATTTTTTCTTCAATGATAAATTTCTCATAGGCATACGTACATGTATTGTGAGTCCCTTATTGTTGTCCTAATTATGACTAAGCTTTTGACAGTCATAATTTCTATGTTGTGTAGTTTTGGTAAGTGAATATCAGAATAGTTTTCATAAACCCCATAACCATTGGTCCCTTGCAAGATGAAAGGGGAATGTGTGGATAATTTGTGCACCATATATTTCCTTCAATCTCTTAAATTAGAGAGATACAAAAAATACATCTATCTATAAGTCTATAGTCACTTTTTGACCCACAAAAAATACATCTATCTATATGATAAAACCCTACATTTTTTGTAAGTGAGGATAATGTAGCTAAACCCATTAGCTAAAAAGTATTTAGTTTCTGCTACACTTTTCTTTTGTAGTTAATACCATTTTTCCTATATTGAGAAAGAACCATTGCCATACCTATCAATAACATTAATACATACAATCTAAACAAAAAATTAATTGGAAGGCTACCACTGTAGGAAGTAGCAATGATTTTATACTTGCTTAATATTTTTTTTGTTTTGTTAATGTCATGTCCCTCCAACAGAGACCTAGACATAATTGAAAGTTAATAGATTTGTGGACATTAACTTGATATTGCTCCAAAATTGTGCATGTTTTCTCATCAGTATGTATGTCTTCTAGTAAGTAACTTGACCTCTAATGATTACCATTGAAGGATATTTTTGTAACAATATTTGTATCTTTGTTTTTCAAACTTGAATTAGTCCATATAGCCAACTTTGTGGTTTAGAATCAAATGAGTTCAGATAACCAACTTTATGGTGTCTAGAGATGTGTTTGTTTCTCATTTCTGTTCCCTATATGACATTACCAAAGGTAAGTTTTGTTTGAGTCATTGAGGTTTAACTTATTTTTATTTATGTTATATACACTTGTCTCAATATTTAATAAACAAAGATCACAAGATATTGGGAAACTTCCATAAAACATCTCATCTTTTAAATTGAAATTTGACCCTATTTTATTAAAATTGAAAGCAATTCTTGTCCAATCAAGATACAAAAGTAATGTTTCTATATATGGCATGTATATAATAGTAGTTTTCTAACTCTATTATAAGCCCACTAGGTAGAGATAAATTATAAGAACCTGCTGATCACTCTTTTTTGTGGATCAAGAGTGTGAACATGTTTTCCTAGCCAAAGGCATCAAACTTTAAATTTATACTCAACTTTAAGAGACGTCTGCAACTGTATACAAACTCTATTCTAGTAATATGGGTTTGAACATAGATATAAGGGGAATAACAAACTAAGAATGGGGGATCTTCCCTTGGTTTAGTCAAATCAAAGAGGTGGAGATGGTATTCTAGTTAAGGAATGAATTAATATAAACAATCAGTAAATCTAAGTTATCAAATATAAAAAAGAAATACAAATAATTGTGAAGACTATAATAGGGGAACTTGGATTTGTTTTTACCAATCATAACAGCCTTAATCATGTAAAACCTTTTCTTCCAATTCATATATATCTTTAGCATGTTTTGAAAATAGTCATAAAATACATCCATTCAGTCCTTCTCACAAGATTCAGGTAGATTTTTATCCAAAGGAATCTCTCTCTTTAGATGATAACCAAAAGATCGATACTAAATATAAGACTTTTGTTATAGTAACATACTCACTTTAGTGTCTTGTTACTAATCCATACTCCAGATCATATTGAAATCATTCTCTCAAATAAATTCATATTAGTCATCACAAGAAGGTAGATAATAAAAGAAGTGATGTGTTTAAACTAGAGTATTGAAACAAAACTGTAAGAACATATGTATTATATAGAAGAAGGAAAGATTACATGGTTTGAAGGGATGATGGCTTGTTGACTCACAACTCTAAGATTTGGAATCTAGCCACTCATGGAACAAAAAATAAATAGATTACAACTTGAACAAGTCATGATAACCAAATGAGAGGAAAGAAGTTGATATAAGGGTAGATCGAATGATCAATCTATCCACCATTGAGATGAATCTGATGAGGAGGTCGATTACCAGTGGTCAATGGATAGACATTAATTACCTCCACTCATCTGTATGATCAAGATTGAAGCTATAAGATCTATCGATCTATCGTTGGAAGTAGTTGAATGCCAAGTCTAGATATTTATGGTCTCTCTAGGTCGATGGTCTTTAGACTTTGACTCTATACTTGGAGGTAGCATTTTAGTTGTTGATTGACAAAATCCAAGATGCCTTTAAGTGATGCCCTTGTGGTTTATTTATAGGGTTTTATTTGTTCTTTGTAAGTCTCTGATTGGTCCATGCGATGCAGACTCTTGGTCTTCCTACCATTGATTAGAGGGATTGATGGGACTTTATTTGGTCGATGGGTCTTCATTGGTATTTGAGGGTTATCGATCTCTGAGAGACCGATAGGATTATTTATGATGAACTATCGACCTTGAAGGTCAATGGATAGTATTTCTACAATTAGTTTGATGGCTTCAAGATCTATGAAACTTTGTCAATCTCTAAAACTTGTCTTCTGTTGACCTCAAATCTATCATCCTTTTTGATCAAGTAACAAAAGCTAAATGGGTTGATCCATCGGTTTCTAGATGAAGATTGAAGTGTTGAACTAATAGTTTGATGAGCTGTGAAATTTATGGAGGCAACATTTGCATCATACATAATGATCTTTCTTGGAGTCGATGAAAATGTTGTCAATGTTTATGAGTTTGAGTTGAATTTCTATAATTTGTAATAAAACTTTGTCAAAACTAAGTGTTTGGTAATTTAAATATATAATGAACAAATTTAAGATTTTTAAGAATTAAATAAAATGACTTTATTTATCAAAAAGTCATGAAATGTGCTTGCAATTGATGTTTTCATCTCCCCCAAACTTCAAATTTAGTATGTCCTAAAGATAATAAAATCATTGTGCAAATAAATGTGAGAAGGATCATTCTTGTCATGAAATCATTAATTACCCTAAGTTCACACTCATAATGGCTACATATAAAAAGATGAGAGGACTTGTGTGTTCATCCCTAGAATGGCACATAATTCACATAAGCAATATATATATATATATATATATATATATATATATATATACATACATACAATATCAATGCTAAACTGATAACAAGATACAACTATAGAGATAGAGACATGTACCCATTTTTATTTCAAGCATATCCCATTCATGTTTTATTTTAGATTTTAGAGTCCTTTGTGCAGTGGATATTTAATTGTCAACTAAAAGTTTGATAAACAAAATATATAAATGCTAACGCATTAAGTATGCTATGAAATGGCAAGAAAATAGTTCAGAGTAATATAAAAATTTCTTGGATGGGAACATGATAACGATCAAGAAGTAGAAACAACTTGAAAATACTTAACGATAACATTTTATACAAAGCATGTTTTAGGTTTCTTGATCCATGATATCAACATTAGATTATATAATGAATTTCTATATATTATGTTCTACCCTCTGTCAACATATTATAAACAAATATGAAAGAAGTATTCATAGGAACAATAGCTCAACCAAGAAATTAAGTAGCTAAGCATTCATATGAGCATACATACGAGTATGAAAATATCATAGTAGGCTCAAGAGATTAAGCATACCTTATGACTAGAGTACAAGCTATAAATCATGAGTGAGATTTCTAGAGAAGGCCCAATCCAACATGAACCCTAAAATAAGTAATTCTGGGTGGTTGGATTTTGATACAAGGGCCTAGGCTCCCTTGAGTAGGGGGTGTCTCTCCAATATGAGCTTTGAGGGCCACAAATCACAGCTCCCACGTGAGGGCTGCTGTCTCAGACCAATCATTGATGCCCTTGGCTGCCCACCAATCTTTGGGGTCTATTCACCACTCACCCATGATGAGTAATCTCCTCCAGTCACCACCTGTGGTTGGTGGTGATTGCCCACCACTGGTATGCTACCTGCAATGGAAGAAGGAGTATATACACACCTCCTTAGATGCTTCTTCAGAGAAGAAACATGTGGGAAGAAGAGGGATCGAAGACCCATGAGAAGTTGTTGTCCACTCCCATCAGGTGTCTGTGAGTCCACCTCAGACTTTAGCCATGATCAGGGTAGAAGAGAGTGTAGACACTCAATTGGTTCACTAGTAGAATCCCACATGGATAAAACCTAGAGGGGGAAGGAGGTAGGAAGTAGGGTAGTGCAAAAAATTTAAAACATAGAGGGGGAAAAGAAAGCGGGAAGAGGAATGAAATAAGGGGTATATGAATCTGGTGAAAATAAGCAAGGTGGGAGGTGATTGGAGGCACAATAGGGAGTAGGTGAGGCTGTCGTAGTGCCACCGGCTCCAACATTGCACAGAGCCAGGGGATAAAGTCCCAGCCATACATTAGGTTGAAATTTGTGGTGGCTAGATCTAAGGGTCTAGGTCCCTCATACAAGGATAGGATGCTCGTGATTTGTTTAAAGAGAAGAGAGTGGATCACTAGGTCAAAGGGGAAAAACAAGATATATACATGGGTCACGCGTCAATTGAGGCCCAATTAGGGTCAAAAACAGGCTACAAAATAGTGGTAAAACAAGGTTTAAGTTTGCACATTTCAAGAGTTCATATCATGGGCTATAGTGGTATAATTTGTGCGGTTCGTGTGCCATTGAAAATATAATAAGAAGCTCTACAACTTGACATACATTATAGAGTAAGTTGAGTACATTCATTAGGTTTAAAATTGGTTACAAAATGGATACATGTTAAGGATTTGAAACTTAGCTAAAAGAATGTCACCACAAGACATAAGTATCCAAGATGATTCCGTTTAGCATAAAAGCATATTACATCAAGAAATTAAGGTCATGACTGAGATAGTTATTCTAGGAGGAAGTCCATAGTACATGGATGAGGAGAGAGAAAATTCCAGGCTGTCACATCCTCCCCACCTTAAAAGAAAATTTTGTCCCCAAAATAATTTAAAGTAATGATCGAGATTAAGTTTTCATTCCATATCATAATCATCTTGGTATTCCTTCAACATCAAGATATTTCAAAATTGAACAATTGGGCATCATTTTGAAGGAAAAATTGCATTTATAATCAAGTTGGAGAGATCATCACCTACATCAAAAATTTGGGATATTATCCAACACATCATGATATGGAGAGATCACATTTTTTATCAACCAACATAAATCTACAAATCAAAAGTACAACATGACTTTCATCCAATCATTTAGAGTCATATTCACTTCATTGGCCTGGGTGGGGTTATGCATCCATGATTGAGATGTCATGTTTCAATAATTTGAGACAAATGCCATATGTCAATATTGTGATTTTGTACTCAAAATCAGTAAAAGGTCCCACCCTATCCCATATGAGGGTTGAACCCTAACTCATAAATCGAGTTGGTCAACATAATCATCATTTCACACAACTTTTAAAAATTTGGGAATATGAAAGTTTTCGATCATATATCAAGGTGATCTCACGATCCAAATAGGGTGATGATGCACTCAATAATTGTTGTTCTCACACACTATTTATTATGGACTTTTTTCATTTATTATTTGTTTTGATATCATTTTTGCATGATTTACCATTAGCAGTCTGTGGCACGTAATTGCATCAAATAATTGTTATTTTTACTATTTCGAGTGATCTATCATTATATTGGACTTATGTTGTTTATTGTTCACATTTCAGGTGAAAGTTATAAGAAAAAGATCAACTCAGTACTACCAACAGGTCGTCGGTGGTACCAATATTGGATGGAAAAGGAAAAGGTTTATTCGAGAGAAAACTCGATAGTACCAACAGAGGAATCAATACTACTGACATCGTTGAATAGGAGCGTTCAAGAGATGAATCTGTACTATTGACGGTCATCTCAGTGGTATCGACTCATATCGAAAATTCAATAGGTTGATTCAAAGGAATCTCACTATGAATGGTGAACTCAATAGAAGCAACATGTCAAAATGGATTGTGACTAATTAAGGGTGTCAATACTATCGACACCCTATATGTATTTTCGACATGACACATCCAGGCCAGATTAAAGATCGTTGTTAATCCAATAGTTGGGATTTAATGACGCCCTAAGTCCCTTCTACAACTTAGGGGGAGTTTGGCTAGACCTAATTATCACATCATATTGATTTGTACGATAGAGGACAGTGGAGAAGAGAGAAAGGAGGGGAGAAAGCAACATTCTGGGTGGTTCTGGTGACCCGATTTGTAGTTGGAAGATAGAAAATCATAGTGTTTGTCAGAATGAACCATCCATACCAACTTTCTCTAGGGGATTTTCTTTATTCTTGATGTTTTTATCATTCCTTTTTTCTTCTTATATGTGTAAATCAACTAAAATCATGTTGGGCTAATTCCCTTGTTCGTTATGACCTAAAGTAGCTCGATTTTACATTGTAATTGACAATTATGAATTAATATCCATGTTTCTCTTAATTTTTGAACATATTTATATGAGGGCATCAGGAAGTATTTGTGCTTGATTACCATAGGTAGTTGTTTAGACCGTTAGTTTCCTCAAGAGAGGGATTAAGGGTTGGAAAACTCATAGATTTACATGTTTTACACCGCGCCTCAAGAGAGGGCATGCGAATGTAAAGAGAGTAACCCAGAGATTTTGGTAAAGCACCTAACTAATTACATAATTACTATGATAGTAGGATTGCTATTAGATTAGGTAGTGAATTGTGCTAAAAGAGTGGGTAATTCTTGTTATAGGTCTCTTCGTACAGGGTTAGAAGGGATTAATATTAATGAAATATTGTCAATTGCAATGTGAACCATGGTGAAACCAAAGTCCTAAGGAATTCATTCTACTTGTGATCAAAACCTGTAATCTTATTTGAAATTCTTACAATTGATTCATTTAATCAACCAAATCACTCTTTTTCTTAGGCCTAGACGATTAGGTCATTATTAGTAATAGTTTCTGGGTACACATTTTCCCCATGTTCGATATTTGGGCCTCTTTTGGCCTATATTACATTGATACATGAACTTGAATTTTTAACATGTGGATTACGCGCATTTGGTGATCATATCGAGTCAAAACAAGATCAATATTTAGGAGTCACGATTTCATAAAATAATATTGAGAGATAAATTTCAGATCTAAAAGTCATATGTACAAAAAATTTGAAAGCCATGATTTATATCCCTATCTAGACCTTAGGGTGACTTAGGATATAGCCTTCATAAGGTTTCACATAGGTTTCTCTAGTAATAGTTCAAGCACATTAATTTTTGTATAGTTCTTTAACTCAGATTTTCTCCAACTCTTGGGATGCACATTGTTTACTTTATGTCCCTTCATTGGGATCATGGCGACCTTACCTCCTAGGCTTGGTCATCCTAGTTAACTTCCCTCCTAGGCTTGGTCTTTATGATGGCCTTCCCTCTCAGACTTGGTATCTTGGTGACCTTCCCTCTTGGGCTTGGTCTTCATGGCAACCTTTCCTCCTGGGCTTGTCGTCAAGATGGCCTTCCCTCCTGGGCTTGGCTTATTGGTGTGCTTCCCTCCTAGGCTTGGTCTTCATGGGGGCCTTCCCTCCTGAGCTTGGACTCTTGGTGGGCTTCCCTCCTGGGCTTGGTCACATATTGTCAGTCACTTCCATAGTGACTTTTCCTTATGCCCCTTAAAGATGGAATAATCATGTTCAAAAAATTAATTTTCATATATGTGCTTTCATGCTTTGTATACTTAATCCTTAAAACTTTAGGTGACATTGAAGGTTACCACAATGCTTAAATTTATTGGTTAACTCAACCTTCTAGGGAAGGTCCTAACTTTGGTGCCTTCTTGACTCACATGAAGAGATTACGATGTCTAGCCACAATCTCACATCAGTGGTTTAGGGTTATGCCCCCCATTTGTCCTTTTGCCATTCTTAGGTTGACCCACCTCAGGTTGGAATACCATCCCTCAGATGAGTTTAGGGTCTAACCCTTCCTTCTATAGATCAAGGAATGGGGTGTAATTTGGAAATCAAGGGGTTGAATTGGGAGTTCAAGAGTTTGAGAATAATCAGGCAAGACCGCATCCAACGTTTCTATTAAAAATTGAGCTTCCAAAGAGGCATAAAATTCAATAGGGAACTGCTTCTTGTATATAAGTATTCACATCATGATCTAGGGGTCCAAAGACATGGTCATATCAAGTATGTGTCGTTATACATATCAATAGGGTGAGTTTTGCTTCATTATGTTTGAGGTTTTTGTATGACTAAAGACATGTCGTCTGCGAGCTCTGGCAAGTGTGGGGGTGATAAGGGGATCAAGGGTTACACTAGAGAGCCACCTACATTTTCTTTTGTAAAGAGCACTAGTGGGAGTCGTCCCGAAGCCTCCTCCAGTTCCTAACCTTAACCTCAAATCCCGTAAAGGAATCTTAGATTGCGAGATCGGAGTATCCCAGTGGCGGTGGGTATAAAATCATGGAAGGATTTGTATGCTCCAAAAGAAGATGATGATACAGATGGATGGAGTTGTGAAGTATTCAAAGGTTATTTCTTAGAGGAACATGTCAAGTTGGGCAAATGTTGTCGTTGGCTATGTTGTTGGCTTGAAACCACACTAGATGATGCTTCATAGACATCTTTCAATGATCTGGAATCCTAAGGGACAGTTCAAGATCATGTCATGAGGAAATGATTATTTTTTTATTAGGTTCTCAAATCTAGAAGACATGAGGGGGGCATTGGAACGAGGGCCATGGTTCATGATTGGTAAGCCCATGATACTGAATAAATGGTAGAGAGGTGAATCATTGGAGAAACTAAAGTTGGTAGAGATCCCAGTCACGGTGAGAGTCTATGATTTCCCCTTAAATCTCTGGGATGAGGAAGTGTTTAGTATGATTGGTGGTTTCCTAGGATCTCCACTTCGGTTGGATTTTCTTACTAAGAAATTTAAGAGGATTGGTTTTTCTAGGATTCTAGTTCTTATCCCAACGAATTATTCTTTTCCCTATGAGATGACTCATATCAGCGATGATGAAGTGAAGGGTGAGAGTAAATTTGAATATGAATGGATTCTAACCTCATGAAATAATTGTGTGACTTTTGGGCATGGGCAAGGTGACTCTGTGAATGCAGGTTCCAAGAAGCTCGTGCGGAAACAAATCTCGGTGGAGAAGGTTCAAAGGGAGACAAAGAGTGATGTGGATACTTTCTATAGTTGTCCTCCAAATGAACTATTAGTGGTAGAGGAAGTGAATGTTGAACCCGTGAACTACTCAAAGATGGGTGATCAAGTGATTGTTGAAATGTCTGTCTCTCCCATGCAAAAGAAGGTAGATCCTGATTCCATTGAGAGTACAACTACGTTGGTGTTCGAGGGCCAGGATGTTCCAATGAATCCTTTGATTGGTTGTTCATAGAATACTAGGAGGATGGGTCATCTGCCTAGGAACATCTCCAAGGTCTCACAAAAAAAAGAAAATGGGATTCATGTTACCCCTAAAACCTTCCAGATTCATTAGTTTATTGAAGGTGTTGAAGGTATGGTTAATGGTGGTACTCCAGTAACCCCCCCTAATGGTTGAGAACTTATATGTTCTTTCCTAGAACATATGAGGACTAAATAAATTTAGACACCAGGATGCTGTCAAAGAGGATATTTTCTGAAATTCATTGTCAATTGTTTGTCTTTTTTAAACTAAAGTTAGACGAAGGAAAACTTCAAATGATGTTATTAGGGTCTGGCCTTCTGCAAGGTGGATCTCTAATCATGACACACATCCTTTAGGGAGAGTTATCATTTCCTGGGCTAGAGATGATATCCTTATTGACTTTGTCTGTTAGGATGATCTGTACATTCATTGTCACATTACAATGGAAGAATCCTCATTCTTTTTCACTACTATTTATGCAAATAATCCTGAAGCTAAGAGAAGTGTTTTCTGGCCAAAATTTATGGAGATTTATGATGAAGTTAGGGAAGATCACTGGTTTATTACAAGGGATTTCAATTGTGATCGGTTTTTTCATGACATGTTTGATATTGTTGAAACTTCTTATCGGTCCATCATTTTATTCAATAATTTTGTATATGATGCTAATCTCTCTGATACCTCTTTCAGTGGTTCATCATTTACTTGGGATAATAGGAAAGAAGGTAGTAACTTGGTCATGTCATGGATTGACAAGGTTTTTGTTAATATCAATTTTATTGACAAGTTTCCTCGTCTTTGGGGGACCATTATTCCTTCTATTCATGGTGATTACATGATTCTTTCTATTCATTTGGAGGAGAGTAATTTCAAAAGGAAAAATCATTTCAAATTTATTAATGCTTGGACTTTTCAGCCTGACTTTCTGAAGACTGTTGAAGAGGTTTGGAAAACATATGTGATTGGTAACCCCATGTTTGGAGTCTGTGAAAAACTAAGGAAGCTTAGGAAGACCCTATGTTAGTGGAATAAGGAGGTTGTTGGTAGCATCCATGATAATAGGAGGATTAAAGAATTTGAGGCATGTGAAGATCAATTGGTTCTTGGTAATAATCGTGAGGACTCTATTTTACAGTCTATTGCATTAGAAAAGAGGAAAGTGGTTCTTGATGCCTATATTGCTGAAGAATCTCCAGTGAGGAAGAAATCCAAGGTTCAATAGCTTAAGTTGGGTGATAAGAAATATAAGTTCTTTTACTCGTCTCTCAAGACTAGAAGTCAAAGAATTAGTATCAAAAGTAGGATTATTGATGGAAACATATGTAAGGATGAGGCTTCTAATTAGATTCATGTCATGGAGTATTATAGAAAGTTATTCTCTAAATCATCTTCTCGAGTCCAATATTGGAATAGCTCTTGGAGCCTTCCACATCTCAATGATGAACAATTCAGTTCTTTCTGTTCTCTGGTCACTCAAGAGGAAATTAATGTTGTTATTTATAATTCTAATGGGGACAAAGCCCCAGGTCCAAATGGATTTAACAAACATTTTTACAAAACTTTTTGGCATATTATTGGCCAGGATGTGTCTAAGGTAGTGCTTAATTTCTTTGCTAGTGGTAAACTCCTTCAGGAAGCCAATAGAACCCACATCACTCTTATCCCTAAGAGCAAGAACCCCTACTCTATTAAGTACTTGAGGCCTATACCCATGTGTAATGTTTTGTTTAAGATCATATCTAAAATTCTCTCTAATAGGCTATAGATTGTCCTTCCTGGCCTGATTAGTCATGCACAAAGTGATTTCATTAAAGGCATGTCTATTAGTGAATCGACTTTGTTGGTGAATGAGCTAATTAATAACATATTTAAAAGCTCTAAGCCAAAGATGTTTGTAAATATTGATATTATGAAGGCATACGACTCTGTTGATTGGTTTTATATTAAAACTATTCTCAATATTATGAATTTCCCTTGCTGCTTCATCCATTGCATTGATGTCAAGTGCAATTCAACAAGTATACAATTGTTGATGAATGGAGATCCTAGGGAGTCATTTAAACCTAAGAGAGGCATAAGTCAAGGAGACCCCCTTTCTCCATACCTCTTTCTTATTGAAATGGAGGGGTTCACTAGTATCATGAATTACAACCTTGCTCAGAGTATGATGGTGCATATGAAGGGAGCTCATGATCTTTCTATTTCTCACGCTATTTTTCGGGATGACGTGGTGATTTTTTCTAAGGGTGATCCTAAGTCTATTGAGTGGGTTAATAAATTTCTCCATGATTTTAGTAGCATTATAGGGATGAATGTTAGTCCGGAGAAGACTATTCTCATTTGTAGTTCTACTGCTAAATCTCATGTTGAAAATTTTGATTTGAAGATTAGGATTGGTAGTCTACCTTTGAAGTACTTAGGTCTTCCTTTGTTCATGAGAAGGCTCTCTAGAGCTCTATGTTCTATATATTATTGATAAGATGAAAAGTAGATTAGAAGGTTGGAAATTTCATCACTTATCCTATGTTGGAAGACTTGAGTTCATTAAGACAACTCTCTCTTCTTTCCACATGTATTGGGCCTCATCTTTTCCTCTTCGTACTATTGTGTATGAAGAGATTGATATTATTTGTCATAATTTTATTTGGGGGGTGCCTCTCGTGATAATTCTACGCATATGGTCACTTGGAGGAATGTTTGTAAAACAAAGTAGGAAGGGGGTCTAAGTTTGAAACTTACCTCTGATATTGTTTTCACCTGTGCTATTAAGAATCTTTGGAATGTAACTGTCAATAAGGACTCTATGTGGGTGATATGATCCATTATAGATACCTAAAAGGTGACTCAATGTGGAGAGTGAGTCACACATCTAGTGATTCTTGGATGTGGAGTTATGTATTGAGGATTAGGAATATGATTCTTAGCAGAGTTTTTGTGATGTTGGGTTGTCTACTCTCATCTGGAGAGATCCTTGGTTACATGATGGTAATTTATTGATGATATTCTGGATAAAAGGGATATTTTGGAGCTAGGTAGAGTGAAGTTAAACAATATGGATTTTCTACTCAATAATTTCCAATGGATTGGTATACGATCTAGACATTGCAATAGATTTTTTTGGTTTATTAAAGAGTTCTTTATATATCCTCCTGGGTTGGATAGCACGGTTTTTCTAGATAAAATCTCTCTTGTTAAGTTGAAGGAATTTTGGAACTTGGTGTGTATAAAGTATCCTCATTTTAATTAGTCAAAGTGGGTATGGAATTCTAGTGGTCCTATCAGATGTAGGGCTCTGGTTTCGAGACTAATGTTAGATAAATTTCTTACTGATGATCACTTGAAGAATAGAGGTTTCTATTTTGCTTCAAGATGTGAACTCTACAGATGTTTTATAGAGTATACTAATCACATTTTTGTCAGTTGTGTTTTTTCTAAAGAGATTTGGATCTATGCTCATTCTGGGGGTGCCCAAGTCTATCTTTGATTTGATTTCTTATTCTGATAGGAAAAGTAAAATTAATGTGTAAATGATTATCCATTTTTGTGGAGTGAGAGAAACTAGGGAATTTTCCTTAACTCTGATCACTCTAGTGCTCAGAATTGGAGAAGAATCAATAAATATATGGATACTTTGGCATAGTTTGTTGCATAGATAGGGCCTTCTTTTCCTTTCCAAACTTTTGTAAAGCTTCTTTGCTTTTCTTGTAGTCTTTAGTTGTAGTACCACATCCTCTTTCTTTCTATTTTGTAATCTCTTTGAAAATGAAAAAAAAGGGAGGGAACACTCTTTGGGAAACCATAAAAATGTTTCAGGTTTGATGAAAATAGGGACAATGTTGGTTTAATTAATAGGGACCTCATCTAACATGAGGTTTGGAACATGAGTTCTACCTTATTTCATCACATCAAGAATTTACCTCAAAAATAGAAAGCACTTATGTAGAATTTGATAACATTAAGTTGAATGAATTTTATACATGAGTACATCACTTTCAATAGTATTTTTGTGCATTAAATATGGTTTTCCATTTAAGATCAGATCATGGAATTATGATATTAATCATCTTCCATCATTTGAAATAAATTTTAGTTTTCCCATGCATACGCTACCCATAATTGAGAAATCAAGTGATTAATATTCATGATAGAACAATCACATGAGGAGTTGAGAAGATAAACTAATCACCCTCTACTTGGGTGGATTAGGTTGTCCTTGAAAAAGAGATGAGATGCTTGAAGACTCTCTAAACTTTAAGGAAAGGATTTTTAGTCCTCCATGGGTTCTTAAGATGTGTTATGACCTAAATGTATATAGAGACCTATGTGTATGGCTCCGGTACATTTGTCATGGAACCCGTTATTACCCTAAGTCCACACTCCTAATTGATACATAGCCAAAGGTGAGTGGACTTGGGTGTCCGTTCTATAATGGCACATAGTTCACACAAGCAATATATATCAAAAGGAAATAACAAGACACAATAGATAACAAGATACAACTATGAAGACAGAGACATGTACCCATTTCTATTTCAAGCATATCCCATTCGTGTTTCATTTCAGATCTTAGAGTCCTGAGTGCAGCAAATCTTCAATTAGTACAAAAAATTTGATAAACATAACATATCAATGATAAAGCATTAAGTATGTTATAAAATGGCAAGAAAACATAGTTAAGAGTAATATAATACTACTTGGCTAGTAACATGATAATGAACAAGAAGTAGAAACAACTTGAGAATAATTAATGATAGCATTTTATATAAATCATGTTTTAGGTTTCTTGATCAATTATGTCAACATTAGGTTATATAATGGATTCATTTTTATTATGTTCAAGCTTCTGTCAACATATTACAACCAAACATGAAAGTAGTATTTATAGGAACAATAACTCAACCAGGAAATTAAGTATCTAAGCATTCATACGAGCATATATATGAGCAAGCCAATATAATAGTAGGGTCAAGAGATTAAGTGTACCATGAAAGTAGTTTACAAGCTATAAATCTTGAGCAAGATTCCTAAAGAAGGCCCAAGACAACATAGACCTTGAAATCAATAATTTTGGGTGGTTGGACTTCGATCCAAGGGACTAGGATCCCTTGAGCAGGGGGCATCTCTCCAACTCAGGTTCTGGGGGCCTCAAATCCCAACTCCCGTGTGAGGCTTGTTGTCTCAGCCCAACCATTAAAGCCCTTGGATACCCATAAATCTTTGGGATCTACTCTCCTCTCACCCGTAGTGAGTGATCTCTTCCTATCACCACCCAAAGTGGGCAGTGAATTCCTACCAATGGTTTGCTACACGCAATAGAAGGAGGAGGATGCAAGTAGTTCGTTAGAACCCTCATCGAAGAAGATCCCTGAGGGAAGAAGAGGGATAAGGGACCCAACAGAAGTGGTAGTTCACTCCCATCGCTCCTCCATGAGTCCACCATAGACCTTTGTCACGATCGGGGTAGGCGAGAGGGTAGACGCCTAAGTGGTTTTCTTGTGGAGGCCACCATAGATAAAACCAAAAGGGGGAAGGAGGTTGGTTACAGAGTAGTGCACAAAATTGCAAACAAACAGGGGGAAGTGAAAGAGTGAAGAGAAACGAAGCAAGACGTATATGAATTTGGTTAAAAGAAACAAGGTGGGAGGTAATTAGAGGCACAAAAGGGAGTAGGTGAGGTTGTCGTAGCGCAATCAGTGCTGGCGCCACATGGATCTAGGGGATAAAGTCCCAACATCAGGTTGAAATCCGTGGCAGATAGATCTGAGGGTTTAGATCCCTCATCTAAGGATAGGTGGCTCACACTTTGTATATAGAGCAGGGAGTGGATCTTTGGGTCAAAGGGAAAAAATAAGGGGTGATTAGGGTAAAACAAATCCTACAAAATAGTGGTAAAACAAGGATTAAGTTTGTATATTTCAAGAGGTCATATCATAGGCTATATTGATCTGATTTGGGAGATTTATACACCGTTGGAAAGATAATTAGAAGTTGTACAACTTGAAATACATAAGAGATTATGTTCAGGACATTGTTTATGTAACATACTAAATCTTAGGTTTATTTGCAATTTAACCCATTTCCAAGATTTTATTTCATTCTTATCCTTTTGATCCTTTTTCCTAAATTTTCCTATTTTTTCAAAACTGTTCGTCCTCAATGTTGAAATTGAGAAAATCTTGATGATGTGAATTATATTTGACCCACATTCATTTCAACGAATGGGTTTTTGCAAAAATATCTTAATTAATGTGTTAATTAGAGTATAATAATTCAAAATGACCATTTATGAGAGATAATGAGTATATTATATTAATTTATATATTTTATGGCTTTGTGGGACAATAATTGAGAAAATAAGGAATTTTATATCTAAATTTATTAAGAAAGGTACTAAATATATTTATTAGGCACTTAGCATACAATTAAATACAAAAATGTGTTCAAGAGGAGAAGTTAATGTAAAGTTAGACTCCTCACACTTTAATTAACAAACCCATGAATTTTTAAGTCAATTGGTATTTCCTTACCCTCTTAATTAATTAAATGAATAAGCATCTCTAATATATATAAAAGCCTAATGCATGTGAAAAAGGAAACCTCCTTGACTCCTATTCATCCTGCCCTTTAATTTGGCTGACCATTGAATAGCAATTTCTTTCCTAATTGAATTGGTACTTAAATTCCTAACTACCATAGGTTTTAACAGTGGCATTTAATTTAGCAATTAACTATTTCCTAAAACAAAATGTAACGCAACATTGTGTCACTCCCCTCTCTATCAAATTTGATGTTGTGTTTCCCTCTTCTGTAATGAGCAATGCCCGTTGCCTCCACCTTCCTCTCCTCTCCGTCTACTATTTATCTTTTCCCCATTCATCATTTCCCCTCACCCTCTTCATCTAGCCCTAGACACCCATCTTCCTCCTTCCTCTTATCCTTTGGCTCCCTTCCATCCATCTAGCGGCCGCAACATCAAGAAGACCATGGCCTCCTACTGATCAATTGTAGATCGTTGAAGCAAAGAACAATGGCACCCTTGAAAGCCCCTCCCCCAACCTTCAACGTCAAGAAGCCTGAATCTAGTAGATTGCATGACTGACACGACCTCTCCCCTTGCTCGATGCTCAATGAAACCTAGTGCCCCGCCATCACAATCTACTCAACTCTAGTCTGACAGGGTCATCCCCACGCACCTACAACTCTGTACCCAACACCCTGTCTGCCTCCTATATCTTCCCCTCCTAATTCTTTCTTTCCTCTCACCCTCATAGCCATATATACCAACTATAGTACCAGTCAAAACACCTATATGTGGAGGTATACTACCTTTAATACCTGGGTCGCTGAAGTAGTATGTCCTTCCTGTCCATTTCTCCTACCTCCCCAAGTTTGAAACCCACAACCCTCACCTTACACCCAGATATACTATCATGATGGACCACTTCCTCCATCAACCATGGCAGCCATGACCTGTACTTCAAGGAGCTTAGCCTCCACTGAGTGCACTAGCAATTCTCTGCAACACAACACCACTTCCAGAACAGTCTCAATGCCATCACACCCTAACAACAGGGTGTCGTAGCCACCAAGTGCAACGTCGTCGACCTTGACAATGATGCCATTGTCTGCAACCACTATATCTGCAACACTACGATGTCTGCAAACACCTCCATTCAACTTGACAATGGTGACTCATTATAGGCTGCTCCTTCCTGGGTCACATGATCATAGAGAACATGATGATGTGTGTGGGTCACCATCTCGTTGTGAATCAACCAGGCATTCAACCTCCATGGTAACCCTAGACATATAAGTCTTCATTTCACATTCAATAGCTTTGTTTTAGAAAATAGATTATAAAGATGAGATACTTATGGATTAAGGATAATCTAGTTATTTTAAACCATAACATGAACTAGTCGATTAGCTTACCTATCAACTTTGTTGTATATAAATGTAAAATATTAGATTGCATGAAATTAAACATTTAATGATATGTTAAAGTGGAGACTTGATATTAAATAGAAGATATTGCATAAGACCCTGGTAGATTGATATCCAAAATGATTAATGAATCACTCTAATTGCTTATTGTATACTTTATCAAGCCCTAAGAATCATTAGGGAATGTATCCTTGTTTTACTATATCCTTTACATTAAAAACCATATATAAGTGCATTACATGATAACTAGAAATACATATGGGTTTAGGAAACACTCATCTAAATTGACCCAAGGGAACTTGATATATGTATAAGAATGCATCTAACTATATTGTCTTTTTATGAATTAAATGGTGAAAAAGATAATAACGTGTAAAAGAATATATTTTTATAAACATATATCTAGATTACATGCTAGTTATAACAAAGCATATTAGTGAACCTAATAGATATTCATGTGGAATATAATTACACCAATATACATGGTAAGCATGATGTTAGGAATAATATGGATTCACATTATAGAGAAGATAATGACATCAATAAACCTAAATTGGAAGAATATATATTATTATACAGATATATATGAGTTACATGAACTTATGTGACTAAAGATGTGTAATTAGGACTAAGATAGATATATAAAGAATCACATATTCTCTCAACAAAGACTAAAATCATAAACTCTAACATGACATTATGTGATCGGGAATTGGGTAAGAATAATGTAAAAATATAATAGGAATGGACATGTTCACATTGACTTGGCTAATATACATAATGTGTTTCTAGTATGAAAAGTTGACTTTGTGTACCAAAGTACACTATTCCAGTTAACCTTTACGTATGAAAAGAGGTATGTGCATTCTAAACCCTAAGTTGGGAATATTTTATCCATCCTACTATTTTTAATGATGCATTGTTTTAGACTTTATTCTCTTTATTGCCTTCTTGTGGAACCTTTACTTCAATTATTCTAGGGTATTAGACCCCACTTGCAAAGTTTTCAATTTCTTAAAACTTCCACTAAATTATTCTAGCATGACGAATTACTGACTTAATTTAACTAATGAAGTGTACATCTGGACAGCCACCCATAGTGGGCATGTGTAAATTTGCCCAGGGAAATGTGATAATTCTCCCCACTTTATATATATTTGTGTTATTGGGAATGTGTAAATCCTCTCTCACCTAGAGGTTTAGATTAGGTAGGTTCCTCAACCCTATATTAGTTTAATGTAGTCATATTAAATCATGCATGCAAATTTACTATTATTTAAACTGGAATAATTCTTATTTATTTCCTTGCCTCATACTTTTAACCCTCATTGCATAGTAGTTCTTTATCATGCAATACTTTACTTTATGTTTGTCCTTATTTCTTCAATTAGAACATACCTTTATTCTCCTCTTGCTGGGTGATCCCAACCACCCAGGTTTATGATTAGAGTTAGCAACATGAGCATGGTGAACCAGCCTAAGACTGGGAAAATGAGTTCATCCTTCCATCTTGGACTATTTGTTAAGTAATTTATTTTTAGAAACATATTGATGTAGTTGAGTTTCCCTCTACTTAGATCCTCTTTTTTTATAAAGCATGTACACCCTTGTTGGGAAAATTATTGTTACAACCCCAAATTTTGGGTTCTTTTGATGAGGAATGCAATTTATCTTAATAAAGATAAGTGAGCAAATAATGATGTGATTTAATTTGAATTGATGAATTTCATTTATAATAGTCTTGATAGTTTC
The DNA here is from genome assembly GCA_963693085.1 of Alisma plantago-aquatica. Taxonomy (NCBI): domain Eukaryota; kingdom Viridiplantae; phylum Streptophyta; class Magnoliopsida; order Alismatales; family Alismataceae; genus Alisma; species Alisma plantago-aquatica. Next base: position 374,018,525 of record OY856412.1, read on the forward strand.
TTAGTGGGCTTTATTGGCTATTGGGCCCAATAATAAGAAAAAGACAAAAGAAACTCCATTATTTGAGTAAATAAGAAAATGGAGAAAAGAAAAATGTGGAAACCTCCAGAAGGAAAAATAATATAATCCAAAGTTGGATTTGGTGCTTCTTGGGTTCCAAGGAGTCCAAAGTTGCAAAGAAAATGCAATAAGAAAAGAAAAGATCAATTAACTATTTCTTTATTAAGAAAGACATTGAAAGCAATGATAAAATGCAGAAAATAAGTGGAAAGAGGTATAATTGAGTTATCCTTGGTGGATTTTCGTATCCAAAGGATTCTTAATGTTAAAAGGAATGCCAATGAGGAAAATAAAAAGAAAGATAAAGAGGAATCCTCAAAAAGAGATATTTTAATAAGAAATAAACATGATAATGAGAAAATAATAGAAATAGATGCATCTAGAAGGATAATGAGTATCCCATAAAGAGGATTTCGAAATATTACAAATTCTTGGGGTCCAAGGAGCCCTAATGGAGAAAATGAAAGAGAAAATACTAGTAATATAAAATAAGAAGATAATGTGAATACATTATTAATGGATTATGTGGTATTGTTTAGAAGGAAGTATTTTCTACTTAAGGAAAATATATTTTCATGGCCAATGAATTAAAAGGCAAGAATAAAGAGAGTAAGGGAGATGATTTTTGTATTCCTAAATATCCAAGTAATAAGGAATATCCAAAGTTAAGGAAGAGAGAGAAGGTTTCTTCTCCTTGAAGGAATATGATTCCTATTGAAAAGGGACTTTGTTTCTTTGTGGGAAAGCCATCCTAGGGCTTCGTTACCCTCCCCTATATAAGGGGTAGAGCCCAGGGATGATTTCAAAGGAGTTCCACATATCCCTCTCTTCTTCTCCTCCTCCTTCTTCTTCTTTTCGTGAAAACCCTAACTATAAGGAGTTGAGCGACCCGGGAACGTCTGAAGGAGTTCGAAGGGATTCCTGACATCCCCTTCAAGGTCAGATAGCTATGAAGTTTCTAGCTCAAGGGAATCCTCGCCCTGGTCATCTACAGCTTGTCTGAAGGGGTTGAGGTTGGCAGACCCAAAGATCCAGTTCCTAGCTGCCTCGGTCATGGCTGGAGGCTGATCTGAGGGTGGCGGATGATGGTAGAGGTCGAGGGACCTCAGAGGATGAGCGCGCGGCCATGGGAGGGGGATAAACACCCCTGCAGATCGACCTGGATGGCAGGAAGCACTAGGGCAGTGTGGGTTTGAAGAAGGGTGACGCCTTTGGACCATATTACCCCTCTGGGGTATGTAGCACCGACGACTTACACAAGGGCTAAATCGACATTTTGAAATGTTTTGAACTGGCCAAGCAACGTGTTGCATGGAACGAGTGACATGGCATCCTCCTATTGGTCCGAGATTCTTGTACTGGCTTGATTGGATGACTTGATTGATTGGACTATTCTATCTCAAATCAGCCTAACAGGTATGTGGTTAATTATGGTTAATCACATTAGTTTCCCAAGGGTTTTCTGAATGTTTCCTTGCATTGAATGCAACCTAAATAGTTTTATGTTCATACTTGCAAAATTATAAAGTCGCTATGGTTATCACAATTATAAAGAAGTGTGTATTCTCTCACCTACATGCCACCCTGATGGATGATGCCAAAGGTCAGGCCCAAGAGGGTAGACCAGTGGGCACCATGAGTGGTGACCCTAGACACCAAGCTCATGATTGAGAAGGTGGTCTTTATAGAATGACTAATGGGCACTATGAAGGGTGACCCCAGGCACCAAGCTCAGGATTGAGAAGGTGGCCTTAAGTCATTGGCAAAAGAAACCCTAAGGTGGGTATGCCAGGATTAGGGAAAAAGTGGTGGAGAATGTCATACTGAAAAGCATAAATTGGCTTGTTAATTAACTTGATTGTGATAATTAGATTGTTATCCATATTTGCAAGATTTTGGTTGTCCCCACATACCAGCATATTCCGATATGTTGACCAACGTTTTGTTTTTCGGCGTTTTAGGTACAAAATTTGAAAAGGACAAATAGTAAGGTGGCATATGTGAAATTAAATAAGAATTAAAGTACAAAGGAGGATTAGTTAGAATAGACTCCAGATGTAGATAGAAGTAGATATCCAAGTTTTGAAAAAGGTATGCAAAAGTTTTAATTATATTTCAACCTTTCAGTTTAGCTAGTAGAATTTGATAATTGTTATTGATTATTTGTTGAACCTTTGATCTTGTTAATTGGGATAACGGCTCTGACCTCTTGGTCTCCCTTAAGTGGGGGTTATCAGGAGGCAGGGTCATTACAATTGGTATCAGAGCATAGGTTCCTCACCTAATCATTAATAATTATTAAATTTTACAAATTCCATAGAACTGAGGGAGTTGTTAGAGGATTTTCCGAAAGACTAAGGTGTCTAGAAAAGAATCACATCCAGGGGTTGGCAATATTTTCCTCTGCACTGCTAGTTGGAATACGAGGACTCCCAGATTGTGTGACTGCCTGGCCAATGTCTTAGGATTTGACTCGAAATAAGATACCTTTAGAACTCTCTCATCTTGTTCATCACTTCTCAACTCAAATACTGTTAAGGACCTTAAGGATTAGGGTTTTCTCTCTTTTCCTCACCCTCTTGAGGTATGGGTAAGGTTGATAAGTTTTAAGGAATCCTCCACCAATATAATGAAAAGCATGTAAATAATATGTCATGGACATAAGCTTAATAGATTAAGCTCAAACTAAAGAATAGATACATGCTTAGGTCGTATGACATAAGTTATCATGCCCTCAGGAGAGACCTGAGGCTACACCTCCTTGTCAGGAGGACGAGTGGAGAAAGTTAGTCTTGGAGGTAGAGACCTCCATTATAGGTAGAGAACTGGTACATCCTATGAGGATGATGTTAACCCTAACCCTAAGTGGTGGTTAGAGAAAGATGATATGATGAGTTAGAAGTCATGGTTGACCGAGTGTTTGGATGGACACGCGTTGGGATGCCATACGAGCCATGAGAGGTTAGATGACCTAGTACCTTTGGCAACCCAACCCTGGAAAGGGTCGTGCATGTTAGAGTGAAGGATAGCTCCTTCATTGATTAGGTTAGTGAAGAACCTATAGAAACCCTATGGGCTTATGCAAGTAGGGGATAAAATGCACCCAGAGTACATCAGTGGTATGGTAGTAGGCTAAAACCCTGGCCATGAGAGTATGATGGATAGATTATGAGATGAGCATAAAGGTCTATGGATAACCTTGAGAAAAACATAATCTTGAACATAGGCTTCACCCATGTAGGGGTATGATTTTGAGCTTGATCCTTCATGGTGAGAGGACCTCTGGAAGTAAGGTTGTTTGAAGGGTTAACTTGAGAGAGAGAGAGAGAGAGAGATAGAGGGACCCCAAGAAAGGAGGTGGGAAGCTCATACTCTGAGATATGAGGAATAGTGGGGAGTCAAGGATGATACGACCTAAGTGGATGGTTGTGGTTGCCTCATGCATGATCCCTGGGGTTGATGATATCTTGGTTTCCTTTAGAGGAACCAAACCCTAGAGAGAGGGTGATGCTTCTGGTACCTATGTTCCTATGGTGTAGGTGTTTACCTACTGAGATGAGACAAAGAGTGCCTTAGACCCTAAGGAGGTTTAAGTAACCAGTTGCGAGGCTTTATGCCTAGTTGGTTGTCCTTGAGGAGGACTCAACTCTGAGGTGTTTCTCGAATAAAAGAATCATGGGAGTGCATGACATACCTTGGACATGTTTAATTTGTGGTTAAGAGGTTGAGCATGCAGTTGGACACCCAAAAAGTAAACCTAGGGTTCCTAGGAAGTGGTGTACCTGATGCTCCTGATGAGATTTGAGTTTCTATAGATTCGAGCATGACACTTCTTATGTTTATAGGAAAGGGAAACACCTTAAGTCGAAGGTATGTTTGATGAATCCCTCACAGCCAAGATGGTGGCATGAGAAGGTTTGTCCGTGGTCCAATGTTGAGGATAAGAACAAGTGTGACCTAGTATGGTTTAGTAGATGGTCTGCTTGTTCCTTAGTAGCTTTCTAGGTTTAAGCATGTACATGTGGGTTTAAACCCTAGACATAAGGATGTTTGTGACCTTTGTTATCAAGGAGTAGTTCCCTACCATCCTAGGAGAGGGACCCTTTTGTAGGGTGTATACCAGTTTGGTTGGTTTTGAGATAACCTAAAGAGGTCTCATAGGATCTTAAGAAGCTAAGTGAAAAGTACATTGTATGAGTATGAACATGTAGACCCATAGAGAACCATCTCTATGTGCAGGTGGATGTGTTACCATGAAGGTAACCGGTATGGGGCCTGACCAAGGTAGGTAGGTCTCCATGACCCCTATGAAAGGATGGAAGTCAGCCCAGGAATGCAGAGAGAGAGATAATGGAGGCTTGGGTAAGGTTCTAAGTTAGACATGTACTATAATAGAATTCTAAGTCAATCCTAGGGTCAGGTAGGGATAGGACCGATGGAAGTAGGAGTTGCCTAATTCCCTAGTTGCACATGACCATATGGTTGGGAGGTAACAACTATCATTGTCTGAGGGCCATGGGTTAGGAGATTGATCACCTTCATGAACTCATGGGACCCAAAGGGTAGATGAGTAGGGTACTATCTAGATGCATGAGGGAAGAGGGATGACCCCTAAATGTACCGTCACCCTATAGACCTAGAGGCGATGACAAAGGGATATGTGTAAACTCTAGTAGGTTTGAGACCAGTCTTCCATGGAAGTAACTTTGGTATCGAGATGATTGTGATGTAGAGACATATGTGGCATGTTTCAACTTAGATTTAAATGTATACTTGGCAAGGTGGGATGTACCATCTCTACTCTTAGAACAAGAAGAAATCTATATTTGGACTGCAGCCAAATGCTTATTTCCTCTTATTATGAGACCACTGATAGGACAATATGCATGCCATACACCAAGGATAAATGTGATGTGAGTTGGGACATTGCTATGAGGTATGAGGACCGAGATGATATCGTACCCTAGTGGAGTGATTGATACATGGATGGTTTGCAAACGCTAATAGAAACAAGGTAGTCATCTTATGAGGATGTTTTTATCATGAGTTATGAGTCATACAAGGTTGAGTTTGAAAAACCAAGAGAATAAGCTCAGAGTTTTCTTAATGAAGATAGACTTAGAGCTAAGATGAGATAATAAGTGGAATACATGGAGGTGTATGTCTTCAACATTACCTAACACCTAAGGATGTGAAGTGGTAATGGATGCTCTGGATAGGATACATCTGCCTAGTTTAGATGGAGGCGAGAAGAGGTTGTTAGGATAACCCTCAGTTGAAAAAGGAGATAAGTTTGGCTATCACTCAGATGTAAGAATATTGGTTGATCAAGTAGTAGTTGTTTGGTTAGCTGACCTAGGATTTGATGCAATGAAAGGATGGTGGTAGAACCACAAATACACATCTTTGGAAAGGAAGGTGATGACACCCTTATTAGAGTGGTTTAGGGTTTCTGAGAAATCAACCTTGAGGAATCATGACATGTAGGATATCATGATAAACCTTGGTACTATAAAGATAGTAAGTGATAGTAGTACTTTGGATGCTTAAGATGAAGTTGCATGGGGTATGTTTCCATGCAAGCCAGGAGGTGAAGGATGAACACCAGTAACCCAGTGTATTGATATAAAGAATAAAGTGTCCCTGAGAGGGAAAGGGAGTTCATCACTATGGATGTTGAAGTCTCCCCTAGACCAAGGAAGGTCAAGATGCAATATGGGTTATGGTAGATTTACTTACCTAGAAGACATGAGAAAGAAAGAGTACTGTCAAGGGACAGATCCGATTGAACTACATATGAGAGAGATGGTTCAACTACATTATGATGTGAGTTCAAAAGTTCTTGAGTATAACTTAAGGATTAACTTCCTAAAGGTGGATGTAGAAGAACTCAATGTTAGTATAGTTTATCACCCATAACTAATGGTTAGTATGGTCCAGACTAGAGGGTCTGATGAGAGCACGTGTCCTCATTCAGCGTGATATCTAGAGACAGTTCTTGTCCCCCGTAAAGATGTGATGATAACACCATATCCAATATCAGGATATAAAGAAGCTCTATATGGGAGGTTGTGTTCATCACCACTTCAATAAGGTGATGTTGGTGAAGGGACCTCACGATGGTCAGAAAAGGACCACAGTGTGTGTAGATGAAGTCGCTTTGATCATGCAATGGCTGAAAGGAGCCTAGAGACGACATGAGTCGTGAGATGATGCAAAGTAGACTGACATGCAGTTCACTGTGGGAGAATATGTGACATGAAAATCCGACCCGTCTAAGTTACAATTGAGAAAGCTGAGTCCCCGTTATATGGGTCCATTTGAAATGGATTGGTGGGGAAGGGTATGTTTGACCTTTCCCCTAAGGATAAGTAATGTGTGATGAGTTCCATATGTCTGGTCTAGAGCACTATGTGGGGTACCCAAGCCAGGTGCTGAGCCCTGAACCTATTTAGCTTTTTGAGAGGCTGATAAGTCCTGAGTCACCTATGAGGGTACGATATACCAAGGTAAGAAAGAACCCAGATGGAAGAATATGAGATGATGAAGGTTCATGGGAAGCATAATGGAAAGGGTAAGGCCACATGGGAGCCATAATGGATATAGTAAAGGCTTATCCTAATTTGTTTGTTTGCTTGATGGAATTTTGGGGGCAAAATTCCTATAAGAGGGGAAGGATGTTACAACCCCAAATTTTGGGTTCTTTTGATGAGGAATGCAATTTCTCTTAATATAGATAAATGAGAAAATAATGATGTGATTTTATTTGAATTGATGAATTTCGTTTATAATAGCCTTGATAGTTGCTTAGTGGGCTTTATTGGCTATTGGGCCCAATAACAAGAAAAAGACAAAAGAAACTCCATTATTTGAGTAAATAAGAAAATGGAGAAAAGAAAATTGTGGAAACCTCCACAAGGAAAAATAATATAATCCAAAGTTGGATTTCATGCCTCTTGGGTTCCAAGGAGTCCAAAGTTGCAAAGAAAATGCAATAAGAAAAGATAAGATCAATTAAGTATTTTTTTATTAAGAAAGACATTGAAAACAATGATAAAATGAGAAAAATAAGTGGAAAGAGGTATAATTGAGTTATCCTTGGTGGATTTTCATATCCAAAGGATTCCTAATGTTAAAAGGAATGCCAGTGAGGAAAATAAAAAGAAAGATAAAAGGAATCCTTAGGAAGAGATGTTTTAATAAGAAATAAATAAGATAATGAGAAAATATTAGAAATAGATGCATCTAGAAGGATAATTAGTATCCCATAAAGAGGATTTCGAAATATTAGAGATTCTTGGGGTCCAAGGAGCCCCAATGGAGAAAAAGAAAGAGAAAATACCAGTAATATAAAATAAGAAGATAATGTGAATACATTATTAATGGATTATGTGGTATTGTTAAGAAGGAAGTATTTTCTAATTAAGGAAAATATATTTTCGTTGCCAATGAATTAAAAGGAAAGAATAAAGAGAGTAAGGGAGAGGATTTTCATATTCCTAAATATCCAAGTAATAAGGAATATCCATAGTTAAGGAAGAGAGAGAAGGTTTCTTCTCCTTGAAGGAATATATGATTCCTATTGAAAAGGGACTTCGTTTCTTTGTGGGTAAGCCATCCTAGGGCTTCATTACCCTCCCCTATATAAGGGGTAGAGCCCAGGGATGATTTCAAAGGAGTTCCATGTATCCCTCTCTTCTACTCCTCCTCCTTCTTCTATTCCTTTTCATGAAAACCATAACTATAAGGAGTTGGGCGGCCTGGGAATGTCTGAAGGAGTTTGAAGGGACTCCTGACATCCCATTCAAGGTCAGATAACTATGAAGTAGCTATCTTGAGGGAATCCTCACCCTGGTCATCTGCATCTCGTCTAAAGGGGTTGAGTTTGGCATACCCAAAGCTCCAGTTCCTAGCCACCTCGGTCATGGCTGGAGGCTGATCTGAGGGTGGCAGAGGAAGGCAGAGGTCGAGGGACCTTAGAGGAAGAGCGCACGGCCATGGGAGGGGGATAAAACCCCCCACAGATCGACCTGGACGGCGGGCAACGTGGGGTTGAAGAATGGCGGCGCCTTTAGACCATTTTACCCCTCTGGGGTATGAAGCACCGATGTCTTACACAAGTTCTAAATCGAAATTTTGAAATGTTTTGAACTGGCCAAGCAACGTGTTGCATGAAACGAGCGATGCGGCATCCTCCTATTGGTCCGAGATTCTTGTACTGGCTTGATTGAATGTCTTGATTGATTGGACTATTCTATCTCAAATCAGCCTAATTGTTATGTGGTTAATTATGGTTAATCGCATTAGTTTCCCGAGGGGTTTCTAAATGTTTCCTCGCATTGAATGCAACCTAAACAGTTGGATGTTAATACTTGCAAAATTATAAAGTCACTATGGTTATCACAGTTATAAAGAAGTGTGTATTCTGTCACCTACATGCCACCCTGATGGATGATGCCAAAGGTCAGGCCCAGGAGGGTAGACCAGTGGGCACCATGAGTGGTGACCCCAGATACCAAGCTCGGGATTGAGAAGGTGGTCTTTCTAGAATGACTAATGGGCACTATGAAGGGTGACCCTAGGCACCAAGCTCAGGATTGAGAAGGTTGCCTTAAGTCATTGGCAAAAGAAACCCTAAGGTGGGTATGCCAGGGTTAGGGCAAAAGTGGTGGATAATGTCATACTGAAAAGCGTAAATTGGCTTGTTAATTAACTTGATTGTGATAATTAGATTGTTATCCATATTTGCAAGATTTTGGTTGTCCCCACATACCAGCATATTCCGATATGCTGACCGACATTTTGTTTGTCGGCATTTTAGGTATAAAATTTGAAAAGGACAAACAGTAAGGTGGCATATGTGGAATTAAATAAGAATTAAATTACAAAGGAGTATTAGTTAGAATAGACTCCAGATGTGGATATAAGTAGATATCCAAGTTTTGAAAAAGGTATGCAAAAGTTTTAATTTTATTTCAACCTTTCAATTTAGCCAGTAGAATTTGATAATTGTTATTGAATATTTGTCAAACCTTTAATCCTGTTAATTGGGATAATGGCTCTGACCTCTTGGTCTCCCTTAAGTGGGGGTTACCGGGAGGCGGGGTCGTTACAATTATGTACTCTTTATTAAATTGAATAAAGTCAAATTTTAACTTCCGCTGCTATCCAATTGGATTTTTTTTACCATTGTTATTAGTAGAGAGGTGATTGATTTCACTTCTTTATAGTTTAGGTTCAAAATTGGTTATAAGATGGTGACATGTTAAGGATTTGAAACTTAAGTCTAGAAGCAAAAAGAATTTCACCACATGCCACATGTATCCAATATGATTCCATTTAACATCAAAGCATATTAAATCATGAAATTAAGGTCAACAATGAGATACTTATGCAACAAGGAAGTGCGTAGTACAAGTATGAGGAGAGAGTAAATTCTAGGTTGTTACAATTCTATTGGTCTGAAAGAAATTTTGATGTCAATCCTCTTATCAAAACCATTTTCTATTTCATTCAGTGATCTAATACTAGAAAACAATAACATTCAAAATATCTTTTGTTATTTGTTTATTGGTTATTTTTTCTCATAAACTTATCTCTGACATACATCTCACTTTTCAAAGTATCTTTTACTCTCATCATAGTGTTGGTGATGGATGAAATGGGTAGGCAATAGTGCTTTTTGGTATCCCCTCTTTATTTTTTTGGTCATCCAAGTACACGTCCAATGAATGGATAAGTGGTCCCAGTATTCCAAATTAGTTGGTTTTAGAGCATAGATTTCACATCCTATGTTCCATTGCTCCAGGTTACTGGACCTTTAATTTACACCATTGAAATTGGTGGTGTGTATTTTCAGTCTTAGAGTTTAGAAAAAAGTACATATCTATGTTCACGAGAACCACTACACACTATTTTGATATCTTTTTCAACTAGAAGCATGGCAAAACTCTCCTATTTTTATACTCTCTTCTTTTATTCCTCACACTTTTTGGGATGTTGAATGAAATGGGGATGGAATGATAAAACAAGGTATCTCTTTCTTCTTTTGTGAGAATATACCTTCAACTGAATATGATTTTTTTTTATATTTTTTTTGCAAGAATCTTTTGATGATGTTTTGAGATAAGAGTCAGATTAGAGGAATAAGTAACATTTTTTTTAGAGAAAACATAAAAACATCATACGTATCGATAAAGATTTTAAAGTAATTTATTGATTATTCATTCCTTGTAATTGATTTGTAGAAACATAGCTTGAAGAACAAAACTAAGGTATTTGGAGAGGTTTTTTTTTGTCATCTTCATCTTCATTGTTTTATACATGAAAACATTTTCCAAGAGGTGATGAAAACATTTGAAATTAAAAGAAAAACATGGAAAATGAGTAAAGGGAAAAAAGGTGAACTTTTTTTGATACTATGAATAAATATCTCAAGGGATTAAACCCCCCAAAACATACAACACGCATTGCACCTGGAGTGTAAAAATGAGAAAGAAAAATGTAAGAACATGAGATTATCATTAACGCCAAGGATTAGTGTTTGCCCACTCAAAATTGAGGAGCATCATGGTGTACTTTCCATGTAAGAAGTGGTAGTTATCACCATGAAATTATTCCGAAGAAGCATGGAGGATACCGATAGAGTACATGTAGTGGAGGATGTAAACACCACTATCATTAGAAACATAATTCTATTTTGGTCTATGGTGGCAAAACTTTGAAACTTTACATTTTTGTAGTTCTTGAGAAGCAGACTCATTTCCAAGTTGACGTATCAAAGGAATTACATGTTGGATCAATGGGCTCTAGAGGGAGGGGTGAATAGAGCTTCAAAAACTTCACAAAATAGATTAGACCACCAAAATAAACTTAGTGCAAAACTAATGCAATTAGCAATTTGATATCCTATTCTAGCATACAAAGCAAGGATAAGAGATAATGAATATCATGCACTTGGACAGGTGGTTTAGAGTGGTTCCACGTCCTAAACTTAGGATCGATGCCAGTCCACTACCTAGAGTTGGTTAGACTCTAGGATTTGCAACTTGGTCCTCTTATATATCACGATAAGATTACAAGATACATAAACCACACAACCAAGGGCTTAATTACTCGAGCTAAGATCTTCTACCTATCCAAGGGCTTACCTACAAAGCAAGATTCTTCGACCTTCTTCAAAGGACTTACCCAATCTTACCTTTGTCTTCCGCCTTGCAGGATTTACCTATCTTACTTGAGCTTGCCTTGCACCTCTCCTTCACTTGGAGAGCTTGCCCACGTTTTCCCTTCACCAAGGGAGCTGGAGCAACCATCAATCTTCACTCTTGAAGATCAGCAACCCATCTTCACCTTCACTCAGAGAAGAACAACAGCAACTCCTCTTTCACTCGGAGAAGAAGCTTCAATCAATCTTCAAAGGGATTTGGAGGTTGGAAGAGAGAAAGGAGAGCTTTACATAGCACAAAGGATAGCTCTCATACAAAGGAACCTAACTCACTCTCACGAAATTGCTTTGAAGGTAGAGAGAGAAAGGGGCTCAAGGGCTTGGAACACTCTCAACTAAGCTAGAACCAAGTTTGCAATGAATGAGCTACTTGGAATGAAGTCCAAGGGGTTCTATTTATAGTTGAGGGTGTCCCTTTATGTTGTGGGATGTTTGGGTGCAAAAGTAGTCGTTATTCACTCAAGAAAACGGCTCTATTTCTGCCCAAAACGATTCACCAACGGTCATATTACTTTTTCTGCAAATTCCGTACAGTACAATCGGTCGAGTATTAATGGGTGTAACTCGACCGATCAGGTAGCAGGCTATCCAATGTTGAACTGATCGGTCGAGTTTGTTTTGAGGAAACTCGACCGACCATTTCAACTGGAAATGACCTACTACCCAATCGGTCGAGTTCTGTGAGTGCACAACTCGACCGATTGCAAACTTTAGAAAATCGACTCAGTATGATCGGTCGAGTTTCAGGGTAGGAAACTCGACCAACCAAGTGCCTAAAATGGATTTTCTAATTTGCAATAAAAGTAATTAGCACTTGGTGAATTTTGTCTCAAACATTTTTCTCTTCTTAATTACAAGCATATTCATCGTTACAAGTGATTACATTTATGTTCTAAGGTGATTTACATGGAAATCCTAAATAGCACACTTGTAGACATATTGGCTTGCACTTGGCCCATTCTAGGGCTTGTATATATGATCCTTTTCATGTACCTAATGCCTGCAAACAATCCTTAGCGCACATGTTAAATACATATGAATGGAATGGTTAAGTCATTATCAAAATATAGGTAATGTAAAACCTTTAGGTCAACATTCTCCCCCTTTTTGACAATGACAAACCATTCCTCAAACATATTGAAAAGGATAGGAAAATTATACCTTTGCCTTGTGAATTAGGGGGATTCATGATAAGAAGAATTTTGAAATTGCTCCCCCTCAAACTATGCTTCGTCTTACCTGCATGTTAGGTTTTCTATACATGGCAAAAACCAATATTCATGTAATATGTAATCCTTTGCATGTCATATGATCGATCAACAATTTAACAAGAAAAGGATCACCAAGGCATGAGAGCAATAGAATAACACAAACAACAATATGATTGAGTCTCAAACCATGAGACAGTTCTCCCCCTTTTGACATTATCAAAAAGGTAGGGGGGGAAGAGCAAAAGACAAGGTCTTCTCCAAGACTCAACCACACACATATGCAAAGATGATAAGCAATGGAAAAAGCATATAACATACAATCAAAAAAGGAGAAACATACAATCCAGGTCAGAATCAAAATAAAGCTCATCAAGCACCAAGCATAAGATATCACAGAGAAAAGATAGCCAAGGTGCATAGTAATAATATTTCAACTTAGAAGGATGTTCTCACAAGCAACTACAGTCATAAAAGAGAGAAAATAGTGAATACGAAAATAGTACATATCAGAATAATGTGCCAGGATGTCGCTTATACAAAAGAGTCTAGAAAGATATATATAATAGACATGCTAGACTTATAATCTAAGACAACCTCCTAGACATCTAAGATATCGATGTCAACTGTGTCCTCGTCATCGCCGGGGTTGTAGTCCTCATCTCCATCCGAAGGCGGGGCAGCTGTGCTAGCAGCAGATCCATCATTACCAGCACCATCATGATCAGAAGCATCCTCAGCATCAGCATCCTCGTCTGCATCCTCAGCCTGGTCGTGCATCTCCTCGTCATCAGTAGCAAAAGAGCGACCTGGACAACGGGCATTCTGCTTAGCCCAGGACATACCAAGAGTGAGAAGCTCCTTGGCATGTGGGAAGGACGGAGTAGTATCACCTAGGGAGGCAAGCAGAGTGGCCAAGGGGCCAGCAGGCAGTGGCAGATAAGAAGGAGTGAAGTTACCAGAGGGATACTGAGGAGGAGCAGCAGCGGAAGGCTCGGCAACAAAAGGTGGTGGAGTAGGGAAGTATTTCTCATATGCATAGGAGGCATACACACTACCTGGGTATGGCTGGTAAGCTGGGTAGGGTGAAGAGCAGGATAGGTTCATGGTAGACATGATTGAACACAAATCCTGATGGAGATGCTCCTGGACCTGGCGATTGTACGTCTGTTCATGCATCATGTAACCAAGAAGAGTTTCATTTGATGCCCTGAACGACGCACGGCTAGGGTGGGGATGGGACTGAGGGGGTGGAGCCTGGGTGGAGGAGGGAGGGGCACCAGAAGTAGAGGCGGAGGCAGAGGCAGAGCCAAAAGCACCAGGAGCAGGCACAGACTTTAGAAGAGTGGTTTCACTAATGCACACTCCCTTTCGAGCAACCGGGTAATGGAAGTCGGAAAAGAGTGATTTGTCAGTGGCGAACTGGAAGAGACCACAGATCAAGGTTGGATAGGGAGGGTGGGTACCCTTGGTGTTCTTGCCTTTGTTAAAGCAGGTCATATGATGAAGAATGTAACGAGCCCACTTGACACCTATGTTATTCAACAAACAATACATCAAAACCGCTGTGTTTTCCGCAATATCCGTTTGATTTCTCTTTGGATGGATGTTGCAGTTAAGCACAAGGGCTAGGATGTGCTTCCGGAGGTCAAGGGAGGAGGAGGGAAGGGTGGACCGCTTCTTATAGGCCACGTCAGGCTTTTTCAAATATCGATGAATATCCAGTAAAGTCAATTCATGATGTTTGTAAAAGGCTTCCGGGTCTAAAAGATCAAAATACTCATCATAGCCCCGACGCCAAGTAGTGGTTTCTTCATCTCCGACAAGATAGAGATTGAAAGTCTCCTCGGAGAGTTGAAACCGACGACCTGCGATCATCGATGTTAGGACTATTTTGGTATTTGGTGGAGGAACAAACGAATCATAGTTCCAGCGTAGATTAGCATAGAACTCGTGAACTGCTTTGGTACTTGTTAACTGATTGTGGAAGCAGTCACTCTCGATTGCAAGGGCCGAAAGGTTGTGATGTGCAAGAAGCTGTGCGATAGAGTTGATATGGTTTTAAAAATGAGTTGGATCAACTAGGGGGAGGAAAGGAAAAGGAGACCTAGGAAGGAGATCCTTATACCTGTTGACAGCCTCTAGAGATACAAACGTAGTGTTATCAAAAGGAATCAACCGTTGGGTCGAGGAAGAAGCTGGGGCATTGCTAGGGGCGGGTCGTTTTCTCCTGTGAGAAGCCATGGAAGCAAAAGCAAGAGAATAAAACGAGCACACAAGCAAGACGAACCTCGAAACCCAACAAAAACACACAAACGTCGCCCGGGAAGGTCAGGAGCAAGCAGCTAATGCACCCTAGGGCTGGGAACGGGGAAGGGTTAGGGCTAGGGTAGAGAGCACGGGGCTAGGAGAGGAGAATCGGTCGGCTATTTTCAAGTTGCAAGGGAAAATAGTCGTCCGATTTCAACTTTTAAGTTGGCGTACCCCGTCGATAGGTCAAGTTCTGAGACAGGACAACTCGACCGAAGGGTCCTACTGAAGAACACTCTCGGCTCCTGATCGGTCGAGTTTCCTGGGGTGAAACTCGACCGAAGGTCAACCTGACCTAGCAGTCTAAAACTCAGATTTTAGCCACCAACATGCCTATTAAAATTATTTTTCTATTCTATTATGCATAAATAACATACCTAGGCACATTTTGCTCATCATTGGGCACTATTTGGCGATAAAATGTGAAATTCGATAAATACCCAAAAACAAGCAAAAACTAAGCATATTGATAGGCAGATTAAGCACAAGCAAGCATGTATAGGCATCATAAGGTGAAGATTGACATGAGCAAGCATATAGATGAAAGATAACTAACTAGATCACATATCAAGATCATTCAAATCAACAATAAGCAATTTTGATCGAATAAAGTTATTTTGATCTCTAGCTAGAGGTTTTGTAAAAATGTCCGCCAACTGATTTTCAGTGTCCACATGTGTAATATAAATGTCTTTCTTACCAATGTGGTCACGAAGAAAATGATGGTGAACCTCTATATGCTTGGCTCTACTATGCAATATAGGATTATAAGACAAGTTAATTGTACTAGTATTGTCACAGAAGATAGGAGAAGCATCAAAAAAAATGTTAAAGTCTTGGAGCATTTGCTTCATCCATAGGACCTGTGCACAACAACTCCCGGCTGCAATGTATTCAGCTTCGGTAGTTGATAATGCCACTGTACTTTATTTCTTGGAGAACCAAGATACTAAGCAGGGTCCTAGAATGAAACAAGTACCACTTGTGCATTTTCTATCAACCAAGCACCCTGCATAATCCGCATCACTGTATGCTTTAAGAGTAAAATCCCTTGATTTAGGATACCATAGACCAAAATTTTGGGTTTTGGCTAAGTACCTCAAAATTCTCTTAACAGTAGTGAGATGCGACTTCTTAGGGCAAGATTGAAATTGAGCACACAAGACAACATTAAACATTATGTTAGGTCTAGAGGCAGTTAAGTAAAGTAAACTTCCAATCATACCTCTATAGAGCTTTTCATCTATCTTTTTACCTTCTTCATCTTTGTCAAGTTTTGCAGTGTTTGACATGGGTGTATCCATCGGCTTCATGTTCTCCATCCCAAAGCGCTTGAGTAGTTCTGTTGTGTATTTGCCTTGATTGATGAAGTTTCCTTCATTTGTTTGTTTGATTTGAATGCCAAGGAAGAAAGTCAACTCACCGATCATGCTCATTTCAAATTCACTCTGCATAAGAGAACTAAACTCCTTGCAAAGATCAAGATCAGTTCCGCCAAAAATGATATCATCAACATATATTTGAATTATAAGAAAATGGGTAGAAGTGTGTTTTAGAAATAAAGTAGAATCGACTTTGCCCATGACATACCCGTTATCTAACAAAAAGTTCTTTAGTTTCTCATACCAAGCTTGAGGTGCTTGTTTGAGTCCGTAGAGAGCTTTTTGCAAGAAATATACATGATTGGGTAACTTGTCATTTTCAAAGCCTGGAGGTTGAGCAACATATACTTCCTCCTCGATTGTACCATTTAAAAACGCACTTTTAACATCCATTTGATAAAGCAAGAAATTTTTATAACTAGCGAAGGCAAGTAGCATATGGATAGATTCTAATCTAGCAACAGGAGCATAAGTTTCATCAAAATCAATACCTTCCTGTTGATTGTAACCTTGTGCTACTAACCTTGCTTTGTTCCTTACCACTTTTCCTTGCTCATCTAGCTTGTTGCGGTACACCCATTTGGTGCCAATGATTTTTCTATCACTTGGTCTTGGCACTAAGGTCCACACTCGATTCTTCTCAAATTGCTCAAGCTCTTCTTGCATGGCAAGGATCCACTCATCATCACCAAGGGCTTCTTTGATGTTCTTTGGATCAAGTTGGGAGATGAAGGCACTGTCAGCTTGTTCTTTGTTGTGAGCAGCTCGTGTCCTCACTCTCTCAAATGGATTTCCAATGATTAGCTCCTTAGGGTGATTTTTTGCAAAGCGGGGAGTGGGATCCTTCTTTTCTTCATCTTCTTCTTCTTCTATTACTTGCTTGCCTTTGTCTTTGATGTTGAGATCTTTTAAGATAGGAATTATTTCGTCTGCAACATCATCATCACCAAAATGCTTGCCAACAACAGGGTTAGTTTCAAAGAACTTAACATTTATAGATTCTTCAATTTTAGACAAATCAATGTTAAATACTCTATATGCCCTGCTAGTAGTGCTATAGCCTAGGAAGAAAGCTTTAAAGGATTTCGGATCAAACTTGTCGAGAGAATCCTTCGTGTTTAAAACAAAACAAGGACATCCTAAAACATGAAGGAAATCAATAGACGGCTTCCTACCACGCCATAGTTCATAGGGGGTTTTCTTAAGAGTCAGATGTGTGAAAACTCGGTTTTGCACAAAACATGACGTGCTAACGGCTTCAGCCCAAAACTTCTTAGGAGTGTCATACTCAAGAAGCATGGTCCTAGCCATCTCTTGTAGCGACCTATTCTTCCTTTCAACAACCCCATTTTGTTGAGGTGTGCGAGGAGAAGAGAAATTGTGCGAATAACCCGATTTTTCACAAAAGCGTTCAAACAGATCATTTTCAAACTCTCCCCCATGATCACTACGGATAGAAACAATATGGCAAGAAGCTTCATTTTCAACCCATTTACAAAAGCTCGAGAAAGCATCAAGAGTATCACTTTTATAAACGAGAAAGAAATTCCAAGTATATCTAGAGAAATCATCAACAATGACAAGACAATACTTGGAACCACGAAGCGTTTGAGTTCTCATTGGTCTGAATAGATCAATATGAAGAAGCTCAAGAACTCTCTTGGTACTCATGACTCCTTTGGATTTGAAGGAGGATTTGGTTTGTTTCCCTTGTGTACAAGGTTGACATTCCTCATCCTTATCAAAAACCAATTTAGGAAGTCCTCGAACCAAGTCCTTTTTGTTCAACTTCTTCATTTGATGCAAATTCACATGACCCAAACGACGATGCCAAAGAAAAAGATCATTTTTATCCACAACTAAGCATCTATTTAGTATGGGCTTTAGAGCATCGAGAACAATAACATAAAGATTACCATTTCTAGTTCCCTTATATAGAACATTGTAGGAGAGGGAATCTAGAAGTAAGCATTCTAAGGTAGTAAATAACACAAGATAACCATTGTCACATAATTGGCTAACACTTATCAAATTGTGATGTAGGCCATCAACAAGCAATACATTTTTTATGCATAGTTCATTTCCTACATCACCCTCACCTATAACCTTACCCTTCTTGTTGTCCCCGAAGGTTACCGATCCTCCTTTCTTTTTCACAAATTTGTTGAAATGGCTGATTTCTCCAGTCATATGCTTAGAGCAGCCACTATCAACAATCCATTTATGTTTACCCTCAATTACGTCTTCACTAGTAGAGGCCATGAGAGCAAGATGACATTCTCCATCATCGGAGCTTGAGGAGCTTGAAGTAGAAGACTCCTCCCATGCCGCATGAGCTACATCTTTAGAACGTCTCTCCTTCTTGTCCTTTTTCGTGTACTTTGCTTCTCTTTTGTATTTGTCATCCTTCTTGTGGCTGCTCTTATGATAGCTCTTCTTGGCCTTTGGGAAGTCACTTTTGTAGTGGCCTTTTTGACCACACTCGTAGCACCTAGGAGTTGAGGAGGAGGGCTTGCTCTTGAAGTGTTTCCCTTTTGAGTAGTTGGCTTCATGATCATTTCCACCTTCATCTTCACTTTAGGAAGGGCAGGGAGACTTCATGGCAAGTTGTTGTTGCCGGACCATTTCTTCAACTTGGGCTTTGAAGGTCGTGTCCTTTATCTTCTTTGATTCTTTTTCTTCTCTTTTCTCCTCTTCCTCTTGCTTGTCGAGCCTAGGTTCATGTGCTTGGAGGTCACCAACCAGCTCCTCGGTTGACAACTCGCTTAGCTTGTAGACTTCTTCAATTGAAGTGACCTTTGGCTCCCATATTTTTGGAAGAGATCTCAAGATCTTGGCATTGATTGTACCTCTATCCATGACACTCCCAAGGGCTGCAAGGCTGTTCAAGATGACATTTAACCTTGTGTACATATCCGCAACTCTCCCATTCTTCCCCATCTTGAAGTTCTCAAGTAGACCACCAAGCATGTAGACTTTGGCCTCCTTGACTTGCTCGGTCCCTTCATAGGTGACACATAACTTGTGCCATATCTCATGCGCCATGTCCCAAGAAGAGATCTGGTTGAACTTGGATGGAGTAAGGGAGGCGTAGATGATGCTCACAGCTTTGGCGTTGAGTTGAGCATGTTTCATCTCGTCTTCCGTCCATGTGGTGATGTCCCCTTTTGGATCTTCATACTTGAGATGGACAATCTTCCACATTTCATAGCTCACCCCTTGGATGTAGAATTGCATTCTCCTTTTCCAATATAGGAAGTTTGTGCCGTCGAAGACCGGGGGTCTCATGGAGAAGCTTCCTTCAAGGTTGAGTGACCCAAGAGCCGAATCGCCCATCTTCTCCTACTTGTTGAAGTAGCTTGGAGAAGACCTGCTCTGATACCACTTGTTGGATCAACAGGCTCTAGAGGGGGGGTGAATAGAGCTTCACAAACTTCACAAAAAAGATTAGACCACCAAAATAAACTTAGTGCAAAACTAATGCTATTAGCAATTTGATATCCTATTCTAGCATACAAAGCAAGGATAAGAGATAATGAATATCATGCACTTGGACAGGTGGTTTAGAGTGGTTCCACGTCCTAAACTTAGGATCGATGTCAGTCCACTACCTAGAGTTGGTTAGACTCTAGGATTTGCAACTTGGTCCTCTTATATATCACGATAAGATTACAAGATACATAAACCACACAACCAAGGGCTTAATTACTCAAGCTAAGATCTTCTACGTATCCAAGGGCTTACCTACAAAGCAAGATTCTTCGACCTTCTTCAAAGGACTTACCCAATCTTACCTTTGTCTTCCGCCTTGCAGGATTTACCTATCTTACTTGAGCTTGCCTTGCACCTCTCCTTCACTTGGAGAGCTTGCCCACGTTTTCCCTTCACCAAGGGAGCTGGAGCAACCATCAATCTTCACTCTTGAAGATCAGCAACCCATCTTCAGCTTCACTCGGAGAAGAACAACAGCAACTCCTCTTTCACACGGAGAAGAAGCTTCAATCAATCTTCAAAGGGATTTGGAGGTTGGAAGAGAGAAAGGAGAGCTTTACATAGCACAAAGGATAGCTCTCATACAAAGGAACCTAACTCACTCTCACGAAATTGCTTTGAAGGTAGAGAGAGAAAGGGGCTCAAGGGCTTGGAACACTCTCAACTAAGCTAGAACCAAGTTTGCAATGAATGAGATACTTGGAATGAAGTCCAAGGGGTTCTATTTATAGTTGAGGGTGGCCCTTTATGTTGTGGGACGTTTGGGTGCAAAAGTAGTCGTTATTCACTCAAGAAAACGGCTCTATTTTTGCCCAAAATGATTCACCAACGGTCATATTACTTTTTCTGCAAATTATGTACAGTACAATCGGTCGAGTATTAATGGGTGTAACTCGACCGATCAGGTAGCAGGCAATCCAATGTTGAACTGATCGGTCGAGTTTGTTCTGAGGAAACTCGACCGACCATTTCAACTGGAAATGGCCTACTACCCAATCGGTCGAGTTCTGTGAGTGCACAACTCGACCGATTGCAAACTTTAGAAAATCGACTCAGTATGATCGGTCGAGTTTCAGGGTAGGAAACTCAACCGACCAAGTGCCTGAAATGGATTTTCTAATTTGCAATAAAAGTAATTAGCACTTGGTGAATTTTGTCTCAAACATTTTTCTCTTCTTAGTTACAAGCATATTCATCGTTACAAGTGATTACATTTATGTTCTAAGGTGATTTACATGGAAATCCTAAATAGCACACTTGTAGACATATTGGCTTGCACTTGGCCCATTCTAGGGCTTGTATATATGATCCTTTTCATGTACCTAATGTCTGCAAACAATCCTTAGCGCACATGTTAAATACATATGAATGGAATGGTTAAGTCATTATAAAAATATAGGTAATGTAAAACCTTTAGGTCAACATTACACCCTTGGCACAATTATTTGTAACGCGTTCATGGATGCTTTGAATCAAAGAAGAGTATATGAGGCCTTCAACGCTATAGGCTATATCAGAAGTATTGTAGAATATTACTTGATGTTCTCAAGTGATGATGAAGAACAATCTTCAATGATTATCATGGAGCAGAGGTAGGAAAATATAGCAAGTGATTGAAGTTTGCAGGCATTAAATGAGAAACCCCTTCTCTCCATAATCATCTTGTTGACAAAGATCATTCTTTAGATCTGGTTCATCCAAATAGACATCGTCGATAGTTTGGATTAAAAGGAATTGATAGAAAGCCATAAGATTGTGTGATAAATATCATCTAAGAGTTTCTTTCAGGTCATCTTTCATGACGATCAGATCATTTCAGTGAAAAACAATACAAGCGTTGTATCCATCCTTGAGTTTCTATATGAGAAGGTGGAGATGGGCCTGAGAAAGCTTGCAATAGGAGCATTTGTGGAAGTTTTTAAAACTTAGTTTGATGGATGTCAAAGGCCCTTAGAGAAGAAATGCATCATGTGTATCCAAAAAATTGAAGATTTCAACAACCTCATAAGTCGTGCAGAGGCATAGATGGATCCATGTGTGTGTGAGGCAATAGGGTAAGGTGTTAACTTGTATTATTCTTCTATTTCCTTTCATTACACATGTCAAATGGATTCCTTGGTAGGTCTAAGAATCAATGTAAAGAGATTCAATAAGTTATTAGGAAGCCTGGCATCTTGAAAGTATTAACAATCGTGGATCATTTCCATGGCATAGAGTCCAGTTAGGGAAAAGAATCCATGAGGATCTAGAATGGCCATAGAGATCCGCAATTGTGAGCCTCCATTACTTGAAGAACAATAAAGGCATTGTCACCTTTTTCTTGATTTTACTGTTGAACTAGTGGCTCGATAATGTAGCTTTTGCAGTTAGGATGGTAATACAAACAAATGAAAATAACATGTTGCAAATAGATAGGGATGTGAGGGAGATTTTCTATTGCTAGATCACAGAATCACATATCTTCATTTTGTAGACTGTCTTGGCTAGTTTTGAATAAAGTGGTTTTCCTTACAATAAAATCGACAACATAGAGTATCCAGATCCATGAAAGTGGAATGGAAGAAGCATCATTTGAGTTTTCTGCAACTTGAGTTTAGCAAGGAGCATTTTCATAGTTGGTCCACCAAACAAATCATGAACAAGAAATAAAAAGGAGATGGTGTGGCATTGTACAATGGCCACCCTTTATCACCATACATCACATTCTCCAAGATAGTAGATGCTAATACTATGTAGAGGTGTTTGTCTATCTTATCTGGGCTGCAAAAAATGTTAGAAAACTCATTTGGAAAGATATATTGCACCCTATTGTTGTATACGACTTGTGCTCCATCTTTGTTATCATCCAAAATATCTTGTAAAACAAAGATATCTTGAATAGGCATCCCTTACAAGAAATTAGGATCTAATTCATGCATTTAGTAAGGAAGTTGGGGTGGAAGAGACAAAGGTGACTCTAGGAAGATGGGATTTGGGGTCTTGGTCTGTCTATTGAAAGAATAATAGATAAATTGCCATTATTTTTTCCAGAGGAAGCGTGCTGATTGACATACGACTATCAACATATTCTTGTAGATCCACATTATCAATATATAGTCCTAAAGAAATATCTTCCTCAGATGTATGGTGGCTAAGAAGTGACCAAAATGGACTATTGTCACCAAGTAAATTCTCATATAACTTTTGCATTGAGCTATCAGAAAAATAGTTAGAAGGTATCTCAGTGAGTTGGATTTCATTGTCATAAGGATGAGCATAGATATCATCAGAAGAGGTGAAGTGTGGCTCCTCTAGGGAAGAAGGGACGTTCCATTTGAAATTATCCAAAGGAAGGAGGAAGTTTCCATTTTGTGTTGATTGACCGGAGCAGTAGCGGCTATAGAAGTGGCACCATTCAGGATATTCTTTTTCATTAAGGTCTCTAATATATGTGAGATGGAAGCTTTAAAAGAACCAACATAATGTTCAAGAGAACAACAACTAACTCCTTTCTCATTATTTTTGGGACATAGGAATTCTCACGGGATAACCACAAGATGGAGAAGAGCCTTTGACATGTGACCAAGCAAGGAACTTGCAATGATGTTGCTGCCTAATTTCTTGACGCTTGAGTTCTGTTTGGTGTGTGTCATCCTTGGCTTTCGAGTTATTCAAGATCTACTATTGTAAAGCCAAAATCTCTTGCATTTGTTGGGGAAGGTGAGCTATAGATTCAACTATACACTTGAGTGTAACTACTTGTTGGGGCATCTTTTCTAAATATTTCATTTTCTATGAGAGAGTATCTACCCTCTTGACAAAACTAGCACATTGTGTTAAAGCTTAGGAAGAACAGACATGTGGTATGTAGTTACAGTACACAAAATATCAATTTTGCACCCATAAACATTGCTTAGTGTTTCAGGATACTCCATGTCAGATGAATGGTGCAAGGAAGGTGTAAGGGGTGACCAGACCAAGGCAAAGCATGTGAGATGTATGAACTAGTAGAATGATAGTGTGGTAGGGTGGACTATTGCGTATATCATGCACTTCTTGATGGGGTAAGGAGATGGTATGATGGCTGTGGTGGTGGTTGTGGGTACAACTGGGGTGGTGGTGAGGGTACATATGGTTGTTTGAGGTGGATTCCTAGTTGCACAAATGTGTTGAGTGCTTCATGTGGTCTTCTTCTATTATTTTGCAGCCACGAGAGTAAAAAAATGCTTGGTTAGTTGTGGAGGAGAGGGTGAAAGAACCTCAAAATCATCATCATATATAGATTGTTCATGATTGCTTTCCTAAGGAATGATAGGAAAAGGCACTTTAGTAACTATTGTTACGGTTTTTATTAGGCGTGTCCTAGAAGAAAAGGCAGTCAGTTTGTGTGATGTTGCAGTTGAAACACAAACTTGAGAAATGAGTTGTTTCAATTCTCCTTCTATGCAAAGTAGTGTGTAAGCATCATAGTCATCTAAGTCAAATAGGGGAATTTAGATATGGGTCTATAGGAAGCGATAGTGGAACTTACTGTTGTGGTGTGCAATGATATCGACTTAGATCAAATACTTTGAATTGATCATATGCTCACTTGTAATTTCTATGAAGCCCTTTTCAGGAGTAGGATTCCCATAGGCCCTGAATATTATGTTGAATAGGACCCCATGCAATAGTCTCTCTACAGAGAAGATGAAATACATAGCCACCTATCAAACAATAGTTTGCCGATGTTGACAGGCTTTCCTTCCATAATATAGGACAAGATGTAAATATATTCATGGTACATGCTCCCCATTTGTGACTTGGTGAAGAGGACGTTAGAAACAATCTTGTGCATGATCCTCCATAAGCCATAATGCATAGTTGATGCTTAGATGTGCTAGACTTGTAAAGGTGTTGATCTATCGGTTTAGCCCAATAAGTACTAGTGCTAAAAGTAGAGTCATCCTTGTTGAGAAGGATGGTGCATGCTTTGGTGGCTTCTTTATCAAAAGAATAGAACATTTTGTTATCATATTATTTTCCACCTCATTGGGTCTTTTCATATGGACTTGAATGTGCTTGCACCTTCCAGTTGGGTTATCAATGAGTGCGATGAAGACTTCCTTGATAGAAGACATAAATTCCATTGCTTCTTCTATATATGAGTTGGGGTTGTCTAAACATAATTATGCTAGATTTGAATTTGTAAGTATATCAGATACTCGCTTCAAAATCCCCAGTTCCTTTAGAGTAAATTTGTGTGTGATATGTGTCGGTTGGTAAACATTATTCACCATTGCTTTGTAGTCTTTCATATACTTAGCATTACAAGGCCAAAATGTCTCAGAATATGTGGCATCATATTGGGTAGCCTGAGCTGCTTCCCTTTGTGTGTTGGTGGTACGTGCCCTTTTGCTCGCCTCCAAAGTGGATGATTTAGATGAGTGTGTTTTGTACCCTGTTGGGTAGTTTTGATGGCGATGGAGGTAACCTCATCCTTAGTGTGACCATATATGGATCATAGAGACATTAATAAGTTAATTTACCAATGTGAATAGTATAGAAAATGTTTAAAATGTAAAGGTTGTCAATCAACTGGTAAAGGGTCCATCGACCTCCATGATAGAGGTTGACATTCATAAAGAATTATAGTTCAATAGATAATGATTGATAGAAATTAAAAACTTGTCAAGATCTTATATTGATGGTTAGATCAACAAAATCTTAGGAAAACATAGTGATAATGTTAGCAACATGGAATGATAGAATTCTAACTAAGGCAATAGGTTCTTAGTTCGATAGGGTTGTAGGTTGATAGAGTTATATTACATGTTGATAGAGTCTCAATTGAATCAATCAGAAAATATCAAACTAGAAGGGTGTGCTCATGGTTGTCAAGCTACGAGGTCCATGGAAGTTGTTAGTAAACAAAGAAGGTCGATGGATGAGAAAAAGAAATACAAATCTTCATTGTAACTTAGAGGTGGTAAAAGAAAATTACAATGGGGGTCTTATATCTATAGGAAAGGAGAAAGGTAACTAGATTAATCAGATAAATGCATGTTGGATATGGGACCATCAAGCTATAAGTTCAATGGGTGGAGGTCAATAGTCGTTTAGTTCAACAAGAAAAGTTTGGCACAAAGGTTGAAAATCAATTAATTTGACAGACAAAGTTTGGAACAAAGGTTGATAGGCCAAAGGTTGACAACCCATGTTGCTATAAAAACTTTTGATGTCTAAGACATTTTAAAAGACCGATACATGTAAAAATTATTTCTTTCATGCACAAATATCTATTATTACAATCATCACAGGAATGCCTTAACAGAAGCATAGGTAACATACTGAGCTGTCAGTCCTTTCTGAATGGTGAAACCTCTGGATCTTAAAACAAAATTATTTGACATAAATGGAGAAACCATAAGATTTCTATTTTAAATATTTTGAATGTGTTGGAGAAGGGAAATTACTTCATCAACAAGAACCCCAAAGCTCTCAAAAGTGAAAGGCAAAAAATGGTGACGATTATCTTCACAAGCTGCTCCATGCTTTTGTACCTTTTGGGTCACATCGTTGGAGGCTTCTTGTCCTATCCATGCAAAAATAAAAAAATGGATTAGAGTTAGGTTGATAGATCCTTGTGAGAGGATTATCATCCAGTCATCCTTTAAGGAAAAATCTATCGATCTAGAAGATGGGTGGTCTGAAGGTCGATGGGGCTTAATACAATGAAGTTTATTTAAGAAATAAAATGAATGAAAAGAACAAAAAGGTAGATTTTGGGTTGCCTCCCGTATAGCACTTTGTTTAGAGTCATGTATCTTGCATATTGTTGTCATTCTATCACTGGTTCTTTGGACAAATCTAGGTCTGCCTGCTTTGTATAAACTTCATCTTTGTAGTAACACTTCAAATTATGTCCATTAATCAAAAAAGTTCTTGACTTTTCACTGTGGATGTCCATCATTCCAGAAGGGTAAAGTGTGATTAATGTAAAATGTCTTGACCAAAGAGATCACAATTTCCAGGAAAGAGTTGTAGTGTGCAGTTGAACAATAAAATTTTATCTCCTTATAAAATATCTCTCTGCTTTATATGAGAATCTTTCCAAATTTTAGTACGTCCTTTGTAAATCTTTGTGTTTTCATAGGCATGCAAGAAGAGTTCTTTCGACTATTTTAGTTCAATAAAACATTTCTCCTTAGCATGAATAACACCCATGTTGAGACTCTTAATGGTGCAGTAAGCTTTACGTTCCGACTCCAAGGGGTGATTGCAAGACTTGTCGTAGATAAGGCAGTAAGGGGTGGTACAGATAGGTGTTTTATAGGAAGTTTGATATGCCCATAGGGCGTTATCAAGTTTGGAAGACCAATTCTTTCAAGATTTGACCACTATTTTCTCAAGCATCTACTTAATTTTTTTTATTTGAAACTTCCACTTGACTAGTGATTTGAGGATATAGGGGGTGGAGATCATATGCTTTACCAGATATCTTTTTAAAAGTGCGTCAAATTGTTTTTCAATAAATGTGAACCACCAATGCTTATGATAGTTATAGGAACTCTGACCTTGGGAAGTGATCTTTGTAAAAATATGCATAACTATTTTGGAGTCGTAGGTTGTTGAAGTTATGGTTTCCACCCTTTAGGATGCATAGCCTACCACAACTTATATGTATTGATTATAAAAGGAGGAAGAAAATGTCCCCATGATCAATTCCTAGATGTTAAAGATTTCCACCTCGATCAAATCAACAAGGGGCATTGCATTTCTTTTGGTGATATTTCCCATTATTTGACATGCATACATTGCCAAAAATAGGTGTGGGAATCTTTAAAGATGGTTGGCCAGTAAAATCCTAAATTCAAAATCTTCATAGCCCTCTTCTCGACCCCAAATGCCCATCGTAAGGTGTGGCATGCCATTTTTCAATGATATAATGAGATTCATCATCTGAGACACATCATCTATAAGTATTTTTTGTACACCTTATAAACAAGAGTGGGTCATTCCAATAATAGTTCTTCAGATCTAAAAAGTATTTCTTCTTCTAATTATATGTCATGTCAGGTGGCCAATGTTGGCAAGTAAGGTAGTTGCAAAAGTCTGCAAACCATGGTGTGGCAGGTTCCATGGCATGAATAGCAAGAAGTGACTCATCTTTATGTGACTCATTTATTGGTAGGGTAGTTGTTTTATTCTATATGAATTTGGTTAATGTCATTTGCAACCATATTCTCAAATCCCTTCTTGTAAATTATTTCATGATCAAACTCTTTCTATAATAGAGTCCATCGTAAAAGGTGAGATGTAGTAATTTTCTGTATTAAGTATTTGATTGCCCCATGGTCAGTATCGACTATGAATTTTCCTCCAAATAAATACTATTGAAATTTATCAAAGGCATTAATAATTTTGAGCATTTCTTTTTCTATGGTAGTGTAATTCATTTACACCTCAACGAGACTTTTACTGGCGTGATAAATCACATGATGTATTTTTTCCTTCTTTTTCTATAGGACGACTCCAATGACATAGTCATTAGTGTTACACATGAGTTTAAAGTAAAGGTCCCAATCCAGTGCTTGTATAATTGGTGAGAAGGTTAGGGCATATTTTTTTGAGTATAGAAAGCCTGAAGACATTCTTCATCAAAGATATAAGGTTGTCTTTTACTAGAAGTCTAGACATGGGTTTTGAAATTTTAGTGAAGTCCTTGATTAAACAGTGATAATACCCAACATGTCCCAGAAAGCTTCATATGGATGAGATAGAAGAAGGTGGTGGAATATTTGATATATCTTCGATCTTGCTTTTGTCCACTTTAATACTGGCTTCTAACACCTTGCGTCCAAGAATAATTCCTTTTCGAAACATGAAATGACATTTTTCCCATTTGAGGATGAGTTATTTTTCTTTGCACCTTTAAATCACAAGATATAGGTTCTTCAGATAGTCATCAAAGGATGACCCATAGATAGAGAAACCATCCATACAATCTTCCACATCTTCTTCAATAACATCAACAAATATGGCTGACATACAGCTTTGAAAGGTGGCATGAGGAATGCAGAGGCCAAATGGCATTCAACAGAAGACATATGTTCTATAGAGACAAGTAAAAGTGGTCTTCTATTGATCTTTTGGATGAATAGATACTTGGTAGAAACTAGAGAAATCGTCTAAGTAGCAGAACTGAGAGTGATGTGTAAGGCATTCTAGGACTAGGTCAATAAATTGAAGGGGGAAGTGATCCTTTCTTGTTGTAGGATTCAACAATTTGTAATCTGTACACATTCTCTAGCCAGTTATTTTGCAAGTGGCTAATTCCTTACCATCACCCCTTTGACAACAATCATTGCTCCCTTCTTTGGTACTACATATATTAGATTCACCCAATTACTATCACTACTGGCGTAAATGATACAAGCATCATAGAATTTGATAACTTCCTTGCACACAACCTAGTGGATCTTGTCATTTAGCTTTATTTGGCCTTGAACATGTGGTCTAACATTGTCATTTAAGTTAATTTGGCGCATGCAAACAATTGGGTAAGTCCATTTAATGTCATCTAAATAATAGCCATGAGATTTTCATCTAAGCTTGAGTTCAGGTAGTAATTTTCCTTGTTGATTAGGTGATAGTTGAGAGTTTATAAACATAGGGTTTCTTTGCTCATCATCTAAAAATTCATACGTCAAATCCTTTATAAGAGGTTTCAATTTTGGTATAGTCTTTGGTGCAAAAGTGTCTTTTGGTTCTCTCTAAAGAGACACATACTTGACAGTTTCAATCAAACCTTGTTGATGTGCTTCGTCCTATTCTATGGATTCTAAATGGAATATGATCTCTTCTACTTTAGGATCTGTAATCCCATAATTGGGGTAGGCATGTTCTCACATCAATGGATCCACAATAGCATTGTGATCTTGAATTTCATCACAGAACTGATTATAACAGTCAGCAAAATAACTTGTGTCCATTGTAGAAAGCCCTTTCATGTGATCCAACACATTGAAGTCAATGTGATCATTGCCAACCCAGATAGTTATTATCCCATCTACAACATCAATCAGAGCGCGGGAAATGGAGAGATAAGAACAGCCAAAAATCATCAACCACGTAGAATCTTCAACTATGTTAATGATGAATACGTCATAAGGGATAATTAAATTAACAATTCAAATAGGGACGTCTTTGACTACACCAACAGGCTTGTTCTAAGAGTTATCAACTAACTAGATTCTCATATTAAAATGGACAATAACCCAATTGGATAGCTAGGATATGTGGCATGAGGTTTATGATAGCCCCCAAATCGACAAGGACATATCGTTTTGAGTTGTCTCCTACAAGAAATGGCATGGTGAAGCCCCCAATGTTGTGACCAGAACCCACGTATCTAGTGTTAGGACCCGCCAAGATGATTATCCTATCCATATGCTTTTAATCACTTTATGGAAAATCAATCATAATTTTTTCTTTTTGCAGATATATCGTAACATCACTCACTAAATGATAATATAACTTGCTAAATGATAACATCACATTCTAACATAGCATTAAGGATACAACGAACTCTGACTATTAGATAAAAGAATGACTTTCACGTTTAATATACATCAAGAACATTTAATTAAAAATGCTCATTTTTCTCACTCTCTCATTACCTAGATCCACAGGAAGGATAGGAGACTATCTATCTACTCCAACTACTTATTCTTCAAGACCTTTATTCTACTTTTGATTAAAACTGACTTCTGTCTCCTTAGGATGTTCTAGTTCCTTACCTAAAAAATTGTTCAGTAGGTTGATGAGGAATTGGCTCAGTGAGTAGAATATCAACAGGAAACCAAGATATGTGTATTGTTTACAAATGAACAACTTAAATGTAGAAGTATGAAAGCATTGGTAGTTTTTAAAACTATAAATCAATCATCATGGTAGTTGTACTGATATTAAATACAGCAAAAGGGTAACCTAATCAATTCACATGATTTTAAATCCATTTATCATGCCACTAGACCCACATGAGATGTACAGAAACATGTGAAAGGAGCACAACAAGCTATGATCTCACTGTACAAGACTTAGAAGTATGCCGAAGTTCTTAAGTCTTTAATCTCAATACCACATCTGCAACTGGCATCGCCACATCTGGCTCTTTGCAACTAATGAGAGCGGATGGATATTTGGACTCCTCCTCTAAACCAAGGTACTTAGGTAGAGATTCAAACAACTCTAGCTTAATGTGCATTATTGGACCTACTAAACACTAATCACCAAAAATTTTCACACATATTGATCAAAAAAAAAATTTAACACAGGTGCCATCGACATCCCTAGTTGGTGTTGGGTACCACATAATTCATAAGGAGTCTACCCTACCGGTCAAGACCCCCACACCGTACTTGTATGATCTAGCTTACCTTGATATGGGCTACCTCTAGTCAAAAAATCATTTCATCCTCACAGTGCAAGACTTATCCTATGATGATCAACAGTGTCCATGGCATCTAGGTTCTAATGATATTTAATCAATTTAACAATATTCATCATCTTAACTAATGATTATCCTATTTTCATCAATTAAGTATCTTGTAGAAATCATTTGGAAACTCCTAAAATTCTCATAAACCATAGTTTAACTCTTTTTTTATGAATTAGGGCAATCTGGCTTCCTTGGTCCCTCTATTTACACCATTTCATCACCAGTCATTCACAACGACTCAGATACAAGCTTTTAATATGATATTACATCATGAAAATATGATTAATAAAGCATTTCTACTAATAAAAATTATTTCACATATTTATTAAATCCATCACAGTTATCGTAGGGCAAGATTAGTTACTAGAAAGTCATTATTTGAAATTCTATTTTGTAGTTCTGGGGTAGACGGTGATTTTCTTTTCACTGATCTTGTTTAAGATTACTAGCACATGGATCTTAATCCACTGAACTCATGTTCCAGCCTGTGTAGGTCTTATACTAGCTTTAAGGCTTTAGTTTGCACCTAAAAATAGGTTGTTAAAGGTGATGGACCTTGAATCCATCAGTTTGGAGGTAGAAGATGAAGAAGGAAGGAGGAACAAAACCTCCAGAGTCATATAGAAGATCCTCAATGGTGAAAAGAGGCAAAAGAGAAGGAATCTATGGTCTAGAACTACTTACCAAAAAGGATATGTGGCTAGTTCATCGATCTATAGTTGTTCTTTATGTTTTCTACAAAAATTCTCCTTAGAAATTTCCCTATTTATTGTCTTCATGTTGGCTTAATGGTCAATTTGCATAGAGGATCAAATTATGGTACCAATGCACTTTGTTTCGTTGAAAGAGGATATGTATAGCAAAATTTATGGTCATTTTACGACTGGCTTTCTTGGTCAGCAATTCTAAGAGATCAATGTGCTTACCGGGCCTTCTCGACGGTTGTTGGGCGTTGGACCATCGCCAAAATCCCATCTCAACAGTCGTTGATTTTATGTACATGTTACTAAAAATGTCATAACTCTCTCATTTTAACTCTATTTCAGTTCATTGTTTTTGTGTTAGATTTATAATTGAATTCTATATATTACTATAACATTAGTTTCGTAAGAATCTCAAATAAAAATTTATTTATTAATTATTTCTACAAGTAGCATTATTTCTTCTCCCTCATATATGAGTGGGTTATCTCTATATCAACATATGCTTAAATAATCATTATGAATTATCCAAAAAAGTATTGAGATAATCAAGGTTAAGGTAAAGCACAAGGTAAATATATTACTAATAAAAGTACAACAAGCATTAAGGCTATCTTAAATTCCTCAGATTACTAGTAAAGCTAGAACAGGGTTGTAACAATTCTCCCCCTCTAATGAAAATTTCATCTTCAAATTCTTAGAAGCAGAATGGATACTAGTTCCACATATCTGAATCTACTTCCCAAGTAGCTTCTTCTATACTATGATTCCTCCAAAGAACTTTCACTAGAGATATTTCCCTTTATTTCAGCTTTCAAATTCTATGATCTAGAATTTGAATTGGCCCTTCAACATAGAAGATATCCTCTTCTAACTGTATAGGATTTGGGTGTATAATCTTTTCTATACTAGGATGACACTTCTTCAACATAGATACATATAACACATCATGTAAATTGTCTAGCTCTAAGGCAACTCATGTTTATATGCAAGTGGTCCAATTCTCAAAATGATTGGATAGGGACCCATGTATCTAAGAGTTAGTTTGCCTCATTTTCCAAATCTCAACATACCTTTCCATGGTGAGGCTTTGTAATAAATCTCATCTTCAACCTCAAACTAAAGTGGTCTACACATTTTCTCTATATACTTTTTCTATCTATCTTGTGCATTCTTCAACTATTGTTTGATCATAGATATCTTTTCTATTATTTCTTCTACCATCTTTGGATCTAGAATTTGCCTTTCTCCCACTTCATACCAACAAATAGGAGATCTACACTTTCTCCCATATATAGTTTCATAAGGGGCCATGCCTAAAATTGAATGATAACTGTTGTTATAGGCAAACTCCATAAGACTGAGATGATAATCCCAATTATCACCGCACTACAAAATATATTCTCTCAGCATATCCTCTAGGGTCTAAATTGTCCTCTCTGACTGTCCATTATCTAAGGATGAAATGTTGTGTTATATTGTAAATTTGTTCCCAAGGAATGTTGCAACAAATTCCAGAACCTAGATGTGAATTTGGGATCTCTATTAGATATTATAGAAATGAGTATCCCATGTAATCTATCTATCTCATCTAAATATACTTTGGCTAACTTTGGTGTATCTCACATTGTCTTAAATGGTAGAGACTGAGAAGAATTTGTTGACCTATCTACTATTACCCATACAGAATCAAAACCATGTGGTGTCCTAGGTAATACAACTACAAAATCCATTGTAATATGCTCCCACTTCCATTCACGAATAGGAAGTGATTGCAGAGTACTTGTTGGTTTTTGATATTCAGCCTTAACATGTTGACATACACCACACATGGCTACATACTCAACTACATCCTTCTTCATACCTAACCACTAATACAATTCCTTAAGTTTTCTATACATATTTGTGTTGCCTGGATGCATTGCATACATAAAAGAGTGAGCTTCCTCAAGAATTTGTTTCTTTAACTCAGTGTCATAAGACACACACAATCTATCATGTTGATATAGAAACCTATCATTTGAATATCTAACCTTTGTCCTCTTTCTATTGCAATTCTCTATCACTCTGCTAAAGTTCCTTGATCTAATCATAAAATGTAGGTTTAACATGCATCTGTGCAGTCAGTCCACCTTGATCAGACACATTCAAATCTAGATTCATCTCTCTCATCTTGGGCAAGAAATATCTTTTTATATGTGCCACTAAAACATTTTTATAGATGATGTTGACTTTCTACTTAGATTGTCTTCTACTAGATTGGTCTTCCTGGGGTGGTTATCGACAGTGGCATCATAATACTTTATAAGCTCCAATCATCTATGCTGACCCAGATTGAGGTCCATATGTGTGAAAATGTACTTTAGATTCCTATGATTAGTAAAGACTTGACATGATTCACCATACAGATAATGATGTCATGTCTTTAAGGCATGTAATACTACTGTCAACTCAAGATCATGTGTGGCATAGTTTTCTTCATTCTTCTTAAGTTGTCTAGAAGCATAAGCTACCACTTTTCCTTCTTGCATAAGAACACATCTGAATCCTCTTCTGGATGCAGCATCTAGTAAAATACTAACCAGTGTTGTGGTCAACTTCTTATTTAATGTTTGAAAACTTTTCTCATAAGTTTCTGACCAAATAAGAGGTACATCCCTCCTTGTTAAGCATGTAAGAGGTGTTTCTATTGCAATGAACTTTCTTATAAACTGCCTATAATATCCAGATAACCCTAGAAAACTTCTAAACTCAGTAGGGGTCATAGGTTGATCCCAGTATAGAATAAATTCCACCTTATTAAGATCAACATTGACTCCTTCTCCTGATATGGCATGTCCAGGAAAGGATACTTCAGCCAATCAGAAATCACATTTGCTGAACTTAGCATAAAGTTGACATTGACATAATAGTTTTAGGTTTATCCTAAGATATTTCTCATGTCGTTCTTCATCTCTGGAATATATAACAATGTCATATATAGATACTATTGTGAACTGATCAAGATGCAGTTTTGAAGGCCATGTTCATCAAGTCCATAAAAGTTGTAGGATCATTCATCAGTATAAAAGACATAACTACAGACTCATAGTGTACATATCTTGCTATGAATGTTGACTTTGGTACATCGGATGTTTTTATTCTTAACAGATGATATCCTGATCTGAGGTCTGTCCTTGAAAAGATTGTTGCTTCATGTAGTTTATCAAACAAGTTACCAATTCTAGGCAGATGATATTATTCTTAATGGTTATCTTATTCAATTGCATATAGTATATGCATTAACGCATGGTTCTACCCTTCTTCTTCACAAATAGTACTGGAGATCCCCAAGGTGATGTACTAGGTTGAATAAATCCCTTATCTAGTAACTTTCATAACTGGGTTTTTAATTCATTTAACTCTGCAGGTGCCATTCTATAGGTAGGTAACGTTATTGGGTGGCTACTAGGTAAAATCCATATCTCAAATTTGATATCTCTTTAAGGAGTTAAACCGGGTAACTGACATCTGGAGACTCACATACAACTAGAATATTTTATGTACTGAGTGTTCTTTTTTGTGCCCTAACATCTACCACTAATAGTACATAACTGACCTTTAGTGTCGGTTATTTAAGGCCTTTAGTGTCGGTTTCTAAGCGACACCTATGTGGGCGATGCTAAAAGCCCAGCTGTTACGTGTCGATTCAAAAACCGAAGCCAAAACCCTTTGCGCGCCACACAAAATGCACCAGCAGGGGACTATAGGCGTCGGTTATTAGATAAGAAACCGACGTCATATACCTTCGCGCCACAGAAAGGGCCCCATCTTGGGCATATAGGCGTCGGTTATTAGATAAGAAACCGATGTCATATCACTCCCAGCACGGCCTTGCTAGCCAGCATGGCCGTGGTGTCTGCTCTGCTACCACGGCCGTGCTGGCCAGCACGGCCGTGGTGTTAAGGAAATAGACGTCAGTTACGAGTAGAAACTGACATTGTAACTATTTGACGTCGGTTTTATACAAATAATCGATGCCTATTTACCGACACCATATCACTCCCAACACGGTTGTGCTGGCCAACACAGCCGTGGTGTCTGGTCCGCTGCCACGGCCGTGCTGGCCAGCACGACCGTGGTGTTAAGGAAATAGATGTCAGTTATGAGTAGAGACTGACATTGTAACTATTCGGTGTCGGTTTTATACAAATAACCGATGCCTATTTCATATTTTTTTCTGTCAGTCTGCAGACTTGCTGTATGGCTGGTCGCAGGATGAGAAACATGTTCAATTATGAACTGCAGGTTTTACGATATCCATTGATATCAGCCAACAACAGGCCACAAACCTGCAAAATTAACAAAAAAAATATTCACACATTTAGCAATGCAACCTGCAGTTCCATTTGATTTTCACACATTTAGAAACATTCATGTAGCTAGCAATCTGTAGTTCCATTCATTTTCACATTCACACATGTACAAACATTCATATAGCAACCAACAGTTTCATTCATTTTCACTCAGACACATGTAGAAACATCCATACATGTAAAAACATTCACACATATATTATAATTCAGAAATTCATTTACAAAATATCATTCCTTAGTCATTTTTCGCTATCAACATCCCAATTATATGTTAAAACCCCCACTACTTGTATGGCTGTTGCCCATTCTTCTCTTACTTCATTTAATTCTCCGGTCGTATAAGGAGCATGTACATCTGGTAAGGCCTTTCCTGCAGTGTGGTCAGCTTTAAACACCTGCAAAGAGAATGATGTATACATATAATTAATGAGCTATAAATAAGATTGATATATTTCATATTATCTAATGAGACTATATAATACCTCAGCAATACAATCGATGTCCAGTGCGGCATATTTGATAATCATGTGCATAAATCGCATCACATAGTATGCACATGCCCATCCGTTGTCTTGTGTAGCACACTATAAATTCAAACATACAAAATATTAAAAGATACAACTAATTAAGCATTGTACACATAAATAATATATACATTGCAGTCGGGAACTTACTTCCACGTTCGTCCAAGTTATTTGTTGGTTCTTTTTTGTGGGGACTTTTCCTCCCGCCTTTTTGAACTCATCTAAACCCCTACATGTTAATGTAACATAGTACATTGCATAATTAAATAGTAATTTAATAACATATGTTAACAGATATGAAAATGAAATATTTCTCACCGGAATAATGTCATTTTCATTTTGTGTCCATATTTTGAATTCAATTTACTCCCCTTAGGATCTAGATAATAGACAGTGAACGTCTCTAGGACAATAACTAGTAACTCCCAATGTCTACCACTAGAGGTAAAAAAGTTAAAAATTAATAACTCAAAATCCACAATAAAAATGTAATTTTCTTAAGTCCAAATTATAATAAGCAAAGTAAACTTACTCTACATTGAATGGAGCTATTATCACCATCTTCTTATTTTGAGAAAAATTTGTAAAAGCCTCACAGCAGTATTGTTGAACTGACGTAGGATCTTTAGCTACTAGACTAATCAAAGATGGAATCAAAAATCCTACATGTTCGAATCCAAAATCTACACATATGTTGTCTAGGTAGCTGTAAAACATGTATTAATTATGCATGCATTAATAAATAAGAAACCAGATCACCAGATCCTACACAAGGTATATGGATGTATAAAGAAGATCTCACCTTATCCATAGCTCTATCACAGATGTATTTAGCCAATCATATCGAAACAACTCCAAAATATCTTGTAAAAATAAGTTGCTTTTGTATGATTGACCTGCAGCATCTGAATCTATAGAAATAGTTATAGGACAATTTATATCATGTTCGCCTAATCATATTTCCATACCCCTACAGTTAGGACCTAACGGGACAGGTAGGTCCTGTGGAACCCAACTAGGTAATGTAGGAGGTGGAGGTGGGGGCCTAGATGTTGTGGGTGTCTTCTTTTTAACCTGTATATATATATATAATTTTAGATCAACTGACATCATATACACAGACTAACAATTTAACGTAATGTAAATTTACCATACAGTTTCAGTAAAGAGGACATCCGCTTTTAGCCACAATATCACTCCGCCTTCTACCTCACCAAGCGTTTCACAATCTGGGTGGGCATATGGCAATGAAAGATCCATCCACATGGAGAATATATGTACCGGGCTCACACGAATCCAACCAGCTGGTAATGGAGACCCGTGAAACATTTCCCCTGGTAGGGATGGGTAATCTAACGCCTCTGCAATGACATATTCTTTACTTTTTAGACGACATGACTTCAACCCCTACAATTTTTTGCGTAAAGAATGTTATATACATATCATCTTTTTTTGAAACAACTACAATTTCATATATACATATCATATTGAAAACATATCATCTTGAATTAAAAAACTAGTTACTATGTCATAAAAATACTTACAGCGGATGTTCTAGGTGGTGGGTCTACAGGATTACTCCCAACCTTTGCAGTAGGAGTAGTGCGAGACGCCATAGGTACTGTCTGGTAAGTGGCAGTCTGAGATGCCTGCCACTTTTTCATTGCTTCTTCGATTTTCCTATCAACTAGCTTATCTACCTAAACATGGATAAAAGAAACGTTAGCTTCTAATTATTGAATTCTCTTTTACAGTAACATTATAAAGAAAGAATATGTTACCTCTTTTTGTGAAAGTCCCGCTTTTGGGACATGTTTACGCTGGGATGGCCCAAAAAAAGCTTTGATGCCCACACCAGCGCCTGCAGCCCTAACACGTCCAGGATGCTCTGGGTTACCCAGAGCAACTGTCAATTTATCCTTGGTGCCCTCAGGGATGAACTTGCCTTGTTTCCTCAGCTCGTGCAGCTCCCGCTAATCGCTAAAAAAAATTGTAATTAAGTAAACACCACAAATAATCAATATTCGAACGATTGATGTAAGAGTTGTATTTTACCATTTTTGCAGCCGCCTCAGCAGTTGCGGGCTTCCTTATTTCTCCCTTCTTATTTTGCCTCCCAGCTATCCAAACATCATGGTGAGGCAGAGGTGTGCTACCTATAGTAGAGGACTCCTGAGTAGCTGCAGACTGAGCAGTAGCCTCAGACTGTAGTCTTTGGTGAATGCCTGCATACCCCTTTGGACCCATTGTGTGGTCATGCACATTCAGTACACGCCTTGATCTTTGTGCCTCACTGAGGGCCTAGGTAGTATGCACATTAATGATTTGGTTAGTAACACTAAATTTTAATCTTGAATAGGTGAATACAACATATTAATGAGATTGGGACTGACGCCTAATACCTTGAATTCATCAGTTTGTCTTGAAGCAACAAACGCGTCCCATTCTTCTTTGTCCAGGAAGTTCCACTGTTTTGTGGTTGTCTTCTTCCTCTTGTCACCTTCTTTTATGTATTCTCGGGTGAGATTTGTCCTATAGTTCCTTAGGACTCTCCCACAGCATTGCGTCATGCATTTATAATGCAGCTTTTCATCCAATTCAAATATACTCTGTAAAATAGAATTGCTATTAACTAGTATCCAAAAAATTAGTAATCTACAAAATAGAATTGCAAATCAATAATAACTCACACATAAATCCTTCCATATTACATATTTCTTCTCCTTAGGAACTTTATGCCAAGAATCTATCTTACAACCTCAATGGCTACGAGTAACATACCCAAGATATGAAACAAACAAATTGCGATTCACACCAGATGCATTTCCTGCATTATCAAAATCCACAACAAGTTTTGGTCCATTGCCCTTTTGCGCTATTAACTTCTTCATCATAGTGATGCCCCTTCTCTTGTCAACTTTTTGGTGTTGCTGATCAAGTGCCTCAAGTGCTTCAGATGGTACATGGGCATCATCAACCTAAAATTTGACAAAATAAACGCATTTACAAGATATAACTATAAATGGACATATAGATATAAATATATGATATATTTGTAAAACTTACATTGTGAGGCGGCGCATTGATGTCCTCACCCTCACGATAATCATCAACACGGTCATCAGGATAATGCTCAGCCATCTGAAAATTCACATTCACATTGTAAAGTTCACATTGTAAAGTAATTCAAATTGTAAAGCTCACATTGTAAAGTTCACATTCACATTGTAAAGTTCACATTCACATTGTAAAGTAATTCACATTGTAAAGTAATTCAAATTGTAAAATTCACATTTCAAAGTTCACATTCACATTGTAAAGTAATTCACATTGTAAAGTTCACATTCAGAAAAATAAAACATATAAAAAATATAAACATGCCTCTAATATTGTGATTTTTTATCAATTAACAATCCTTCATTGTGATCTCCGCGCACATACAAGTCCTCATTAGCTTCAATATTTGCTGGTGTTGGTAATCCAACTGAGAATGGACTGGAGTCATCATACTTATCATAGTACTCTTCTTCATCTATAGGATCTTCAATGAACTGTCTTTTACCATGAAGAACAACTGACCATTTATCATTTGCAGGATCATCGATATAAAATACTTGTTTCACTTGTGATGCCAATATGAATGGTTCACCCTTCTCGCCAATCTTTTCAAAGTTCACTAAAGTGAAACCCAATTCATCCACTATAACTTCTTTGGTGTTATCAACCCAATTACATTTGAAGAGCGGAATTCTGAAATCTATGTAGTCAAACTCCCATATGTCTTCAACGACACCGTAATATGACATTTTAGCTTCACGTGGACTCTTATCCTTTGCACTTGCAAAAAACATAGTCGATGCTTGAAGGGTGACCCCACTATTTTGGACGACACTCTTATCATCTTGGCGCTTTGTGTAATATGTGAATCCATTAATGGCATACCCTTCATAAGACATAACAGTCAATTTTGGTTTAAAAGCGAGGCATTTGATAGTTTCAGTAATATCATCTGGTGTTTGAGATAGTTGATGTAAGACTTTATCTTCAAACCACTTAATAAATGTCTTATTATGCTCTCTAGCAAGACACATTGTATTGGCTCGAGGATATTGTATCTTGATGAAATTGGTATGTTCCTCTATATAAACGTTCACTTCGTCCATGTTGTGTAAAATATACAAGTGACCTTGTTCCAACTGCTCACGGCTGATTACTTTCACACGTGATCCCAAAATTCCTTTGCCAAATTGCTCATCAATATTCTTGTCATTATCACTGAAAAAGTCATTGCAAAAATACATAACCTCTCTCATCACATAACCCTCGATAATACTCCCTTCAGGCCGATAACAGTTTCTAACATCACTTTTAAAAACGCTCATGTATCGTTCAAAGGGATACATCCAATGCAAGAAAACTGGTCCCAACATTTTCACTTCCCTAGTCAAGTGGACAACAAGATGTACCATGATATCAAAGAACGACGGAGGAAAATACATCTCAAGCTGACATAGGTTAACAACCACTTCTCTTTGCAATTTATCGAGAGTATTAGGGTCAATGACTTTGCTGCATAGACTGTTGAAAAAGAAACAAAGTCTGGTGATTGCAAACCTTACATGCTTCGAAAATATAGATCTAATTGCCACAGGAAATATTTGTTGCATTAGAGTGTGACAATCATGAGATTTAAGACCTATCAACTTCAGATCTTTCATTGATACCAATCTACGGATGTTGGATGAGTAACCATGTGGCACCTTAATATTTACCAAACATTCACAAAAAGCTTTCTTCTCCTTTCTAGACAATGTGTAACAAGCGGAAGGTAAGTATGTTCTCCGATTTTTCATTTCACAAAATTTTGTTAATTCTGACCTTATTCCCATTTCATGTAGGTCCAGTCTAGATTTTATCCCATCTTTAGTCTTACCTGGTATATTCAACAAAGTACCAATGACACTATCATAGACATTTTTCTCAACGTGCATGACATCGATACAATGTCTGACTGTCAAAGAACTCCAATAAGGAAGATCCCAAAATATTGACTTCTTCTTGAATAAAGATTTGTCACTCCGTGTGGCCATAGTACATTGTGATCTCTTACCAAATTCATTGACAAAGTCTTTTACTATTTCATAAACAACCTCCCCTGGTTTAGGTTTAGGTGCACTCCGTTCCTCTTTCAATCCATTAAATGATTTGCACTTCCTACGATACAGATGGAATTTTGTAAGAAACCTTCAATGACAGAGATATACAGTCTTACCGCCATGTTTTACTCTTGTTGAATCAGTGTTCTCTTCACATATAGGACACTCTTTAGCTCCTTTGACACTATATCCAGACAAATTCCCATATGTTGGAAAGTCATTAATAGTGCAAAACAACATAGCATGCAAACGAAATGTATCTCTTCGTGAAGCATCATAGGTCATCACACCTTCACCCCAGAGTTTCTTTAAGTCATCAATCAGAGGTTCAAGATAAACATTGATTTCATTTCCAGGTTGTTTCGGGCCCGATATCAACAACGACAGCATTACGTACTTATTTTTCATACACAGCCAGGAAGGAAGATTGTATATAACAAGCATGACTGGCCAAGTGCTATGTTGGCTGCTCAATGTCCTGTACGGATTCATCCCATCTGTACAAAGCCCAAGTCTTAGATTCCTGACTTTTTCACCAAATTCAGGGTACAATAG
Organism: Alisma plantago-aquatica; assembly: GCA_963693085.1. Classification (NCBI taxonomy): domain Eukaryota; kingdom Viridiplantae; phylum Streptophyta; class Magnoliopsida; order Alismatales; family Alismataceae; genus Alisma; species Alisma plantago-aquatica. Next base: position 374,060,956 of record OY856412.1, read on the forward strand.
ATCAATCTTCTTCCACTGTGGGGAATCAGACGCATGTCGTAGGATGCCATCATTATTTTTCTTAACATCTGCATGCCACCTCAAATTCTTCGCATCTATCGGATTGGCAAACAAGCGTTGAAACAGTGATATTATAGGTAGATACCACATCACCTTGGCAGGAGAACCAGTTTTGGACTCCCCCGAAGTCGTCAATTTATACCGTGACGCACCACATTTTGGACAATCTTTCAAATCCACATAGTCCTTTTGAAATAATACACAATCATTCGGGCATGCATGTATCTTCTTGGCATCCATTCCCATTGGGCACAACAATTTCTTTACCTGGTATGTTGAGATTGGCAGCTCGTTTCCTTCAGGAAGCATTTCTTTCAACAAAGACAACAATGATGTGAAGCTTTTGTCGCTCCATCTATTGTTAGCTTTCAGCTAATACAATCTCAACACAGCGTTAAGCTTCGTAAACTTAGTACAACCTATGTATAACGGTATCTCAGCATCATGCACAATGTTTCTAAAAATGTGAGGTGGATCGGTGTGCTCTACCCCACAACTATCCAGCATCGCATCAACGATGTCTACTGGAACTGGTTCATTCACATCTACGTCATCGTAGGCAATTTCTTCTTCCACACAAGCACTACTATCGACATCCACTGGTTTCGGGTTTTAAATCTCTCCATGCCAGTGCCATTCTGTATAGCCTTGTATAATCCCGTTGCACATGACATGAATTTTGATTTCATCACCAGTGCTGACTTTCAAGTTGTTACCGCAATGCCTACATGGACAGTAGAACCTATCTCCAGGTTGTTTCCTATGTTCCTCGGAAAATCTAATAAACTGGTCAAGACCAGAAATAAACTCTGGGGTGCAGTGATTGCGAATGGACATCCATGATCTATCCATTCTATGATCAAAGAGAAAACAAGTATATATTACAACAAGATTAGGGTCTAGGGTTAACAGATTAGAGTTTCTATGATCAATGAGAAAACAAGTATATATTCTATGATCCTAAGTGAGATTAGGTGTTCAAGAACAGTCCCAAACCGGGGACTATCCAAGATTTACTCCTAATGAGTAAATCTTGAATGGGTTTCTAGGCCAACAAATACATGTGCTGTCATTCTTATATATAATAAATGTGTACCACCTATCCCATTCTTGAACACCTAATCTCACTAGTAAGTGTATAATGTGTATTGGGTTTTCGAGAAAATTTCGGCAGCATTTCCCTGTTGTTCTCTAAGTACATATGTACTTAGAGAACAAACGGGGAAATGCTACCAAAATTTTCTCGAAAACCCAATACACATTATAAACTTACATCCTAAGTGATATTAGGTGTTCAAGAACAGTCCCAAACTGGGGACTATCCAAGATTTACTGCTAATGAGTAAATCTTGGACGCGTTTCTAGGCCAACAAATACATGTGCTGTCATTCTTATATATAATAAATGTGTACCACCAATCCCATTCTTGAACACTTAATCTCACTAGTAAGTGTATAATTTGTATTGGGTTTTCGAGAAAATTTTGGCAGCATTTCCCTGCTGTTCTCTAAGTACATATGTACTTAGAGAACAAACGGGGAAATGCTACCAAAATTTTCTTGAAAACCCAATACACATTATACACTTACATCCTAAGTGAGATTAGGTGTTCAAGAACAGTCCCAAATCGGGGACTATCTAAGATTTACTCCTAATGAGTAAATCTTGGATGGGTTTCTAGGCCAACAAATACATGTGTTGTCATTCTTATATATAATAAATGTGTACCACCTATCCCATTCTTGAACACCTAATCTCTCTAGTAAGTGTATAATGTGTATTGGGTTTTCGAGAAAATTTCTGCAGCATTTCCCTAATGTTCTCTAAGTACATATGTACTTAGAGAACAAACGGGGAAATGCTACCAAAATTTTCTCAAAAACCCAATACACATTATACACTTACATCCTAAGTGAGATTAGGTGTTCAAGAACAGTCCCAAACTGGGGACTATCCAAGATTTACTCCTAATGAGTAAATCTTGGATGGGTTTCTACGCTAACAAGTACATGTGTTGTCATTCTTATATATAATAAATGTGTACCACCTATCCCATTCTTGAACACTTAATCTCACTAGTAAGTGTATAATGTTTATTGGGTTTTCGAGAAAATTTTGGCAGCATTTCCCTGCTGTTCTCTAAGTACATATGTACTTAGAGAACAAACGGGGAAATGCTACCAAAATTTTCTCGAAAACCCAATACACATTATACACTTACATCCTAAGTGAGATTAGGTGTTCAAGAACAGTCCCAAACTGGGGACTATCCAAGATTTACTCCTAATGAGTAAATCTTGGACGGGTTTCTAGGCCAATAAATACATGTGATGTCATTCTTATATATAATAAATGTGTACCACCTATCCCGTTATTGAACACCTAATCTCACTAATATGTGTATAATTTGTATTGGGTTTTCGAGAAAATTTTGGCAGCATTTCCCTGCTGTTCTCTAAGTACATATGTACTTAGAGAACAAACGGGGAAATGCTACCAAAATTTTCTTGAAAACCCAATACACATTATACACTTACATCCTAAGTGAGATTAGCTATTCAATAACAGTCCCAAACTAGGGACTATCCACGATTTACTCCTAATGAGTAAATCTTGGACGCATTTCTAGGCCAACAAATACATGTGCTGTCATTCTTATATATAATAAATGTGTACCACCTATCCCATTCTTGAACATTTAATATCACTACTAAGTGTATAATGTGTATTGGGTTTTCGAGAAAATTTCGGCAGCATTTCCCTGCTGTTCTCTAAGTACATGTGTACTTAGAGAACAAACGGGGAAATGCTACTAAAATTTTCTCGAAAACCCAATACACATTATACACTTACATCCTAAGTGAGATTAGGTGTTCAAGAATAATCCCAAACTGGGGACTATCCAAGATTTACTCCTAATGAGTAAATCTTGGACGGGTTTCTAGGCCAACAAATACATGTGTTGTCATTCTTATATATAATAAATGTATACCACCTATCTCATTCTTGAACACCTAATCTCACTAGTAAGTGTATAATGTGTATTGGGTTTTCGAGAAAATTTCGGCAGCATTTCCCTGTTGTTCTCTAAGTACATATTGTTGGTACGTATGCCCATAGAGCAATTCATATGATGATTGTAATGGGATACTTTTTAAATGATTTGAATAATAATAAAGGCTATTTCCGATCTATATGTTTAAACTGTTTCTGAGATGATGGTGTAACATGATAGATGTCTAAAGAATGATTTTACTCAATGACGTATGTTTTTGGGTTGAGTACCTAACTGATGAGATCATACGGATGTTAAGAGTATACATTCTTGTTTAGTCCCTAGTCGGTTGTTATTGTGGAAATAACCATAGACATCATTAACACTAAAGACTAGATTGTGTTTTGGTTGATGACAGAATCTCATTAGTCATAATATAGTGATATCAAACCAAGCACATAGGTACTTTTTAGAGAACAAGGTACAAGACAGACCCACCGTGAGAGTGACACATGGAACCATGACTTGGTAGTCACAGTCATCTCTCACACTGTTGGTGGTGAGTGTGATTCTTTGACCTAAAATCACTACACTCAACACATGTCGTTGGGTACACTTTGACATCATCAAACACAGTCCTGAAACATGGGTTGTTATAAAGGTGATGATTGGGTGGCTTTGACACATGGGGCTTTTGAGGGGTGAGTGATTGATATGGGATTTGTCCCTCCTGAGGGAGTTTGATATCCTTGGCCACTTGATGAGTAGGATTGAGAAAGGCATGCACATGCACGTGTGAATCAATATGTGATATTGATGTCACACACATCTCACTCGGTCTGGTCTGTTATCAAGGAAATGAATGAACGTTGACAGGATGACTGTTCCATGCCTCAAGTTCATTCAGGATATCAGTGACAAAGGAATTATACATTCACTGTAACACCATTCACAAATTGTAGGATTGAAAGTTGTTCTCCAACTTTCTACTTTCACTTGGGTAGCACTGATGTGTGACTAGGCACCGCTCTTTGCTTGTGAAGTCATAAGTGTTTGGTATTTGCACTGCCAATGTGAAATGGACCTGCAGGGTCACACACGTAGGATTTAACCTGGAAGAGGAGTTTTGTCCACAAACAATGTTTAGATTGATTACTAAAGGAGTTTAGTAGTTCAATTAAACTCTCAATTAATCGATAGCTCAATATCATAATGTTCAAGGTGTTGGACACATTGATTGGAGTATCGGATTGATTGAAATCGCAATTGACTGATTCTACACAGTCTGCACTCCCAACCGATCTGCTCATGTGATGAACCGAACAGATGAGCTGGGTGAACCGGTCGGCTCAAGTGTTGAGTCGATCGGCTCATGAACAGGTTGAAACGACCGGTTCAAATGTTGAACCGATCGGCTCATTGGTCGAACCGAGCCAGTTGGGAAAGAAAGATTGGTGAGAATTTTCCTTCATTTCAATTTCCCAATTTTATAGGAAATAGAATTGGTATTCGATACCAATTATAAACAAAAGAAGGAAAGTCAATTCGAGTTGAACCAAGATCATGAACTGATTGACTGGAGTGTCCAACCAATTGGCTCAAGGATCCAAACGATCGGTTGGAGTGTCCAACTGATCGGCTGGAGGGTCCAACCGACCGTTTCAGTTGTGAAATGATCGGTTCAGGTTCCGAGTTGGTTGCTTTTTGTGGAAAAATCTCAAACCCTTCTACTCCTTCTTTAGTCCCATATTATCGAGCACAGAGAACCCTATCCCATGACCCACCTATATATAGGGGTATTGGGGGCTTCTCAAAGTACAACTCAATGCAACTAGTTGCTCTGTAAAGTTGTCCTTCTCTTTGGTTTTGGTAACCGAGAGAGAGCTCGAGCAAGTGCTTCCCGCAAAGGGAGGTGCAGCAAGGGAAAGACAACTACAGTTGCAATTGGCAGTAGGAGAGTGTGTTGGTGACTAGTACGTCAACAGGAGGGTGTGACTCCTTCCAATTCCTTGTGGTACAAGGAGTGTGGAGTTCCAGGTGGTCAGTGTGGACTACTTCAGAGGCGGGAGGTCACTGCCGCTCAGGAGGACAACTGTCATCTGACAGTCTGGTAGGAGGAGTCTTCAGTCCTGGTGCAACCAGGAGCTGCACAGACACCGTCCAAGACCAGAGGTAAAGACCGCGCAAGGCATGAGGTACTGTCGCCGAGCAAGCCTCGGGACAAGGTATGATTCACAAACCATCTTTCCTATTCTATAGACGTTGACGTGTTTCCTTGTTCTGGGTTTGGGAGAGAAATTTTTTTGATTCCGCTGCCTTCTCTGCCTCCCCTAAAACCCAACAGTGGTTTTAGAGCCACGTCAACTGCTCTATATTTTAGGATTAATGATATGATTGATTTTGGTTTGTCGCCTTTATTTATTGCATGTGATGCGAATAATATTGGCTTTATGCATGTCCAATCCACAAATCCCTTATATACATATATAATATGTAATATTAATGCACTCGATACGTGTCACCCTTAAACGAGTTTTGTGGTGGATGTGTAGCATGATTATGGCCTATAAACCCCTATATCTATGTGTGGTTGTATGTGGTTTCTTGCATCTCGGTCTGCACATCGATTCCCCTCTCTCTTATTCCTGATGTAACTCGAAATAATTCAAGAATTCTTTTCCTACCTTTGCTCCCCGCGAATGTAACTCGAGGTTTCACAATTCAATTGTAAATAGGATAGATTTTATTTCATGTTATGTCAAAGAACAGCGGACAACCTGAGACGATCGGTTCCAGGCGTGAACCGATCGGTTGGTGATCCAGACGACCGGTTCGAGGAGCAAGACGAGCGGGTGGCAACCTGATGAGATGCACGACAACCGGTGAACCGATCGGCTGGAGGTGCCAGTCGATCGGCTGGTGGCACCCAAACAACCAACTTGATGACGAGCCGATCGGTCATGGAGATGAGCTGATCAAACCCAGAAAGGCAGGCACAAATTTCATCTTGTACAGGTTGCATGTGATGTAGACCTAGATTACTGTGATTCCTCTTGGCTCAAGGAATCACAATAGGATGGCCATAATCATTGCTTTTTTTCGTTTTGCATGTTTTCTATGGGATATAGCATGTATATGATACTTACTATATATTGTGGTGATTGGATATGTATATGTATATAAAAACCAAATCCCTCATTAAATATTAAGTTTTAGATGCCTTCCAAATGTGACACACGTGAAAAGCTTGATCGACCAACTGTGGGCACGCCCAAGTGTGGTGCGCCCTCTATCTCGTGGAAGCGTGAAGGATGAATGTGTGGGTATGCCCAATCAGGGTGCATGTTCATTGTGTTGGCTTTGGGTCGGACTTAATAAGGTGACCTAGATAGGATCTAGCACCTTGAGGCATGGAGATGATCATGGCAAGGAGTTGCATATGACATCTTTCAAGAGTTGCATATGATGTAATTGGCAAGAGTTGCCTACCTGGAAGATCTGAGTTGTGGGTGACAGCCCAAGCTGGTCCATGGCTTAGAGGATTTCAGGATCTTGACCCACTAGAAGATTGTACGATGCAATCTTCCAAATTGATAATGAGGGCTATCAATTTGAATGAAAATAGTGGGAGTGGTAATTAATTAAAGGCCTAATTAAATATCGTCAAATATTATTCAAATCAAATCAAAAGGAGTTTTGACAAATGCAATTTTCTCTTGTAGAATGGCAAAAGAATCATCTTTTAAAATGGGAAAATTAATTGACAATAAATTCCATAACTAGTTGAGGACTGTGAGAAGTGTTCTACACAATCCAGATATACCAGGAGCCTTTGAATCCACTCTATGTATGCTTAATGCGTTAGTGAAGAAGAAAGAAAGTTCATTGATAGAGATCTATGGAACGAAAGGTAAGGGAGAGAAGGGTTCTCTCGCCAAGCCAATTTCTTCTACATGGAGAGGATGGAAGGAACGATGGACGAAGAAGTCAGAGATAGAGATCTCTACTTCTGGTGTATACGTGATAGAGATTAACTTTACTACTTCTTCGTCATGGGTACTTGATACCGGATGCGGATCTCATATTTGTTCAAATGTGAAGGATCTTAAGAGAAGTAGGCCTTTAGGGAAAGGTGAGGTTGAACTACGTGTTGCCAATGGGGCAAGAGTTGCCGTCAGTGCCGTAGGAACCTATGAGTTAACTCTACCAAGTGGGCTAATAATAGAGTTGAAGAACTGCTATTATGTACCTGCCATAAATAGGAATATCATTTCCGTCTCTTGTTTAGACAAAGATGGATTTGAATTTCTTATTAAGAATGGAAAATGTTCCATTTCTAAAGATGGGATCTTTTATGGAAGTGCCCCTATGTCTTATGGTCTATACTTGATAGACTTGGAGACAAGTGTATACAACGTAAACACCAAAAAGCAAAAACTCAACAACTCAAATGAAATGTATCTTTAGCATTGTCGTCTAGGGCACATAAATGAGAAGCACATTTCTAGACTCCATAAAGATGGTTATCTAGACTCTTTTGATTGTGAATCAATAGAGACATGTGAATCTTGTTTGTTGGGCAAGATGACCAAGACTCCCTTTTCAGGTAAAGGTGAGAGAGCTAGTGATCTATTAGGACTCATACATACTAATGTATGTGGGCCTTTTAGAACTAATGCCAGAGGTGGGTATCAGTACTTCATTACCTTTACTGATGACTTCAGTAGGTATGGCTATGTGTACCTGATGAAACATAAGTTAGAAACCCTTGAAAGGTTCAACGATTTCATGAATGAAGTATAGAACCAACTTGGTAAAAGTATTAAGGCACTTTGATCCGATCGAGGTGGAGAATACTTAAGCCAGGAGTTTAAGGACCTTTTGTGAGCCTGTGGTATTGTATCACAGTGGACTCCGCCTGGAACACCACAGCATAATGGTGTGTCTGAAAGAAGGAATCGCACATTGTTGGATATGGTGCGATCAATGATGAGTTTTGCTGATCATCCGATTTCCTTCTGGGGTTATGCTCTTGAAACCGCCGCGCTTACACTTAACCGAGTACCATCTAAATCGGTTCAAAAGACACCATATGAGATATGGACTGAGAAGCATCCCGATTTGTCTTTTCTGAAGATATGGGGTTGTGAGGCTTACGTTAGGAAAATGTTTCCTGATAAGCTTGGACCAAATCCGATAAATGTTATTTTGTTGGATATCCCAAGGAAACGAGGGGATATTATCTATACCACCCTACTGACAACAAAGTGTTTGTTAACAGGACAGCTGTGTTCCTAGAGAAGGAATTTATTTCCAAAGGAAACAGTGGGAGGAAAATAGAGCTTGAAGAGGTTCAAGCCCAACAAGAAAACATAGAACCGGTAGATGTACGAGAGGAAAATGGAGATTCACAAGGTGTTGTGGAATCTCAGTCTCCTCAGGTAACACAAGGACCTCGTAGATCTAGTAGGACCCACCTTGAACCTGAGAGGTTTGGATACATTGTAACTCAGGAAGGTGGTGAGTTGATCATAGATGATGATCCAACTACCTATGTAGAGGCTATGTAGGGACCAGATTCTGAGAAATGGCTTCAAGCCATGAGATCTGAGATGGAATCCATGTACTCCAACAAAGTATGGACTTTGGTGGAACCACCCGAAGGGGTAAAACCCATAGGGTGCAAGTGGGTCTTTAAGAAGAAGACCGACATGGATGGCCATGTGCAGACTTATAAAGGCAGATTGGTTGCAAAGGGATTTTGACAAGTTCAAGGTGTTGACTATGACGAAACCTTTTCTCCAGTTTCCATGATTAAGTCCATCAGGATCATGCTTTCTATTGCAGCTTATTATGACTATGAGATTTGGCAGATGGATGTAAAAACTGCATTCCTTAATGGGAATATAAATGAGGATGTGTACATGACACAACCTGAAGGTTTTGTAGATCCAAAGAATGCCAATAAAGTCTGTAAGCTGCAAAGGTCAATCTATGTATTGAAGCAAGCATCTCAGAGTTGGAATCTTCGATTTGATGAGGAAGTCAAAGTGTTTGGCTTTATTCAAAATGAAGATGAACCTTGTGTATACAAGAAGGTGAGTGGGAGCTCGACCACATTCCTTATATTGTATGTGGATGACATACTTTTGATGGGGAATGATGTCTTAGCCTTAGAGAAGGTAAAGACTTGGCTTGGGAATACTTTCTCAATGAAGGACTTAGGAGAAGCATCCTACATTCTAGGAATTAAGATCTATAGAGATATATCTAGAAGGCTTCTCATACTAAGTCAGAGAATGTACATCGACAAAGTGCTGAAGCAGTTCAGCATGGAGAACTTAAAGAGAGGCAACATCCCCATGCTACATGGCATCATCGTCTCTAGAGCTCAATGTCCCCAATCTTGTGAAGAGAGGGAGCATATGAATGGGATCCCATATGCATCAGCCATCGGATCCATCATGTATGATATGTTGTACACACGCCCAGATGTCTCGTATGCTCTCAGCATGATGAGCAGGTACCAGTCAGATCCCAGGGATGCTCACTGGACAGCCGTAAAGAACATCCTCAAGTACTTGTGAAGGACTAAGGATCAATTTCTTATTTACGGCGGCGAGGAAGAGCTGGTTGTAAGGGGTTACACCGATGCAAGCTTCCAAACCGATAAAGATGATTACAGATCACAGTCAGGATTTGTATTTTGCCTTAATAATGGAGTTGTGAGCTGGAAGAGTTCCAAGCAAGAAACAGTTGCCGATTCTACTACAGAGGCCGAGTATATTGTTGCTTCACATGCAGCAAAGGAGGCTGTGTGGATCAGGAAGTTCATTTCCGAACATGGTGTAGTTCCCAATTATTGTGATGCAATTGAGCTTTATTGTGACAATAATGGATCTATTGGACAAGCTTAGGAACCCAGATCACATCAGCGGTCCAAGAACATACTGCGGCGCTTCCATCTCATACGAGAGATCGTACAGTGAGGAGATGTGAAGATTTGCAAAGTACCAACTGAAGACAACATAGCTGATCCATTGACTAAGGCCCTTTCTCAGCAGAAGCATGATGGTCATGCTAGGTCACAAGGACTGCGTTTCCTTGGTGACTTGCTCTAAGTGCAAGTGGGAGTTTGTTGGTACGTATGCCCATAGAGCAAGTCATATGATGATTGTAATGGGATACTTTGTAAATGATTTGAATAATAATAAAGGCAATTTCCGATCGATATGTTTAAACTGTTTCTGAGATGATGGTGTAACATGATAGATGTCTAAAGAATGATTTTACTCAATGACATATGCTTTTGGGTTGAGGACCTAAACGATGAGATCATATGGATGTTAAGAGTATACATTCTTGTTTAGTCCCTAGTCGGTTGTTATTGTGGAAATAACCATAGACATCAATAACACTAAAGACTAGATTGTGTGTTGGTTGATGACAGAATCTCATTAGTCATGATATAGTGATATCAAACCAAGCACATAGGTACTTTTTAGAGAACAAGGTACCGAACAGACCCATCGCGAGAGTGACACATGGAACCATGACTTGGTAGTCACAGTCATTTCTCACAGTGATGGTCACTACTACAGAAGTGCCTTTTAGTGTCGGTTGTTTAACCCCCTTTGGCGTCGGTTTCTGAACGACGCCTATGTGGGCGCCGCTAAAAGGTTGGACACTTCAGCGTCGGTTAAAAAACCGACGCCTATTTAATATAAAGGCGTTGGTTTATTATAAAACACCGACGCCAAAAGGGTTCGCGCCACAGAAAACAGCGTCATCTAGGACACTTTCTGTGTCGGTTATATACTAAAAAACCGACGCAGAAAAGTGTCCTAGATGACTCCCATTTCCTGTAGCGCGAACACTTTTGGCGTCGGTGTTCAACAAAAAACCGACGCTGTAAGTCTGTGCTGACGATTATCGGTAAATAACCGACGCCTATATTTATTTATTTTTTTATAAATCTGTTTGCAGGCCTGCTGTGGCTGGTCAGCAGGATGAGAACCTGCAGTTCAGTTTTCTGAACTGCAGGTTTACGACATCCATTGATATCAGCCTACAAACAGGCCACAAACCTGCAAAATTAACATAATAAGATTCACACAAGTAGATACATTCAGACATCAATTCAATTGTCACGTTCACACATATAGAATCATTCAAATACATGTTTTAACATTCAGAAACATTCATTTACAAAGTATCATTCATCATCACTATCAACATCCCAATTATATCTAACAGTTTATGACCCCACATGCCTTCCTCCCCAGTTCATGCCGCTAGACAACCACACAATGGATCCAAGAGGATATGTAGGCGTTTGCCAAAGACTATAGGCTGAGTTAACTATTGAGTTAACTCAGCCTATAGTCTTTGGCGAACGCCTGCAATCCTCTTGGATCCATTGTGTGGTCGTCTAGCGGCACGATCTGAGGAGGAAGGCATGTGGGGTGATAAACTGTCAGGACTAGCACAGCAAGTTGCGATGGAGGTGGAGACGACGACGACGGTGGTGCTTCAGGCGACGCCTGCTTGGCCGGGTAGGGCTCGGCGAAAGGGTTCAACTGTGGCATGGCTTCGATGTAGTAGAGGGAAGGGAGGGGTTCAGAATCCTACGAGAAACGTTTAGAGATGAGGATATTACTGCGGAGGAGGAGGAAACGGTAGACGATATCTCGAGTTGGAATGTCCTCTCCGCGCATCAAGTTGCTCCAGTGCTTCAGTGGGTACATGTGCATCATCAACCTAAAATTTGACAAAAATAAACACACTGAATTAGGCCAATATAGAAATATAGGATATATGACATAACTAGAAGATAATGAATTTTATAGAAATACAGGATATGTTTTTAGAACTTACATTGGTATCCTCGCCATGCTCGTCATGGACAACATGCTCATCATGGACTTCATGCTCATCATGAACATCATTCTCATCATGGTCAGCCATCTGAAAATGTCATAAAAAGGCAAACATTTAGCATTTGTATCAACTAGAAAAAGGAAAACATTTAGCATTTGTATAAATTAGAAAAAGGAAAACATTTACCATTTGTATAAACATACATGTCTCTAAAATTGTGATCTTTTATCAATTAACAATCCTTCATTGTGATCTCCGCGCACATATAAGTCATCATTAGCTTCAATATTTTGTGGAGTTGGCAACCCAACTGAGAATGGACTGGAGTCATCATACTTATCATAGTACTCTTCTTCATCTATAGGATCTTCAATGAACTGTCTTTTACCATGAAGAACAACCGACCATTTATCATTTGCAGGATCATCGATATAGAATATTTGTTTTGCCTGTGATGCCAATATGAATGGTTCAGCCTTCTCGCCAATCATTTCAAAGTTCACCAAAGTGAAACCCAATTCATCCACTATAACTCCTTTGGTGTTATCAACCCAATTACATTTAAAGAGCGGAATATTGAAATCTATGTAGTCAAACTCCCAAATGTCTTCAATGACACCGTAATATGACATTTTAGCTTCACGTGGACTCTTATCCTTTGCACTTGCAAAGTACATAGTTGACGCTTGAAGAGTGACCCCACTATTTTGGACGACACTCTTATCATCTTGGCGCTTTGTGTAATATGTGAATCCATTAATGTCAAACCCTTCATAAGACATAACATTCGGTTTTGGTTTAAAGGCGAGACATTTGATAGTTTTTGTAATATCATTTGGTGTTTGAGATAGTTGATGTAAGACTTTATCTTCAAACCACTTAGTAAAAGTCTTATTATGCTCTCTAGCAAGCCACATTGAACTTGCTCGAGGATGTTGTCTCTTTATGAAATTGGTATGTTCCTCGATATAAACACTCACTTCGTCCATATTATGTAAAATATACAAGTGAGCTTGTTCCAACTGCTCACGGCTGATTACTTTCACCCGTGATCCCAAAATTCCTTTGCCCTCCTCAATATTCGTGTCATTATCAGGAGTGTCATTACCACTGAGAAAGTCATTGCAGAAATCCATAACCTCTCTCGCCACATAACCTTCAATAATACTCCCTTCAGGACGATAACGGTTTCGAACATCACCTTTAAAAACGCTCATGTATCGTTCAAAGGGATACATCCAATGCAAGAAAACCGGTCCCAAGATTTTCACTTCCCTAGTCAAGTGGACAACAAGATGTACCATGATATCAAAGAACGAAGGAGGGAAATACATCTCAAGCTGACATAGGGTAACAACCACTTCTCTTTGCAAATTATCGAGAGTATCAGGGTCAATAACTTTGCTGCATAGACTGTTGAAAAAGAAACAAAGTCTGGTAATTGCAAACCTTACATGCTTCGGCAATATAGATCGAATTGCCACGGGCAATATTTGTTGCATTAGAGTGTGACAATCATGAGATTTAAGACCTATCAACTTCAGATCTTTCATTGATACCAATCTACGGATGTTGGATGAGTAACCATGTGGCACCTTAACATTTACCAAGCATTCACAAAAAGTTTTCTTCTCCTTTCTAGACAACGTGTAACAAGCGGGAGGTAAGTATGTTCTTTTATTACCCATTTCACGTAATTCTGTTAATTCTGACCTTATTCCCATTTCACGTAGGTCCAGTCTGGATTTTATCCCATCTTTAGTCTTACCTGGTATATTTAATAGAGTACCAATGATGCTATCACAGACATTTTTCTCAACGTGCATTACATCGATACAATGCCTGACTGACAAAGAACTCCAATAAGGAAGATCCCAAAATATTGACTTCTTTTTTAATGAAGAATTGTCACTCCGTGTGGCCATACTACATTGTGATTTCTTACCAAATTCATTGACAATGTCTTTTACTCTTTCATAAACAACATCCCCTGGTATAGGTTTAGGTGCACTCCGTTCATCATTCCATCCATTGAATGCTTTGCGCTTCCTACGATACGGATGGAATTTTGAAAGAAACCTTCGATGACCAAGATATACAGTCTTGCCGCCATATTTTAGTCTTATTGAATCAGTGTTTTCTTCACATATAGGACACTCTTTAGCTCCTTTGACACTATATCCAGACAAATTCCCATATGCCGGAAAGTCATTAATAGTGCAAAACAACATAGCATGCAAACAAAATGTCTCTCTTGCAGAAGCATCATAGGTCATCACACCTTCAGCCCAAAGTTTCTTTAAGTCATCAATCAAAGGTTCAAGATAAACATCGATATCATTTCCGGGTTGTTTAGGGCCCGATATCAACAATGACAACATAACGTACTTATTTTTCATACACAGCCAGGGAGGAAGATTGTATATAACAAGCATGACTGGCCAAGTGCTATGTTGGCTGCTCAATGTCCCGTACGGATTCATCCCGTCTGTACAAAGCCCAAGTCTTAGATTCCTGACTTCTTCACCAAATTCAGGGAACAATACATCAATCTTCTTCCACTGTGGGGAATCAGACGCATGTCGTAGGATCCCATCATTATTTTTCTTAACATCTGCATGCCACCTCAAATTCTTCGCATCTTTCGGATTTGCAAACAAGCGTTGAAACCGTGATGTTATCGGTAGATACCACAACACCTTGGCAGGAGAACCAGTTTTGGACTCCCCCGAAGTCGTCAATTTATATCGTGACGCACCACATTTTGGACAATCTTTCAAATCTACATAGTCCTTTTGAAATAATACACAATCATTCGGGCATGCGTGTATCTTTTTGGCCTCCATTCCCATTGGGCACAACATTTTCTTTACCTGGTATGTTGAGATTGGCAGCTCGTTTCCTTCAGAAAGAATTTCTTTCAACAAAGTCAACAATTCAGTGAAGCTTTTGTCGCTCCATCTATTGTTAGCTTTCAACTTATACAATCTCAGCACAGCGCTAAGCTTCGTAAACTTAGCACAGCCTGTGTATAACGGTATCTCAGCATCATGCACAATGTTTGTAAAGATAGGAGGTGGATCGGTGTGCTCTACCCTACAACTATCCAGCATCGCATCAACAATGTCTGCTGGAACTGGTTCGTTCACATTTACGTCATCGGAGGCAATTTCTTCTTCCACCCAAGCACTGCTATTGACATCTACTGGATTCGATTTTGAAATCTCTCCATGCCAGTGCCATTCTGTATAGCCTTGTACAATCCCGTTGCACATGACATGACTTTTGATTTCCTCACCAGTGTTGAGTTTCAAGTTGTTACCGCAATGCCTACATGGACAGTAGAACCTATCTGTAGGTTTTTTCCTATGTTCCTCGGCAAATCTAATAAACTGATCAAGACCAGATATAAACTCTGGGGTGCAACGATTACGAATGGACATCCATGATCTATCCATTCTATGATCAGAGAAAGCAAGTATATATTAGGAAAGCAAGTATATATTAGGAAACAAGTATATAAGCAAGTATGTCGTATTACAGTTCATCATTAAGAAAGATATAAGCAAGTATGTCGTATTAAAATAGACTAAACAATAAAAGAATTTTTTTTTGAGGCAAGACAATATGAGAAAATAGTAGTGTAATCATGTAAATGGGAACATTCATGGGAACACACACTTCAGTTATAAGCATTCATGTAGCAACTTACAGTTCCATTCATGGGAACACACACTTTAGTTATAACAATAACTAAACAAAGGGGTTGGTGTACCCCTAAACATGCGCATAATTAAAAAAACTATTACTACAGACAAGTCTAGATAGATAGACAACTAAATACTACACCAACATGGTCCCGCATGCATCAGTAACTTCTTTTTGATGATGAAGCTGTGTCACGAAGCTCCTCACTGTATTTAGACGAATCTGAACTGATAGGGGCCTCAGATTCAGATTTGTCTGAGCTGATATGCGACGCCGTGCGCTCATACCGCAGAAGATGATCGGGGGTCTCGCAGTTGTTGTTGGTTATCCAAACTTTGATGGAATTATCGCCAACTGGACGGAGAAAAAGCCTATTCCAACGGACCACATGCAGCTCTCCAATCCAATCACGCCAACCGGATTTTGATACAAGATTTCCCGCCAAATCATACTCAACCTCGATTACATGTGAATAATTTCCAAAAGTTAGGGTCACTTTACCAGGCATGTAGTGTCTTCCTTTTAGAAAACGCCAATGTTTGGGTATGACCAATTGGTTTAAGGAACGATCATCTAGGATGATGTCCAATTGTTCTTCAATAGGGAACGTTAACATTGACATAGAGGCCCAATTCATAGTCATTGTTATGGGAAGACAGAGACTGCACAATATTAGTATTAACAAAGTGTAAGTACATATAATGATGTTATATATTTTCAGAAAAAGTTGTATAACATCAGTTAACCTTTTAAACAAGTATATATTAGGAAACAAGTATATATTAGTCAATCTTGGACGGGTTTCTAGGCCAACAAACACATTTGATGTCAATCTTATATATAATAAATGTGTACCACCTATCCCATCCTTGAACACCTAATCTCACTTAGGATGTAAGTGTATAATGTGTATTTGGTTTTCAAGAAAATTTCGGCAGCATTTCCCCGTTGTTCTCTAAGTACATATGTACTTAGAGAACAAACGGGGAAATGCTATCGAAATTTTCTCGAAAACCCAATACACATTATACACTTACATCCTAAGTGAGATTAGGTGTTCAAGAACAGTCCCAAACTGGGGACTATCCAAGATTAACTCCTACTGAGTAAATCTTGGACGGGTTTCTAGGCCAACAAATACATGTGTTGTCATTCTTATATAAACCCTATAATTCATGAAATCATTCTAATTCAATTTAATATGTTGGGATCACATAATTATATAATGACATCAGAATATATAGAAGAATCATAATTAACATGATTAACAACATGCTCATCAAACTAGGGTTTTCTTGAATATCATCTAATAAATCAAGAATTTCATAGTTTCAAACATGCAATAATTCACAATGCAATGTTATAAACTATAGGCAACATGGATAGATGAAATAAATAAACATCCAGCATCTATCACTTATTCAATCTTCAAGAAACCTTGACAAACATCCAACATCTATCACTTATATAATTTGCATGTATATACACCCTAAAGTGCCACAAATCATATAATAAAACTATCATGTTATGATATTAGGACCACTTAAAGCAGATTAGGCACATTAAGCAAGCAGAGTAGGGAGCCAATTTCGTGCAAGCAGATTAGGCAACAGATTAGGTCAGCACATAAAGAACCAATTTCGTGCCTGGGTAGGTCTGCAGGTACCTGGGCAAGAAGAGTAGGGTGAGGTCGAGCTGGTTGAGTACGTGGGTGGCGGCTGACGAGCTCCAGAACCAGCGGCAGTGACTCCGACGAGCAGGAGCGTCAGCCGTAGCAGGTAGGCAGGCGGCCAGGCAGCGGCAGGCAGGCAGTGGCCAGGCGGAGGAGAAGGAGAAGGGGGTACGGCGGCGCCGGTTCTCAGGCGTGGCAGGCAGGTGGGCACCAGGCGTTGCGGCGGCGCCGGTTGTCAGGCGTGGCGGCGGCGCAGGCGGTTGGAGCAGCAGGGCGGGCAGCAGGGGTGCCAGAGAAGAAACGCATCGGAGAGGGGCGCCGGAGAGGGGACGCCGGAGATGGGGCACCGGAGAGAAGAGCCGGAGAAAAACTAGTACCAGCAGTAGAGAAATCGCCGGAGAAATTGCCGCAATAGGGAAATAGGGTAGCAATGAAACATAAGAAAGGGGAAGAGTCGGGCGATCGAAGGTTATGAAGTTCCCCAATAGCGTCGGTTGTTTACAACAACCGACACCTAAACATCTTTACCGTCGGTCGTTCGCAACATCCGACGTCCATTTGGACGATATTTTCGTGAAAATGTTTGGCGGGAACCACATTCAGCGTCGGTGATTAAAGGACGACCGACGCGGAAAAGGACACTTTTCGCGCAAATTTCCATCGCACATAAGCGTCGGTGTTTTAACTACAGACTCGACGCCGAAAGTGACATTATTTTTTTCGCTCGAAAATTGGATGACATGATGCGTCGGTTTTGTATAAACAACCGACGCTGTATACAAAGCGGTACCCGTGTTTGGCTGGTCTTTGAATATAGACGTCGGTTCTTCTAAATAACCGACGCCTTTAATATAAGGCGTCCGTGTTCCTTAATAACCGACGCCCAGAAAAGTGACACTGAATGCTATTTCTGTAGTAGTGGGTGGTGAGTGTGATTATTTGACCTGAAATCACTACACTCAACACATGTCGTTGGGAACACTTTGACATCATCAAACGCAGTCCTGAAACATGGGTTGTTATAAAGGTGATGATTGGGTGGCTTTGACACATGGGGATTTTGAGGGGTGAGTGATAGATATGGGATTTGTCCCTCCTGAGGGAGTTTGATATCCTTGGCCACTTGATGAGTAGGATTGAGAAAGGCATGCACATGCACGTGTGAATCAATATGTGATATTGATGTCACACACATCTCACTCGGTCTGTTCTGAGATCAAGGAAATGAATGAACATTGACAGGATGACTGTTCCATGCCTCGAGTTCATTCAGGATATCACTGACAAAGGAATTATACATTCACTGTAACACCATTCACAGATTGTAGGATTGAAAGTTGTTCTCCAACTTTCTACTTTCACTTGGGTAGCACTGATGTGTGACTAGGCACCGCTCTTTACTTGTAAAGTCATAAGTGTTATGGATTTTCATTGCCAACGTGAAATGGACCTGCAGGGTCACACACATAGGATTTAACCTGGAAGAGGAGTTTTGTCCACAAACAATGTTTAGATTGATTACTAAAGGAGTTTAGTAGTTCAATTAAACACTCAATTAATCGATAGCTCAATATCATAATGTTCAAGGTGTTGGACACATTGATTGGAGTATCATATTGATTGAAATCGCAATTGAGTGATTCTGCACAGTCTGCAATCCCAATCGATCGGCTGAGCTGAGTGAACCGGTCGGCTCAAGTGTTGAGTCGATCGGCTCATGGACAGGTTGAAACGACTGGTTCAAATATTACACCGATCGGCTCATTGGTCGAACCGAGCCAGTTGGGAAAGAAAGATTGGTGAGAATTTTCCTTCGTTTCAATTTCCCAATTTGATTGGAAATAGAATTGGTATTCGATACCAATTAGAAACAAAAGAAGGAAAGTCAAATTGAGTTGAACCAGTATCACGAACCGATCGACTGGAGTGTCCCACCGATCGGCTCAAGGATCCAAACGATCGGCTGGAGTGTCCAACCGATCGGCTGGAGGGTCCAACCGACTGTTTCAGTTGTGAAACGATCGGTTCAGGTTCTGAGTTGGTTGCTTTTTGTGGAAAATTCTCGAACCCTTCTACTCCTACTTTAGTCCCATATTGCCGGGCACAGAAAACCCTGTCCCATGACCCACCTATATATATAGGGGTATTGGGGGCTTCTCAAAGTACAACTCAGTGCAACCAATTGCTCTGTAAAGTTGTCCTTCTCTCTGGTTTTGGTAACCAAGAGAGAGCCCGAGCAAGTGCTTCCCGCAAAGGGAGGTGCAGCAAGGGAAAGACAACTGCATTTGCAATTGGCAGTAGGAGAGTGTGTTGGTGACTAGTACGTCAATAGGAGGGTGCGACTCCTTCCACTTCCTTGTGGGACAAGGAGTGTGGAGTTCCAGGTGGTCTGTGTGGACTACTTCAGAGGTGGGAGGTCACTGCTTCTCAGGAGGACAACTGTCATCTGACAGTCCAGTAGGAGGAGTCTTCAGTCCCGGTGCAACCAAGAGCTGCACAGACACTGTCCAAGACCAGAGGTAAAGATCGTGCAAGGCGCGAGGTACTGTCGCCGAGCAAGCCTCGGGACAAGGTATGATTCACAAAACATCTTTCCTATTCTATAGACGTTGACACGTTTCCTTGTTTTGGGTTTGGGGGAGAAAATTTTTTGTTTCCGCTGCCTTCTCTACCTCCCCTAAAACCCAACACATATGTACTTAGACAACAAACGGGGAAATGCTATCAAAATTTTCTCAAAAACCCAATACACATTATACACTTACATCCTAAGTGAGATTAGATGTTCAAGAACAGTCCCAAACCGGGGACTATCCAAGAATTTACTCATAATGAGTAAATCTTAGACGGGCTTCTAGGCCAACAAATACATGTGTTGTCATTCTTATACCTACAATCCTAGTTTCATCATTCATATCCTTGTTCTTCAAGTTAGGTGATTAACATTGTCAATATACTCAAAAAGGAAACAAGTTACCAATTTCATAGTTAGGACGGTAGAGATACCCTAAGATCTAGATCTAATGGTTCATAATGAGCCTGTGATAAAGTTACATCACTAGATGATTATATAATTTCAAAAGAAGTACACAAATAAATTCAAATGAGTAGATAACTAAATAAAAAATAGTAGACAAAAAATACAAATAAGTAGATGAAAAATACAAATAAGTAGATGAATAAATCATAAAAAAATTAGTACATAATTAAATAAACACAATCAGTAAATAACTTTTAAAAAAAATTCCACTAGCTTGGTGAAATCAGTACATAAATAAACACAATCAGAATATTTTTCAATGGCTTTTGGGGTGACTTGGTGAAATCAGTGCATGTTTTGGGCATCCTTTGTATGGGTTGATCTAGGGTTCAATCCAGTAGATGAATCCAAACCCCAGCAGTAGCCTAGGCGTGCCTTGGCGCCACCCAAGCATCCGCCCAGAGGCCTAGCTAGGTAGGGAACCTAGGCTTGGGACCCTAGGCGTGCCCTGGCACCTACTTAGGCGCCGCCTGGGTGAGGTCCAGGTCGGCGGCGGCAGAGAAAGCAAGCGGCGGAGGAGAAAAGGCGGACGATCGAAGGGTTACCTTGTAGGAAGCTGGCAGATCAGAGACCTAGCAGGAAGCTGGCGGTAGCGAGGAGAGCACCAAAGCAGCTACCGGCGGGGGCAACGAGAACGAGAGGAGAGGAGCAACGACCGGCGGTAGCACTGAGTGACAGTGAGAAGAGAAGCAACGAGCGGCGACGAGCAAGAAATCACCAGACCTAACTGAAGAATCGGGAATGAAACAGATAAAGGGGAAGAGTTGCTCGCGCTGGTGCTGTTAAGTTAAACATAAGCATCGGTTGTTTAAATGACTGACGCTACAGCCTCACAGTGTCGGTTTCCATACAAAAACGACGCAATATGGGTGTAAAAAAATTTGGTGGGGATGGCGCGCACACACTTATAACATCGGTTATTATAAGACAACCGACACCCATATTAGAACTTTTGGCACAAATTTTCTCTTCATTCAGTGTCGGTTATTAGCTAAAACACCGACGTTGTATCTGATACTTTGGCGCAGTTTTTTTTTTGCACGAAAAAATTGGTTTTCACGGGCTACGTTAGGCGTCGGTTTTTGTTCTTCAACTGACACTAAATGAAAAGCGATACCCGTGTCTGGCTGGTCTTCAAATATAGACGTCGGATGTCCTTATTAATCGACGTTTAATGTTAGTAGCATCGGTTTTACTAAAAAATCGACGCCTCTAAAAGCGACATTGAACGTTGTTTCTATACTAGTGCACATGCTCTAGAAAGGATTCACTCCCTTTTCTCATAATCTTATCAGCTACATACGATGATATTATACATGTGGGTAAGACCATCATGTCTTCGGTAAAAACACATGAAAACCCACCTTGTTGAAAGATAGATTCTTTCTTCAAACTATCGAACTAGACATGATATACATACCCAAATTAATTTCAAAAGAGTAATATCTAAGGGTAAGATTAATTGCTATTGTATACCCAAAAAAACTCAACAGACATCCAGGACACTTCCAACAAAACTAAGGATTTACCTAATGAAACTCTTAACAACAACTCATTAGATAAATCCTGGGTTAGAAGATTTAATTCACTAAATATCGACCTTTGAATGAAAGAATGTGTCGCACTAGGATCTATCAATACTATAATAGAAATGTTGTTAAAGATAAGAACCTCACATGTCACAACTTTGAGTGAGACTTTGACTTCAGATGGTGTCATTAAGAAGAAGGATCATGTAGCTCTCCCTCTACCATGTTTTCCCCTACTAGTGCTAGGTGCTCCTCCTTCTAGAACCAGAAGCCACAAAAGAACTTGCCCCTCTAACTGGAGTCTGTCTTTGTGAAGATTGAAAATAACATTGTGAACCTTGTTATGAAATATATTGAAGCTTTGGGCACTACCATTTTATATGTCCCATTTGTCCATAGTGAATTCATATTGTAGCATTAGCTCCCCAACACTGACTAGAGTGTGTCCTGCCACAATAGTCACACATGGATGCATCTTGTCTGTACGGGCCTATCACTAACACTGATGATCCTAAAGACCTAGTTGGAGGTGTCCACCTAGGTGGGGTATTTTATCTATTACAATTGGGCCTTCCTCGTCTATGTGAAGAAATAGATTCTTGTAATATGAAAAAATCAAGTCCTCATCCTATCTTGGAAAAGAAACTACCACCTTCTTTGTATCCACCACTGCTTTGTCCTCCTCTATTGAAGTCTCCAGATCTTCTGTTACTCTCAGACTGCTTATCAACATTAACTAACTCTTCTACATGTCTTGTTGCTTCCATAAATTCTCCAAATTTTTCTATGTCTCTCTAACCAATGGCTGAAATATTGTGTCTAATTGTTGATCTTAATCTTTGTTGAAATCTTCTACACTTGTCTACATCATCAGGTACAAGCTACGGGTAGAAACTTTCCAACCTTGTAAAGTATGCCTCATACTCCCCATTGTCATACTGCCTTGTCTGATATTCTTCAGTTGTTTGATCTTATAACTTTGGAAGATAGGAGGAAAATACTTAAGGTGAATTCATCCAAAAACTCCCTCCATGTGATCACTATATTTCTCCTCTTATCTTCTACTCCACTCCACCATAGCTTATCATCTCACTTGAGTAGATAGACATCATGATTGATTTTCTTATCCTATGATAACTCCATTCGGCAAAAAACCTATTCCAGATGTTGAAACCACACTTCCACCACTTATAGATCTGTTGTTCCAGTGAATTCAGTCCCACCAAGATTCTTCACCATCTCATCGGATCTCATTAGATCCTTACTAGAAGATGAAGACCTCTTGTCCATCTTATATTTGCCTTTTGTCTCTAACATAATACGGTACATTCTTGTCTCTTCATCCCTATATTATCCACCTTGAGTGATTGCTCAAAGGTCAGGACCATAATTTCTCTCAGCTTGCTCCTCATCATGTCCACCTCCTCTTCCTTCCATCTATATATCCATAACAAAACACATCTATAAAAAAATTGAAGTTCAAAGAGGAAAGAATACTAATCCTAATGGTCTCTTATCTCCCATGTCCTAAAACTAAACTTATTTTAGGTTCAACCTATGCTCTGATAGCAAAAAAGTTGACGAACCCACTAATCCAGGGTTAGGGCCCGCCAAGATTATTAGCCTATCCATCAACTATTAATCACTTTAAGGAAAATCAGCCATAACTTTTTATTTTCTCAAATATATAGTAACATAAGCTTACTAAATGATAACATCTCATTCAAACATAACATTAAGGATGCAATAGACTCCTACTATTACATAGAAGAAAGAGTTTCACGTTCAATATACATTATGTATATTTCATTAAAACTGCAGCCTTTTCTCACTCTCATTCCCACGATCCAGAGGAATGATAAGAGACCGTCTATATGTTCTAACTACTTATACTTCAGGATGTTTGTTCTACTCCTGATAAAAATTATCTTATGTCTCCTCGGGAAGAGCTAATTCTTTCCCTGAAAAATTATTTTGTCAGTTGATTAGGTGTTGTCTTAGTGAGTAGAAAATCAACAGGTAACCAAGATATTTATAATATTTACAAATGATAAAAGTTAAATGTAGAAGTATTAAAGCATTGGAAGTTTAAAACTATAAATCAAGCATCATGGTAGTTCTACTGATATTAAATACAGTAAAAGGGTAATCTAATCCATTCACAATATTTTTAATCAATTTATTATGCCACTAGACTACCATGAGGTGTACCATAACATGTGAAAGCATCAAAACAAGCTAGAATATCATTGTACAAGACTCAAAAGCATGCATAGGTTCCTACATCTTTAATCTCAATACCACATCTATAGCTAACATTTCCACTATGGATCTCAACGGCTAATGGGAGTGACCAGATATTTGGACTCCTCCTCAAAACTTGGGTTCTCAGGTGGAGAGTCAAAACACTCTACCTTAGTGTGCATCAGTGGACCTGTTGACCATTGATCACCACAAAATTTAACACAGGTACCATTGTCATTCCAGATTGGTGTTGGGTACCACACAATTCATGAGTTTGCCCTATAGATCAAGATATCCACACCCTACTAGTACAATATTGCTTACCTCAATCTAGATTACCTCCAATCAGGAAACTACTTCCTTCTCACAGCGCATACCTCATCCTATGAGGATTCTACAGTGTCTAATGCATATATTATCTAATCATATTTAATTGATTTAACAAGATTAATCACCATAATTAATGAATACCCTATTTTCATCAATTAAGTATCTAGTAGAAATCACCTGGCAACTTTCACAGTTTTCATAAAACACAGTTCAACTCTTTAGTTCTGAATTAGGGTAACTTGGCTTCCTTGGTGCCTCTATTTACACCATTTCATCACATGTCATTCATAACAACTCGCATACATGATTGCAATATGATATTATATCACTAAAATATGATTAATAAGGCATTTCTACTACTGAAAATTATTGCATAGACTTATCAAATCCATCATTGTTATCATAGTGAAAGACTAAATATTGAAAAACCATTATTTGAATTTATATTTTGTAAGTTTGGGTTAGAAGGTGATTTTTCATTCACATATCACATGTCCGATTACTAGCAGATGGATCTAAATCCACTGAACTCATATTCTAGCTTGTGCAGGTCTTGTGTAGGCTTTAAGACTTTAGTTTGCACCAAAAAATAGCTCGTTAGAGGTAATATACCTTGAATCCATCAATTTGGAGTAGAGGACAAACAAATAAGGAGGAACAGAACCTCTAGAGTCTAATGGAAGATCTTTGATGGAGCCAAGAGGAAAAAGAGAAGGAATCTATGGTCTTGAACTACTTATGATGAATGATCCATGGTTAATTTGTCAATAAGCATATGTTCTTCACTTTTTCCCAAAACATCACCCTAGAAATCACCCTCCAGGTCATGTTCTCATTGGTTGAATGGTCTGCTTGTATAGAGGATTGAATTACATTTTGTTGAAAATGAATATATATAGCACAAATTATGTTCATTTTATGATTCATTATCGTGCATGGAGGTTGATGGGCTTACTGAGCCTTGTCAGTGGTTGTTGGGCACTCAAAGGTCGTTGGGCATTGGGTAGTCGCCAAAGGCCCATCTCGGTGGTCGTCGAGTTTCTGTACAAGTTATAAAAAAGGCCATCACTCTCTCAATTTTACTCTAATTTGGTTCATTATTTTTGTGTTGGATTACTAATTGAATTATCTACAATATTACAATTTAGCATAATAATATTCTCAAATAAAAATATATTTATTATTTTTTCCTCAACTATCATTAATTCTCTTCCCCCATATATGAGTGGGTTAACTCTATATCAACTAAAACTCGAGTCTCATCATATGGTTAAATAATCATTATGAATTATCCATACAATTATATTAGATAACTAAGATTAATATAAATCACAACGTAAATATAAACTAATAAAATCACAACAAGTATTAAGGCTATCTTAAATACCTAGGTTTACCAATAAAGCTAGAAGAGTGTTGTAACACCCATGGTCCATTTACTTAGTTGACATGGTTTTTTGGCAAAAGGCTATTTCTATCCAAGATAATTGTACAGTTTCTGTTTCTCTACTTTTTCTCTTGTTAGTAATAAGATCTTTCAAAAACTTGAAAAATGTTGGCATTTTATCAATGACATCCAGAAGAGGGATGTCCAAGTGTTTTTTTATGGTGTCCAGGAATTTGGTGTATCTTTTCTCAAATTGAGCCCTAATGAAACAACGGGGAAAAGGTCCTCCAGATGAAATTTATGATGTCTTGATGGATGGAATGGGTTTCTTCATTCCTCATGATTTCTTATTTGTTGGAACATATCCATATCTTGTATTAATTGAATCATAACTTTATTCAACTATGGTTATGATAGTGTGTGGTACATTTGAAATGGTGCCATATCAAAGTGTCTACATCCTCACACTTTCACTATTTGGGTTTTGTTAAGTGCCTAGAGGGAAATTTCCCAATTGAGCTCTTGATTGACGTGGCTATAGAGGCTAGTTATTGAACAATCATCCTATTATTTTGCTATAGTTCATTAATTTGGGTGTTCACGTTTCCCAACTATGCATGCATGTTGGACATCAGGTTATTATTTGTCACCATACATGCCCCCAATCATTCAGTGAGGGACAACTGGTTTATGGATTTCTATTGTTGTTGGAACAAGATTCCCTTTGATGGTCTGCTAAAATTGCCTTGTTGTTGCGGCCGTATATTTTGGGGAAACCTAGGAGGATTTCCTCTTCCTATGGCTTGTCCTCTATCCATTGATCAAGGTGTTTGATTCATTTGAAAAGTGTTTTTGGCCATATAGGTATTTCCATATGAAAACCCTAGATGATCAAGCCTTTTGCAACTTACATTAGACACATTTTCCTTGGGAATCATTTTTTGGTCTTCTAGTTCTTGGGTATAGATGCAAAAATCATTGCCATGGCCCCCTTCTCGGTAAGTAACACATTTTACGAATGCCTAAGTGTAGTACCTAGAAGTTTCCTCCTTCAAGTGTTGTACATTATTTTGCCATTCTTCCTATCTTGCTATTCATACTTTCAAGAAGTTTTGATTTTGAAGAGGTATCGAAATGTGATGAGGTAGTGGCTAATGTACTTCTAATAGCACCTCTATCATAGTCCCTTCTTGCCTGTAGTACAGCCATATTATTTATAATTTCCATAGAGTGCTCAACATCATGTCTCATGAAATTGCTTCATGCTATTGTGCTAAGGTATTTTATTTTTGTTGAGGTGGGTCCTTCATAAAATTGGCTATGAGAAATCTCACTTAAAAATTGTTATGCAAACAATCTTGTAGATATTCTTGGTATTGTTCCCAAGCTTCACACAAATTTTTCGTAGGCTTTTGTTTGAAGCTGGTGATCTTGTGCTTGCATCGGAGCATCTTTTTAGTGGGAAATAATTTGTTAATGAAATCTTCAGGAAATTGTTGCCAAGTGGTGACTCCTTTTAGTAATAGGCACCAAGATAAAGCTTTGTCTCTTAGTAAAAAATGGAAATGTTTTAGGTAAATGATGTCTTGAGGGATCCTATTTATCTTAAGGGTGTCACAAAGATTCTTGAAGGCATCAATGTGATGGTACATGTTTTTGTCAACAAAGTTTCCTCCAAATATCTAATGTTGGATGACGTTGAGAGAAGGCAAGCTTAAGTTTAAATTTGACCACATTTGAACTAGTTGTGGAAAAAGAGCTGAGGGATGGGTGATTTTCAAGAGCTTTTCCTATGGTTGATTGAGTAACCATTGCGTCATTGAAGAGGTTCTCAACTTTTGGGAATTCACTGAAAATCTCCATTGTTGAAAAAGAAATTGACTATGTAAATAAAAATCAAAAAAATCATAATCAAAGACTGAAAATGTAAATGATATTGAAGGCAGATGTAGGAAATAATAAAAAAGGAGCAATCCAGTTTATGGATAAGCTTTAAAACATAAACTAATTCTAAGTAGACTTCAAGTTCTTAGTGGTTATCAGATGCCTTATACCCGAAAATGGTGCCAAAATTTGATCACTCTTTTTCATGGGTCAAAAGTGTAAACTTATTTGCCTAGTCAAAGGTATCTGGCTTTAAATTTAAACCCGGCTTCAAGGGATATGCACAACTCAATATGGAGTCTATTGTAGTAATATGTGGTCGAACACAGGGATAATGAGAATAACAGACTAATACATGATATTTTGGCTTAGTTTAGTCAAATTAAAGAAGTGAAGTTGGTACTCAAGTTAAGGAACCAATTAATCTAATCCAAAAGTAAATCTATGTTATATAAGATTAAAAAAATAAAGATAATTGTGAAAATGATAAAAGGGGAAATTGGATTAGGTTTCATCGATCAGGTTAGCATCAATTATGTAAGAAATTCTCTTCGAATTCATATATACTCTTAGAATGTTTTTCAAACAGTTATAGAAGACATCCACTCCTTCTTTCTCCTGAGATCTGGTTAGATTTTAATCTGAAGGAATCTCTATCCTGAGATGATAACCAAAAAACCAATAATAAATAAATGTCTATTATTATAGCAGCATCTTCACTCTCGAGTCTCGTTACTAATCTATACTCTTGATGTTACTAAAACCACTCTCTCAAATAAATCTAGATCAATCATTGCAAGAAGGTATCTAATCAAACAAGTGTTGTGTTTAAAACAAAGTATAAAAACAAAATCTAAGTGCATATGTATACAAGAAAAGGAAAGATTACATGGTTGGGAGGGCCTAAGTACTTTTTGACTCCTAAAATCCAAGATATGGAGTTTAGCCACTTATGGAACAAAAAAGAAATGGATTACAACTTGAACAAGTCACGATAAGTAAAAGATAGCGAAGAAATCGATACAAGGGTAGATTGTGTTGACTTGAGAGTTATACATTGTCCATATTTTTCTAATGACTTAACCATTCCATTCCTATGTATCTAATGTGTTTGTTCAAGATTGATTTCAGGCTTTAGGTACATGAAAAGGATCAAATTACACAAGCCCTAGCTTATTCAAGTTCAAGTCAGATGCAATGCAAGTGCGCGTTTTGGGAAATGACTCCAAATGACCTTAGATGATTTTTTTAATCACTTGTATTGATGATATGACTTGTAACTAAGATGAGAAAAAATCAAGAACACTTAACAACTCGACTGATCCAGTGATGGATTTTCTGGAGAGACCAATCGGTCAAGTTGTATACCCATAGAACTCGACTGACTGACTCACTGAGAAAAATTAATTTTAGCTCATCGGTCAAATTTCCCAGAACAAACTCGGTCGATAGTTTAAAAAATAGCTTTGTCATTTAGTGGATAGGTCGAGTTACCATTATTGAATCTCGATTGAATGTATTGTATAGAAATTGCAAAAAAAAGTGATTATAACCGTTGGTGAGTTGTTTTGAGTGAGAATAGATCGGTTGGAACTTTAAAAATTGCTATATTTTGCCCTTAAGTGATCCCACACTCAAGGGAACACCCCCAGCTATAAATGGGACCCCTTGGAGTTCATTCCAATTTTGCTCATTCAAGCTATTCAAAGTCCTTGCTATAGTTGAGTGTGTTGGAACTCCTTGAGCCCTAGGGCTATAAATGGGCATGGGTAGACCTGCAGACCCACAAATCTAGACCCTTAAAAAACTCGTCATGGGTCTAACTTTTTATACCCGCATACCCTTGGACCCGTATACCCTTGGACCCGCATATAAGCGGGTCCAATAATGGGTATGCTTGGACCCAGACCCGTGTACCCGCTATACATAAGTAACTACTAAAATAATATGTTATATATATCATACTTTACTAGTCTAACTAATATAATTCTTGAGATTATATCCTAATCTAACCACAATAAGGTTGTGACTAGTCATATAATTAAGAATTAACTATTATAGTTTCAATAATGAACATCATATGTAAACTTAAAATCAAAATGTCTAATAATTTACATTATGTTCTACATAAATTAAACGTTATGATGATGACTGCAAATATGTAAACAATTACTCAATTAATGTTATTGTATAGAATGTAGCATCATCTAATATAACTATTACATGTTAATATACTATATGATAACAATATCTTGTTGTATTAAATATATATAACATAGTCATTTCTCTTATATAAACAATATGATGTTTTATAGAACCGCTTACCCGCATACCCGCACCACATACCCACTATTATTGTGGGTACGGGTATGGTGCAGGTCCATCTTTTGTATTATGCGGGTCTAGAACCGAAACGGGACCCGCTAAATTAGATGGGTATGGGTATGGGTATGGCCAGACTCGCACCGTACCCGCACCGGTTACACCCCTATTAAGTCCCTTTCTCTCTCTTGTTTGAACATCATTTCATGATTATGAGTGAGTTAGGCCATTTGTAAGAGAGTGAATTCCTTGTTCTTGTAAATTTCCCATTCCATTCCATCTTCGCTACCCCTTTCCTCAAAGAAGAAAAGGTGAAGCAAGCTAGTCCAAGTGAAGGGGAAGTTGTTCTTCTTCTTCTTCAAGGTTGAACAAGATGTGAAGATCTTCTCTAGGTAAAGGAGAAGGAAAAGGATGAAGATCTAAGAACAGTGGGCAATCCCTTAAAGGCTGAAGACTTGTGAAAGAGTAGGTAATCCTTGGAAGAAGGAAGAAGACTCTTGAAAAGTAAGTAACTCTTTGGTAAGGTTGAAGACTCTTTGTATTGGATAGGTAAGTCCTTTGGTGGGTCTTATGTTGTAACTCTTATTGGTGAATATATATAGAAAAGCACTTACAAAGTCCTAGGTAGTGGATTGACTCTCTCCTATTTTGGAGAGTGGAACCACTCTAACTGACCTTGTCTAAGTGCTTGTTTCCTTTTCTCTCATCCTTGCTATGCTTGTTAGTTAGGACTTCAAATTTCACTTAAGTTATTGGTTTTGATTGATATAATTTGAAGGAAATCTTGTGAGAATTTTTGAAGCTCTATTTAAACCCCTTCTAGAGCCTATGATCCAACAAGTGGTATCAGAGCTAAGGATCTTCTCCAACAATCTCCCACGAGATGAGAAGATAGCTGAAAACCTGCATGGTTCACTCAACCTAGAGGGAGGCTTCTCCATGCGTCCTCTGGTCTTTGATGACACCAACTTCCTCTATTGGAAGAGGCACATGCAATTCTACATTAAAGGCATGAACTTTGATATGTGGAAGGTGATGGTCACACCTTACAAGGAGGCAACTGGAGTCATTGCAACATGGAGTGAAGTTGTAGTTAAAGAAGCCCTGCTCAATGTCAAAGCCATAAGCATCCTCTATGCAACCCTTACCCCAATAGAGTTCAACCACATTAATCTTGGGACACCACGTATGAGATTTGGGACAAAATTTGCATCACTTATGAGGGCAAAAAGCAAGTCAATAAGGCTAGCATCTACATATTGAACAACCTTCTAGATAACTTCAAGATGGGTAAGAAAGAAGGGATTGTAAAGATGTACTCAAGATTCAATGTCATCATCAATGTTTTGGCTAGTTTGGGAAACACTTTGGATAGAGGTGTAATGAACTCCAAGATCTTGAGGACTCTACCAAAGAGATGGGAGACAAAGGTGACCTCCATTCAAGATGTGAGGATCCTTGGTGACATCCCAACTGAAAAGCTCATTGGCAACCTCCAAGCTCATGAGCCAAGGCTTGGCAAGCAAGAAGAAGAAGCCTTGCAAGAAGATAAAGGATAGTTCTTTCAAAGAACAAGTGGAGGTTGTCATCCTTCAACAAAAACTTTCTTATCAGACTTCTCCTTCCTCCTCTAGTTACGATGATGGCCCAAGTGAGCATGAAGCCAACTACATGAAGGGCAAGCGCTTCAAGGGAAAGCAAGCCTCCTCCTATACTCCTAGATGCTACTGTGACAAAGTGGGTTTTGTGGCTTAATTTCGAGGAAGAAATATCTTTTAAGGTGTGTAGGATGTGATGGAGTGGATTTTTGAAATCCATAAATTTCCAATAACATATTAGAATCCATATCTTGAGTTACAATGCGAGTTCCAAGTATTTTGGTAAAGTGGAAATGTTGAATGAGATTTATATAATGATTAAGATCTCTCTTTATATGCCTTCTTGAGGAATTTAATTGGATGACCTAACAATTGAGTTTTGACACCAAATTTGAATAGAAGGTAGCTTGAGTGGTAGGAAATCTATGGTTAAAATTTGGTGGCAATCGGATATTCCTAGAGGAAGTTATGCAGGTTTGATTTTAGGGAAATAATGTGCTTTTTGTGTTGATTAGCCTAAGTTGCTGATTAAATAAGTGTCACACGCTCCCCCTTAGTTGAGTTGGGTATGCGTGGCCCTTTTCCTGGCCCTAGATCTCGGATCTAACAGCCCCGGGTCCTTGCAACAATGAACCCACAGATAGGCTGAAGTGGAGGAGTAGGATGGACCCTTGGATGTTTATCAGACGACTAGGAGTTCTCCTCCTAGCTTCCGTCGCAAGAGAGAACGTGGGTGAGGAGACGAGGCCATGACTGCCTCCACCATCTCGCCGATCGTGGGAGTGAGCAAGATATCCAACTGTACAGTTGGCTTCGGACTGGGATGAGCTCCCATTTGACCCCTTGGGCGAACTGCCTCTCCACTCCAACAGAGAGAATGAGCACCTCCATTGCCAGCGCCTCTCCACCGCAGAGAGCAGGTCGTGGCTAGAGGTAGGCGCGGAGGAAAATTTGAGGAAGAAGGAAGTAGAGGCAGAAGAGAAAGTCTGGAAGGAAGGTGGAGATCGACCGAGCCTCATACGGGGGCTTTCATGGCCTGGTGTGCGGACGGTGTGGCTGGCGAGGTTAGGTTCGGCCGGAGAGGAGCTTGGATCTAAGGGCGGTGCTCCACTCCCTTTAAGCTTGGTTTAGGAGTACTGCTGGGTTCCTGGTGGTCTACCAGAGCTCCTCAAACTAGGAGGGGTCAAGAAAGGGCTCCATAAGCGAGACCCCCCTTTTTGCTCCGCCGCAAAGGACCTCCATGGCAGCGAGCTAGCGGAAGTGGAGATCTGGGGGGCGCCGCAGACTTCAAAGAGGCCGTGGAGGCCTGTCCTGAGTCGCCGAAGGTGATACTGGCGTCGGTGGAGGTATGGGATCCCTACACCTCTACTGCTTGCTCATCGGAGCATGTCCCTCACGGCGGCGCCCAGCAGAACAGAGTCCCGCTGGGGACTGACCGCGTGAGAAAGAGACGGGGAGCGGACCGGTACGAACTTCCACTCAATCAGAGTGAACCGGGTCTAGAAGCTATAAACCGACCAAAACCAGCCTGGGACCGACCGCAGCAAGAAAAGGGTGTGTGCCAGCCGTGGAGCCACGTGGCGATGGCCGATTGGCCGAAAAAGGTAAGAAATCCAGATAATTGTCAGATCTTGTATAATTCGTAGAAAATAGCTCGCTTATCAGAAAAATACAAACAAGGTATCAAAATGTTCAGAAAAATGAGTACAACACAGTGGAAACATAATATATGGATTTTGATGCATTAATATCAGTGATATCTTGTTAGTTGTGAAATTCTTAATTGATGGATAATAAATAATAAACATCGACCAAAAATTATGAGAAAATACCAGTAAGTGACAAATCATATCTGTAATGCACCTGATGTCAAGGATGATCATGTTGATGTATGAAATCATGTAATTTGCTTAATATGTCTAATTAGGGCTTTTAATCCTAAGTAAAATGCAAATAAATGCATCCATGCTCAATAAATGATGAAATTTACAGAGTAATCTCATATCAGTATCTGGAACCTCAGAATTAATTATGAGATCATGATGATGCATAGAATCCTTGTTATATTAAGATGAACCTTGAAACATGTAATGAAACCCTAATTTGAGTAATACATGTAACTTAGGGTTAATATGTATAAATAATGATATGGAACCTGATAATCAGATTAGGTACCCTAATCTGGAATATAAGATCAGTAACCTAATTACAAGATGATAAGACAAGTAATAAAGTACATATCCTAATGAACTAAGTGAAACCCTAATGAATACGATTAGGGTTAAGATGAGACGTAGACGATAAGAACCTGATGATAGTATATGGTTTTGTCTTGGTCAGGGTGGACCAAGGATGTAGTTGACTCAGGGATATGTTGTGAATAGGATGTCTCTTTGGAAGGTACGCCATTACCTCTTACTTGGCTTATTATACAATATGCTTGTGTTATATGGTAGTAAAGACTTGGCATATGATATTGATTGAAATGATTGTTCTGGTATGATATGTCGCATGATTTTCCATACTTATTACTATGAACACATGAAACATAAGATATCTGGTCCATCATATGATAGCACTAAACTCTTTGGTAGTACAGTGCATTGAAGTGATCTCAAACTCTTTGGTAGTAGATCACATGTGTTAGATCTCAAACTCTTTGGTAGTAGATCACACGTAAAATGATCTCAAAC
Organism: Alisma plantago-aquatica; assembly: GCA_963693085.1. Lineage (NCBI taxonomy): Eukaryota > Viridiplantae > Streptophyta > Magnoliopsida > Alismatales > Alismataceae > Alisma > Alisma plantago-aquatica. Next base: position 374,095,298 of record OY856412.1, read on the forward strand.
TCTTTGGTAGTAGATCATAAGGCCTGAAAAGCATCAAAGCCCTAGGGGCAGATGTACGAGATATATGATGGAAATATGAATAAAATATGTGTTCTCTTTTGTTAATGAACATCTGTGTGCAAGTATACACTTTTCTTATATTCTTTTGTTACTGCCAAGTATATTAGTTTTATCTTATTGCCAAGATATGATGAGAGGTATATAAAAAGACACGTAGGCGTACTCAGTACAATATTCATGAAATATTGTGCTGACGTGTACCGCATGTAATCTTTTGTTTAGGTTGTGGTTATGCTCTTGAAGATCCAGGATAGTGAGAGTTGTGTGGCGAGCTGATGTACAGGTGGACATGTTGTCTTAAGATCATGTTGTTTAGTGGTAGTACATGTATATGTTTAAGTTTGATGTTCAATATGTAATATCAAATGTTGTAACAATTCATGTTGTAATTATATGTTGAATGGTGAACATGTGTTGTGGTTTGTTTATTGTTCATGTACATGTGCTACTGATGTATGTTCTTTCTGACTCCCTTGAGTTTCTTCTTCTTAGCCTAGTGTGGGATGTTTAAATTGGGATTCTCGCTGAGGTGAGGGTTTCAATTTGGACGTCGCACATCAGATTAAGTTTTAGAAAATCTGGGGACGTCACAGGTGGTATCAGAGCATGAACAATAGCAAATCTTGACATTTGCTCATTATGCAACTCAAACTAAAGAACCTTGAACCTTAATAATCTTTTAGGGTCAGATTAGTCGTCTTTTAGAGACTAGATCTGACCAAGCCTCTAGGTTAGCACCTAGATGTCTGAGAACTAGGTCTAGACTAGTGCTTGTTGATTGGCAAGTCCTTAGATGTCGTTCTTTCCTTATAGTGCAGCGGTATGGGACGTTGCACTATTTGGAAATGACGTGCATCAAAGGAAGAGAAACCCTAGACATATTGCGCACGTTGTCTAGAGTAGCTACACTAGTCTACACCATGTTCTCACCCTTTTCACTAGTTTTCATGACACTAGACTCTCTACTATGTGTGGGGCACTCGTTTTCTGGATTTGGTTTTTGATTCCAAATGCATCGAACCTCGATAGTTTTCTCTGACGCTTGTTTTATCGGAGAAAAACTATATAATATTTTATTATGTATATGTATTACAAAAATGTGTCCCCACACATGTACGAGTAGGAGGTGGTCATGCAACCTAAGTGAAAGTGATGACATCAGTCTAGAAGAGAGTGTAGTTCTAGATTAGATGTCTAGAGCCTTGCTGGAATATATGATAGATGGAATAGATGAAATAAGTTTTGATGATATGATATAAGTCATATATAGATGATATAAGATAGTTTTTGATGATTTATGTTTGTCTTTGAGGACTTAAGTTCAATTCTGAGGATTTGAGGTAAGCTTGGATGATGCAAGTAACTAGGATTTTATGTGATAAGATATGTTAAGATGAGACAGGTTGTGAGTCAGCATGAGCCTCAATCTCTTCTACAAAGGAGGACCTCTAGTGTTAGGACCAGTTTTGGGGTTAGCTCAAGAGAGAGCAAGACCCACAGGGAGAAGGTCAGAGAACCTAGACTCCATGATATGAGAAATACGAAAAATATGTGATATGATATGTCCTAAACTAGAATACTCCTGAGTGATTGAGTTGAGTTGCTTTATGTATGATTCATATAGTCTTGTTGAACCCTAGATGTCCTTGGGAAGACCAAACCCTAGAGTTAGAGAGAGGCTGGCTATATGTGCATATGTGAGCATGAATATGAGAACCTGCCATCTGGGTGAGGGAGAGAGCCCAAGACCCTGGAGGAGGTAGCTATGTTAGTTTTGTACAGCCTCATGCTCGGGTTGGTGGTCTCCCACATAGGAATCTAGTGGTGTATATAAGAGAGTTTGGGTAAGCATGTTTCATGGGTAGAAGGCCTGTGATGAGAACATCATGTCATAGCATGTTTGGTTTGTGCTTATGTGGATAGCGCTTGTAAGGCTATCTCTAGTGCCAATGAGGTGATCCGAGAATCCTAGACCTGAGAGGGAAGATAAAGTATATGCATATGAGATACTCATAGAGTTGAGTTAGCTCAGAGAGACTGAGCATGACACTACCCTATGATATGGGTTAGGAGAACCACAGTTGGACTAGATGAAGTTTGATATATGTTTAAAGAGCAACTCACATAAGTTTGTTTAGCACAACCATGATATAATAACGTAAGGATGTGATCTAATCTTGAGATATGATATATAGACATGATATGATGAAATACCTAGAGATGGTTTAATAGATATCAAAGTATAAATGGTTAACCATGTAAATGAATAATGATGATAATATGAACTGTTGGTTAATCTTGTGATAAAATCACTAGTAAATGTTGCAATTTATAATGAACAATGAAACATGTTACATAAGGTGTTAATCTTAGTGCTCAAAAAAGTTGGAAATATAGTTTGATAGTTAGCACAATATAATGTTGATGACACCTTGATGTATGAGTTAATCCAAGTTAACTCCTTTAGAACACAGTAATATGATGTGGGAACCCTAATGCATGGGTTAAGATAAGGATGCCACCCTAATATATGAGATATGTCATGAAATAATCTAAGTTTCTAAACCTTGAGTTTAACCTTGAATGGAGTGTATGTGCACCCAAGATGGTTGTAAACCTCCTAATAGTAAGTTGGATACATGGTTATAGGTAACTTTTGCAAATATGTTACACATAGAATAGTACCTATATGTGGATGAAGACATGGTAGTTTTCCTTGGAGTACGAGTATGGTCGACTTTCGATGACGAAAGTTCTTTTAAGATGTATATGATGTGATAAAGTGGGTTTCGTGGCTTAATTTCGAGGACGAAATATCTTTTAAGGTGTATAGGATGTGATGGAGTGGATTTTTGAAATCCATAAATCTCCAATAACATATTAGAATCCATATCTTGAGTTACAATGCGAGTTCCAAGTATTTTGGTAAAGTGGAAATGTTGAATGAGATTTATATAATGATTAAGATCTCTCTTTATATGCCTTCTTGAGGAATTTAATTGGATGACCTAACAATTGAGTTTTGACACCAAATTTGAATAGAAGGTAGCTTGAGTGGTAGTAAATATATGGTTAAAATTTGGTGGCAATCGGATATTCCTAGAGGAAGTTATGGAGGTTTGATTTTAGGGAAATAATGTGCTTTTTGTGTTGATTAGCCTAAGTTGCTGATTAAATAAGTGTCACACGCTCCCCCTTAGTTGAGTTGGGTATGCGTGGCCCTTTTCCTGGCCCTAGATCTCGGATCTAACAGCCCCGAGTCCTTGCAACAATGAACCCACAGATAGGCTGAAGTGGAGGAGTAGGATGGACCCTTGGATGTTTATCAAACGACTAGGAGTTCTCCTCCTACCTTCCGTCGCAAGAGAGAACGTGGGTGAGGAGACGAGGCCACGACTGCCTCCACCATCTCGCCGATCGTGGGAGTGAGCAAGATATCCAACTGTACAGTTGGCTTCGGACTGGGATGAGCTCCCATTTGACCCCTTGGGCGAACTGCCTCTCCACTCCAACAGAGAGAATGAGCACCTCCATTGCCAGCGCCTCTCCACCGCAGAGAGCAGGTCGTGGCTAGAGGTAGGCGCGGAGGAAAATTTGAGGAAGAAGGAAGTAGAGGCAGAAGAGAAAGTCTGGAAGGAAGGTGGAGATCGACCGAGCCTCATACGGGGGCTTTCATGGCCTGGTGTGCGGACGGTGTGGCTGGCGAGGTCAGGTTCGGCCGGAGAGGAGCTTGGATCTAAGGGTGGTGCTCCACTCCCTTTAAGCTTGGTTTAGGAGTACTGCTGGGTTCCTGGTGGTCTACCGGAGCTCCTCGAACTAGGAGGGGTCAAGAAAGGGCTCCATAAGCAAGACCCCCCTTTTTGCTCCGCCGCAAAGGACCTCCATGGCAGCGAGCTAGCGGAAGTGGAGATCTGGGGGGCGCCGCAGACTTCAAAGAGGCCGTGGAGGCCTGTCCTGAGTCGCCGAAGGTGATACTGGCGTCGGTGGAGGTATGGGATCCCTACACCTCTACTGCTTGCTCATCGGAGCATCTCCCTCACGGTGGCGCCCAGCAGAACAGAGTCCCGCTGGGGACTGACCGCGTGAGAAAGAGACGGGGAGCGGACCGGTACGAACTTCCACTCAATCAGAGTGAACCGGGTCTAGAAGCTATAAACCGACCAAAACCAGCCTGGGACCGACCGCAGCAAGAAAAGGGTGTGTGCCAGCCCTGGTGCCACGTGGCGATGGCCGATTGGCCGAAAAAGGTAAGAAATCCAGATAATTGTCAGATCTTGTATAATTCGTAGAAAATAGCTCGCTTATTAGAAAAATACAAACAAGGTATCAAAATGTTCAAAAAAATGAGTACAACACAGTGGAAACATAATATATGGATTTTGATGCATTAATATCAGTGATATCTTGTTAGTTGTGAAATGCTTAATTGATGGATAATAAATAATAAACATCGACCAAAAATTATGAGAAAATACCAGTAAGTGACAAATCATATCTGTAATGCACTTGATGTCAAGGATGATCATGTTGATGTATGAAATCATGTAATTTGCTTAATATGTCTAATTATGGCTTTTAATCCTAAGTAAAATGCAAATAAATGCATCCATGCTCAATAAATGATGAAATTTACAGAGTAATCTCATATCAGTATCTGGAACCTCAGAATTAATTATGAGATCATGATGATGCATAGAATCCTTGTTATATTAAGATGAACCTTGAAACATGTAATGAAACCCTAATTTGAGTAATACATGTAACTTAGGGTTAATATGTATAAATAATGATATGGAACCTGATAATCAGATTAGGTACCCTAATCTGGAATATAAGATCAGTAACCTAATTACAAGATGATAAGACAAGTAATAAAGTACATATCCTAATGAACTAAGTGAAACCCTAATGAATACGATTAGGGTTAAGATGAGACGTAGACGATAAGAACCTGATGATAGTATATGGTTTTGTCTTGATCAGGGTTGACCAAGGATGTAGTTGACTCAGGGATATGTTGTGAATAGGATGTCTCTTTGGAAGGTACGCCATTACCTCTTACTTGGCTTATTATACAATATGCTTGTGTTATATGGTAGTAAAGACTTGGCATATGATAATGATTGAAATGATTGTTCTGGTATGATATGTCGCATGATTTTCCATACTTATTACTATGAACACATGAAACATAAGATATCTGGTCCATCATATGATAGCACTAAACTCTTTGGTAGTATAGTGCATTGAAGTGATCTCAAACTCTTTGGTAGTAGATCACATGTGTTAGATCTCAAACTCTTTGGTAGTAGATCACACGTAAAATGATCTCAAACTCTTTGGTAGTAGATCATAAGGCCTGAAAAGCATCAAAGCCCTAGGGGCAGATGTACGAGATATATGATGGAAATATGAATAAAATATGTGTTCTCTTTTGTTAATGAACATCTGTGTGCAAGTATACACTTTTCTTATATTCTTTTATTACTGCCAAGTATATTAGTTTTATCTTATTGCCAAGATATGATGAGAGGTATATAAAAAGACACGTAGGCGTACTCAGTACAATATTCATGAAATATTGTGCTGACGTGTACCGCATGTAATCTTTTGTTTAGGTTGTGGTTATGCTCTTGAAGATCCAGGATAGTGAGAGTTGTGTGGCGAGCTGATGTACAGGTGGACCTGTTGTCTTAAGATCATGTTGTTTAGTGGTAGTACATGTATATGTTTAAGTTTGATGTTCAATATGTAATATCAAATGTTGTAACAATTCATGTTGTAATTATATGTTGAATGGTGAACATGTGTTGTGGTTTGTTTATTGTTCATGTACATGTGCTACTGATGTATGTTCCTTCTGACTCCCTTGAGTTTCTTCTTCTTAGCCTAGTGTGGGATGTTTAAATTGGGATTCTCGCTGAGGTGAGGGTTTCAATTTGGACGTCGCACATCAGATTAAGTTTTAGAAAATCTGGGGACGTCACAGGTGGTATCAGAGCATGAACAATAGCAAATCTTGACATTTGCTCATTATGCAACTCAAACTAAAGAACCTTGAACCTTAATAATCTTTTAGGGTCAGATTAGTCGTCTTTTAGAGACTAGATCTGACCAAGCCTCTAGGTTAGCACCTAGATGTCTGAGAACTAGGTCTAGACTAGTGCTTGTTGATTGGCAAGTCCTTAGATGTCGTTCTTTCCTTATAGTGCAGCGGTATGGGACGTTGCACTATTTGGAAATGACGTGCATCAAAGGAAGAGAAACCCTAGACATATTGTGCACGTTGTCTAGAGTAGCTACACTAGTCTACACCATGTTCTCACCCTTTTCACTAGTTTTCATGACACTAGACTCTCTACTATGTGTGGGGCACTCGTTTTCTGGATTTGGTTTTTGATTCCAAATGCATCGAACCTCGATAGTTTTCTCTGACGCTTGTTTTATCGGAGAAAAACTATATAATATTTTATTATGTATATGTATTACAAAAATGTGTCCCCACACATGTACGAGTAGGAGGTGGTCATGCAACCTAAGTGAAAGTGATGACATCAGTCTAGAAGAGAGTGTAGTTCTAGATTAGATGTCTAGAGCCTTGCTGGAATATATGATAGATGGAATAGATGAAATAAGTTTTGATGATATGATATAAGTCATATATAGATGATATAAGATAGTTTTTGATGATTTATGTTTGTCTTTGAGGACTTAAGTTCAATTCTGAGGATTTGAGGTAAGCTTGGATGATGCAAGTAACTAGGATTTTATGTGATAAGATATGTTAAGATGAGACAGGTTGTGAGTCAGCATGAGCCTCAATCTCTTCTACAAAGGAGGACCTCTGGTGTTAGGACCAGTTTTGGGGTTAGCTCAAGAGAGAGCAAGACCCACAGGGAGAAGGTCAGAGAACCTAGACTCCATGATATGAGAAATACGAAAAATATGTGATATGATATGTCCTAAACTAGAATACTCCTGAGTGATTGAGTTGAGTTGCTTTATGTATGATTCATATAGTCTTGTTGAACCCTAGATGTCCTTGGGAAGACCAAACCCTAGAGTCAGAGAGAGGCTGGCTATATGTGCATATGTGAGCATGAATATGAGAACCTGCCATCTGGGTGAGGGAGAGAGCCCAAGACCCTGGAGGAGGTAGCTATGTTAGTTTTGTACAGCCTCATGCTCGGGTTGGTGGTCTCCCACATAGGAATCTAGTGGTGTATATAAGAGAGTTTGGGTAAGCATGTTTCATGGGTAGAAGGCCTGTGATGAGAACATCATGTCATAGCATGTTTGGTTTGTGCTTATGTGGATAGGGCTTGTAAGGCTATCTCTAGTGCCAATGAGGTGATCCGAGAATCCTAGACCTGAGAGGGAAGATAAAGTATATGCATATGAGATACTCATAGAGTCGAGTTAGCTCAGAGAGACTGAGCATGACACTACCCTATGATATGGGTTAGGAGAACCACAGTTGGACTAGATGAAGTTTGATATATGTTTAAAGAGCAACTCACATAAGTTTGTTTAGCACAACCATGATATAATAACGTAAGGATGTGATCTAATCTTGAGATATGATATATAGACATGATATGATGAAATACCTAGAGATGGTTTAATAGATATCAAAGTATAAATGGTTAACCATGTAAATGAATAATGATGATAATATGAACTGTTGGTTAATCTTGTGATAAAATCACTAGTAAATGTTGCAATTTATAATGAACAATGAAACATGTTACATAAGGTGTTAATCTTAGTGCTCAAAAAAGTTGGAAATATAGTTTGATAGTTAGCACAATATAATGTTGATGACACCTTGATGTATGAGTTAATCCAAGTTAACTCCTTTAGAACACAGTAATATGATGTGGGAACCCTAATGCATGGGTTAAGATAAGGATGCCACCCTAATATATGAGATATGTCATGAAATAATCTAAGTTTCTAAACCTTGAGTTTAACCTTGAATGGAGTGTATGTGCACCCAAGATGGTTGTAAACCTCCTAATAGTAAGTTGGATACATGGTTATAGGTAACTTTTGCAAATATGTTACACATAGAATAGTACCTATATGTGGATGAAGACATGGTAGTTTTCCTTGGAGTACGAGTATGGTCGACTTTCGAGGACGAAAGTTCTTTTAAGATGTATATGATGTGACAAAGTGGGTTTCGTGGCTTAATTTCGAGGATGAAATATCTTTTAAGGTGTGTAGGATGTGATGGAGTGGATTTTTGAAATCCATAAATCTCCAATAACATATTAGAATCCATATCTTGAGTTACAATGCGAGTTCCAAGTATTTTGGTATAGTGGAAATGTTGAATGAGATTTATATAATGATTAAGATCTCTCTTTATATGCCTTCTTGAGGAATTTAATTGGATGACCTAACAATTGAGTTTTGACACCAAATTTGAATAGAAGGTAGCTTGAGTGGTAGGAAATCTATGGTTAAAATTTGGTGGCAATCGGATATTCCTAGAGGAAGTTATGGAGGTTTGATTTTAGGGAAATAATGTGCTTTTTGTGTTGATTAGCCTAAGTTGCTGATTAAATAAGTGTCACACGCTCCCCCTTAGTTGAGTTGGGTATGCGTGGCCCTTTTCCTGGCCCTAGATCTCGGATCTAACAGCCCCGGGTCCTTGCAACAATGAACCCACAGATAGGCTGAAGTGGAGGAGTAGGATGGACCCTTGGATGTTTATCAGACGACTAGGAGTTCTCCTCCTACCTTCCGTCGCAAGAGAGAATGTGGGTGAGGAGACGAGGCCACGACTGCCTCCACCATCTCGGCGATCGTGGGAGTGAGCAAGATATCCAACTGGACAGTTGGCTTCGGACTGGGATGAGCTCCCATTTGACCCCTTGGGCGAACTGCCTCTCCACTCCAACAGAGAGAATGAGCACCTCCATTGCCAGCGCCTCTCCACCGCAGAGAGCAGGTCGTGGCTAGAGGTAGGCGCGGAGGAAAATTTGAGGAAGAAGGAAGTAGAGGCAGAAGAGAAAGTCTGGAAGGAAGGTGGAGATCGACCGAGCCTCATACGGGGGCTTTCATGGCCTGGTGTGCGGACGGTGTGGCTGGCGAGGTCAGGTTCGGCCGGAGAGGAGCTTGGATCTAAGGGCGGTGCTCCACTCCCTTTAAGCTTGGTTTAGGAGTACTGCTGGGTTCCTGGTGGTCTACCGGAGCTCCTCGAACTAGGAGGGGTCAAGAAAGGGCTCCATAAGCGAGACCCCCCTTTTTGCTCCGCCGCAAAGGACCTCCATGGCAGCGAGCTAGCGGAAGTGGAGATCTGGGGGGCGCCGCAGACTTCAAAGAGGCCGTGGAGGCCTGTCCTGAGTCGCCGAAGGTGATACTGGCGTCGGTGGAGGTATGGGATCCCTACACCTCTACTGCTTGCTCATCGGAGCATCTCCCTCATGGCGGCACCCAGCAGAACAGAGTCCCGCTGGGGACTGACCGCGTGAGAAAGAGACGGGGAGCGGACCGGTACGAACTTCCACTCAATCAGAGTGAACCGGGTCTAGAAGCTATAAACCGACCAAAACCAGCCTGGGACCGACCGCAGCAAGAAAAGGGTGTGTGCCAGCCTTGGAGCCACGTGGCGATGGCCGATTGGCCGAAAAAGGTAAGAAATCCAGATAATTGTCAGATCTTGTATAATTCGTAGAAAATAGCTCGCTTATCAGAAAAATACAAACAAGGTATCAAAATGTTCAGAAAAATGAGTAAAACACAGTGGAAACATAATATATGGCTTTTGATGCATTAATATCAGTGATATCTTGTTAGTTGTGAAATGCTTAATTGATGGATAATAAATAATAAACATCGACCAAAAATTATGAGAAAATACCAGTAAGTGACAAATCATATCTGTAATGCACCTGATGTCAAGGATGATCATGTTGATGTATGAAATCATGTAATTTGCTTAATATGTCTAATTAGGGCTTTTAATCCTAAGTAAAATGCAAATAAATGCATCCATGCTCAATAAATGATGAAATTTACAGAGTAATCTCATATCAGTATCTGGAACCTCAGAATTAATTATGAGATCATGATGATGCATAGAATCCTTGTTATATTAAGATGAACCTTGAAACATGTAATGAAACCCTAATTTGAGTAATACATGTAACTTAGGGTTAATATGTATAAATAATGATATGGAACCTGATAATCAGATTAGGTACCCTAATCTGGAATATAAGATCAGTAACCTAATTACAAGATGATAAGACAAGTAATAAAGTACATATCCTAATGAACTAAGTGAAACCCTAATGAATACGATTAGGGTTAAGATGAGACGTAGACGATAAGAACCTGATGATAGTATATGGTTTTGTCTTGATCAGGGTTGACCAAGGATGTAGTTGACTCAGGGATATGTTGTGAATAGGATGTCTCTTTGGAAGGTACGCCATTACCTCTTACTTGGCTTATTATACAATATGCTTGTGTTATATGGTAGTAAAGACTTGGCATATGATATTGATTGAAATGATTGTTCTGGTATGATATGTCGCATGATTTTCCATACTTATTACTATGAACACATGAAACATAAGATATCTGGTCCATCATATGATAGCACTAAACTCTTTGGTAGTACAGTGCATTGAAGTGATCTCAAACTCTTTGGTAGTAGATCACATGTGTTAGATCTCAAACTCTTTGGTAGTAGATCACACGTAAAATGATCTCAAACTCTTTGGTAGTAGATCATAAGGCCTGAAAAGCATCAAAGCCCTAGGGGCAGATGTACGAGATATATGATGGAAATATGAATAAAATATGTGTTCTCTTTTGTTAATGAACATCTGTGTGCAAGTATACACTTTTCTTATATTCTTTTGTTACTGCCAAGTATATTAGTTTTATCTTATTGCCAAGATATGATGAGAGGTATATAAAAAGACACGTAGGCGTACTCAGTACAATATTCATGAAATATTGTGCTGACGTGTACCGCATGTAATCTTTTGTTTAGGTTGTGGTTATGCTCTTGAAGATCCAGGATAGTGAGAGTTGTGTGGCGAGCTGATGTACAGGTGGACCTGTTGTCTTAAGATCTTGTTGTTTAGTGGTAGTACATGTATATGTTTAAGTTTGTTGTTCAATATGTAATATCAAATGTTGTAACAATTCATGTTGTAATTATATGTTGAATGGTGAACATGTGTTGTGGTTTGTTTATTGTTCATGTACATGTGCTACTGATGTATGTTCCTTCTGACTCCCTTGAGTTTCTTCTTCTTAGCCTAGTGTGGGATGTTTAAATTGGGATTCTCGCTGAGGTGAGGGTTTCAATTTGGACGTCGCACATCAGATTAAGTTTTAGAAAATCTGGGGACGTCACAGCTACAATTGTGGACAAAAGGGACACTATAAGAGTGAATGTCACAAGTCAAGAAAGTCACACCACAAGGGCAGCTTGAAGGAGGAAGAGTTCAAGAAGGAGAGTAAGTACAAGAGGAAGGACAAGAAGGAAAAAAGACATAAGAATGCATATCATGCATCTTGGGAAGCTTCATCCTCAAGTAGATCAAGCTCAGAAGAAGATGGTGAGTGGCACCTTTCTCTCATGAACTCTACTAGTGAAGAAATTGGTGAGTTAAGTGAGGTATATGAGGTAAACTTCCATGATTTATCTAAGGAAGCTATTATTGATATGCTTGTTTTTACTTGTTCTTCTTTTGCTAAGTGTAAATCTAAAAGAAAAAGGTTAGGAAAAAATATTGATGATTTGTACGCTAAACTTGAAATTCTTGAGCTTAATGAGAAAACTCATCTTGAGAGCATTGATAACTTGCAAGGACAATATTTTCATCTTGAGCTCCAATACAATCGTGTTGAGGTAGAGAATGATGTCTTTCTTAAGAGCATTGAGACTCTTAAGGAAGATAACAAAAAGTGCCAAAAGGAGCTTGAAACTCTTAAAACTTAAAATGATGAATTTAAGCTTCTTGTTGATACTCGTAAGGATGAAAGACATGTTTATCTTAAGGAAATTCATGAGCTTAAATCTAAAAATGCTAAGTTGCTTGGTTGAGTTAATAATTTATCTTCTAGGCCTATCTTTCCTAGTAATGATATTGCTTATATTTCTCTTGAAAAAGATTCTTATTCGATTAAATCCCTTTGGCTTGAGGCCGACTTTGTTCATGCCAGAGATGATATTGCTAGTTTGTCTTCTACTATCATATCTCTTAATGATGATAATCATAGACTAAGGTCCTCTCTATAGAAATTCCTCAAAGGGAAAAACTCCATAAATGAAATCCTTGACCACTCTACCAAACAAAGTGGTAATAGTGGTTTAGGATTTGTAGGGGAAGCACCAAAGATCAAGAGAAAAGCCAAAGGTAAGAAAAGGAACAAGGATACCTCTTTCTTTGTTGCAGAGTCTTTCATCACTAAGAATCCTATGGTTTGTTCATATTGCAAGTATGATGATCATTACTCTACTTATTGTTCTTACAAGCCTTAGGGGACCAACCCAACGAAGAAATGGGTCCCCAAGCTAAATCTAGATCCCAAAGTTTGAGTTGGGAACTGACACTCTCCTTTCTTGATGGAAAAAGCAAGATGGATTGTTGATAGTGGCTGCACCAAGCATATGACAGATGATATAAGCCATTTCAACAACTTCACCAAAAAGAAAGGAGGTTCAGTTACATTTGGGGACAACATGAAAGGTAAAGTCAAAGGTGAGGGTGATGCATGTGAATCCTTGTATATCAATAATGTTCTTTTTGTGGTTGGCGTACATCACAATTTAATTAGTGTTAGTCAATTATGTGGCAATGGTTACCTTGTGTTGTTTACTTCCATTGAATGCTTTATTCTAGATTCCCTCACCTATCAAGTTATATATAAGGGAACTAGAAGTGGTAATCTCTATGTTATTATTCTTGACTCTATTAAGCTTGTTGTTGGTATATGCCTTGTAGTCAATTTGAATGATATTTCTCTTTGGCATCTTCGACTTGGTCCTGTAAATATGCATCAGTTGAAGAAGTTGAGAAAAAAGGACTTGGTCAAGGGACTTCCCAAGTTGGATTTTAAAAAGGATGAGAAATGCCAACATTGTAACCAAGGAAAGAAAACCAAGTCCTCCTTCAAATCCAAAGGAGTCCTTAGAACCAAGAGAGCTATTGAACTCCTTCACATTGATCTATTTGGACTAATGAAAACTCAATGGTTTTGGGGTTCCAAGTATTGCCTTGTTACTGTCGATGATTTCTCTAGATATACTTGGACCTTTTTCCTCATTTCCAAGAGTGGTAGACTTTATGTTTTCTTGAGATTTTATAAATGAGTTGAGAATGAAGCCTCTTGTCGCATCATTTCCATCCGAGGTGATCATGGGGAAGAATTTGAAAATGATATTTTTGAATGTTTTTGTCAAGAATCTGGTAATTAACATAACTTTCCTTCACCTCAAACACCTCAACAAAATGGGGTTGTAGAGAGGAAGAATATGTCACTACAAGAGATGGCTAGGACCACACTTTTAGAGTATGAAACTCCAATGAAGTTTTGGGCCGAAGCCATTAGTAGCTCATGTTTTGTGCAAAACCATGTTTTTATACATCCTTCTTTGAAGAAAACTCCCTATGAGCTATGGAGAGGTAGGAAGCCTTCTATTGAGTATTTCCATGTTTTCAGATGTCCTTATTTTGTTTTGAATACAAAATATTATCTTGGAAATTTTGATCTGAAATCTTAAAAGGCTTTCTTTCTTGACTATAGAACTACTAGCTAGGCTTATAGAATGTTTAATATTGATCTTGCTAAAGTAGAAGAATCCATAAATGTTAAGTTTATTGAGACTAACCCCTCTATTCCCAAACATATTGTTCCAAATTATGATGTTACAGGAGATGTAATTTCTATTCTAAAAGTGATCAACATCACCCAAAAGGGAAAAGAGGTGCTCACTCAAGAAGAAGAGAAAGATGAAGAGAAGAAGGATCCAACTCCACGGTTTGCAAAGAATCATCCAAAAGAGCTTATTATAGGTGATCCTTTTAAAAGAGTGAAGACGCGGGCTGCATTCAACAAAGAACAAGACAACAATGCCTTCATCTCACAACTCAAGCCAAAGAATGTCAAGGAAGCTCTTAGGGATGATGAGTGGATCCTATCTTTGTAAGAAGAGTTGGAGAATTTTAAAAGAACAAAGTATGGACCCTAGTGCCAAGACCAAGTGATAGAAAAATCATTGGCAACAAGTGAGTCTACTGTAACAAGCTTGATGAAAGAAGCAAAGTGGTAAGTAACAAAGTAAGGCTAGTGGCTCAATGCTACAATCAACCATAAGGTATAGATTTCGATGAAACATATGCACCTGTAGCTAGACTTGAGTCCATTTGTATGTTACTTGCCTTTGCTAGTTATAAAAACTTTCTTCTTTATAAAATGGATGTTAAAAGTGTGTTTTTAAATGGTACAATTGAGGAGGAAATGTATGTCGCACAACCTCCTAGCTTTGAACATGATAGTCTACCTAACCATGTTTATTTGTTGAAAAAAGTTCTCTATGAACTCAAACAAGCACCTCGAGATTGGTCTGAGAAATTAAAGAACTTTTTGTTAGATCATGGGTGTAACGTCTGGGCCCACTGCCCAAGGCTCTAGTAGAGTTTTCAAGAATGATGAACGGCCCCACAGATCACCACTAGCCTTAACTTCGCAGTTTAATCTCAGTCACGCGCAAGCCAGGATCAACTTCCCGACTGGTCACCAATCCTAGTACTACTCCAAGTTGAGCACGCTTAACTATGGAGTTCTTTAGTAATGGGCTCCCAGAAAATGAGGTGCACCTTGGTGATATGGGTAGTCCAATCATTCCTTATAAGATCATTTTATTTGAGGCCCAAAATCCTGGGATGTTACAATCTCCCCCACTTAGACTCTTGACGTCCTCATCAAGGCACAATTATATGGCCTCATAATACCACCCCATTTCAGTGCAAACCTAGAATGGCCCATGGACACCCAGCTCCCGATCACGGAATACCAACGCAAGGGTAGCTACATCAACCATGGACAACCCTTTCCAACATGCCTGGACCGCACAGATCAAGATTGGCATGCCACATGCTCATGTGGACCCCACCTACTGGAGGGGTTATGGCTCTAATACCACTTGTAACGCCTAGGCCCATTGCCTAAGGCTCTAGTAGAGTTTTCAAGAATGACGAATGGCCCCACAGACCACCACTAGCCTTAACTACACACTTTAATCTCACTCATGCACAAGCCAAGATCAACTTCCCGAATGGTCACCCATCCTGGTACTACACCAAGTTGGCACGCTTAACTATGGAGTTCTTTAGTAATGGGCTCCCAAAAAAGGAGGTGCACCTTGGTGATATGGGTAGTCCAATCATTCCTTATAAGATCATTTTATCTGAGGCCTCAAATCCTGGGATGTTACAATGGGTATATCATGGGCAAAGTAGATTCTATCTTATTTCTAAAACACACTTCTAACAATTTTCTTATCATTCAAATATATGTTGATGACATCATTTTTGGCAGAACTAACCTTGATGTTTGCAAAGAATTTAGTGATCTTATGCAGAGTGAATTTGAAATGAGTATGATGGGTGAGCTCACATTCTTCCTCAGCTTCCAAATCAAGCAAACTAAAGATGGGAACTTTATCAACCAAGGCAAGTACACAAATGATCTACTTAAGTGCTTTAGGATGGAGAACACCAAGCCGATGGACACACCCATGTCAAACACCAGAAAACCTGACAAAGATGAAGAAGGTGAGAAGGTGGATGAGAAGCTCTATAGAGGTATGAATGAAAATTTACTTTACTTAACTGCCACTAGACCTAATATAATATTTAGTGTTAGCTGGTGTGCTCGCTTTCAATCAAATCCTTAAAAAATCACATCTTATAGTTGTTAAGAGGATTTTAAGGTACTTATCCAAAACCCAAAATGTTTTAAAATGGTATCCCAAGTTAAGGGACTTTACTCTTACTTCTTATAGTGATACGGATTATGCAGGATGTTTGATTGATAGAAAGTACAAAAGTGGCACTCCTTTCCCCTAGGACCATGCTTGGTGTCTTGCTTCTCCAAGAAATAGAGCACAGTGACATTATCAACTACCAAGACTGAATATATTACAGTCGGGAGTTGTTGTGCGTGGGTATTATGGATGAAGCAAATGCTCCAAGACTTAAACATTCATTTTGATGTTTTGCGTATAAATTGTGATAATACTAGTGAAATTAACTTGTCATATAACCCTATCTTGCATAGTAGAGCTAAGAATAGAGAGGTTTGCCATCATTTTCTTCATGATCACATTGCCAAAAAGGATATCTATATCATACATGTAGACACAGAAAATCAGTTGGCGGATATTTTCACTAAATATCTAGATAGAGAGAAATTTAAATTTGTTATATCTAAACTACTAATAATTGTTTTGAATGAATTTGATATGCCTTCTAGCTAGTTGTCATCTATTCTATGTACTTTGCCTATATTTTGATCACTATTGCTTGCTAATATGCTAAAAGTTAGTTTTTCATGTTCTTTATCCTTGTTTTCTCTTATTTTTGGGTATTTTTGTAAATTCTTGTTTTATCACAAAATAGTACCCAATTATGAGTGACATGTGCCTAATTAAGTTTAAAATGCATAATTTACTTGAAAAAAAAATTAATTAGCACTCAAATGGCTAGAAATTAGAATTTCTAAAGTTGGTTCAGGTTGACCATCGATCGAGTTGCCAACTCGACCGATCACTGGTTGAGAGCTTTTTTAAGGAGCTTGTCTGTCGAATTTTTGACTCATAAAACTCAACCAATGGCCGAGATGGAGCAAACTTTAGATAGGTTTGGATGTCTTTTCCCCCTCTCAAATAGAGAAAAGTCGACCGATCCAACCTCTAGCTCCCTCGAGCTCTCAACTCTAGCCCCGACCTTCCTCTCCCTAGCCCTAGTTCGACCAAGCTCGACCTTCCTTGACCCTCTCTCTATCAACCCTAGGTCAGTGGATGAGTTTTGGTGGTGGTTCTTTAGCATTTTCTCTCTCCTTCCTCTACTTTTCATCTCCATGGCATCCAGTAGGAGGAAGAGGGCCGCCCCAGCTAATGCACCTTCATCTTTGTCCAACTCTCGATTGATTCCATTTGATGACACTTTCTTCATGGAATCCAGTAGGAGGAAGAGGGAAACCCCAGCTAATGAACCTTCCTAGGAACCCTTTTCCTTTTCGTGCCCTATTTGAGCCACAACCACAAAGACAAGAGGTCATAGATCAAGTAGCGGAGTTGTTATATGACCACCATATCTCAGCCTTGGGTGTTGAACGCATGTTCTATAACAATTCCATCACAAGCACCAAAGTCGTTTATGAATTCTACACAAATTTGTGTTGGAATTATGACACCCTTGTACCCCCTCCTAATACTCAAGTAGTCTTCACATCTATGATAGCTGGGATGAAATTCCAAGCCTCCAAGCATGTGTTTGGCATGGGACTAGAACCCGATTTAGGCTTGTCACCTAGTGTCAACCCGGCCAAATAGTTGACTGATTGGGACTGGATTCTATTTGGTTTGTAATATGGTTTTTGCCCTATTTCGGGATAATGGAACCCCATAAATTGGCTCATGCCAGTCCCGGAAGAGTCAGGATTCCATTTCATAACCCATTTTCCACTCAGACAGGGATTAGATAGTGACACCCCCCTTTCCCCTCTCCCTCTTATGCTCTCCTGACACAGGCACCTGAACTCAACGTCCTCCCCTCTCCCTCTTCTTCTATTTATCAGGAGGAACTATTGCCTCTGTGATTAAAGCTACCGCCACATTTCCTACTCGATGGCAGCGCAGGGCCATTGGGTGAATAGAAGGTCGGATTCGTATTTGGGGTGCGCTTGTTCGTCAAGCATCACCGAGCTATTATGCCATCCTACATGACATTGACAGACTAGATAGCGAGAATCAAGGTTAGGCATCCTTACTTGTCATCTACCATTAACTCTTGACCCTTGACTCCCCATTTTCACTTTGTCCAAGGCATCGACCAAACCCTAGAGTGGGCATTGTCTGCCACAGCTGCTATAAAGTGTTGTGTGTCTTCACCGATCTCCTCCCTATTCAACTTCGTATCCTCTACCAAGTGTTCTCTGAAGCCGCCGTTGTTGAGCCCCTGCATTTTGAAGTTGCCCGTCTACTTGAGAGGTATGTGTTGGGCGACCATGTTTTTGTTTCAATAGGCAGATGTAGTATTAGGACGACTTCATGTTATGTAAAGACACTTTCTTTCATTAGGCTAATGTGTATTCCCCTTATCTTGCTTTCATATATTCCCAGACAATTTCTTGGCGACTAAACGTCATCCCCTCTTCTACCTAGATTTCATCTTACCAAGTATATCTTCTAAGCAATATGATACGATTTTCTATATGGATGAGTGCCTTACTTTGTCAAATTAGTTAAATTTCGTTCAATATTTTATATATGCAGTCTTGTTTTGATTGCACAATGTGCTTTGTTCCAGGGATGTATGCTCTAATTGATAAAAACCTAATATTATGTATTATGTTTGTTTAACTTGGAATCTTATCTGTCAACTATGCCATAATAGGAAACATTTGAATAGGTAATGACTGATGTGGTCATGATTTTTCTTCTGTGATGGGCCAAAATATGTATATTTGTTCACTTGAATGTGGTCTGATCCCTTGAATGTGGTCTGAATGCATGGTTGAGCTTCATGTTTATTTTTTGTGTTCATAAACAGGTCAATATTTACCTAGTCCACCTATTATGTATTATGTTTATTTAAGTTGGAACCTTGTTTGATCCCTTGAATGAGGTATGACCCCTTGAACTAGGTCTATTATGTTGGACCAAAATTTGACTCCACCTATGATGTATTATGTTTATGTAAGTTGGAACCTATTTTTTGTAGTGTATATTTTCTCTGTTCATAAACATAGCATGTTCAACTATAATGATTGACCAAAATTTGATATATCTGTTCAGTTTAATGTGCTCTGATCCCCTGAATGAGGTCTGAATTCGTGATTGAGATTCATTGAGTAGCAATTAAATTATTATGTCATTATTTAACCATTATACCATCATACCAAATAAATTAATATAATTTACCTTGAATGATTGGTTGAATTTCATGTCCAACATAGCCAGTTCAGCATTACGATTGTGTATTGAATATTTTCTATGTTCATAAACAGGTCAATATTTACCTAGTCCACCTATTATGTATTATGTTTATTTAAGTTGGAACCTTGTCTGATCCCTTAAATGAGGTTTGACCCCTTGAACTAGGTCTATTATGTTGGATCAAAATTAGACTCCACCTATTATGTATTATGTTTATTTAAGTTGGAACCTATTATTGTGTTGTGTATATTTTCTCTATTCATAAACGTAGCTTGTTCAACTATAATGATTGACTAAAATTTGTCATATTTGCTCAGTTTAATGTGCTCTGATCCCTTGAATGAGGTCTAAATTCATAGTTGAGCTTCATTGAGTAGAAATTAAATTATTATGTCATTATTTAACTATTATACCATCATACCAAATAAATTATAATGATTTACCCTGAATGATTGGTTGAATTTCATGTCCAACATAGCATGTTCAGCATTATGATTGTGTATTGAATATTTTCTGTGTTCATAAATAGGTCAATATTTACCTAGTCCACCTAACTATTATACCATCATACCAAATAAATTAAAATGATTTACCCTGAATGATTGGCTGAATTTCATGTCCAACATAGCCTGTTCAATATTATGATTGTGTATTGAATATTTTATGTGTTCATAAATAGGTCAGTATTTACCTAGTCCACCTATTATGTATTATGTTTATTTAAGTTGGAACCTTGTCTGATCCCTTGAATGAGGTCTGACCCCTTGAACTAGGTCTATTATGTTGGACCAAAATTTGACTCCACCTATTATGTATTATGTTTATATAAGTTAGAACCTATTATTCTGTAGTGTACATTTTCTTTGTTCATAAACATAGCATGTTCAACTATAATTATTGACCAAAATATTTATATTTGTTTAGTTTAATATGTCAGATATCAAGACATTCGTTATGTCTGTTGTTTTTTATTAGAATCATTAATCCTATCCTCATTGCTTGTTATGCCTACTCTATTAAATATTGCTATGTCAGATAGAAGGGCATTTGTGATGGCTATTGTTTTCTATTAGAATCATCAGTGCTAAAATAACTCATCGAACCTTTTTATGATATTCCATGGTTGAATAAGGCATTATTTTTTTGGATTTTATTTTGAACATTTTCATTAATTTTGAACAAAACAACAAACTATTCTTGTATGCTGGTATAAAAAAATATTCATCTTCACTGTCTGTCATATGTGAGTATTCTGAATTTGGAATGTAACTATCATATATGAGTATTTTGAACTTGGAATGTCACTGTCATACATGAGTATATTGAACTTGTGATGTCACTGTCATATGTGAGTATTTTGAACTTGGAATGTCATTGTCATATAAACTAATTCTCTATGATGGGGACAAATATGTCTCCTGTTTCATTGAATGGTTTCTTTGTTATTTGCTTGTTTACTAAAACACATGAACTTTACACCTACTCTAATGAATGTTATTTGTTATTAACTAATTCTCTATGATGGGAACAAATATGTCTCATATGTCTCTTTAATGTGGTCTATATTAATTTTGTATAGGAAAAAACCAATTTTTGTATGATGGAACAAAATATCAATGTTGTTTCCCTTGGTCGTTGTTTGTATGCCACATTCTATTTCAATGAATTGTTTCTTTGTTATTTGCTTAATTGGGTATATTCAATCTCATTCCAATATCATGGAACTAATATTGATTGTAATAACAAACTATTTATATGGAACAAATTATGTGTCACCTTTCCCCTTATTGCAGGTTGTATCACCTTAAATAGTACCCTAAGCAATGTTATATATTATTATTTTAAATTCTACTTTTATTAATCATCAAAACTTAATAAGCTCTTACTATAATAGACTACTTTAATTCAAGTTATTGTTGTGTAAACTACCCCAAATAGCCCCAAACTAGGTTGGTATAAAGGTTTCATTTAAACACCCTGACTATAGTGATCTATTGCAGTTCCATTGGTACTATGTCTGCACTAGACCTAAAGATCTATATTGTATGGACCAAAGAGTCAGATGAATCTTTGGTTTCGACATTATGGAGACAATATGACATGGGTAGGTGCATTGATAGAATTTTTACTAGGGACATGTGGAGGGAGATGCTACGCGATTGGAAAAATAGGATGGGGAGGACGGACGGTACAATGGATTAGGTTAAAACTTGCTGGAAGAACCTCAGGCGAGACTTTGCAAAGATATGACTGGTGACCAACAAAAGTGGTGTTGGATGGGGTGAGAGAAGGCACAAGACAATACTACCTGACATCCCAAAGTTGAGGGAGACACTTGCGGTATGTCCAATGATACACCCCCCTAATTATTAAATATTCACTTAAAGTTATTCAAAATTGACCTAATCAGTAGTGCTTGACCATTTTAGGTAAACAAGGAACTAGCGAGATTGATCACCAGACCATTCTACCACTACTATGAAGTCAAGGTGATGGGTGGGAGGAACATCGCTAGGGGCATCATGCAATGTCATCAACGGATACACAACTTCCTTCTGATGTTCCATCTGAAGATGATGTTGTTGTTGGCTTAGATGCATCTGATACATTTGTCAACCCAGAACCAACCGGTCTTACTGAAGATATGGGTTATTTTGCGATGCAAAGTGAGGACATGTAACATACTGAATCTCAGGGTCCTCCCTGCAATTTACCCACTTTTGTACCTTTATTTACTTTCTATCCTTTTAGACCTTCTTCATCAATTTCCCATCCTTTTGAGCCTTCTTCGGTCTCAATGTTGAATTTGAGCCTTTCTTGAGGTATAATTCACAAATTACCTACATTTGAGTTTATGTAGGGGGTTTTGCACAAATAACCCATCTAATGAGATAACTGAGGTCTAATCATGCAATTTGACCATTAATGAGATAATATGAGTGTAGTATGTTATTTGGAGCTTTTTGGATAAATATATTAGTAATAATGTGTATTTGATTTAATGTATTGAGTGTATTTAACCCACTTACTTTCTCTCTCCTCTAAATTGGAAAATAATGAACTAATAAGAGTATTATATGTTGATATATGACTCATAATGTTTATATGTGACTAATATCTTGAGATTTACCCTAATATGTCATAAAAAGATATTCTTTATATTAATTGCTCTTTTTATACTTTATTATATGTTTTAATAGCCTATAAATTAATTAGGGACCTAACCATGTGATTTTTGAGAAACTAAATGCATAGCATTGTTCTAAGTGTTGTCATAAACCTGTGATTAAAATTTGAGGTCATTTGGACTTTGTTTGACCCTCCAAATGATTTTTACAAATTCCCATATAGTTTAACTATAGTAGATGAATCGATTTTGCATTTATGTCATTTATTTCATCTGTCATGCGCCCGGCCACCGTTGGATTTCGATCCAACGGATCTGCAGTTGTCTTCTACCTTGGGCTGCTGACCAAGAGGATGCCTAGGCTCCTCCACTTTGTTCTCTCTCGTTTCTCTTCCATTTCGTGAGATTTAAGTTGCGTTGGATTTGTCTCCTCGAGCCGCACTATTTAAGCCTTGGAACGTCCGCTGCCGTGCACCATGGACGAAGCGCCCAAAGGCTCTGGCTATGGCTTCTCCTCTCCCACATCGTTTTGGCTCCTCGCACCTCCGAACCTATATATACTACCTATCGCACCTCCGTCGGCCCCATTGTAAGCTTTTCCAGTTGCTAATTTGGCCTGAAGCTCCCTCGTTAGCCACAGCCACCTCCACCATCTCACAGGTATTGCGGCCTTTTTCTTGGCTTTTTGGTGATAGAAACGCCCCAATAAAGCGCACCGGTGAGTTCCTCTCACCTTAAGCTTCGTTTCCAGTGCCTATACGTCTGATTTGGTTGAGAAACACAAAAACACCCAAGTTCCCAAGATACACCTCGGCGCCATGGCTGCGCCCGAGCTTGAAGAAGCTCAGGTGGCTTTTTCCCTTTTTACCCTCGCATGCCCTTCCTTCCTGATCCTCTCGCCAAGGGCAGATTCGTCATCCGAAACCTTGCTTTTTGACCCATTTAGCAATTAATTGGTTAGTTTTGTTTAATTCGTAGTAAATCGCTCGGTTATCGAAAAAATGCAAATAAATACTCGTTGGAAAGGATTTTTCATTTAGAATCTGATTTTGTGGTTTTTGAAACCGGATTCCTAAGGCTTTTTCGAAGTTTGCTTTGAATGGAATTTTTAGTATGTTAAATGTTCTAAAAAACATAATTAATTCATTTTAACTTCAAATTGAGAAATAAAATATGTTTTCTTATTCAGTGAAACCCAAGTGAGCTTTTGGTCCTAGTTTTGAGTCCTAAATTAGTGGTTTTAGAATAAGGTTTTAAATGGGTATTTTCTTTATACTTTATGTTTAATAAATGCTAATTTATGTGAAATGTTTATAATTAGGGAAAATAATCTTGGATGCAATCTGATCAGTGATAATGATGATTATGTGAATCTTCAATAAGGTATGTGAGACCTATTTAAGTATGTGGCCCCTATTTATGCATGTGATCCCTATGAATGTATATGAACATGTGATTGTGTAATTAACCTACTCTTCAGTTGGGCCTTTATCCAACCCCACATTTCCTATGTGCTAGCCTTGATATCTTGCTACTGCCTTATTTGGCTCTTTTATTTATTTGAATCTTCTATTGCCTTTGTTGTCTCATTTATTGGAATTATTTGGATATTGCTATTGCCAATGATGGCTCATTTACTTGAAATACTTGAATCTTGCTATTGCCAATGTTGGCTCTCTTTATGTGATTATTTCATGGGTTTTATTCCCCAATGCTAT
This sequence comes from Alisma plantago-aquatica, assembly GCA_963693085.1. NCBI lineage: Eukaryota > Viridiplantae > Streptophyta > Magnoliopsida > Alismatales > Alismataceae > Alisma > Alisma plantago-aquatica. The sequence continues at coordinate 374,119,398 of OY856412.1, forward strand.
TATGCAAATGTTATTTATATTTTCACTACTACCAAGTGAATTATCGAGCATGATGTATTTATTGGCCAAATGACAATGTAGTGTACATGAGTACAAACCACCCATAGAGGGCATGAGCCCTAGAGGGATGTGACCACTCCCCTCATATTATATTTTGGAGAATGTGACCACTCTCCCCTGAAGGATGTGACCACTCCCTTCGTATTATATATTTATAGGTGTTTGGGAATGTGACCACTCTCCCTCACCTATTGGTGTAGCTCTGGTAGGTGCCTCACCCTGCATTGGTATGATTTTGTGTCATAATATCATTCATGCTTTGTAATTATTGTTGTAGATTGAACTATGGCAGTTTTCTATTTCTCATTTATTATTCTTGCCTCATACTCTTGAAATCTCTTAATATTGTGAATCATTTTATTTATGTGATGTTTCACTTTATAAGTTGTCCCGATTCCTTTTGTTTAACACATACTTTTTATCTCTCTCTTGTTGGGTGATGGCAACCACCCAGGTATAGGATCAGAATGCATAGTTGAAGCATGGTGAACCAACCTAAGGCTAGGATTATGGAGTTCATCTTACTAGCTTGGACATAGCTACCTATATATTAAGTTGTTTTTCTTTGGAGACAATATTGAATTGGTTTTAGTCTTCCTCTACCTAGATCCTTTTGTTGTTTGTATAAAGGTGTACACCCTTTTGGAAATTTTGTAAAGTACTCTTTATACAATTGAATAGTCAAAGTTTTAACTTCCGCTGCTACACAATTGGTGTTTTTGTTTGCCATGATTATTTAGTAGAGACTAATGTGGTCTTTACAGGACAACAACGGTAGAACCGACAACCAAGGTATTGGTGCAAGGACTCCTACCACACATATATGTAGGAAGTGAGCCTCAATGACACAAGACAGTTGTGGCCTTACAAATGATGTCATTTCTAAATTCATGAAGGTGTTTTCAAAGGTACATGAGATGAGCAGCGGTATTGCCAATAGATCTAATGAAAAAGATGAGTATCAAACCATTTTGCACCATTTTCACACAACTTACCCTGACACTCATGTCTCTATGTTTACCACTCTTATGTGTGCCAGAAAGGAGTCATCGAACTGTAACATTTACCTAAGCATTCTAGATACCCCACAAAAAATTACCATTTGGTTTCAAGACCTTTGGAAAATGAAGAACAAAGCTTCTAGATCACAAACACCCTTCACGCCACCATATTCACAATCGCCACCTTCACCATTTAGTAGCATGAGTGGTAATAACAGAGGCCCTATCCCTTAGTTGTTCTTGTGAGGTTGTCTAATTAATAAACTATATCAGTAGTCTGCCTTTTATTTAAGAACAATTTCTTAATTTGATGTTGAAATATTTGCTTACTTTGGGAACAATTTCTAAATTTGGTACTCTGTAATGTTTTCAATGATTACAAACATATTAATATCATTTTAACTTTCGTAGTAAGTAACAAATAGGTATGTTTATCATGGTGATTTCATATCTGCAATCTCTATATTTATTTCTTATGAGGGTAATCTCTTTTAATTATAGACATCATGGCAGGCATTGAACATCCACAAACAATTGATGACATTATACAACTTTTGGATCTTATGTCCAGTCCAGCTAATTCCATTTCTAACGCAATAGCCGACCAAATATCACACAATATCATGGATAATTCAACTTACGCAGCCACACAACAACTAATACCGAGATCGATTAGTAGTAGGAGTGGCCATCAAAAGGTTTTACAAATAATATCTAGCCATGGAAGGAGGGCATATGACATGTTCTGCATGCTACCTGGCACAGTTTTAGCCTTTGTGGACACACTTGAGGAGTGTGGTTTGTTGAAAAGTACCAGAGGTGTGTCATCAGTGGAGGTTGTATGCTACTTCCTTCAAATGGTTGGACATGGCCATACCAACTTTATTCTAGTTGAGGACTACATTCATAGTGGTGAGACCATAAGTAGAAAGTTTAATGAGGTATTGGATGCAATGTGTGCTTTGTGTAGTGAATATGTTGTGATGCAAACTGCATCCCCAACTCTGCATCAATGCATACTCGAGAGTACAAGATTTTACCCTTACTTCAAGGTATGACCATCAATTTGTTAACCATGTGGATTTTGTTGCTAGTATAACCACTTTCATCCTCACTAAATTTCATATATAGTTGTCTTAGGATGCCATTGGCGTAATTGAAGGGACATACACCCCCGTTTTAGTGAAGCGCGATAAGCAGAACCATTATAGAAATAGAAAAGGGAATGTTTCTATGAATGTCATGGTTGTAGTAGACTTCTCAATGGAATTTACATATATCATGACTAGTTGGGAGGGATCTGCAGCTAACCAATGGGTACTACATGCAGCTACAACCACAGGCGGTTTCAAGGTACCCGCTGGAAAGTATTATCTTGTTGATACAGGGTACACCAACACCCAAAAATTTCTTGCACCATATCAAAACGTAGCTTACCATATAGCAGAGTATCGGGGTAATAGAAACTCATAAACCAATAAGAAGGAGATGTTCAACCACTAACATGCACAACCCCATAACACTATTGAACGAGCCTTTGGTGTGTTGAAGAAGAGGTTTGTCAACTTTTAAAAAGGAGTGACTTTTGTTGTGCATTCACAGTCTCACATAGTAATGGCTTGTTGTATCATCCACAAGTTTAACTGACGCTAAAATGATGGCGATCCTTTGATGGACATACAAACCCTGACATCTTGAATGATTTGAGTTCTCTCCAACAAACAAGCCAGGTTGATTCTTGGGAGGAAGACGTTTTGTGCGAAAGACTTGCCAATTCTATGTGGGAAAATCATTAAAATTTCATATTTTATATAACTTTCAGACATTGAAACATGTTCTACAACACGTTTGACTTATTCCCTTTTCAAATTTGATGTGCAACTTAGATGCTTGGTATACCACCTACTTCTGAGTGTGTCATTATTTTTGTTATCAATAGATTTGGTTTGAATGGATACCGGGCTGCCTGTCTGCCCATGTGAAATATGTTGCACTGTGCAAATGTATATGGATGGAACATATGCGGCAAATGGTCCTTTCGAAGATAACAATCCACACATGTTGTATTTTATGTGTGGCAGGGTTCTGGATGAAAATAGATGTCATATGATGTTACCCACACAATGAGTACAACATACCGCTACAACCCTGACTGCAATTAGGGATGCTATGGTAACATAACTAGCATATGCATGAAATGAAAGGAAGCACTGGTCTTCATATTGTGATTTTGTGTGTTCTACAAGAGAAGATACACATAGGTTGGTCACTGAAATTATGACACTTAGTAGAAAACGAGACTATCTTCACGAAAAACTTCACATGCCGACTGATAGTGATTCACCAACATAGGATGAAGGTTACAATACATCATAATGCAAAATCTAATGCCTTCCTGATTATGAATTATGTTATATGTTTAAACTTGAAGATGCATGAATAATTTATTTAACTAAATCCCTACATGGTTGGCTTACTTTCAATTATACTATTACATGTATTCAGATGTCAACGGATGAATCCGAAGATATGAGGTGTTTTGTGGTGTTCTGGACGCATTGCGGATTAATACAGAAGATTTCGGGTTGTATGACTTCGACATTCTTAGCAAAAGACCAGGAGAAAATGTATTACATCTGCTCTACCCAAGAGGTCTGACACACAGAGGCCCCAAACACAAGTTATTATCGACTATGACATGGATATATGTTCACTAACACTAATCAAAAATTCATATTACAATATAGGGAAAAGACTGTAGCAAATACTTTCATTGGACGGTTGATCTCCCACCAACAACTCATTCTTTTAAGGTTGAGATTAAGTTATTGACTGATGAGTGCAAGTTTGTCTAGGGTTAAGCAATGAACATGAAGGATTTTGTTGAAATTCATCATGATGCCAAACAAGTTTACAAATCATACCAATACCAATATGATACACTTTATACTAAGGTTAACAAATTAGAGGATAGTTATAATCTTCTATTGGGTGACCGTCACCTCCATTGACTCCATGACATTTATGTGCAATTTATACTAGAATGATCAATCTTCCAAAATTTTATTCAAACGTCAGGCATGTTGTTGTAATAACCCATGCTTAGCTTATCTACCACAACTTAATACAGTATGTGTAAATGTTATGACAAAGACGATTACATATTCCTTTTGAATTATTATGTCGTATAAGATATTCAGTATTAATTATGATTTTACCCACATAATTATGATATACACCCTTACTTCTGAAATATATTACTTACAAAATCTGTAATATGGTTGCGCATCCAACAAATGTTTTTTCTTTATCGTGTCCAGAGCATGATCAAATCCTACTTGATGCCATGAGATGTCAGTATGACATGGGGAGATGTGTTCGTGGATTTTATACTCGAGAGGCTTGGTTGGAGACATAGACTGACATTCGAAACATAATGGGGATGCATTTCATAACTTTGAACTAGTTGAAAACCATTTGGACGAACCTAAAGAAAGACTTTATCAAACAAAATCATTTCCTTTTGGGACATTTATAGCCTCCTCAGTGCAACATGTGACCCCCCCAGGAGTTGCTGAAAAACTAAACAATGTTGAAAACAATAATGACCCAACTACGGGATTAGGTGGTGAAGGCAATGAATGAAGTTGCAAATAGTTGTTGACTACCTTAGGGACATCCAAATATTTTGTTTTATATGCATTTAAAAATGTTTGTCATTATGTTCGAATTGGCAACAATTGTCATTATGTTCAATATTTTGCATGTCTAAATATATTTTAATGAATGTATATTTGTGCATACTCATTTCATGCACCTATATTTGGATGTAGTAATAAAATGTGATACTGACTTAGCTATGTGTTTTTGACCATTCGTTTTGGAACAACCTATAGATGTCACACAACAACAAATTCAATTAAAAGTTTGTATGCTACACAAAGAGTAAGAATAAGTCGACGAAACCTATAGTAGACTGGTCAAAAATGGAATGTGATGTAGATGGGATACCCCCTAGATTGGTCAAAGTATATATGTTGTGTCAATGACAAATCAGTCAATTATTATTCTTCCGTCACCTGGTAAAAAGCAACAACTTCTGTTGATTTTTGACTACCCAATGGACGAGGCCACAGAATTGAAAAAAGCAGAAAGGGCAGCAACACGCACTGAGTTTGAAGAATACGACAACCCTTTACTGTGTATCTATAACGAGGGGTCTATGTCGGATGACCAAATTTGTCTGACACAAAAGAGAGGGGATGAACAAAACCCTTCTTCTTCCTAGTAGTGGGTGGGTTTTGTTTTTAAAAACACTGTATAAGGGAATAATTGGGTGTGTAGATGTAGTCATGCACCACAAGATGTTATGTTGGCCAAAAGAATGCAATTGATACATCTGGTAGAAACAGACTACATTTTTGTCGACAAAGAAGTGGATTCCTATTAGCATGGTAGGTTTTGTGCGGTTCACAATGGTCATTCAATGAAACACCTTTTGTGGTTGCAAAATTTAGCTGGAATAGGTACAGGATGTAGTATGGTTTGGTTTGGCTACTATTACAGTTTCCAAATTAAATCAGACTACATCCTGTGACTATTCCAGCTAAATTTAGTAATAAGTGTAGGTTTTTTATTGCTTGACTAAACTGAACTGAACAAATCATACCATGCCAAATCAGACTTCATTTCTTTGTTGACAAAAATACAGTCTTATATTTACCGGTTGTTTACATTTCCTTCTTTAGGCCAGTGCAATAACTCTTGAAGCATGACCACTCAATGTATGGTCATCTAATGCCCTTGCTACACTAGTCTATATGAATTCCTTTTTATCAATGTACCACATGTTTATTTCACTACGTACTACACTTAGTACAAACTAATGAATAATTGGAAGGTATGTGTCCTTCTATCATCTTGAATGGTGAACATAACTAAGATTATTCACACGTTACTTAATTTTAAATACCATTTAACTATATAATTTCTCATTCTAGATTATGTCCATCATGAATTTTCTTTACCGACTACACATTTATTTTTCAGTTTAACAGATACAATGAATCAGTTTGTATGGGATGCAGAATGTTATGCAGCCCTAGGATAGTGTTAGGTTGACAATATTACTTGTGCAAACTATGTGGCCCTTCTACACGGCTGGGTTGGCGTGATGCCATATCTGAGTTCCATGAGATAACTGGAAGAACTCATATTAGTATGGGTGTGTTTGAGGTGAGATGGAAAATTTTTAAAATTGTAGATGCAGTTCCAAAAACTTTTTGGACTAGCCCGTGAACTTATCCACAGGACTACAACAAGATCCAGTTCACCAACAAGACACATCTCATACTTGCACAATACATACAGAAGATACATGCAGATTACCCGAGGATGTTGGTAGAAACTAAATAACTTAGTGCAATGAATGCCAGTTTGTATTTGATTGACTATTGTGTGCTTCGTTTGTAGTTAACTACGCAAAAAATATGTTATGTATTCGTATGAAACAATTATTTATCCATCATGAATATGAAATAACCCATGTTGTTGTCTGTTGTTAGTACTTACATTTATATTACTTGTTCTCAACATTATTTTACATTGTTGTAGGCATAACATCTAAATTTTATTCAAACGTCGGACATGTTGTTGTAATAACCCATGTTGTTGTCCGTTGCTAGTACTTACATTTATATTACTTTTTCTCAACATTATTGTACATTGTTGTAGGAATAACATCTAAATTGTTGAGACTCTCTCCAACCACAACACCCTAGGACCATGGCCTGGGCCTCTACCCCAATGTTACTATTCCCTATTGAAGAACAATTGGACATCATCCTAGATGATTGTTCCTTATTACAACTCACTATACCTAAGCATTGGTGTTATATAAATGGAAGACGCAACAAGGCTGGTGAAGTGTACCTAAATTTTGGAAATTCAACATCTGTTATCGAGGTTAAGTACAATGTTGTCAGAAATCTTGTATCCACATCCGGCTGGTGCGAGTGGGTTAGGAAGATGCTATTGGGACATAGTGACAAGCTTTTTCTTTGTCTGATTGACCATAATTTCATCAAGGTTTGGATAACCAACATCAACAATGATACGCCTGATCATCTCAAATGATTTCAGTACTCGATAGAGGATAGTAAACATTTGCACAAACCTGATGATGAGAACACACCCGATGATTGCTATGAAGTCCCTTTTATTCCTTTTGGCACCGTCAATTTCCCTATCACATTCAGTTCAGATGCATCTAAAGACAATGATGATCTGTACGACACAACAACATCAACAACAACAAACCAAGGTAGGTCCAAGCAACAAATTTACTTTCCAATCTTATTTTTTGTTTGAACTTTTTATCTTAAAGTAATCAAACTTCATAGCTAGTTTTTGTTGTTAAAACTTCAGGAGAAGACCACAACAATGAAAGGGCCCTCACAATTGCTAATTCCGGACCATGTTGTTGTTGTTTAAGCTGTGTATCTAGTCTAGTTGTGTCTCGCTCTTCCCAGTTATTTTACTTATGTGCATGTTTAGGGGTACGTCAACCCCCTTATTTTGTTACTGTTTTGGACAACAACACCGCTGCATGTTCATAACTATGTCATTTTCATTCATCCTTTGTAGTATTCATAGAGTGGTAACAATATTTTGTGTTTGTATTATGAAAACAAACTAACCATGACTTAAGGAAGCCTAAATTTTATAATATTGAAGTAAATTTCTATTGTGTAACCAATATAATATAGTCAGTTAATTTTTGAATACCTTATCAATGACGAAATCACCAAAAACACATGCACAGCCTTAGGCGGTGAAGTAGAGGAATGAAATTTTAACATAGTTGCTCCAACTTGTATTTGTTTATGATTTCTTGGAAACATTTTGTCATAAAACTTATGACCATCATTACTTTGTTTTTACCATCATTTCATCAACGTTATACTTATTCTATTTAGAAGTCTAACATCACGTTCAAACTTACCTATCTAAGATTGCTTGGAAACATTTTGTCATAAAACTTATGACCATCATTACTTTATTTTTACCATCATTTCATCAACGTTGTACTTACTTATTCTATTTAGAAGTCTAACATCACGTCAAACTTACCTATCTAAGTTTGCTTTCCAACTTTAACTTATAAAAACTATTGTCATATGTACTTTTCTATTTTGATTATTTTCTCTTACTTATATTTATTTTAAAAATTTTGATGTCGACATTGAGTCCAAAGTCACGACCAAAGTTTGAAAAGATATTGATGTCCCTGTCAAAGATACACAAATATGTTGAAGAATACGTTTTCTGCAAAAAAATATGTCGTGAGCCTGCACACCAGGGGGGTCTGCATAATAGGGGGCCAAATTTGAGAGCCAGGAAGAAGGAAAGGATGGGGTCAATAACCAAGTTCCTCTTCTGTCGTTGCTATTTGATTGGCCAAAAGAAGACATCATACAACAACTTCAGCCGTTGTAGGAGGACTGCCCCGTGTCATGGGACGAGTACAAGGAGGCCCTAAAGTGGGCCAACTGGGAAGTTCCTACATCAGAGTAAGACCAATCATTGTCTACCCCGAAGACTGGCCAACACAATGGCTGGTCACTATCTTAGCATGTATGTATGGGTGTGTAGGTCTAGGCCCATGGCAAGCAGCTCATTTTTTGTCCGCTCTCCCTTGGTTCATGACACTTTTGCCCAGTACCACATTATGTTCTTATCAGCTTTTTTTCAGCGTTGTTTAAGTTCTGATGCAAATGTTATCATCTTTATTATGTCATATCTTTTATTATAGAATAATTATGTCCATTTTAATAACATGTTAATGTGTCGCTTAGCACTTACAATCACTAAGATAATTATCCTAGAGTTTAATCCTTTTTCATCTTTCTGATTAAGGCTAGTATAGAAAGGGTCGATCCCACAGGATAACTTTTTAAGATTGTTTCTTTTATCCCAATTATTTTGAAGAACTATTTTATTATTTTTTTTTGTATTTTTAGATTTAGAAAGGAAAGTAAAAGTCAAGTTTTGGGGTTGGTGATTAACACTAAGGAATGAAATGCAAGAATGAAAATGCACTTACAAGAATAAAAATGCACAAGGAAATTTTAAGATTATTGTTAGCACAAGAAAAACTATATGAATGAAAAGACTAGGAATTAAAGAAAGCCAAAATATGCGGTGATTAAATCAAGCGATGGAGATCGAGGCGTTAGGGGTTTTCACCACCTTAGTCAAGGAAAAATAAACTAATCTTTAAAAATGATGGATTCGATGAAAGCAAGTGAATTAATAAAAATCTACTAAAGATGGACTCCACATGAACCCATTGGTCTTGGTGCTCATGCTTCTTAGTACATCATCCTAAAAGAAGAAGATCCACGGTCATTTCAAAAATTTTATGTGATTGGGTTTGTTGTTCTAAATCTGAACCTCTACGGTCATATCCATCCAGATTAACTTTTAATCAAATCAATTAATTACTTTGATAGATCAATTAGTTATCAAACCCAAAAGCCATCTAGAATCATTTTTTAAGGAAAAGTCGATAAAGCCATGGCTAAGGAGTTATTCCCCTTGCCTCGATAAAAAAACTACTCACTCATAGAGAAGAAGCAAAGAGAGACGGAGGGAGGAAGTGATCTAGCCATCTTCGAGTCTTACGACTACTGATCCTCAATTAGATACAATGAAGATGGCTGCCTCTTCCTACCTTGCTCGATTGCTCAAGAGAGGGGAGGAGGAGAAAAGAAAATACTAGATCTAAAACACAACGGAATAACAGAATAAAATTGCAAGGCTACTTTATTTCAGAACTACAAGAATACAAGAAGATTGCTCTAGAATGCTAATACAAGAGAAAACCCGAGATGCCCAAAGAGGAGTAAGTGCCCCTGCTTTTATAGGACAATGAGGGGGGTATACATTAGGTTTAGGGCAAAATAAAAGGCCGCCGGCGACTGCTAACTTTCTAGATCTAATCAATAGAGGAAACAATTGATTGCTTTACTTCTTTTTGCATTAATTTCCCGCAACAGCAATTTCGAGCGTATGTTTGGGCTAGTAAAAAATTCGGAAGTGGTCCGAAAATATATTTTTATTTTATATAATTGAATTATCTTTCCAACGCATACTTGCATAATAACTTTTGCATTGGGATGTGAGAGTTATACCAATTTTGGTGAAAGATATATACTGAAATCAGACTCTGTAGGGAAACGTAAGGCTACTTTCACTGGTTCATTGCGCAGCCAAATAAACACCAAAATTGCCGCAAAATATGTCTTTGTTGTAGCCAATAAAATTCTCTTTTCATTCCATACTTTATCTTGGAATTCCACCTTTAGATACAAAAGATATGGCTATTTTAGTGACGAGTATCTCAGGTACTGCGGGAATATTTGAAAAGCCTCATATCTTCATCTTTTATTTTCTCGATTTAATTTCTTAAATAATTCCTAAAAATTAAGAAAAATATCATAAGAATTCAGGAAAAGTATATCAAGAAGAAGAAAGTGCTATTTATTTTTGAATTAAAAAAAAATAACAAAAAAGTCCTAATTAATTATTCTAAATGAAGCAAAAATAAGAGATGAATATGCATTCATCAAAATACCCCAAACTTAAACTTTGCTCGTCCCGAGTAACTTTAAAATCAAGAAATACTTTCAAGACATGCTCTCAACCTATCATCCTCACTCTCTTAACAATCACTTGATTCCTTCCACCAAAATATGGCCAAGCGACTCTGACTTCCTGAATTCACAAAAAGTGACTTTTATATTTCCTACTTCACAAACTTGCATTTATTCAAGACTTGTAATAAAACAGATTTTCATTTCACCTTTACATTTGGTACGCCAATTTATTTTTAAAGTTTTACACAAGAACAGGGCTGATTTGGATGGTTGGGGTTTCTGTAGTTTTCCCCTGGGTAGAAAATTGGAGTGAAGGATGTATGGAAGAAGGACAGTCTCTCCTCTATTCGACTCGAGACCTTTTTATTTAGTGGACATGCAGTTACATTGACCACATTTTTTTCTTTGATTTTTGGTGATACACCCAATTGTGTGGGTATGGAAGAAGTGGAAGAGGGGGAAGGGGTTCCACCCCAAACTTAGCCTTTTGGGCATTATTGGCTTTTTTCTATTTTACGAATAGAAAGATTTGGAAGTGGTGGAAGAAGAGTAGAAGAGGTTGTTCTTGTACAACTTTTTTTTCATCTTTTTTTAAGAGTACCATGCATTGGTTCAATTATTACCGAATCATGCAAAAAATCAAGAAAATTTATACAAGTTGTACATGATAAGAAAGCATCACTCTTGAATTCTATCAGTCCTCTATGGCTTGCCATCTTTTCCAAGGAGTAATTATTATTTGAGGTCTTAAGTGACAGGAGGATTTCTAGTCATGAAAGTTTCAAAATTTTAGTTGCAAGGCAGTTACATCATTAAGGGGAGTATTTTGACAAATGATCATATCAAGGCCGACTAGATATGGGCCAAAATCTAAAGTAACTAATAAAAATAAAGATGAAAAGGAAAAATAAAACAAATAAAGAAAAGATGGAGGTGGATCACGTACCACCCACCCCCACCCCGGACTTTGAATTTTGCTCGTCTCGAGCAAAATCTTAGACTGATATGTAGGGATGAGGACCACGGCGGTGGCGGATAGTATGGCGGTGGAGGAGCAGAGGAGGGGGCATGGTTGTGGTAGTGACTTGGTTGATTTCCTCGGAACCACTCCATCATGTTTGCTTGTGTGTCTCAAAATGTATCCTGAATGTCTTGGCGTACGTCAGTATACCAAGGATAAAAATTGAAATCAAGATGGTTAGGTCTCCATGGTTTGACATATGGTGGAGAACAGTCATATTGAATCTCATTTGTATAAGGATAATTATTATAAGAAGCATTGTTTTGACTGAATTGTAGTTGTTCGATTATATGTTGTCCACTAGTATCAATGGGGGTTGGGATAAAGGGATGATAGTCAGAGTATCCATCCATGACATTTGGTTGTACTTCTTGGGTAGTGATATGTTGTAGTGGCTCAAAAGACGTTTGGTGATTATCATAGAGCGATTCCTTAAAGGGAGAGGGAGGAGAGTAAATGGGTATGGTCATAGATGGGCCAGTTTGAGTAGAAACTTGATTGTCAACCAGAGAAATTCGGGTTTCGATCACATGTGGTGGTTCAGAATTAAGGTAACGTTGTTGCATTTTATTGAACTGGTCCATGCATTCAAGGAAATAGACTTCTTCCTCCTGGGTGTACTTCATGTTACCCCCAGAGGCTTGAAAATTTATGAACTCCGTTCCCACTCTTAGTGTGAGAAGTCTTGCCTCAACGTCGATGAGGGCCCTGGCCGTGGCGAGGAATGGCCGACCAAAGATGAGAGGGTATCTAGTGTCTTCTTTTATATCAAGTACCACAAAGTCACAAGGGATATAGAAATTTCCAACCTTGACTGGCACATCATCAATAATACCAAGAGGCTTGGTAATGGAAGAGTCTGCAAGTTGAATACGCATCGGAGTTGGTCTACCATCAGTTAGACCAAACCTTCTACACATGCTCAAAGGGATGATGGACACACTAGCTCCAAAATTAGCTAGGCCTGAATGGCTGGTAGAGTCACTGATAGAACAAGTGATCTCGAAAGAACATGGATCTTTGTGTTTCTTTGGCGTTTTACTTTGGATGATGTCAGATGCAGTTTTGGCCAATTTTACCATTTCAGATTCATCAGTAGTGCGCTTACGATTTAGAAGGTCTTTGAAGAATTTTTTCCATTCAAGAAGATTAGTCATAGCATCCAAAAGTGGGATGTTGACGCATAACTTTCTCATAATTTCCTTGAATTTGTTGAACCTAGAGTCTAATTGGGTATACTTCAACCGACCTGCAAAAGGTACACACAGCTTATATACATGACTCTCTTCTTGTGGGGGAGGTGATCTCAGAGCTTGAGGGACAACAACAACATCTTCATCACCCCCTTGGTCAAAATCTATGATGGGGGAACTTCCTTCTTCTTTCGTGGTAAGGCCAGATCTGATAGTGACAGCCTTAAGTTGTTCTATATACCTGGGGTTGGGTTCAGGCTTCCCAACAAAATGGCCAACAGGAGGTTTCTGTTGGGAAAATAGGTGGGCCAACTGTGCGTCAGTTGCCTTTTGATGGGCTTGTATGGCCACGAGGGTTTGTTCTATGTTTGCCAGACTAGGATGACTTGGGGCAGGAGGAGGGGGGCATTTTGAGGCGGATGGGGAGGTTGAGGTTGGTTTAGATTTTGGGTTGGAAGGTTTAAGTTTTGGAATTATTGGTAGAGTTGTCGATTTTGGTAATTTCCTTGATTTCCAAAATTTCTTTGATTGTTGTATGGGAATCCAGGTGGTGGTCGATTGTTACCTTGAGGGTAGGGAGGCCTTTGTTGAAGTTGGTTAGAGTTCTCGACACCTGAAGGGTTCCCATATTGAAAACCAGGGTGGCTTCTAGGTTGGTTGGGATTGTAGTAACTTTGGCCTGGTATTGTATGAATTGAATTGAGGTATTCTGGTTGTTGTCCTACTTCAGGTTGCATGGGCATGTTGTAGAGATATTGACAGTGGAGGGTGGTATGGTCGTATCCTTGGCAAATACCACAAAGGGAATCCATGGCTTTTAGTTGTTGGGGTGACTCCCTAAGGGTGACCAAGGATGACTCTAACCTATCTTATTTTAAGGAAATTAATTTTAGGCTTTCCGCTATGCTTTGGATATCATTATTAACTTCTACCTTGGCTACCTTAAGGATTCCGCCAATCCCTCTTCTATCTCTTGTTTCGGAAGCCTGCTTGACTACCTCCCATGCACTAGTCAAACTTTGATGCATGAAATTTCCTCTAGATGAGGAATTGAGAAAGAACTTGGTATCATCATCAACACCACGATAGAAAATCTCTATGAGTTTGGCTTGAGAGATATCATGGTGAGGGAACTTCCTAAGTAAGTCTTTGAACCTTTTCTAGGCTTCACCTAAAGATTCTCATGGGGACATAGAAAAATGAGTTATGTGACCCCTAAGTTCATAGGTGAGAGACGGGGGGTAAAATTTCTCAAGGAACTTGCTTTGTAGAACTTCCCAAGTTGTGACATGTTCCTCGCTCTCCATGGTATTGTACCAGCTACTAGCTTGGCCGGAGAGGGAATACTTAAACAACCTAAGGCGGATGGCATCTTCAGAGACACGCGGGAGTTTGTTCAAAGAGCAAAGGTCAATGAACCTTTGAATACGATCTTGGCAACTTTCCCCATTGTTGCCTGAGAAGGGGTTGGCTTGCATCATGGTGATCCATTGTGTTCGGATTTCAAATTATGGAGCAATAATGTCGAGGGGTATGACCGGATGTTGCGCATAGGCAGTTTTGGGAACAAAAAAGTCTTTTAATTATTTTTGACTTTCGGATTCCCTCCTATCGGCTTCTATGGTTTCTTGTTCGGCCCTAAAGGCTGCTCATAAAGAGGCTTCTCTCTCTGCTTGTTCGGCTTGGATGAGCTCTCTTTGAGCTGCGAGAGCTTGGTCGATCCTACGGGTGACTTCTTCTTCGTTCATTCTCACTAGACTTTGACGGTTTAGACGATGAAAAGTCATTTCTATTTCCGGATCAAATGGTTGAAAATCGACGTTCGGGCGTCGCATGCACAATTAAAGCAGTTAATTTGTGTGTAGAAAAAATAGATTTCCGGAATGGAAACTCGGTAGAAAGAGGAGTAGCACTTCCGGAATGTTACTCAGAAGGCATAAAAAAAACAAAAAAAAAGTTTTTCAAAAGATTTTTGGGGGTTCGAGAAAACAATCTGGTGTCCCCGGCAACGGCGCCAAATTGTTAATGCGTCGCTTAGCACTTACAATCACTAAGATAATTATCCTAGTGTTTAATCCTTTTTCAACTTTCTGATTAAGGCTAGTATAGAAAGGGTCGATCCCACAGAACAACATTTTAAGATTGTTTCTTTTATCCCAATTATTTTGAAGAACTATTTTTTTTTTGTATTTTCAAATTTAGAACGGAAAGTAAAAGTTGAGTTTTGGGGTTGGTGATTAACACTAAAGAATGAAATGCAAGAATGAAAATGCACTTATAAGAATAAAAATACACAAGGAAATTTTAAGATTATTGTTAGCACAAGAAAAACTATATGAATGAAAAGACTAGGAATTAAAGAAATCCAAAGTATGCGGTGATTAAATCAAGAGATGGAGATCGAGGCGTTAGGGGTTTTCACCACCTTAGTCAAGGCAAAATAAACTAATCCTTAAAAATGACAGATTCGATGAAGGCAAGTGAATTAATAAAAATACATTAAAGATGGACTCCACATGAACCCATTGGTCCTGGTGCTCATGCTTTTTAGTACATCATCCTAAAAGAAGAACATCCACAGTCGTTTCAAAACTTCTATGCGATTGGGTTTGTTGTTCTAAATCTGAACTTCCACACGGTCATATCCATCCAGATTAACTTTTGATCAAATCAATTAATTACTTTGATAGATCAATTAGTTATCAAACCCAAAAGCCATCTAGAATCTTTTTTAAGGAAAATTCGATAAAGTCATTGCTAAGGGGTTATTCCCCTTGCCTCGATAAAAAAACTACTCACTCATGAAGAAGGAAGAAGCAAAGAGAGACGGAGGGAGGAAGTGATCTAGCCATCTTCGAGTCTTACGACTACTGATCCTCGATTAGAGACAATGAAGATGGCTTTCTCTTCCTACCTTGCTCGATTTCTCAAGAGAGGGGAAGAGGAGAAAAGAAAATACTAGATCTAAAACACAACGGAATAACATAACAAAATTTACAAGGCTACTTTATTTCAGAACTAGAAGAATATAAGAAGATTGTTCCAGAATGCTAATACAAAAGAAAACCCGAGATGCCCAAAGAGGAGGAAGTTCCCATCCTTTTATAGGAGAAGGAGGGGGTATACATTAGGTTCAAGGTAAAAGAAAAGGCCGCTGGCGGCTGCTAACTTTCTAGATCTAATCAATAGAGGAAACAATTGATTGCTTTGCATTCCTTTTGCATTAATTTCACGCAACAGAACTTTTGAGCGTATTTGTGGGCTAGTCAAAAATTTTGGAAGCGTCCTAAAAATATATTTTTCTTGTAGATAATTGAATTATTTTTCTAACGCATACTTGAACAATAAATTCTGCCTTGGGATGTGAGAGTTATACCAATTTTGGTGAAAGGTATATACTGAAATCAGACTCTGTGGGAAAACGTAAGGCTACTTTCACTAGTTAATTGCGCATCCAAATAAATACCAAAATTGTCGCAAAATATATCTTTTTTGTAGCCAATAAAATTTTCTTTTCATTCCATACTTTATCTTGGAATTTCACTTTTATATGCAAAAGATATGGCTATTTTAGTGACGAGTATCTCAGGTACTGCGGGAATATTCAAAAAGTCTCATATCTTCATCTTTTATTTTCTCGATTTAATTACTTAGATAATTCCTAAAAATTAAGAAAAATATCATAAGAATTCAGAAAAAGTATATAAAGAATATGAAAGTTCTATTTATTTTTGAATTAACAAAAATTAAAAAAAAAGTCCTAATTAATTATTCTAAATGAAGCAAAAATAAGAGATGAATATGCATTCATCAAAATATCCCAAATTTAAACTTTATACTTGTATTGTAGTGGCATCACAGCTTCACATATTTTGTTATTGTTAAAACAGTTCTATAAGAATAGGACAGAATAAGCAGATCCTGACTAAGTTACTAAATAAAATCAAACTGAATCCAGACTGCTAGCCAAACACAATCAGACTAAAACCTGACTCAATTCAGACCATCTAACCAATATCAGACTGGGTTGCCAAAGAGAATCAGACTGGATGTTGACTACCCCAATCCAGATCTACTGACTAACCCCAACTAACACAGTCCAGGCTACAAAATCCCAATCCCGAACCAAACAGGGGCTAAGGATAGTCTGAACATTTTCTTTTTGGGTACGGAAGTGACTGACACCTAGCACAAGGACTATCCCAAGTACTTTGACCTAGTTGAGCCTGAGGCCTTCTACAAGCAATGTTCTCTTACTCTCCCTAATATTCATAAGTTCTTAAAGAAGCCTCAATTCCCATATAGGAAGAAGTGCACCATTCCCTCCTATGCCTTAGACCTAAAGAGACGCATGCTTGACATAGTCGTTAACTGCAATATACATCCAAAGAAAAATCAAATTAAAATTGTAGAAAACACTGTGGTAATCATGTACTATCTCTTGAAGAACATAGGAGTAAAGTGGGCGAGATATGTTCTCCATCATATGACCTACTTTGACTCAGGGAAGAACACTCGTGGCACCCACCCACCCTACCCATCCCTGATCTGTGGTCTATTCCAGCTTTCCACTAGCAAATCTCTTTTCCATGACTTGCACTACAGACCTGCCCAGAAAGGAGTTTGCATTAGTGAGACCACACTTCAGAAGTTTGTGTCTATCCTATCCTCTACCACACCTAGTGCCTCTAGCTCTGCCTCTACCCGAGCACCTCCACCACCTCAGCCTACTTGACCTGAATGTGCCTCGTTCCATGTATCCAATGAAACCCTTATGGGCTACATGATGCATCAATAGGCATACAACCTTTAGGTTCATGAGCGCCTGCATCAGGACCTATGTTCCATCATGTCCAACATGAACCTATCCTATTCACACCCCTACCCTATGTACCAACCCTACCCAGGAGGTGATTATGCATCCTTTGCATATGATCACTTTTACCTTGCCCCTCCACCTGCATCTTTTACTACAACACCCTCTACTATTGGTGGATCTACCCTTTTTGTGCTGCCTCTAATAGATAGCTACTCTACTTGCTATTCTTGGTACTTCTGCTCCTTCCTTCCCACAAAACAATGAGCTCCATGCTCTTGGCATGTCTTGGGATGAGTAGAATTCTCATTGGCCTGTTCGAGGTTTTGGTTCTCTTGTTGATGAGGAGATGCCAGACTAGGATGATGAGGAGGCTACTGATAATGATGAGGAGGCTGATGAGGATGATGGTGATGCTTCTGATGATGGATCTATTGGTGACTCTAGTGATGAGGATGTTGTTGTCTCTTTTGCACCTTCATACTAAGATGATGATTATGAGCCAGAAGCCTCAGATGCGGATGTTGATGATGTTGTTGATGAGGTGGACATAGATGATCTAGATGTTTAGTTGTTCTAGTTTTTAGTCTAGATGTTGATCATATATATCTTTCTAGGGTATTTTGTATTAAAAACATCTGGGCATATTTTTTGAGTTGTACTATTTTAATCATCTAGCTTTCATCGTTTTGGCTTGTAGTTCTTTTTTCAGAACATGCTTTTTGGGCTGTAATCTTAATCTTACGTACACTTACTCATTGATTTACTATATCTCATGAGTTGGTGCCATGTTTACAATATTTTGATTATGACTTAGAGTGTCTGTTTCTCTCGTCTCTATTTGGTGTATGCTCTGAGATTGTATTTTCTGGATGTATACTTGGTTGTGCTTGGAGCAGACCTATTTCTATGCTCTTCTACCCCCCCTTCCTTTTTGATAATGTCAAAAGGGGGATAGAAATTCAATGTTTTGATGCTCAACCATATTGCTTTTATTGCCTATGTGATCCTTTTCTTATTCATTATATGCTTTATCATGTGTCTTGCTAAAGGATCATATAGTACACATATCATGTTGCTTTGTGTAGATAAATTAACTATTCGGGTAAGAGTAAGCATAGATGGAGGGGGAGCAATTCACATTGTTCAAATCTTGAGTCCCCTTGCAATCCACAAGGAAAAGGTATAACTTTACATATCCTTTTCAATATGATTGAGGAATGGTTTGTCATAGTCAAAAAGGGGGAGAATCTTGACTTGAGAGTTATACATTACCCACATTTTGATAATGACTTAACCATTACATTCCTATGTATCTAATAAGTTTCTTCAAGATTGATTTCAGGCTTTACGCACATGAAAAGAATCAAATTACTCAATACCTAGCTTATTCAAATTCAAGTCAAATGCAATGCAAGTGCGCCTTTTAGAAATCACTACAAATGACCTTAGATTATTTTTGTAATCACTTGTATTGATGATATGACTTGTAATTAATGAGGAAAATTAGCGACACTTAATTCCAATATTTTATCACTCAAATGTCAATTTAGAAAATTTATCACATGTTGTTTATTGGTCGAGTCGGAAACTCAACCGATCCAGTGATGAATTTTCTGGAGAGACCAATTGGTCGAGTTGCACACTCATTGAACTTGACCAACCGACTCACTGAGGAAAACTAATTTTAGCTCATCAGTCAAGTTTCCTAGAACAAACTCTACTGATAGTTTGAAAATTGTCTTTGTCATTTACTAGATCGGTCGAGTTACCTTTATTGAAACTCGACCAAATGTATTGTATGAAAAATTCAAAAAATGTGATTATAACCGTTGGTGAGTTGTTTTGAGTGAGAATAAATCTATTGCAACTTGGAAAATAACTATATTTCACCCTTAAGTGATCCCACTCCCAAGGGCACACCCAATCTATAAATAGGACCCCTTGGAGTTCATTCCAAGTTTTCTCATTCATTCTATTCTAAGTCCTTGCTATAATTGAGTGTGTTGGAACTCCTTGAGCCCCTTTCTCTCTCTTGTTTACACATCATTTTGTGATTATGAGTGATTTCGGCCAATTGTAAGAGAGCTACTTCCTTGTGCTTGTAAAGCTCCCATTCCATTCCATCTTCCTTACCCCTTTCTTCAAAGAATCAAAGGTAAAGCAAGCTACTATGAGTGAAGGTGAAGTTGTTGTTGTTCTTCTTCATGGTTGAAGAAGAGGTGAAGATCTTCTCTAGATGAAGGAGAAGGTAAAGGTTGAAGGTCCAAGAAGATTCGGTAATCCCTTAAAGGTTGAAGACCCATGCAAGAGTAGGCAAGTCCTTGTAAGAAGGCGAAAGACTCTATCAAAGTGGGTAAGTCCTTGGTAAGGTTGAAGACTCTTTGTATTGGATAGGTAAGTCCTTTGATGGGTCTTGTGTTGTAAATCTTATTGGTGAATATATAAAGGAAAGAACTTGCAAAGTCCTTGAGGTTGACCTCTCTAGGTAGTGGATTGACTCTCTCCTAGTTTGGAGAGTGGAACCACTATAAATAACCTTGTCCAACTACTTGTTTCTTTTTCTCTCATCCTTGCTATGCTTGTTAGTTAGGACTTCAAATTGCACTTAAGTTGTTGGTTTTGATTGATATAATTTGAAGGTTTAATCTATCTTGTGAGAATTTTTGAAGCTCTATACACCCTTCTCTTAATACCTAGATCCAATAGATCGAATTATTGATCTATCCACCGTATGATTGAATCTAGTGAGGAATTCATATCCCAATGATTGATGTCCAAAGATCGATGACCTCCACTATTTCGTACTATAAAGACTAAAGCAAGCAAATATGTTGATTTGTTATGGAAGTAGTTGAATGCCAAGTCTAGAGGTTGACCTAGGTTAATGACACTAGTCAGGCTGATGGTCTCTAGACTTTGACTCTAAACTTGGGGAATCCTATTGACTTGTTGACTCCCAAAATCTAAGATGCCTTGAATTGAAGCCCTTAGTGTCTATATATAGGATTTGACTTGTGCTTTGTGATATTTTATTGATCCACATGGTGCAGACTCTTGGTCTTCTTGCCGTCGACCATAGGGATCAATGGGTCTCCATTTGGCTGATGGGTTTTCATCAGTCTTTGAGGGTTTTCGATCTCTAAGAGACCGACATGCTAATTTATGGTGAACTTTCAACCTTGAAGGTTAATGGATATTATTTCTACTATTAGTTTGATGGCTTCAAGTTTTATGAAACTCTATCGATCTTACAAATGTATCTTTTGTTGACATCAGATTCATCATTGTTTTTTATTGATGGCTAGAAGCCTGATGGGTGGATCCATCAGTCTTTATATGAAGGCTGAAGTATTGACCTAATAGGTCGATGAGTTGTGGAGGTCGATGGAAAGACCATCATTCTTTATGAGTTTGAGTTGAATTGGTGTATTTTGTAATAGAACTTGGTCAAAAGTAAGCATTTGGTAATTTAAGTAAAGAATGAAGAAATTTGAGATCTTTAAAAAGTAAATAAAATGATTTCATGAAAAACTCATGAAATGTGCATAAAAACTAATGTTATCTCCTGTATCTATAGCAACAACTCTTTTCTTTGTATGCTACTTATAAAACCACATCTTCCTTCATTAAGTGTTTTATTCTTTAGATCCTACATATAGGGCATATATGAGATCAACATCTAATATCCAGTACCCAAGCTGAAAAGTATATAAGTTTAACTCTTTAACACACATACCTTAAGTGGAGATGTATATATGCTCCTTATTTTTACTTTGTTTCTCAAGGTAAAGAGGGAGATTGTTTTTCAAATGATCATATTGTTGGCAACTATGATCCTTCCTTACATAATCCTTCGTTTTCTTTAAGTATGGAAGACTTGGGTTTTTGGCTAGTTTTTTGAACTTTTCTTATCTTTGCCTTTTCCCTTTGACTTGTCCTTTCCTCTGTTAACCATCAACATATTCTTTGGTTTGTATTGCTTCATACAAGTCTTAGCAATTTTATTCCAAGCACTTGGATAATGATTGAATAAAGTTATTCGTGTCAAAGTTGATGACATGCTAAACGTAAGATTCTGTAAATGAGTATACAATTAAATCAGTGGAAAGCGCTTGGCCTATGGAGATTCCTAGTCTCCCTGGGTTTTCCACATACCCAATCAACTAGAGTACGTGGGGACATCCTACCCTAAAAAAAAAGAGTACGTGGGGACATCCTGGCTCACCTTTAGTAATATTGCACTTAAATAAGGCATTGGGGACATTGTACTTCTCTTGCCTTGCTTGTTCTTGGAACATATTCCTAATATGTGTGGTCATCTATAGAACTCTCATCTTCTCATGTAGCTAATGGTCATCTTTAGAACTGTCATGTTCTCATGTAGCATGTGGTCATCTCTAAAACTCTCATGTTTTCATGTTACTTTTCAATGTCATGAGTTATTGATAATAGTATGAGAAATATGACGTGAACAACATGATTGGTATATCTTTGATAAGCTTCCCTTTACACTCTTGGCCCATTTTGAGTTGGTTCCTATGGTTTTGGTGCTTCTAGGGACGTAGACTTTCAGTCATGAGTTTTGAACAATTCTCAATGTCCTATACTAGTCATGTAAGTTATTCACATTGAACATTTATTTCTTAAGGAACAGTCTTGACAAGAAGTTGTTATGTGTCATTTCCATTAGATATACAAAGAATAGTAGTTGTACAAGTCAACAATTTGACTTGAAGATTATGTTGAAGATATTAATTTGACTTTTAATTAATAACACTCCCCCTATTTTGATCAAATCAATAGCCCTCATTGTTAGTTCAGAAGATCAAAACAAGAACCTTCTAGTATCCAACATCTATAATACATGCATTCATGAGTCAAATTCGGATGACCATCCAAAAATTAATTATTTAGGTAGGGTGAAAATTAATAATTGCATCAAATACAACTCTTGGATAGATGGCTTCACATACTCCTTGTCATATACCATTTTATGAAGTGTCTGTGATCTTTTTGCCTCTAGGTGTTTCATATTAGGATCAGCACAGTTAAGTGGATCCAAAAGGACGATGCAATAAGTTATACACCCCAATTTGGCTGACCTACATCACACTCTCACGGGATAAATGACCACATTATGACATACCCACACTTAGTAGATCAATTCATGTGTATTTCACATTGGAAGGCATATTAAACTTAATATTGAAATGACAGATTTGAATGTATATTAATATTTATCCAATGACCATCATAGGTACATTATTATACTATAACAATCACCTTAAGTGATAAAATAGGATACAGACTAGAACAACAATATAAAGCAACAAGATTTGTAAATAAACAAAAAAAAAGATTCACATCATACGTAACCCTAAATCCTCCTTCACATTATTTTTCTATTGATTGTCTAGAAAGTCAGGTGACCGTTTGGATTCCCTATTTGGTAAGTTGTTTGGTTGTTGATGAATCTATCGCTTTATTTTCATCAGAAACCCTCGAAGGACCTTTCTCATGGGCGTGAACTTTGAAAAACAACTATGTCTCCACCATGGTCCACCAGTGATGTTAATACATCATCCTAATCTAATCAAGTTAAATTTTGCATGGAGCATGTATAGAGGGGGCATGGAATAAAATTTGTATACATGTTATAGATTTTAATAGCATAAAAAACTACAAATATACATGTTTCTAATAACAAGCACCAAAATGACCTAGTTTCCATACTAACATCCGCCAAACAAAATGATTTCAAAGGCAACATTGATAACTCAAATCATATATGATTTAGTCAGTGATGAACAAGAATGCATGTCTATCCGTTCATAGATGATATGTGGTACAACAACTCAAACAAACATTCAAACCTTATGATGACATCTATGATACCACTGTAGGAAGGATGTGGGCACAAATAAAAATACAAAATTTTCCCATCAAAAGTATTAAGCCACTGGATATGTTGTAGCTATAAAACATCAATATATTAAATATATAGAATGGATGATGAATTTATCTTGGCACACACTAGTTATCCAACATCTAGACACGTCATATTTTGGTGTAGAACCCACACTTCCAAATACATATCCGAATCAGCCATTTTTGTTGTTGTTGTTTCTGCCACCTGTCCTCGTAATAATGACTTGTCTTCTCCTTGGAGAAGTTGCTCGTCCTCAACTCTCTAGACAAGGGACTTATCATCTAGATTTTCCATGCAGATGGTAGAACTCTTGGTACACCACCTTGGCTACAAATAAGAATGAGAAGTTAGAGTCATCAACATGCTAGTGTTACTCACTCTCATTCTCCCCTATTATGAGTTGTTGTCCCTAGGATGAGTTTGTCTCTCTCCAAGAGGAAGAACTCTTAGACAACTTGTGTCGCATTGATTATGTCTCTGTTTGGACTTCCACCCCTCTATATAGGAGAATCATAGGCCTATATTTTCCAACATCCAATCCCATTCCTAATCACAACCAAAATAGAATTAGACTAAAAAACTCAGACAAACTTTTCCATTGACCGATTAGTCATCCAATTGATCATTTAGGTCACCCAGTCAATTTATTGGTACATCTAATCGACTATTTGTCCAGTCTTGGTCTGATCCAATTAACCAGTTTGATTTCAAATTGAACAACTCTTATGTTTCCTTGTTATTTCCTAACTTGTGTCCAATCGATTGGTCAGTTTATCTAATCAATGCTAGTTTTCAAAGTTGTAACCAATCTCTCAACTGAGAATCAGTCAAATGATGTTTTGAACCATTCATTCAATCGATTGACTTACCTAGTCGATCAGTTGGTTAACAATCAACCTTTATACAATTCATAATCATTCTAATCATGCTTATGATTGCTAATTTCAATTCCCCTAAGCATTGTTGTACACGCGATCCCATTTAGATTCCACATTATGTTGGCGGTGATGTCAAAAGCCTCACAATGAAAGAGAGGTATCTAAAAATACGTCATTGCTACCTAAGTAATTGGAATACCTTGAGAACAACTTTAACATATATGTGACCAATGTTACCATGATCGTATAACCCCTTTCTTATAGATATCCAGATTGAACAAGAGGCATTTTGTAATCATCCCCATATGATTCAATCTATGTATCTTCAGCCAAAGTTTACTATTGGGATTGTGTAAGGTCAATATCATATATTGATTTGCATGAAGATGGTCAATCATTTCATAGTTACTTATCAGGTGGATAGAATATCACTCCAATAGATGGGACAAATTCCATCTACATCACTCACAATAATTCACAAGTGTCATGATGCACTCAATCACATTCTGTGTGGCAATCTTTATCTATAATCATGTTGGGTAGTATTGAAGCACGTAGAATAATATATGATCATTGTTGTGACTTCGGATCCAAGGATCACAATCACCACAATCACATTGAGATATTACTCTAACTGGCATGGCATGACTTCCACATATCATTCTCAAAATGAATTTGTCCAGCACAACATGTTCTCTAGTAAGTATATGAAATGATATCCATCATGACTAATGTGACATTGTAACATACCAGATCTTGGACCCTACCCTAGAACTTTGACCTTTTGAGTTTGATAAAACAAGGTTAATGTTAGACTGATCCTAATAATCTAATGCATGAATAATGTAATATAATACGTCATATAACTCATTTGGTGATAATAAGATGACAAATAACTTAATTGGTTGCATAATGAAGTTAATGGGCCTCTAATGGGCCAGATGACAAAACCCATGTAAGAAAGTCTTAAAAGTGGAAATAAACTCCAAATTTGCAATCTACCCATTAAAATAAGCTTACATGTCAATTTTCATCTAATTTGGACAACCATGTTATAATAGGGTATGTCAGGAGAGAGAAAACTACCTAAATCGAGTAATTAATAAATAAATGTAATTCATGACTCCAATAGAAAAAATAAATCTTATATTCGTAATCTACATAATAAATATAGCCTTTGGGTGAATTTTCTAACAATTTGGAGAAAGTTTTCTTAAAATATTAAATCAGGAGAGAGAAAGTGTATAGAACCTTCAAAATATTAAATAAATGCTCAAACAACTCTAAAATGTAAAATTGATGGAAAATTCATATTCAACACACTTAATTTAACCTATGGATGAAGTTTCACCTAATTTGGATAGTCCATGTGACATTTAATGCAACAAGAAAGAGAAACAAATAATATGTTAAATAATACATCTAAAGTTTCCAAAAGTGAAATCTAATTAGAGATTCGGAATCTACATGTTTAACTTAACTTGTGTGTCAAGTTTGGTCTAATTTGTATGAGTCTAGAACCCCTAAATGAGGAAAGAGAAAATACAAGCATTAATTGGTTTACACTTTGGATAATTCGATTTATTTTCCCTATTTTCACATCTAAGTCACTGTCATGCGCTCTTTATAGTTATTTGACAATTTTTGACCATCAAATGTGCAATCTGACGGTCGTGGGTCATCTCCTACCTTGAGTAGGAGTCCGCTCGACATTGAACAGTAGTTGTGAGTTTCTCGTTTTTAGTTCTCTCTCGATTCTCGACGAAATCTTCTGATTTTTCTTCTAAACGTTTCCTTATGTGAATCTGATCCTAATGATACTAAGTTTGACCCCTAAGACTCTATATAAAGGAAGCCCCCATAGTTGTCTTCTCGGTAGTTTTTCCCTGTTGGGTTCCCGTTGCATCTCCTTCTCGTGTGATTGCCTACAATTGATCTTTGGACTTCTTTGTCGTCTCCTCTAGTCCCAATTTGATCGGGACTAGCCTAGAGCATCTGGGCCTACTCAGTTTCCTCTCTGGAGACCTTGAGCATGTGCATGTACTTTACGATACTTCCAACCCTAATTGTCTTCTCAGGGAGCTTCTTGGATCCTTCCTCCTTCTACCCATATGCTTGGTTGACTGTACGGATGTGTATAGCTCTATGTCGACAAGGGTGCCATTAGTTTCACTTTTGTCAATTCCGGCGAGATTCTCTATTCGCGCTTTTCCTGTGTTTGGTCATGTTTTTGCTTTTGTAGCTTCAATCGAGCGAGTTCTTCTTCTTCTTCGCCTCATTTCACCGTTGGTGCTCCCAGTTTCTCTCCCGCTTCTCCTGTGCTTTCAGGCTATGGTGAATTTTGGGTTCTTCCTTCTTCGGCTGGCGTTTGGTCCTTGGCAGGGGTCATTGGGTCCGTCTTGGTCTCAGGAACTCAACGACACTTCTATCTCCTTGAATCGGTCTTCAGATTAAAGCTTTTGATTGGAGGCTATGTGCTCAAGTTCATCTGCTTCGAATGGTTCAACAAAGAACAATGTTCCATGTGTCCATTCGTTTCTGCCCTCTCATTTCCCTTCTTGTTTTTTTTGTTTGAGTGATATTTTGGACATTTTTCTCTTTTTTGGATGTGTTCCGCTTTGAGGAAACTTGTCGCTTTGGCTTATGGGTCGGCTGAGTTGGCCTCCAGCTATTGGCTACCGCAACACGAGCGCCCTCTCCCTCTCCCTCTCCCTCTCCCTCTTCTCTCTCAGTTTCTGAAGATGATGTGGCTTTTTCTTATTTTTAGATTCGTTAGTTTTATAAAATCCATAACTAAATATTCCTTGTTCATAAAAGTACACATAAAAAATCAATAAAGTGAGTAAAAGAGGATCTATCTGCTGATAATAATCTTGTCACTGAATTCTGATGTTTAATTAAAAGTGGGTATCAATGAGTAATGTAATTAGATAATATCTTAAAAAACCATAACTAATTATCTATAAGTCAGAAAAATATAATAAAATATGTTTTTGAATCCTAATAACCCAATCTATAATGTGGCATGGATTTGATAACCTAATTCACACATAAATAAAAGGTGGTATTTTGGGTTTGGTTAATGTGTGTAATTGACATTAAATCTACCTATATGTTTAATAGGTTCTTTGGATGCCTAGGCTTGGACCTAGAGGTGACTTTGGATCATTTGACTCTGATGTTGAGGTATGTTGTATTCTCTATTACTTCATGTTGAGAAATTCACCTATATTTTTTCTTTCTCTTGGTCCTATGGATAATAGCCTATACACATTGCTCTTATCTCTTGTTATCATGGTTCGTGTGAACTATCTTGCTTGTTATGTACTTGGATATTCTCTTGATATCTATCTTGTGCCTTGGTGCATGTTGGTCTCTTATATTGATATGTGCCACTTTAAAGTGGATGGTTATATGTTTGTGTTATCCATTGTGTGATGGCAACCATGAATTATTCTGACTATACTTGTTTACTCGCCTCTACATTAAATATGTTATGTGAATCAGTAGCACTAGAGTAGTGTAAATTACTTTGGTTTTTGGGCCATAATCCCCTATTGTTTATTAGGAGGGTGGAAGTATACCACTTCTCTATACCTGAGTGTGGCAGTAATCCATACTCAATTTTATATATATTTGGGAGATTGGCAGTATTTCTTTCTCTATCAGGTTCAAGTTTGTGCTTGGCCGCCTTTGTGTTTATATTGTTCTAGGTCTATATTTATCTCACATGCATGCATGTTTGATGATAATTGTGGGGTGTGTGCCTACTAACTATTTACGTGCTTTTGTTGCACAATCTTTATTGTTTTGATTATGGCAAGTAGCTTCTTTTATGATGATGATGATTCTTTTCTTTTATGCCCTCTTTGGGTAGTCCTTATCTCTTGCATGGGAAGCCTTTTATTTTTATGTCCCTTATTCCTTATAAATTGCTCAATTTTCTTTTTAGTATGCACATACCAGCCTTTGCTGATGTCTCCTATTATTTTCTTTTGTTGGGTTATGCTTCCAACTCTAGGTGGAGGACTTGGATGACAAGGTTTGATGACCTGGACTTAGATTGTGAAGCTAAGGCTTAGAGACAATCTTGAGTTGGTTTAGATTTCCTCTACATGGATCCTTCTGTTGTTAGTTTAAGATGTTCCCTTGTTTTATAATTGAATATAGTCAAGTTTTTATTCCGCTGCTATACTTTGGTCTTTTGTTACCATTATATAAAGATTTGGAATATAGTCAAGTTTTTATTCCACTCCATCATACCTTCTGAGTGTGTTTGGACTAGAGGTTTTATTGTTCAAATTTTTAGTAGATAAGTGGTTTCACTTCTTTACAGCATGGTATCAGAGCCCATGGTAGTCAGAATTTGACTATTTCAATTTTGTTTCCCTATAGATCCCTTGACTTTTCTAGATATCTCTAAGTGAGATGTTGACCCTAGATTTGATCTATGATGATCTTTTTGCAATAAGATTTAGTTTGAGGACAAGATTAGGTTATGAGGAAGTATTCATATGGAAATAGTGTGACTTGGTTTCTGCATTGATTTTGGAGATCACCATTGTTTCATATCGTATGATTCTTCAAAGGAAAATATATTTTCAATTATATTACTATATGTACAAAAAAAAATCAAATTTACTGATGTTTTCTTAAACTGAGTCACAATGAAGAGAAACTGTAGTTTGAGTAGAATCTAACCCTAGTTCAGTGACTAGGATTGGTATAATGGTGTAGTTGACCTACCCTATGACTTTTGGATGTTCATGTAGGGTTGATAGGTTAGAGACACAAGGACCTAATACTCAGCCCTAGATGGATCTGACTCTAGTTGGATACATGAGAAACATAAATCTCTAAAACCTTCATGACTAAGATATGTGGGTAGCTCTAAGAAGTTGTTTAGTTTGACTTGTTAGGTTGAACCCTTTAAGGGGTGGAGAGTAGTTAGTTGTTGATGTTTGGATCAATTGATTTCGAGGACGAAATCCTTTTAAGGGGTGGAGTGATGTAACATACTAGATCTTGGAGCCTACCCTAGAACTTTGACCTTTTGAGTTTGACCAAACAAGTTTAAGGTTAGAGTAATCCTAATAATCTAATGCGTGAATAATGTAATATAATATGTCATATAACTCATTTAGTGATAATAAGATGATAAATAACTAAATTGGTTGCATAATGAAGTTAATGGGCCTCTAACAGCCCAGATGAAAAAACTCATGTAAGAAAGTGTCAAAAGTAGAAATAAACTCCAAATTCGCAATCTACACATCAAAATAAGCTTACATGTAAATTTTCATCTAATTTGGACAACCATGTTATAACAGGGTATGTTAGGAGAGAGAAAACTACCTAAATGGAGTAATTAATAAATAAATGTAATTCATGACTCCAAAATAGAAAAATAATCTTATATTCATAATCTACATAATAAATATAGCCTTTGGATGAATTTTCATCCAATTTGGAGAAAATTTGATTAAAATATTAAATCAGATGAGAGAAAGTGTATCGAACCTTCAAAATATTTAATAAATGCTCAAACAACTCCAAAATGTAAAATTGATGGAAAATTCGTATTCAACACACTTAATTTAACTTGTGGGTGAAGTTTTACCTAATTTGGATAGTCCATGTGTGATTTATGCATCAGGAAAAAGAAACAAAGAATATGTTAAATAATACATCTAAAGTTTCCAAAAGTGAAATCAAATTAGAGATTTGGAAGCTACATGTTTAACTTAACTTTAGTGTCAAGTTTTGTCTAATTTGGATGAGTATAGAACCCCTAAATGAGGAAAGAGAAAATGCAAGAATTAATTGGTTTACACTTTGGATAATTCGATTTATTTTTCCTATTTTCGCATCTAAGTCACTGTCACGCGTTCTTTATAGTTATTTGATGATTTTTGACTGTTGGATGTGCAATTCGACAACCGTGGGTCGTCTCCTACCTTGGGTAGGAGTCCGCTCGACATTGAATAGTAGTTGTGAGTTTCCCAATTTTTCATTCTCTCTCGATTCTTGACGACATCTTCTGATTTTTCTTCTAAACGTTTCCTTATGTGAATATGATCCTAGTGATACTAAGTTTGACCCCTAAGACTCTATATAAAGGAAACCCCCAAAGTTGTCTTCTCTGCAGTTTTTCACTGTTGGGTTCCCGTTGCACCTCCTTCTCGTACGATTGCCTACAATCGATCCTTGGACTTCTTTGTTGTCTCCCCTGGTCCCAATTTGATCGGGACTAGCCTAGAGAATCTGAGCCTACTCAGTTTCCTCTCTGGCGACCTTGAGCTTGTGTAGGTACTTTACGACACTTCTGGCCCAAATTGGCTTCTCAGGGAACTTCTTGGATCCTTCCTCCTTCTACCCATATGATTGGTTTACTGTGCGGATGTGTATAGCTCTCTATCGACAAGGGTGTCGTTAGTTTCACTTTTGTCAACTCCGGCGAGGTTCCATCTTCGCTCTCTTCCTGTGTTTGGTCGTATTTTTTCTTTTGCAGCTTTGACCGAGCGAGTTCTTCTTCTTCTTTGCCTCGTTTCACCGCTGGTGCTCCCAGTTTCTCTCCCGCTTCTCCTGTGCTTTTAGGCTATGGCGGATTTTGGGGTTTGCCTTCTTCGGCCGACGTTTGGTCTTTTGCAGGGGTCGTTGGGTCCTTCTTGGTCTCAGGAACTCAATGACACTGCTATCTCCTCAAATCGGTCTTCATATTTTAGGTTTTGATCGGAGGCTATGTGCTCCAGCTCATCTGCTTCGGATGGTTCAATGAAGAACAATGTTCCATGTGTTCAATCGTTTCTGCCCTCTCATTTCCCTTCTTGTTTGTTTTTCCTTTGAGGGGTATTTTGGACATTTTTCTCTTATTTGGTTGTGTTCCGCTTTGAGGCAACTTGCCGCTTTGGCTAAGGGGCCGACTGAATTGGCCTCCAGCCATTGGGCCAACACAGCACGAGCGCCCTCTCCCTCTCTCTCTTCTCTTTCTGTTTCTGAAGATGATGTGGCTTTTTCTTATTTTTTGATTGGTCAGTTTTATAAAATCCATAACTAAATATTCCTTGTTCAGAAAAATATGCATAAATAATCAATAAAACGAGTAAAAGAGGATCTATCTGTTGATAATAATCTTGTCACCTGATTCTGATGTTGAATTAAAAGTGGGTATTATGAGTAATGTAATTAGATAATATCTTGTAAAAATCATAACTAATTATCTATAAGTCAGAAAAATATAATAAACTATGTTTTAGAATCCTAATAACCCAATCTATAATGTGTAACATATTTTATAACCTAATTCACACATAAATAAAAAGGTGGTTTTTAGGGTTTGGTTAATTTGTGTAATTGACATAAAATCTACATATATGTTTAATAGGTTATTTGGATGCCTAGGCTTGGACCTAGTGGTGACTTTGGATCGTTTGACTCTAATGTTGAGGTATGTTATATCCTCTATTACTTCATGTTGAGCAATTCACCTATATTTTGTCTTTCTCTTGGTCCTATGGACAATAGCCTATACACATTGCTCTTATCTCTTATTATCATGGTTCGTGTAAACTATCTTGCTTGTTGTGTACTTGGATATTCTCTTGATATCTATCTTGTGCCTTGGTGCATGTTGGTCTCTTATATTGATATGTGCCACTTTGAAGTGGATGGTTATATGTTTGTGTTGTCCATTGTGTGATGGAAACCATGAATTATTCTGACTATACGTGTTTACTCGCCTCTACATTAAATATGCTATGTGAATCAGTAGCACTAGAGTAGTGTAAATTACTTAGTTTTGGGGCAGTAATCCCCTATTGTTTATTAGGAGGGTGGTAATATACCACTTCTCGATACTCGAGTGTGGCAGTAATCCATACTTAATTTTATATATATTTGGGAGATTGGCAGTATTCCTTTCTCTATCAGGTTCAAGTTTGTGCTTGGCCACCTTTGTGTTTATATTGTTCTAGGGCTATGTTTATCTCACATGCATGCATGTTTGATGATAATTGTGGGGTGTGTGCCTACTAACTATTTACGTGCTTTTGTTGTGCAATCTTTATTATTTTGATTATGGCAAGTATCTTCTTTTATGATGATGATGATTCTTTTCTTTTATGCCCTCTTTGGGTAGTCCTTATCTCTTGCCTGGAAAGTCTTTTATTTTGATGTCCCTTATTCTTTATAAATTGCTCAATTTGCTTTTTAGTATGCACATATCAGCCTTTGCTGATGTCTCCTATTGTTTCTCTTTTACTGGGGTATGCTTCCAACCCTAGATGGAGGACTTGGATGACAAGGTTTGATGACCTGGACTTAGATTGTGAAGCTAAAGCTTGGAGACAATCTTGAGATGGTTTAGATTTCCTCTACATGGATCCTTATGTTGTAAGTTTAAGATGTTCCCTTGTTTTATAATTGAATATAGTCAAGTTTTTATTCCGCTGCTATACTTTTGTCTTTTGTTACCATTATATAAAGATTTGGAAATTTTACACCCACTCCATCATACCTTCTGAGTGTGTTTGGAATGGAGGTTTTATTGTTCAAATTTTTAGTAGAGAAGTGGTTTCACTTCTTTACAGACATGGTTGTCATTCTATATATACACTAGTCTTATATAGTTTTGTCCTTTAATATTCATAATTATAAATGACCAGGGATATAGAAAAAATGAATACTCTTGAGCATACATTTGGTTTTATGCTAAAATCCTCAACCCAAAACCATATCTGATCAAGTTAAAATCATTCTTAGAATATTACTATATTTATCGATATCTAAATACCAAAACAAAATAATAAGTAGGTTTGTATTTTATTAATAATGGAATCATATATAGTATGTCCCTATTACAATCCTAGCATCATGGCTCTATGGGCATACAACCAACAGGCACGTCTGCTATAATGTGGTGGACCTTTGTATCAATGTTATGTTTGTTTCCATTCATGAAAAATTATTAAGTTTTAAAATCAATTATAATAATATTGATTCAACTCGAGCATGTTAATTGTGGTAACACAAGCACAACTCTAATTGACATCCAAACATAGACTCTTATCCAAACGGAAACACGTCGTTCTGATTTCATCCAAATATAATCCTATCAGAACTGGATTGCATCCGGACTCCACTATGGGCACGTTTGGTTAGCAGGATTTACTGAAATCCTGCATTCTGTCCATCCTGCATTACTGAAATACTGCATTATCAAAATCCCGCAAAGTAAAATTTTATGTTTGGTTTGCTGGATTTTGTAAGTGTGGGATTTATTTTTTTTCGTGTCTACCATCATGCCCATGATGGATTTTGGCGTCCGGGAGAATTTTGATGGAGACCAAAATGCGGGATTCCTATTATGTCTGAAAATCCCGGGATTAGCTCCATTTCTCCAATCCTGTAAACCAAACATAAAATTTGCTGAACTGGAGTCCAAAATACAATCCAATACGGCAAAATCCAGGTAACCAAACATGCCCTATATGTATCTGACTGTCTTCTTTTTCATTTCTTTCGTGTCTACTTTGATGCTCTTCTAGTCAGCGTTTCTATATCTAAAATCAATAGCAGCGGCAGATATTAATCCTTTGTCTCGTGCCTCTTACATAGACGTGTGAGGCACTGGGATTCATACGGGCTTTATGCCAATTAAAGCCCAATTGGGCTAAACTGGGCGCTAGGCCCAAGAGGACGATCCGGGCTTGTTGCGTACTAATCAAGGCCTTCGTAAGTGGTCGAATGTAGGCATGGCAAAATAAACCTAATACCCACCACACATGTGATTAGCACGTCACTTATTGGAATAAGTGTGAGTAACAACCAGCAAGTTTTACCTTCTCTTGTTACCTCATTTCCTTTTAATTTTAGCAGTCGTAGCAGGGTATCCGAGTGGCAATTCGGTCCGAACAAATAGCACTTGTTGGGGCAGACATGTAAATGGATATCCGGATTCCACAAGTTCGATCCGTATTCGAGTCTAAAATTTTGAAAAAAAAAATATGACATCCACATATCTGAATTGGATTTAAGATATCAAATTTTATATCTGAAAATTTTGAATAGATATTGAAAATGGTTGTATCCGCTCCGAAAGATCCGAATCCGACAAATATATATATATTATTAAATATAAATTATATATATATATATAATATGAATATATAAATAATTTATCATTAATATTCATAGTAATGTCAATGTTTTCTATATATAATATATTTATAATAACATAAATTTATGATTGAGGTCAAATGAATTTGTCGGATCTATGGTCTGTGTTTTGGAAGTTGGGCTTTTTAGGGTTTTCAGAATAGCTGGCGGCGGCCACTCGAGGGTGGCCCCTAAGACATATCTTAAACCGACCTGATAGCGGTGGAGAGTTCTCCGGATCCATAGTCTCAAGGCCGGCCCTCAGCCCATCTTACACTCGGTCCCGTCGCTTTTCAGCGGCGGGGCTGCTACACCCAAGGCCGGTTTTCCGCTCCGGAAAGTGGTTACTCGTTCGACTACCTTGGGCAGCTAGTCAGTAGTTGCAAGCTCCAACAACCTTGCTCCTTTGAACGCGTGCCCAACAACTGCTCGTTCGAAGAAGTCGCTTGTCGGTCATGCCCCTGAAGCTTTTGCTGTGATTCTACTCTCCATAAGATGTGTTCGTCGTCCCTTCCTCGACGGCTAGTTAAACCGTTGTCCATCTCTACCTGGTAAAGGCATAGTCTGGTTGGTTGGCCTTCTGTTGATACCTCCTCGATTCCGACATTGAGAGGAGGATCTACTGGCTGATAAGTGGCTCCTATAAGCGTGATCCACCCTATAAGGGTCATACCACCTAGCTGGTCCGTGTTTCTAACTCCTCGCCTGTCCCACCACCATAAAAACTGATCTTGGCGATAGAGATCCATTTTCCTCCCTTCTACACCACAAAAATCCAACCCTGCCCGTAACTTTTCTTGGGCGACCAAGATCCTACCTTCCTCAATGGCTACCTCTGTCCGCTAGTGCCATCCAACTAGTTCGCATCCCATCCCCGGACTTAACTTTTTGGTATAGAATCAACTTCCCTCATGAGTCTGGAAACCCCCTCTTTGGCCGCATCCCCTTCTGTCTTGTAATGGGAGGTGCTTGTAGCCTCTTGGGGACTAGACGAGCTCGCTGTCTGCATGACATTGTCGAGGAATGTGAACCACAGGGGAGGATCACGCTACCGAAGAGCTTGTTCCGATTCAGCCAACGGTGATAACCAACAAGCCAAACCTGACACGCCAGACAAATCTAGACAATAGTCACATACAAGAAGATGGACATATGTGGAAGACATCCAACACCCGCCAAAACCAGGACCAGGGTCTGGTCGTAATTTTTTTTCACCTATGCCTGGAACGGGGCCATTGGAAAAGGGAGTACCCACACGGTTTGGTTGGTTCATATGTGGTGACCGTGCACATCACGCAAACATCTGTCCTTCCTTGGAACGTCGTCAATGTTGTGGTTTCTATTGTATTTCAAAGCAAAAGGCAAAATCTCGTTGGCAAAGCCCATAATGCGCGTGCGTAAGGCATGTCCCCTTTTATTTCTCAATTGTACTATGGATAAGAGTCCATATATAAAGAGGAGGAATACTTCACAAACATCCATCTGGTCACGCTCATTGCAAAGACGACGTTGTACACCTTACGGCAAGATCAATGTAGCTCACTCGTAGCACTTTGCGTGATCATAGGCCAGGCTATTTTGGAGGAAGAGAAATCCCTAGAGAAACATATTAGGACTGTGCTCTCCTCCCATGAGGAATGAAAGGGGACAAGCCCTACGCACGCGCATTGTGGGCTTTGCCAACGGGATTTGGTCCTTGTGTGTCGGATTAAGCCACCTCTTAAGTGAATACAATCTCCAACTGATGTTATGGCCATCCTCATCCTTTTCCATGTAGCCAACAATGCCCCTCCCATGATGATGGCGCTCGTGGTAGGCATGGAGGAATACTTCACAAACATCCATCTGGTCACGCTCATTGCAAAGATGACGTTGTACACCTTACGGCAAGATCAATGTAGCTCACTCGTAGCACTTTGCGTGATCATAGGCCAGGCTATTTTGGAGGAAGAGAAATCCCTAGAGAAACATATTAGGATCGTGCTCTCCTCCCATGAGGAATGAGAGGGGACAAGCCCTACGCACGTGCATTGTGGGCTTTGCCAACGGGATTTGGTCCTTGTGTGTCGGATTAAGCCACCTCTTAAGTGAATACAATCTCCAACTGATGTTTTGGCCATCCTCATCCTTTTCCGTGTAGCCAACAATGCCCCTCCCATGATGATGGCGCTCGTGGTGGGCATGGAGGAATACTTCACAAACATACATCTGGTCACGCTCATTGCAAAGACGGCATTGTACACCTTACGGCAAGATCAATGTAGCTCACTCGTAGCACTTTGTGTGATCATAGGCCAGGCTATTTTGGAGGAAGAGAAATCCCTGGAGAAACATATTAGGACCGTGCTCTCCTCCCATGAGGAATGAAAGGGGACAAGCCCTACGCACGCGCATTGTGGGCTTTGCCAACGGGATTTGGTCGTTGTGTGTCGGATTAAGCCACCTCTTAAGTGAATACAATCTCCAACTGATGTTTTGCCATCCTCATCCTTTTCCGTGTAGCCAACAATGCCCCTCCCATGATGATGGCGCTTGTGGTAGGCATGGAGGAATACTTCACAAACATCCATCTGGTCACGCTCATTGCAAAGACGACATTGTACACCTTACGACAAGATCAATGTAGCTCACTCGTAGCACTTTGCGTGATCATAGGTCAGGCTATTTTGGAGGAAGAGAAATCCCTGGAGAAACATATTAGGACCGTGCTCTCCTTCCATGAGGAATGAAAGGGGACAAGCCCTACGCACGCGCATTGTGGGATTTGCCAACGGGATTTGGTCCTTATGTGTCGGGTTAAGCCACCTCTTAAGTGAATACAATCTCCAACTGATGTTTTGGCCATCCTCATCCTTTTCTGTGTAGCCAACAATGCCCTTCCCATGATGATGGCGCTCGTGGTAGGCATGGAGGAATACTTCACAAACATCCATCTGGTCGCGCTCATTGCAAAGACGGCGTTGTACACCTTACGGCAAGACCAATGTAGCTCACTCGTAGCACTTTGTGTGATCATAGTCCAGGCTATTTTGGAGGAAGAGAAATCCCTGAGAAACATATTAGGATCGTGCTCTCCTCCCATGAGGAATGAAAGGGGACAAGCCCTACACATGCGCATGGTGGGCTTTGCCAACGGGGTTTGGGCCTTGTGTGTCGGATTAAGCCACCTCTTAAGTGAATACAATCTCCAACTGATGTTTTGGCCATCCTCATCCTTTTCCGTGTAGCCAACAATGCCCCTCCCATGATGATGGCGCTCGTGGTAGGCAAGGAGGAATACTTCACAAACATCCATCTGGCCGCACTTAGGGCTGTCAATGGGGAGGGTATGGGGAGGGTAAGTTCTTACCCTTACCCTTACCCTCTTTAGGTAGCGGGTAAGGGTAAGGGTAATTATCCTTCTCAGCAACCTCCTTACCCTCCCCTTACCCTTACCCTCTTCTCCACAGGGTAAATGGGGAGGGTAAAGGGTAAGCAGGTAATTTTGACAAAAAAATTATACACATTGTGTGTTGATTTTTAATAATTTTATAACTAATTTATTTATAACAATATATAAAACATTATATCCAATTCAAAATCATATGTTTCTCTGTGTAAAGTTAAGTCAATTCACACAATAATAATTTTTTATGCATGAATCATTTTTTTTCATTGCATAAGTATGCAAATAAGTGTTTCACCAACATCTCATTTTTCGCAAGATATACATATTTTCCCTCAACAAGAAAGTATTATAAGCACAACACCAAGTCATTTTCCAATGATAGAATAATGTATTAGGGTTAAACATTTACATACAAATCCCTTTAGAATATATTTTTGTGTAACATTTGTATCATGTGCAGGTAAAAAGGTAAAAGGGTATGGATAATGTTTATACCTTACCCTCCCCTTATAGTATAGCGGGGAAACGGGGAACGGGTAAACGGATAAATGGTAATAAAAATCTCTACCCTTAACCTTACCCTCCAGGATATGGGTAAGGGTAAATGGATAATACCCTCCCCATTGATAGCCCTAGTCGCGCTCATTGCAAAGACGGTGTTGTACATCTTACGGCAAGACCAATGTAGCTCACTCGTAGCACTTTGCGTGATCATAGGCCAGGCTATTTTAGAGGAAGAGAAATCCCTAGAGAAACATATTAGGAATCTTTTGAGGAAATATGGACCGTGCTCTCCTCCCATGAGGAATGAAAGGGGACAAGCCCTACGCACGTGCATGGTGGGCTTTGCCAACGGGTTTTGGGCCTTGTGTGTCAGATTAAGCCACCTCTTAAGTGAATACAATCTCCAACTGATTTTTTTGTCATCCTCATCCTTTTCCATGTAGCCAACAATGCCCCTCCCATGATGATGGCGCTCATGGTAGGCATGGAGGAATACTTCACAAACATCCATTTGGTCACGCTCATTGCAAAGACGGCGTTGTACACCTTATGGCCAGACCAATGTAACTCACTCATAGCACTTTTTGTGATCATAGGCCAGGCTATTTTGGAGGAAGAGAAATCCCTGGATAAACATATTAGGCATATTTTGAGGAAATACGGACCGTGCTCTCCTCCCATGACTCGCCCGCCAAGCCACGTTCATCCACTCCTACCTCCATGGTATGATAGAGACAACACACACTCTCCCATTATCCCCGGGGATCTGATCACCATCATCCACTGGACATCACCTTCGACACCAGCATCTCCATTTAGCCTTGTTCATCTTGTGGTGAAGGTGCATATGTCTTATGATAGTTTCACGATATCCCCAGATGTGTGATATGGCTCCTACTTCCAATCTGGAGTCATTGAGATAGTCTCCGATGCTACCGGCAACCGGGGTTCCTCCCCTTACCATGCATCCCTTACCCCCTCTGGAGACAAGACATGTTTTGGCCATAACCCGCGCCTGTGGTCCAACGGTGAGTATGCATTAGCAGTAGAGTTGGCAATCGGTCAGGTCGGGTTTGGGTATGGTCATTTCAAGTTGTTTCATTACGGGTCAAAATAATTCAGATTATTTTATTCTTTCAGGTCGGCTCGGGTTCGGACGGGTTAGTATTAGGTTGGACCACTCTGGTCATTTTGTCTTTTTGGGACAACTCATGCTCAGTCGGGTCATTTGGTATAGATTTTTTTCAGATTAATTACTTTATCGGGTTGGGTCAGGTTCAAGTCAAATCATTTTGAGTCGTCTTAATATCGAGTCAGGTCAATTTGCAATATTTCCTCGGGCTAATTCAATTTTGGGTCAAGTCATTTTCGGGTTGGGTAGTAATGAGATCGGGTCTTCTTGGGTTGTTTATCTGGTTTGGGGCTAATTATTTTGGGTTGGTTCTCAATTTGTTCATGTTGGAAAGTTAACAATCAGGTGGGTCAGTTTGAATTTGGCTAGGGTCATTATGGGTTGAAGATAATTGAGATTATTTTATCCTTTCATGTCGAGTCGGGTTAGTATCAATTTGGTCTCTTCGGTTCATTTTGTGTTTTTGGGTCAACTCATGTTCGAGTCGTGTCAATTTTTGTACAAGTTTGTTCAAATTCATTTATTGGGTTGGTTTAAGCTCACGTCAAATCACTTCAGGACGTTTCAATTTACACTATTTCATGAGGCTAACTCAAGTTTAAATCTAGTCATTTTGAATTGGATAGTTATAAAGTCCGGGTTGCTTGGGTTGTATATTTATATAATCAAGTTTATTTTGAGTTGGACCCCATTCAAGTCGCATTGTGACTTGTGATAATGAGTAATGACTAATATGTTGAATTAATTCAAAAATATATTTTACTTGTTATTTTTCATATTTTACTATCCACTGTCATATA
The DNA here is from genome assembly GCA_963693085.1 of Alisma plantago-aquatica. Classification (NCBI taxonomy): domain Eukaryota; kingdom Viridiplantae; phylum Streptophyta; class Magnoliopsida; order Alismatales; family Alismataceae; genus Alisma; species Alisma plantago-aquatica. Next base: position 374,159,937 of record OY856412.1, read on the forward strand.
TATTTCTCATTCCTTTTCCTTACTGTAGAATTATCAGTCAAACTATTTCTTGTTAAATAATTTATCGATAAATTCATACCAAAAGTTATTGTAAACTAAAATTGGACTTCTTGATTTCTGACTAATTGCTACTTGCTAGTACTCGGTTAGGTTGATATTGGGTTGGGTTAGTGTGGGGTTTGATTGATTCCGGGTGACATTGAGTCAGTCGATGTAGGGTCGGTTTGAAATCAAGTTGGGTTAATATTGGGTCGGGTTGGTGTTGGACCGGGTTGACATTGGTTTGGTTTGGTGTTGGGTGGGTTGACGTCGGGTCGGGTCAAGGTCACGTCAGTTTGATTTCGAGTCGGGTCAAGTTCGTTGTGATTTTTTCAGGTTGATTCGGGCCAAACGATATCACTGGGTTGGGTGTCGGGTGAGGTTTGGGTCTGACAATTTCGGGTCATATTGAGTTTTGGATAAACATTGGTTGGGTAGGGTCGGATTGGATTCAGATTTATATTTTCTTCGGGTTTAATCGGGTCAGATTGCGGGTAGGGTGGGTCAGGTTTTCGGGTCGGGTTAGCTTTTGCCAACTCTAATCAGTGGGGCCATCCATCGGGTCTACCATGACGTGTGGATCTATTAAGTTAGAACCTACAACTACTGTTGGACATCTAACCGGGGTTGTATCAACAATAGTATGTCAACATCAATATGAGGAGTGGTTCAGATAGGAAGGCATCCAAATATAAAGACAGAGTGGAAACCAAAGATGTAAACGGGAAGACATAGGTCATAGAGTGTATTTGCACCTTGCGCGAATCAAACAGACATTAGAGAACTCCTTGGTGTCATCCTCTCGAGAGAGGTATTGCCTTCTAACTCGTGGGATAATAGAGATAGATATGAGAACCTATTAAAGACCTTTATTTTTGCATCCATGGGCCTAGCATGACACCTGATAGGTTGTGCAAATAGTCGCCTAAGTGGTGCAATTGGCTCATTGCCATCAAATGAGTGAGCTAGATTGGTAGGCTCGGAGAATTTGAGGAATTCAAATGAGGGGACGCAAGTAGGAGATATTGTATTACGAAACACCATACTTAGAGGAGAGTCATCCAAGCATCACATTTTCATGTAGAGACCTATGGGTAGTTGGTCCAAAGACAGTTGGACCTTGGATCCTCGTGGAGGACGAGGGGGATGGATGACATTTTTTTGGCGATCATTAGAGTGGGTTGGGGATCCTAGAGGTGGGACAGATGAGGAGGAAGGAAAACTATTTTTTCTTCAATTTTTGTTTGGGGAGGGACCTGAGGAGTATGAGGAGGTGGAGGGTCTAGGAAGTTCTTAGGTTTATCCAATGTCTTGAAGTTTTGGATATATTTCATAATTATGGGCAAAGTCCTACTCTACAATGCTAGGGGAGATTGCAAATAATAGAACTACATAGTGCCTCAAGGTATTATCCAAGAAGCATGATCTAATGTCCATTGCCATCCTAGAGACTTTCCTAAATCACACTCATATAGAGGAATATAAAAGATTGGTTGGGTTTGATTGGGCGGCTAGAAACAGGTTAGAAGGTGGGGAAGTATGGATTTTTCCATCATCCTTCCTATCTCCTCGGGTGATAGATACATCAAAATAACATCTTTCTTTTGAATCTAACATGGGAGGATGTAGGGTCAGAGTCTTGATACCTTTGCATCATGTTATGTGTACAAGAGAAGAGTGTTGTGGGTGGACCTTAGAAATCTATACTCTAACAAAGGGAATTTATCGTGGATGTTAATTGGAGACTTCAACTCATACCGAACTAGATATGATATGTTTGGGGGGGGACAAATGATAGGGAAATAGAAGATTTCATTGATTGGATCGATTCATTATACCTATATGAGATTCCCTTTCTTGGGAATCTCCACAATGGGTTGATAGACAGGAGGGTAGACCGGCTCAATGGGGCCATTTACATAGAGGCTTCATTGCTAAGGAATGGCCTCAGACATGGAAGATTATGGAAGAACACTTGATTAGGACCCGAGCGTCAAACCACTGTCCATGGTTGTATTGCATTACCTCTACAAGGGTTCTTCACATTTCAAAAGATGTTGTTGAGGCACACAACCGTAAAAAACGTTATTATAGACCATTGGAGGATGGACACTTGGGGAGACCCCTCATATAGGATTTGAAGAAAAAAGTCTTAAAAATACCTTACGATATGGAACAAAGAAGTCGGGACATATATCTTATAAGGTTAGTAGAGGTGAAGACTTAGTAAAGAAACTCCAATCCAAGATAGAGGCCTCATCCTCTTAGGTGGAACTAGCGGCCCTATACCGTGTAAAACTGAGTTAGATGAACTTCTTAATTGGGAGTAATGTTACTAACGCGAGAGATCAGACATTAGATGGCTTAAAGAGGGGGATAAAAATATGAAATTATTTCGTACTCATGTTAACAAAAGGAGGAGAGTAAAAATTGATAATCTTAGGAAAGACAATGGGGCTTGGGCTATAGGAGATGACGAATTTATGCAAGAATCCATCAATTATTTCTCTAGGATATTTACTTCTGAGTGTGCCTAGAACACTGAATCATACACTAGAATTCTAGATCAAACCATTCAAGAGAATGAAAGTAGTAGTTTGGTTGATCGTGCTTTGGAAGAGGAGATAAAAGCCATAGTTATGAACATGGATGTTGATAGCGCACCTGGGCAAATATATGATTTACCACAACCTTCTACAAATTCACATGGGAATTTGTATAAGAAGACATCGTCGAGATGATCAACCATTGTCTTAAGGGGAACAAAGTCCATAGTAGTCTGAAATGCGTCAATTTGGTTTTAATACCTAATAGAGAGGTCCTAGAGAGAATCCATGAGTTCATAACTATTAGCGTAGGCGACGTCTCTCTTAGGATTGTATTAAGAGTTATAATTTCCAAACTTACAATTTTTTTCTCAAGTTGAATTTCCCAGAACAAGCGACATTTGTAAAAGGGAGGAACTTAGAGATAACATTAGATTGACACAAGATAAAATGCATGACCTTGATGTGGGTAAGGAAGGTATGGAGAATGTAGCATACAAAATCAATAAGTCTTAAACAGTTGACAAGGTTGAATGTCTGAGTGGCACCATTATCAAAGCCATCATGGACATCATCTATGGGCCTTGACTCTCTATCTCCCTTAATGACATAATGAATGGGTTTTTTCAAGAATCTAGAGGCTTAAGGCAGTAGGACCCACTTTTGCCACTCTTTTTCATTCTAAGTCAAGTGGTTCTAGGGAGACACATTTGTAAGGATGTGGATAATAGGAGAATTGTGAGATTTAGGACCCTTGGTGGAGTGGTAGGTTCATCCTATCTTATGTTTATCGGTTGTGACACTCCAAGTCAGCATGCTCCACGGAGCCCCAGCCAAGTAGGTTGGACAAGGTGATATAGAGGCGAATATCGGTCTATGATGGTGTGAGGCTTTCGCTTCAACAACAATCATGTGTGGAGCTCATGCTTCAATTGGCAGCAAAAAGGGGAGTAGTTGTGCGGACAAGAGGGACATACATGCAGTTGTTTGGGTTGGGGGCCTTGAATGCTCAGGTTATGAAACCAAAATCCAACTAGATCACCTTGTTTGGAGTTCACCCCAACTGAATCAAAAATCAATCATTACATCAAAATCAGATTTTGATCGGTTCAGTTCAGGTGGAATTTCTTTCGTGCTTAGTTTGAGCCCACAGATGGTACACAAAACTACAAAATTGATAGGTGAAGCATTAGAGCCTAGTATTGAAGGCACAAAGACGGTGACTGAACTTGGATATAGAAGATTTTGACACTTTTCAAGTGATTAAAAACATATACTATAGGGGGCATCCTACACCAATATCTACCCTTCAAAAATAATAACAGAGAAAGAAACTATCAACATACATTAAAACAAACTCTAATTCACATCGATCATTACCAAGTTTTATAAAGAAAATACCTATAACGAAGTGTTCCAACTGATACAAGTATTGAACACTTCGTCCTCAGGAACGTTCTCTGCTATTGAATTGGCAAGCATCCAAGCTTCCTTCATTGTAGGGTGTCTTTGTTAGACAAGCTGAGAAATGTACATGAGACATCCTTTCTTGACGATTGGAAGTAGCTTTTGCACATGTGATTTCAACATTGTGTTTAGATAAAAAAATATGATGGTGGACACCATTTTAGAACTCAAAATGAAACCACGTTCATTCTTCACCACAAGTTTGAAGATATAACAAATAAAATATGTATTTTAAAATTTGTGGTTGAGAATGAGCATGGTTCTATTTTGGGTTCCAAAATGGATCTGCATAGTGGATCTATATAGAGTAAAACTAATGTGTGAGCTTATTTAGATAATTGAAGGCTTTGATAATGACCTTCTCATTTGTTCTATCAAGACACTGAACTACAGGCTCAATCACATGCACAGTCATTCACATCATAGAGAAGAACTCCAAAGATTCAACGAATTCTAGTAGTTGTTCATGGTAGTCATGCTTCTTGATGATTCACAATGATTGGTTGATCAGAGTTGTTTTTGTTTGATCGATTTCATCAAAGGCCATCATAAACCCATCGTCTCATTCAATATGTCAGGAAATCTCCAACAATAACCTTGCGGCATAGCATTAGAGCATTTGGGTTCCCATGTGAAGAAAATTGGGGAGAAGGAGTAAAAGCCTGGAAATTTCCTCTTCTAAGATAATTCTCCATATTAGACTGGAATCTTCCTTGACCAACACCTGAAATGCCCTTGTAGCCATGTCGATAAGAAAGTGAATGGGGTCATGATAGGTATCGGATTTCATGGCATGGTTAGTGTCAAATTTTGCAACACTATTATTGTGCAGACATTTTGCAAGTGGTTCTACAATGAGTGTGAGGTGCCGAAAGTCCATGTTATCATTGTCACTGCTCCATCCATAATGAGCTATAAGTTCGTACACTTTCCGCCTAGATATATATAGATTCTTATGCATTGAATATTTGAGGAATAAAAAATATCTTGGTCTATTCATGCACATGGTGGTACAACCCAATAGGGAGGCACACACATTTAAATAGTTGGGATTAGAGAAGTTACATAGTTGGGTAAGTCAATCCTCAAAAGGTAAACGAGCAACAACGTCTTAGTAGATATGGCTGGAAATTATTTTTTTGATCAGCAGAATGACAACCAAATTATACAAAGAGCGGCAAGATAAAGTACCATAAGGTCCAGAAGATGTGATAGGGAAAATTTTTGAATACAAAATGAATGACGAGAAACCAACAGGACAGAAAGGGTTAAAATTCAAGGTTTTACGCCACAAACTGCTAGGATTTGGCTGCAGATGACCTTAAATCACAAAAAAGAGATCATACCAGTGTTGATCCAAAGTGAGATTGCTCCTCCAAAGATGTCTACTAAGTCGTCGTCATTGTAGGCATGCCCATATATCACAAACAACTGCACCCAAAACACATCAGGCTGTAATAGGAACGGTTGCTTGCCTCGACCTGTAACGAAGGAAGTTGTCTCTTGGAACTTGGTCAGTCCTTCCCCTGTGACACCCCAATCCAGTACATGCTTTGTGGAGCCCCATAGGTTCGATAGGGCAGAGGCGGCCACTAGTTTCTGATGCTGTGTGGCCACATCTTCAACTATGATCTGGTGTGGTGCTCAGGCTTCGATTGGCAGTGAATGGGGAAGCAATTGCGGGCCTTAAATGTTAGGATGACAACACCCAAATCTAACTAGATCGCACTATTTGGATTTCACCCCACCAAATCAAATTGAATACAATGTTCACATTTTGATTTGGTTCCGGTGGAATTTTCTTCGATTCTTGGTTTGAGCCCAGTGAACCTGCATGGCAGGTGTAATGTAAGAGCCTAGTAATGAAGGCACAAAGATGATGATTGAACTTGGATATAGAAGATTTTGACACTTTTTAGGTGCTTAGAAACTAATACTATAAGAGGCATCCTACCCTAACAGTCAATATCTTCCCTTTAAAAAGAATATTTTAAAGAATAATGGATAAAGAAACTATCAATATACATTAAAACCAATTCTGATTGACATCGATCATTAGCAAGTCTTCTAAAGAAAATTCCTATAAAAAGGAGTTCTAGCTGGTCAAAGTATTGAGCTCCTCATCCTCTGGAACGTTCACTGCTACTGAATTGGCTAGCATTCAAGCTTCCTTCATGGAAGGGTGTCTTTGATAGACAAGCTGAGAAATGTACACAAGACCTCCTTTCTTCACGATTGTCTCACAATAGCTTTTGCACATGTAATTTTCAGCGTTGTGTTTAGAGAAGGAATATGATAGGTGGACACCATTTTAGAACTAAAAATGGAACCTCATTTATTCTTCACCACAAGATTTAGGGTATAATAAATAAATATGTATTTTATTTGTTGCCTTTTAATTTGTGGCGGAGAAGGAGTAGTTTTCATTTCCAAAATGGGTCTACATAGAGAATCCTTTTAGAGAAAAACCGACGTGTGAGCTTATTTAGAGCGTCGATGGCTTTGAGCATGACCTTCTCATCCATCATGTCAATACACAGAACTAGAGACTCAATCACATCTGTAGTCATGCATATCATAAAGAGGCACCCCAAAGCTTCAATACACTCTAGTAGTTGTTCATGGTAGTCATGCTTCTTGATGATTCATAGTAATTGTTTGATCAGAGTTATGCCTGCTTGATTGATTTCATCAAAGGCCATCTTAAACCCAACGCCCAGTTCGATATGTCATTGATCTCCAGTAATAACCTTGCGGCGTGGCATAAGAGCATTTGGGTTCCCTAGTGAAGAAAATTGGGGAGAGGGAGTGAAAGTATGGAATTTCTCTTTTCTAAGATAATCCTCCAGATTAGACTGGAATCTTCCTTGAACAACAATTTCAATGCCCTTAAAGCCATGGTGATATGAAAGTCAATGGGGTCATGATAGGTATCATATTTCATAGCATGGTCAGTGTCAGATTTCACGACATTGTTATTGTGCAAACATTTTGCAAGTGATGCTACAGTGAGTGTGAGTGTGACACACCGATACAACAAACATCATTAACTAATCATAAACGATCATTAGCAGCGGAATAACCAAAAATTCACTGAAAATTAAAACCATTTGCAAAGAGATTCAAACACAGGAAAACTCTTTTAACAAGATCCATAGTATTACATTCACATCTTGGTTTACATAGTACATTCCCTATACCATTTCTTTTCGAGGAACGTATATACATCAATTTCTTAATCAAAATCTCAAGTAACAAAATCCTCGAGGAATCAAGCCAAAACCTCTGATCGATTATAAAACACTATCATTGACTCCTAGGACCTGAGAGTACAGAGATGACACATAGGACTCTATTTACATATTTCCAAGACATGACAGCCAGTGTCTCCACCTGAGAATTCACTACTGTCCCTGTTTCTGCTGCTGCTGCTTTTCCCTAGCTATGGAATTTCTGCCTCTACCTCATCCGCGTCCACCTAAAAATGTTAGATCCCACGGGGGTGAGACAATTATAAAATTGCCCCAGCGAGAGATATAACTCTCCGTCGAAAACATTATTATTGCAGTTTAATAGAAATAGACTGAGCAGTAGAATCATATATATTCAATAGCAGTTACACAATAATTTAATAGATTAAGGCAATGTTATTATTCAAAGCATATCAGCTAACACTTGATAAAGCGGCATGTCTATTGGATAAATGACATGTATAATGTTTATTCATTTAAGATATTCTACACAAGGTAATATCAACCAATGAATCTCGTATTTCAACCTAAAGAAAATATGCTACACGACTGATTAAATTTTACAATCATGCTTATGCCCTGAGGAGGTGAGATATACCACTCATACTCCAACCGACCCTGATTACGTAAAGCATCGGTACCACAAAAGATCAATGGAAGATCTGGAATCCAAGACCTCATCTATCTCAGTCAGTACGAGTACAAAATGCAGGCCATCTTGTGTCTCTGCTAAATAGCTTGCCAGGGTATATTGGCATCTTTGCTATATAGTTATAGCCCTTAGCATATACTCTCTTCAGGGTTATGGCCTGTAGCCAATGCCTGGTATTATATTGAGAAGTTATGGCCCGTAGCCATACTTTTGTTGGGATATGATCCGTAACCAATCCCATTCATAGGATATGGCCCATAGCCATTCCTATGGGCCATAAGGATACACTTTCCCAATTAACCCTACATATTCAAAAATATGTGTTTCGAGTTAAACTCATTTCACCATTCAACTAATTCTGACGTTGATGGATCTGTGGTCAGGGAAACTACATTTTATGGTATCACTTGATTAATTAAGTGCATTATCATATTTTTTTAGCATCACCCAAGTTTCAAACATAACTTATTAAGACAAATGTTACAAAGATTCATGTACTATTTTCAATAATCACTTCTCAGTCTTTATAAGATATTGGGATCTCAGTCCCTTATTTCAATGCTGGGAATTCTCATCCCTCCACAACTCAATATCATAATTATTTGATTCTAGGTATTTAAACCCTCAGCTCATCATTGAGCATTGTTACCACTCTTTTAGGTGACTATCACCTTCAGGTCATCTGACCAAGCTAACATGATACTTGCTACATAAGCATCACTCATGGAACTTGAGGCCCATTAACTCTCTTGTTACCTTTCACTGGGCAACAAGGTATATTATGGCACACAAGACCTTAATAAACGAATTTCAATAACAAAGCAACATAGCTCATACCTGGCTTTGTTCATCATCTCATGATACCTGTATGGTTAGTACAGAAGATAATAGTTACATCAATTACATATCAGCACCATGCAAAACAAATATAACATCACTATTCCCTCGTTAGGGTTAAGGTTTCCCATATCATGTCAATTTGGAATACTCATCCCATTACCCAGATCAGGGTTATGGTTTATCACCATATTTCCCAAGATTAGGATTTCTTAAATCATTGTATATCATCACTTGTATCAGGGATTTACATCACATTACCCTGGATTAGGGTTTTCATTCAATTTCCCACAATTAGGGTTCACTATTCACCCAAATTAGGGATTCATATTCCATTACCCATCATTAGGGTTTACTATTCATCCCAATTAGGGTTTCATATTCCATTACCCATAATTAGGGTTTTCATATCATCACCCTTAATTAGAGTTACTACAATACCCTAGATTAGGGTTTCACTCAGAATTGCCCTGAATTAGGGTTAGGGTACATTAACCTTCTCAATTTAGGGTTTGTACTCAAAATTAGGGTTTCATGATCTCTTTATTAAGGATCATACCCTTATTTATATATCCCATTCATTTTGAATGTATTGGGCATGATTATTATGCATGTATGAATATATTTCTCTCATCCTCTTCTAGGATGTCCACTACTTAATTCTTGATTAGATCGAGTCTACTCTTTATTCAAATTCATGCCTTTAGGGTTAGCATGATGTATTGAATTATTGCATCATTATGCATCAATGATTAACCCCACTAGGGATACCACTCACCTAAGTACATTACGTGTCCAAGGAGACTAATCAATTGAACCTTCAATTACATAAGGTATCCAATTGGATTGACCAATTGAACCTTCAATCACATTAGGTGTCCAAGTGGATTAACCATGTTGAACCTCATTTGGTTTTCACTACTTAGACCCCAAACGGTCTTGGTCTCTAAAATATCAAACGGTTTGAAACCGTTTAGGAAAATTGCCCTTGAAACCATTTAAGAAGAAAATGTGTTGAAACCGAATGAACTTGGGTCTCCAAACGGTCTTAAGACCATTTGGACCAAACCCTCTCAAAACCGAATGGACCAAAAAGGTCTTTCAACACTCAAACAATTCTAGGTTTCAATCAATGAACCGACTATCAATTGAATCCTTGATTCATTCACCAATTGAACTATTGAATCATCCTTCAATTAGACCATCAATTAGGGTTTTCAACCCAATTGAAATAGGATTTATAAACATGAATCCATCAATTAGGGTTTTGAAATTGAGGAACCTTCAATTATTAACATTGTGGAACTAATTCAATTGAAATCAATGAAAAATCATCAAATTATGATATGACCTGAACTCAAACGGTCTTGAGGTCGTTTGGATAACCTCCAAATGGTCTTGAGACCGTTTTCCCATCCTATCCTTGGAATTTATGAAATTTCATTAGGGTTTAGATCATTGGATTGATCATCAAATCAGATATTAATTGCATTTCAATTTGGTATCTCTAGACCTTCAATTACTCAACCATACTCAACCATAGACCTCCAAACGGTCTTGGTTGACCTCCAAACGGTCTTGAGACCGTTTGGGTGATCCCCAAACGGTCTTGAGACCGTTTGGGCTAATCAACCCCAAAATATAAATCAACTAATTTGGATTTCAGCACTTAACCCAATTAGGGTTTACTAATTGATGAACCTTCAACTAATGAACCCTTTGGAATTATTCAATCAAATTTGATGGGTCATCAACCATAATAATTAGCATCAAAATTTCCAAACGTTCAACCATGTTCAACTCTCCCAAATGGATTGAAACCGTTTAGCTTCTAACGGTTTGATGAAACTGTTTGCTTTCAAATGGTTTTGTTGAAATCGAATGAGCAAGTTTGTCAAAACTGAATGAAATACAATTTCTTTAGGAAAAGTGTCCAATATGATGTCATCATAATCTACCTTCTTCCCTATAGTTCGTTGTACTTATTATTTCATGGATTTTCCAATTTCAACCAACAATTAATCAAGATGATGAAGGAATCAACGAAATTGCAAGATTAATAGTTGAATAACAATGTAGAGGGGTTCAAGTTATATAACCCGCCTCCAAATGAGCTTCAAAGCTCCAAGATCACGTCAAAAATGGTGGATGAAACTCCTTTCAATATCCCAAGTCTTGTCCTCAAGCTTTGAGTGAAAAGGAATGGTTAGAATTGAAGATGGGATCGAGATAAGAAGAAATTATGCATTGATTTTCGATTTCCACCATGGAATTAAGGTGAAAGGAAGTCAAGAATCTTACCAACAGGTTGGGGGTCGTCCTCCTGGTCCTTAAAATCTCCCTTGGTCGTTTTGCAAGTGAAGAGAACAAGTGGATTCGAAAAAGTCTTTGATTTGAGTTGTAAAAGGTGTTTTTATAAGAAATTCAATGAGAGAGAACATGCCTTATAAAAATCTTTTAATTCCAAAATTGGTGCCACCTTTTCTTCATTAATTCCTTGAATGCAAAGATATATTACTCACCTCCGAATTCCCTTCCATTATCCATCAATTAAGGGAAAAGAAATTAAGCACCTTAATCATATAATAGTAATATCCATAAGTTAGTGGATATTACTTTTTCTTATAATAAGGTGAGTGGAGTTTTCATGTCCTTAAGATATTTTCGTGACTTTGCAAGGCACAAGGACGTTAAAACTTGAGAAAATTCAACCATATCATTTTTGGTTGAAGGCCCTTCAATTCTTTTATTTATTTTTTCATTAAATTGAATTAAGAATTCAATTATGCTTAAATCTTGATTATTTTAATATCAAGATTCTCTCTCCTTCAAAGAGGTACAAATGATATGCCCCTCTAATTTTCTTTATTCTACATGATGCCAAGAAATATTAGGGACCTTATTGAAGGGATAATTTACATATTGAGCCCTAGGTTTTGGGTAAATTGCACATTACACCAAAACTAGGTTTTAATGCACAAACATTGTTTTATCAGCTCTTTCTTGGTATTTAGGCCATCACAAGCCATACCTCTGCATCATATTCACTCTCATGATTCTTCAACACACAAGGAACATTTTAGTATGCAACATTTGCAATTTAACCCCTCAACGTGGGTAAATTGCACTTTAGTCCAAATCAAGCAAAACATTGATTTCAACATTATTCAAAAAGGACTGAAATTGTAATATAAGTTCCTCTTGAACCTTATACTTTTCAAAATATAAGAGCAAGATTATAATCACTTTTATTAAAAAAAACACCTAGGGTTAGATCATAACCCAGGTCAGGGATGTTACAAGTTATCCACCCCTTACAAGGATTTCGTCCCCAAAATCACTAAGAGAAAAGAGAAGGATACTTTTTCCTCATCTCTTCCTCTAGCTCCCATGTAGCTTATTCAATGCCACAGTGATGCCAGAGAACTTTTACGAGACATATGTCTTTCTTTTTCAACTTTTTAATCCTTCTATCAAGAACCAACACAGGTCCTTCAACATATGATATATCATCATTTAGTTCTACCTCCACAGGTTGCATAACTAACTCAGTGTTAGGATGACACTTCCTCAGCATAGATATGTGGAACACTGGGTGCAATCTATGCAGCTCAGGTGGTAACTCCAGGTTATAGGCTACCGTTTCCATCCTTTTAATGATTGGATAAGGCCCCATAAATCTAGGAGCTAACTTTCCATTCTTTCCAAATCTAAGGATACCTTTCCAAGGTGAGACCTTGAGATATACTTTGTCTCCAACTTGGAATTATAAAGGTCTATGACGCTTATCAGTATATGATTTCTGCCTATCCTGGGCAGCTTTCAACTGTTGTTGTATAACTTTAATCTTCTCAGTTTTTTGCTGAACAAGCTCAGGACCCAAGAGTTGGTACTCTCCTATTTCATACCAACATAAAAGAGATCTACAACGTCTACCATATAATGCTTCATATGGTGCCATATCAATACTGTGCTAATAGCTATTATTATAAGCAAATTCTATTAAGCTCAGGTGTAGATTCCAACTTCCTACAAACTGAAGGACACATGCCCTAAGCAAGTCCTCCAAAGTTTATATGGTCCTCTCAGATTGTCCATCTATGTGTGGGCGAAAGGTTGTACTAAACCTTAACTGTGTACCCAAGGATTTATGTAGTTGTTCCCGAAAATGACTCGTGAACTGGGGACCTCTATCAGAAACGATAGTAGACGGAACCCCGTGCAAACGCACAATCTCATCTATGTATATCTGTGCAAGCTTCTCAGCAGTGTAGGTTGTTTTGACAGGAAGGAAATGGGTTGTATTAGTCAACCTATCAACTATCACCCAAATGGAATCATGACTTTTGGCTGTTCTAGCCAAACCAACCACAAAGTCCATGGTTACATGATCCCCTTTCCACTATGGTATAGGCAGAGGTTGCATCGTTCCTGCGGGCTTTTGATGTTCAGCTTTAACCTGCTGACACACCGGACACCGCATAAAAAACTCAACATCTTTCTTCAATCTAGGCCACCAATACATATATTTTAAGTTATGATACATCTTGGTGCTCCCTGGATGCATGTCATACATTGAAGAACGAGCTTCTTCCAAAACTAACTTTCTTAAGTTATCAACATCGGGTACTACCATCCTACCATGGTAACATACTACCTGATCATCAGAATCATGGAATCCATCTCATTTCTCACTACCATACTTTGACCTAATCTGTTGAATCACAGTATCAGTTTGCTATGCTTCTTTAATCTGTTGTCTCAAAGTAGGTTTTATGTGCATCTCAGTTAACAACCCGGCTAACAATGATACTTTAAGTTGTACATTGTTTTCCCTCAAGGAAATAAGCATATCCCTTTTAAAGCATTCTAACGAGTTTAATTGTGCTTTATCTAAGGCTGTTGTTGCTGATTTTCTACTTAATGCATCAACAACCACATTAGCCTTCCCTGGATGATAATCGATTATACAATCGTAGTCCTTGATTAATTCCATCCAGCGACGTTGTCTCATATTCAACTCATGTTGAGAAAAGATATACTTTATATTCTTATGGTCTGTAAAAATCTGGAATGTATCTCCATAGAGATAATGTCTCTAGATCTTCAAGGCATGGACCATAGCAGCTAGCTCTAGATCGTGTGTCAGATAATTCTCCTCGTGTTTCTTAAGCTGTCGAGAAGAAAAAGAAATCACTTGCTTATCTTGCATCAACACACATACTAGGCCATTCTTAGATGCGTCACAGAAAACTATGTACCCCTTTCCCTGCTCAGGTAGCACTAATACAGGTACACTGGTTAACCTTTCCTTCAGCATCTGGAAAGATTTTTGACACTTGTCATTCCAGACAAAAGGAATCTCTTTCCTGGTCAATTTGTTTGGGGTAAAGCTATAGAACGTAAACTAGTCCTAGGAAACTGCGTATCTTCGTTGGTGTATTTGGTTGTTCCCATTGCAGGATAGATTCTACCTTATTAGGATCAACACGAATACCTAGGGCAAATATTACGTGTCCAAGAAAAGAAACTTCTAGTAACCAGAACTCACATTTGCTAAACTTAGCATACAACTTATGCTCTCTTAGCAAAGTCAAATCTTGACAGAGGTGCTGCTCATGCTGTCGAGCATCTCTACTATATATTAGGATTTCATCTATGAAGATGACTATGCACTGATCAGGAAAAGGTCGAAAGATTCTATTCATGAGTTCCATGAATGCAGTTGGTGCATTAGTTAGCCCAAACAACATAACTATGAATTCATAGTGACTATACCTTGTCCTAAAGGCAGACTTAGGTATGTCACTCTCCTTAATACGCAACTGATGGTATCCCGACCTAATATTTATCTTAGAAAAGACAGTTGCACCTCACAACTAATCAAACAAGTCATCAATCCTTGGCAAGGAATACTTGTTCTTTATAGTTACTTTGTTTAACTATCTATAGTCGATGCATAAACACATTGACCCATCTTTCTTTTTAACAAAAAGAACCGGAGCACCCCATGGTGAAGTATTCGGCCGGATAAAACCCTTCTCAAGCAATTCCTACAATTTCTTCTTGAGATCTGCCATTTTAGCAGGTGCCATTCTATATGGTGTTTGTGCTATTGGTTTCGTGCCCGAGATTAGATTAATCTCAAAATCAATCTCTCAGGGTGGAGGAACACCTGGAAGTTCTTCAGGAAATACATCTTCAAATTCCCTGACTATTGGAACTTCAAAAGGATCAGGGCTCTCCATTGTGGTATCAACCACATGTGCCAAGAATGCAAAGCATCCTTATCTCATCAGCTTCTCAGCTACCATAGATGACACTAGACATGTTGGAAGAATCTTTCTGTCTCCCTGAAAGATCCATGTGTCACCGTTGTCTGTGAACACAGCCTGTTTGGAACCACAATCCAAGACGACCTTATACTTCTCTAAGGTATCCATCCCAAGGATTATATCAAACCCATGCATTTCAAGTGGTATAAGGTCCACTTGAATGCGATGATTAGAAAAGGAAATATTGCAGGGAGAACACACCTCCCGCAACACTGCAAATCCCAGCAAGGGTGTTTCTAACAACAAACTATCTGCTCTATGACTGACTGTCATATTGCAGTCATGAATCACTTCCCGAGTGATAAAAGAATGCGTAGAACCTGGATCAATTAAAATAGATACGAAGCAGGATGAAGACATATCAGAATAATATAGTTCCATCTGACCTGTCACAACCCGAGGGTTGACTACTGCTTCAGGCTGATTCATAGCATAGAATCTCGTCGTTGCCTACTGTTGACCCTGTGCTCAGTTGTTGGATGCAGATGATCCTGCCTGGGATGCCTTTCCATGTCCTCGAGCACCACTAGAAAGTTGCTTTCACTGAGTGCCTTGTTGACTCTACCTCGGGGTTTGATTCACCATTACATTCCCTATTGGGCAATCCCTTGCCAGATGTCCTACTAGTCTACATCGATGACAAGTTCTATTATCTTTATGTGGTCTAGAGGGTCCAGTGACTGATGTTGATGTTGTGATAGGGGCTCTACTCGGAGGAAAACTACGACCTCTACCCCTACTTGATGTCCACTGCGTCTGGGTAATGAACCGATGTGGTGCTACTGGTGCAGAAAACCTCAGTTTCTTAAAACTTTCAGGCCTCTGTCCTTGGAACTGTGGGTATACCTTTTTACTCTTGGTCTTTCGCTTCTCAATCACAGACCTTTCTATCCGCCTTACAGACTCCACTAAGGTGGCAAACCTCTCCCTATTCTCCAGAGCAGACATAGGAGTGGTCAATTCAGCGTTCAACCCCTTCTCAAAATGTTGAATCCTCTCTTCATCATTAACTGCCATGTGCGTACAGAACCGCAAGAGCTCCTTGAACTTAGCTTCATACTCACTAATGTTCATTGGTCCTTGCCTTATCCTTTCAAACTGAGTAATATTTTCATCTAGAAAAGTCTTGGGGAAGTATCTAGCGACAAATTCTCATCGGAATTCATCCCATTCGATCACAACACCAGGTCTTTTGCCTTCCTCAATGGTCCACCATTGACCGACACTCCCTTTTAGGAGGTATACATCATGCCTCACCTTCTCCACTTTAGGGATATCGAGGATCTTGAAGGCCTTCTCCATCTCAGTTAGCCATAGGTCTGCATCAGCTGGATCAACTGTGCCAGCGTAATCTATGGCTCCTACTATCCTAATTCATTCAAAAGTCTTTTCGGCTCCCTATCTTTCGTTGTGGGCTGGTGCACTGGGTGCATGTAATGGCATCATGTCCGTCATATGGGTCATGGCTGCTGTGAACTGCCCAAACATATTTTGGAAGGCTGGGTTCCCCATATTAGCTTGATTGAACTGGGGTTGTTCAGGCACAAGCTCCTCCCTATCATGGTCCCTTGCACCTCCTCCTGGTGCAGCAACACTGCTCTCGGCAGCATGTTCATCATGTGATCCAAACATCTTTAAGTTCTTCTTCTCCTATATGAGAAGAAGACACTTATCAGATAAACTAGAAAACACTAGAACAGACTCGACTACCTTAATCCTATGTCTCTGTAGACTCTGTGAACCTAGAGCTCTAATACCACTAAATTGTGACACGCTGATACAACAAACGTCATTAACTAATCGTAAACGATCATTAACAGGGGAATAACCAAAAATTCAATGAAAATTAAAACCATTTGCAAAGAGATTCAAACATAGGAAAACTCTTTTAACAAGATCCATAGTATTACATTCACATCCTGGTTCATATAGTACATTCCCTGTACCATTTCTTTCCGAGGAACGTATATACATCAATTGCTTAATCAAAAGCTCAAATAACAAAATCCTCAAGGCATCATGCCAAAACCTCTAATTGGTTATAAAACACTATCACTGATTCCTAGGACTTGAGAGTACAGAGATGACACATAGGACTCTATTTACATACTTCCAAGACTTGACAGCCAGTGTCTCCACCAGAGAATTCAATGTTGTTCATGTTGCTTCTGCTGCTGCTCTTCCCTAGCTATGGAATTTCTTCCTCTACCTCGTCCACGTCCACCTAAAAATGTTGGATCCCACGAGGGTGAGACAATTATAAAATTGCCCCAGTGAGAGATATAACTTTCTGCCAAAAACATTATTATTGTAGTTTAATAGAAATAGACTGAGCAGTAGAATCATATATATTCAATAGTAGTTACACAATAATTTAACAGATTAAGGCAATGTTATTATTCAAAGCATATCAGCTAAAACTTGATAAAGCAGCATGTCTATTGGATAAATGACATGTATAATGTTTATTCATTTAAGATATGCTACACAAGGTAATATCAACCAATGAATCTCGTATTTCAACCTTAAGAAAATATGCTACACGACTGATTACATTTTACAATCATACTTATGCCCTGAGGAGGTGAGATATACCGCTCATACTCCAACCGACCCCGATTACGTAAAGCATCGGTACCACAAAAGGTCAATGGAAGATCTGGAATCCAAGACCTCATCTATCTCGGTCAGTACGAGTACAAAATGCATGACATCTTGTATCTCTGCTAAATAGCTTGTCAGGGTATATTGGCATCTTCGCTATAGAGTTATAGCCCGTAGCATATACTCTCTTCAGGGTTATGGCCCGTAGCCAATGCCTGGTATTATATTGAGAAGTTATGGCCCATAGCCATACTTTTATTGGGATATGGTCTCTAACCAATCCCATTCATAGGATATGGCCTGTAGCCATTCCTATGGGGCATAAGGATATATTTGCCCAAGTACCCCCACATATTCAAAAATATGTGTTATGAGTTAAACTCGTTTCACCATTCAGCTAATTCTGACGCTGATGGATCTGTGGTCAGGGCAACTTCATTTTATGGTATCACTTGATTAATTAAGTGCATTATCGTATTCTTTTAGCATCAGCCAAGTTTCAAACATAACTTATTAAGACAAATGTTACAATTATTCATGTACTATTTTCAATAATCACTTCTCAGTCTTTATAAGATACTGGGATCTCAGTCCCTTATTTCAATGTTAGGAATTCTCATCCCTCAACAACTCAATATCATAATTATTTGATTCTGGTATTTAAACCCCCAGCTCATCATTGAGCATTGTTACCACTCTTTTAGGTGACTATCACCTTCAGGTCATCTGACCAAGGTAACATGATACTTGCTACACAAGCATCACTCATGGCACTTGAGGCCCATTAACTCTCTTGTTACCTTCCATTGGGCAACAAGGTATATTATAGCACACAAGACCTTAATAAATGAATTTCAATAATAAAGCAACATAGATCATACATGGCTTTGTTCATCATCTCATGATACCTACATGGTTAGTATAGATGATAACATTTACATCAATTACATATCAACACCATGCAAAACAAATATAACATCACTATTCCCTCATTAGGGTTAAGATTTCCCATATCATGTCAATTTGGAATACTCATCCCATTACCTAGATCAAGGTTATGGTTTATCACCATATTGCCCAAGATTAGGGTTTCTTGAGTCATTGTATAACATCACTTGTATCAGGGATTTACATCACATTACCCTGGATTAGGGTTTTCATTCAATTTCCCACAACTAGGGTTCACTATTCACCCAAATCAGGGTTTCATATTTCATTACCCATTATTAGGGTTTACTATTCATCCCAATTAGGGTTTCATATCCATTACCCATAATTAGGGTTTTCATATCATCACCCTTAATTAGAGTTACTACAATACCCTAGATTAGGGTTTCACTCAGAATTGCCCTGAATTAGGGTTAGGGTACATTAACCTTCTCAATTTAGGGTTTGTACTCAAAATTAGGGTTTCATGATCTCTTTATTGAGGATCATACCCTTAATTGTATATCACATTCATTTTGAATGTATTGGGCATGATTATTATACATGCATGAATATCTTTCTCTCATCCTCTTCTAGGATGTCCACTACTTAATTCTTGATTAGATTGAGTCTACTCTTTATTCAAATTCATGCCTTTAGGGTTAGCATGATGTATTGAATTATTGCATCATTATACATCAATGATTAACCCCACTAGGGATACCACTCACCTAAGTACATTAGGTGTCCAAGGAGAATAATCAATTGAACCTTCAATTACATAAGGTATCCAATTGGATTGACCAATTGAACCTTCAATCACATTAGGTGTCCAAGTGGATTAACCATGTTGAACCTCATATGGTTTTGATTACTTAGACCCCAAATGGTCTTGGTCTCTCAAATCTCAAACAGTTTGAAACCGTTTAGGAAAATTGCCCTTGAAACTGTTTAAGAAGAAAATGTGTTGAAACCGAATGAACTTGGGTCTCCAAATGGTCCAAACCGTTTGGACTCAAACGGTCTGGGACCGTTGGGACCCAAATGGTCTTGAGACCGTTTGGACTCAAACGGTCTTGAGACTGTTTGGTCCAAACCCTCTCAAAACCGAATGGACCAAAAAGGTCTGTCAACACTCAAACAATTCTAGGTTTCAATTAATGAACCGACTATCAATTGAATCCTTGATTCATTCATCAATTGAACTATTGAATCACCCTTCAATTATACCATCAATTAGGGTTTTGAACCCAGTTGAACTAGGATTTATAATCATGAATCCATCAATTAGGGTCTTGAAATTGAGGAACCTTCAATGATTAACATTGTGGAACTAATTCAATTGAAATCAATGAATCATCATCAAATTGTGATATGACCTGACCTCAAATGGTCTTGAGGTCATTTAGATAACCTCCAAACGGTCTTGAGACCGTTTTCTCATCCTATCCTTGGAATTTATGAAATTTCATTAGGGTTTACATCATTGGATTGATCATCAAATCAGCTATTAATTGTGTTTCAATTTGGTATCTCTGGACCTTCAATTACTCAACCATACTCAACCCTAGACCTCCAAACGGTCTTGCTTGACCTCCAAACGGTCTTGAGACCGTTTGGGTGATCCCCAAATGGTCTTGAGACTGTTTGGGCTAATCAACCCAAAAATCTAAATCAACTAATTTGGATTTCAGCACTTAACCCAATTAGGGTTTACTAATTGATGAACCATCAAATGAACCCTTTGGAATTATTCAATCAAATTTGATGGGTCATCAACCATCATCATTAGCATCAAAATTTCCAAATGGTCAACCATGGTCAACTCTCCCAAATGGTTTGAAACTGTTTAGCTTCTAACGGTTTGATGAAACCGAATGAGAAAGTTTGTTGAAACTGAATGAAATACAATTTCTTTAGGAAAAGTGTCCAAGATGATTTCATCATCATCTACCTTCATCCCTGTAGTTCTTAGTACTTCTGATTTCATGGATTTTCCAATTTCAACCAACAATTAATCAAGATGATGAAGGAATCAACGAAATTGCAAGATTAATAGTTGAATAACAATGTAGAGGAGTTCAAGTTATATAACCCACCTACAAATGCGATTCAAAGCTCCAAGATCACGTAAACAATGGTGGATGCAACTCCTTTCACTATCCCAAGGTTTGTCCTCAATATTTGAGTGAAAAGGAATGGTTAGAATTGAAGATGGGATCGAGATAAGAAGAAATTATGCATTGATTTTCGATTTCCACCATGGAATTAAGGTGAAAGGAAGTCAAGAAGCTTATCAATAGGTTGGGGGTCGTCCTCCTGGTCTTTAAAAGCTCCCTTGGTCGTTTTTCAAGTGAAGAGAAGAAGTGGATTCGAAAAAGCCTTTGATTTGAGTTGTAAAAGGTGTTTTTATAAGAAATTCAATGAGAGAGAAAATGCCTTATAAAAATCTTTTAATTCCAAAATTGGTGCCACCTTTTCCTCCTTAATTCCTTGCATTCAAAGATATCCTCCTCACCTCTGAATTCCCTTCCATTATCCATCAATTAAGGGAAAAGAAATTAAGCACCTTAATCATATAATTGTAATATCCATAAGTTAGTGGATATTACTTTTTCTTATACTAATGTGAGTGGAGTTTTCACCTCCTTAAGATATTTTCGTGCCTTTGCAAGGCACAAGGACGTTCACAGTTGAGAAAATTCAACCATCTCATTTTTGGTTGAAGGCCCTTCAGTTATTTTATTTATTTTTGCATTAAATTGAATTAAGATTTCAATTATGCTTAAATCTTGATTATTTTAATATCAAGATTTTCTCTCCTTCAAAGAGGTACAAATGAGACACCCCTCTCATTTTATTTGTTCTACATGATGCCAAGAAATATTAGGGACCTTATTGAAGTGATCATTTACATATTGAGCCCTAGGTTTTGGGTAAATTGCACATTACACCAAAACTAGGTCTTAATGCACAAACATTGTTTTATCAGCTCTTTCTTGGTATTCAGGCCATCACAAGCCATACCTCTACATCATATTCACTCTCATGATGATTCAATGCATGAGGAACATTTTATTATGCAACATTTGCAATTTAACTCCTCAACTTGGGTGAATTTCACTTTAGTCCAAATCAAGCAAAACATTGATTTCAACATTATTCAAAAAGGACTGAAATTGCAATATAAGTTCCTCTTGAACCTTAATTACTTTTCAAAAGATAAGAGCAAGCATATAATCACTTTTATTAAACAAAACACCTAGTTTTAGATCATAACCTAGGTCAGGGATGTTACAGTGAGGTTCCACAAGCCCCTGTAATCATTGCCACTAATCCATCCGTTATGAGTTGCAAGGTTGGACACTTTCCTCCTAGTTATATATGGATTCTTATCCATTGAACATTTGAGGAATAAAAATGATCTTGGGCTATGCATGTGCATGGTGGGACAACCCAACTGGATTTTTTCCAGTCTAGTCTGGAAACCCTTTAATCGGGTGTGTTAGTACACGTAAAATCCTAGGCATAGGGACGGTGCAAATCTGACCTTTGTAGACCCTTATACGTGTGTAATTTTGTCTTGGTTTTACCACTTGGCCCGCTTGCAGTTTTAACATGTGTCACAAAATTTTGAGGCTGTTGCTTGGATTTTTCGTATAGAAGAGTCCAACTGCAAACACAACCACTCACCCCTTTTCATTTGACAAACATCACTAAAAACTTTGGTATAAAACAAAGATGGTATTGAGTCATTTAACAACAATGAAAAATTGAAAGCCTTCATATGTATGTTTTTCTTCTTCATTTTAACGTTTCCAGCAATGTTTTCCTATTGATCGTTAGTAATCATCAACTATTTAAAGACTATGACTTGAGTGTGCATGCATTGTCATTTCAATATTTTTTGTATCCTAAGAGAGTATCCACAACATTTTTTGATGTGTCAATGTTCGTCATCGAATAAGGCAAAAATACTCTTAAATCTGGTGCATATATGCACACCTCAACGAGTTTGATATCGATATCTTGTTCAATAATCTCTAGTTTATATCCAGCAGATTTATAAACACTGTCCCTAAATTCATGTAAATCTACCCAACTAGAGATAAAGAAGTAAATAACAAACGATGTACATGTGTACATTTCCTTACATCAACCATGGTTATTAGAAAATTAAAATGTCTGAAGATTAGTAATTGTGTTGTAAACTTACTGTGGTATTGTAGGAGGCACACACATTTAAAGAGTTGGGATTAGTGAAGTTACACAGTTGGGTAAGTCCATCCTCAAAATGTAACACGAGTAATAAAGTGTTGGTAGCTATGGTTGGAAACAAAATTTTAATCAACAACATGGAAACCAAATTATATAAAGAGAGGCAAGATAAAGTACCATAAGGTCCAGAAGACGTGAAAGGGAAAATTTTTGAATAAAAAATGAACAACAATAAGCCAACATGGCATAAAGATTGAAAAGTCAAGGTTTTGGCCCACACACTACAAGGGTTTGGCTTCAGATGCCCACAAATAAAAAATAGAGATCCTATCGGTGTTGATCCGAAGTGATCTTGCTTCTCCAAAGACGTCTATTAAGTCATTGTCATAGTAGGCATACCCTTCCTTCACGAACAGCTGCACCCAAAACACATCAGGATATAATAGGAATTGTTTCTTGCCTCGACCTGTAACAAAGTAAGGTGTTACAACCCAAATTTTGGGCTTGTATGGCTTGAAATACAATTTCTCCAATAAATGTATGATTATGAAAATTTTATGATTTATGTCTATTGAATTGATTTCCTTTGCAATATTTACTTTCTGCATATGATTTCATGGATCATAATATGTTAATGAGTCCAATATGATTAAAAGAAAAAGAACAAATCAAATAATGCATTTTTAAGAAGGAAATTTGAGATAATGATGAAAATATGAGAAATATGAGGAAAGATGTATGATTGAATCATCATGAATGAGATTCCAAATCCACAAGGTTTCTAATGGAAAAAGGAATCCAAATAAAGGATATAAAAGAATAGGAGTGAGAAAATAAGCATAAAATATGCCTTAATAGGTGATAACTTGTGTATGAATAAAACTCTCTAATAATCTCAAATTTGAGTCCCAAACTTTGCACACATGAAGTTTAAGTCATTGTGGACTTTCCTTTACAATTTGGGAACAATTGGATGAAAGAGGAGAGAGTTATGCATTTGTTAAGTTTCCCTAAAGTGAAGGGTTAACTAATATGTTAATGTGAATTGTCACATTTAGGTTTGAACCAGGAATTTTGGGCTGGGCCCATGTGTGTCACGTGTAACAACAGTTGTTGGATGGTGATTTGATGATCCTGGGATCGTCTTCTACCTCGATTTGGAAGGGAAAATGAGGTACAGTAACTCTGAGAATCCTTGGACTCTACCTTCTTCCTTGATGCTTGTCGTTTCTTGACAACCTTTCCACTGAAACCATGAGATCAATTTGGATTCTCCGATCCCTTTGTTATGATGTTTCCGTGTGGGATTGAGATTTCCCCAAATCCCAGTCCATCCTAGAATTGGAGTTCTGTAGGAAGGCAACGTCTTGGAAGCACTATCTATATAAAAGGGATCTTGGTGGATCTTAAGGGGTCTCGTGTACTCCATCTGTGAGTACGTACCCTTACAGGAGAAGTGACATGTTGAGAAGAGGCATTTCCCCTGGCCTGGCATCTTCCCTAATTTGAGGTAGCGGCGGCTTGTGGGACTAACCACCCCGACCAACGGCGGGGGGCATATGATGGTCAATGACTCTGGAGGAGTTGGATGAAGCCAAGGGAACCTCTGTGTGAAGGTTTGACACTGTGAGGATAAGGGTCAATAGGCGAATTGACCACCTATGGTGTTGGTGTGCGAGAACTGGGTGGATTGGGGGAATAAGATGACCAAGGTAATAATTCCATCTTGTCCAGTTCACGCGGGGCCTGAAGCAGGAGGGTGTAATGGCAAAAACAGGAAAATACCCTAGACCAGGCACCTTTCTCGTGTGGAGAAGGATGCTTATGGGGTGGACACTAATTCACATATCTCTGACCCGCGTGGAAAAGAAATAGGTGTCGAGTTGCTGACGCATCGACACCTCATTGGTCGAAAGGTGAGTAATTTAGAATAATTATAGAAATAAATCATTAACTCAAATGGATTCATGTTATATATAAAAATTGACCAGAAAAAATGAAAGGAATTCAATAAAAATAGTTTTAGAGCATGAATCTGATCATAGTTTTAAAAAGTAGATAAAGTTGCTATCCATAATGCTTTTATAACCAAGAAACTCTAATTGAATGTTCTATGAAATTGAGAAGATTATTATGGATGTTCAATGAGCATATTAACATGTTGTTAATAAAAAGACATTTTGATGCCTAAATAGATGATCCATATGCTTAATAGCTTAATTTAAGGTTTGATATGTTAATGTGTATTAACGAGCTTAGAAACCCTAATCTAGGTGTTAATGGTTTCTAATGAGATATATTTTGAGATCCTTTGTATAAAATGATATTAAGCTAATATGAATCCAAATTGATGATAAAGGAGGATTTAATATGAATAAGATGAATAATTAGGGTTTTGGTATATATGTTGATGTTTTAGGGTTTTGTTGACATAAAAAGGAAAGTTGAGAAATAGATCTAAAGAACCCTAAGGAAACCCTAATTCGTATTAACTACCCTAGGAATAATCTCGAGTCAATAAAGTAAGTTCTTGATGAGTGTGTACTAAATAGGTTGTACATGTTTTTCATGATTTTGTTCAGTTGTGTGATTGTCTTGATTGATTTCTTGGATTTCCTGATTGGATTTGATTGTGCTTATTTCCTGTGAGATCTCCAAATCTGGTATATGGTTAATTATGAGTACTCATTTTCTTTTCCCAATTTTTCCTGATGTTTTATCGATTTTATGGAAATAAACTGTTTGGATGCTTTTATTTCTGCAATCTTTAAAGTGAATATGATTATCACAATTTAAGTATATATATGACTTTCCCGAACCTACATACCATCTCTGGATGTAAGATAAGAGACCAAGCCCCAGAGGGAAGGTCAGAGGTGGTCAAGCCCAGAAGGGAAGACCACCAGGCACCCAGAAAGGTGACCCCAGGTACCAAGCTTAGGATGGAGAAGGTAGCCTTAAAGTCACTTGCAAGGACTTAACCCTAGAGAGGGTATCCCAGAGGATGAATAAAAGCAGTTGAGAAGTCATATTGAAAATGTAGTCTTGCTCAGTTAACAATGATTTGATGTGATTAGGTTGTTAGAACTTATGTGAAATATTTTGGTTGTCACCACATACCAGTATATTCATTTATACTGATCGATGTTTTGTTACTCGACATTTTAAGAATATCTTAAATTGGACAAATAGTAAAGTGGAACTTGTGAAGATTAAAGTAAATTATAAAGGAGGATTTAGTTAGATAGAACTCTATTGTGGGTAGAAGTTCCATATTCCTACTTTTAAAAGGTATGTGATAAGTAAAAAATTTATTCCAGTTATAAGTTTAGTCTTTGGTAGAATTTATTAATTATTTTTTATTATTTGTAAAACTATTGATCATGTTTTGGGATAGTGTCTCTGACTTTTTGGTCTTAATTAATTTGGGTTTATCGAGAATTGGGGTCATTACAATTGGTATCAGAGCATGGTTTTCCATTTAGTCTTTAATAATTATTAAGTTTTATAAACTCTTTAGAATCCAAGGGAATTATTAGAGGTTTTTCTAATGATGGAGGTGTCTAGAAAATGATTACAATCCGAGGGATGGCAAGATTTTCCTCTGCCCTGCTAGTCTGTCTACGAGGACTCCCAGATTCTATTTGACTGCCTGGACAAAATTGGAGAATTTGACTCAAAAAAAGATACATTTAGGACTCTCTAATCTGTCTTCTTCCTTTCTCAACCCTGATTCAAGTATAACTCTAAGTGCTTAGGGTTTCTCTCTCTCTACACACCTCATGTGTTTGGGATAAGAGTAATAAGGATTAAGGAATCCTCTACCAAAAAATAAAAGCATGTAAACAATATATCATGGGCATAAGTTTTGATAATTAAAAACTCAGACAGATTTTAGTTACATGCTTAGGTTGCATGACCAGTGTTGTCATGCCCTTAGGAGAGCTCTGAGGTTAGACCTTCTTGTAGGAGTATGAGGGGAGAGTTAGCCTTAGAGGAAGAAGCCTCCAGGAAAAGGAAGAGACCTGGCACATCCTCTGAGAGTGACACTAACCCAAACCCTAAGTGGTAGTTAGAGAAAGAGGTGATAAGATGAGTTGGATACCTTTGTCTTCTATACCTTCAAGTATGTGGGTTGGACATACATGTTTTACGTAAAAGTTTTGAGTACACATGAGAAGCATGAACTATGGGTGGTTGTATGACCTCTAGTGCCTTTGGTGACCCGATCGTGGGTGGCCCGTACTTGTTAGGGTGAGAGATAGGTCCCTCATTGGGAAGGTTAGTGGTAACCATATAGGAACCCTAACAGATATATATTAGTGGGAAGGAGGTATGCACCTACATAGAAGAGAGTGGAAACAAGGTTGACATCAGGTTGAGACCTAGTCCAGAAGATTTATGCCTCATAGTTCATGATATGAGCATGGAGAACTTTGGATTATCTTGGTCAGACATAGGTCTTGATAGTATGTTTCACCCAGGTAGGTGTTGACATGTATCCTTAAGAGCTTGACCCATCTTCTAAGAGAGAACCATCAGTGGTAGAACTAGTTGTAGGGTTAGCCCTAGAGAGAGGACAAGACCTGATGAAGAAGGTTGGATACCTAGACTACGAGACATGAGAAATCATGAGGAGTTTGGTATAATGTGGCCTAGAATGGACGATCATATGTAGATGTATGTGTTTGCCTCATGCATGATCATTGAAGGCTTATCGTACCTTGAATGCCTTTAGAGGAACCAAACCCTAGAAAAGAGAAAGAGGCTTTTAGAATAGGTATACAAAAATACAAGTGGATACCTTTTAGGTGTAGAAAGGAGAGTTCCTTAGACCCTGAAGAGGTATGGTAATAAGTTGTGAGTTCTCACACCCATTTGGATATCTTTGTGTACGGCTGTAAGGGTTGTTCACATGGATGAGTTTTAGGAAGTATACGCCCTATCCGGTATAGGTTCGGTTCAGGTTGGAACAACTGAGCATGTAGTTAGATAGCTATGCATAAGAGGTGAACATGGGGTTCCTAGACCAAAGAGGGGAAGTAGTAGTACCTGGTGCACATGATGCTCATGAGGCTAATTGAGTTCATAGGAATTAAGCTTGGCATCCCTTCCCATGTAGTAGAAGGAAACCCCAGTTGAGATGAAAATATATGTTTGTTGGTGACATTTGCATGCCTGATATTGGTCCAACTTTGAGGAATAAGGAACAAGTATGACATACTAAGGAACTTAGCAGGGATTAATAAGTTGTCTTTTTGCTAGGTACATGAAATGTATCATAATATCTATCCATGTGCATGACGATGCAGACCTTAGATGTAAGAACTCTTAGTGATCTCTACTACTATAAAGTGATAGCTTTCTCCTATCCTAGGAAAGGACCCTCCAGGTTGGAGTGAACACCAACTTTTGTGTAGGTTTGAGGTAAACCTTATGAGGTCACTTATAAGATCTTGATGAGCTAAGTGTAAGAGAACATAGTATGAGCATGAATCTATAGACCCATGCGTGACCATCTTTAAGGGCCATGAGGATATGTTGACATGAAGGTAACATGTATGGGGCTAGACTGATATAAGCAGGTCACCATGATCCCTATGAAAGGATGTAATTTTAACCATAAGTGCCCACATAGATGATGGAGTTTTGGGTAAGGATTCAAGATGGATATGTACCATGATAGAATCCTAAGTCAATACAAAGGTCAGGAGGGATAAGACCAATGGGAGTAGGAGTTGTTTGTTCTCGTACCATGATAGAATCCTAAGTCAATACTAAGGTTAGGAGGGATAACACCAATGGGAGTAGGGGTTGTATGTTCCCTAGATGCATAAGACCATAGGGTCGGGTGGTAACAACTATCTTTTCCTGAGGACCATGGGTTAGGGGGTTGACCACATTCATGAGTTCATGGGCCTAAGGAGTAAATGAGGGAGCCACTCCCTGGATGCATAAGGGAAGAGGGATGACCCTAAAAGTATTGACACCCTAGAGACCTTGAGGATAGGACTAAGGATTATATATATGAATAATATGAAGACCCAAGAGTGTTTTGGCACAACCTTCCATGGATGTAAACCTGAAATCAAGATGTTCATGATGTGGAGACATGTGATGTACGTTCCAACTTATATTGGAAAGTGTAATGGTGAGGTGTGATGCACCATCTCTACTCTTGTAATAGGATGAACTCTGTATTTGGACTGCAGCCAAATACTTATTTCATCTTGTTATGGGTGTGAGAGATAGGAAAAAATGCATGCCATATACTAAGGATAAAGGTGATATGATTCGAAACCCTTTTACAATATTTGAGGATGGAAGATGTACCACATCTTTTAAAAGTACGTTTGATAGATGGTTTGAAAATATGAAGAGAACAAAGGTAATATGAGGACGTACCTCTCTGGAAGTAGTTTGGAATCTATGAGTCATAAGTTTGGGTTTGATAACCGAGATGATGAGTTTGATGTTTTCTTGACTCAGTTAGACCTAAACCCGAGATGAGGATGACGAGTCAAGCATATGAGGGTTTATATCTTCAGCAGCACCTTGCATGTAAGGAAGCTTATGGGGTAATAAGATGTTCTTAGCATATTACAACTCAGGTGTACAACTGTCTTGCATAGACAGTAGAGAGACTAAAACAAGTTGCTAGGTGAACTGTACAATTGTTAGAAGATGAGACCTATGTGGCTAATACCCATATACAACCTGACCTGTTGGTCAAGTTAGTGGTTTCTCAGTTCGTAAGCCCAGAGCATGATGAGATAAAATGATTGTATTAAAAACCTCAAATAGACCTCTCAGGAGAAGTAAGTGGTGAAATCCACTACTAGAGTGTTTTACAGTCTGAGGAGTCACCCTTGAGGAATCATGTCATGCAAGAAGCTCATAATTTTTAAGTACACCATACACCGTGGTACTACCAAGATGGTTACGATTTGTAGTAGTACGTTAAAGACCTGGGATGAAGAAGGATATAGTGTTGCATGTGGCCATTTTTCATACATGCCTGAGGGTGAAGGTTGAACACCAGTAAACCAGTGAGTTGCTATAGATAATGAGGAGTCCCTGAGAGGGAATGTGAGCAGTACAACATAGACATTATAATGGGTCTCCCTTAGACTAAGAGAGGTCATGATGCAATATGGGTTACAGTAGATTGCCTTACCAAGTTGACCCTTGCCTAAGAGAGAGCAGTGCCAGTGTGATAGATCTGGTTGAACTATACATATATATACATATATATGTATATATACACATAAGGCTCAATACAATCAAGTCCATAGCGTCTACCAATTTCTCCATATCCCCCCTTTTTATTGTATATATACATATATATACATATATATGAGAGATCGTTCAACGATATAGTGATCCGAGTTCAATATTTTGAGCATGACCTCCAGTTCACTTCCATGTTGTGGAAGTAGGTACGTGAAGAACTCAATACTAGATTAAAGTTTCATGCAACATATCACACCTAGACTGATGGAAAGTCAAGAGAGTATGAGCCAGACTCTAGAAGGTCTGATGAGAGCATATGTACTCATTAAGGGTGATTCATGGGAGCAGTTCCTGCCCCTAGTAGAGTTTACTTATTATGATAGCCACCATATCTAGTATTGGGATGTAAGAATCTCAGTAAGGGGGCTGTGTCGGTCACCGCTTCATTAGGATGATGATAGTGAGAGGACCTTGTGAGGGTCATAGAAACCACTGTGTATGCATATGAAGTCGCTTCAATTGAGCAATGGCTGAGAAAGCCCAGGATCGACATGAGTCGTGTGCTGATGTGAAGTAGATTGACATGCAGTTCACTGTTAAGTGAATATGTGTTATGAAAAATCGACCCCTCTGGGCTATAGATAAGAAATTTGAGTCCCTGATACGTGGACCCATTTGAGATGGATTGCTGGAGTTTCTTATGTTTACCCTTACCCCTTAGGATTATATGATGTATGATGTGTTCCATGTGTCTGATCTAGAGCACTATGTGATGTACCCAAGCCATATGTTGATCATTGAACCTATTGAGCTTCAAGGGAGGATGGCATATCCTGAGTCACTTGTGAGGATTCTAGCTACCAAGGTGAAAGAACTCATATGTAAGAATATAAGATGACATAGGTTCTTTGCAAGCACCATGGACAGGACAAGGGAGCCAATTATGGACATGGAAAAGTCTTATCCTAAATGTTTGTATGTTTGGTGGAATTCTGAGAGAAAAATTCCTATAAAAGGGGAAGGATGTTACAACTCCAATTTTTGGGCTTATATGGTTTAACATACAATTTCTCTAATAAATGTATGATTAGGGAAATTGTATGATTTATGTGTATTGAACGGATTTTCTTTGCAATATCCCTTTGTGCATGTGATTTCGTGGATCATAATATGTTAATGAGTCCAATATGATTAAAAGAAAAAGAAGAAATTAAATAATGCATTATTATGAAGGAAATTTGAGATAGTGATGAGAATATGATAAATATGAGGAAAGGTGTATGATTGAATCATCATGGATGAGATTTCAAATCCACAAAGGTTTCTAATAAAAAAAGGAATCCAAATAAAGGATATAAAAGAATAGGAGTGAGAAAATATGCATAAAACATGTCTTCATAGGTGATAACTTGTGTATGAATAAAACTCTCTTATAATCTCGAATTTGAGTCCCAAACTTTGCACACATGAATTTTAAGTCATTGTGGACTTTCCTTTAAAATTTGGGAACAATTGGATGAAAGAGAAGAGAGTTATGCATTTGTAAGTTTCCTTAAAGGGAAGGGCTAACTAATATATTAATGTGAATTGTCACATTTAGGTTTGAAACAAGAATATTGGGCCCGGACCAAGTGTGTGTCACACCTAACGACAGTCGTTGGATGGTGATCTGACGATCCTGAGATCGTCTTCTACCTCAATTTGTAAAGGGAAAATGAGGTACAATAACCCTGAGAATCCTTGGACTCTACCTCCTTCCTCAATGGTTGTCAATTCTTGACAACCTTTCCACTGAAACCATGCGATCAATTCGGACTCTCCAATCTCCTTGTTGTGTTGTTTCTTTGTGGGATTGATATTTCCCCAAATCCCAGTCCATCCAAGAACTGGAGTTTTGTAGGAAGGCAACGTCTTAGAAGGCTTTTCTATATAAAAGAGATCTTGGCGATCTTAAGGCCTCTCACATACTTCATCCAGGAGTACGTGCCCTTGTAGGAGATGTGGCATGCTGAGAAGAAGCATTGTTCCTGGCCTGGAGTCTCCCTTGATCTGAGGTGGCAGCGACTTGTGGGACCGCCTACCCCGACCACCGGTAGAGGGCATCTGATGGTCGGCGACTCCGGAGGAGTGGGACGAAGACAAGGGAACCTCTACGTGAAGGTCCAACACTGTGAGGACAAGGGTCAATAGGCGTGTTGACCACTCATGGTGCCGATGTGTGAGAACTGGGTGGATCGGGGGAAGAAGATGACCAAGTGTAAAAAGTCCATCATGTCCAGTTTGCGCGGGGCCCAAAGCATAAGGGTGTAATGGAAAAATGGGGAAAATACCCTACACTAGACGCCTTGCTGGCATGGACTAGGCCCCCTAGATGGAAGACATCGATTCACAGATCTCTGATCCGCGTGGAAAAGAAATAGGTGCCGAGTTGCTGATGTGGAGACACCTCATTGGTCGAAAGGTGAGTAATTTAGAATAATTCTAGAAATAAATCAATAACTCAAATGGATTAATGTTATATATGAAAATTGATTAGAAAAATTAAAGGAATTCAATAAAAATAGTTTTAGAGCCTAAATCTAATCATAGTTTGAAAAGTACCTAAAGTTTCTATCCTTAATGCTTTTATAACTAAGAAACCCTAATTTAATGTATTATGAAATTGAGAAGATTATTATGGATGTTCTATGAGCATATTAACATGTTGTTAATAAAAAGACTTTTGATGCCTAAATAGATGATCCATGTGCTTAATAGCCTAATTTAGGGTTTGATATGTTAATGTGCATTAATGGACTTAGCAACCCTAATCTACGTGTTAATGGCTTCTTATGAGATATATTTCAAGATCCTTTGTATAAAATGATATTAAGCTAATCCTAAGCCAAATTGATGATAAATGAGGCTTTAATATGAATAGGTTGAATAATTAGGGTTTTGGTATATATGTTGTGGTTTTAGGGTTTTGTTGATATAAAAAGGGAAAGTTGAGAAATAGATCCAAAGAACCCTAAGGAAACCCTGTTTCAGATTAGAAACCCTAGGAAGTAATCTCGAGTCAATAAAGTAAGTTCTTGATGAGTGTGTAGTAAATAGGTTGTACATGCTTTTCAAGATTATATTCAGTTGTGTTACTGGCTTGATTGATTTTTTGGATTTCCTGATTGGATTGGATTGGATTGTGCTTATTTCCTGTGAGATATCCAAATCAAGTATGTGGTTAATTATGAGTACTCATCTTCGTTTATCGATTTTTTCTGATGTTTTATCAATTGCATGGAAATAAACTGTTTGGGTGCTTTTATTTCTACAATCTTTAAAGTGAATATGATTATCACAATTTGAGTATATATATGACTTGCCCGAACCTACATAAAATCTCTGGATGTAAGATAAGAAACCAAGCCCCAGAGAAAAGACCACTGAGCACCCAGAGAGGTGACCCCAGGTACAAGCTCAGGATGGAGAAGGTAGATTTAAAGTCACTTGCAAGGACTTAACCCTAGAGAGGGTATCCCATAGGATGAGTAAAAGTGGTTGAGAAGTCATATTGAAAATGTAATGTTGCTCTATTAACAACTTTTTGATGTGATTAGGTTGTTAGAACTTATGTGCCATATTTTGGTTCTCACCATATACCAGTATATTCATGTATACAGACTGGAATTTTGTTTGTCGGTGTTTTAGGAATATCTAAAATTTGACAAATAGTAAAGTGGAACTTGTGAAGATTAAAGTAAATCATAAAGGATGATTTAGTTTGATAGAACTCTACTGTGTGTAGAAGTTCCATATTCCTACTTTGGAAAGGTATGTGATAAGTAAAACATTTATTCCAGTTATAAGTTTAGTCTTTGGTAGGATTTATTAATTATTTTTTATTATTTGCAAAAACATTGATCCTATTTTGAGATAGTGGCTCTGATTTCTTGGTCTTCTGTAATTGGGGTTTATCGGGAAGTAGGGTCGTTACAATTTGGTGTCTTCTGGAGCTTGGTCAGTTCTTTCCCTGTGACACCCCGGTCCAACACGTGCTTAGTGGATCCCCAACTGAGTAGGTTGGATAGGGTAGAGGTGACCACTGATTTGTGATTGTATGTGGCCACATCTTCAACTATGATCTTGTATGGTGCTCAAGCTTCGATTGGCAGCAAATGGGGAAGTATTTGTGGTCCTTAAATGCGCGGGTGATGAAACCCAAATCTAACTCCATCACCCTATTTGGATTTCACCCCACCGAACCAAGATGAAATCCAATTTTCGCATGTCATTTTGGTTTGGGTGGAATTTTCTTCCATGCTTGGTCTGAGCCCAGCGAACGTGCATGGCAGGTGTAGCCGTAGAGACTAATATTGAAAGCACAAAGACTACAATTGAACTTGGATATAGAAGATTTGACATTTGTCAGGTGATTAGAAACTAATACTATAAGAGGCATCCTACCCTAACAATCAATTTCTGCCCTTTAAAAAGAATATTTTGAAGAATAATGGAGAAAAAACTATCAATATATTTTAAAACAAATTTTGATTGACATCGATCATTAGCAAGTCTTATAAAGAAAATTCCTATAAAATAGAGTTCCAGCTAATCAAAGTATTGAGCTCCTTGTCCTCAGGAACGTTTGTTGCTACTGAATTGGCTAGCATCCAAGCTTCTGTCATGGTAGGGTGTCTTAGGTAAACAAGCTGAGAAATGTACACGAGACCTCCTTTCTTGATGATTGTCTCGCAATAGCTTTTGCACATGTGATTTTCAACATTGTGTTTACATAAGGAATATGATAGGTGGATACCATTTTAGAATTCAAAATGGAACCTCATTTATTCTTCACCACAAGTTTGAGGGTATAACAAATAAAATATGTATTGTATTTGTTATCTTTAAATCTTTGATGGAGAATGATTACTTTCTGTTTCCAAAATGGGTCTACATAGCCAATATCTTTAGAGGAAACCGGTGTGTGAGCTTATTTAGAGCATCGACGGCTTTGAGCATGACCTTCTTGTCTCAACATACTAATCACCGTTCACTAATTGTTTCTCATTGATCATGCACATATAACATTTCTCATACTTTCAAACAGGTACCACATCTACTGATAAACATTCTCGTTCAACATTTTCTCATATTTGTACCTGGCATTAACACATCCCAATTTGGGGAAAAGCCATTTTTATTTACTTGCAATAGCATAACAATTTGTGACAAAGATCTGAACTATATATTTTGCATTTCTCAAATCAAATGTATGCATATAAAATAATATTAAGCTACAAACTCAATGTATTACATGAATCATTTCAATCAGTCATTTACTACTAACTTAAATATGTATGCATTTAGAAGCATACTATATTGGGTTTCCATCACTGATTACTTACTTTTCACAAGATACATATTGTCAGAAAATCTCTACTTGTCTACATATCAATTTAATTGACCAAATATGTCCAATTAAATATATTAATCACATAAGCAAGAACATATAAGCATTTTTTGAGTTTCAGTTACATTGTTGTTGAAACACCCGAATAATGCATAATTTTAGATTTTCCAAAAATTCTCAAATAAACTTGAATACCTATTTCCATTATGCAATACGAACATTTCCAGATCATATTTAGAACATGAAATGAAGTATCTTATAAACTAAAATTCGAGAATGGAATTTTTTTATTTACTGTCATCTATGGAGAAATAAAGAAAGTAAACCATAATCATCTAATTAAGTGAATTGATTGAAATATTCTTTTACCCACTCACCTCAGGCATCAAACACCTCAAAACCATAGCCCAATAAATGGTGCCCTTGAATCCAAACCAAACCTTAAGAAATCCGTATTTTTCTTCCTCCTTTCAACTCAAGAATCCTAAAAATAGAGATTCGAGAGAAAGAACGAAAAAATATGGTGATTTGATATCATTTTAATTCAAATCGGGAGAGGGACAAAATTTATACGTAGGGGAGAAGATTTATCATGAAAACCTATTGAAAGAATGTTAACTCACTTCATCACTCATTTCCTCCTCCAAACCCTAACTCTCCCTCTCTTTATGATTTCATTTCTCTGGAATGGACCATGAATTATGAGAGCTACTATGATCTTAGGTTATTGATATACATCAATTGAGGTGTTTGGGTCATTTGCAACTAACTTCCCAATATTATATTTTATTTTATGTCAGTAGAATTTTCTGTCAGAAAAGTTAACTGATACGTTAACTATTTCACCTCTTAAATGATATCCAAAAATTCTAAAAATTTACTATGATGTCTAAAACATATATATAAAGAAACAGTCCAAATTTAAGACCATTCGTAATTACAAATAAAATTCTAAAAATCAATTACTATAATGATAAGTTTTAGTATTTCTGTATATCCGGAAGAATATTTTCTTATAAAACCCAGCTGATAAACATGTCTATTACTCAACTAAAAAGTCTGAAAAATTTAATAGATCTTCACATGATAGTTGTATAGCATACTTCCAATTTTCAAAATAATTAGAACTACCAGTAAAATATTAAAAAGTCTTACATCTTGCTGCTATACTTATCACTGATGTTCTTATCACATTTCTGATCAACATGCTATCAAAATTAATAGATTGAGCTTCAAGAGCTATAAGTATTGCAAATTATGATTTGTAATAAATTAATTCATATTTTCATCCATGTATCTGAATAAGGATCGTGCACATCATGGTTCAATATTGAACGCACATTAAACATCTGAAAATTGAGCTTATGGTTTTATAACCCTCAATTATCTACTAAGTAGAGGTAGGTCATTACACCTCCTTTCTTGATGATTGTCTCGCAATAGCTGTTGCACATGTGATTTTTAGCATTGTGTTTAGAGAAGGAATATGATAGGTGGATACCATTTTAGAATTCAAAACAGAATCTCATTTATTTTTCACCACAAGTTGGAAGGTATAACAAATAAAATATGTATTTTATTTGTTACTGATGGAGAATGAGTAATTTCTGTTTCCAAAATGGGTCTACATCGCCAATCTCTTTAGAGCAAAACCGACGTGTGAGCTTATTTAGAGCGTCGACAGCTTTGAGTATGACCTTCGTGTCTGTCCTGTCAAGACACTGAACTAGTGGCTCAATTACATCGGTAGTCGTGCATATCACAGAGAGGCACCCCAAAGCTTCAATGCAGTCAAGTAGTTGTTCATGGTAGTCATGCTTCTTGACGATTGGCAGCAATTGGTTGATCAGAGTTGTGCCTGCTTGATCGATTTCATCGAAGGCCATCTTAAACCCATCATCTCGTTCGATATGTCGGGCGATCTCCAGCAATAGCCTTGCGGCGTGGCATCGGAGCGTTTGGGTTCCCTTGTGAAGAGAATTGGGGAGAAGGAGCAAAAGCCTGGAATTTTCCCCTTCTAAGATGATTCTCCAGATTAGATTGGAATCTTCCCTGAACAACACGTGCAACGCCCTTGCAGCCATGGTGATAAGAAAGTCAATGGGGTCGTGATAGGAATCGGATTTCACGGCATCGTCGGTGTCAGATTTCACGGCACTGATACTGTTTTCGTGCAAACATTTCGCAAGTGGTGCTACAGCGAGTGTGAGGTATCTGAAGCCCCTGTACTCATTATTGCCGACGCTCCAGCTATAATGTGCTGCGAGTTTGGACACGGCCCAGGCCGCATGGGCCTGCACCATAATGGGTCCATCTCTAAGTGCACTGACCAAGACGGAGCAGACCTTGCCGACGTTGCCGTACCGTATCAACATCATAAAATTGTCACGACCAAGAAATCCCAGCGCTTTGATGGCGCTCTCCCGCGTCTCGGCTTCACCTTCATCGGCCAGTTCTAACAGCGGCTCAACCCCTCCCTGCTCGATGATAATCTTGCAGTACTGGATTCTGTGACCAGGGAGAGACATGAGCCATGAGGCAGCGGTAGCCATGATCTCAGGAGAGTTCCCGACCAAACAAGCAACCGCCTGCCATGTCGCACAGATGATGGGCTTGGCAAAGGCAATCGGGGGCACCCAAGGGTTGTTAATCTTGTGCAAAGTGTAACATTCATGCGCGAACTTTTCAAGAGCGATGACTACTTCCTGCACCATGTCTTCGTCTTGACTCTTGAGCAACCGAACAAGAGACCCAATTACCTCCGTCCTGCATGAAACAGTTCCAGTGTACTCCTCAAACATTCCCAGGCTCAGCAACTGCATGATCGGAGACTCTGAAGTTGTGGCTTCTTGGTGGATTATATCGGCAAAGAAAAATACCTTAAACTCACAGTTTTGTTCGACCTTGCGGGCAATCTGCAAGAGTAGCTTAGCAGTATGTTTTTGGACATCCTTGGTTTCCTTCTCAATCAGATCGGGGACATGGAGCAAAAGCCGAAAAAATATGTCTCGCTCAAAGGCCATCCACTTCAAGTCGGGATCTTCTTCCTTCACCAATATGCAGAGTGCCCTGATAACATCCTCAGGCTGATCACAGATGGCGGAACCAATGAGGTGTTTGAGAAGTGGCTCTACTGCAACTGTCAGGTGCCTGAAACGGCTTCCTGGAAGGTAGTGAGCTGCCAGTTGGGTTACAGCCCACACCGCACTGGCCTGCACTTGTTTGGGTCCATCATTGAGGACACTTGCCAATAC
Source organism: Alisma plantago-aquatica (assembly GCA_963693085.1). NCBI lineage: Eukaryota > Viridiplantae > Streptophyta > Magnoliopsida > Alismatales > Alismataceae > Alisma > Alisma plantago-aquatica. The sequence continues at coordinate 374,198,689 of OY856412.1, forward strand.
GGAGCAAACCTGGCTTCCATCCCCTGTCAGCATCAAGGCGTTGTCACGACAGAGGAAGCCGAGCACTTTGATGGCAATCTCTTGCGCGTTAGCTCCCCCTTCTTTGACAAGTTCCAGCAGCGGCTTCTCCCCTCCCTCCTCGATGATCATCTTCCCGTACCGGTCGTCCTCCGCAGCCAGGGACTCCAACGACCTGGCAGCTTCGATTTTGCCCTGGGGAGATGATGCGATGATTTTGAGTCACATTTATAGACCGATTTCATATGTGTTTTGTGCCTTAATTACTCATTTTCATGGATATTATTGCATAATTCACTTTATTTGGTCTTTGCCATCATTTTATATCAAATCCCCTTTATTTCATTATTGATCATCTTATCATAAATCGTGTGGATTTATTTGGTCTTGTTGTGCAATTTCAGGAAAAACAAGTATCTACATCCGTCGATACCATCGACGGATGTCGATACCATCGACCAAGCCACAGGTTGTCAGCCGAGAAGAGCAATACAGAGTCGATACCATCGACACCCATGTCGATGGCATCGAGGTGTCTACAGGCTGCTGGCGAGGATGAAGTCGATACCATCGACGCAAGTCGATGCCATCGACACAAGGAGAGCTACAGCGTCGCTAAACGACAACAACCGACGCTAAAAGAGTCGATACCATCGACACCCAAGTCGATGGTATCGAGATCACCACAGGCGCTCAGAATAAAAGAAAGGAAAGCTGCCGCTAATCCGCTGGGTCGATACCATCGACCCACGTCGATGGTATCGACGCCGGCAGATATGTGTTGGATTTGTTTTGATTTCGATCGGACGGCTGTTGTTATTTGACGACCTAATTAGGGACTTATACCTAATGACGGCCGCCCAGACGGGAGGATCATCTCATTTTTGGTTTTGCACGAGTGCCGAGGAGGAGAGAAAGGAGAACGGAGGCCGAGAAGCTCATCCCGAGTGATTCGGACGCTGCCGAAGACAATTTCCACCACCAATAGGCGGGGAAAAATTGTGTTCTACGCCAAGGATCAACCGGTTCTTCTCCGTTCAGGGGTTTTCCCATTTATTTCCCGTTTTTCTTATGAATTCCCCAATTTCTACCATGTATTCGTGTAAGATGAACATGAGAGGTTAAAACCCTCAATCTTTAGGACCGGGAGTAGCCCGGGGATACATTGTATGATGATTTTATATTGATAATTCATATTTTTCTCTCATATCCGTGGTATAAATTCGTTTTCTCCATTTCTATTGTTATGCTTGATCACCATAATAATAACTTAATGCCCTTAATCACTTCGACAGAAGGATTAACGGTTGAAAAGAGACGAATTCTACATTAATTAATAAAACCCTTGACAAAGGAGTTGTAAATTTAATGGTGGGAACTGAGGGACCGATCTTATTGCGCTTAGTTTAGGGGAATGATTACTATGACGATGGAATCAACCTAAATCTAAGTAGTGGATTACACCACGACAGTGGGTAATTCTCATTTCAGGCCACTACCCGGATAGAGAGAGAAGTGTGAGGAATTATATGAAATCTAATACAATGTTGACCCGCGGTGAAACCGCCATCCTAAAGATATCCCTTTTACTTGATTAAATTAACCTTTAATCGATTGTTTTCTTTGTTTGATTTTTATTTTCTTTTAATTTGAACAACAAAACCCTACTTTGTTAAGCGGTTTAGCTGATTGCGATTAGTTAGTAGAAGTCTCTAATAATTCACGTATCCCTGAGTTCGACTCGGGCCTCACAAGGCCTATATTACTCGACGCGTACACTTGCGTTTTTAGCGCGTAGTAAAATACACGTCAAGTTTTTGGCGCCGTTGCCGGGGATACGGCGAATTATTGGCACTTTGAGTGCTAAGAGCGGCCATTCTAGGCCACATTTTTTTTATTTTAGAACAATTTTAAAAATTCCTTTATTTCTCTATAATAGTGTTGACTCGTTCAAGGCATTGTACTGAACCACTACTTCTATATTTCAGGTACTTTGCATGGTGCGCACACGTAGTCGAGACTACGTGAATCGCACACCTGAGGTTCCATCTGCGGGACCAGAGGACGAGGACCACTACGAGGAGGAACACCACAGTGATATACATTCAGAATCTGAGCAAGAACAAGAAAAAGAAATGGCTGAACCGCAAACGATATGGGAAAAGATCAAGGCGTCTTCTTCCTATGCATCAAAAGGGCCTATAAAGAAAAAAGGGATAGATATTCCAACCTACAAGATCGATCCAGCATTGATCAATCTGGTCAAATCCAACGCATTTCATGGGTTGAAGAATGAAGATCCGGTTGCTCACATTAGTCAGTTCGTCGAGAACTGTGATATGGTGAAGATAGATCGATTTCCGCAGGACGTGCTGTACCTCAAGTTATTCCCCAGTTCCTTGGCGGGAGTAGCAAGAGAGTGGCTCCACAACCTCGACGACGAGTTTGTTGAGTCATGGGATCACATGGTGGAAGTTTTCTTCGAGAGGTTCTTCCCTCCTGAGAAGACCAATGATATGATCCGGAAGATCCACAATTTCACCCAACAGGCGGGTGAAACCTATTCTGAGACTTGGGAGCGATTCCAAGTCATGTTGAGGAGATGTCCACATCATGGATTGGACAAGGAAACCCAAGTGAAGATCTTCTACTTTGCTCTCTCCGAGCATGATAGAAGCAACTTGGACTCGGCCGGTTCTGGATTTTTTCTAAACAACACTGATACAAGATGCTGGGAAATATTGAAGAATATGGCACGAAAACAATCTTGGGGAGAGAGAGAGCGAGGCCCAGTTGAGCAAGCGAGAGTTGCCAGTGAGTCTAAGGCAATTAGAGAGCTGAATGAGAAGATGGATCTTCTCGCTAAGAAGTTGCTACAGAAAGAAGACAATGAGTCCGAGGATGAGGCTCAGGTCAAGTACATGAGGCAACAACAGGGGTACAGGAATAACGATTATTCATGGCGGAAAGACAAGAAATTTTCATGGAAGGATCCAAATAACTTTCTGCAGGATCCGGACGCCAAGCCTGCACCGGCCACGGAGGATAAGAGCACGGAGTTTCTCAATCAAGTCATAAAGCAAAATCAAGAGTTGATGAACACTTTTGGGCAGCAAATAAAGCAGCAGGGTGAATTCATGAACCAGTTCGGGCAGACGTTGCAGAACCACGGGGCTCAGATGCGGACTATAGAGACTTCCATGGCACAGATGGCAGCGGAGATTGCAAGCTTGAAGAAGCCGGCACATCCGGGTTTTCCGGGGAACACCAATGTTCCCGGGGGAAACCAACAGGCCAAGGCCATATTGTTGAGGAGCGGTAAGAAGGTGCTTAATCCAAGGGCGGATGACACAAGCACACCGCAGGACACAGTCGAAGAAGCAACCGCTAAGGAGCAGCCCGCACCAATCATAGAGCAAATTGATGACACAACCGAAGATGGTAAGGAAGGACAAGCCACTGAGGAGGAACCACAGAAATTAACTCCCAATGTGCCACCTCATCAAAGGACACATACCGTTCCGGTTCCCTATCCCAATAGTGCAAAAGCAAGAAAGGTGGATGCACAGTTTAAAAAATTTCTGGACAGTTTTAGGAAGTTATCTGTGAATATTCCCTTGTTAGAGGCAATTGAACAAATCCCGTCTTATGGAAAGTTTCTTAAAGATGTAATCACCAAGAAGAGGAAGATACCCGACACTGAGGTTGTGGTATTGAAGGAGCAAGTGAGTGCTTTTATTATGGGCACTTTGCCGCCAAAGCGACAGGATCCCGGGTGTTTCAATATTTCATGCTTTATCGGGAAGTTCAAATTTGGCGAAGCGCTTTGTGATTCCGGGGCAAGCATCAATCTGATGCCCCTTTCTACATTCAAGAAACTTGGATTGAAGGAGTCAAGGCCAAGCAATATGACTATCCAATTGGCCGATAATTCTGTGGTGAAACCATATGGAATCTGTGAGGATGTTTTGGTAAAGGTAGACCGCTTTGTTTTTCCCGCTGATTTTGTTGTGATGGAGATGCAGGACGAACACGGCAATGAGTTACTTCTTGGTCGCCCATTTCAAGCTACAGCTGACATGATCTTGGAGATGGGGAGAGGTCGCTTGACCTTAGGCATTGCGGATGATCGCTTTGAGATGGTCATGCCCAACAGCAATACATCTACTAAAGCAAAAGCATAGTGCAACATGGTGAAGCATGTAGAAAGTAATATCTCACTTTGTCTCGGGAAGCCATTTTTAGATATGGCCCATGTGATGAGCAGGATAGACAATGGGACCTTGGCGGTAGACCTTATGGAGCAAACGAAAGCTGTCTCTTTATGCAAGGCGGTCGGGTTTCCAAATGATGAGAAGGAGGACATTCCACCTTCGTGGGAGGATGATGTGATAATTACTTCTGTCTGTGATGCATATCCGGAATTGCCTTTGGAGGCGTGCTTGCTTAATGTAACTTATGATTGGATGCGGAGTACTTCACTCAAGGAGTGCGCCAAAATGCTTCAAATGCTTCCATGTTTCTACACGAGGCACTATGAAGATTTGGGTACACTGCCCCCACCGCTACAATCATCCCTTATCTGCCCACCTGATCTGGAGTTAAAGCCATTGCCCCCGCACCTGAAGTACGTCTTTCTAGCTGAGGAGGACAAGTTGCTAGTGATTGTTTCTACATACTTGAGTGCGGATGAGGAGGAGCAGCTACTGATAGTGCTCAAGAACCACCGTGGAGCCTTTGGGTGGTCAGTGGCGGACATCAAGGGGATCTCCCCTACACTTTGTCAACATAAGATTCGGCTTGAGGAAGGAGCCAAGTCAGTCATACAGCCTCAAAGACGTCTAAATCCAAGCATGATGGAGGTTGTAAAAAAGGAAGTCATTAAGTTGCTTGCTGCAGGGATTATTTATGCCATATCTGATTCGACGTGGGTGAGCCCCACACAGGTAGTCCCTAAAAAGGGGGGAATCACTGTCACTACAAATCTTCTAAATGAACCGGTCACCACCCGATTGGTAACCGGGTGGCGTGTATGCATTGATTACCGCCGATTGAACGCCGCAACTCTGAAAGATCATTTTCCATTGCCATTCATTGATCAGATTTTGGAACGCTTAGCCGGTCGGTCGCATTTTTGTTTCCTAGATGGTTACTCGGTACAACCAGATTTCTATTGATCCTTTGGATCAAGAGAAGTCTACGTTTACATGTCCCTATGGGACTTTCGCCTACCGCCGTATGCCGTTTGGTTTATGCAATGCGCCGGCGGCTTTTCAACGCTGCATGCTCGCCATTTTCTCTGACATGGTGGAGCGGTGTCTCGAAGTCTTCATGGACGACTTCTCGGTTTATGGAGCGTCTTTTGATGAATGCCTTTATAATTTAGATAAGGTATTGCAGCGGTGCGAGGACACACACTTGGTCCTCAATTGGGAGAAGTGTCACATGATGGTGACAGAAGGAATTGTGCTAGGACACAAGGTGTCTAGCAAGGGTCTAGAGGTAGACCCCGTAAAAATTGAGGTGATTTCTAAGCTACCCCCACCAAATTCTGTAAAAGGGGTGAGAAGCTTTTTAGGACACGCTGGGTTTTATCGGCGCTTTATCAAGGATTTTTCAAAAATCACAAAGCCATTATCGGAATTGTTGGAAAAAGACGCAGTTTTTGATTTCAATGAGAAATGTCTTCACGCATTCGAGGTTTTGAAGGAAAAGATGATTTCGGCTCCGGTTGTTCAAACGCCAGATTGGACAAAGCCTTTCGAGTTGATGTGTGATGCGTCTGACTATGCTGTGGGGGCTGTTTTGGGGCAAAGGGTAGATAACAAGCCTGCTGTGATTTTCTACGCCTCAAAAACACTTAATGATGCTCAATTAAATTACACAACCACGGAAAAAGAGTTACTTGCTGTTGTATTTGCTTTTGAGAAATTTCGGCAATACTTAGTGGGTTCTAAGGTGGTTGTGTGGACGGATCACTCCGCAATAAAATATTTGATGGAGAAGAAGGATGCGAAGCCTAGACTAATTAGGTGGATTTTGCTCCTACAAGAATTCGATATTGAAATCAAGGACAAGTCGGGAATTGAAAATGTGGTGGCTGACCACTTGTCTAGGTTAGAGAGGGTAGATGAACAAGGTTTGCATATACCCATTACCGAGACTTTTCCCGACGAACAACTTTTAAAAATTGATGCTAAAGAACCATGGTTTGCAGAAATTGTGAATTATCTGGCTTACGGGATCATCCCGGAAGATTGGTCTTATCAAGAGAAGAAGAAATTCTTCCATTCATTGAGATACTATTTTTGGGATGACCCAATATTGTTGAAGCAATGCAGGGATGGTATTCTTCGCAGGTGCGTGCCAGAGGTAGAGTACGAAAGTGTTCTACATCATTGTCATGCGTCGCCTACGGGAGGACATCATGCTAGCTCACGGACAGCAGCTAAGGTGTTGGAGAGGGGCCTTTATTGGCCCACTTTGTTCCGGGACGCCTATGATTTTGTTAGGCAGTGTGACCCGTGCCAGCGTGCAGGTAATATCTCAAGGAGACAAGAAATGCCCCTGAATGTGTTTCAGGAAGTCGAGGTATTTGATTTATGGGACATTGACTTCATGGGACCCTTTGTGTCCTCAAATTCAAATCTTTATATTTTGCTTGCTGTGGATTATGTGTCGAAGTGGGTAGAGGCAATCCCCACAAGGACTAATGATTCGAATGTAGTGTGCAGGTTCGTCAAAGAGAATATTTTCTGCAGGTTCGGGATTCCTCGAATGATCATTAGTGACGGAGGCACACACTTCCGAAATCAGAAATTTGCTTCACTTTTGAAGAAATATGGGGTCAAGCACAACATTGGCACCCCTTATCATCCACAAACGCAAGGACAGGTGGAGGTATCAAACAGGGAAATCAAGAAGATTTTAGAAAGGACCGTAGCATCTACACGGAAGAATTGGAGTGCATTGCTACCGGATGCACTTTGGGCTTATCGAACGGCGTACAAAACACCTATAGGCACTACACCTTTTAGGTTGGCGTATGGCCGGGCGTGCCATCTTTCGGTAGAATTAGAGCACAAGGCCCATTGGGCGCTAAGAAGGCTGAACTTGCGCTATGACGAGGCCGGGAGGAAAAGAATGTTTGAATTGAATGAATTGGATGAGCTACGCATGACGGCATATGAGAATGCCCGTATTTATAAGGAGCGCACAAAGCTGATCCACGATCGCCACATTGAGATGCGCACGTTCAAGAAAGGAGACAATGTCCTATTGTTCAACTCTCGTCTCAAATTGCATCCCGGGAAACTGAAATCCCGATGGAGTGGACCCTTCGAGGTGGAAGAAGTGAGACCGCACGGAGCGATTCTCGTGCGAGATGGAGAGGCCACGTTCTTGGTGAACGGGCAACGCTTGAAGCTGTACTTTGGTGAGAACTACAAGAGGAAAGTGAATGAGGTTAAACTCATTTCACTTGTACATGAATGAGAAGAAGGACCGACGTCTAGCCTAAGACGCTAAAGAAGGGCGCTTGTTGGGAGGCAACCCAACCATTGGTATATTAGGATAGTTTAGTGTTAGGTGTAGTTTGCTTTTATTTTGTTTACTTTTTAGTTTAAAAATGATACCTTGATCCGTTTGTTAAATGTGCAGGAACAGGCAGGGTCGATACCATCGACACATCAGTCGATGGTATCGACATGGGTTCAGGTTGACACCAGCAGAAATCGCACTGCGTCGATACCATCGACGGACCCATCGATGGCATCGACATGGTCACAGCCAGATCGTAATAAAAGTGCCGATGGTATCGACATCCCAGTCGACACCATCGAGATCTCTGGAGATATTCAGACGAATTTTGCTCAGTCAACTCGATACCATCGACGGCCTCGTCGATGGTATCGACATCATCACAGGTTGAATGCAATACACGGAGGTGTCGCAATAAAAGCAAGTCGATACCATCGACACCCGTCGATGGCATCGACGGACATGTCACCGATCCGCATGAAGACATCGACGACAATCGCAACAGCCACGTCAACGATCCGGGTGCTGCGTCGATACCATCGACCTCTGTCGATGGTATCGACCCGTCAGCGATCCGGGTTTCTCGATCCAGCAAACGTCAGCCGTCGATACCAGCGACAGATGCGGCTACCCGCGAGACGTGTCGATACCATCGACCCGCGTCGATGGTATCGACGGGTCAACAGGGGCGCCGATCAAGTCTATTTAAGAGGACTTGCAACGTCATATGACATCACACCCTCAGAGCAAGTATCTCCCATTGAGCCGAGCACTCCCCCGAGCCCTCTACACCTGCGGAGAAGCGCCATCGAGCGAAGATCTTCACCGAGCGGAGAATTTCTCTCCATCTTCACCGAGCTCTTTTCTCCCAATCTCATTCTTCTCGCAATCATTGTGCATACGGGCGGAGCATCTTCATAGAGCACGCACCCCATGGAGATCGAGGAGTTTGTTCCTCCTCCAACCGCTTCTATCTCTCGTCCACACCTTATTCACGCCAACATGGAGGCAAGGAAGGTATACGAGGAGATAATGAAGTGGAAGTTCGAGGCCACCCGGTATGTGGACCGGGGAATGATCAGGGAGCTGGGATTCGAGGCCAACTTGGCCTATGTGTTGGCCGGGCAAGAGCGGCACACCAATCGCTTGTATGAGATGGACTGTCATGCGGATGGGCAGCCGTTTTTCGGCGAATGGCCCACATACAAGGAATTGGTGGCCGAGTTCATGGCGTCTCTTGATATCTGCGTCGTACCAAATGACGTGATACCATCGGACCAGACGTGGATCCAGGGAAGGGTGTCCTTCCGACTCTTCAACAACAATTACAACATCACGTTGAAGCAGTTCAACGACATCTTCAACTGGAACCACAGCCGCCACGATCACCGACGCCCCGACGCCCGCACCGACTACGACAAAATCTTCGCCGAGCTAGTTACAGTGCCGGCAGGGAAGACCGTGAGCTACCACAATGCCGCGGTAGCGGATTTTGAGCACCCGTTCGTCCGGGTCTTGCATAGGATGCTGAGCTTGACCTTCTTTGCTCGGAGCGATCTTGCTTTGAGCAAGTTTCAGGAGAGTGACTTGTTCTTTCTTTACGCACTCCTGAAACGTCAAGAGTGCAACTGGGGAGCATTCTGGTTACAGCGCGTCATGGCGGTGAAGCGGAGCACAAGGAAGGCTCCAATCCATTTTGGTGGTCTTGTCACCAAGTTGGCGCTTTACTTGGGGCTGAACGTTCAGTCCATGACTCCGATTTCTACGCGGAGTAAGGTGAACGTGCAACACTTGCACCGTTCAAACCTCATTCTTATCCGGGACGGGTTGGCGTACGCTCATTGCCACGTCAACCAAGCTTACCAGGAGGCATCCCTGCCGGACGACGTCTTCCACATCGAGGGCAAGCAGCATTTCCGATGGCCCATCATAGCCATTGAGTCCTCCGAAGAAGAAGGCGGAGGTGAAGACCAAGAAGGCGAGGCCGAGGAAGACGAGGAGGCTTTCACACCTCTTCGAGCACGCGTGGCACCACGGAAGCGTCCTAGGATGCACCCGGGTGCATCTTCATCATCTCAGCCCCCGCCGCCATCACCACAGCAAGAGCAGCCAGCTGCGGATCCCTACTCCATGCAAGGGATGTACACCATGCTGCAGGACATACAGCAGACTCAGCTGCAGCACATGGGTAGGTATACCGGCATCCATGAGACAACGGGCCGGTTGCTTGATAATCAAAGGGCTATGTTCGAGAACGAGCGGCTCATCCTCGCCAACCAAGAACAAATGCACAACCGGTTGCAGCGGATAGAGACGCAACAGGAGCCCTTCTTTGACCATTACTGGAGTCAAGACTACTTTGGTGGCTATCCACAGCCTCCGCCGAGGACCCAATATGATCCAAGCTTCCAGGGGGAGTACCCGTCTTGGGATCCTACGGCACCACACTACCCACCACCGCCTCCACAGGACTGATCAGGGTATCACTGTTCCACCTTTAAGTTAGTTTTTGACTATGAGGCCATAGTCGGATTCAAGCTTAGGGGGGTGACTGGAACAACTCTATCTTTTATCTTTTCTTTAGTTGTTTTTAGTTTCTGCTTTGTTATTTGTTTTTGCAATTTTAAGTTTTTATTTAGGATCCACATCTATCTAGTGTAATCGTGGATGTCTTAAAAATTGTCATCTTGCTGTTTTCATGGGAAATTAAGGGAATTTTAAAATTTTTCTGTGTCATTTGGATAGCTTTACTTGGTTGTCCCTGGGGAACTTATTCTATGAAAATGATTGATTATGTCAACTTTGAAGCAATATGTCATACCCACACCCCTTTGACTCATGGAAAGTGGATAGTAACGGTTGTTTGAGCCTAACCTAATCAAATGGTAATGAGACCTTAATCAGATGTAAGAGAACGAACCCTTTAAACTACTACACAGGTCAGTAGGGAGGGACACATAATTTTCTTCTAAGGTTCAGTCACTTAATCTTGTGATCATTCCACCCCATTTCCTATAATCCACCCAAGAATTGGAAGTAAAGTGTAGTTCAATTTCTTTTGCGTGCATGGCATGTAGATAGGTTTTGCATTGTTATTTTCATGTTTTTTGCATAGAATGAAAAAAAATATATAGTGATACATGCACATTACCCTTAAGTGCATGTCATGTAGTTGCACTCACAAATTCATGATTTTCATGCATAAGCACACCATGTATCTCAGTTTTCCTAAATAGGTGATCTAATTTGTTCCATACCCTCGAAATAAAGCAAAGATCTCCAATTGGAAAGAAAATGGCCATATACATCTCTAAGCAATTATGGATATATGGGAAAAGAAAAAAAAGAAGAAAAAAATTCTGAAAACATGAAAAAAAAATGTTAGAAAAAAAATTAAAAAAAAAAAAAGAGAATTTAGAAGGAAATGGAATAAGAGGGAGAAAGGAATGATATCACTTGTATAACAGGGGAATTGAGTACATGATGTGGCTTGAGTAGATTTCTATCTCATTTTGAGGTAGAAGGTTAGTGCATGCATCATTCCACCCACTTTTAGGCAGTAGGGCATTCTTAATGTGCATTTGCATCATTTAGGGCATTTTGTTATATGCATACTGAAACTGTGTAATACTTCCATATTCTCCCATGAACCACCCATTCCATCCACCCGTTGCTCGAATTGGTAGGCCACCGTGATTTTCTCCTCACTCATGATTATAAGGAGGACTGCTTCCATGTAGATGGTAGTTAGGGCGAGCAACGTAGTTTAGGCGATCACAAGATGCACCATGGCTGAATCGGCGAACTTTATTATGTTAACTGCCCTATGTGATAGTGTTCATCGGTTTGAAGGATAATTTCTTTTATTGATGGTTATTGTCGCCTATAGGGTAATTACTGTTCTGTGATTAGGGTAGGCCGGTTTGAGAATGTCCAGTGGGAGTCATTTGTGATGTGGGTTGGTATTTTGATTGTTAGTTGACATTCGCAATTCTATTCTAAGGATTAGTTGCTCGAGGGCGAGCAATGTTTAAGCTTAGGGGAGTTTGATGCGATGATTTTGAGTCGCATTTATAGACCGATTTCATATGTGTTTTGTGCCTTAATTACTCATTTTCATGGATATTATTGCATAATTCACTTTATTTGGTCTTTGCCATCATTTTATATCAAATCCCCTTTATTTCATTATTTTAAGCATTATTGATCATCTTATCATAAATCGTGTGGATTTATTTGGTCTTGTTGTACAATTTCAGGAAAAACAAGCATCTACATCCGTCGATACCATCGACGGATGTCGATACCATCGACCAAGCCACAGGTTGTCAGCCGAGAAGAGCAATACAGAGTCGATACCATCGACACCCATGTCGATGGCATCGAGGTGTCTACAGGCTGCTGGCGAGGATGAAGTCGATACCATCGACGCAAGTCGATACCATCGACGCAAGTCGATGCCATCGACACAAGGAGAGCTACATCGTCGATAAACGACAACAACCGACGCTAAAGGAGTCGATACCATCGACACCCAAGTCGATGGTATCGAGATCACCACAGGCGCTCAGAATAAAAGAAAGGAAAGCTGCCGCTAATCCGCTGGGTCGATACCATCGACCCGCGTCGATGGTATCGACGCCGGCAGATATGCGTTGGATTTGTTTTGATTTCGATCGGACGGCTGTTGTTATTTGACGACCTAATTAGGGACTTATACCTAATGACGGCCGCCCAGACGGGAGGATCATCTCATTTTTGGTTTTGCACGAGTGCCGAGGAGGAGAGAAAGGAGAACGGAGGCCGAGAAGCTCATCCCGGGTGATTCGGACGCTGCCGAAGACAATTTCCACCACCAACAGGCGGGGAAAGCTTGTGTTCTACGCCAAGGATCAACCGGTTCTTCTCCGTTCAGGGGTTTTCCCATTTATTTCCCGTTTTTCTTATGAATTCCCCAATTTCTACCATGTATTCGTGTAAGATGAACATGAGAGGCTAAAACCCTCAATCTTTAGGACCGGGAGTAGCCCGGGGATACATTGTATGATGATTTTATATTGATAATTCATATTTTTCTCTCATATCCGTGGTATAAATTCGTTTTCTCCATTTCTATTGTTATGCTTGATCACCATAATAATAACTTAATGCCCTTAATCACTTCGATAGAAGGATTAACGGTTGAAAAGAGACGAATTCTACATTAATTAATAAAACCCTTGACAAAGGAGTTGTAAATTTAATGGTGGGAACTGAGGGACCGATCTTATTGCGCTTAGTTTAGGGGAATGATTACTATGACGATGGAATCAACCTAAATCTAAGTAGTGGATTACACCACGACAGTGGGTAATTCTAATTTCAGGCCACTACCCGGATAGAGAGAGAAGTGTGAGGAATTATATGAAATCTAATACAATGTTGACCCGCGGTGAAACCGCCATCCTAAAGATATCCCTTTTACTTGATTAAATTAACCTTTAATCGATTGTTTTCTTTGTTTGATTTTTATTTTCTTTTAATTTGAACAACAAAACCCTACTTTGTTAAGCGGTTTAGCTGATTGCGATTAGTTAGTAGAAGTCTCTAATAATTCACGTATCCCTGAGTTCGACTCGGGCCTCACAAGGCCTATATTACTCGACGCGTACACTTGCGTTTTTAGCGCGTAGTAAAATACACGTCAGGAGAGCTGTTGAGTAGCGTGGCAATCCCCTCCCAGATCAAATAAAGGATGGGCTCGTCCACGGCAAATGGGGGCATACCAACGATATCCTCGTGGATATCGGCAATATCGGCATGCAAGGGTCTGGAGGAGGTGCATTTCCGGATAAGCCAGGATATGTCGACGATGCAGTCGTGTAGCTTCACCGCAATCTTCTTGAAGGTGTTGGCAGAGGTACTGTTGATTAATATACGGTTAGCTATGTTTCCAGGGTTGCGGTGCTTCTTGGCTATCTGACCGGCTATGAACAAGATTCCCTCAACGCGGACAATGATGAATGACAGTGGCTTCTCATAGAGATTGATGCTCGCTGCAAACAAGAGGAGCCTAGTCAGCCGCTCCGACTTGGATTTGAGTTCCTGGCACTCTCTGTACCAGCTGTCACGAGCTGGAACTTCTCCTGCTATCATAGCAACTAATTCTGCCAGCTGGATTGGCTCTACCAGCGCCACTTTAGTAGGTTCTAGCACGCTGGAGATGTTGGTTACCGCTGTCTGGAGTGCTCTGAAAATCTCATCCAAATCCTCCTTGTTGAGATCCAGAGCTTTGGCGCGGGCCGATGCCTTGTCGAGGGTCTGCTGCGCTCCTTCAATTACTTCCATACTTTCAGCTTCGTCGGCAAAACTAGCAGCAGCAGGGACGATATCGGAAAGGGAAAGAAGAATGGCGAGGTGGTGCATTTCCGTCTGTAACTTGGCCGCTAGCTTCTTTGGCAAATTCCTGCTACCTTGAATGGATGTAAATCTACAAGAGAGAAAGATGGTAATTAACTAAAGAAGAGAAAATCCAATAAATTTTACTGAAACAGAGGACTGCGGCAGAATATCACAGAATCAACACTGACCTCCCTAGTGAATTATGTCTTTCTGAAACTGAAGGAGAAGGTGGCCAAAAGAAAGAAGGAGACTGGAACTCCTCAATCTCATTCAGTCTTGGAAAATCATCCGGGTCATATTCATAGGAGACAATTGAGACGGATCGCGACAAAGAGGGTGAGTCTGAATCCCATGCTGGGGCGGATGCATCGGAAAGATCATCCAGCTGCCTGCTTTCCTGTACTGGTTCCATCTATAGAGGATGTACATCCCTGTTATATATATAATCAGAAGAAGGTTGAAAGAAAACAAGGATGGAAAATCACAACAAAAGCACGGAGAGATCCAGTATATATATCAGGAGAAGACCAGATCTGAGGTGTGCGTTGCCGGAAAAAATAAGAGAGATCAACAGTGGGAAAAAATTTAAAAACCAGAAACGTTTCTCGAATTAATCACAACAAAAGCTCGAAGAGATCCAGTATATCAGAAGACGAGATATGAGGTGCGCGTGACAGGAAAAAAAGTAGAAAGATCAACAGTGCGATATAATAAACCGGAAACGTTTCTCGAATTAATGAACACTGATTTAGCTGAAGAGACATACGTGAACTCCCTCAATCTCCTATACGCAAGGAAAAGTAAATGGGGACCGTCTTCGTACTCAAGAGGAGAGCTCAGATCCAGCCGCAAGAGCAGGTTCGGATGATAACGCCGGCACAGTATGTAGTTGTTGAGGCTCTCGTAAGATAGGCGACATTTCTTAGTTGATACGAGGTCAACATCAAATGCCAAGTCAACAAGCGAGAATTAAGCGTCTGGGGTCCGAAACTCGTGCAGTAGTAGTATGATATTGTCCACACGTTTTGCGAGCCTTGCGGCATCGATGTTAGCACGTCTCTTTAGCGAGTCACGATTTGCTATTACTGAATTGGTAAGTAGCAGGCTACTTCTATACTCTTAAATTTACACGTGTAGTCAGGATTGGGATTTTATGTAACCAGTAACGAGGCTACGTTAAAGCTAGAAATTGGTTTATCATTTTACTCTATACCTGAAGCTAGAGAATTTTACACCAATTATGTAGACAAATGTGGCTTTGGCGTTATAACAACGCACTCTGCTAAAGAATCGGGTGATAACTTTGTTAAAAGAGTGGCATTTTCTTGTGCCAAGTCAGGTCCACCGCCAAAAGATCAAAAAGACTCTTTGTACAGATACAAGTCCACCGCTAAGACAAACTGTCCAGCTCGTATAAGACTTCGTCGGAATTATCTTGCCAAGTACTATATTTCTGACTTTATAGAAAACCATAACCATGAACTTCTAGAGACTCACTTGGTAAGACTTTTACCATCCAAAAGGAAGATTCCTCAAGACATACAAAGACACATAGAATTAAACGACAGTGCGGGTAAATAAGTACTTTCAATTACTTGTAAATTTAATGTATCGTTCTTCCAACTATTAGTATATAACTACTTCACATACAATACTATTAGTAAGTTGAATACACAAAAGACGAGTACTATACTCCCGCGAATAGTACAAGTAGTTCATACATGGCCACGAACAGTATGCATTCAAAGCACATTACATAACAGACGCGTACTGTACTCTTTATCAAATAATGCATGTACTGCAGCTTCTGTATATCAATAACTATTCAAATTTTACAGGTATCCGCCCTGCCAAATCTATGTCTAGTATTGTTTCTGAAGTTGGATCTTTTGATAATCTTTCATTTACGTAAAAGGATTTGATGAACTATGCTGCAATTTCTAGAAATCTCTGCCTTGGCAAAGGCAATGCTTAAGCAATTCAAAAATATTTCATTACAATGCAAAAACAAAACAGTGATTTCTTCTATGTACTTGATATAGTGACCTTGGCGTTCTACAGAACATTTTTTGGACGGAATCAAGATCTAGGCATGCATACAAATACTTTAACGATGTGATCACATTCGACACAACCTACTTGACCAATAGATACAAAATGCCATTTTCCCCCTTTGCTGGTATTAATCATCATGGTCATTCTATTTTACTGGGATGTGCATTATTGTGTGAGGAGACCACAGAGAATTATGTATGGTTATTCAAAATATACTTGGAATGTATGAGTAAGTAAACAAATACATTGCATCACGTACAATATTCCATTACTTCACGTACAATACTTCACAAAATGTAATATGTTATTCCATTTGTTGTAATTTTAGGTGGTCAGGAACCTAAGGGGATTGTCACTAATCAGGCGCAACATATTATGAATGATGTTAAAATTACTTTCCCTAATACTCGTCACCGTCTCTATATGTAGCATATTATGAAAAAACTTCTAGAGAAATTGGGAAAGAACTCAGCTGTTTCAAAACTAGTTAAAGAGGTTGTTTATGAGAGTACATCTGTAACTGAGTTTGAGAACAACTGGAAGAGTGTTATTCAGCTCGCTAGTAAGAAAGAAGAGAGCTGGCTTTCTAACATTTACGAACTCAAACAGCTTTAGGTGCATGTCTATGTTGATAGTTTTTTCTGGGCCAATATGTCATCAACACAGTGAAGTGAATCTATGAATGCCTTTTTTGATGGATATGTGAATTCACACACATCACTAAAACAATTTGTTTCCCAATATGATTCTGCCCTTAAATCTAAATATGAAAGAGAGAAACTAGCAGACTTTGAATCCGCCCACAAAAAACCCCCACCTTTGAACAGCTTCTAAGATCAAGGCACAATACGCCGAAACATATACTATTAATTTATTTAGAAAATTCCAAAATGAACTTGAAGGAATGATGTTTTGTGAGTCCAAACTCATATCTAGGGATTCTATTCAGTCATCATTTGATGTTACCAAGTACAAAGATGTGATGATAAATGCAGAGGAATGCAAATCAGTTACGAAGTAGTTTCACGTACAATACGTTAGTCATGAGACCAATATCAAATGTTCATGTTTATGCTTTGAGTCAAAGGGCACTTTATGCAGTCATATTTTGTGCGTCATTAGTAAACATCTGAAACTGGAAAAGACCCTCAACAATATATTTTGGACAGATGGCGGAAAGATATACATCGCTATTACAACTCTACTCACACCATTCTTGCTAGTATTGGTGACGAGCCTGAGCAACGTGTAGAGCACATTTTAAATATATGTGGGGGATTTGTTAATTTAGCAAGATTATCTGTCAAAAATTATGAACATGTCAAACGAGAGCTAGCATATGCATATCAAAGAGTAAATAGTATATAGAAAGAGAAAGGTCAAGTCACAACGGTAAGCCAAGTACATACCTACATTTAACATATGCAATCTACGTACAATACTTCCCACATACAATACCTTTACATCTAATTTTTTATGTATATGTTTATATAACAGAAAAACACTCCAGCTATACAAGACCCTGCTGTAGCTATTCGTGTTGGAAGACCTTCAAGTTTGCGGAAGAAATCATAGAGAGAGCAAGCGGCACCAAAGAAAAAAAGGACACCTAAAAAAAGGTTGATACATACATAAATACAGATTCCCGCACAATACGTACATAAAACATCACTACACATTTAGATCAAGATCCAATCAACAGTGAAGTGTCAGTCCCCTTTGAAATGTTTTCAAATACACTTGTTCAAGATCTCAACGAATCTCCTTATACTTCACCGACTACAGAAGAAGTTCGACCTCCTAATATATCCAATCCTACTATGAGAACTAATACACAATTGTTCAATAGATTTTATCATGGGTGGTTCAATAATTGTCCACCCAGAGTCTGAAATGTATTAAGAATCACTTTATCCTTCCTTGAGTATGTATTTATTTTTTCTCGTATATTACAAATTGTTTTAATTAAATTGGGTAGTGACATGCACATGGATTATGTGCAAACTACTTTCGAGTACAGTACCTCAACATACATTATGGTAGTACACAACCATTTAAAGTGTATTTTGAGATAATACAATACGTCAATAAATCATTATTCCATGCATCATCATATCTTACAGCTTCATGCATACAATCTAAATAATTTGTGATTTCACTATACATATACCCCGCATACAAAGCAACTTCAAACACACCAACGTCAAAGTGTTGATTAACACACCAACGTCAAAGTGTTGATCAACAATCAAGTACAGTACCCATACTCACAACCAAGTACTGTACTTCAAAAAATTAAATCTGTACATCAAGTATCTGTATTCTACAAACACAAATCATTTTAACAATCAATATGCGGGATTCTTATTAATTTTTCTTTAGGTCCCTCGTATACCCACACTTCCATTTTAATTTGAGTCTTGTCAAAGTGGCGTAAAACAATTAAATATAGTACCTTTACATGCACACAAGTACTGTACTTCACAGGTCAGTTCAGCTAAATAGTCAAATGCAGTGCCCACATAAGTAAGATCCTATCACACAAAATCCACTAGTATAAACCCACAACATTTCTTCGAAAATGAAGCTACTGTAATAACAATATCCAATAAAACATTAGTTCAACTTATGAGCATCAACAAACATAAAACTGAGTATAAATTATTCATCTTTCATTATGTATACATTGTTCAACAATGTAATATTCAAAATTTACTACCCATTGGTCATTCATATCAATTTTATTGCGAACTCCAAGTTCATCAATGTCATTGCATAAAATCCCCCCAGTGGATGGATAGAACAAACTGTTACAGCTTCTTGAATAAAATCATGATACATTATAGCCTCATAGCACAAAATAATGATAGCTTATTGTTTCATAGTAAAAAATATTCACATCTTACAGCTTCAATATGTAACATGTGTTTCCTCTATACATATACGCTGCAAACACTCTTACCCACACTTTAATCACACCCACCTCAAATTGTTGTTCAACAATGAAGTACAATACCCATTCACACAACCAAGTACTGTACGACACTACACAAAATCTTACAGAAAAGAAACAATTATATGTACTGTACCTCAACAGATACACACAAGCATTGTACCTCAACCGATAATTTAACATAAAAGTAACATGCAGTACCCACATACACATAAGTATTGTACCTCAACAGATAGTTTAACATAATCGTCACATATAGTACCCACACAAAAAATATTTCATCACACGGAACACACCAATATAAAACCACAAAATTACTTCGAAACTGAAGCTGTTGTTATAACAAGATTGAATACAACATCAGTTTAATGGATGCGCATCAAAAAACATACATTTGAGTCTAAATTGTTCATCATTCATTACTTATAGATTGTTCAACATTGTTCTTTTCAAAATATACTCATCATTGGCCATTCAATTATCCATAATAGCAAACTATGAGTTCATCAATGTCATAGCATAAAATCCTCGCAGTGGATGGACATCATCGCCATGGGTGCTATGAACTGAGGCATTTTCTAGTATTTCCTCAATCCATCTTATAACATATAACGCACAATAATTGGAATATGGTGGCTGCTGTGGTGCATACCTATTAAAGATCATGACCTAGTCATGAGAAATCCCACCATGTTTAATTAGAGCGTATTTAACCACATTTCCCTGTATAAGTCAGAAAAATAATATTACACAACTTTATTTAAAATGGTCAATGTTGAAGTATTGTACATAACAAAGTACAATACTTACCACATGCTTTGCATCCTCATCAATTTCACTGCTCTCAAGTCTCATTTCTAAACTATTATAGTGCATGAAAACCTTACTCGTAGCAGATGCGGTAATAAGATGCTAGTGATCGCCAGTCAATGTAGGCAACAACAAAACCTTAGCCTTTTTAATCCTCTCAATTTTCGATATCAAATATATAACCATTCCACCATTATTTTGATCTCTTATCGCTTCTGGCAGTGATGTATTAAAAATGAAATAATCATCACACTTCATCTTCTCATACATGCCCCTTTTAAACTCCATCACAACTTCCATCACCTAGAACAATATGGTATATTAAATAGCGTACAATATTTAATAACATACAGTACGTGCTTAATAAAGCATAGTATGTATGTAGATGTGTACACTGTTATAAAATTATTCAATGTGTACTTCTACCTGATTCATGACCATCCCTTCTACTTTCAACAACTCTTTCAGATCCTTCTGCATAATCATTGCACTTCGAGATCTGTAAACAACTGTATCTTCATCGCTCCCTTGACAAGTTAGCTACAAATAGGTTTCATAATTAAAAACCTTCCATATTCATTAAAGTAATATATATACATTCAACAAGAAATCATATTAACAAACGGTACATCAATGTATATACCTTTATCAGTGTTTGTTTTTCTTCTTTAGACAGAAACTCAACAACTTTGTTATCAAAATCCCGCATTTTCTTAAACGGACCTTTTGAAACTTCTTCCAACATTTTATCCTTTCTTGTCCGTTGTCTATACTAAACGTTTTTCACATGTGAACTTGGGCACATTTGCTTCTCAAACTTCTCCATGTGGTCAATCAAAGCATCAATCCATTTTTGTTTATCGAGTAAATAACGTCAATAAATTATTTCTCTTTACAAATAATTCAAATTAACTACATTTCTTTAGTGAAGATACAAATACATGTCCATCTTTATTCATTAAATCATCAAATTCGTACTGGAGTCTTATTTTTGAACATTCTCCAACCTCAGCCGACCCTTCTGGCATTTTTTGGGATGCATATATAGTTTCAATTTCTTTGTCAAGGATAAATCCAGCTCGAGTCTCCTTTAAGTAAGAAGAAATTGTTAGTATTGTACGTACGTATCTAATAAACAATTGTATATTAGTATTGTATGTAGGTATACACTAACTTACTTCTTGATGTCCACTACAAATGCCAACATCTAACACATCTAGAGCTGCATCTACAACTTCTATTTGAGCATCTTTCCCCTAACATTACAGAAAATAAATGTTAGATAATTTCTTATAATCTTTTAGTCATGTACTTTAAAATTATGTAAAGTACAGTACTTAAAAGCATGTAAAGTACAATACTTTATTGCTATTATTTTGTTCATCAACACCACTCTGATTTTTATTTTCAGATATTTGGAAATCAACAGCTTCAGTTGTGTCACAATCATTTTCTTTTTCATCTCCTTTATCATTCGATACAGCACATGATAGTGATTAATTTTTGAGTCTAAAATTTAATAAAAATACAAATATCAACTACAGTATATAATAAAAATAACCATAAGTACAGTACTAAAAATATTTTAAACATGTATATATATAAAGTCCTAAGTTCTGTACCTCATCTACCTCTGTGACAATATTGTGTTCATCAACCATAGCTTGCCCCACATCAACTTGAAGTACAAATCCACCTTCACCAGTATCACCACCAATTTCACCGACAATCTCATCCTAATATTAAAAAGATTCGTATAGTACAGTAAGAGTACCAAATAGTTATTCAAGTAATGTATAAGATATTTCCTTTTGTTGAATTTGAGTTTCAACTGCCACATCTGTTTTGGCAAGGTTTACCTAACAATATAGAAAGAATAAAATATTAGTGATTTTACCATGATGCATAATATGGACACAAATTTTGGTAGTCACAATAATTATCACGCACTGTACTTAAATCACCTCATCGATAACGATCTGTTCCTCAGTACCACTATGGACTACAGTTTCAGAGACTGGCTCACTTATTGATACACCTCTTCCCTTGTCTTTCATAACCATCTTGAGCTTCTTTTTCTTTGGCGCTAGTCCTTTCTTCAGTATTTTTTTTAGTTTCTGGTCAACAAAAAACATATATTTGTCATGTAAAAATACACACACATGTGCAAAAATGTCATTCTCACCCCTACTCCTTTCTCATTGTTATTGTCCCTCAACTGCAAAAAAGTAAAAAGTAACTTAGTACATGTAATGCCATACAATGCAACCTAGTGTATAACTAATAATTTATTAATACACAAGTACTATACTAATGAACTTGTAAAGTACTGTACTAATGATCTTATAAAGTACTGTACGAATGAATGTGTAATGTACTGTACTAATTCAAATGTTAAGTATTGTACTCGACACTTTAAATGAAATGTAGTATTGCAACTGATTTTAGGTTTTATATGATATCTCGCACGGTATCCGCAACAAAATATGATGAAACTTCATCCTGATTACTCTCGATTTGCTTCTTCTACGGATCAGTCACAAAATCATCAACAGATGATTCACTAGCATGCACCGCCAGTTGCTTATCACGACATACAACAGTTGCATCTGTAACATCCTGAAATGAGTTAGAATTGTTAATTACTATAGGTTATTGAAAAGTATAATATTAAGTATAATACTGTAACAACTTTCTCACATTTGCATCACCATCCAACACAAGTGTTGGATCAGGAATACCATACACCCGTAGTTCTTCTCACAGAAAAATTAATGCATTCTTTGACCTCTCATAATCAACTTTCACATCATTTATTTCTTTTATCAGGTCATCTATCTCAACACCTTGAAGTTTCACATCTTCCTTGTGTTTCTTAATGCATCTCTTCATATCCTTCTTCAACCTCTTCTTATCTGCTTTCAATGTTTCCAACTCCTCTTTCAATTCTCCCTCCTTACCCCCGCTGATTCCCTCATCAACTTTTCTCTTAACCTTGCTTCTTTTCTTCTGTATCCAATCTTTTTGAATGTACTCCACGCTGAAATTCAGCACACTCATTTCTTTCTTATGCAAGAACACACTCATCTTACTATCATAATTCCATTTATTCACAAATAGAAATGCATCGTTGTCCTCAGGAGGAAGTATAGTCTGACACTCCCTGAACCATGCCTGAAAAGTAATTCCAAGCAATATTAACACACTCATCAACGAAAAAACATAGTTCTAACATGATACTCAAGTACTATACTAACTGCAAGTACTGTACTAATCAAGTAAAAAATCATATAAATACATACAATATGTCAAATATTACCATTAACACCGCGCTGCAACCTTTGAGGTACCCCTTGATGTTAGCAACTGCATCAATAAGTCCATTTTGCGTACTATATCAAAAAATATTCTACATATCACAAAACTCCCATAAGGAAACACAAAATCACCCTGTAGAACCAAAATCCAGATTTTCACAAAATCATTGACGCTTTTCTCATACTTTTTCTTCTTTAACATTTGCGATGTCTCCATTATCTTTCACAACATTGTTTAGGCAAAACTCAGTACATGTTTGAGTACTGTACCTGCAAAGAATACCCTAATTAGGTGATATGTGCCCTAGATTTGGGGAGAAATATGTGGGAAGGAAGATAGCAATGGCAAACACAGTACGACAAGTACTGTACTTGGAATGTATGGCCTGATTAGGTGCTCTGTGTCCTAGCGTCAGGGGAAACATCTGGGAAGGATCATAGCGGCAGAAGTACTTGGCGGCATGTACAATACATGAACGGAAGGAAGAGACCTCCGACAGAAACGAGAGTGTCGTAGACACAACAGCTGGGGGAGCGGCGGGAGCGGGAGCAAGGGAGCCGGATCAGCGTCGGTAGCGGGAGCTAGGGAGCAGAGGAGCTGCGGGAGCGGATCAACACCGCGAGCTGCGCCGGAGAAGAGAATGCTCGCCGAGGCTTGGACGCTGAGAAGCCAGGTGGCTCAGCACCAGAGAAGAGGATTCGGGAGCGGGAGTGGGAGCTAGGGATTCTTTTCGTTGGAGTGAATGGAGGGGGAACCGAGAAATGAGCAAATATTTTGGGAGTTGTGAAAAGTGGGATACGGAACCGGCGGAAGCGACTGAGGTTTATTTTTGCATTTTAGCAAGAAATCG
Organism: Alisma plantago-aquatica; assembly: GCA_963693085.1. Lineage (NCBI taxonomy): Eukaryota > Viridiplantae > Streptophyta > Magnoliopsida > Alismatales > Alismataceae > Alisma > Alisma plantago-aquatica. The sequence continues at coordinate 374,222,613 of OY856412.1, forward strand.
GGTGGGTCAGCGGGTTTGAAAGTGAATATGGGTAGTGTAGCTCTAATAAATTATCACTCCAGTTTACCATTTCCCTTTACGGTTATTTTTAATTGGGTTTTATTCATCTCATGTTCCTTATTGCTATGAAACAAATGACAACCTCCAGCATGGCCCCCTCCTTATTGCTATGAAACAACTCGGGATCGATATTGTCTCAGCACCATAGTGACTCCTCATCAGTTAGAAGACTGTACGGTTCAGATTTCATCCAAAATTTGCACGGCTGAAATTGACTTCTAATAGGGCAAATTAAGGAAATAACCGTGGCTTACACATGCACGGCAACTTTTTTCTCCCGACTTCTGCTCTCCCCCTTTTCCGTTTGCGCGCGTTTTGCTCATTTTCCCTCGGTGTGCCTGGGTTTGCTCCTCCGCCTGCGGCTACTCATTCATGCGCCTACGGCTACTCGCTCTTCCACTCTAGATTTTTACTCATTCCCAGTTCCTCGCTTCTTCAAGATTTGGTTGCCTGCTTTTTTCCTCACAATTTGCTTGGTGGGCTCTGGTCCGTGACGGCAAGACAAAGGCACTAGGCCCCTATTTGGTTCCAGATGCTATCCAGATTTCGTCCTGTTTTCTAGCGGCCACGTCACCAAAACTCGGTCCGGGTTGGATAAAATTTGTGTTTGGTTCGCAACCCCAATCGACTCCCATTTTGGGATAAAAAAATCCCATAATCCACACAAACCCAGTCCCGGTAGATGCGGGATTTGGAATCCAAGTCAGGCTACTAGGGTGGCTATTTCTTGGAAAAGCAAGGTACCCATACCGTGTCCTTCTGGCCTATCATCTATTGTTACCATCCACCTGACTCATCTTGTAGTCATCGTCCCATCTTGTCGACGCCCAGGTCGAACCCTAGCAAGGGCAAGAAGTGTCTTTGTTCCTTCATATTCATTGAGTAGTGCATCGAGCTCCTTCACATCCACATACGCATCTTGGAGCGCTTGTTCTCTGAAGCTGGTGCTCGTCCCTACTATTCCGAAGGTGGTGGTCATCCTTTGTTCTTCGGTGGTGTTGCTCATCCCGACGATTCCGTAGTTGTTGCTCGTTGTCGACTATTCCTGAAAAGGTTGGTGATGATGAATAATGTCTCCGTTTTTTTACTGAATCATACTGAATCATGATGAAAAGGTTGGACTTCATCTTCGTGGCTACAGTCTAACCTATGGTGATGCTCTTTGGTGATCATTGAATAAGTACATGTAGTAATAGTTAGCTATTAAACATATTTTGTCAAATTATTTCATAGACTATGCTGTTAGGGAGATGTTGTCTTTGATGTCCCATCATTGTTTGTTGATGCCTCTAGTATATTTCAAAAGTTTCCTTAATGATGTCTGTTCTTCAGTTTCCATGACCGGTTTGATTTAACATTTTCAAGAGTATATGGGGTTATGCTAATTAGTTCCTTAACTCCAACTGGAGTTCATTAGTTTGATATTGCCAGTGTAGTTTGTAGACATTGTAAACCAATAAAATACTTCCCATGGAGTTGATACTTACTGAAATGTGATATCAACATGAGAATATGGAGGAAAGGATGAATGAGAAGAACACTAATCTGGTGGCATTTATTTATCTTATGTATTTCATCACAAAAAAGGTAAATAAGCTCGTCAATGTTGTGGAACCTCCTTCATATCCCAATAATAACCACTATTGAACAAGTTTCACCAGTCTTATTCAATCTCGGTAGTCGTATGGCACTCCATTATAAAATACAACATAACCTGTACATACATTTACAAATCACTCTGTATTTATTAAAATAAATGGTGTCATATTGAATGTCATTTACATGCAAATTATTAAAATCTCATAGAACAAAAATTCTAAGGCTTGTTATACAAATACAATTTGTTCAGATTATAAATGATATTGATATAGGAATGTTTTCTTTGAATTATTCAAAAAATATCCGCTAGTCCTGTGCATGTTTGATATCTATTTTCTTCTAAGAATGGTGGAGTCAGTGAAGTAAGAAATGTCGTCATGTCAAATTCTATCCTAGATACTTGCTAAACCTATACTTTATATACAAAAACTACCAATAGGTGAGTAGACAAAATACATTATTCAATGTTGTTATCTTCTATACCCTAGTTTTTTGAACAACAACAATCATGTTGTTGAAAATGCTCATACTCACTAAAAATAATAAAGATACTTGATGTATCAAAAAGCAATAGACCAATCACACAACAAATCAGACTCTTCTGTTGTATCAATTAAGGAACCAATAGATCTTTGACAATTCAACACTGATGTTACTTTTTAGTCTACGAAATGCTCCCTTGTTAAAAGAGGTGAATTACAAAGTATATCCTATGAAAATAACAAAAATTATAAGGCTTGTGAACTATAATTGTCGGAGGATTATTAACACAATTGTAGGAGGATTATTTGTAAATATGTTATATAAATACATTTATTCAGATTATAAATGATATTAATATAGGAATGTTTTCTTTGAATTATTCAAAAAAGATTTGCTAGTCATCTGTAGCTTTGATATCAATTTTTTTCTAAGAATGATGGAGTTAGTCAAATAAGAAATGACGTCATGTCAAATTCTATTCTAGATACATGTAGGTTTGATATCAAATTATATGAGATGAAAAATTTAATGTAGAATCAATTAGGCATGAATAACAAAATCAAATTCTTCTGTTGTAAATCAGACTGTTCTACTGTATCAATTAAGGAACCAATAGAACTTTTCCAATTCAATACTAATGTTAATTTGTAGTCTCTAATTTATTTTAAGGGAATCCTATTGTCGGCAAACATAATTTCATGAAAGGAAAGCGTATGATGCCAAATTAAATTTTGGGTTCTGCATCCAGTCTTTCTAGAACCCTCTTATGCATAGTCTTGTATCTAGTTCACATAAATTGGAATCTTATGTCGCACAGATTCAGTAGTTGACATACATGAGTATCTTTCCTAAACATTCACATCCGACAATTAGGTTTGGGATGGGCCCCAAATCAAATTCATTATTAGCTCAAGGATGTCATGGTTTTACCTATTGAAAACCATACATGTTATATACTTATTATCACTGTAAGCACCCCTAACCGTCATTATATATTGTAGCACCTACATGAGTATGTGTTTCCGCATACCCCAAGTTCCGTATTGTTTGGTCAAGAGAGTCTGACGACACTCTAGTATCAACATTGCGGAGGTAGTATGACGTAGGTAGGTGTATTGATGGCCAGTTTACTAGGGACGCTTGGAGGGAGGAACTTTGTGAATTGCAAAATAGGATGGGGAAGGTGCATTGTTCGTTAGACCAGGTAAAAAATCAGCAGAAGAACCTGAGGAGGGACTATGCCAGATTGAAGCTTATCATCAACAAGAGTTGCATCGGATGCGACGAGACTAGGAACAAGCCTACGCTACCTGACACCCCTGAGTGGAGGGAGAGCCTTGCGGTATGTACAATAATCATACCCTAACCCCAAAAGTAATGTCCTACATTTACACTTAAATCTCCTAATACAAACTTTTCTATACATAGGAAAACAAGGATCTTGCTAGGTTGATTAAGTGCCCCGTTCCCCACTACTATGGCATCGAGATGATGGCGGGGATGAACATTGCTAGAGGACACCTTGCAATGTCTTCTACAGATAGAAGTATACCGTCCGACGTTGCCTCCGAGGATGAAGTTATTGTTGACTTAGATGCGTCTAATACACCCATGAACACAGAAACCCCAGTAGGGGAACCAAACATAGGCACACCTGGGATGCAAAGTGAGGGTGACACCAAGGGAGGCGAAACAAATACCCTGGGTGTTGGGGGGAGGACTCCTCCTATCCACAGGTGCAAGAAACGACCACCAATGTCACAAGAGTGTGATGTGTGCTTTATAATGAAGTGTTATCTAAATTCACACAGGTGTATGCAAAGGTGCACAAGTTAGGCACATGTGTGGCCACTAGAGCCTTTAAAAAAGAAGAGTTTGCAATGATTTTATAACATTTCAATGACACTTTCCTCGATGCCCCTGGCCTTGTATTTACAACACTTGTGAACACCATAAAGGAGTCAACAAATTGCAACATGTACCTCATCCTTACACATACACCTCACCAAATAACAATATGGTTGCAAGACCTTTGGGAAAGGTCCCAAGGCGGTAGTAAAACACCACTACCTTCAATGCCATCCTCTTTTGTGTCATCTCATAAGTGATTTGGTTCGCAATCCCCATCACCCAACTTCAACAACACATCAAGTATGCCATCTGTGTGGTATACTAGAACCAATGATGCTGGCCCTTTAGCATCATAAGTGAGAAATTTATTTTGCCATTATGTTTTGTATGTTTGAGGACATCAATTTTAATTTTCTTTATTGTTGTAATAATTAATTTCCCATACAAACATTTGTTTCCCATACAATCTAAATCATATGTAATGTTGATGTCATTTTTTCCCTATCAAATCTTTCGTATTAAGTTCAAGTTGTTATTCTTTTTATTGTAGTGATCATGTCAAGGTTTTCATCCTTTTAATTGTAGGTATCATGTCTTCTACTGATCAGACATAATCAAATGACCTCCTCACAAACATTTTAGATATCATGTCTTGTCCAGCAAATCACATTGCTGATGCAATAGCTGAGTCAATAGCGACCTCCATCATGGACAATATTTCTGATGATGACGACATACCACCTACAATACCTAGGTCAGTTAGCATTAGGAGTGGCCACCAAAAGGTATTAGAAATCATAATCGGGCATGAACAAAGGGCTTATGACCTATACTGAATGTGAGCACAGACTATAATTTCCCTTGTGGACAAGCTTGAGAGTAGTGGCTTGTTACAAAGTACTAGAGGCATCTTATCAGTTGAGACTGTATGCTACTTCCTACAGATGGTTGGCCATGGACATACAAATCGTGTTTTGGCTAAGGTATTCATTCACTCTGGTGATACCATAAATAGAAAGTTCAACGATGTGTTGGACGGAGTGTGTGCGTTGTCCCATGACTATGCTATCATGCAAACTACATCAACAAGCACAACAACACATCATCGTATATTGTACAACCCAAGGTTCTACCCTTACTTCAAGGTAATAGTTATCCCTACAATTTATCATCATTTTCAATTACTTTGTATGATTACAACAGATTTTGGTGTTATATAATGCCATCGACGCAATTGACAGAACACACATCCCATTTTGGTCAAACGCGACAAGCAAAGTCATTACCGAGACTGAAAAGGGAATGTCTCTCTAAATGTCATGGTTGTAGTAGACTTCTCGATGGAGTTACATATGTCCTTACTGGGTGGGAGGGATCAGCTACTGACCAAAGGGTCTTACAATCATCAATGACTACAGGCGGTTTTAAAGTTCTGCCAAATAAGTTTTACCTAGTTGATGCAGGGTATGCCAACACTCAACAGTCACTTACACCTAATCGCAGCACGACTTATCATATTTCTGAGTACCGAGGAAATAGATATTCATACAACAATAAGAAGGAGATGTTCAACCACCGCCACACTCAATTATATAATGTTGTAGAAAGAGCATTCGGTGTGTTGAAGAGGTAGTTTGCCTACCTTAAAAAAGGGGTGCCATATCCTATAAATTTGTAGTGTCGCCTCGTAATGGCTTCTTGTATCCTCCACAATTTTATACGTCGCTAGAATGATGGTGACACTATGATGTAGGAAATCCCAAAAAATAGTTCAACATCTACCGTCCCACCCAATGTGGCCAACCTGAGTCCTCTACAACAAACAACTTCTGTCGATGCAAGGGAGGATGATGTATTACATGAAATAATTTTTAATTTCATTTGGGATATTTATTGACCTTACTTTGTACTTGTCATCATTTCTGTAGTGAATGAGAACTCATCAACCACTTGACATGTTCCCTAAAATGTTTGTTTCATAAAATATTTTATGGCTCCTAATTTAAAATGTCACATTATGCTTTATTAGGTTGTCTTCAAATGGAGAATGGAATATCGTCATGTCCATGTGGCCTATAATTTACAATACGAGTGTATGTGGATGCCGCACATGCGACAAATGGATGGTTTGAAGACAACAACCCCCATAGGCCATATTTTACATGTGGTATGGGTCTTATATTGACCAGATGTCAAACGAGGTTTCCCGCTTACAACCTACAATGGCCATGCTTACTGCATTTAGGGATGTGATGCTAACACAACTTGCATATGCACGCAACAAATGCAAGCAATGGTCAGAATACTATGACTTTGCCTGTTCGACAAGAGCAGACATTGATAGGCTACAAGAAGAAATTTCAACTCTGCGGAAGAGGTGCCAATATCTTTGCAAACGACTTCACATAATGAGCGATAAGAACTCCTCAATAGAGGAAGACGAATACAATACATCATAGGTGTAATACATTTTGATCTATCCAAATGAACTTCAATTGTATGTTTGAACAAGCAAGTAGGCCTATTGAAATGTTCTACAAATTATATTTGAAATTTATGTTCTGAACATGACATTATTTTACTAATCACCAACCATGTTCTAGATGTCAAGGAATCCATATGAAGTTCTAAGGTGTGATTACAGGCTAGATGCAGCCTTGTGGCTTAACACAGATGATGCAGGGTTATATGACTTTGGCATTTTGAGTGAAAGTCTGGGTGAAATGTACTACATATGTCCTTCTCAAGAGTTGCGATAGTAAATCCATAAATAATATGTTACCCTTGTGTAGGCTGTACATTCATTGTCATTAACTTGAAATTGGTAATACATTTTAGGGAAAAGACCGATGCAGATACTTCCATTGGGCAGTCAATCTTCCCCCAACAACTAATTCTTTGAAAGCTGAGATTATGTTACTAACTATCGAGTGCAAGTCAGTGTGGGGCCAGTCAATGAACATGAAGGACTTTGTTGAAATCCATCACAACTACGATGATATATACACCAAAAAAAAGTACAAGTATGAGGTTCTACATAGCTTTGTTGCTAGTCTGGAGGAAACTTGTAGTCTTCTTTTGGACATTCCTTCACCTATGATGATGCCATAACGTTGAATGGTAGAGATACATTTAGATTGTCTTATCGACTTAGATTATCTATCATTAGATGTTATTAATATTATAAACTTTCTTAATTCATCTATAAACATTGTATTACATTGTAAGGTTGTTGATTTTTATCATAATGTTGCTGAATGTTTTATGGAGAGTGTATGCTATTTTTCATAATGTTGTTGAATGTTTTATGGAGGGTGTATGTTATTTATTGTAATGTTGTTGAATGTTTTATGGAGGGTGTATGTTATTTATCGTAATGTTGCTGAATGTTATTTAAAACAAAATAATCATGTTATATCCCCATAATTATGATATACACCCTTACTTCTAAAATATATTTCTTATAGAATCTATAATATGACTTGAAATCCAATGACACCATATGTTATGTGGTATGCAGAGCTTGATATGGTTCTCAGAGGTTTTATGAGAAGCCAATATGAAATGGGGAGATGTGTTAATAGAGTATATACTGCACATGCTTGGAGGGAGGCATTCCGTGACTTTTGAAACATAACAGGGGGCCTTACATATCTTTGAATGAGGTGCAAATGTGATGGTAGTACATCAGGAGAGAGTTCATAAGATAAAATCTTTTCATTTTGGGAGATTTATTGCCTCCCCCACCATTGGTCGTGCAACACAGCATTCAATGCAATTTTGTGATGACTTATCACACTTACCCACTTGGAGTTGTTGAATACCTTAACAATGACGAAAACATCAACAATACAACTACAACATTAGTCTGTAAAACAAACGAATGAAGTTGTAATATAGTTTCTCAAAATTATATTTGTTTATGTTTGCATCACAACATTTAATTGTAAAACTTATGTGTTATATTAGTTCATTGTTACCATCATTTGATCAAACTTCTACTTTACTCTTATGTTTAGAAGACTAACATCATGTTCAAACTTATATTTAGCTAAGTTTGCTTGCAACATTTATTTGTATAGATTATTATCACAGTTAGTTTTCTATAATCATTATTTTCTCATACTTATATTTGTTTATTAAATTTAGATGTCGACATCGCGTTCAAAGTCAAGGGAAAAGTTTGAAAAAATATTGATGTCTCCATCAAAGATACACAAATATGTTGAAGAAAACCTTGTCTGCAAAAATAAAATGTTGCGAGGATACACATGAGGAGGGCAAATATGGGAGCTAGGAACAAGTAAAGGATGGGGTCACTCATCCTATTCGTCATCTACCATTGTTGTTTGATTGGCCAAAAGATGACATCAAACAACAATCCAATCAGACATTTTAGGAAGCATGTCTCGTGTCATGGGACAAGTATGATGAGGCCCTCAAGTGGCCCTACTGGAACGGTCCTACCTAAGATCAATATAAATCATTCACCACATCAAATACTATCCACCATAGTGGTTGGTCACCATCTTAGCATGTGTATGGGTGTCTATGTCTATGTCTAGGGCATGCCTCTCCTTTTTTGTCCCCTCTCCCTTGTATGTTCATGACGTATTTTCTCGGGAACAAAATATATTATTATCAGTTTTTATTGTTTAAGTTATGATGAAAACATTATCATATTTGCTTTTCTACTTGTGCATAATTTATGTTATATTAGGACAATTTCAATTATCTTGTCAGTTTCTAATTACTAGATCAAATATGTACAACTATACATATATACAACATGAACATGCCATGCAAGACAACTCTAAAGTTTAGTTTAATTTTAAATAAACACATAAAAGTGAGCATACTCATATCTTATATTCACTTCACTAATTAACAAAAACTAGCACCCACATGACACAATTTTTTTTTAATTTTGAACTTATATTGAAGTGGCATCATTGCTTCACATTCTTTGTACTTGTTAAAATAGTTCTGTAAGAACAAGATAGAATAAGTAGTTCCAGACTAGGTTGCCAAACAAAATAAGACTGAAGACAGACTGGTAGCCAAACAAAATCAGACTGAATCCAGACTGAAATCAGACCAGCTGACCAGAATCAAATTGGTTTGTCAAACAGAGTCAGACTGGTTCACCAAATAAAATCAGACTGGATCTTGACTAACCCCGTCTAATCCAGTAAAGACTACTGAATCCTAGACCCGAACCAAACAAGGTCTAGAAGACCAAGCTCCGGCCACACTATTCCATCTTCGGTAGGGACTAATTTTATTTCAATGTGTTGCAATGTTAGCTTTTTTGTTTGATTTTTTAGTATACCATCTGTCAAAAATGAGGGTCGACAACAACATTTTTTAAACTTCCCGCCAATTTTGATGTGTGCTAAGTAAATACCAATTACTGGCCAATCAAGATTATTTCTTGAATATTAAAAAAATTGACTTGTAAAATCTTTGTTCTCAATAGTACCACATCGTCTAACTGCTAATTAATTCTTTTTTCAATTTTCTTTAGACAATTTTTGTCCCCTTCTCACACATGATCTCTGAACACATTGGCATTCTCAAAAAATCCGTCTTTTCTCCACAACAAGTCTCTAGTATGCCAACCACCATAGGTACCCAACCATCCTTTTTCAATCATTTGTAGGAGTTTCAATTTATACCAGGCCCTTGAGAAGACAACAAACAACATATCATGTTGTCGAGATACTGATGCCCACCACTGCTCACAAGTGGCACATGAGAACTATGGAATCAGTGCACCACACCTTGTTAATTATAAGCTGTCAAAAATATTATTGGGAAACTTAAGGGAATGATGGTGTCACCAAGCCAACACTGCCAACCCGTCATCATTGTCCCAGTTGACCATTACAAATCATAGATGAATACATCAGTGTAGCTACAAATATATATATATCAACAACCAAGGTCCTTCTTAACATTAATGAATCCATATAATGTGGCAAGTACCAACCTTCGACAATGTCCCATCCCTCCACCATCTAATACCACACGATTCTCTTTCAAACAAGTGTTTTATTTCATGAGATCTCATATTTTAGCTACACCTATGATTTCTAAGACTCTTATTCACTATGTTCTCCTAATTGTCACAAACATTCAAACTTCCATGTTAATCAATAAGTTTCAATTTATACTTCTTACATGTTGATATCATGGTGATTAGATCAAAGGAGACTCCTCATTTTCATTTAACATGACAACTAAACACATTTAGTTTGATATAATCTACATGAATTTGGTTAAGAATATGTTACCTTGTCCATTATTTCTTCCAAGTAGCATTGATTCATAAAAATTGTACATGGTTGCTCATTTAATAAATCCCTATTGCAAATTCTACTTCTAGAGTTTCTATTTTATCCTCCATATTGAATTTGCTTAAACTCTTGTGTATATTGGTACCTTCACAATTTATTGATAAATATTTAGTTTCTTTAATTTTTTTTGTTTGGCATTGTCAACATAAGTTACAAAAATATGTCAATAATTAAGCACTTTGTTGATATTTGATAGAGAATAAAATTAAAATTTTATTTTTGTCACATCTCTTTGTATGTTTTGCATTATCTTTAGACATGTGAATGATATATAGATCACTAATCTCATTTAATGAATAATAAACATACAAATGGCAGTACAAAATTGAATACATAAAATACATGGGTATATATAATAATGATTAGAGGAAATATGTTGTCCTTGAACTACAATTCATCATTACTAACAAATTATATAAATGACATATCTTTTATTTTTAATTAGGTATTTAATGATGAAGGATTTGATTAGTGATAAGAGTTGGATTTCTCATGGAAAGACTAGTTTTGATAGATGTCGGAGCACACTTTTTCAACAGGGAGTTGATACTTTTCTTAGATTTGCATTTCAGAACAATTCTACAAAAGAGGTTAGATGTCCATGTTGTAAGTGTGAGACTAAATGCTATGCAGACATGTACACGATAAGAACTCATTTCACAATGAATGCATTCTTAGAGGACTATACAACCCTTACAAGGCATTGTGAGATACCTAAGAGTCCAATAAGTATTCAATAGGGTACAATTGGCACGACCTGACATCAAATCAAGCCATCACTAGTAAATAATTGTAGAATAACCATAAGAAGCGGATTAACAAAATCACTAAAAATGAAAACCATTTTGCAAAGAGATCCTCTTACTGAAAGAACCAAAACTTTATATACATCAGGGTTCACATTGTGAATACATTGTACCATCTCATCTCAAGGATAACATATACCAATTTCTTTGTCAAACATATACTGAAGCAACATAAAACCTCAAGGCATACAAGCCAAAATATCAGATTGTTTATAAAACATTTACGTACTGACTCCAAGGACCTGAGAGTACAGAGATGACACACATGACTCCTATATACAAGACACGACAAACAATACACTCAACCTGAGCTATTATCGCTGCTTCTACTGCTGTTGTTCTTCCTCTGTAGTACAATCTGTACCCCCTCGTGCACATCCACCTAAAAAATGTGGATCCCACAAGGTGAGACAATTGTCTCAGTGAGAGATATAACTCTCTGCCAACAATATTATTATCACATGTAAGAAGTATGAAATTGAGCAGAGGTTCTTTTATATTAACAAGTAAGATGAATCATTGTTATAAACAGAACAGAGTAATCTCTTCTATTAAAGTAATGCAGCTATCTATGATACATCAATAATTCATCTATTCACTTTATAAGAAATATAAAGAAACATGTATAACATCTATCCAATTATGATGTGTAAAATGAAGTGTACATTAACTAATGTCTTCCGTATTTGATCCTTAAGAAAATACGCTACACGACTGATTACATATTTACAATCACACTTATGCCCTTAGGAAATGAGATATACGACTCATCCTCCAACTGACCACAAACTTCTCACAAGTTAGTAGGTCAATGGAAGAGTCGGCTGCCATGACCTCACCCATCCCGGTCGGTACGAGACCAATGGAAGTGACATCCCATTTCAAACTACAAAAATCATTCCAGGGTATAGTGGCATCTTCGCTTAGAGTTACAACCATAGTATGCACTCTCTTCAGGGAAAAACAGACCTACAACCTTCCCCAAAATAAAATTATTGAGTCATGGCATATAGACATACTCTGATCCACATGCTAGTTTTGCGTGCCCATTACTGAGTCTACGACTACAGTCACACTCGATCCAAGATATGGAATATCGCTAATCCCTAAGATCGTGGATGTAAGGGGATAGGCCAACATATGGCCATCCAAGCTCATACCCCCTCATATTCAAAAATATGTGCTCCATGTAATCTCGTGGGAAATATCTAATTGACCATTTCAGCAAATTCTGACGCTGATGGATCCATGGCCAGGGAAACTATATTTTATGGTTCCAATGATATATTAAGTGCATTACAGTATTCTTTTGGCATCTAACAAGTTATAATCATCAATCATAAACAAATGCTACAAGGAAAGGTATAATACATCTGTCAAGTGTTTTTCTAATCTTTGGAACACATTTAGATACATAACACTCGGGATCTCAGTCCCTTATCATATTACGGGGGATTCTTATTCCTTAATTGTTATCATCATCATGATTTTGTGATTTGGGTATTCAACCCTTAGTTCATCACTGAACAATGTCACCTCTTAGTAGGTAACCATTACCTCTAGGTCCTCAGACCCAGGTATATATCACACTTGTTGCACAAGTATTTCACATGGCTCATAAGGCCCATTTAAATATCTTGTCACCTCCCACTAGGCAACAACTATTCACATGGCTCACAAGGCCCATATAAACATCTTGTCACCTCTCACTAGGAAACAACTATTCACATGGCTCACAAGTCCCATCAAACATCTTGTCACCTCTCACCAGGCAACAACTATTCACATGGCTCACAAGGCTCATTAAACATCTTGTCACCTCTCACTAGGCAACATATATCTTTTAGGACATCAGACCACATAAACATTATACTTATTATACAAGTATTTAACGTCTTACAAGGCTTATGCAATAAGAGAAATACAACCTTTGCATTATTAGGGTTAGGGTTTCCCTTTATAGCATAATAGGGTTTCAAGTTCATATTATCAATCCAAACCCTAATTCATTTCTCCACATATCAAGGAGCATACATTGATATCATAAGCATTCAATCATACTTATTTATTCTCATCATTTATCCTTAAATGATTCTCAACACAAAATATAATTTTCTCTCTCATCCTCACTAGGATATTGATTACATCATACTTTATTATCTTGGATTAACCCTTTCTCAAGGTATGTTTGCCTACACTTATCAAAGTGCATTAACTCATTACATCTTAATGTAACAATTGACATGACACACTTCATGTGTTACTCATCCAAGTATATTGAATTTGAGGTGAGGTGTTGGATGTAATATTTATTATGCCTTGGTGTATCAATTCCCTCATCACTTTTAACTTACTTGAAGTTCATCAAATTATCTTGTATTAGGGTATTTCCCATCCTAATACTTTATGCACTAACTCATCACATTTATCCTATAGTATATTGGCCATAAGTCACACACTTGAATTACCCAACTATCATCAAGTGATATGGACTCATCTCAGGTTAAGGCATTATTGATATAGGGTTGACCATTATCAACCACTTTAGGTGCTTCAACTATCAAGGTATTAGCCAAACCATTACTTGGTGTTACACTCATCACTCCTAAGAGTGTTTTTCCCTCACCTTTACAAGGTGTATCGGGTTGAATCATGTATGTCAAGTTGAGCACATGTATTGGGTTAGGTGCATATCAAGCTAGGCATCATCATATCCCTCATACCCTTACCCATCAAGGTATCAGCCTTAGCAATTATATGGTATATCACCTTCACCCTACATGGGTGTAACACCCTCACCTCACTTGAAGATATTGGCCACACCATACTTTATTGTATTGGCCATCACATGTTCTAGTGAATTAACCACCTTACCACTTTTGTCATCTAGTGTATTAAGTTACCCACCATATCGTTTTAGAGGTGTGTGATCAACACCATATCATCCAAGAGGTGTATGCTTAACCCAATATCAGTTTATAGGTGTATGCTTGCTACCCATATCGGGTAAATAGGTGTGTGCTTGCTTCCATATTGGGCAAAGAGGTGTGTGTGTACTTCATAAAATATCGGGCAAAGAGGTGTGTGCGCGCTTCACACCATATCAGGAAAAGAGGTGTGTGTGTGTGTGCTTCACACCATATCGAGAAAAGAGGTGTGTGTGTGTGATTCACACCATATCAGGCAAAGAGGTATGTCTATGCCTCACACCATATCGGGCAAAGAGGTGTGTGTAGACTTTACACCATATCGGGCAAAGAGGTGTGTGTATGCTTCACACCATATCAGGCAAAGAGATGTGTGTATGCTTGACCTCATATCATGCAAAAGGTGTATACTACATAACCATATCTTCCATGAGGTACATTCCCATCATCATATCATGCAAGAGGTGCTTTCTTGTGTCACTCATGTGGAGTTGTTCAAAGTTAAAATTTATTATATCAATTTAGAGGTGTGTACTTGACATTGTATCATGCATGGGTCTTTGCTTGACCTCATAACGTACAAAAGGTGTATGGTTGACACCATATCGGGCATAAGGTTTATACTTCATCACCATATCGTGAAAGGAAGTATAAACTTATATCCATATCATTTTAGTGGTGTATGTGCATCACCATATCAGGTTAAAGGTGATTGCTTGTGTGCTTGAACCCAATATCACTTTGTAAGGTGATACCATCATCTTCAAGCTCTAGACTTCGTTCTATTTGTTCTAGTACATGTATAACATGTCTAAGAAACTATTAGAACTCATATATTAATCAAGTATTCAAAAAAAATCTCGAAATTGAAAGTAGATCATCAAATATAGCAAGAAAGATAATGAGTAATAACATGTTTGGGTTCAAGTTATATAACCCGCCTCAAGAACAACTTCAAAGCTACAAGCTCCAAAGCTCCATGTTTCCAAGGTAAGAGATGAACTATCATAGGTTTAAGACTTGGTCACAACTCCTCTATATGCAAGGAATAACCATAGATAAGAACTTGGTGAAGAAGAAAAGAAAGGAATAACTATAACCCGAGAATCATGCTTCAACCAAGGTTGAAGATGATCATGGCCTCACCTTAAGCTTGATGCTCGAGCTCCCCTTGCTCCTTGAGCTACTATGCATGATATATAAGAGGGTATGAATGATATCTCAGAGAAATAGAGTTGGAGGATTTGTAAACTTTCACTAGTAGGTGAAATTAGAGGTATATATAATTGAGGTTCATGAGAGAGAGTGTATAAGAGGTGTCATCATCTTAAGCTACTAGGTGCCACGTGTCCATGCATGGTTGACACGTTTACATG
This sequence comes from Alisma plantago-aquatica, assembly GCA_963693085.1. NCBI lineage: Eukaryota > Viridiplantae > Streptophyta > Magnoliopsida > Alismatales > Alismataceae > Alisma > Alisma plantago-aquatica. Next base: position 374,238,074 of record OY856412.1, read on the forward strand.
CATGTACTCACATTTATCTTGACATGTCAAAACACTTGAGGATAATCTAGAGATGATATTTTGGCCATTAGTTATCTTGTTTGATAAGATATCTCATCTTTATCTCACAAATTATGCAAACTGATACAACTTTTTCAAGGAGCATCTAACTCATCATGGATCACTTCCTTGAGGTTATAATCTGATATGAATAATTCCAAGAAGTTAAAAAAACTATATGGTACCTATTCTATGGATTCTTGTCCAATAGGCACCCTCATATAAGATTTACAACTCATAACAACTCATTTTAGGGTTTCAACTATACACATTTTTTGGTCTTTCCATCACCAAGATTATTATCACTCAATTATGATTCAAACAAGGTGTATCCTTATTGATATATCCTATAGATGATTCTAGGAGATATTAGGGACACTTTAGAGTTTTTAAGTTGCACATCAACCCCATAATATGGGTAAATTGCAAATTGCACCAAAACGGGTACATGCGGCACAAGCATTATTCAAACAAGTTCAAAATTAGCATTTAGGCTTTCTACTTAGCATCATTATCTCTATTATGATTCTTAAACACTTAATGCATATTCAATATGTGACATTTTGCAATATAACCCGCATCTTGGGTAAATTGCACTTTGGTCTAAAATAAAGGAACATTGCTCAAACAACATTCAATCGGGACCAAACTTGAAACATAAGTGTGTCACATGATAAAAAAACACCTTAGAGGATTATATTAAAGTTATAATAAACTTACTTAGCCAAAATAAATAGGGTTAACTCATAACCCAGGTCAGGGTCATTACAACAATAGTTAATTGTATTGATGATATTAATGGAATCATTAATGATATAATGGGATAACCTAAATATGTAGCTTTTGATCCTATAACATGCACTACTAATGAAAGTCATGATGATGAAATAAAAAATTTCAACAAATAATAGAAGATGCTAGTCAACCTCTATATCATGGTTGCTCGAATTATACTGAATTGTCTTACATTATTCGAGTGTTTGAATATAAATGCAAATTCAACTTGACTAATAGTTCACTGCCAACTCTTTTCATGATGTTGTCTAAATTTATTCCCGAGTGTAATAGTCTACCTAAGAATTGGTATGCATGTCAAAAGATAATGTTAGCATTAGGTTTGGACTATCAAAAAATTCTTGTATGTCAAAATGATTGTGTGTTATTTTGTGGTGAGTATGAAAAACTTGAAGCATGTCCTATATGTGGATCTTCTAGATGGAAAATATCAAGAAAATGAACAAAGTGCAGAGATTGCAATGGGTACTTGTCAAAGTGCTTCACTACTTTCCTTTGACCTCAAGATTAAATAGACTCTTCATGTCTAAAAATTAGCCCCACTTTTGATTGGACATGATACCCTCCCTAAGAGTGGTGATGGGGAGATGAGTCATCCAAGAGATTCATTAGCATGGAAATATTTTAATACAAAACATCCAACATTTACTTTGGATCCTCGTAATATAAGACTTTCTCTTGCAAGTGATGGTTTCAACCCTTTCAATTCGATGATGGGTAGTAGTTGGAGTATTTGACCTATTATTTTAATATGCTACAACTTTCCTCCATGGTTGGTAATAAAACCGTCATTACTTATGTTATCTCTTCTTATGGAAGGTCTAAAATCTCTTGGAAGTAAAATTGACACCTATTTACAACCACTAATAGATGAGTTGAAAATGTTATGGCTAGATGGTGTACTGACTTATGATGCAAATAAAGATGAAATGTTCAATATGCGAGTAGCACTCCTATGGACGATTAATGATTTTCCTACTTGTGGTATGCAATCTAGTTGGAGCACAAAAGGATACAAGGCATATCCACATTGTGGTATTGACCATGGTTCAATTTATCTTCCACATAGCTGTAAATGTGTCTATCTGAGACATCATCATATTTTAGATGTAAATCATCCTTGGCATCTCGATAAGAAAAATGTTAATGGAATGGAAGAGCATGGTTGTGCACCTAATCAACTTAGTGGCTCATGAATACAAGAGATGTGGGAAACTGATATTGCTAATTCTATTGGTGATACTGTTGGGGTAGGCAAACAGACGAGCTCTAAGTTGCCTAAAGGATGGAAGAAGAAGAGCATGTTTTTAGCTTCCTTATTGGTCTACTTTATTGATTCATCATAACTTAGATGTTATGCACATTCAAAAGAACATAAGTGAAAATATTCTTAGTTGGTTGTTACATAGAAATGGTCATAGTAGAGATAATATTTATGCATGTTTGGACATTTAGAAGTTGAATATAAGAAAACCATTGTGGCCAAATAAAAGAAAACACAATGATCAATTCTCTTTGTCTGACACATCATATAGCATGACAACTAAGGAGAAAGAAGATTTTTTGTTGGTGCTAAAAGATTTGAAATTACTCGATGACTTCTTTTCAAACATATCAAACAAAGTGCAACTAGAAGCCAAAAATATTGTTGGGTTTAGAAGGCATGACCACCACATTCTGATGCAATACCTTTTACCTCTATCTTTAAGGAGAACCATTTCAAAAATACTTGCAAAATTGCTAATACAATTCTGTCACTTTTTTAAGCCCTTATGTACAAAGAAAATTAGCTACAAAAATAGGGAGAAATTAGAAAGTTTGATGCCGATTCTTCTTTGCAAGCTTGAAAGGATCCCTCCCCCAACTTTTTTTTACATTATGGTTCACCTAACTATCCACCAAGCATATGAGGCTAAAGTTGCAGGTGCAGTAGAATACAAGTGGATGTACCCAGTTGATAGATAACTTTACTCATTGAAACAATTGGTGCGCAATCAAAGTAGACTAGAAGGGTCTATTGTAGAGGGATATATTTTATAGGAAGCAACTATCTTTTGCCAACATAATCTCAAAGATTTGGAGTCCAACTTAGATAGTAAAGTTCGATACAATGATGGGCCTATTAGTGTTGGTTTATTTGTCACACTCTCAAATGATGACCTAAATCAAGCACAAAGATTTATTCTATTCAACACAACTGAAGAGAAAGGCAACATTAATAACTTGTCTCATTATCCATCTCCATCTACAAACTAAAAATCCTTTGTTAAATGACCAATCATTGACTCCATACCATGTGAGTGCTTTCTTGTAATAGTTATCTTATTTTTCTCTATTGTATATAATTTTATAAGAAACATTTATTTTTCAAATAATAAGTGTGGCTAAAGGAAAAGGAAAATTTTTCTAGAGAAATCCTCTGTTGCCTAGAATAGATGGTTAGAACATGTTATCCTCAAGCATTCCTACTTTTGAAAAGCAACAAATAATCTCCTAATCGTGTGTTTTTAGGTCATAAGAGTGTTGCATTAGGGAATCAAGTTGGCACAAGAACCACTAGAAATATTGAGCATCATGTTATGGGTAGTTTATTTTGGCAAGGTATTTGTATATTGTAAAAATACCTTTTTTTTAGTTGTCTAGTTCAAATACTATAGGCACCAAAGAGATACCTTCCCCCACTTATAAGGTACCTAACCCCATTGAGATTCAAAGTAAAGAAACAAATTTATTGGGAAACCTTGAAGGAGGTAGGATTTTTATATTCTATATGCATTTCTAAAAGTATATCTTATGGTGATATGATAGAATAAAACTAATACAAACATGTTTGTAGATTGACAAGTCAATAACTTGTCTCATAACTCATCTCCATCTGTAGCTAAACCTACTTTTTAAATGACCAATCATTGTACTCCATATCATGTGAGTGGTTTCATGTAATAGTTCTCTTATTTTTCTCTATTATATCAAATTTTATATTCAACATTTATTTTTCTAATAATAGGTGCGGCAAAAGGAAAAGGTAAAATTTTCAAGAAAAATCCTCCATTTCCTATAATAGATGGTTAAAACATGTTATCCTCTAACATTCCTACTTTTGAACAACAAAAAATAATCCCCTAATCGTGTGGTTTTAGGTCATAAGAGTGTTGCATTAGGGCATCAAGTTGGCACAAGTGCCACTAGAGATGTTGAACATCATGTTATTGGTAGTTTATTTTGGCAAGATATTTGTATATTGTAAAATACGTTTTTTTAGTTGTCTAATTAAAATATTGTAGGGGCCAAAGAGATACCTTCCCCCACTTATAAGGTACCTAACCCCCTTGAGATTCAAAGTAAAGAAACAAATTTATTGGGAAACCTTGAATTAGGTAGGCTTTTTATATTCTATATGCATTTCTAAAAGTATATCTTATGGGGATATGAAAGAATAAATCTAATACAAATGTGTTTATAGACCAACAAGTCAATAACTTGTCTCATACTCATTTCCATCTGCAACTGAATCTCCTTTGTTAAATGACCAATCATTTTACTCCATAGCATGCAAGTGGTTTCTTGTAATAGTTATGTTATTTTTTTTCTATTGTATGCAGCATTTCTTTTTCTAACAATAGCTACGGCTAAAGGAAAAGGCAAAATTTTCAAGAAAAATCCTCCATTGCATTGAATAGATGGATAGAACATGTTATCCTCTAACATTCCACTTTTTAACAGCAACAAATAATCTCCTAATCATGTATTTTTAGGTCATAAGAGTGTTGCATTAGGGCATCAAGTTGGCACAAGCGCCACTAGAGATGTTAAACATCATGCTATTGGTAGTGTATTTTGACATGATAGTTGTATATTGTAAAATACCATTTTTATTTTCTACTTAAAATATTGTAGGTACCAAAGAGATACCTTCCCCCACTTATAAGGTACCTACCCCCCTTGAGATTCAAAGTAAAGAAACAAATTTATCGGGAAACCTTGAAGGAGGTAGGATTTTTATATTCTATATGCATTTCTAAAAGTATATCTTATGGTGATATGAAAGATAAAACTAATAAAAATGTGTTTGTAGATTGACAAGTCAATAACTTTTCTCGTTACTCATCTCCATCTGCAACTGAACATCTTTTGTTAAATGACCAATCATTGTACTCCATAGCATGTGAGTGGTTGCTTGTAACAATTATCTTATTTATCTCTATTGTATCAGTCTTTATATGCAACATTACTTTTTCTAATAATAGGCGTGGCTAAAGGAAAAGGCAAAATATTCAAGAAAAATCCTTCATTTCCTAGAATAGATGGTTAGAACGTGTTATCATCTAACATTCGTATTTTTGAAAAGCAATAAATAATCTTAAAATAATATATTTGATAGGTAGTTTGTTTCACAATATATTAATGTGTTATAAAATTGTCTAATTCAAATATTATAGGGACCAAGAAAATACCTTCCCCCACTTATAAGGTACCTAACCCCCTAGAGATTTAAAATAAAGCATGTGAGTGGTTGCTCTTAATAGTTATCTTATTTATCTCTATCTTATGCAACTTTATATTAAGCATTGCTCTTTCAAATAACAAGTGTGAATAAAGGAAAAGGCAAAAAAATTTGAGAAAAATCTTCCACTGTCTAAAGAAAATTGTAATGATATGCTATCTTCTACAATTTCTAACAAAAACATACTTGTATTCTTTTAGGTGACATATTCATATTTTTTACATACTCCAATATTATTATCTAATTTAAATATTATTGGCGTAAAAGTAGTAACTTCTTCCACTTATATGTAATCTACCTTCCCTAGAGATTCAAAGTAAAGCAATGGGATATCTGACAAATATTGAAGATAGTGGTTTTTTTGCATCTTTAGTGCATTACAATATATTGCAATGTGAAAGAAAATTGATATAATTGTGAACTCTAGATTATCAAGTCAACCATGTCTCTCATCAGCATACACCATGTAGAAGTGAATCCTCTAGATTTAATGACCAATCATTTTATTCCATAGCACGTGATTAGTTGTTTAGATTGTGTACTCATTCATTTTTGTTGTATAAAACTTATTGGGTATCATGTATTATAGGTGATGCAACAAGGTTTGAAATTTTCCTAGAGTCCACTGGACTTATTTAAAAAGATGTTATGATAGTGTGTTGGAAAATACTATTGTTGTTATTTTGCTTTACATAATTGTACATGATAAAACAAAATGTGGTTGTTATGCTTTAGAAAATGATGGAAATCACCTTCATTAAGTATCATCTGCACTTGCTGGAGATCATTAACACTGAGTGGAGATGGTGTCATTACTAGTCAAATATTGAGGTCTCCAGAGATTCAAAGGAGGGGGATAAATTTTGTTGGGAATATAAATGATGATGTGTTCTTTAGATTCAAAAACTATTTCTTGTTGATTTGCACATGTATTCTTGTGTTAATATTAATGTGTTTTCATGATAGAATGGAAAAAACTCAATGTTGAAAATGAAAGATGTTTGAGCCAATAACTATAAAATATAGAAGACATATCATCCACTATCAAGCACTCATACTGTATGAGGAAGAGTATTCTTTGAGCCAAAATGTTTGGCGATATGGAGGCTAATGTTACATGTATATGCCTTGAGGAAATTCTTTCTTTTTCTTATGAAAAAGTTATAATATGGAACTCCTTATTTTTAGAAAATAATGCTTCCTGTTTATCCAAAGAGAGGAAAGGTCATGGGTGGATAGGCTACAAATCTGCTAAACCTCCATTGGGAAAAACACAACACGATTGTTGGACACTTCAAAATGTGCCTATGGGTAATGAAGGTGAAACTTAAGTAAGATTTCTAGGATTGAAGGCTAGAGATAGTGATAGTTTTTTGTTGCACCTTTAGTGGTCATATTTTCAAGATGAATTTTTTGTTAGTGTTTGGGTAGAGGTTAAGGTATTTTTCGTTCCTTCATTATATTCCATACATTCTTACATATATCTTTCCTATATGCATATCTAACTAATCATTTTTCAAATGAAACTCTTTAGATTTAAGATTTATGAAATTAAATTGACTCCAAATATGTATTTGTTATGAATTGTTTTGAAGAAAGGGTACAAACTAGTGTCATCTCATATCGTAGTACTTTGAAGAGGTAGTTTCGTATTTTTGTCTCCAGAGTAGCTTCAATTTTCACCTAAATCAAGGGTTAGCTAAGAACAATTGAGACATTTGCTTATATATTGGAGTAAGGATGAAATAAAGGTAACATAACTTTTTTTATTAGAATAAGTTCATCTTTACCAACTTTATGGTGTGAATATTATAACTAGGTTTTCATATATAGGAAGTTGCAATACAGAATGCAGCTAACCTTGCCAATATAAGGCCCACTTTTACATTAGGGACAAAATTGATGCGGAGAAAATAGTTTGAGTCAATAAGCATTTTAATTTAAGGAAATATCTTCAAATACCTAATAATTATGCTTATTTTTATTCCATTAGATGATAGAAGGCCATGAATCATTTGATTATCATGTATACATGATCGCTCATAGAAACAAAAAGGGAGAATATACAGATGAAGTTTCTAAGACAATGATGGTGAGTTAACCTAAGTTATAGCAGGCAACTCATGATCCATTTGTTCCACACTAATTGAGACTCAATTGTACTTGTTGTAGGAGGATGTTCAAGCTGAAACACATAAAGAAATGTGCAAGATAGTCATAATCCTCTTGAATTTATCACAATAATGGATCACGTGTATGGGTATTGTCATGGTGGCTATCAAAGGGGTTATGGTCATGGTGTGATAAGAACACTATTGAAAGAGGCAGTTATGATGGATCTAGGTCAACAAGACTATCAAGAGATTGAATAGGAAGTTGGATTTCATGCTCAAGAATTGGCAAATGCAAAATGTAGGATGGTGCATATGTTGGGATAGGTTGGAATCCTAAACTGTTGATAGTTTTCTCTTATATTTGTTTCATTATAAATTGGTATGAAGTGAACATCATCTTGTAACAATTACTAAAACGTAAAGAAAGATGAAACAAACATCAAATATACCAACTATCTTTATGCATACTCTTGAATGTTCCTTTTTTCGTAAGTGTCAATATTGTTTCATTATGTTGAATGCTTTTTGTATTACTCATATACTCATTCCTTGTTCTGGAATGTTTTATAAGAACATTTATGCATAATTACAGGATGGTTCAATTTCTTCTCATGCTCGAGGATCAAATAGTAATGATGAAGGACCAAGTTATCAGGCAGAACACTCAAACAATAGTGGGATGGGTTCATACATGAAACACTCTCATATGGACTAGACATTACAAATTAAGATGAGGTCTTTTTTGTCAATAGTAGAAACATTTTAGTTGTGTTCTAGAACATGTATGCTAGACTTAACTTTTTGTAGAAAGATGATTGATACATGTATAAGTCAAATTTGTGAAATGTGACATTTTATACATGTAAGTCACAACTACTATACATATGTATTTTGGACAAGGAGATATTAAGATAAAATTTAGAAATATATCATTTTTTACCATTTGAAACAACCAATCTTAGTACTATGTTATGTTTATGCATTTTTAATTATAGGAATTCTTGATTAGTGTCTTAGGGAGTCAATTAATAGCATCATTGGCATGTGAAATTGTCATGGTAAATAATCCCCTTTGTTTTTTGTTCTGATCATCTATATCTTGTATCTTTCTAACATTTCTGACATGTTTAAAATATATAAGGAATATCAAGATGGAGAGTCCCAAGGGAATGAAGATGAAGAGTAAGAATGGAAGATTTTTGAGATCAATAACTTGATTTGTAGGTATGTATATGCTTTTCTTTATTATTTCTTACTTATGATGCTAGATATGATTGTATGTTGAAACATTAGCTTATAGGGCCCAAAACGTGTTATTCTCCTTGCTAAGGATGATTATCTCTTATTGAATATTTATTTAGAAATTTTGCATGACATGAAGGTACCCTATACTAGTTTTATTATTACAATGGATGCTCTCACAGTTCTTGAAGAAATTCATGGTCTAAGTAAAATGTCTCTAGAGATATGCACAAGATTGAAATATAGAAATCCAACCAATAGATTAAACAATTTGTTTTGAGCTTTATATCTGGTGACATGATGAAACCATGCATATGAACGCAAGTGCACACATCGAGTAGTATAGGCCTATGTGAGTCCCGAGTAAAACTCAAGGAGACGTAGTCTCAGTGACTACTACTATCTACGTTGCAATCAACTAAGCCTATTAAACAGTTTGATTTGACTGTAAATAAAAATAAAAGGAAATTAAAAGAAAATTAAAGTGGTTGATTCAAATGAGATGGATTACTTAGGATTACTGATTTCACCACGGAGTCTCTTTATATCCTATTTCTAGTGAGTTAATATAAATTTTACTCCTACCCTGAATAGAAAGCATGTAGTCAGAATTCCCCGCTTCGACGATGCAACTCACTACCTAGATCTAAGAGAATTCTGTGTCTGTATTAATTTATATCTTAGTCTAGGTGCATTATTCAAAATCTGGGTTTCTTTCCACTAATTGTACGTTACTTTTTACAAGGAACGCATAGGAAAGTGTATAAATTATGTTGTTCTAACCTTTAATCCTCCTTTCAAAGTAATTATCAGTCTATAATCCTACTGATGGTGATCAAGCATAGATAGGTCATTCAATTCCATAATCATATATCAAGGAATAAAGAAAAATCTATATTAAATCATGTAAAAAGTCGATACAACGATTCACGGGGCTACCCTCGGGTCCTAAGAAAAGGAGGGGTTTAGCCCCGCATGGTTTTTAGTTGTGAATACATAGAGAGAGAGAGAGGAAAAACGTGGGAAACATGAATGAAATTCATGTAACCCCTAGAGAGAAGGTGTATCGGATGATCCTCCTTGAGAAATGCACGTTCTGCACTCTTCTGGCAACCAAATTTCCATCAGAGGTGCTCAGATCTCTCGGTTGATGTCCTTCAGCTCTGTGCTTCTCTCTCTCTCTTGTCTCTGGCCCTCATGCGGTGTAACGTGATGATTCCTTAGGTTTGGCCATCCTCTTTTAAGTCATAGGTCAACTAATGGTACCGCATATAATGGACCGTCGGAAATGGACGAATCTAATGGTTACTGATTTCTGCCAAAGTCAGTGGCACCGACTAGGGTGTCGATGGCATCGATGGAATTGGGTGCAATCTGGCTGTTGAAAAGTTGGTACCACTGACTCGTGATGGTCAGTGGCACTGAGCTGATGTGTGTACTTTGATCTGCCTCTCTGAACTGATCTCGGTGGCACTGACTTAGTAGTCATTGGCACAGACTCTTCTGGTCTGTTTTCCCCAGCCACTGCTGCTAGCTCGGTGGAACTGACTGTGATGTCAATGGCTCTGACTTTTCACTATACATAGAGTACCTGAAAAGTCCACAAAATGTGTATAAGGCCAGGGAATGTATAAAAAATGCAAATATGATAAAATGAGCATAGTTTGATGTGAACAAAGTATACAAGCTGATAATAATGATTTATGCAAATATGATCAACTAATTGATTAATAAATGCACAAAACAAATATAAAATAGGCCTGTAAAAGTGACTCAAAACCCATGCATCAAACTCCCCTAATCTTAAAACTTGCTTGTCCTCAAGCAACAACACCTCTAGATCTGATTGAGATAAGTCAGCTGAAGGACATCCCAACCTCAACAAAACACAATTACATACTAACCAACGGATTAACAAAATTCACGGAAAATTAAAACCGATTTACAACAAGCACCAATAGAATAAACATATTATATATGAGCCAACACTTTTCTTTTCATAGCATATTTTAAAGGTGCTACAACATAATTTCCCATTATCTCGTTACATGAAATAAGAGTTCCACATGCTGATGTACATCAAGATACATAAACTAAAAATCGTACATCGATCATTATAGAAGAAACATCAAAAAGATCTCCCAAAGACCTGAGTGTACAGGGATGACACACATGACTCTACTCCTAGACACTATCTATTCCACCAGGTATGAAACCTTCGCATATCCTCCATAGCCACATGATCTGCATCTCGCCAGGCGCGTCCACCTAAAAATGTTATTAACCACTGGGGTGAGACACACAGTCCTAGCGAGAAACATAACCCTCTACCAACTTTATTATGATCATAGATAACTGATATAAGAAGATTATAGGAGCAACATACTGAGCAGAACTAACTTTATTAACACTCTTACCAAAATATACAGGAGGCATTTAACTAGACATTCTTTATGGAACATGATTGATAAGATAAACTTTATAAGATCTTATCACATGATATAAGGAACGTATGCTAAACTACAAGTTATAACTAGAGCAACTATACAAACAAGGCCTCAACCAATGTTTTGTATTTTCCCTAAGCAAAGATACTATATGGCTTGATTACGAATTATTATGCCCCGAGGAAGTGAGTCGTACCGCTCAAATCCAACCTTCGATTGTGAAACCCAAAGTCATTGCCATACAAGGTTAATGGAAGAGTAGAACTCCACGACCTCACCACCTCATGGTCAGTGCACGAGTACTAACAAGTAGGACCGCAGTCTCATGCTTAAGTGGCCGCAACTACACAGAGTCAGGCTACCCTCTGCCTAGCCCACCTTGGTACAGGTATCGGTGATAGTGAACTGAGCCACAAGCCTGTTCAACGTGCTCCATAATCATTGAGCCATGGGCCTATTCACCATGCTCTTATCACACATCATGAGCCATGGACCTATTCACCATGCATTGTCATATTGAGCCACGGGCCTGAAACTGTGCTATGGAGTCTATAACCGAAGTTGCACTCTAATCCTCCTATTTTTGGCTAGGAGCAATCCTACATATTCAACATTATGTGCTCCAGATTAACCCGCATGAGATCCCATTTCACCATCACCAACTACTGACGATGATGGATCTATGGCAGCGGCAAACTACATGAAAGGTCCATCTATAATTGGTTAGTGCATTTTAGGTGGATTGTTGGGGCAACCAAGTTGTATTAAACAAACATATACAAAACATGAACAACATTAGATTTCATTACTTGGTGTTACACTGCTACTTCCGTTCTCTTTGCCCTCAACAATCATCATATTGTCATGGGATATTAATCCCACATTCATCACATAGTGCCACTGCCTCTCAAGGCTTTTACATAATCATGGGATCTCAATCCCTCTGTTCATCACATAATGCTACTGCCTCTGAAGGCTTCATCATCATCATGGGATATCAATCCCTCATGTCATCACTCGAGGATACCATCTCATTCAGGCACTCATCCTTTATCAGCTCACCCGAACCTTTCTCATCATATGGTGATACATGTTATCTCATCAACAAGACACATCATCATTACTCAGATATTGTACATATACCAAGTGCTACACAAAGCACATAATCATATAATCACCATAACTCTTACCTGGCTATGAATTCAATTGATAAAACCTGCATGGTTAGAGAGTATAGCAAAGAGATAACTTGATCACAAAAAATAATCTTTACAGAGCATATCGTGATTATCATGTCATTAAGATTAAGGTTTATAGTATTGGAGCTATCACCCATTATTATGAGCATATGCAACATAATGTCATAGTTGGTGTATTAAACACTACACATTATGTTACCATACCATGGGTATCCCACCATACCCTACATCTCATGTCATTATGCACACCATCCCTAAGGATTCATCTTTAAGGATCATACAATCATGCTCTATTATCAAGCATTATCAATGGTTCAACTATTGTCATCCATAGGTAACCACTATACTAAGGTTCACAACCTATCTTGTCATAACTCATCATGATCAAAGGTGTGAGCTCAAGATAACATACATAGGGTTATCGGGTTAGGCACAACCCTCACTAGAGGTGTCACCTACACTCACCAAAAGGCATATCGGGTGGGGCACAACCCTCACCAAAAGGGGTATCAGTCACAACCAAACCCTATCGGCCATCCAGTAAACTCCAGGGCGCCAAGCCCCATGTCGGGCATCCACCATGTCAGGCAACTCTATATAAGATGGTATTAGACAGCACACCCTATCAGCCAAGACTTCATGTCACCCAAGCTGGACTTAGGGTTTCCATGTCGCCCAAGCGCCATTTGTTTAACACCCAAGACATATCCCTGTCAGCCAAACTACCATGACGTACCTCTAAGGTTAGGGTTTTCCCTATTAGTCAAAGCACCATACTTGTCGGTCATCAACTAACACCTTGGACATCACACCATATCGCTGAAGAGCTTCCATATCGTTCAAAGCCTTAAACCACCCATGATCAGAACATGTATCAATCAAGCTTTCAACTCTAGAACCATCCAAGCTATCAAGTGTAGCACATACTCATGTCGAGTAACAAACTAAGAGAAGGTATGTATTGGGAAAAGACATATCAACCAAGGTATTATATCCCCATATGGGGTATCAGCCAAGAAATTCATCATTGTGTCGCCCAAGCTATCACGTACACGACATGCTTATATCGGGTTAGGGCTGATGATATCCGCCAAGACCTCTATAAGTGTGTGGCTGGTAAGCAAGGGTGTCAGGTTAGGCCCTTCACCAAGACATATCGGGAAGGGATACTTAGCATCACTCAAAAGCTTACTCAAGGGTAGAGCTCACATCTAAGAATATCATGCAAAGCACATCAAGGCCATATCACGCAACACATAAAAACAGGTAACACGTCATATCGGGAAACCGCCTAACTAACTCAACTATCAAGCACCACATCAAGTGAGGGATCAACAAGGAATCTACCATAGTAATTCCCAAGCATCATGCTAATGTATTGCCCTAGCTATAGCTCAAGGAAGGAGAGGGATATCAGGCAACAACCACAAGGAACTATCATCCAAATACATATTAGCCAAGGGAGAAACTTGGTGTCAACCAACCATAACGCCAAAGAGCACCCCTATCAGTCAACTAGGGTTAGGATCATCTTATCATCCAAAGCAACCATATCACCTCAAACTAGGGTTAGGGCAACCATATCGCCCAAGGCACCACTTCTAGGGCTATCGCCCACACCAAGGATCAACTTATCAGTTTCCTATACTATCGATGATACCTACCACCAAAGGAATAACCATCATATCCCACAAGATATTATCCAAGGGTTCAACCCCAAGAGCATGTCGTGCAACTAAAGTGGATCATCCATGTCGCCCAAAGCAACCCTATCGCCCAAGATAGGGTTAGAGCCTCATATTGGCCAAGAGACTAAGGTTAGGGCTTTATATCGGACAACCATCATATCGCCCATCATCATCTTGGTTAGAGGTTTATATCGGTCAAAAGGTCAACAAGAGATCCACTTAGCACATCGCCCAAGGATCAACCCTAGAAGAGAGTATCTGTCAGAAAATAACTTATGGGTATCGTGCAAGGGTTCCAAGGCCATGGCGTGTTGATCATCTTCAACCTCAAGGCCGTCACCAAGAAGACCTAAAGTTCAAGATAGTTGGCTCACCTCTCAAGACATTTAAGTGAGAGAGGGGTTTTGCACAACTTTCATCACCTATCAGGAAAGGTGCTATATCGGGCAAGGTTTGTATTGGGCAAAGCCCCCATATCAGTTTATGCACCATATCGGGAGGGTCATCTTCAACCTCAAGACACCCGTTACCATCATGCACAAAGAAAACAAGGTAAAGACAGTAGTAAAGCGTGACCATTTCCATTATAACATATCTCAAGTTCCACGTACACAACTAATCATGGAGAAGGGTATCGATTTGAGTACAAGAACCAATATGTGCACATATGAAGAGTGAACATAATAGAGATGGTTAAGAGTTATGTTACCCGCCTTAAGAGGATCTCCATGAAAGACATCAAGCTTCCGAATCCAAGACGAAAACCCACATTTTTCACCATGAAGATCACCCATCAATTCTCCAAACATGCCTTCGACACCGTCATCATCACCTTAAGGAACAAAAGAAGAAGAAGAAGAAGATACCATAGTTATAGATAGCTAAAGAAGAAGAAAAGAGGGGGAGATAACCATATCCTTGCCTAATCTCCACAAGGGCACATACATGGCCGAGAGGGGAAGAAGGAGATGAAGAAGAAAGCACAAGGAAAAGCTAGCAAGGAAACATGACTCACCAAAGTTGGATCTTGAGAAAGAAGCTTCCATGGCCAAGGAGCTCGCCCTTCCAAGCTCCATGGAATTTTTCCTTAGCTCCCAAAGCTCCCAAGATCATCCCATACAGGAAGGGAAAGGAGGTAGATGAAAAGGATCACTTGGTTAAGGAGGAAGGGAGTTATATACACCAAGGAAGAGATTGGTAGCAAAGGAGAGGTGTCATAACCACATAAACCAAGGTGCCACTTGCTCTTGCTCTTAACGCCACTTGTTGCCACCCTAGATGCTCATACATGGCCTGGTGATACACCCTAGGATGTGTATCATGAATCTCCATGGGCGACACTCCCTCTTGGGAAACACACACTTCAAGCCCTACCTGATACACTAAAGAACAAGGTAGCATGTGTGACACATACATGGTATACAGACCATATAGAGATGTCACTCCTCAACTATCATCCAAACAAGGTGGTCCATCTTCCATCCTCATCCTAGGTGATGTAAAATAGAGGGTATGAGACTCTAGAGCTGATAAATTGCATATTGACCCTCCACTTTGGGTAATTTGTGATTTTCACCAAAACTAGCACATAAGCCACAAGCATCATCCAACCAAGCTCAAACTTTGAACATAGTCCCTCACAAGGCACCCCACAACATTATTCTCTTTCTAATGATGCTAGAGAACTAAAATCATGCTCTACATGTGACATATTGCAACATAACTCCTTACTTTGGGTAAATTGCACTTTGGTCTAAAATAAGAAAACATTGCTCAGACAACATCCAAACGGGACCAAACTGGAAACATGAGCTTGTCACATGTTATCAAAACATCTTGAGTGATTAGATTAAGGTTCTAAGCACCTTTTATAAGCAAAGAAAAGAGGGTTATCCCAAAACATGGGTCAGGGTCCTTACATGGCATAAACCCCTAACAAGGATTTTGTCCCCAAAATCCCGAGCGGAAAGAAGACGAGTGTTACTCACTCATCACATCATACAACTCTACAAAGCTCCTAGGTGTCACAGATCTGTGACCAACATACTTTTTCTTCTTCTAGAGCCAACACAAGGTTTCCTAGTACTGGTTACATACATCCTTTGCCTGGTAACACTCTTTAGATACGTGAACATCACATGCAACTCGTATCACTCAGGTATCAGTTCCTTTTACTGCTATATCGCCTTCCTTGTTATGTTTCTACTGTGTTACTCTGATCTCATAGGCTCGACACTTAAGCTTCACATAACTTGTATCACTATCCTTCTTCTATATACATTACAATTGTTCCTTCTCCTTTTACAAAGGATGTTTCTAATCCAAGAGAGATATATCTCAGAAGAGGTTATCACAAGATACATACTGTAAAAAACACATGTATGCACATGACACGGCTCATAAGGCACCTCACTATGTATCACTTAAGGCTTAACACAAAAGGAGTTAATCATCTTGGTTAACAGCAACCACATCATCTCGATTTCAAGCCTTCCATGTCTTCATGTCAGCTCCCAAGAGCACAACGAACACCAACTCGGATGGTAACAAATATGCACTATCTCAACTGATCTAGATAGGATTCAAAAACCTCAGTCATCCATCTCTTACCAATGCACATCCTTCCTAGATCTTCCTTTACTCGAGACTTAGCTAGGAGTATTCCAAGGAATTATGATTAACTTGATGAACCTTCTCAGGATGACCTTACAACAGTTCCTTTCTTTGGGTGCTACCTTTCGATGTCATGTTTATGCAGAGCATAAACCACTAATAGGTGATAGCCATACTATAGGCACTTAGCCAGGTCAAACCAAAGCCAACCTCTCCATCTAAGATAACTTCACACCTTTCCAAGGTTATCCATTCCCAGGATTATCTCGATCCTTGACACGTCAAGTCTAGGAAAAGGAAGGATACGAGAAGGGTATACTTCATCCTGCACAACCAGGTCATCCAACAAGGTGCTCGACAACAAACTATCTCTCTCCTGACTAACAAAAAGGAAGCATATTCCAAACACACTATAAGCACTCAGAGGAGGGTATATCCTAAATTGGATCAACAAAAGAAGATAAGAGGCAAGAAGAAGACAAAGCAGAAGGGATTAACTCCATCTTACCTGCCAGCACACCGTGGTCATCTTGCCGATCTAGCCAGCTCATGCCACAAGATCTAACTATTGTATGTTGCCATCTGCTTCCTGGTCAAACCATTCGGTCCTCACTTGCTTATCCTTATCAGCATTCCTCTGTGTTGCTTAACTACTGCCTCGAGGGTCACCACATAGATTCAGACTCCAAAACAACCTTCATGCTTGTGGGTGCAAGGTCAAGGATGATCTATAGGACATTTCACCACCATACCTCCATGATCTAGGCATCTTGATTCTTAATCCCTTTATAAGAAGACATGCCAAGAGGATCCTACCGTCATCATCTATCACATATATCTCCATCTTGGAAACCAAAGCCCAAGATCAACTGATACCTTTCGAAGTATCCAACCAGAGACCACTAAAAATCATACATATCAAGTGACACAAGGTCCACTTGACCGCCACTCCCTTAGAAGGAAGGAACTCAAAGGAACAAACTCCTCCTATCATCCCATCAAAGCCTATGGTTTCATATCAAAGGGGAGGCTATTATCACTTTTCTTTGATCCTTACATGAGCTTTCAACTGTTTGTGCATCGTTAAACCTTGTTCCATCTGGCTTTATCCTATTTCCTCTTGGTTTCCTTGCACTCAACACAGGAATCATCAAGACCATTACATGTTATTATTCTTTTCCCTTGTCGTCGTTTTATCATTTTCATGATCATTTCCTGATTATATCACATTTATTTCTCTTTGTGAAAAAGTATCATTATTATTCACATATTCTTCATGGAACAAGGATCATCCCCCTTGTCCCCTTTTTCTTATCATGAATTTGCACTTTATTCTTACTCATTTTTGCTTACATTCATTGGTTGGTCTGAGATTATCTCAAGTTCCATCTTATTTACTCATCACTTGTTCATTTCTTTCTTCTAACTTTATCTTTGCTTCTAGGCAATTTCTTCATCTTGTGTAAGTTTATGTTTTAACTCACCTTGTTAACACATGTTAATCTATCTTTTGTCATGTATATCTCTTGATATTATAGTTTCAAGAACTTATCTCATCATATCCTTATACAGATTTAGGTTTCATAGAACCCTTACTTCCTCTTTTGATTATCAAGCATCCATGTATTTAGGGGTTATGGTGCATTCATTTACCTCTTTTATAACATGATGAAGGTATTAACGCCATATTTCCTAACTTGTTATGCTCTTTAGATTGCTCCAAAATGACTACTTGATCAGAGTAATCAAGGGGGAAACAATCTAACACTCCACACTTACCTATGTCTTCGGTATTTGGATACCTGGCCAGGGCACCCAAGTACTAAGATTAGGTAGTATGCACCATATTTTATGTCATGGTCCAACCTTAAACACCATCCTAATCCTAGTCCTAGTGTCCCTGTAGACTCAGCAAACCTAGAGCTCTGATACCAAACTCTCTGAAACATCCCAACCTCAAAAAAACACGATTAAATACTAACCAACGGATTACCAAAAATCACAGAAAATTATAACCAATTTACAACAAGCACCACAAGATGAAGCATATTATATCTGAGCCAACACTTTTCTTTTCATAGAATATTTTCAAGTTGCTACAACATAATTTCCCATCATCTTATTACATGAAATAAGATTTCCACATGCTAATGTACATCAAGATACATAAACCAAAAACCGTACATCAATCATTATACAAGAAACATTGAAAATCTCTCTTAAAGACCTGAGTGTACATGGACGACACTTAGGACTCTACTTCTAGACACTATCTATTCGACCGAGTATGATACCTTCGCATATCATACATAGCCACATGATCTGCATCTCGCCAGGCGCATCCACCTAAAAATGTTATTAACCACCGGGGTGAGACACACAGTCCCAGTGAGAAGCATAACCCTCTACCAACTTTATTATGATCACAAATAACTTATATAAGCAGATTATAGGAGTAACATACTGAGCAGAACTAACTTTATTAACAATCTTACCAAAATATCTAGGAGACATTTAACCAGACATTCTTTATGGAACATGATTGACAAGATACACTTTATAAGATCTTATCACATGATGTAAGGAACGTATGCTAAACTGCGAGTTATAACTAGAGCAACTATACAAACAAGGCCTCAACCAATGTTTCATATTTTCCCTAAGCAATGATACTATACAACTTGATTACAAATTATTATGCCCTGAGGAAGTGAGTCGTACCGCTCAAATCCAACCTTCAGTTGAGAAACCCAAAGCCGGTGCCATACAAGGTCAATGGAAGAGCCGGACTCCACGACCTCACCACCTCGTGGTTAGTGCACGAGTACTAACAAGTAGGACTGTAGTCTCATGCTTAAGTGGTCGCTGCCATACAGGGTCAGGCTACCCTCAGCCTAGCCCACCTTTGTACATGTATCGATGCTAGTGAACCGAGCCACGTGCCTGTTCACCGTGCTCCATAATCATTGATCCATGGGCCTGTTCACCATTCTCTTATCACACATCCTGAGCCATGGGCCCGTTCACCATGCTCTTTCATATTGAGCCACAGGCCTGAAATCGTGCTATGGAGTCTACAACCGAAGTTGCACTCTAATCCTCCTATTTTTGGCTAGGAGCAACCCCGTATATTCAACAATATGCGCTCCAGATTAACCTGCAGGAGAACCCATTTCACCATCACCATCTATTGACGATGATGGATCTATGGCCAGGGAAAACTACATGAAAGGTCCATCTGTAATTAGTTAATGCATTTTAGGTGGATTGTTGGGGCAACCAAGTTGTATTAAGCAACCATATACAAAACATGAACAAGATTAGATTTCATTACTTTGTGTTACAATGCTACTTCCGTTCTCATTGCCCTCAACAGTCATCATATTGTCATTGGATACTAATCCCTCATTCATCACATAGTGCCACTACCTCTCAAGGCTTTTACATAATCATGGGATCTCAATCCCTCTGTTCATCACATAATGCCACTACCTCTCAAGGATTCATCATCATCATGGGATATCAATCCCTCATGTCATCACTAAAGGATAACACCTCATTCAGTCACTCACCCTTTATCAGGTCACAATACCTTTCTCATCATATGGTGATACATGCTATCTCATCAACAAGAAACAACGTCATTACTCAAATATTGCACATATACCAAGTGCTACACAAAGCACATAATCATATAATCACCATAGCCCTTACCTGGCTATGAATTCAATTGATAAAACTTGCATGGTTAGAGAGTATAGAAAAGATATAACTTGATCACCAAAAACAATCTTTACTGAGCATATCATGATTATCATGTCATTAAGATTAAGGTTTATAGTATTGGAACTATCTGTAACATCCCTGACCTGGGTTATGAACTAGCCGTAGGTGTTTTTCTTAAATATGTGATTAAATGCTTGTGGTTATCATTTGATATGTAATTAAAGCTTCTGAGGAACATATATTTTTATTTCAGTCCTTTTTGAACAATGTTGTAAAATTGTTTTATTAAAAATGGACTAATGTGCAAATTACCCAAGTTGAGGGGTTAACTTGCAAATTGCACATTTTAAGGTGTTCCTCTGATGTTGAGACAGCATAACAATGAATATGATGTAGTGATATGGATTCCACAAGCTTGAGCACCAAGATATAGCTTGTAGAGCAATCCTCATGCTTTAAAACCCAGTTTTGGTGTAAAGTGCAATTTACCCAAAACATAGGGTCCAACCTGTAAAATATACTCTCTAAAGTATCTTTCATGACTCTTGTCATTAAGTAGAGCAAAGAAAATGAGAAGGGTGTCTCATTTGAATGATCAAATAAGAAAGATAACCTTAATATTAAAATAACCAAGTTTTAAGCAAAATGGCCTTTCATATATATATATATATATATAAATATATATATATATATATATATATATATATATATATATATATATAAGCTTATTAAAATATATGGTTTCTTTTCCTATAACCTTGGATAAGAGAGAGGATTTGCATGTAAAAAGGAGGAAGAAATGTGGCCAAGGGTGGAGTGATCATACATGGATGGGTTTGAGAAATAAAAGAAATCATCCTCTTTGCCTTGAAAATATATCCAAAAAAATATATAACATCCTTAACAAACAAGGGATCGTTTTCCCTTCATTCCTTCCCTTATCTTCTTGCTTTGGCCGACTAAGGAGAATCTCAGGAGCAGAGGAGGATGACCATGCTAGTTTGGGTAAGTATGGATCATCATCCATCTCGAATTCATGGTGGGAATCTTGATACAAGGTTGGTTTGTTAGTTTTCCTTACACAACTCTTCTTTCTAGCCAACTTCTCCATCCAAATCTTGAAGAAAAGACCTTAGACAACCTTTGGAGCTCAATCCACCATTAAAGCTACGAAGCTTGGAGCTCTGGATCAGTCCTAGAGGTGGGTTTTATAACTCTAAACCTTAAACTTTGTTAAGTGCATCTCCTTCTCCTAGAATCGTTGCCTGTTCTTCTTCTTTAGATACTTTTAAGTGTTCTTGTAAGCAATTCCATGAAGAACTGCCCCTGTTCTTGAGGTAGAAGATGATGGTGTTAATATCCATTTTTATCCTAAATCTTGCTTTAGCAAACGGTCTCCCAACTTTTTGAAACGGTTTCCCAAACCGTTTGGGAGCAAACAGTTTCAAACCGTTTGAGTGCAAACAGTTTCACAAGACCGCATGCAAGAAAATGGTTTAAGACCATTTGGATGTGTTGACTAGGCATTGACCATTTGGAGGACTGTTTTAAATAGAGTGGACTAATCACCCACCAAAAAAATCATCAAGTAATTCTAAGTAAATCACCAATTGAAGGCCCTTTAGTCACTTAAACCCTAATCGGGTCTATTGCTGAATTTAATAATACAATCATGTTGAAGTTTGGTTTGAGTGGCCCTAACGGTTTCAAAACCATTTGGGGATCACCCAAACGGTCTCAAGACCGTTTGGTGATCACCCAAGACCGTTTGGAGGTCTAGGGTCAAGTAGGGTTGACCAATCGAGGGTCTAAAGATATCAAGTTGTTAAACAATTAAGTGCTGATTTTATGACCAAATCTAGGGTTCAACCCTTAAGTGAATGACTTAGTTTTTGATGAAATAATGGAAAAACGGTTTCAAGACCGTTTGGAGGACCTCCAAATGATCCCAAGACCATTTGGGGTCAGGTCATGACCCAATTGAATGATGGTTCTGTGGGTTCAATCTCAATTACACTCATGTTGATACATGTTGAAGGGTGATCAATTCTAAACCTTAATTCAATTGATCCAAGCCCTAACTGGTGATCAATTGATGGTTAATTGAGTGTCAAATCATTTGAGGGTTGACCTAATTGACTCAATTAATACGTGGCTAACAAGTGCATGAACGATTGAGGGGTTCAACATTGGAAACCCTAACTCAATTGAAGTGGTTGAGACACTTTTTGGTCCATGCGGTTTTGAGAAGGTTTGGACCAAATGGTCTCAAGACCGTTTGGGACCAAACGATCCCAGACTGTTTGGTGCTCATGCGGTTTCAAGATCAAATTGCCCATGCGGTTTCAAAGTCAAAGTTGGCCAAACGGTCAACAAGACCAAACGGTCTTCACCCCATCTTGGGCAAACGGTCTTGAATGTGCACTTTATCAAATGGTTTTAAAAGTCAAATGGACCAAACGGTCAACAACACCAAACGGTTTCAAGGTCCATCCAAGACCGTTTGGTGGGTTAGTATGCAAGGCCGTTTGAGGTCTACAAATGTTAAGATCATTGGATACCTTAGTGGTCAAGATGGTTTAGTAGTTGATTAACATAAACTTCATAGATACCTAAAGTGATTAAGGGATCAAGTAATTAGTTGATTAATGCATGTCATGATCAAGTGGTGAACATTACCAAGGTACCCTTGAATGGGATAGTGTGACTAATGCCCCTTTAATCAAGTAAACCCTAACAACCATAATGGTGATGACATAACTTATGATGTCAAGGTTGAAGTGACTTAACCTAATAAAAAATGATGTAAACATCATCTAATAGAAAGAGGAGAGAAAAGACTCCTAATATAAATGAGAATCAAGTAACAAGCTTCCAATATGTATGAATGTATCTAATTAGGGTATTACCCTTTATAGTGAGATCATGGGAACCCTAATTATGATGGCTAATGAATATTAATCTAATGAGAGTGCATTAATGGAAGTAATTCTCATACATGATATTGGTATGATCTTAACTTATTGAAATGGGAATAGTAAACCCTAATTTAGGGTAATGTGTTATAATGTGTATAGTAAACCCTAATCTAGAGAAATGTCATAGTGTGAATAGTAAACCCTAATTTTGGGTAATGCTTTCAAGCATGATACTCTATACTTGAGTATGAAATAAGTATTCATTATGCCCTTATAAGTTAAAGGGGTTTAATAACCCTAATTGAATTAAAAAGGAAGCCTAACCCTAGAAACCAGCCGTGGTGATGTAACACAGTCATGGTAAATCTTATGTAGCACGACCGTGCAAGGTAGCACGGCCGTGGTGGCTTTCTCTTGCACGACCGTCCAAGGTATCACGGCCGTGGTGTTCTATACTTGATTTGGAAACAAATTGTATCGTGTTGATATAGATACAATACACATGTTATCCATTGCATTAACCATGCAGGTCCTCATAAAGAAGTGATCATAGCCAAGTAAGGGTTATGATGTCATATTCATTAAAAGTACTTTATGAGTTTGAAGGTAATGACATGTTGTGTTGCCTAGTAAGAGGTAACATATGAGATTGATAAGCTGTATGAGCCGAGAAAAATATCTACATTGTCATAATCAAGGTCATACTGTTAAAAGACTTGATAGTAACATGATACTTGGTAACAAGTGTTTTGATAATTTAATGGTTTTAATACCCATATCCTTGAATCATAATGATGAGATGGTTAGGGATTGATATCCCAATGTTAACAATATGTGATATGAACTTGATACAATTAGTACTTTTCCTTATAGCAATTTTCCTATTTATTTATGTTTGAAAACATGCGTGATGCTAAAAAGAATGTTATAATGTAATCAAATAATCAAGTATAATGATATCATGTAGAGCCCTGACCATAGATCCATCATTGTCAGAAGTTAAATGATGGTGAAATAGGTTTTCCTAAGGGAACTCCTGGAGAGCATACTTTTGAGTATGTGGGGGTTATGGATGCAAATATCCTTACGTCGTAATGTAGGAATTGATGTGAGATGTACCTTTAATCTCTCAATCCTTCATTATATGTATAATGTTGGGATGATGTATCACTAATCTACCGATGATGTTGTTAATGCCGCATCGATGTGAGATAAACAAGAAATCCCTCGATGGCGAAGAGAGTACAGCATGCCACTATAACTCTAATAGTGAAGTTGCCAGAATACCCCTGGAAAGCTATTATGGCAGAGACATAAGATGTCCTGCATATTGTACCTCACACTGACTGAGGAAGATGAGATCATAGAAATCTGGCTCTTCTGATGACCTATGTATGGTACTGATTGCGATTTCATAATGGTCGGTTGGAGTATGAGTGGTATATCTCATCTCCTCAGGGTATAAATATGTTTGAAAAATGTAATCAGCCGTATAGCATAATTTCTTAGGTTGAACTATGAAAAACAAGATTGATGATACATTGTTTATAGTGTTCTAGTTAAATAACTAGTATACATGTTTTTCACATTCCTTGTTGATATATCTTTTATCCAATCAAGTTATAATTGAAATGATTTCCTAAGAAATACTATTCTACTTAAGCTTATTCCATGTTATACCTGTTGTTGTATAATTATAGTTTTAGTGCTTAATGTTATTCCATTATTGCAATAACAATGCTTCTGGCAGAGAGTTATAACTCTCACTGGGAAAATTATTCAATTGTCTCACTCCCGTGGGATTCAACTTTTTAGGTAGACGCCGAGGATGAAGAAACCCACCAGTGGGTGACCAACAATAGCAACAACATCCGGGACAGCAGTGACCCTCAGGTGGAGACACTGTTTGTCAAGCCTAGTAGATAGAATGTCCTATGTGTCGTCTTTGTACTCTCAGGTCCTAGGAGTCCTTAGATGTTTCAAATAGATCTGAGATTTTGACGTAATGCCTCAAGATTTTTTATCTTTCCTTATATAGTTAACATGGCAGTTGATGTTGTGACTCTTGAGATGTGATTTTACAGAGATGTGCTGATATATCAGCTTGTAAATACCTTATCCCGTTCTTTTATGAAAAATGCCTTACAGGTTGTGGACCTTTGTACAAAAAGTTTTAAATTTTTTGATTTTCAGTAATTCCGCTACTAACGAAACACTTCCACTTTAGTTCTAATTCGTTGATCTTGTTTTCGCGAGTCGATCGTCACAAATTTAGTGGTATCAGAGCTCTAGGTTCTCTGAGTCTACAGAGACATAGGACTTAGGTTGTTGAGTCTATTCTAGTGTCTTCTAGTATATCTGATAGTGTCTTCTACTCATTTAAAGGGAGAAGAGGAAACTAAAGATGTCTGGATCACATGAGGAACACGTTGCGGAGAGTAGTGTTGCTGCACACGAAGAAGGTGTAAGAAACCAAGAAAGGGAGGAACCTGTACCTGAACCACCCCAGTTCAATCCAACTGATATGGGGAACCCAGCTGTCCAAGCCATGTTTGGGCAGTTTATGACTGCCATGACACATATGACTAATAGGATGCCTATACCTGCACCTAGGGCACCTACTCATCCTGAAGGACAAGGAATCGACAAGACGTTTGAACGACTTCTCCGAGTTGGAGCCACATAGTATGTTGGAACAACTGACCCTACAGATGCTGACTTGTGGTTAACTGAACTAGAGAAGGCCTTTAGAATCCTGAACATCCCAGAAGTTGAGAAGGTTAGACATGTTGTATACCTTCTCAAGGGGAGTGCTGGTCACTGGTGGACCATGGAAGAACAGAAAAGGCCAGGTGTGGAGATTGCATGGGAAGTCTTTCGACGGGAATTTAGCAACATTGATTTCCCTAAAACATTTCTGGATGAGAAAATCTCTCAGTTTGAGAGGTTAAGGCAGGGACCTATGAACATTAGTGAATACGAGGCTAAGTTCATGGAACTGTTGCGGTTCTGTCCGCACATGGCAACCACAGATGAAGAAAGGATTCGACGTTTTGAGAAGGGATTAAATGCTGAGTTGACCACCCCTGTATCTGCTTTGGAGAACAAGGAGAGGTTTGCTACCTTTGTGGAGTCAGTCAGGAGGATAGAAAGGTCTGTGGCAGAGGAAAGACAAACCCAGAACAAGAAAATGTATCCCCAGTTCCAAGGATCCTCATCTAAAGATTTCAAGAAACCTAGGTTTTCTGCGCCTACACCACCACCTAGATTCAGTACCCAGACGCAGTGGATGTCAAATAGGGGTAGACGACGAAGCTTACCGCTAGAAGGAGCTCGTAGCTCAGCATCTATGTCAGTTACAGGACCACCCAGATTAGAGCAACTGAACAGAAGCTGTTATAACTATGGAAAAGTAGGACATCTGATGAAAGATTGCAGAGCCAGAGAAGTGAGTGTGACTCAACCCCAGAGGCAGAGTCAATAAGGATCTCAAAGGAAATAGTTTCCAGGAGGATCTAGAGGATGTGGACAAGCGTCCCAAGATGGATCATCGACACCAGGTCAGCGAGCACCGAATCAACCACCGACAACGGCAAGATTTTATGCGACGAATCCACCTGAGGCAGTGATCAACCCTTAGGTTGTGGCAGGTCAGATGGAATTGTTATATTCAAATATGTCTACATCTTGCGTTGTATCCATTTTAATTGATCCGGGTGCTACACACTCCTTTATCACTCGGAGAGTGATTTTTGACTGTAACCTGACTACAAGTCATAGAGCGGATAGTTTGTTGTTAGAAACTCTATTAAGGGGATCTGCTGTGTTGCAAGAGGTATGTTCTCCATGCATCCT
Source organism: Alisma plantago-aquatica (assembly GCA_963693085.1). Classification (NCBI taxonomy): domain Eukaryota; kingdom Viridiplantae; phylum Streptophyta; class Magnoliopsida; order Alismatales; family Alismataceae; genus Alisma; species Alisma plantago-aquatica. The sequence goes on from OY856412.1 coordinate 374,265,214, forward strand.
CTTCTTTTATGAACATCGCATTCAAGTGGATCTTATACCACTTGAGATGCATGGATTTGATATAATCCTTGGGATGGATACCTTAGAAAGGTATAAGGTTGTCTTGGATTGTGTGTCCAAGCAAGCTATGTTCACTGATGAAAGTGACACATGGATCTTTTAAGGAGAAAGAAAGATTCTACCCACCTGTCTTGTGTCAACCATGGTTGCTGAGAAGCTAATGAGGCAAGGATGTTATGCATTCTTGGCCCATGTGGTAGATAATACCATGGAGAGTCCTAACCCTGCTGAAGTTCCTGTAGTCAGGGAATTTGAAGATGTATTTCCTGAAGAACTTCCAGGTATACCACCGCCTTGAGAGATTGATTTTGAGATCAATCTAATTCCAGACACACAACCTATAGCACAAACACCGTATAGGATGGCGCCTGCTGAGATGGCAGAACTCAAGAAACAGTTGCAAGAGTTGCTTGAAAAAGGGTTTTATCTGACCGAGTACTTCTCCTTGGGGTACTCTGGTCCTCTTTGTTAAAAAGAAAGATGGATCAATGCAGTTGTGAATTGATTACAAACAATTTAATAAAGTAACAATAAAGAATAAGTATCCTCTACCGAGGATTGATGATCTCTTTGACCAGTTACGTGGTGCAACCATCTTCTCAAAGATAGATTTGAGGTCAGGATATCATCAACTACGTATTAAGGATAGTGACATACCAAAGTCTGCTTTTAGGACAAGGTATGGTCATTATGAGTTCACAGTTATGTCATTTGGACTAACTAATGCACCAGCTGTATTTATGGAACTTATGAATAGAATCTTCTGACCTTTTCTCGATCAGTGTGTTGTTGTCTTTATAGATGACATCTTGATTTATAGTAGAGATTCTCAGCAGCATGAACAACATCTTCGACAGGCTCTAACTTTGCTAAGAAAGCATAAGTTATATGCTAAGTTTAGCAAGTGTGAGTTCTGGTTACCAAAAGTTTCTTTTCTTGGACACGTGATATCTGCTTCAGGTATTCGTGTTGACCCTAAAAAGGTAGAATCTGTCCTACAATGGGAACAACCGAAGACACCGACAGAGATTCGTAGTTTCTTAGGGTTGGCAGGCTATTACTGGAGGTTCATTAAGAACTTCAGTTCTATAGCCTTACCCTTATCCAAGTTAACCAGAAAAATGTTCCTTTTGTATGGAATGACAAGTGTCAACAATCATTCCAGTTGCTGAAGGAAAGGTTGACTAGTGCACCTGTATTGGTGTTACCTGAGCAAGGAAACGGGTATATAGTTTTCTGTGATGCCTCTAAGAATGGACTAGGATGTGTGTTGATGCAGGATAAACAAGTGATTTCTTTTTCTTCCCGACAACTTAAGAAACACGAGGAGAATTATTTGACACATGATCTGGAACTAGCTGCTATGGTTCATGCCTTGAAGATCTGGAGACATTATCTTTATGGAGAGACATTCCATATTTTCACAAACCATAAGAATCTTAAGTATATCTTGTCTCAGCATGAGCTTAATATGAGGAAACGCCGCTGGATGGAGTTAATCAAGGACTACGATTGTACAATTGATTACCATCTAGGGAAGGCCAATGTGGTTGTTGATTCTTTGAGTAGGAAATCAGCAACACCAACTTTAGGTAGAGCACAACTAAATTCCTTAGTGTGCTCAAGGAGAGATATGCTTATCTCCTTAAGGCAAAACAATGTACATTTGAGAGTATCATTATTAGCTGGGTTGTTGGATGAGATGCATATAAAACCTACTCTGAGAGAGCAGATCAAGGAGGCACAACAAGTTGATGTTGTTGTTCAACAGATTAGATCGGAGTATGGAAATGAGAAACGAGATGGTTTCCATGACTCAGATGATCAAATAGCATGTTATCATGATAGGATGATAGTCCCTGATGTGGATAACTTTAGAAAGATAGTCTTGGAAGAAGCTCATTCTTCAATGTATGCTATGCATCCAGGGAGCACCAAAATGTATCGAAATTTAAAAGATATATATTGGTGGCCCGGTTTGAAGAAGGACGTGGCTGAGTTTGTTATGCGGTGTCCTGTGTGTCAGCAAGTTAAAGCTGAACACCAGAAGCCTGCAGGAATAATGCAACCTTTACCCATACCACAGTGGAAGTGGGATCATGTGACTATGGATTTTGTGGTTGGTTTATCTAGAACAACCAAAGGCCATGATTCCATCTAGGTAATAGTTGATACGTTGACAAAGACAACACATTTCTTACCTATCAAAACAACCTATTCTGCTGAGAAACTAGCACAGTTATATGTTAATGAGATAGTGTGACTGCATGGAGTCCCAGTTACGATCATTTCTAGAGGTCCCCAATTTATGAGTCATTTTTGGGAGCAACTTCATTAAGTATTAGGCACACAGTTAATGTTTAGTACAACCTTTCATCCTCAGACAGATGGACAATCAGAGTGGACTATACAGACCTTGGAAGACTTGCTTAGAGCATGTGTTCTTCAATTTATAGGGAGTTGGGATCTGCACCTAAGCTTGATAGAGTTTGCCTATAATAACAACTATCAAATAGCATTGGCATGGCACCTTATGAAGCTTTGTATGGTAGATGTTGTAGATCTCCCCTGTGTTGGTATGAAATGGGTGAATATCAAATTTTAGGTCCTGATCTTGTGCAGCAGACCACTGAGAAGATTAAGATGATACAACAACAGTTAAAGACTGCACAGGATAGCCATAAATCTTATGCTGACAAGCGTCATAGACCTTTAGAATTCTAGGTTGGAGACAGAGTGTATCTCAAAGTCTCACCTTGGAAAGGAGTTCTGAGATTTGGAAGGAAAGGAAAGTTAGCTCCTAGGTTTATGGGGCCTTATCCAATCATTGAACGGATTGGAAGAGTAGATTATAAGCTAGAGTTACCACCAGAGTTACAGAAGTTACACCCAGTATTCCACATTTCCATGTTAAGGAAATGTCACCCTGATACAGAATCAGTTCTGCAACCTATGGAAGTAGAATTGAATGATGATGTATCTTATGAAGAAGGACCTGTATTGATCCTTGACAGAAAAATTAAGAAGTTGAAAAAGAAAGACATAAGTCTTGTGAAAGTCCTCTGTAATCACCATGGTATCGAAGAATCCACATGGGAACTAGAGGAAGAGATGAGAAGGAAATACCCTGCTCTTTTCTGTTAATATGTTTTGTTGATTTCGGGGAAGAAATCCTTATAAGGGGTGGATAATTTGTAACATCCCTGACCTGGGTTATGAACTAACCCTAGGTGTTTGGCTTAAATATGTGATTAAATGCTTGTGTTTATCTTTTGATATGTAATTAAAGCTTCTGATGAACATATATTTTTATTTCAGTCCTTTTTGAACAATGTTGTAAAATTGTTTTATTAAAAATGGACTAATGTGCAAATTACCCAAGTTGAGGGGTTAACATGCAAATTGCACATTTTAAGGTGTTCCTCTGATGTTGAGACATCATAACAATGAATATGATGTAGTGATATGGATTCCACAAGCTTGAGCACCAAGATATAGCTTGTAGAGCAATCCTCATGCTTTAAAACCCAGTTTTGGTGTAAAGTGTAATTTACCAAAAACATAGGGTCTAACCTAAAAAATATACTCTCTAGAGTATCTTTCATGACACTCATCATCAAGTAGAGCAAAGAAAATGAGAAGGGCATCTCATTTGAATGATCAAATAAGAAAGATAACCTTAATATTTAAATAACCAAGTTTTAAGCAAAATGGCCTTTCATATATATATATAAGCTTATTAAAATATATGGTTTCTTTTCCTCTAACCTTGGATAAGAGAGAGGTTTTGCATGTAAAAAGGAGGAAGAAACGTGGTCAAGGGTGGAGTGAGCATACGTGGATGGGTTTGAGAAATAAAAGAAATAATCCTCTTTGCCTTGAAAATATATACAAAAATATATATAGCATCCTTAACAAACAAGGGATCGTTTTCCCTTCATTCCTTCCCTTATCTTCTTGCTTCGGCTGACTAAGGAGAATCTCAGGAGCAGAGGAGGATGACCAGGCTAGTTTGGGTAAGTATGGATCATCATCCATCTCGAATTCATGGTGGGAATCCTGATACAAGGTTAGTTTGTTAGTTTTCCTTACACAACTCTTCTTTCTAGCCATCTTCTCCATCCAAATCTTGAAGAACGGACCTTGGACAACCTATGGAGCTCAAGCCACCATTAAATCTATGAATCTTGGAGCTCTAGATCAATCCTATAGGCAGGTTTTATAACTCTAAACGTTAAACTTTGTTACGTGCATCTCCTTCTCCTAGAATCGTTGCTTGTTCTTCTTCTTTAGATACTTTTAAGTGTTCTTGTAAGCAATTCCATGAAGAACCGCCCCTATTATTGAGGTAAAAGATGATGGCGTTAATATCCATGTTTATCCTAAATCTTGCTTTAGGAAACGGTCTCCCAACTTTTCCAAACGGTTTCCCAAACCGTTTGGGAGCAAACGGTTTCAAACCGTTTAAGTGCAAACGGTTTCACAAGACCGCATGCAAGCAAACGGTTTAAGACCATTTGGATGTGTTGACCAGGCATTGACCATTTGTAGGTCTATTGTAAATAGTGTGGACTAATCACCCACCAAAAAATCATCAAGTAATAAAAAGTAAATCACCAATTGAAGGCCCTTTAGTCACTTAAACCCTAATCGGGTCTATTGCTGAATTTAATAATACAATCATGTTGAAGTTTGGGTTGAGTGGCTCAAATGGTTTCAAAACCATTTGGGGATCACCCAAGACTGTTTGGAGGTCTAGGGTCAAGTAGGGTTGACCAATCGAGGGTCTAAAGATATCAAGTTGTTAAACAAATAAGTGCTGATTTTGTGACCAAATCTAGGGTTCAACCCTTAAGTTAATGACTTAGTTTTTGATGAAATATTGGAAAAACGGTCTCAAGACCATTTGGAGGCCCTCCAAATGATCCCAAGACCATTTGGAGTCAGGTCATGACCCAATTGAATGATGGTTCTATGGGTTCAATGCCAATTAGACTCATGTTGATACATGTTGAAGGGTGATCGATTCTAAACCTTAATTCAATTGATCCAAGCCCTAACTGGTGATCAATTGAGGGTCAATTGAGTGTCAAATCAGTTGACGGTAGACCTAATTGACTCAATTAATAAGTGGCTAACAAGTGCATGAATGATTGAGGGGTTCAACATTGGAAACCCTAACTCAATTGAAGTGGTTGAGACACTTTTTGGTCCATGCTGTTTTGAGATGGTTTGGACCAAACGGTCTCAAGACCGTTTGGGACCAAACGATCCCAAACCTTTTGGCGCTCATGCGGTTTCAAGATCAAATTGCCCATGCGGTTTCAAAGTCAAAGTTGGCCAAACGGTCAACAAGACCAAACGACCTTCACCCCATCTTGGGCAAACGGTCTTGAATGTGCACTTTATCAAATAGTTTTAAAAGTCAAACTGACCAAACGATCAACACCACCAAATGGTTTCAAGGTCCATCCAAGACCGTTTGGTGGGTTAGTATGTAACACCGTTTGAGGTCTAAAAAGGTTAAGATCATTGGATACCTTAGTGGTCAAGATGGTTTAGTAGTTGATTAACATAAACTTCATAGATACCTAAAGTGATCAAGGGATCAAGTAATTAGTTGATTAATGCATGTCATGATCAAGTGGTGAACATTACCAAGGTACCCTTGAATGGGATAGTGTGACTAATGCCCCTTTAATCAAGTAAACCCTAACAACCATAATGGTGATGACATAACTTATGATGTCAAGGTTGAAGTGACTTAACCTAATAAAAAATGATGTAAACATCATCTAATACAAAGAGGAGAGAGAAGACTCCTAATATAAATGAGAATCAAGTAACAAGCTTCCAATATGTATGAATGTATCTAATTAGGGTATGAACCTTTATAGTGAGATCATGGAAACCCTAATTATGATGGCTAATAAATATTAATCTAATGAGAGTGCATTAATGGAAGTAATTCTCATACATGATATTGGTATGATCATAACTTATTGAAATGTGAATAGTAAACCCTAATTTAGGGTAATGTGTTATAATGTGTATAGTAAACCCTAATCTAGGGAAATGTCATAGTGTGAACAGTAAACCCTAATTTTGGGTTATTCTTTCAAGCATGATACTCTATACTTGAGTATGAAATAAGTATTCATTATGCCGTTATAAGTTAAAGGGGTTGAATAACCCTAATTGAATTAAAAAGGAATCCTAACCCTAGAAACCATCTGTGGTGATGTAACACGGTCGTGGTAAATCTTATGTAGCACGACCGTGCAAGGTAGCACAGCCGTGGTGGATTTCTCTTGCATGACCGTGCAAGGTACCACGGTCATGGTGTTCTATACTTGATTTGGAAACAAATTGTATTGTGTTGATATAGATACAATATGCATGTTATCCATTGCATTAACCATGCAACTCCTCATAAAGAAGTGATCATAGCCAGGTAAGGGTTATGATGTCATATTCATTAAAAGCACCTTATGAGTTTGAAGGTAATGACATGTTATGTTGCCTAGTAAGAGGTAACATATGAGATTGATAGGCTGTATGAGCTGAGAAAAATATATACAATGTCATAATCAAGGTCATACTGTAATTGACTTGATAGTAACATGATACTTGGTAATAAGTGTTTCGATAATTTAATGGTTTGAATACCCATATCCTTGAATCACAATGATGAGATGGTTAGGGATTGATATCCCAATGTTTACAATATGTGATATGAACTTGATACAATTAGTACTTTTCCTTATAGCAATTGTCCTATTGATTTATGTTTGAAAACATGCCTGATGCTAAAAAGAATGTTATAATGTACTTAAATAATCAAGTATAATGATATCATGTAGAGCCCTGACCATAGATCCATCATTGTCAGAAGTTAAGTGATGGTGAAACATGTTTTCCTAAGGGAACTCCTGGAGAGCATACTTTTGAGTATGTGGGGGTTATGGACGCGAATATCCTTACGTCCTAATGTAGAAATTGATGTGAGATGTACCTTTAATCTCTCAATCCTTCATTATATGTATAATGCCAGGATGATGTATCACTAATCTCTCGATGATGTTGTTAATGTCGCATCGATGTGAGATAAATAAGAAATCCCTCGATGGTGAAGAGAGTACAACATGCCACTGTAACTCTAATGGCGAAGTTGCCAGAATACCTTGGAAAGCTATTATGGCAGAGACACAAGATGTCCTGCATATTGTACCTCACACTGACTGAGGAAGATGAGGTCATAGAAATCTGGCTCTTCTGATGACCTATGTATGGTACCTATTGCGATTTCGTAATGGTCGGTTGGAGTATGAGTGGTATATCTCATCTCCTCAGGGCATAAATATGTTTGAAAAATGTAATCGGCCATATATCATAATTGCTTAGGTTGAACGACGAAAAACAATGATTGATGATACATTGTTTATAGTGTTCTAGTTAAATAACTAGTATACATGTTCTTCATATTCCTTGTTGATATATGTGTTTTATCCAATCAAATTATAATTGAAATGATTGTTTAAGAAATACTGTTCTACTTAAGCTTATTCCATGTTATACCTGTTGTTGTATAATTATAGTTTTAGTGCTTAATGTTATTCCATTATTGCAATAACAATGCTTCTGGTGGAGAGTTGTAACTCTCGCTGGGACAATTATTCAATTGTCTCACCCCCGTGGGATTCAACTTTTTAGGTAGATGCCGAGGATGAAGAAACCCACCAGTGGGTGAGCAACAACAACAACAACATCCAGGACAACAGTGACCCTCAGGTGGAGATACTATCTGTCAAGCCTAGTTGATAGAATGTCCTATGTGTCGTCTCTGTACTCTCAGGTCCTAGGAGTTCTTAGATGTTTTAAATAGATCTGAGATTTTGACGTAATGCCTCGAGATTTTGTATCTTGCCTTGTATAGTTAACAGGGCAGTTGATGTTGTGACTCTTGAGATGTGATTTTATAGAGATATGCTGATATATCATCTTGTAAATACCTTATCCTGTTATTTTATGAAAAATGCCTTACAGGTTGTGGACCTTTATACAAAAAGTTTTAAAATTTTGTGATTTTTAGTAATTCCGCTACTGACGAAATGCTTCTGCTTTAGTTCTAATTCATTGATCTTGTTTTCGCGAGTCGATCGTCACACTATCACCCATTATTATGAGCATATGCATCATAATGTCATAGCTGGTGTATTAAAAAATACACATTACTATTACCATACCATGGATATCCCACCATACCCTACATATCATGTCATTATGCACACCATCCCTAAGGATTCATCTTTATGGATCATACAATCATGCTATATTATCAAGCATTATCAAAGGTTCAACTATTGTCATCCATAGGTAACCACTATACTAAGGTTCACAACCTATCTTGTCATAACTCATCATGATCAAAGGTTTGAGCTCAAGATAACATACATAGGGTTATCGGGTTAGGCACAAACCTCACTAGAGGTGTCACCTACCCTCACCAAAATGCATATCGGGTGGGGCAAAACCCTCACCAAAAGGGGTATCGGTCACAACCAAACCCTATCGGCCATCCAACAAACCCTAGGGCGCCAAGCCCCATGTCGGGCATCCACCAAGTCAGGAAACTCTATATAAGATGTTATTGGGTAGCACACCCTATCAGCCAAGACTTCATGTCACCCAAGCTGGAGTTAGGGTTTCCATGTCGCCCAACCGCTATGTATTTAACACCCAAGACTTATCGCTGTCAGACAAACTACCCTGACGAACATCTAAGGTTAGGGTTTCCCCAATCAGTCAAAGCACCATCCTTGTCAGTCATCAACTAACACCTTGGACATCACACCATATTGCTCAAGAGCTTCCATATCATTCAAAGCCTTAAACTGCCCAGGCTCAGAACATGTATCAAACAAGCTTTCAACTCTAGAACCATCCAAGCTATCAAGTGTAGCACATACTCATGTCGGGTAACCAACTAAGAGAATGTATGTATTGGGCAAAGACATATCGGCCAAGGTATCATATCCCCAAATGAGGTATCGGCCAAGAACTTCATCCGTGTGTCGCCCAAGCTATCATGTACATGACATGCTTATATCTGGTTAGATCTAATGATATTGACCATGACCTCTATAAATGTGTGTCAGGTTAGGTCCTTCACCAAGGCATATCGGGCAGGGATACTTAGCATCACTCAAAAGCTTACTCAAGGGTAGAGCTCACATCTTAGAGTATTATGCAAAGCACATCAAGGCCATATCACCCAACACATCATAACGGGCAACACATCATATCAGGAAACTGCCTAAATAACTCAACTATCAAGCACCACATCAGGTGAGGGATCAACAAGGCATCTACCATAGTAACACCCAAGCCTCATGCTACTGTATCGCCCTAGCCATAGCTAAAGGACAGAGAGGGATATCAGGAAACATCCACAAGGAACTACCATCCAAACACATACCGGCCAAGGGAGCAACTAGGTGTCAACCAACCATAATGCCCAAGAGAACCACAATCGGTCAACTAGGGTTAGGATCATCCTATCGGCTAAAGCAACCATATCACCTCAAACTAGGGTTAGGGAAACCATATCACCCAAGGCACAACTTCTAGGGCTATCACCCACACCAAGGATCAACTTATCGATTTCCTATACTATCGATGTTTCCTACCACCAAAGGCATCACCACCATATCACCCAAGATATTATTCAAGGGTTCAACCCCTAGAGCATGTCATGCAACTAAAGTGGAGCATCCATGTCGCCCAAAGCAACCCTATCGCCCAAGCTAGGGTTAGAGCCTCATATCGTCCAAGACACTAAGGTTAGGGCTTTATATCGGTCAACTATCATATCACCCATCATCATCTTGGGTAGTGGTTTATATCGATCAAAAGGTCAACAAGAGGTTCACTTAGCACATCGCCCAAAGCTCAACCCTAGAAGAGGGTATCGGTCAAAACATAACTTAAGGGTATCGTGCAAGGGTTCCAATACCATGGCGGGTTGATCATCTTCAACCTCAAGACCATCACCAAGAAGTCCTAAAGTTCAAGATACTTGGCCCTCCTCTTAAGACATTTAAGTGAGAGAGGGGATTTGAACAACTTCCATCACCTATTGGGCAAGGTGCTATATCGGGTAAGGTTTGTATCATGCAAAGCCCCCATATCGGGTTATCGGGTGGGTCATCTTCAACCTCAAGACACCTGTTACCATCATGCACAAGGAAAACAAGGTAAAGACAGTAGTAAAACGTGACCATTTCCATTATAACAGATCTCAAGTTCCACGTACACAACTAATCATGGAGAAGGGTATCGATTTAAGTACAAGAACCAATATGTGAACATATGAAGAGTGAACATAATAGAGATGGTTAAGAGATATGTAACCTACCTTAAGAGGATCTCCATGAAAAACATCAAGCTTCCTGATCCAAGCAGCAAACCCACATCCTTCACCATGAAGATCACCCATCAAATATCCAAACATGCCTTCGACACCATCATCATCACCTTAAGGAACAAAAGAAGAAGATACCATAGTTATAGATAGATCAAGAAGAAGAAAAGAGGGGGAGATAACCACGGCCTTGCCTAATCTCCAAAAGGGCACATCCATGGCCGAGAGGGGAAGAAGGAGATGAAGAAGAAAGTACAAGGAAAAGCTAGCAAGGAAGCATGACTCACCAAAGTCAGATCTTGAGAAAGAAGCTTCCATGGCCAACGAGCTCACCCTCCCAAGATCCAGGGGATTTTTCCTTAGCTCCCAAAGCCCCCAAGCTCATCCCATACAGGAAGGGAAAGGAGGTAGATGAAAAGGATCACTTGATTAAGGAGGAAGGGAGTTATATACACCAAGGAAGAGATTGGTAGCAAAGGAGAGGTGTCATAACCACATAAACCAAGGTGCCACTTGATCTTGCTCTTAACGCCACTTGTTGCCACCCTAGCTGCTCATGCACGGCTTGGTGATATCTAGGATGTGTTTCGTGTAGCTGGGCATCTATATGGGTGACACACCCTCTTGGGCGACACACACTCCAAGCCCTACCCGATACACTAAAGAACAAGGTAGCATGTGTGACACATACATGGTATAAAGACCATATAGAGATGTCACTCCTCAACTATAATCCAAAAAAGGTCCTACATCTTCCATCATCGTCATAGGTGATGCCAAACAGAGGGTATGAGGCTCTAGATCTGATAAATTGCATATTGACCCTCCACTTTGGGTAATTTTCAATTTGCACCAAAACTAGCACATAAGGCACAAACATCATCCAACCAAGCTCAAACTTAAAACATAGGCCCTCACAAGGGGCCCCATAGCATCATTATCTTTATAATGATGCTAGAGAACTAAAATCATGCTCTACATGTGACATATTGCAACATAACCCCTAACTTTGGGTAAATTACACTTTGGTCCAAAATAAGCAAACATTGCTCAAACAATATCCAAACAAGACCAAACTGGAAACATGAGCTTGTCACATGATATCAAAACATCTTGAGAGATTATATTAAGGTTCTAAGAACCTTTCATAAGCAAAGAAAATAGGGTTAGCCCAAAACATGGGTCAGGGTCCATACATGATAATTGCAAGATGATATGTAATGCATATGCAAACTACATGAATAAGATGTTATGCAACTACATGACAAGCACCAAAATCTTTTTGTTGTGCATGTATGTTTTTTTAATCCACTAATGCAAGCAAAAACAAAAACTATTATGCAATATCTACTATGCAATGTAAATGCAATCAAAGAAAGAATGGTAACATGTACTCAATCTTCCTATGGTGGAGTGTAAAGTGAAAATAGGTGGTGGATGAGATCACACAACTAAGAGATAGAACCTTCAGAGAAAATCATATGTCCCTCTCTAATGACCTGTGTATAGGGTAATCAAGGAATTTCTCTCTTAAATTTTAGTTTAAGGTCACGTTAGTGTTTGGTCAATTCGGGCCCAACAACCTTGTCAATCACTTTTCTTGGACAATTAAAATGATCATTTACGTTCTCATATCCTAGAGTTGACTTACCCAAGCACTTCCTTAGTTATGCAACTCGATTACTCATAAGGTAAGCTCACAAATTTTTTGAAATTTTCTCATATTTTGTTTTCTTTTTCATTTTTGTGCACCCAACACAGAGATTGATAAACTCAATTGTGACCATGCATTACTTCTCCAAGAATTACACTAGATAGACTGTGGATCCTATATAGAAGATAAACTAACAAGAAAACTAATTTTACCAAAATAAAAACAAAATGCTAAAATGAAAGAAAAACTAGGATAGAAACTGTTCCAGCACCCCCCAAGCTTGAATATGACCATGACCTCATAGTAAAAATTCCAACTTAAGAGGTGGAATAGTGATACCTGACTAATATGGTGGTGGTGGTGGCTAGGTGGGGTCCTCTGGAGGAAACATCCCTTGGAAGGTCGGATCAGAAGAAGGTATATCCGGTGGCATTGGGTAGCCTCCAAATTATCCCTATCTCCATTAGTGGTCAAAGAACGACTGTTGGTAGTTTTTCATACTCTGCAAGAGCTGATGCATGTTCTCTTAGTTGGCCAAGTGAAGATGTTCGTTCTCATAGATCGCCTATTGGTTGGTGTATAGTCGATCCTACACATCTTGAATTCTGGCCGAAGATTGAGTTTACTGCTGCTAATGTGTCTGTATTTCTTGTAGCATGGAATACATGCCCTTCATAGAATAAGATTCATCTCCTTCCTGAGAGGGTGGCAGGTTAGAAGATGTAGATGGAGCATAATGTCGTGAACGCTTTTGCAGAGAAACTTGATGTGTCATAGTAATGGTGGGCTCCACCTCCTCCACATCATCGCTTGACACCTCCTCCTCATCATCATTTCCTTCTTATTTTGCATCATCATCATCCATTTCTAGCCATCTATAGTGGTTAACATGCCTAATGTTGAATATAGGATCAAGGAGTTGATTCTCATAGAAGGTGCCACTGACTGAACAAATTGCATAGATTGTGTTGTTTTGGACCAAGATAAGACAAGCCTGCTAGAAGTGGATACAGTCTATGCGAAGCTTGGACTGTAGAGGCTCAAGAGTAGAGAGATCCAGACCTATGTGGAGAGAAATGGGGGTGATAAGTCCCCCAAATAGGATAGGCATGGTCCTCCCAATGTTACGCTTCACCACCATCACATGGGTGAGGAAAAAGGCTCCAAAGTTGACCATCCTCCCCTCCAAAAGTTGATAAAGAAAGTACAAGTCTGGCAGCTGGACATTCGCTGCCCTTGAGTTGACTTGCCAAAGAGAGTGTTGGTGAGCATGCGATGTAGCACCCGAACAAAGGGATGCTCGAGGTCCTACAATGAGTTGTGGTGCCATTTTAACTTATAACATTCTAGCATCATCACGAGGTCTTTCCATATGTCGTCGAAGTCAACGTTCTTGGGCTGGTGGCAGCGCACATGAGTCCACCCATAGATTTCATTGAAGGTGCAAAGGGTAAGGGAGTAGTTGGTGTTGTAAAGGCAGAAGTCCGTCTTCCCTTATCTCCACTTGCCTCATGCCGGTCGTGCTAGATTGGGGGTGATAAATATCTCGAAGGACGCCAAGAACTCAATCACAATCTCCTTATATGTTGGTCATCCACTGAAGATACGGTTCACAGACACTCCATCAAAGTCTTTCCATTCAAGGACCGCCGCCATGTTGTCATTGAAGCCCATGTCCTCTAATAGTTGTCAGTCTCCATATCTTCTAGGAGTGAACGGCCTCTTGGCAAGATCTTCATACACTTCTGTCGAAGGGTGGCTGATTCAAGGTCGTGGCATCAGACTGCCAGGGACTCATACTCTCCTTGCCATGATGTTGAAGTGATCGGGGAAGGAGGTTGAGAAAAGATGAGCTCAGTGTAGCTTCTGGATGCTCGGAGTAGTCACTTGCACTTAGGGAGTAGTGGTTCTAGAAGTTGTGAGAAGAAAACAATCTACTACCTCCCTTTTATAGACTTGGCGCCACCCTACTGTGATGAAGTCAGTAGCACCGACTTGGAGTTAGTGGCATCGACTCTGGGGCATATCCGAGCCCTCATAGAATCGACGACCGTCGGTGCACGATTTTTACTTGGTAGATTGTTGACCAGCCAGTTGCACCGATTTAGTGTCAGTGGCACCGACACTTTGGCGGATATGAGATATCGATTGTCGATTCTTGATGAATCTGGGTCATTGATGAAGGTGCCCACAGATTGGTGGTTTCTCATGTTGATGGCACCAATTGACCAGTTGGTGGTACCGACTCGATCGATCAATTTTTTTTTCAGTGCACCAACGCATCCACCGATCCTGGGGGTGTTAGCCAAGTTGGTGCCACCGACTGGTACGCCATTGGTACCAACAACTTATCAGTTAACCACACCCATTTTCCTACACTTTCTTCAGGACTTGTACCAATCAAATTGGCCCTCTCACTGACCCGATCTTGGTGCCATTGACTAGGGAGTCGGTCACACCGACTTTGTCACAGCCTACACACAAAACAACAGAGTCAAGGTATCATTTTTACGAAATTTTTTTAATATGAAAAACTAAGTACTAATAAACCAACATAATGGACAGGAATGAAATGAACATCCTAATAGTTGGGTTGCCTCCCAAAAATCATCCTTGTTTAACATCCTAGGCTAGTAAAATTTATATTTAAGATTAATTAGGAGCAATGAGTTTCACCTCATGCTCTTTCCTATTGAAGTCTTCTCTAAAGTAGTGCTTTAGTCTATGGCCATTAACCAAGAAGGATTTCTCTCCCACTTTGATTCTAACTGCCCCATGTGGAAACACTTCTTCTATGACAAATGGTCCACTCCATCTAGATTTCAATTTCCCAGGGTGTAATTTCAACCTTGAATTAAAAAGAAACACAATTTCTCCCGAGTAAAAGGCTCACCTTGCTATATGCCTATCATGTATTTGCTTAGTCCTTTCATTGTAAAATCTTGAATTCTCATAGGCATTCATCCTAATTTCATCAAGCTCATTCAACTCCAACATCCTTGTCTTACCTGCTTCATCAATGTCAAAATTGAACCTCCTTAATGCCCAATGAGCTTTATGTTCTAACTCCACAGGGAGATGACACACCCATCCATAGACTAACCTAAAGGGTGTAGCTCCTATTGGTGTTTTATCGTCTGTCATATAGGCCAATAGCGCATCAACCAACAATTCACTCCCATTACATCTACTAGACGACACTGTCTTGTCAAGAATCTTTTTGATCTCACAATTGGAAATCTCCACCTGCCCTTGAGTTTGTGGGTGGTAGGGTGTACCCACATAGTGCATCACTCCATATTTGGTCAAGAGTGCACCAAATTTCTGATTGGTGAAATAAGTTCCCCCATCACTTATAATCATCCTTGGCACTCTAAATCTACAGAAAATGTGATCCTTAACAAATTTGCATATGACGTTTGCATCATTGGTGCGGGCTGGAATCGCTTCCACCCATTTTGACACATAATATACAACCAGTAAGATGTAGATGTTAGAATTATAGGACACAAATGGTCCCATAAAATCAATACCCCATAAATCGAAAACCACTACTTCTTAAAACACATTCAATGGCATCTCCTGCCTCTTAGATATGTTACCTGACTGTTGACATGCGGTCGTACCTACGTACAAAGTCATATGCATCTTTGAATAAGGCCAGTTAGTATAAACCACTCTCCAACACCTTTGGTTCTATTCTAGAACTAGCATGGTGTCCACCTATAGGTAGTGTGTGGCAGTGTTTCAATACACTCTCATACTCGCATTCCGGTACACACCTTCTCAAAATTCCATCCCTGCATTGTCTCAAAAAAATAGGATCATCCCAAAAATAATAGTGCAATGAATGAAAGAACCTCTTCTTTTCTTCGTACCCCCAATCAATGAGTAATCCCATACAAGCTAAATAATTCACGATGTTAGCAAACCAAGGGTCCTTTTTCTTAAGGGTGAACAACTGCTCATCAGGGGAAGTCTCTAGAATGGGTATATTGACATCCTTCTCATCTACCCTCTCTAGTCTAGATAGGTGGTCAGCCAACACATTCTCGATCCCTACTTTATCTTTGACCTCAATGTCAAACTCCTGCTATAAAAGGATCCATCTAATCAATCTTGGTTTTGCATCCTTTTTCTGTAGCAAGTATTTAATTGCCACATGGTCAGTCCATACAACCACATTAGCTCCCACAAGGTATTGTCTAAATTTCTCAAAAGCAAAGACAACAATAAATAACTCTTTTTTAGTGGTGGTGTAACTTAGTTGTGCATCATTAAGTGTTTTAGATGCATAATATATGACCGCAAGAAATTTGTCTAAGCATTTCCATAACACTGCCCCATAACATAATCTGGTGCATCACACATCAATTCAAACGGTTGGCTCCAATCTGAAGCCTACACAACTGGTGTGGATATGAGTTTCTCTTTCAAAATTTGAAAAGATTTTGAACATTTCTCATTAAAATAAAATTCAACATTCTTTTCCAAAAGTTCTAATAATGGCTTAGCAATTTTTGAAAAATCCTTAATAAATTGGTGATAAAATCCGGCATGGCCTAGAAAACTTCTAACTACCTTCATTGATGTTGGTGGGGGAAGTTCTGAAATCACCTCTATCTTAACCGGATACACCTTCAATCCCTTGCTAGACACCTTGTGTCCAAGCACTATGCCCTCTCTAACCATCATGTGGCATTTTTCCCAATTAAGCACTAACTGTGTGTCTTCACACATCTGTAAAACATTATCCAAATTTCTCAAACAATCATCAAAAGATGCCCCATAGACTGAAAAATAGTCTATAAAAACCTTGAGGCATTGTTCCACCATATCTAGAAAAATCGCCAACATACACTGCTAAAAAGTAGTGGGTGCGTTGCACAACCCGAACAACATGCGACGTAAGTGCCATAGGGGCAGGTGAAGGTAGACTTCTCTTGGTGCTTGGGCTCAATTGAAATATGATTATAGCCTAAATATCTGTCAAGAAAACAAAAGTGGGAGCGACTAACTAGTGGCTCTAAAATTTGATCAATGAATGGTAATGGAAAATGGTCCTTAAGAGTGACGACGTTCAATTTATGATAATCAATGCAAACTCACCATCCTGTCACTAATCTAATGGTTATTTGTTCATTATATGAGTTAGTAGTGACATATTCCCCCTTTCTTTGGTACTACCTGTGTCGGACTAACCCACATGGAATTAGAAATAGCATAGATTATACCTACCGACAGTAGCTTGAGTACCTCCTTCTTGACTACCTCTGTCATGATTGGATTTAAGTGACACTGAGGTTGAATGACCGGCTTTGCTCCTTTTTATAGCTGAATCTTGTGTTGGCACAATGTAGGGGAAATCCCCTTGATGTCAGCCACAGTCCACCCAAATGCACCTCGGTGGCTCTTTAGCATAGTAATCAATAGTTCATCTTCTGATTCACTCACTGATGCAGATATGATGACCCATAGCTTCTCCTCTATAGCTAGAAAAACATACTTTGGATGAGGTGGCAGCAGCTTGAGCTCTAACTCGGGTGGGCTCAAGAGTGAAGAAACCAGTGGTGGTGGCAGTGGTCCCAAATCCTCAAAGTGGCTTGTGTATTAACATGGCAAAGCCTTCAGTAACCTTGCACACTCTTCTAGTGACTGACTCTACAGACAACCATCTATAAGATTCATTAGACATGCCTCTAGATGAAGTTTTGGATGTATTTATGCTAGAGAGTCTTGTTCATCCTCATTCATAGTGGCTAAAAACAATTTCTCCTATTTGTCATCCAGATACCCTACTACCTTGGAAGGTGAAACCACCTTAGTGTTCTCCATGATGTACATAGCTAGTATACCCTTATCCACCTTTGTCATCACATATGCCATGTCCAAAAATGGTTTTCCCATGAACAAAGAGATATTTCTATCCATGTGATTCATCATATTACATTGCCCTGAGTATTTGATGACTTTGAATTATCTGGCATAGTGATATCAAACCTATCATCCTTAATTCCCATATTCAAACAACCTCTACCCATCTCTAAGATCATATCAGTTGTTGCTTGGAAGGTTCTTCCTAATAAAAGCTCATTGTCATGGTCATCCTGCATCTCAATCACTACAAAGTCTGTAGGGAAAACAAAACGGTCCACTTTGACAAGTACATCCTCGCAAATACCATATAGTTTCACCATAGAGTTGTCTGGCAATTGGATTGTCATGCTACTCTTCATAGACGTTTTGAGACCTAGCTTCTTGAAGATAGATAAGGGCATCAAGTTGATACTCACCCCTGAATCATAGAGTGCCTCCCCAAACTTTGTCTTCCTGATGTAACACGTGATGTTAAAGCAACCATGATCCTATCTCTTTGGTGGTAGTGTACCTAATATGAAGGCACTGACTTTCTAGCTCAGTACAACTACCTTATAATCTGGGACATTCCTCTTCTAACTGATGATATCCTCCAAAAAATTACCATATAATGGTATTTTCTCAATTGCCTCAATCAACAATATGTTCACGGAAAGCTTCCTAAAACTATATAGAAATTTCTTGAATTATTGATCCATCTTGGTTTACTTCAAGCTGTTAGAATATGGAACTGGTGCCGTCTGTGTTCTCTAATGTGGTGAAACATAAGAAGCTCTCTTTTCTACTTCAGCTTCTTGATCTTGCTCTTCCCCTATGTTAACTGCCTCCACTTCTACTTGTTTCGGTTCTGGCACTGGGTCACCACTGTCAGTTGGCTTGGTCACCTCAGCCTCCAAGATCTTTGGAGTCAACATCTTCTTCCCACTTATCAGTAGTATGGCCTTGACCTACTGCTTTCCTGCTGGGGATTTAGTGTTTCCTAGAAAACTTTGTTGTGTAGGCTTCTTCAAATCTACCATGTCTGCCTCCAGCCGAGACAAAGTTATCTCAAAACTCCTCATTTTGGGCCCCTAGATTTTGGAGATCACATTGGAAGTTGTTTATCAACTGTTCATTCTGCTTCACTATCCTGTTGAGAATTTCATTTGTGCTCTCCTCTACTGTAGGTCACTGGTGCTGATTATTGCTGTGTTGGTTTTGTTGATCAGGATCTTGGAGGAAGTTGTTTGGATCTTTCCAAGAAAAATTGGGATCCTTTCTCCATGAGTAGTCATTGTTCTTGTATCCTTTCTTCCACATGTATTTCACTTGTTCTTCCTCCTTAGATAAATTATTATCCTTCTCTAGCAGCTTCTTTGCTATCAAGTCTGGCTTCTCATTCAAAGAGGTGATGACTTTAGACTCCCTATGCTTTTGATCTGCTCTGGATGGTCTCTCTCATTATCCCATGCCTGATTCTTTGCCATATTTTTTCAAAATGCCTTGACATGTAGAAGGTGAGTTGTTGAGAAAGAACCCCGAGCCAGTACTATCTAAGTTGGTATGTTCGCTTTTGTGGAGACCAAAGTACAACATATTGACTTGGTTCTCCAGATCTATCCCATGGTGAGGGACCTTCTTGAGCATGTTTTGAAAGTGCTCCCAAGCTTCTGATATAAGATTCAGCTGCCTATTGCTTGAAATTTTGTATTTTTCTAACCAGCTCGTTTGTCTTTTCTAGAGAAAAGTATCTTTCATAGAATGTCTCGATCATTTGATCCCATGCATTGATCGATTCCTTTGGTAGGTTGTGCAACCATTCTTTTTCCTTATCATCCAGTGATGATGGGAACAACTTTAGATAAATAGCTGTCTGTGGAAACCTATCCACTATCACCATGTCACAACACTCTTAAAAATTGCTAATGTGTGCCACCGGGTCTTCATGCGTTTGCCCATAAAAATCTTGTGACTTGATGAGTGCAATCAGCCCTGGATCAATCTTGTATTGAGTTACATTCACATTCTGCTTCTTGACAGTCCCTGTCTGCACAGTTGGGGAAGATGCCTTTATCATCTCCCATATGGTCCTTTTAGCACCTGGATTACCGTCTCCCATTGCTTGTTTCCTGGGCGTCAACGGTATACCTTCTGATGCAGTGGTTTGAACTGGGACCTCAATAGTGTCTCTGACCTCTGGTATAGAGTCTCCGTTGTCTGTGGTCCACATTGTCACCATGCACTAGTACCTGAGATTTTTAAAAACAATTAATCATGGTACTTAATAGAATAAATTTGTTGTATATTGTTGGTTGTTAACATTAACGAGTTTCAATCATATAAATATGATCTTTTACTCAACTAGCTATTTCCCGCAAGTATACGAGAGTAGTTGTAGTTGAGGTTGAACACAAGGAGCGTTGGTTAGTTAGGCGCAAGAGTTATGATTTTCAATAATCTAGATCATTGTACACAAGATGATTGGATTAGAACAACTAAATTATAGAATTAAAACAAAACAGTAAAGTATCACTTAAGAAAGGTTAAGATTCAGATATGGAAGGATCTTGGACCTAGGATTTCACCAACATATCATAGCTTATATTAAAATACGAATTTAAACATATTAATTAACTTGCAAAGGAGGTTTGTAGTCATCACTCACCTCCCGGTGAAGTGATGACGATTTTAACTCCATACATCACTCTCGTGTATGTATTTCATTTCAAATCACAAACCTTGCTCCTCAACATAATCCCAGCCACTCTCGTGGTCAAGGACAAGTTGCCAAAAGAGTAACTCCATACTCTCAAACACATCTTCTCAGATTATGAAAGAAAGCATAAAACATGTAAGTATGATGGCCAATCACACAAACAAGAATTTCAGATCTGAAACAACTCTGGAAACATGCAAGAAACTAACATTTAGTACAAAATTCATATGTTCATACAAGCTATGACATGGGAGTTACTCTCCTATGTCTAAGATTCAGATTCTACTCGTCCATGATTATGTATTGCAGAAATGATACAGAATTTTTAGAGTTTAACATGGTTTAGATTAGGAAAATATAGGAGAATTGAAAGTGTAACCCAAGAGAAGTAGAATTCTGTCTTGGGGACGAAATTCCACTCCTAAAGCTGCTCCAAAATGGACTGGCTCCTCTCCCGAGAAGTTGAACGAAGTTGGGGAAGCTTGGCTGCACCTTGGAGAAGACAATGGAGAAGTAGAGAAGAAGAAATGGACTCCTTTCCCAAGAAACCACCCTTGATCTCCTCAAAATCACCCTCCTCTACTCCCCTCTTACTCTGGGACGAGGGAACCAACACAAATGACTGAGCATAACTGCCCATTAAGTTCCCACTTCGTTTTAAACACAAACTCATATTTTACAAAATGTTGAAACTGCCAGGTGCACGCCGTGCACTTTTCCAGAAACTTTCAGTTTGCTCTAGAATGCATTGTGCACGGCGTGCGCTAAAGAAATGCATGTCGTGCAACTTTCCAGAAACTTTCTTCGGGCTAAAATTCCCAGGTGCACGTCGTGTGATGAATAAATGCACGCCGTGCAACTTTCCAGAAACTTTCAGCTCCTAGGTACACGCCGTGCAACTTTCTAGAAACTTTCAATATGCTCGACGCTCCCAGGTGCACGGCGTGCACTTTGGGTGCACGACGTGCATCTGGCTATTCTGGGCTATTGTGTATTCTGCTCATAACTTTCAGCGTGTAGGTCTGATTTACATGCCGTAAAAAGTGGTATTTGCGCAATTGCAAACCCCAAAACATATAGATACTTGAGGAGTGATTAAATAAGAGATAATATGATATATTCCTCATAATTTCATTGGAATATGTAGTACCTACTATCCAAACCATGAGACAAGTATGAATAGCTAAAAATATAGAATCTAGCATGAATGAGAGTGATAATTGAGTCAAAACAACATAGATATGCAACCAAACATGATCCAAAAGGTGATATGATTTGTGCACATCAAATCCCCCTAAGCTTAAACCATTGCTTGTCCTCAAGCAAAAAGAGCATAGAAACAAAAATGAAGGAATTGTCAAGCTCATGCATAGATCAAATGAAATGAAAGATGTGTATAAGACCAAACCAACCATGATAAACATGTTTATACTCATAGACATCCATTCAACTTAAACACCCAAGAAAGAGATTTTTAGTTTAGCTGGGGTGGTCACAATTAAATGAATCAATCAATTAAACAACACTAAGTAAAATTTGGATGACCAAGTCAAGCAATTAGTGGATGTGCAACTCAAACTCTCAACTATTAAGGATACAAAAGATGAAATCTTAGTTAAAATTAACAATTTTAGTTGTACTCTCCTTCTTTCCAAAATAATGATATGACAATGGATTATGGGTTCCGACACTCGGCTTCTAATGTAGGCTTATGCACACGTGGAGCGTCGGTTGGGGTATTTTACCCTCTTTTAAGACATACCATCTAACCATCGTGGCCAGATCAGACTTACACTAGGCTAGCATGATATGTGGGCAATTTAGCCATATTTTATGGGGTATAAAGATGAGATAAGTCAGAAGATTTTTTTCTTCTTTTCAAAACATAGGAGAGTCAACTAAATTGCAACATTAACTAGAATTCATTCATTTGTTTTGAAAATTTCTCATTGAAAGAGTGGTTGAAAATGCACTAAGAGCTTGGCAAGTGCATCCCGTATTCCAAATGATGTTGTAAAGTTGATATACTCATAAAAATTGAAACCGTTACATGTTTTAAGCAATCAAGGATGTGAAAGATGAATGTTCAGGCTAGAAGCATAAACCATAGTTAAGTACATGTTGATGGTCAAAATATTTCATTTGATTAATGCATGCCTTTTACAATTTCTCCAAATGATATTTCTCATCAAAAGTGGACAATCAATCAAGCATAGAAGTTCTATCCACATATAAAAGATAAACCTCATATCATACTAGATTTTCCACAAGAAGAGAAGAACCGAAAACAATAACTAAAATATGAACACAAAACAAAAGCAAATGACAAGAAGCAAATAACATGAAAGGGAAAAGCTAAAAGCACAAGGTTACCATCCAGTTGCTCCCCCCTAAGCTTGAAATCTGCAGTGTCCTCACTGCATAAATAAAACTAAAAAGGTTGCAACCGGGTACCTCATCATGGTGGAAACATCAAAGTCCATGGAGGACCGGTGCTCTGATTTGCAGCTGGAAATTGTTGTGCTAAAAATTGATGCCTCCTTGCAAATATGTCCTTGATTTGGGGCAAGCGAAAGCACCTATGAGCTGCAGCAATAATAGTCTTTTGTATGCCAATACTATTTGTCTTTTCATTCTCCTTTGAAGCATAATCAAAATATGAGTTAGGAAGAGTGTTCTCATTATAAAGAAATGCATCATCTAGAGTGTGAGGAGGAAGGACATGTGGCTTTCTTGAAGAATCAACATGTAGAGCATGTGTTGTAGCTTTCTCCCCTTTAGTTGCAACTTCATAATCATCATGGGTATCAACATCATCATACTTTGGAGGATATACCTCTATAACAACTCCATTCTTCAATGTCCCCGACCTGAAATATGTAGGATTCATCTCCGGTGGACTAGGCAAGAAAGGTGGAAATGCTTCTTTGCTAAAAAGAGCTTGTTGGGTAATTTGTTTCTCCAAGATGTGTGCATGAGTGGCAATATCGTCCACCTTAGAAGAGAGTTGGCAAATGGCACCCTTCATTGATTTTCTTTGTTGATGGAACTCCTCATTTTGCTGCATTTGAGTTGAAATAAATATTGCAAGCATGGACTATAATCTAGAAGTTACTTGTGGTTGTTGTGGCTGAATGAAATTTGGGTTCACATTGTTGTAGAAGTCTGGTGGAGTGTAGCCCATTGGAGAATAAATAGAAGATGCATAACATGCAGAAGATGAGTGTCCAAGCAACCCACATGCATCACAAATAATATTGGAAGCTTGAAATGGATGTGTGCTTAGCTTCTCAAACCTTTGTGATAAAGTGTCTAGCTTTGCTGAAATCATGTCTATAGCATCAACCATGTGATCTTCCACTTGCATTTCAGAAGTAGTATGTGAAAAAGATGGGTGGTAGCTTGTAGTCGGACTCCATTGGAAATGGTTTGCTGCCATATCTTCAATAATAGCATAGGCTTCTCCATAAGATTTATTCATTAGTGCTCCATTTGCAGCTGCATCAATAGACATCCTTGTATTGTAGCACAAGCCATTATAGAAAGATTGCAATAGAAGCCAATTGCTTAGACCGTGATGTGGACAAAGATGTTGAAGGTCTTTGAACCTCTCCCATGTATCATACAAGGTCTCTCCATCCCTTTGAGAATAATTGATGAGTTGAATCCTCAGCTGTAAAGTTTTGCTAGGTGGAAAATATCTTGCCAAAAAGACCTTTAGAAGCTCCTCCCAAGTGTCGATTGACTTCTTTGGCAAAGTATAGAGCCATGCCTTGGCTCTATCTCTAAGAGAGAATGGAAAAAGGATTTGGCGTATCCCATCAGTAGGAACGCCATATATTTTTATGGTGCTTAGCAACTGCATAAATTCAACAATGTGGAGGTTTGGATCCTCCATTGGTGTCCCTCCAAATGCATTTAGTTGTAGTAATTGTATGATGGATGGGCTGATAGCAAACTCCTCTGCCTCAATTTCTAAAATATTAATAGGCCCACTCATGTGCATTACAGCTGTACCAAAGTAGTCCTTAAGAGGAAGGTCATCCTCCTTGACTAGTTCTTCATGTGGATCCAGAGGATTAGGTGGGTGTGGCGTAGATGGTGGTGATGTATGTGGTATGGGTGTTGGTGGTGTATATGGTGGTGGTGAATTAGGTGTGAATGATGGTGGTGTGGATGAAGGATGTGTGGATGAGGGTGGTACATATGAAGGTGATGTGGATGAAGGTGGAATGGGTGAATGTCATTTGGATGATGGTGACATGGATGATGATTGTGTTGGTTGTAATTCCTCCATACATGTTTGGGTTTCACTCCTTGATCCATGAGGGCTGCAAACAATGTGTTCATTTTCTGAATGTAGAGATATGCACAGTTCAAGGATCTTTTTATGAACACCCCATATGCTCTTGCAAATAAACAAGGTGAGTGATATACAAAAACAAACATGGAAGATACAACAAATTATGATGATCATGATGAATTATGATTTATGGATATGATGGTGGATATGAAGGTTGTAATCTAGTCTCATTTACTTATCAACAACTCTTACTCTAACAGGAATACCGATGCTCCCCAGCAACGGCGCCAAAAACTTGTTGGTTGTTAACACTAACGAGTTTCAATCATATGAATATGATCTTTTACTCAACTAGCTATTTCCCGCAAGTATATGAGAGTAGTTGTAGTCGAGGTCGGACACAAGGAGCGTTGGTTAGTTAGGTGCAAGAGTTATGATTTTCAATAATCTAGATCATTGTACACAAGATGATTGGATTAGAATAACTAAATTATAGAATTAAAACAAAATAGTAAAGTATCACTTAAGAAAGGTTAAGATTCAGATATGGAAGGATCTTGGACCTAGGATTTCACCAACATATCATATCTTATATTAAAATATGAATTTAAACATATTAATTAACTTGCAAAGGAGGTTTGTAGTCATCACTCACCTCCCGGTGAAGTGATGACGATTTTAACTCCATACATCACTCTCGTGTATGTATTTCATTTCAAATCACAAACCTTGCTCCTCAACATAATCCCAGCCACTCTCGTGGTCAAGGACAAGTTGCCAAAAGAGTAACTCCATACTCTCAAACACATCTTCTCAGATTATGAAAGAAAGCATAAAACATGCAAGTATGATGGCCAATCACACAAACAAGAATTTCAGATCTGAAATAACTCTTGGAACATGCAAGAAACTTACATTTAGTACGAAATTCATATGTTCATACAAGATATGACATGGGAGTTACTCTCCCATGTCCAAGATTCAGATTCTACTCGTCCATGATTATGTATTGCAGAAATGATATAGAATTTTCAGAGTTTAACATGGTTTAGAGAAGGAAAATCTAGGAGAATTAAAAGTGTAACCCAAGAGAAGTAGAATTCCATCTTGGGGACGAATTCCACTCCTAAAGCTGCTCCAAAACGGACTGGCTCCTCTCCCGAGAAGCTGCATGAAGTTGGGGAAGCTTGGCTGCACTTTGGAGAAGACAATGGAGAAGAAGAGAAGAAGAAATGGACTCTTTTCCCAAGAAACCACCCTTGATCTCCTCAAAATCGCCCTCCTCTACTCCCCTCTTGCTTTGGGACGAGGGAACCAACATAAATGACCGAGCATAACTGCCCATTAAGTTCCCACTTCGTTTTAAACAAAAACTCGTATTTTACAAAATGTTGAAACTGCCAAGTGAACGACGTGCACTTCCAAAGTGCATGCCGTGCACTTTTCCAAAAACTTTCAGTTTGCTCCAGAATGCATTGTGCACGACGTGCGCTGAAGAAATGCATGTCGTGCAATTTTCCAGAAACTTTCGTCTGGCTAAAATTCCCAGGTGCACGGCGTGTGATGAATAAATGCACGTCGTGCAACTTTCCAGAAACTTTCAGCTTCCAGGTACACGTCGTGCAACTTTCCAGAAACTTTCAATATGCTCGACGCTCCCAGGTGCACGACGTGCATCTGGCTGTTCTGGGCTGTTGTGTATTCTGCTCATAACTTTCAGCGTGTTGGTCCGATTTACATGCCGTAAAAAGTGGTATTTGTGCAATTTCGAACCCCAAAAAATGTAGATACTTGAGGAGTGATCTAATAAGAGATAATATGATATATTCCTCATAATTTCATTGGAATATGTAGTACCTAAAATCCAAACCATGAGACAAGTAAGAATAGCTAAAAATATAGAATCTAGCATGAATGAGAGTGATAATTGAGTCAAAACAACATGGATATGCAACCAAACATAATCCAAAAGGTGATATGATTTGTGCACATCATATATGTAAGAAATAAATTTTCAATAATTAAAATGAAGTTGCAAGAAATAAAAGGTGGCCTAGAGTGGCCGTATGCAAAACTTGTAGTGCTGAAACATTGTCATCTCCCTGGAAAAGACACCAAAAACTTGGCACGATAAAACCGTTCGTATGAACGCAAGTGCACGCGTCGAGTAGTATAGGCCTATGTGAGGCCCGAGTCGAACTCGTGGAGATGTAGTCTCAGTGACTACTACTATCTACGTTGCAATTAGCTAAGCCTATTAAAAAGTTTGATTTGAGTGTAAAAAAAAAAAAGGAAATTAAAAGAAATTAAAAGTGGTTGATTAGAATGAGATGAATTCTTTAGAATTATCGATTTCACCATGGGGTCTCGTTATATCTTATTTCTACCGAGTTAATATAAATTTTACTCCTACCCTGGATAGAATGCCTATAGTCAGAATTGCCCACCTCCATAGTGTAATTCACTACCTAGATCTAAGACAATTCCACGTCTGTAGTAATTTATATTGTAGTCTAGGTGCATCATTCAAAACTATGGGTTTCTTTCCAGTAACCATATGTTACCTATTCCAAGGAACACATAGGAAAGTGTATAAATTATGGTGTTCTAACCTTTAATACTCCTTCCGAAGTAATTATCAGTCTGTAATCCTACCGATGGTGATTATGCATAGATAGTTCGTTTAATTCCACAATTATATATCTAGGAATAAATATAAATCTATATTAAATCATGTAAAAAGTCGATACAATGATTCCACGGGCTACTCCCAGGTCCTAAGGAAAGGAGCGGTTTAGCTCCACATGGTTTTTACTTGTGAATATATATAGAGAGAGGAAAAATGTGGGAAACATGAAGGAAATTTGTGTAACCCCTGGAGAGAAGGTGTTCTCAATGATCCTCCTCGAGAAACACACGTTCTGTAGTCTTTTGGCAGAAAAATCGTCCGTCAATGGTGCTCACATCTCTCAGTTGACGTCATTCTGCACCGTACTTCTCTCTCTCTCTCTTCTCTGGCTTTCGTGTGGTGCAACATGATGATTCCTTAGGTCTGGCTGTCCTCTTTTAAGTCATTGGTCAACTTACCGTACCACATATTGTGGACCATCGGATATTGACGGATCTAACGGTTGCTGATTTCTGATAAATTTGTGGCACTGACTAGGGTGTCGGTGGCACTGACGACATCAGGTGTGATATGGCTGTGGTGAAGTCGGTACCACCAACTCGTGATGGTTGGTGGCACATAGATGATGTGTGTACTTTGATTTGCCTCCCTGAACTGATCTCGGTGGCACCGACTCTTCTGGTCTCTTTTCACCCAGCCACTGCTGCTAGCTCGGTGGCACCGACTGTGATGTCGATGGAACCGACTTTTCACTATACATAGAGTACCTGAAAAATCCACAAAAATGTGTATAAGGCCGGGGAATGTATAAAATAATGTAAATATGATAAAATGAGCATAGTTTGATGCAAACAGAGTAAAAAAGACAATAATAATGATTTATGCGAATATGATCAACTAATTGACTAATAAATGCACAAAATGAATATAAAATAGGCCTATAAAAGCGACTCAAAACCCATGCATCAGCTCGCCCTCTCACCTTTTCAACTGAAATCAAATCTTTTTGAGTACACAGAGGTGGCAAATAGTTCCCTTTTTTTCTATAATCATCTATCACTTGCCTCTTTCTCATATTTCTAACAGGTATAAAATATAAGCAATATCAATATGGAGAATCCCAAGGGAATGCATATGAAGAGTAAGAATGGAAGATTTTTGAGCTCAATAACCTGATTTGTAGGTATGTCTTTGGTATTTTGTGTGATTTTTTACTTGTGATGTTAGATATGATTGTATATTGGAACATTAGCTTAGAAGGCCAAAAGTGTTATTCTCATTGCTAAGAATAATTATCTCTTATTGAATATTTATTTAAAAATTTGGCATGACATGAAGGTACCATATACTAGTTTTGTCATGACAATGGATGCTCTCCTAGTGCTTGAAACAATTTATGGTCTAAGTAAAATGTCTCTAGAGATATGTGCAAGATTGGAATACAGAAATCCAACCAATCAATGTAAGCATTTGTTTTAAACTTTATAGCTCACCCTCACACCTTTTCAACAAAATCAAATCTTTTCGAGTACACGTATGTGGTAAATAATTCCCTTTATTTTTTTGATCATCTATCATTGGTCTCTTTCTAACATTTCTGACATGTATTAAATATAAAGAATATCAAGATGGAGAATCCTAAGAGAATGTAGATGAAGAGTAAGAATGGAAAATTTTTGAGCTCAATAACCTAATTTGTAGGTATGTCTTTGCTTTTTTCTATTATTCCTTACTTATGATGCTACATATGATTGTATATTGGAACATTAGCTTAGAAGTCCTGAAAAAAAGTGTTATTCTCCTTGCTATGGTTGATTATCTCTTACTGAATATTTATTTAGAAATTTGGCATGACGTGAAGGTACCCTATACTAGTTTTGTCATGACAATGGATGCTCTCCTAGTGCTTGAAGCAATTCATGATCTAAGTAAAATATCTCTAGAGATATGTACAAGATTGGAATACATAAATCCAACCAATAGATTAAAGTATTTGTTTTGAACTTTATAGCTCACTCTCATACCTTTTCAACTGAAATCAAATCTTTTCGAGTACACTGAGGTGGTAAATAATTCCCTTTATTTTTTTTTCTAATCATCTATCACTTGTCTCTTTCAAATATATCTAACTTGTATAAAATATAAGGAATATACAAATGGATAATCCTAAGGGAATGTAGATTCGAGCTATATAACCTGATTTTTAGGTATGTCTTTTCTTTTTTAATTATTTCTTACTTATGATGCTAGATGTGATTGTATATTGGAACATTAGCTTAGAAGGCCTGAAAAAAAGTGTTATTCTCCTTGCAAAGGAAGATTATCTCTTATTGAATATATATTTAGAAATTTGGCATCATGTTAAGGGCACCCTATACTTATTTTGTCATGGCAATGGATGCTCAACTAGTGCTTGAAGCAATTCATGGTCTATGTAAAATATCCCTTGAGATATGTATAATATTGGAATATAGAAATACAACCAATAGATTAAAGCATTTGGTTTGAACTTCCTAGCTCACCCTCTCACCTTTTTAATCAAAATTAAATCTTTTCGGGTACAATGAGGTGGAGATAAATAATTTGGATGACAATGGTTCGTTCCAGGTGATGGTTAGCTGGTTACTTTTATCAAACCTATTGGGTGAGCCAAATGAAGTGAGATGAATGCAATCTAGTGGTTTGAAATGAATTGTGTTCAGTTTCATGTTATGATTTTGAAACCCTACCGCTAATTGTCAATCTTGTTCCCATGGATGCCATATAGTACAGATATTAGATTTAGACCACAATGATTGGTTTGAGTAGGAGTAAAGGATGGGTCTTTGATGTAGAACAAGATTGGGGATGCTAGAAGGTAGTACAATAGTATATCCTAACATGGTGGTTGGTAGCCTAGAATACAACCTACTCCTACCTTGAAGCTCACACCATTTCTAAGAAAGGCTTTTGTGTTTTACACTTTTTTTATTTTGACTCTACTCTACACTTGACATCTTCTTGTTTGACCGATATTGCATGTTAATAACACCTTATACTATACACTTGATTCGTATATGATGTATACTGATACCAAAAATTGAAACAAAAGCTAGCGTCGAACCATAATTGGACCATAAAATTTATGAATGATGTACATGCACATTCATTTGATTATTTCTAATTAATATACTATCACTTGATTAAGAAGAGAAGAAGTATATTTTTAGTTATAATATCATCCATACTTTGCTTCATTTGCATGCTATTTGTATAATAGAAATTAATATTAGACTTCTTCTTTAAGATAAATGATACACGCACACCATTAAATTTTCAAACTTATGAGTATTAGAACTTATTTATGATTCCTTATGTTACAGATTACATCCCTACCCCTGTGATTTCCAACAGAGATGGCCAGAGATATGTATCTTGGTAGTGCAGCAAAAAAAAATAGAGGTGCATGATCTTACCTTGTTCAACTTCAATTCCTTTAATGCTAGCTTATATTCTAATTGTTATTTATTTGGAACTCTCTTTCTGGATGATGCTATCTGGAATTTGCTCCAAATCATAAATACAACTTCCTTAGTCATCCCAGTTGTCTACCAACTCACATATCTATTTTGGAGTTCTTAAATTTCAACTGTAAGGACTTAGATCAGTAAGGGTTTAGAAGATAATAAAGAAACAATCTTTGGGTAGAAAAAACTTACATTGGTAGATCTCAAATTTAACTTGTCAGTAAAAAGGTTTTGTAGTCTCCCATCTAATAAAATTTTAGTTCCTTTGCACCTAGAGGACAATGCTCAATGCCTCCTATGCGACATTATTATAATTTAAAATATTGATAATTATTTTCCTTTTCATGAAGATCGAGATGGTTGTCAGGTTTTCTTTCTTCTGGTTTCTTACTATGTGAAACTAAGAACATTTCATGCATTTCAAAATTTTGATTAAAATTTGATAATATGAGCGTAGAAGGATGAGCCATATCATGAGCGTTCTTAAAGATGATTTTCATTAGAGTATTTATATTTATATGCTTATTTTCATACTTATATCTGCACATTTTCCCTGTTATAGAAATTGGTACGTGGTTGTCATGTTGTGCTACATAAAGTCGAAGGTTTCATGCCCTTGTTGTTATTTTTAAAGCAGAATATTGAAGATTCTTTACAATTTTGTGGAGCAGGTACCTCCCTCTAATCTTCATGTATCATGATAGAGATAAGAGTTCAGAATAGCTTATCAAGAATTTGAATACAATGCTATTGCTGATAGGGTAGAGTCAATGATTTCTCATGTATCCTTTATGAAGGTTCAACCCACAATAATTTATGAAGACCAAAGTTGAATTTGTTGATTGTTTTCTATGTAGAGCAGTAGCCCGGATACCATACACATTTTCCCAACATGTTTGATGATTTGATTGGAACAAAAGCCATCTTTAGTTTCTAGTTTTGTAATGTGAATAATTGAATATGAATGAATTTTCTTAGTTAGCATTCTATTTCAACAACAAACATATGTAACAAATGAAGGGGCAACGGTTTATGTCCTTTCCTATGTATATGTTGATATGAATGAAGAATATATTTTTGAATTATTCATGGATTCATGTCAGAACAATGTCTATATTAATCTATAAAGAGTAAATTTAGAAAAAAAAGATTACAATGCTGAATTTACTCCACTTCAGGAAGAAGTATAACCCTTACTACAGCTGATCTTTTATGTTAATATTTTATATATTTTTTATTTATGTGTAAGATTTGTCACTCTAGCATAATGATTTGGGCATCAGGACTTTAGATAAGGTGCTATGTGTGACGGTTCCTTGATCTGTTAGGGTTCTCATTCTTACACATGTGGTTTATGTTAGGGGTTTTCACCTAACAAAATTTCTCTTCTGTAGTAGCGTCCCCGAGTTCACACAAGATAACTTTTTAGGTCATGTTTGGTGCGAGATGAATGGAGGGGGAGGAAAAGAAAGGAAAACACGCTTGGAATTTTTGGTTGGACAAAATGTTGAGGAAAGGAAGGAAAATGAGGAGAACAAAACAAGTGTATCTTCAAGAACTTATTCCATTCTCTCCCCACTAATTCAGAGTGAAGATAAGAGGAAAAAGAAATATTTGTCTAGAAATATATTAAAAAAATAGAGAAAAATTAAAACATAGAGAGAGAAAATATAAATAATATGATTGGAAATATAAATATACACTACAATTAATGTGAATAGAGAAGTAATATATAACATATGTGTCACATAACTTGGAGGGATATATAAATTGTTGGAGAAATATTTGAAAAAATTAGGGCAAAATTTTTTGTCTGGATAAAATAAAAATAAAATAAAAAAATTAAAATATTTTTATACATATGAAGTAAACTATTCCTATAACCATAATTAATTAAAAAATATTCCCATATTTGTAAAAACACTCTTTTCTTACACTTTCAAGACAATAAATAAAAGTTGTATGCTCTCATTATCTACATTTTATGATTTTATTTCTAGGTCTATAAAATTTGTCATAAAAAAAGCATTGACCGTTTTAGTTGTTATTTGTGCCTCTATGGATTTTTGTGTCGCAATATGTATCAATAAATATATAAATACAATTACTATAAGAAAAAATATTTCTATATCTCCAACACTCCAAATAATTATGGTTTGTTTTATGTTTACATTGTGTTTCAATTTTGTAAAATAATGTATGTAACGAAATATATAAATATAATTGTTATATGTAAAAGTATTTTTAGATTACCAACATTTCACATCACTACAAATTTTTTGTGTAAATAAATTTTATTTTTTATAAAAGAATGTATGTGAATAATATATAAATATAATCACTATATGTAAAAGTTTTTTTATATCATCAATATTTCACATCACAATAATATTTTTATATTTACATAGTTTTTCATAATTTTCTTACCTTCCTCTCCCCATGCTAACCAAACACATTAACATAAGTATCCCCACTCTTTCGGGCCTCCTCACCCCTCCTTTCCCTCCCCCTTCATCCACAACATAACAAATATAGTGTTAGAATAATGCTAACAGACCAAAATTTAAAAAATTGAAATAAAACGTGAGTCTCTATTTACCACAAAAGAAATGGTATGAAAATTATATATATTATTTTATTTGGATATCCTATTTTGTGGCAATTAGATACCAATTCGGATTCCAAAATGTGTCCAGACGACAAATCGAATACATGACAATTTATATATAATATATATATATATATATATATATATATATATATATATATATATATATATATATATATATATATATATATATATATATATATAATATTTTATAATATATTCCACACACACACACACACACAGACACACACACACACACACACACACACACACACACACACATATATATATATATATATGGAATGCAATGTGTACCCGAAGACGTTATATAGCTCCAATGTCTTTCCATCATGAAGCAATTATCTTTTAAATCTAAACCGTTGATTTTCTTACACATCTTAAGAACATATTGTATATTAAATTTGACCTTGTTTGTACTCGTATTGTTCACGCAAATAAAAATATGTCAAAATCATACATTTAAATTATTTAAGTATGTCAATTTTGTTATCATTGGTTGGGTGACTTATATTCATCCAAATGGGCTCCAATTTCGTATATGGTATATTATTATTATAACAAAGAAGATTAATGGATTAGATTTTGCTAATATATGGTCTATATAGACAAACACCATTATTTTGTATGGTGTAGTCTATACACTCGAGTGTATTCTAACCTAGATCTCTCTCTCTCTCTCTCTCTCTCTACACACACACATCTACATATGTATATATAAATGTAGATGTTTACATATATATACATAAAAAATATATATATACATATTCACACACACACACACACACACACACACATATATATATATATATATATATATATATATATATATATAAGTATATATACATATGTATATCTATGTGTGTGTGTGAGTACACACACATACACACACACCGACACCTACCCACCCACCCATTCACACACACAAACTCAAACACACACACACAAATATATATATATATATATATATATATATACATATATATATATACATATATATACATACATACACAAATATATATATATATATATATATATATATATATATATATATATATATATATATATATATATATATATATATATATATATATATATATATATATATATATATATATATATATATATATATATATATATTACATATGTAGATGTGTGTGTGTGGAGAGAGAGTTAGGTTAGAATACACTCGAGTGTATAGATTACACCATACAAAACAATGGTGTATTCCTATCTAAACCATATATCAGCAAAATCTAATCCATTAATCTTCTTTGTTATAATGATAATAGACCATATACGAAATTTGATCCCATTTGAGATCTATGGTCTTTTGGACCAATTGAGGTGGATGGCTTTCCTTATCTTTCACAATCCTTGTTGCATCCATGGTCTTAGTGCTTGCATGGGTGTTATATGATAAACAAGTGGCATGTTTAGTTTGACAGCTAACCTTCCTCACGTCTCTCCTACCCATGGATATATATATCCCTCTCTTTACATGCATATTATCCTTTTGCACCCTCTCTTCCTTCTTTCATCTTTAAAGCTCGTCCCTCTTTGGTGTTTGGTGGATAAGTACTCAACCTAGGTGCAAGAAGGCCGAACTCTTGTATATATGATCTAGGATTGGATCGTCTCTTCTTTGGTGTTCTTTTGGTGATATATGATCTTAGTAAGTGATCTCCCTTGTTGATCAAATTTTCTTGCAACCCTACCTCTCTTCTTCCTCTTGGCCAAACCCATGGAGTTTCCATGGTGGTGCTTATGTTAAGATAGAGGAACTTCTCTCTCTTGGACCAAATCCATGGTTTTTCATGGTAGTGTTCAAGTTGAGTTCATGCTTCTTGTTATTTTTTGGCCAAGAGTTTTCCCCTCTTCTTTGTGTATCTTTAACCTAGGGTTGTTCATCTTGTTTTGACGTGGTGACTAGATTGGCCATGGAGGTGACCAACCCTTGGTTTTCCTCTCTTACTTGGAGCTTTCTTACTGTTTGGAATCTCTACATCATAATCCAAGGTGAATTACATAAATTTGCCCTCAATTATTGTTGCACTCATCTTATATGTCATTAGTCTATCTCAAAATCATGGTACTAAGTTAAATGGTGATGATATCATGACTTAGGGTTTATGATTATGTGGTGATCTTGTGTAGATTAACTCTTCCTCATGAACCCTAATGCTTGTACCCAAATTTATGTTTGATAATGGAAAAGTTGGTTCTTGCATTCATATCTTAAATGAATGGGTTCTCCTCATAATTATGGTGTTGTTTTCTTTCTTAATTATGGAGGTTTTGGCTACTTTTTCAATAGAAAAGTTGGTTCTTCCCTCTTGAATTAGGATTTGGTTTTCTATTATGTGGATGATCAGAATTAGGGATTTGGTAATGATCATCTTTTCTTGTGATTAACTCCTTGGGATTTTTGGTTTCATGTGGATGGACAATCTATTTTGATCATGTTTTGGTTTCATGTGGATGGACAATCTATCTTGGCACAAGAGCACAGTAACATGAGGGACATGTTTGAAGATCACTATGAATATGATTCAAGGGTGATTGGCTCACAGTGCAAGTGGGAGTCTGTTGGTATGTATGCCCTGAGAGCCAATCATGGGATGATTGGTGGGATACATTAAGATTGATTTGATAAACATCAAAGGCAAGCTTCCAATACTTTCTGGTTCAGTCATATGAGATAGTGATAGAACCTATTGAATGTCTAGAGAATGACAATACTCAATGACGTATGCTTTCAGGTTGAGGACCTGAACGATGAGATCATACAGATGCTAAGAGTTTGTGCATTCTTGTTATGTCCCTAGTCGTATGTCATTGTGGAAGGTAGATAGACAACAATGACACACAAGACTAGATTGTGGTGTTGGTTGATGACAAAATCTCATTAGTCATGATATAGAGATATCAAACCAAACACATAGGTACTTGTTAGAGAACAAGTGTACCGGACAGACCCACCGTGAGTTTGACACATGGAACCATGAAATGGTAGTCACTG
Source organism: Alisma plantago-aquatica (assembly GCA_963693085.1). Classification (NCBI taxonomy): domain Eukaryota; kingdom Viridiplantae; phylum Streptophyta; class Magnoliopsida; order Alismatales; family Alismataceae; genus Alisma; species Alisma plantago-aquatica. The sequence goes on from OY856412.1 coordinate 374,302,009, forward strand.
TGAGTACTCACAGTGATGGTGGTGAATGTGATTCTTTGACCTAAAATCACTACACTCAACACATGTCTTTGGGTACACTTTGACATCATCAAACACAGTCCTGAAACATGGGTTGTTATAAAGGTGATGATTGGGTGGCTTTGACACATGGGGCTTTTGAGGGGTGAGTGATAGATATGGGATTTGTCCCTCCTGAGGGAGTTTGATATCCAAGGCCACTTGATGAGTAGGATTGAGATAGGCGTGTGCATGCATGTGTGAATCAATATGTGATATTGAGGTCATACATATCTCTTTCAATCTGCTCTGAGATCAAGAAAGTGAATGAACGTTGACAGGATGACTATTCCGTGCCTCGAGTTCATTCGGGATATCAGTGACAAAGGAATTATACATTCACTGTAACACCATTCACGGATTGTAGGATTGAAAGTTGTTCTCCAACTTTGTACTTTCACTTGGGTAGGACTGATGTGTGACTAGGCACCACTCTTTGCTTGTGAAGTCATAAGTGTTATGGACTTTCACTGCCAATGTGAAATGGACCTGCAGGGTCACACACATAGGATTTAACCTGGAAGAGGAGTTTTGTCCACAAACTATGTTTAGATTGATTACTAAAGGAGTTTAGTAGTTCAATTAAACACTCAATTAATTGATAGATCAAAATCATAGTGTTCAAGGTGTTTGACAACTTGATTAGAGTATCGGATTGATTGAAACTGCAATTGACGTTTCTGCACAATCTGCACTCCCAACCGATCGGCTCATGTGATGAATCGATCGGCTGAGCTTGGTGAACCGATCGGCTCAAGTATTGAGTGGATCGGCTCAAGTCCAGGGTGAACCGATTGCTTCAAGTGTTGAAACGATCGATTCAACTGGTGCAAATGAGCGTGTTGGGAAAGTAAGATTGGTGAGAAATTTCTTTTTCGTTTCACTTGCCCAATTTGATTAGAACAAGGATTGGGATTTGATTCCAATTAGAAACAAAAGAAGGAAAGTCATTTTAAGTAGGATCAGGACCGTGAACCGATCGATTCAAGGCACCAACCGATCGGTTGGAGGCCCCAAACGATCGGCTCAAGTGCCCAACCGACCATTTCAAGTGTTGAAACGATCGGTTCAGGTGACGCAGATGGTTGTTTTTGTGGAAAATTCACAAACCCTTCTACTCCTGCTTTAGTCCCGCATTTCCCGGGATGGAGAACCCTATCCCATGACCCTCCTATATATATAGGGGTATTGGGGGCTTCTCAAAGAACAACTTAGTGCAACCAGTTGCTCTATAAAGTTTTCATTCTCTCTGGTTTTGGTAACCGAGAGAGATCCCGAGCAAGTGCTTCCCGTAAAGGGAGGTGCAGCAAGGGAAGGACATCTACAATTGCAACTGGAGGCAGGAGAGTGTGTTGGCGACTAGTATGTCAACAGGAGGGTTTGACTCCTTCCAATTCCTTATGGGACAAGGAGATTGGAGTTCCAGGTGGCCCGTGTGGACTACTTTAGAGGCAGGAGGTTTCTTCCGCTTAGGAGGACAACTGTCAATCCGGACAGTCCCAGTGAGAGGAGGAGTCATGAGTCCCGGTGCGACCAGGAGGTGCACAGACACCGTCCAAGACCAGAGGCGAAGACCGCACTAGCTGCGAGGTATTGTCGTCGAGCAAGCCTCGGGACAAGGTATGATTCCACAAACCATCCCTTCCTATTGAATAGACGTTGGCGCTTTTCCTTGGTTTGGGTTCGGGGAGGAGAAAATTTTTGTTTTCGCTGCCTTCTCTGCCTACCCTAAAACCCAACAAATCGAGCATTTCATTCCACCACCACCAGGCTCAATTCCTCGCCCCAGGCTTGCACATCCGTCAGGGGATGTGAAGAAAGTATACGAGGAGCTATTGAAGCGGACCATCGAGCCGATAAGGTAATGTGATTGGCGTATGATCCGTGATCTCAGCTTTGAGGACAACCTCACGTATGTCCTATGTGGCCAAGTAGGGAGGACACTAAGGATCGACAACGTGGTCACCCATCATGTGGAGGGCCATCCCTTCTTTGGAAAATGGCCAACTATAAGGAGCTAGTGGCGGAGTTTATGGCGTTGCTTGATATTTGTGTCGTGCCAAATGACATCAATGCTTCTGATAGGGAATGGATTAAGGGCCGAGTCTCTTTCCGACTCTTCAACCACAACTACACAATCACGCTCGAGTAGTTCAACTCTATTTATAACTGGTGGCATTCTCCTGAGTAGCACTGATGGCCAGTAACCGACCTGATTATGACGCCATGTTTACACAACTGCTGACAACCCCTCAAGGCAAGATGATCAGCTATCACGATGTTGCGGTGGCTGATTTCGAGCATCCTTTTGTGCGGGTCCTACACCGTATGTTGTGTATTACTTTCTTTGCTAGAGGAGAGCTTTTGCTGAGAAAATTTCAAGAGACTAATCTTTTCTTTTTGTATAATCTGCTGACAATGAGCAAGCTTAATTGGGGCGTATTCTTCTTAACGCGTGTGTTGGCAGTGAAGAGAAGCGCGTGACGGGCCCCAATTCATTTTGGGGGACTCATCACTCCTTTAGCCCTCTATCTCGGGCTAGACCTTTCTTCAATGCTTCCCTTGGAAAGCAAGAGCTCAGTCAACCTCCATCATCTACATTGGTCCAACTTGTTGATAGTTTGAGACAACGTGGCCTATGCTCATTGCCACATCAAAAAGGACTATCTGCAAATATCGCTCCCCAATCTCATCTTCAACATTCAGGGGGCCCATCACTTCCGGTGGCCCATCATTCCGATTGATGAGTCTGAAGAAGAAGTTGAAGCTGAAGAGGACGATAACGGTGCAGGCGGCGATGGCGACGACGATGAGGAGGAAGAGAAGCCTTTCATTCCTCTTCGGTCTCGAGTGGCCCCGAGGAAGTGGCCACACTTCTACCTGGGTGCATCATCATCCTTGCATCCTCCGCCACCACAACCCTCTCAGGAAGGAGAGGATGTCTTTTCGATGCAGGGAGTGTATACCATGCTGCAAGGCATTCAAGAGACGCAGTAGTAGCATACCGTATGATTTGTAGATATCCAGGAGATGACAAATCGGCTATATGTGAATCAACATGCGATCTTCGAGAATGAATGCCGACTGTTCGCTAATCAATAGTAGGTCTACGACTGGTTGGGGAGGATCGAGCAACAACAACAACCATTTTATGATCATTACTGGAATCAAGGCTATTTCGGGGGATATCCACAACCACCGCCCATGCCACCTTATGATCCAAACTTTCAGGGGCAGTATTCGGATTGGAACCCCAACTACCATAAATACCCACCCTTCCCGCCACCTGAGAAATAGACGGTATCACTGTTCCACCCTCTGAGACTATTTTTGACTATGAGGCCGTAGTCAAATTCAAGCTTAGGAGGGAGATGGAACCGTTTCTATCTTAGCTTTTATTTTCATTTTCTTTTAATTTTAGAAATTTTCTTAGTTTTTAGGATCCACATCTCCATCTAGTGTAATCTCTGGATGTCTAATATAAAAATGTTTCATCTCTTTGTTTTTCACATGGGAGTTATGGGTGCGAAAATTGAAAATTTTGCAAAAAATTGTAATTTGAATTTGTTTGAACTTGAGCACTTAACTTATGAAAATAATTGCGTTTATCATCTTTAAAACATAAGACCACAACTATACATGCCTATGATTCAAGAAATGTGGATGGAATTAGATGTTGAGCATAAACAGACCAAATAGTAATGGGACTTTAATCAAAAGTGAGAGAGAGAAACCCTTTGATTGATTGTTACACAGGTCAGTAAAGAGGGAAATATAATCTATTCCAATGGTTCTGTCAATTAGTCTTGTGATCTATCCACCCCATTTACATTCATACTCCACCATAAGAATTGGAAGCACACTACTATCTTTCACTCATTGACTACATTCCATGTAGAACAATTTTGCATTGCTACACATTTGAAAAGAAAAAAAAAGTAGTTATACATGCACATTATCCTTAGGTGCATGTCATAGTAGTTGCATAACTGTCATCATATAGTTGCATATGCATCTTTTGAGCATTTAGTACACCATGTGCTGTAGGTTCTTCTACATTCTTTTAAGGTGTTGAATTTGTTCCATACCCTTCAAAATGAATGAATCAATTGTACAAGTTATGATAAAGCAAGAAGGCCCAACAATTAACTCAATTTTTTTTGAGGGATTGAAAAAAATAAAGAATTGAGAAGTAATGAATAAGAGAGGGAGAAAGGAACATGTTCTTTCCTGAGAAAAAGGAGAATGAGCACATGGTGTCATTTTATCTTAGATTTTCCATCTCACTTTGAGAAGGAAAGATAGTGCATGCATCATTCCACCAAAAATGTAGCAGTAGGACATTTTCATTTATATTTTGCATCATGATAAGTCATTAATTTTTGTATTGCATGATTGATTTTTATGCTCTTCTTTTTCTTCCACAACCACCCATTTCATCCACCCATTGCTTAAAATGGTAGGCCACCCAATGATTATCTCCTCATGATTGTATATCAAGAGATCTGCTTCCATGTTGATGGTAGTTAGGACTTGAGCAACATAGATAGTAGATCACAAGATTCACCAAGCCTGAAGTGGAGGAATTTATTATATTAACTGCTTTATTCCATAATGTTTGTTGATCTTGGGGTGGACATTTCTTATGGACGATCATTGTCACCTTTAGGGTTGTTATCGTCCTGTGGTTAGTGTGGGGCGGTATGTGAATGCATGGAGGGAATCATATGGTGATGTATGCTATGTTAGTATGTTCTTTAGTTGACCCTCGCAATTTCATTCTATAGTTTTGTGCTCGAGGACGAGCAATGTTCAAGCTTAGGGGAGTTTGATGCAAGGGTTTTGAGTCACTTTTATGGACTTGTTTTATATGCGTTTTATGCATTTATTAGTCATATTTGTGGTTAGTATTGCATGATTCACTTCCTTTCGTCTATAATATCATTATGCATCAAATTTACCTTGTTTCATCATATTATTTATAAAGGATCATATTTCTTTTAGTTGATTGGTGTTTTTCTCTTCATTTCAGGGAATTTGGATATCTGCACCAGTCGATACCATCGACAGGTGGTCAATACCATCGACCCGATCACAATGCATTGCCGAAGAAAAGAAACCAGTGGTCGATACCATCGATGGGACTGTCGATGGTATCAAGACAGTAGCAGTGTACCAAGGAGTCAGATTTCCTCAAGTCGATACTGTGATGACATCCGCCATCATTAAGATAACAAATGTCGTCAACGGTAATAAAACATGCAGAAACGATTAACAACAACGGATTACTGAAAATCACTAAAAATTTAAACCATTTACAATGAGATTCATTCTCAGAAAAACTCTTTTAAACAAGAACTATAGTATTATATTCACATACCGGTTCACCAAGTACATTTACTACATTATTTCTTCTCGAGGAATATATACACATCATTGCTTTGCTAAAAAGCACAAGTAAAAAATTCCTCGAGGCTCCATGCCCAACTCTCAGATCAAATCATTGTAAAACACTGACTATTGACTCCTAGGACCTGAGAGTACAGGGAAGACACATAGGACTCTATACACTATATATGATAGTCAGTGTCTCCACCTGGATATCATGACTGTCCTTGTTGTTGCTATTGTTGCTCTTCCCTTACTGTAGGGTTTCTGCCTCCTTGTCTGTGTCTACCTAAAAAGTTGGATCCCACGGGGGTGAGACAATTCATAAAATTGCCCCAGTGAGAGATATAACTCTCCGCTGAAAACGTTATGATTCCAGTTTAAAATAAATAAACTGAATAGTGGAATCATATATTTTAACAGCAGATAAATCCATTACCTATGCAGCTTAGAGCAACATTATACTTAAGCTTTTCAACTATAACTTGATAATGCAACATATCTCTTATTCAAAAAGGAATTGAAGAACATATATAACATTTATGTATCAAGGACATGCTAAGCAAGATATCATCAACTAGTGATTCTCATATTTCAATCTTATGCAAATAGGCTACACAACTGATTACATTTTACAAACACACTTAAGCTCTGAGGAGATCAGGTATACTGCTCATACTCCAACCGACCATTGCGAAGTCAAAATCTGTACCATACATAGGTCCATGGAAGAGCCAGACTCCATGACCTCCCACATCCCAGTCTGTGCGGGATCACATGTAGGACATCTTGTGTCTCTGCTATATAGCTTGCAAAGGTATATGTGCATCTTCTCTATAGAGATACAGAGGCAGCTGCACTCTCTTCGCAATCGAGAGATTTCATGTTTACCTCCATTGATTCAGCATTTACATCATCGGGAGATTAGTGATACATCCATCCCGGTACATATAATGAAGGATTGAGAGGTTTGATGTTTACCTTCCATCAATCTCTTCAAGAGGACGTACAAATATTTTCACCCATTGACCCCCGCATATTCAAAAATATGCGCTCTCCAGGAGATCTCATAAGAAAACCTGTTTCACCATCACCAGCTACTGATGATGATGGATCTATGGTCAGATCACTACATGAATAGATTTCACTTGATTAATTAAGTACATTATCAAATTCTCTTAGCATCAGCCAAGTTTCCAAACATAACTTATTAAATGCTTACAAAGAAAACATGTACTATATTCATCAAGTGCTTCTCAATCTTTGAATAACTTTGGGGATCTCAGTCCCTCTTTTCAATACTGGGAACTATCATCCCTTCACATTCTCAATACCATAATCATATGGTTCTGGGTATTCAAACCCTTAGCTCACTACTGAGCATTGTTACCATTTTCTTAGGTAACTATCACCTTTAGGTCATCTGACCAATGTATACCAGATACTTGCTACACAAGGATCCATCATGGCACTTGAGGCCCATTAACTCTCTTGCTACCTCTTACCAGGAAACAAGGTATATTATGGCATACAAGACCCAACAAACAATTTCAATAAATAACACATCATAGCTCATACCTGGCTATGCTCATAATTCTCGTGATACCTACATGGTTAGCACATGTGATAGCAGTACATCAATTATCTATCAATACCATGCAAAATAACTTTTTCATCATTTCAAGGATATCACCCTTATTCATTTACCATGATTAGGGTTTCCCATTTCATGTCAAATGGGATACTCATCCCATTTTCTCAGATCAGGGTTATGGTTTTATCTCCATATTGCCCAAGAATAGGGTTTCATGTACTATACATGTCATTACCCTGGAATAGGGTTTCTCATCACATTAATCATCAGGATTTCACATTTATCACCCCAAGTTAGGGTTTCATACAATTTCACCCTAGAATAGGGTCTACATTCAATAATCCACAATTAAGGTTTACCATTCATCCCAATTAGGGTTTCACATTCAATTTCCCGTAATTAGGATTTACTATTCATCCCAATTAGGGTTTCACATTCAATTTACCATAATTAGGGTTTACTATTCATCCCAATTAGGGTTTCACATTCAATTTCCCATAATTAGGGTTTACTATTCATCACAATTAGGGAATTCTCATGTACTCAACCTTAATTAAGGTTTTACATTGAATCAACCTCAATGAGGGTTAACATCATGTATTGAATCCATGCATTTGTTATGCATCATTTATTAGTACCACTAAGGGTAGCTCTCACCTAATTACATTAGGTTTTCCAAAAGGTTTGATCAATTGAACCTTCAATTACATGAGGTATCCAATGAGATTGATCAATTGAACCTTCAGTTTTAATAGGTACTCAATTGGGTTAATCAATTGATCCTTCAATTGCAATAGGTTCTCAATTGGTTTAGCCATTTGAACCTTCAATTGCAATATGTACTTAATTGGATTAACCATTTGAACCTTCAATTGCAATAGTTACTCAATTAGGTTAACCATTTGGACCTTCAATTACATAACAAAATTTGACCTTGAAACCACCTAGGTGTCCAAACGGTTTGAGACCGTTTGGTCCAAACCCCACAAAACCGCATGGACCAAAAAGGTCAATCAACACTCAACTAGTTCATGCTTTCAATCAACGAACCTTTAACCAATTGGATCATCAATTCATCCATCAATTGAATCATGGAATCACCCCTCAATTGGACATTAAAATTAGGGTTTTGAAATCAATTGGATTAGGGTTCATACTCAAGGAGACATCAACTAGGGCCATAATGTTGATCATCAATGGAGCTATTGATTGTATTTCAACTGATGTCATTGGATTTTCAATCAACCAATCATACACATCAATAGACCTCCAAACAGTCTTGGATGACCCTCAAACGGTCTTGAGACCGTTTTGGATGAGCTCCAAACGGTCTTGAGACCGTTTGGCTCATCCAACCCTTGGATTCTAGTGAAATTTCATTAGGGTTTGGTCTATTGAGTTGATCAACAATTCAGCACTTGATTGCAATGTAATTTGGTACCTTTAGACCTCCAATTAGTCAACCATACTTAACCCTAGACCTCCAAATGGTCTTGGGTGACCCCCAAACGGTCATGAGACCGTTTGGGTGACCTCCAAACGGTCTTGAGACCATTTGGGCTCAATCACCCAAAAATCTCAATCAACTAAATTGGAATCAGCACTTAACCCGATTAGGGTTGTTTAATTGATTAACCTTCATCTATTGATCCTTTTGGAATTAATTAATAAAATTTTATGAGTCATTAATCAACATCATTAGCATCTGATTTCCCAAATGGTAAACCCTGGTCAACCTTCTCAAATGGTTTGAAACCATTTGCATTCAAATGGTTTGATGAAACCGTTTGCCAATTTCAATGAAACTGTTTAGTCTCAACAATTGAAATCGTTTGACTAAGATATTATTTGAGGTGTGTGCTTGAGATGACATCATCATCCTCAAGCTACAAACCTTCAAATAATACTGTAATTTCCATGGTGATTTCATCAATCAATCAAATGAGTTGCAAATAGATCAATTGAACATATTGCATTGAGTAATTGAATTCAATAACAATGAAATAGGGTTCAAGTTATATAACCCGCCTCAAATTGAGCTTCAAAGCTTGGAAATTCACTAAATAATGGTGGATGAAGCTTCTCCAACTATTCCAAGGCTCAAATTCAAGATTTGGAGTGAAATGATCGGCTAGAATTGAAGATTGAGTGAAGAGGAGAAGAAATCATGCATTGTTTTATGATTTCAACCATGAAATCAAGATGAAAGAGGTTCAAGAAGCTTAACAACAGGTTGGGGGTCATCTTACTAGTCCTTCAAACTCCCTTGGTCGTTTTTTCAAGAAAAGAAAAGAAGTGGGTTCGAAATTATCCTTTCATCTCATGGATAAAGGAGCTTATATGTGAATTTTATTGAAAATTCAATTAAGAGAGAGAAAATAGGAATTATCTCCCCCATTTTCTTGCCACTTGCCCCCTTCCTTTCCTTATGTACGAGGCTATCTTCTTTGCTTTCTATTCCCTTCAATTATCCATGTTTTAAAGAAAAGCAAATTAAGCACCTTAATGCTTATTATATTAATATCCTAAAGTTAGTGGATTTTTCTTTTTCTTTTAATAAGGTGAGTGGAGTTTCACCTCCTTAGGATATTTTCGTTGCCTTTACAAGGCATACGGACGTCCACACATTTTAAAATTCAACCATTCAAATTTTGTTTGAAGGCCCTTCAATTATTTTTACTTATTTTTGCATTAAATTGATTTAGGGTTTCAATTATGCTTAAATCTTGATTATTTTAATATCAAGATTCTCTCTCCTTCAAAGTTGCTCAAATGAGATTTCCCTCTCATTTTATTGCCTCTATAAGATGTCAATAATTATTAGGGACCTTATTGAAGTGGAAATTTGCATATTGAACCCTAGGTTTTGGGTAAATTGCACATTACCCCAAAACTAGGTTTTAATGCACATGCATTGCTCAAAAGGCTCTTTCATGGTATTCAGGCTTTCACAAGCCATACCTCTACATCATCTTTACTCTCATGATGCTTCAATACATGACAAACATATTATCATGTAACATTTGCAATTTAACCCCTCAACTTGGGTAAATTACACTTTAGTCCAAAATAAACAAAACATTGTTTCAACATTATTAAAAATGGACTAAAACTGAAATATTAGTTCTTCTTGATCCTTAATTACTTTTCAAAAGATAAGAGCAAGCATATAATCAACTTTATTAAGAAAAACACCTAGGGTTAAAGCATAACCCAGGTCAGGGATGTCACAGATACCATCGACCAATAAGTCGATACTATCGACTCCGCCTCAGCCGCAACGTCAGATTCCACCAATAAGCGACGCCTAAGGTGTCTATACCATCGACACATAGTCGATGGTATCGAGGCAACGTTAGACAGAACCCCAAAGAATTGTGCAAGCACCCGGTACATCATGCAGGTCAATACCATCGACCCGCATCGATGGTATCAACACTGTTAGATTGGGAATATACTCAAATCGATTCAGATCGAATGGCCAAGATGTTTTGATAACCGTAAGTGGTTCCTATACCTAAAGAAGGTGGCCATAATCCATCTATCACGTCATTAGCCATTGCACAAGTCTAGAGGAGGAGAGGAGAGAAGAACGGAGCCCAAAGCTAAGCCCCAGACATTTCCAGAGCTGTACATGAAGTTTTCTACCATGAAAGGCTGCAAAATACTCATCTTGCGTCAAGGATCGCTTGGTTCTCCTCCGTTCAGGGGTTACACCATCTCCATCACATTTTCCCCATGTTTTCTTCTTCTTCCATGGTGTTTTCCATTGAGATGAACATGCAGGGCTAATCCCCTTTATCTTTAGGACCAAGAGTAGCCCGGGTAATCGTTCTATGATACTTTTTACATAGTTTATCATAATTTGTCTCTCAAATCTATGGTATGATTTCATTTTCTCCTTTATACCATTATGATTGATCACCCTAATGATAATTTAATACCTTTAATTACTTTGAAAGAAGAATTAATGGTAGAAAAGAGACGATAATCACATTAACTAATAAATCCTTTGAACAAGGCGATGTACAGTTAATGGTGGAAACCCAGAGTATGATCGTCATGAACCTAGTTTAGGGTATAGGTTACTAACACTGTGGAACTGACCTAGATTTAGGTAGTGAATTGTATCGCGAAAGCGAGAAATTTTGACTACATGCCATTACCCGGAATAGGAGACGAATTAAGACAATTGTGTAGAAATTAGTACAACGAGAACCTGCAGTGAAATCACAATCCTAAAGATTCCATTTTTAATTGATTAAACCAACCATTTAATCGATTGCTTTGTTTTCTTTTATTTTTCTTTTCTTTTCAATGAACTCTTAAACCTTTTTAATCGGCCAAGCTGATTGCAACTAGTTAGTAGTAGTCTACCAAAAATATGTTCCCTGAGTTCGACTCGGGCCTCACAAAGGCCTATATTACATTGACGCGTGCACTTGCATTATATGCACGACAAAGTCATGTCAGTCATGTATTCGGTCCTATATTTTCCCTTAGACCTAGCTTCTTTGGACTATGAGCTTTGGCTTTCTTATTCAATCACCAAGGGTTCCAAGTCCCTTCGACTAATGAAGTGATTGACTTCTCATCAATCATAGAGGCTTGTGACCTATGTCCATCGGTGTGACACCCATTGTCACACAGAGCAAGGTTACTCAAAACTTAAAACATGATCAAACATCAACAATAGATTATCAAAAATCATAGGAAATTAAAACCATTTTTCAAAAAGCACCATGTTCTGAGAATATTATTACACAAGAGACAACACTTGCATTTCATAACATACTTTTAAGGTGCTACATCATCTCATTCTGACCAACCTTTTACATAAGATAGCAGTTCCACATGTATATACATGCTACTAGAGGCACACAAGCCAGAAATCATGTATCAACCATCATGTCTACAAACATATGGAAAACACCCCTAAGGACCTGAGTGTACAAGTTCGATGCATATGACTCTATTATTAGACACTAACCATATACCATGTTTCACCAGGAGTAGTTTTCTTTTCATGTTATCTTCAACATCATGTTCTTTCACTCGGCATGCACGTCCACCTAAAAAGTTATTTAACCAATAGGGTGAGTCACATAGTCCCAATGAGAGATATAAGTCTATGCCAACTCTATCATTACCATAGGTAGCTAAGCAGACATATTAACATTCTGAGAAAATTGGACAAAGTCACATATATCTCATGGATGAAGTAGGTAGAACAGTAATACTCACTTGCCAATGAAAAAAGAATAATTAATTATCTAAAAGGAATATGAAGAACATGTATAACTATTATAAACTAAGTAGTACAAATGCAAACCAAGGTTTCATCTTATGTTTTCTTATTTGATCCTATATATGCACACTACATGGCTGATTACATATTTATTATGCCTTGAGGATTCAAGTCATTCCACTCAAATCCCACCGACCGCTGCTAAGTTGAAATCAGTGCCATAAAAGGTCTAGTGGAAGATCCAGAATCCACAACCTCACCTTCTTCGATCAGTGTGAGTGAACATGCAGTGACATCACAAGTTGTGCAAACTTAGTCTGCCTTGGTACGGGTCACAACACTAGCAAAACTGAGCTACGGTCCGCAACCGCACTCTTCTAGGGTATGGCCCATAGCCAATCCTGTGAAATATCATAAACATAACATCAATGAGTCTACGACCTAAAGCCGCACTCTTTCCATGGTATGGCCCACGACTAATCCTATGTCACATATCCAGAGGCATGATCTGAGGTTCACACATGGCCAGATTCACCCTCAATTTCTTGATATTTGGGTAGCAAGCTATCCCCATATACTCAACAATATGCACTCTGAGTTACACATAAGAGTTACTTGTTTAACCATTCAACAAATGCTGACACCGAATGGATCTATGGCATTGGAAAAACTAGACACGTATATTCCACTTGATTAAGTAGACCAACTAAAGTGTCTTTTATCATCAATCAAGTTATAATGAACAAACCATAGTCAAATAATTCAAAAGAAAGGGGCATAGTATTTATAACAACATATGTCATTGTTTAAACTACAACTGATTCACATCATCTCATAACATTGTATCACTGCCAGCCACAAGGCTACTATATCACTTTCAGCCACAAGGGTATCATCATTGTCATATTATCCTGGGATAGCAATCCCTCCTTCTAGTACCAGAGGCTATCACCTCAACTAGGCACTAAGCCTTTAACAGGTCCCAAGACCCACAACATCACAATTGTGATTCATGGTTATCTCATCATGCCTCATTGATCATATAAGCATTACTCATGCCACATTAGTTATGCCATAACACATTTACTTGCCATAGAAATAATTAACCATTTTGTCCATGGAGAGAATATGATAAACATATTAAACACCTTTAGTTAAAGTAGGTAAAGCATCATAAGATCTCTAATCTAAGATTACGCTTTCTCCTTATCTCACATAAGGTCCCCAAGCATCATTCTACCTCACATCTATGACATGCAATACCTACCATAAAATGGTGTGTATAAGACTAAGAATTAATTAGTGTAACCAAGTATGCACATTCACATATTCATAGTTTCCGTGTTCCCTTATCAAGTTTCATAACTAAAGCTTGATATTATTCAACCATCTTCATAGTTCTCGCAAGTTATATCACCCAATTAATCTGTTAGGTTATAGTCATGCATTTTAAGGGGGAGAACAATATCATGATTTCCATTCATACTCATTCAAATATTATGATCTGCCATTTAAATTAGGGTCAATGCTCTTCACAAGAAACCATTTAGGGTTTTACTTAATGGTTACACCACCAAACCCTAATCACACCAAAACCCATCTTTCTAAAATTGATTAGGTTTGAGCATAATTAATTAGACATGAACCAATCACCATGCCATTAGTACAAGTTATCACCCTTTTATAAATGCATGTGTGTATCATCTTCATCAAGTTATGTGTGGTATACAATAATGCATTATAATAACATATTTACCATTGCACTAGTGTGACGTTTCAACATTAGGTGACCCATATATTATCACTTATTACAAATCATTAGCCATATATGATACCAAGGAGAGTTGAACTGTAGGCTACATAACTAGAGGGTTTCACTTCAAGCTATCCACAAGGCACCTATAAAGTCATTAGACTTAATATACAATTTCTACACAAAGGTTGCCACCATGTATTCCATCAAGGCTTATCACCACCCTCATGTATAATCACATAGTTGTATCATTAACCTTACTCCACAAGTTAAGATTATATGAAAAGGAAATATAATTGACACTTTCCATGGATTATAATCTTTCATTAAGATAAGCACATTGGTCATATTATTCCATGATTAAGGTTAACATATGGATACTCAACTATAAACCCTACATCCATTACTTCCCAAATAGTTGGAGAGTTTAGGGCTAAGCTCTTTAATTGAGGATGGTCCACTCATAGTAACATCATTGTATGGTGTAGCTTTAGGAGAAGCAATGAAGATTACTCATACATTACTCAAAACCACACTCCTCTCTATCATGCATTACTCATGTGTGTACATCATTGAGTATCCAAACATACCCTTCAACCCTCATCATATGATCTCAAGTTCACCTTATCAACCCTAGGTATCGGTTTAGACCCTCTTGTGGTGCATCAGTTTGGACTACCATGAGATATATCAGTTTAGGGCATCTTGTCCAATCATGTTGGTTCACCACTCATAAGTAGTGATGTTTTAGCTACATTTGAGGCGTCAGATCATCCACACAAGGGTTGTATCATTTTATCTCCTTGAAAGTGTAAAGGGAAACCCTTCTTGAAGGTGTATCAGGCATTAACTCTTGAAGGGATATTAGACATCACCTCTTAAGGGTGTGACGGGCATCACTGCCCTAAGGTGTAATGGGAAATGCATGGTGTTCAACATCCATAGTGTGATGGGCAGCACTAGGGTTAGGGTTAGGGCATGAAGGTCATTACTCAATTATGGGTGTCACGACTAGCACTCTAGAAAACCATCTCACTCAAGGGGTCCTCATGGTCATGATAGGCTAGCAAGGTATATCGGCCTAGCCCCATCTAGGACATGATGAGTAATAATCATCAAAGCCTATTGGTTGGCAACACATTGATTAAAGTACCACTAGAGCGTGATGGGTTAACGCCTCCTCAAGGCATGTCAGCCTAACCAATCATATCAGTTTGGGAAATCTCTAGGTCATGATGGTTTGGCATCCTTCCAACCTATCAACCTATGTACTCCAAAGTTATGATGACTTGCAACAAGTGTGTGTCAGTTTGTTTCACTACAAGACATGACGACTATTCACCACCTATGTGTCAAATTCGTCATCTTCAACCTTAGGAAAATCAGTCACTAATCCATCAACTATCAAAGTATGAAAGAACAAGATATGGGCAGCAACAGCAATAGAGTTCCTTCATCAAAACAGTCCTCAAAACAAAACACTAACTACTAACATATAAGAGGCTCATGATCTAGAGATGAAGAACAACTTTAAACATATAAAGAGTGATAATAACAAAGGAGTTTAAGAGTTATATAACTTTCCTGAAGAAGGTCTCCATAAAGAGTCCAAGATCACATGATCAAAGCTCTAAATCACACGTTCCTAAACTTGAAGATGATTCCTCAAGAGTCCCAACTCCATTTTAACATCAACTCAAGAAAGAAGAAAAAGATGCCATGGTTATGGTAGCTCAAGAAGAAGGAAATAAGGATAGAGAACCAGTTCCTATCCAACCTTCATCCAAGGTAGTATCCATGGCTGAGAGAGGAGGAAGAAGAAGATGAAAAAGAGAGATTAAGGGAATGGCCATCAAAGAAACATAACTCACCAAGATGGAAGTTGAACAAGAAATAACCATGAGCAAGGAACTCGATCTCCCAAGATCCATGGGGATTCCTCTAGCTCCTTAAGCTTCCAAGCTCATCCAATGAGAAGAGAGGAACAAGGATGGATGAAATGGTTTACTTGTGTGAAAGAGGAGGGGGTTATATACTTGAGGGAGGGAAAATAGATTAATGGAGAGGTGTCATCCTCTTAGGAGCTTAGGTGACACTTGTCCACGAGAAAGTGGCCACATGCAACAACATGAAAGTCATGGTGATAAGATCTAGGCTAGATCTCATCCTCATGGTATTCTATCAAGGTCATGGCCGATATGCCAAAGCTCTACATCTTCACAAACCGAAATGGAAAAGTTCAACATATTCACAAACTGATAGAACATACTCCATACATACACAAACCGATAGGTACAACCCAACTTTCCCACAAACCGATAGATCAAAACCCTACATACTTCAAAAACTGATAGGGAATAATAGTACACACCAACAAACTGATAGGCAGCCTCTCCAAGGTCCTCAACCTGAGATAACCCATCTTAAGAGAAAAACAGACCTCATACATGAGTTCAATATATCACCAAATATATTACCACACAACCAAGATCCAAAAAAGGTACACACCTCTTCATCTCTCCTCTATATGATTTCAAATATAGAGGGAACACTATAGAGATGGTGAATTGCATGTCAACCCTTCACTTTGCGTAAATTGTAATTTACACCAAAATTGGCACATATAGCACAAGTATCAACCATAAAAGCTCATCTTGATACTTAGGCTTTTAAAAAGGCACTCCATAGAATCATTATCTCTCTTATTATGGTAAATAACTAAGGTCATACTCATCACGTGACATTATGCAAGATAGCCCCTCATCTTGTGTAGATTGCTCTTTGGTCCAAAACAAGCAATCAATGCTCAAACATCATGTATACATGACAAAACTTGAAACATAAGCATGTCAAATGATAAAAAAACACCTCATAGGATTAGATTAAAGTTCTTATAAACTTACTTAAGAAAAACAAATAGGGTTAGCCCAAAACCCAGGTCGGAGTCCTTACAATCAATCGATGAGAATTTCTGAACTCATGTTCGTTTTGTGTTCTTACCTAGTGATGATGATACTTAGCCTCATATGTTCCAAGAAAGTTGGAGGTGGCGACAAGCAGGGTTTCACGATGTTTGTTGTTTTGGAATCCTAATTTGAGTATGATGTTTTAAACCCTAACACTAATGTGAGTACATGGTTACAATACTTAGTTTTCTTAAGTAAGTAGCATGATAATTAAGTTTTTTTTCTCTCCTATGTTGTAATCCTAGTTGGTAATCTTATGGATCTGTTAGTTCTTAATTTCAATTATATGTCAAATCAAGTAACATATGAGTGTGATGTGTTTATTGTGAGCCTTGATATGGCATGAAGATATAATAATGTTTCATACATGGAACTATGTGAATGGTCTTATGACCTTGACAATGGCTATGTGCACTAACTGAGGTGATAACCTCTGTGTGGTGTGATAAGGTATTGATATCCCATTATGATGTGTAAATGGTGATTATGACCTTGTAATAATATCTTTGATGATGTGAATCAGCTTTGTGCTTTGTACGTTTTGTATCTTCTGATGCTAGAAATTACCCTTATCTTTGTAGAATATGTTTAGGGTTTGTACATTGTAACTTGATTAATGTAGTCAAAAGACACCAAAATGGATTTACTAATCAAGTGAAACCACATTTATATAGTTTCGATGTTCCATAGATACATTCTAGTATCAGAATTTGTTGGGTGGTGAAATAAGAATTTCTGAGGGAAAGATGGAGAGCATATTGTTGAGTATACGGGGTGCTTGGTGAGTACATCCTTGTAATCCAGATCCAAAGTGTTTTAAGAATGGGTGTGGTCGTGTCTTGGTGATTATATTATGTGATGAGATTTTGAGTACAACTACAGTTGTACCTCAGTGGTAGGGTTTTTTACCCTGGTGTTTAACATCGTGACCTGTAGCAAGGTGGTCTAGGTGTTTTTAGTTTGACTCTATGTCGCTGGTGGTAGTTGACTGTTATGTCTCTAAGGTGTCTCTTGTACAAATCAAGAGATGGAGGTGAGATCATGGATTTCAGATCTTCCATAAATATTGTATGGCACAAATTTTGACTTAATAGTGGTTAGTTGAATTTGAGTGGTACGACTCAAATCCTCAGGACATAATTAATATGTAAACAACTATGTAGTATATCTATTTAAGGTTAAACATGACTTACATTGGATGTTTACCCTTGCCTTGTTTCTTATATTGATTATCTTTATATAATGTGATAAGAGAAATCAATTGTTATACATGTTCTTCATATCCCTTCTAAATACACAACATGATCTATGTATTTGTTGTATCTATTGAAATCATTTAATCTATACAACTAGTTTAAAGTTATTATTTTATTTGAATCTTCTCATCCTATTAATGACGTTATTTCTTGCTTAAATTATAACCTGTGTTACAATAGTTGTTGGCGGAGAGTTATATCTCTTGCTGGGACATGGCTCACTGTTGTGGTTTGCCACATCTTTTTAAGTGATCGTACATGGTGTGGTAGAGATAGTGCTATTGAGGAAGAACATCAAGGAGATTTTTAACATATTAGATCTCGAACCCTACCCTATAACTTTGATCATTTGGACTTAGTCAAACAAGGTTTAGTATAACCCTAATGAGATAATGCATGAACAAATCACCCCAATGCAACTGAATGTTCTCACATTGTATTTAGACCAATAATGGAACATTAAAAGTGTCACCTGGAGAATACATGATAATTCGAGATTAATAATCACAAAAATAAATCTTTAGTTGACGTTTTGAACATTATTAGATGGATAAAAATAATAATAATGATAAATGTGAGGATAAATTGCTCAAATGTTAACTATGTCATAACTAATTAATAGAAACCCTAAAAGTATAATCTAAATTAAAAATCCTATTCCTTGGGTCCCAATTACCTTAGGAGTCAAGTTTCACATTATTCACATAATAATAATTAATTTCTTCATTTAGGAAAGAAAAGATCTATGTTTCCCCCAAAATATTTAATAAAATAATAAATGACTCCAAAAGAGGAAAATAATCTTGGATTCATAGTCTACATAATAAATATGGCCTTTGGGTGAATTTTCCTCTGATTTGGAGAATGTTTGCTTAAAAGGTGAAATCAGGAGAGAGAAAGTGTGTAGAACGTTAAAAATATTAAATAAAGGTACAAATAACATCAACATGTAAAATTGGTGGCAAAACGTATCCATCACATTAAATATGACTTGTGTGTGAAGTTTCATCAAATTTGGAGAATCTTAATGTCATTAATACATGAGGAAAGAGAAAATAGTATTTGATTTATTTAACACATTAAAAGTCCTCAAAAGGAAAATATAATTGCATAATCAGACTATACATGCCTTAATTAGACTTAATGCAAAATTTTACTTAATTTGGATAATGTTTGAACCCTTAAATGAAGAAAGAGAAAAAAGAATTTAACGTAATATCACTTTATAAAATAATATTGATTTTGTCACTCGCCTTGTTTTCCTGGTCTGATTATATGCGTGATCTAGGCAGTCAAATTTTCAATCAAACGGCTATGGCATCATCTCCTACCTTGAGTAGGAGAGTGACCCACCTTGTACATCAACCACCAGATTTCTTTTCCTTCTAGCATCCTCATTTCTCAATCATTTTTCATGATTTTTCATTTGTTGGATTCCTTTTTTGATTCTGATCTGATTGATCCCTTGCTCAAACACTGGTGCCCTATAAACATGAAACCCCAAATTTCCCTCTCTCCAATGTTTTTCACAAACGCTTGACTACTGCATCTTGTCCCCATGCAAGTACTCTGAGTTTGACATTGGTCTTCTAGCTACCCTCCACTGTCGCCAATTTTCCCTGATAGTCTGCCTTCGCACTCGGCCTACTCAGTTGCTTCTTTAAGCTGTGGTGGTTATTGGGGTGGATAGGCAATGCTGGAACTCAATTGTTTGCCCTTGAACACTCCTGGTAACCTCCTTTACCATTTTCCACCTTCATCTGATTGTGCCTTGGTCTGTTGTGGCGAGTCTAGTAAGATGCCTTAGTGTATTGATATTTTGTGATATTTCGAGTACTGTTGTAACTCTAGTGGATCATACTTCACAGTTTTCATTCATTGGAATTTCTTAATCATCGTCGCAACCCTTGGTATGGTTGATTCATCGGCTTGTTCTCCTGTGGCTTTGTTGGGGTTTTCTGGCAACCTGGTCATCAGAGAAGCTTCTCGACTCAGAGACTCAGTGCTTCTTAGGCTTTGTTTTGGGGTTCATTACCTCCATCTGGGTGTCACGGTGATTGTGGGGTTCTTGCAAAGGTAATGTGAGATCAAGAGTGGGTTGTGGTCCTTCTTGATTAGTAGAGACCCTGCCATGGCGGGCTCAATGGCAAGGAACAATCCTTATTTGTGTTTCCCCTCTTTACCCCTCCTATTCCTCTTACTTTTATTTTTTCATCTCAGGGGTAGTTTGGTCATTAGACGCCCCATTGTTCCTCTCTTCCACACTGAGGCAACTCACCTAGCTGTCTGTGTGGCTGGCTGAGTTGGCAAGCCCTGATTGGGCCAACTCAGTCTGCTCGGCCCACTCTCTATCTTTCTACCTCTTTCTTAAATATTTTGCCACATGTAACTTTATGATTTGTCAAATTTTGCAAAATTCATAATAAATTATTTACTGGTTATAAAAATATAAATAATTAGTTATTAAATTTAGAATAATATAAGCTTTCTAATGGTGTTAGTTTTGTTGCCTGAATCCAATGTTTAATAATACGTAATTTTAATAAATAAATCTAAATAAGTAATAACTTGTAAAATTCATAATTAAATATCTGTAAGCCAAAAAAATATAATGAAACATGTTTTGAGCTTCAAATAATACAAACTAAAATATAGAGTGGTTTTCATAACCTAATTCACAAATTAAAAAAGGTAACTTTTAGGGTTAATGAAATCTATGAAATTCTAACCCTAATTTCACATACATGATTAATAGGTGCTTTAAAGACATAGACTTGGATCTAGATCTATCTTGGACTTACATAAACTCTGATGTCAGGTATGATTTTCATCTTTGATTATTCTTTTGAGCAATTAACCTATGTTTCTTCTTTCTCTTGGTCCTATGATCATTAGCCTATACACAATGTCTTTTCTTTTGAAAATCATGGTTCATGTGAACTACCATATTTTTTATTGATCATGTGATCATGGATATTCTTTTGGACTCTTATATTATTCTTTGTACATATTGGAACTCCATATAATGACATGTGGTGTCTTTTTATATGTTGGTCACTTTTGTGGTGACTAGTTTGTATATAGACTGCACTTTTTATTTTCCTGTCTATTAAACATGCACTATAGTAGTTTATTTGCATTGGTTTTTGGGCCGTATGCCCTTGTTATTATTGGGATGGAGGTGGGGGTGCCCCATACTCGGGTTTCAAGTTTGTGAGGCTTACCCAACTTATATATATTGGGAGTGGAAGTATGTCATCTCTATCAAGTTTCAATTTTGTGAGGCTTGACCGCCTTTGTATTTATATTGTTCTAGGGCTATGTTTGTCTCACATGCATGTAAGTTGATGATTGTGGGGTGTGTGCCCTACCATCTTTGTATGTGCTAGCATGGCACGATTTTATTTGTTTGGTTATGGCAAGTATCTATTTTTTTGTTGTTATCTTCCTTTTATGCCTCTTGGGTAGTCTTTATCATTTCTATGGGAAGCTTTTATATTTGTTATATTTTGTTCCATATATTTCTCAATTTCCTTTCAGTATGCACATACCAGCCTTTGTTGATGTTTCCTTTTCTTCTGCTTTTTGTGGGGTATGCTTCCATATTTAGGTTTAGATCAAGGAGAGGATAATCAAGGTGGACTTGGACAACAACCCTTGTAGATGAGCTTTTGGGAGACTTGAAAGCGGTGGTTAGATGAACCTCAACTAGATCCATATAGTTTCTTTTGTAAATCACCCATGTGCATTGTAATCATGTAAAAGATATCAAACTTTGTAATACTCATATGTATTTCTTTTCCGCTTCTACTTTTTGTATTATGATACATAAATGCCAATTGAATTGGTTATCATCCCTTTGGTGAAAAATTTATGTGGTGTTTGGTTCAAGGGATGTTGCCTTTTTATTTCAAGTACGGAGTGGTTCCTCTCTGAGAACCCACTCCTGACAGCATGGTATCAGATCCACTAGCATTCGATTATCTAACTATTTCAATCTTGTCTCCCTTACGATGATTACCTTTTTCCATAGGTTGCTTATACCTAGTATCCTTGCATTGTGCAGGCAAAAACTCTCATGGAGGGACATAACTTGACTCTTGAAAACATGTCTGGCTATGAGATACCAAAGAACCCTAGGTTTGGCATGCCAAGGATGGATCCTCCATTTACCACACTAGTGACTCAAGGTACTCCTCCATCTAGAAGTTGCTAGCACAGGCGTAGTCATCCTCCAGAGCAAGAGTTGGCCATGTTTTGACAACTTTTTTCTACTACCATGGCGGGGAAGATGAAAGACCCATATGTATCTTAAAATCCTAAAGAGTATTCCATTATGGAATTCATGAAGATGCAACCACCCTCCTTCAAGGGTGAAGGTGAAATAGAGATGGTCGACAATGTTGATGATTGGGTGTTAGCCATAGAGAGGACTTTTGATGGTATGTAATGTCCTCCACACGAGAAGGTTAGGTTTACTTCATATGTTTTGGATGGACCTGTGCGAGTTTGGTGGAACGGAATAGCAAGGACTCATGTTATCTTAGTCATGACCTGGGAGTAGTTTTTGGTGCTTTTCTATGGGAAGTATATCTACACTGCTGCCTTGAAGAAAAAGGAAGTTGAGTTCTATAGTATGAAGTAAGGGTCAATGACTGTTTCTTCTTATGTGTGAAAATTCCTATTTCTTGAGAGATATGCTTCTGGACTTAGTGAAGAACGTAAACCAGAGCTATATCTGCAAGCACTCAACTGCAACATGGGTCATGCTCTTATCCCACAACTATCTTTGACCTTTCAGTAATGGTTGATAAAGCTTTGGATGTGGAGTCTTACCTAGGGTTTCAACCGAGGGAGTTTGATAAGAAGAGGAAGCCCTCAGGAGATGAATAGAAAAGAGACAAGTGTGCTAAGTGCAATGGTTACCATCCTCCAGGGAAGTGTTCCATAGAAAAACCACATCATGGTACTCTAGTGATATGTCATTATTGTAATGAACCGGGACACATTCGACCTATGTGCCCCAAGCTTCATAATGGGTAAGTAGAAGCTCAACAACAAGCACCTCAAGTATCTCAACATAATAATGGAAACTATAATAGAGGAAGAACTATGGAATGGCAATCAGGAAGAGTTCTTGCTTTGGATGGTGAAGAAGTTAATGAATATGAACAAGATTAGGATAATCCATAGTTATATAGTTAGGCTTTGCAAGTTATATTTCCCTTTTTGCATGATGCTTTTATGTATGGCTGTAAGGAAGTATAGTAGAACCCTTTGTAATTAAAGAATAATTTTGACTTAATAAAATGAATCCTTTAAGGGGTGGTGATAAGTTGTTTTCTTATATGTTGATGTTTTGATTTTGAGGAAGAATTCCCTTTAAGGTGTGGTGTGCTATAACATACTAGATCTTGAACCCTACCCTAGAAGTTTGATCTTTTGGACTTAGTCAAACAAGGTTTTGTATAACCCTAATGAGATAATGCATGAACAAATCACCCCAACGTAACCTAATGTTCTCACAATGGATTTCGACCAATAATGGAACATAAAAAGTGTCACCTAGAAAATACATGATAATTCGAACTTAAGAAACACACATAAATCTTTAGGTGAAGTTTTGGACATAATTAGAAGGATAAAAATGATAATGATGATAAATGTGAGGATAATATGCTCAAATATTAACTATGTCATAACTCCTTAATGGAAACCCCAAAAGGGGAATCTAAGATAAAAATTGTGTTCCTTGGGTCCAAATCACCTTGGGAGTCAAGTTTCAAATTAATCACATAATAATAATTAATTTAGTTCATTTAGGAAAGAAAAGATCTAAGTTTTCCCCAAAATATCAAAAAAAATAATAAATGACTCCAAAAGAGGAAAATAATCTTAGATTTGTAATCTACAAAAGAAATATAGTCTTTAGGATAATTTTCATCCAATTTGAAGACAGTTTTCTTAAAAGGTGATATCATGAGAGAGAAAGTGTGTAGAACCTTCAAAATATTAAGTAAAGGTATAAATAACTCCACCATATAAAATTGGTGGCAAATTCATATCCAACACATTAAATATGACTTGTCTATGAAGTTTCATCAAATTTGGAGAATCTTGAAGTCATTAATGCATGAGGAAAGAGAAAGTAGGATTTGATTTATTTAACATATTAAAAGCCTCAAAAGGCAAATATAATTGCATAATCGAAACTACATTCCTTAATTAGCCTTTGTACAAAATTTTACTTAATTTGGATAATGTTTGTCCCTTAAATGAAAAAAGAGAAAAAGGAATTTAATGCAATATCACTTTATTAAAGTATATTGATTTTGTCACACGCCTTGGTTTCCTTATCTGATTACTTGCATGATCTGGGTCATCAAATTTTTAATCCAACAGTTGTGGCATCATCTCCTACTTTGAGTAGGAGAGCGACCTACATTGTACAATAACCGCTAGATTTATTTTCCTTCTAGCATCCTCATTTCTTAATCGTTTTTCATGATTTTTCTTTCATTGGTTTCCTTTTTTGATATAGATCTAATTGATCCCTTACTCGAACCCTGGTGCTCTATAAATACAAAACCCCAAATTTCCCTCTCTTCATAGTTTTTAAGAGACGCTCGACCATCGTGTCTTGTCCCCGTGCAAGTACTCTACGTTTGACATTGGTCTTCTAGCTACCCTTCTCTTCCGTCAATTCACCCTGATACTCTGCCTTTGCACCCGACCAACTCGTTTGCTTCTTCGAGCTCTGGAGGCTGTTGCGGTGGATAGGTGACGTTAGAACTCAATTTCTCACCCTTGAATGCTCCCGATAACCTCCTTTGGCATTTCCCACCTTCATCTGGTTATGCCTTGGTCTGTTGTGGCGATTCGAGTAAAATGCCTTCATGTACTAACACTACTACAAAAAATGGTTTTTACAACAGTTTTGCATTTTACAACGGGTGTCAACTGTTGTATTAGATCGCGTGGTCTTATGGGGGGTTCTTTATACAATAGGTGTTGCACATGTTGTAATATTTGTATTTTATACAGCAATTAATACATGTTGTAGATCATTGAACAAACCTGTTGTAATAGGGGTGTTACATGTTGAGACAAAAGGAAAATACATCTAGACAAAAGGTTTTGAACTTGAGACCACTTGAAAGTAAGGCACAACTCAAACCGCTAAACTAGTTTCATTTTATGCAACACATATATTCTTTGTTGTACATATACAACAAATGACGTGCAAACCTATTGTGTGATTGTGGTCTATTACAACGGGTAACCATTACAATAGGTGAAAGCCTGTTGTGTAATTATAGTATACTACAATGGGTTATAGTATGTTGTGTAATGATGGCCTATTACAACGGGTTAACAAATGTGACTATTACAATAGGTAGAGCATGTTGTGTAATTATGATCTTTTACAACGGGTTAGAGTATGTTGTGTAATGATGGTCTACTACAACGGGTTAACATACATGGCTAATACAACATGTTAGAGCATGTTGTGTAATTATGATCTTTTACAATGGTTTAGAGTATGTTGTGTAATGATGATCAATTGCAACAAGTTAGCATACATGACTATTACAACGGGTTAGAGCATGTTGTGTAATTATGGTCTTTTACAACGGGTTTGAGTAGGTTGTGATATTACAATCTATTACAACAATTTAGCACCTGTTGTAGTATCACGTATACCACAACGAGTTTGACCCGTTGTATATAACTTGTGTTGTATAAAATATATAATTCATAACACACCAATAGACTTGTTGTAAAAGATATGCTAACTACAACACAACCAAAAAAACTGTTGTGTTTTTCCCATTGTAAAAAGCATTTTCTGTAGTAGTGTAATATTTCGTGATATTTTGAGTATTGTTGTCGTTCTAGTGGATCATACTTCATAGTTTCCATTCGCTTGAATTCCTTGATCATCATCACAAGCCTCATTATGGTTGACTCATCAGTTCGTTCTCTTGTGGTCATGTTGGGGTCTTTTGACTACCTGGTCATCAGAGGACCTTCTTGAATCAGTGACTCAGTGCTTCTGGGGCTTTGATTTGGGGTTCATTACCTCTATCTGGTTGTTGCGGTGCTTGTGGGGTTCTTGCCAAGGTAGTCGAGAGCGAGTGGCACTCCTTCTTGATCAGCAGGGACCCTGCCATGGCAGGCTATTTGGCATGGAACAATCCTTGTTTGCATTTCCCCTCTTTATCCCTCATGTTCCTCTTGCTTTTATTTTTTCGTCTCAGGGGTAGTTTGGTCACTACATGCCCCAATGTTTCTCTCTTCTGTTCTGAGGTAACTCACCCGACTATCTATGGGGCCAACCAAGTTGGCAAGCCCTGATTGGGCCAACTCTGTCTACACGACCCACTCCTTCTCTTTCTTCCTCTTTCTCAAATGTTTTGCCAGATGGAATTTTATGATTTGTCACATTTTAAAAAATTCATAATAAATTATTTAATGGTTAAAAAATATGGATAAATATCCAATAAATTCAAAAAATATAATCTTTATAATGGTGTTGGTTTTGTCACCCGAATCCAATGTTTGATAATAAGTAATTTTAATTAATTAATCTAAATAAGTAATAAATTGTAAAATTCATAATTAAATATCTATAAGCCAGAAAAATATAATATAACATGATTTGGGCTTCAAATAATACAAACTAAAATATAGAGTGGTTTCATAACCTAATTCACACATTAAGAAAAAGGTGACTTTTAGGGTTTCTGAAATCAATGTAGTTCTAACCCTAATTTCACATACATGATTAATAGGTGCTTTAGATACCTGGACTTGGATATAGATCTATCTTGGACTTTCATAGACTCTGAAGTGAGGTATGTTTTGCATCTTTGATTATTCATTTGAGCAATTAACTTATGTTTCTTCTTTCTCTTGGTCCTATGGAAATTAGCATATACACAATGTCTTTTCTTCTGAAAATCATGGTTCATGTGAACTACCTTATTTGTTATTGATCATTTGATCATGAATATTCTTTTGGACTCCTATATTATTCTTTGTACATATTGGAACTCCATATGATGACATGTGGTGTCTTTTGCCCACTTGTGAGGTGTATGTATATGTTGGTCACTTTTGTGGTGACAAGTTTGTATATTCTGACTATACTTTTTACTTGCCTCTCTATTAAACATGCTATGTGAATCAATAGCACTAGAGTAGTGTAATTGTATTGGTTTTTGGGTAGTATGGCCTTGTTATTATTGGGATGGAGGTGGTGGTGTCCCATACCCGTGTTTCAAGTTTGCGAGGCTTGGCCCAACTTATATATATTGGGAGTGGCAGTACGTCATCTCTATCAGGTTTCATGATTGTGAGGCTTGGCCGCCTTTGTATTTATATTGTTCTAGGGCTATTTTTATCTCACATGCATGCAGGTTGATGATTGTGGGGTGTGTGGCCTACTATCTTTGTCATCTCTATCAGGTTTCATGTTTGTGAGGCTTGGCCGCCTTTGTATTTTTATTATTCTAGGGCTATGTTTATCTCACATGCAAGCAGGTTGATGATTGTAGGGTGTGTGGCCTACTATCTTTGTCTGTGCTAGTATGTCACGATTTTATTTGTTTGGTTATGGAAAGTATCTCTTTTGTAGTTGTTCTCTTCCTTTTATGCCCTTTTGGGTAGTCCTTGTCTTTTATATGGGAATCTTTTATATTTATTATCCTTTATTCTGTATATTGCTTAATTTCCTTGTAGTATGCACATACCATCCTTTTCTGATGTTTCTTTTTCTTCTCCTTTTTGCGGGGTATGCTTCCATCCCCAGGTTTTGATCAAGGAGAGGATAGGCAAGGTGGACTTGGACAACAACCCTTGTAGCTGAGCTTTTGGAAGACTTGAAAGAGATGGTTAGATGAAACTCAGCTAGATCCTTATAGTTTCTTTTGTAAATCACCCATGTGTGGCGTAGTGATGTAAAAGATATCAAGCTTTGTAACAGTTAGATGTATTTCTTTTCTGTAGCTACTTTTTGTGCAATGATACATATATGTCAAATGAATTGATTATCATCCCTTTGGTGAAATTTTTTATGTGGTGTTTGGTTCAAGGAATGTTGCCTTTTTATTTCAGGTAGGGAGTGGTTCCCATCCGGGTACCCATTCCTTACAAGATCAGCAATTGTTAAAGGTTGGACATGCTGCTAGTATTTTGCAGTAGAATACTATGTGTCATCCACTCACTCTCAGGTCTAGGAAGGGATATGTTATGTATATGTTGTATATCAATGTATGTTTTTGCCAGTATGTTTTGGCATGCATATGTGGTTTTTAGATCTGAACATGCTATCTTTTATAATAGGTGTGTGACAATGGGTCACTATACAAATATACATGCTTGTCCTAATATGTAATATGGAACATCTTGTGGACCTTTTTATAATACCTTTCCTCATATAATAGTTCTGTGAGATCAGTTTTAATTTACTCTATTTTGTGGTAATGTGCTTGTTAGCTATTATGATGCACATTAGTTTGGAGTTATCTCGCTAGTATGACATTGGGTTGTTATACAAACACACACACACACACACACACACACACACATATATATATATATATATATATATATATATATATATGTGTGTGTGTGTGTGTGTGTGTGTCTATATATATGTATGTATGTTTGTATGTATGTGTGCATGTGTCTATATATATATATATATATATATATATATATATATATATATATATAGACATACATACATAAATAAATAAATATATAAATATATATATATATATATATATATATATATATATATATATATATATACAGTTAGACTAGAATACACACGAGTGTATTCGGAGCAGAATACACTCAAGTAGTTTTTCATGATGAAATATTTTTTTCAAAAAATCTAATCTGTTGATCTTCTTAAACATGTTGTGAATAGATCATACACAAAATTTGAGCACATTTGGACATTTACAGGTCATGTTATAAAGACAAAAAAAATTATACATTTCAAATTAGTTTCGCACGTCGATTTTGTTGCCCTTTGATGAGTGACTTACCCTCATCCAAATGGGCTCAAAATTTGTATGTAGTCTAGTTATAGTATGACGGTGAAGATCAATGGTTTACATTTTACAAAAAATAGTCTTGATCTGAAAACACACTTGAGTGTATCTGTGCGATTTGTACACTCGAGTGTATTCTATCCTGACTCTATATATATATATACACATACATACATATATATATATATATAAATATATATATATAATTATATATATATATGTGAGTGTGTGTGTGTGTATACATATATATACACATATATATGTATGTACGTATGTGTGTGTGTATATATATATGTATATGTATATATATATATATATATATATATATATATATATATATATATATATATATATATATAGAGAGAGAGAGAGAGAGAGAGAGAGAGAGTTGTATTCGTCACCCACCCACTTGGTTAACATAATTTAGTTATCTTGTTATTCCAATTACAGTCAAAGTGTTATAATTTTAATTTTGACATTCTGGTAACAAATTTATACTCCCTATTATAGATTGGGATGTATTTTTTTTCTCCATAAAAGTCATTTGTACTATTTTCAACAAACACAATACAAAACCGACAATGTGTTTACAATACAAGTCTTTGTATTACAAAGTTTGTCATCTCATTATAGGTTTTTTACCTTCTTTTTACAAGATTGGATCCAAAGGGGTGGACATCCCATTTGTTCTCATTCGGCAGAGATTCACAATTAATTTTAATTTTCCAATAAACAGTAGAATATGTTCCACATTCTACCCAATTTCCACATATACCTATTTTTCATTATTTTCTACATTTTTATGCTTATTTATTTACTCCTTTTTTCCCACATTCACCTAATTTATGGCTTTCTATAGAAAACATAATTTCAGACCGAAAGTACAATTGTCCTTTAATTCTACATTGAATAAGTTATTTTTCACAAATTGTGCAGTTGAATTGTCAGAAGTAGAATTTTGTTTTCAATTGTTCTTAAGAAAAATACAAGAGATAGATCTGACTTATATTCTATGCAAGTTTTCTCCAATTTTCGTCAAAACATTTCTAAAATTATTGGAAAAATGGAGATTGACTTTTCTTGCTCTGGGAAATTAGGCAGATCGCCTCGAATTTCCTTATCTTGTGTTTCACATCAACGTAATTCGCCACCTCTTTCATAAGATTCTACTCAGAATCCTACACCCTTTAGCACTTGTCACAAAATCGAACCATACCATTGAAATTAACCAAACCTAACCAAACCAACCAATTTGGTTTGGTTTTTTGGAGGTGTTAGTTTGGTTTGGTTCCAAAAAAATTAAAACTGATGAATTATGTTTTAGTTTTGTTTAGCATGCGCTTTAACAAAACCAAACCTAATTGTGTATTTTATATTAATAATGTATATAATTGTAATGTATATTTGTACTAATGTAAAGTTACGCTAATAATTAATAGAAATTTAAACCAAATCGTACTAATAATAAGCAAGTAAAAGTCAAAAGGTAATCAGTATGTTACCACCTGGAAAGTTTGTGTGTAACGTATGAGTTTATTTATTCCTAATAATGCATAATTGCAAAAAAATAAAACCACGTTGGTCATAATTCAATGCTTTACATACCACTTACCAACGGCAGTAGTTATAGATCGAGTATAAATGTGTTTCCTAATAATTTATACTTACTAAACTAGTACTTCTACTCTCATTAAACAATTAATAAGGAAATATAAGAAATATGGAAATCGGGAAACTTAATCTAATAAATCAATCAGTAAACAAAAAACTAGACACATTGTCCTAGGCTATGGGAGTATACTATAAAAAACATAATCAATGTGAAGCCAGTCACTAACATAAAATTTCCAAGGACCCCCACAACTTTATTACGGGGTCAAAGTAGATATACGGGGTCGAACACAGGGACGTGGGGACGTTTAGGATGCTTAAAATCTCATTTTTAAGTCAGGTAAGCCAATCCGATAATTCATAAAAGTATGGGGCAAGAACTAGTCTAGCATGTTATCACAAAGTTAACCAAAATAAAGAAAAGAAAATAAAACAAAATAGAGTCTGTAGGATTCTACTAATCACAGAGAAGGAGTTCTTGGCTATGTAATCACAAGTTGGGCAATCTATGCACCCGTTCTTAGGTGTAGACAACCCTCAAACACCTCAGCAAGCAACCTACATCCAAACATAGTACATAATGTGGTATCTTTTTCTGTGGGGTCATCCAAGTCGCTTTCGTGCAGCATGATTAAAACCCATCAATGACATGAAATCTCTCTCGAGTGTGACAAATCAACACCCTAGAATATTCAAGATACCCTCTCAGGTCTAAAATATTCTGAGATGCTAGGAACACGTGCGATCTGGACAAAACTAGGTAGTGGGCCCAACCGTGTCGGGATGGGCCCAGTCGTCCCTGGTCTACGGTTCTGAACAGATCACCTTGAACCATTCTCCTTTTAGATTCCGATTCAAACTACCATCTCTTATGTATTTCTATAAAGAATCTCTCGATATAGGCAGAAATAGAAGTTTAAACAAGAAAGAGATCAACCAAATTAGTAATCATAACCAGAAAGAGTAGATAGAATAGAAAACGTACTAGATCTGGAATCTAACTACTTGCTTAAGGTAAAAGTACATAAACATGCCCAAAATGGGCTACATAGCCAAGAAAGAGCTCAAGTAGACATGGACAAGCATAGTTGGCACCAAATGACGATGGAAGAACATCATTTGTACAGAAACAAAGGAGACCAATAGAAGAAAGGAGAACAAGAACAGATTTAGCCCGTAGAAGAGAGGTGGCTCTCGCTCCTTAGCCTCCGTATAGATCGGATCTTGTCTTTGTGTCGTCCTCCTTGGTCTTCTGGACTTTTTGGCCTCCTTTCTCTTTGATTATGTCCCAAACAACAACTTGGTGGGTGTATGGAGGTGGAAGATGGTAAGGAATGGTAGGATATGTGTGCATTGTGGTGGAAAGTGACGTTGGATGGAAGAAAACTGGAGGAACGGATGTTGGATTAGCACTTCAAACCTTTCAGACCTTCAAATTCTCCCACAGGGCTTTGGAAACCCAGAAGGTGTGGAACCAGAAAAATCTCCGAACTAATTGGAACCCCTTTCCAGATCACGAGGGGTAAATATTTATAGGTGAAGGCAGAAGATGGTCGTGGAATCTGCCTTGGTCGTGAAATCTGCCTTGGTCGCAGCCCTAGTCTCGGCTCGACGGTGTCGAGCTGGGCACGTCATGTCGAGGGTCGCGATTGACGTATAAATCGCGGTCGAGGCGGATCCCGCAGTCGAGATTGATGCCTCGGTTGAGGCGGGTCGTGCCATGGTCGAGGTTGAATTTCCACAGTCGAGGTGGTCGTGCCTCGGTCATGGCCGTACCGTGGTCGAGGTGATCGGGCCGCAGTCGCAATCATGCCACAGTCGAGGTTGACGTGCCTCGGTCGCTGCTGTGCCGCAGTCGAGGTGGTCAGGCCACGGTCGAGATGGTCACATCGCGATCGAGGTTGATGTGATGTTCGTTGGTTACGGTTGTGGCCTCGGCCCAGTCATGCTAAGTGTCGGTCGACACAACATCTTGGTGTGGTCACGACATCGTGGACCAAATCCACACCACGGGGGTGGGGGCGAAGGGTGCTATTGCTGGTGATCAATGAGCCCACATCGATGAACCTTGTGATTGGTGAGGATGCATTCTGATAAAAGACTGGCCATCAAAAATAGGGTCCAAGTTATCAAAAGTTTCTTAGATCACCGTCTCCTAAGTTGGTGCACATAGTGCGATGCTTAATGTACCGCGGTCACAACGGATGAAAGTCTAGTTGCTGTAAAAATCATGTGTTGTGGAGAAATATTAGAGAGTAGATGTCTTTTCAGGTTCGGTACCTACAAGTCTAAAAAATGGCTAGTTGAACATCTTTATACATGAAAAGATATAAATTACTAAAAGATAAGGATCTAGTGTTATTATGAGCATATTAAGGCTACAATAACACGAAAGTATTAATGAATTTCTGAATTTGGGTGTTATCACCAACACCACATGCAACTCTTTTCCACTAATCACTGATAGGATATGACAATTGTGCGCCGACCGATTTGCAATATGTTGTTGCCGCATGGATTTTAGAATGACATGGCAATCACTGTACTCGTCAACTAAACTACCAACTCCTCCTTTTCATCTTTTCTCTTTAATTGTCATCCCCCTTTCCACTCATCAAGTATAGTTCTTCAAAAATCACTAGTAGTAGACGGTCGGTGACCCATCGTTCAAAGACTAGTGACCAGTCCTTTTCTCAAGCTAAAAGTCCATGTCTCTAATCAACATTCAAACAACATACTTCTTATAGTCATTGATATGGTATCCAATTGTCAATAAAGTATGATCTTGTACATATTTTTTTATACACTAGTAAAATTCATTTTTCTTAAACTTACTTGCACTAGGAGATAACTCTAGTACATCTTGTACATCCAACCTCAATACTCATGATGGGATACTTTAGTTTCAATTGATAAAATTTCTAGATACACAATCATCTATAAAACTGTGTTAATATTTTTTTTCTATTCATAGTGTACAATAATTTTTTATGTTCTATTAGCATGTTTCTAATTTACAATTTTTTTCATATTTGGAATTCTAGGCAAATCTTTTATTCTTCAAGTTATATTGAATTAATAGGGTATGTTTCATGTATTGTCATTTAAAATCAAATTCGACCTGGTTATAAATAGTTTTATCAATAATCTTTGTACTTCTACTTTCTTTTAATATAGATAGTTGTTCTTTGTAGATGGAAGAACTCAAAGATATCAGTGGAAGTAATACAAAATTTGATCCAATATGTGAACCAAAAATATTTCATTTTAATAAAATATAAAATGAAGTTGGAAATATTGAGAAGTATATTTGCAAAGTTGACTATTTAAAATCTTTTGGGACTAGTACACTCAGAGGGAATATCATGAAATGTTTTAAAAATCCCAACAAAAATCAT
Source organism: Alisma plantago-aquatica (assembly GCA_963693085.1). Classification (NCBI taxonomy): domain Eukaryota; kingdom Viridiplantae; phylum Streptophyta; class Magnoliopsida; order Alismatales; family Alismataceae; genus Alisma; species Alisma plantago-aquatica. The sequence goes on from OY856412.1 coordinate 374,336,346, forward strand.
ACAAAAATCAAAAACTCTTGGGATTTCAAACAAACAATGATGTCTCATCTAAAGTTGTCACATGGAAATTAACCATGAAGCATGTCGTCAATCTTTGGCTAAAATGATCATCCTTGATGAGCTTTCATTCAGGTTTATAGAGATGAAGGTTTTTGGGATATTATGAATGTTGCACAACCACTTTTCAATTATATTTCCCATAGAACAATAACTAGAGATGTATCACAGATCCACACAAATGAAAAATTGAAATTAAAATAAACTCTTCCTAATTGTGGTAGAGTATGTAGAACTATAGATAGTTGAACAAGCTTGCAAAATATTTCATATTTATGTTGGAAAGTTTATTTTATTAATAATGATTGGAAGATCCATAAGAAAATTTTAAATTGTTTTATGATGGATGACATATAGGAAAAGATATTTGAAAGCTTGTAAAATCTTGTCTTTTTGACCAGGCGATGGATCAGTTAATGACTCTCACTATTGATAATGCAACATCAAATGATAAGGCTATTGAATATCTTGTTAAACAATTAAATAAGAAAATTTGTCTTATATTTTATGGAAGATATTATTATTTAAGATGCGACACATATGTTTAATTTGATTGTGAAAGATGGATTTAGTGAAAATGAGGAATCTATTAATTGCGTTTGTAACATGGTGAAGTATTGTAGGAGTTCTCCTTCAAGGTCTCAACAATTTAAAATAGATGTTGAAAAAGAAGGGTTAACTTATAAATGCTCATTGATTTTGGATGTTCCTACGAGATGGAAAACTACAAAACTGATGTTAGAAAAGGCTATACAATTTCAAAATGAAATGGAAATACTTGAAGAAGATGATTCTTATTTTGTTCAACATCTATCTTGTGGTACACCTACTAATCATGATTTAAATCAAGCCTACGTGATTGTTTTGGGTCCTCAAAACTCAAACTCATGTTCCAAGCCTGTGTGATTTGCAAAATCCTAAAGATTTCTTAAGATGCCACAAACAATTTATTTTCTACTTTACATGTAACATCCAATTTGTATTTCTATGAAGCTTCCACAATTGAGACTCTTCTGCTTGAATGGTGTATTAGTAAAGATTCATATTTATGCTCCATGGCGTTGAGAATGAAGAGCAAGTTTGAAAAATATTGGGGGAAAAGGGCAAAGATGGACATAATTTTTGGTTGTTGCAATTGGATTAGACTCTCGTTACAAAATGCAATAATATTAAATTTTATTTTTGAAAAGTGTATCCTAGAAAAAAAAGTTGTAGATCTATCTAATAATGTGATGAAGGTTCTTGTAAAAAAAATTATTCTTTATGAATCTACTTTTTTAATCTCACACCCTTTAGTAGGTGGTGATCCTAATGAGAGTACCCCAATTTCTAATATTGAAGAACATATGAATGTCAATGCTGAGTTTGAACTGATAAAGAATAAGAAAAAGAGTCTAGATACAAAATCTGAATTAGAGAAGTATCTTGAGTAAAGATGTGAAATGCTTGACTTGTTACAATTGTGGAAATTTAATTCTAGTACATATTTGTATTTTTAGACATATCTTGGCCATCTCAGTGTCAATTGTTGCTTTAGAATCAACTTTCAATACTAGTGTGTCCTTGATAAATCAGAACATTTCTTAAACCAAAGATTGTAGAAAGTTTGGTTTGTACTGGAGTTTGGTTGTGAGGGGAGCCTTTTTCTGTGCAATGTGTAGAGGATTCATATGAACTATAGGAATAAAATGCTCCAAATATTTAGTATCAAATATATGTATTTTTTCAAGTAATTTGTAGTTATTTTTATTCATTTATTATCTATATAATATTTTTTGCTGCAGATGTGGGTGAAGATGCTCCTATTTTTTAAAACTCATCTAATCAAGTATCATGATCCTACTTAAGTGGATAGGTTTTTATTACCTTTTCTTTCGAAATTTTATTATTAGAGAATCATTTCACATTATTTTACTTGATTAAGCTTTTTATTCCTTTTGCATGGTTTATTGATTTCATATGAAATGAAAAATTAGAGGACATTAGTTTTTTTGACTCTTTTAACTATTTTGGTGTTTCTCTACATCCCTCAAGTCTTGCTACGTTATTTTTGTATATTTGTCCTTATTACCTCATTTTTGTCTTTAGTTCTTTAAATTTAGTAAAAAAAATTAGGGATAATAGTCAATGTTTCATGATTCAATAAAGATTATGAACATTAGTTGGATTGTTTATCATACATAAAAAAACTTGATATTTGTAGGATAATGGTTTCAAATGAAACCAAACCAAACTACAAAAGAACAATTCAGTTTGGCTCAGTTTTGGACTAGGTAATGGTTCAGTTCAGTTTGGGAAATTTGCAAACTTTTATGTTTTGTTTGTTTTGTAGTTTTAGTAGTAAACACAACCAAACAAAACTATGTCCAACCATAGTACCCCTAATTTAGACTATAAGTGACCCCATATACCCAACATCTTTGAAATTCCTCCTGTCTCTCCTGAAGCAAGAGGAATGGCTACCTCTCTCTTTATTGTTTGTATTGTCTATGATCCAACGATCCTTCCTCTGACATCACATGTTCTGTTGGATCTATAAAATAGAAAACTACTCCAACTTCCAAAAAATCTAGATTCTATTTAACTTCATATCTCTCTCAGTTATCGTATTTTCACTCAGATCTTTTATTACTTTGACAAATACTAATTCATCCAACGTTTACCTCTAGAAAATGATGCCCGAACCTATTTTTGATGTTTCGTAGTCACACTTATTACATAAAACCCTTAACCAAACATATCAATCCTTTTATTTATCAATTTTTTTATTTTTTTTATAAAGATGAAATCATCTCATTTTATCTCTCTTCTTCACATCACATCAACAATAGACTATGTTTCTTATTTGTTCAGAAATATGTCCCTCTGAACTCTCACATTTATCACTTCCACTTCTTACCCCCACTGAATTCCATAATAAATTTCTATAAAAGTGCATCTCTCATTTTCATAATCTCACTCACTTTACAAACTAAATCATCCCACACTTACTCCAAAAACTAATGTGCCCTAGTTTTGTTCACATTTGTACTTATTAGGAAATTGTTTAATCCAAGCCATGAATATTCAAAACAATTTTCTTCTTTTTAGTCTTATTGAAAATAAATCTCACATTTATCTTATTCTTAAAACATATTCTAAATAAGTTAACTATCTTATTTATATAAAATAAATGATGCCCATCTAAAATTCCTTTATTTTTACTTCCATTTATTACCAAATAATTTAATTAAAAATAATCAAAATCCTATTATTCCTATTAACGTTTTCTTTTTTTACCATTTTCTAAAAAGATATATTAACATATTTCTATTTTTGTAAACACATCTGACAAACTTTTCACACTTATCTCCCCCATTCATTACAAATAAAATTTAATCAAAAGTATGAGTTAAAATCACATGTATCTTTGTTCCTTTTTGTCTTACCTTTATTATTCATGTATAAATAAAATATTTCCCTCTTGTCTCTAATGTCTCTAACACCAATTTATTATAAAAATAGGTTATTCTTATGCACTACATTGATACTTAATCCAATTAAGTTCAATACAAAACAATTCCAATTTAAAATCACTTGTTTCTCAATCCCAATTAATGACAAAACCATTTAATCTTACATAATCTACAAATTATCTTCTTCTTCTTCTTTTGTAATCATTTTCTAAAACTATTAAAATTATCACATATTACTTTTTAACACAAATCCGCTTTAATTTCCCTATTTCTCTTCCCACTTATTGTTAATGATGTTAAATACAATTGATGAGAAAAAATACATCTATCTTTATGCATTTTATTCCTTTAACAAATGATAAATCATCCCACATTTACCTCTAGAAAGTGATATCTTCAACCAACTTCCATGTTTAATCACTCCCCAACAAATTTCCAAAGAAATTACAAGTATGAGAAAGTTAAGAGGAGATATAAAAGGGATTCTATCATCACCACTATCTTGGATCCTAATCTTACTATAATGGAATTTCTATGTGCTCTTGAATATATCTTAGAAAGGGTGTAAACATTTGAATTTTTACTACAATGGCATTTGTATTTTTTTTATATTATTATATTACAAAGTTTCCCAAAAAAAACTTCTATTTTTATTCCATATGTCCATCTTAACAAATTTTGACTCCGTTCTTTTATTACTTGACCAAATTCTAAATCATCCCACATTGACCTCTACAAAGTTATGCTCCCAACCAATTTTCATGTTTAATGGTCACACTTAATACATGAAATTCTTAACCATTCATTTCAATCCTCTCATTTTATTCTCATTATAACACTTTTTTGTCTCTCTCTTCTTTTAGGTGCACCACTTTTTTAGGTAACTCATTACTAAAGAACTCTGTGGTTAAGAATGTTCAACCCAGTCTAGTACTAAGATAAGTGACCGATTAGGAAGTTTATGCTAACATACATGTGAGTGAGGATAAAGTGCAAAATTAATGCTATTGTTGGCTTGTTGGGTCAGTTGTCATTACTGAAACTCTACTAGAGCATTGAGCATGGGCCCAGGTGTTACAACTTTATTCACCTTGTAATAAAACATTTTATGTGGACAAAATAACATGAATTGTCTCCCTTCAGATCACTCTAATGAATATAACTTATTTTACTTTCTTTTTTTTGGATAAGGTAAAATATTACTAGCTCAAGAAAAAAGAGTATATGAGTACAAACCACTCCGTATACTATACAAGGTCATATCAGACCCCACATCTTACTGACCTCAGGGTCCACCCTACTAAGTGTCCCCGGGTTCGCTTTGCAAAGCCAAACTAAATTATTTACAAACACATCAAAATACTGGACTCTGTCCCTAACACCTTTCCCATGTATTCTGCGATTCCTCTAGTCCCATATATGATAGATGAAGCCCGTCCAAATAAGCCCAGCAAACCGTCTCATGTGGTTGTTTAACCTGGTTAGATGCAAAATCCAGGTCATACAACTCTGTATATTCAAAGGCGGACTACCCCCTCCTTTTAGTTTTAAGGCACATCTAGTCCAAAGGTACTTTCTATAATCGCATTCAAAGAATAAATGCTTCTGAGACTCCTCTACCATATTACAAAAAGGGCACAAAATGGCACTAACATTGTACCACCTACTGACTCTATCCACCGTAGGAAGCCTCCCCAGAATAGCTCTATACGTGTAAAAGCTCCATTTTGGGTAATGAATCTTGCTCCACAGAATTTGATCCCATGGGACTTGAGGTTGATTCCTGTTTATCCTCCAAGGGATACCACACACAATCAACGTCCACTCCCCATTCACCATCATATAATCCTATTTACATAAACTCCACACTTCCACCATCCTCCTCCAAATAATGGAGCAAGAATCCGAGGCCGAAACAGTGGTGTCGAGAGAAGAACCATACCTGCCCCGAATCCAAGAACTCCAAACCGAATCCGGTTTCATCAAGAAAGAATGGACTCTCCTCCTCGTAGCTTCAGTCTGAATATCTTTAATATCCTTTAAACCCAACCCGCCTCCAGCACGAGTTTGTGCCACCTCAACCCAGGCCACCACATGCTGGCCACCACCCCAAAGAAACCCAGCCATCAAAGACCTACACTTGTCCAGGATGAACTCAGGTAGCTCCGTGAGCCTACACCAGTACCCCACCTTGCTCGTGAGGATGACCTTGATGAGAACCGCCTGGCCCCCCAAATACACCTTCAGAACACTCCAACTCTCAACCTTCATCCGAAGATCATCCAGACAGCCCTGGAAGTCCTTCCCCCTTCCAACTCCACCCGAAAGAGGCAGGCCCAAGTACCTCGTAGGAAAACAACCCAACTCCAGATGAATCGCCTCCTTAAGCCTCCCCCTCCTGGAATCACACGATTTGGAAAGGAACACCTGCGATTTAATGTCACTAATATGTAAGTTCGTAAGATCCACGAAGCTTTGTAGAATGGACCTGACTCCTCTAAAAACTTTGGCATGAGCAGCCACAAAGAACATAAGATCATCGACAAAAATCTTGTGACTCAGCACCTTAGTACCCTTCACCTTGAAAGGTCTAACAGACCCTTCCTCTTCCGCTTTAATCGTAAGGAAAGTGAGATTCTCCATGACTATAGTGAACAACAAAGGCGATAATGGGTCCCCCTGTCTTAGGCCGTTGGAGGCAGAAAACATGCCTTTCGGGATACCATTAACCAGCACCGAGAAAGACGTGGTTTGAATGCACTGTTGAAGGACACCAATAAAACGTCTAGCGAACCCCAACACCTCCATGGATCTCCACAACCCCTCCCAGGACACATTGTTGTACGCTTTAGAGATATCTAGCTTAATACAGGCCTGCTTGGTTCTATTCTTCACCTTGAATTTTCTCAGAAATTAAGTCGCTAAGAGAACATTGTCCGCAATAGACCGACTGCTCACAAAAGCCCCCTGATGAGGAGATATTATATCCGGAAGCACCCTTTTCAATCTGCTGGCAATCAGCTTGGAGATAATTTATAAGTCACCGTACAGCAAGCTATGGGACAAAAATCGCTCATGGAAACAACACCCTGTTTCTTAGGAATGAGTCTAATAAAAGCATGATTCACTTGTCTCACCATACGCCCTCCCACAAGGAACCATCTCACCGCATTTCATATGTCCCTGCCGACAATACGCCAGTAGCTCTGATCGCATTAAATCCGTCTGGACCCGGGCTTTTAGAGGCGCCAATGGAAAAAGCGGCCTCCTTAATCTCACCGTCAGACGCCAATTTCATAAGTTCATAATTCATCTCCCTATTCACCCTCACATCAAGATTTGAACCCCTCAAAGAAGGATTACTGTCACTGTTGTACAACTGTTTGAAAAACCCAACAACCATCTCCTCTACTTTCTTCTCCTCATCTACAAGCTCACCCTTCTCATTGATCAAGTTATGAATATAATCCATCATATTGTTACGTTTAACCGTAGCATGGTAAATTTTTGAATTACTGTCTCCGTCCCTCAACCATTTGAGCATACTTCTCTGCCAACCCGAGATCTCATGGGCCTTCTCAAGTTGGACTAATCTTCTACTCGCATTCTCCTCCTCCTCCATACACTGCTGGTTCATAGAATTGCATCTCAAACAATTAGCTTTAATGTCAAACTTTGCTCTGGCAGTCTTGATAAGATTAGGCAGGTCCACCAAATTTTTAGACCACACATTCAGGCCAGCTTTGGCCCTTTTGAGTTTCTCCGTCACCTCCCCTCCCAAGCCTGCTTGATGATACCCTCAAAGGAAGGCCAAGATAACCAATGATTAAGAAACCTAAACGGCCGATTACGTTGAATCTGTGTAGATAGCTGAATTTCCATCCAAGAATGATCACTGTTAGGATGTCCACCCAACTTGAGTGCAGCCTCAGGGAAGATCTCAATCCATTTCTCATTCACCAAACCACAATCTAAATTACTGGAAATCCTTCTCACCGGAACTCTTTTATTGTGCCAAGTAATCAAACCTCCCTTCATGTTAAGCTCAAATAGACCCGCAACATCAACGACCTCATTGAACCTCCTCAAAATGGACTCAGGGATAGGTAAACCACCCCACTTTTCTCTAGCCTTCCTCACCTAATTAAAGTCTCCCACCACCAACTGAGGGATGTCCTGTTGAGTAGATTCAATCAAAGTGTTCCAAAGTCTCCTCCTGTCCATCTCCACATTAGAGCCATAGACTGCAGACAAGACACAATGAAACCCACCTGAGTTAATGCAACTCATATTAATCAATTGGTCACTTTCATATCATCTGCGTATCCCACACAACCGAATTCCAACCCACAACGATCCTCCCGCCTTCAATGCTACTTAAATTCGAGCAGCACTGCCAACCAATAGGAAAAAGACCCTGCACACGATCAGCCACCTCCCGACGAATCCTTGTTTCTAAACACACAACCATCGAAGCATTACTCTCCTGAATGATGTGCCTGAGGGTAGCTTGCTTTCCAGCCCGAGAAGCCCCCCTCACATTCCAGATTAGGATGGTCATCGGGCCTCCCTTTCAACTCCCCCTTTCACAGGGAAGTATCCACGACCTCCCGCTCTTCCTCTACCTCTGCCACTAACTCGCCCTCCACCTTCAGACACCCTTCCGCCCCTATTGTTAATTCTGCTAGAGCTTCTCACCACCACATCCTCCAACTTCTGGTCTTCAAGCACCTGGAAAGGATTACCAGAGTCCCCAAGGACCTCTCCCTCCTGCAACTCTTCAGCTACCAAGGCCTCTCCCACCACCAGAGGCCCCTCGCCAACAACTGAACCTACGACAGCATCAGGCTCATCACCAGCCACCCCATCAACCTTCCGCACTTGGGTATCCCATGGGATAGTCACAGCCGCCTCGTCCACCACACCTCCTGATCCGACCTAATCACAGCATCCGCCCCCTGCTAAACCGGCACAACAACAGACACTGTCGCCACCTCTTGCACAGCCCGCACCACCCGCGACACAGTGCTACGGCCCCTTCTGGTCCGCCTGGGCGGCAGTTTGCTGCTTCCCCTAACCATTGGAGGATCAACATAAGCCTGTCTGGCCCCCTGGCAGCCCTGAGGCAAATGCCCAAACACCTTGCAACCCGGAGAGTGATCCGGGAGAGCATCATACACGATCCTGATCTCCAGCTCGCTACCATTCAACATTTCAAGCATAACCACTGGAGGAGGATCTTTGCCCGCCGCAATCTCCACGCACAAATGTGGAGCCCCCGCGAATTTCCCCTCCATCCAGAAGTCCACCACTCGCGGAGTGCCAATACCATATCCGATGATGGTAAGAGCTCGCCTCGTCCAGTGACGCCTAAGATCAGGGAGGGTAACCCAGACCGGGGCAGTGGTGAGAGCCGCACATCTGACATCCGCCACTGGCATCCATTTCCTAGTAAGAACTAGTTTATTATCAAAAAACCACGGACCACGTTCCAACGCCACTTTCATGTCATCTAGAGTAGCAAAAAGAGCCAGCAACAAACCATCCTTTAGCTGGGACAGTTGCAGCTCCCCCCTCGGCCTCCACACTCTCATCATGCATCCATAGACCTGCTGGAGCTGATGGTTCCTCCCAAAGACCTGAACAATGACCGAAAACTTATGGAACTCATCGAGCTCCGCCACCGCCGGAATAGGAACCTTCATCCACGGTCTGGTGTCTTCATCCCGGAAGAAAGGGGCTTTCGGGTCCTCCGGAGCAGCCACCGGCCGACAGTTCCTCGACACCTCTATCGATTTCGAGACGGTGTCCACCCAAGCATGCCCATTTGTGACATCCACCCGGGGATCCAACCAGGGCAACTTCCCCTTGTCCACCACAGACGACTCGGAGCCAGAAGCCTCCGATCCAGAAGCCACTGCAGACGCGAACGCATCAGCCACAGCCACAGAAGTACCAGCAACCACCCTCTCCCCTCCACCGCCAGCCACACCACCACCCTCGACACCTGACGGGCACACACCCGCCATCAACCTAGAGATGGAACGGAGCAATCTGCTTGGTTACTATTTCATCTATTGGGTTTTGATATCTCTTACTTATTTTACTTTCTTCTTTCTCTATGCTCCCTTGATAAATTTATTAGTATGCTTTATCCAACAACAAAAATTAGTTCTGAATGCTCATTATTATATTTTAGGAAGGGTGTAAAAATTTGATTATATACTATGATGGCATTTCAATGTTTGTTTTAATAATTATAAAATTATATTACAACACTTCTGAAAAATTGGATTCTCCATAACTTCATATCTCTCCGTTATCATGTTTTCACTCATTTCTTTTATTACTTTAACAAATATGAAAGCATACCTTAATAACCTCTAGAACGTGATGCCTCTAACCAATTTTCATGTTTAATAGACACACTCATTACATAAAACCCTTAACCATACAATTCAATCCTCTCATTTTTTTTCTATAAAGAATCTAAACATCATATTTTCTCTCTCTTTGATCATCATTGCTATCTTGGATCCTAATGTTACTATAATGGCATTTCTATGTGCTCATGAATACATATTTTAGAAAGGGTGTAGACATTTGACTATTTACTATGATGGCATTTCTTTATTTTTTATAAGAAACATTTTATACAATATATTACAACATTTCCAAAATAATGGCTTCTTCTTAATTTCATTATTAATCTCTTATCATATTTTTACTCAATGATTTTATTACTTTAACAAATTCTAAACAATTCCATGTTTACCTCTAGAAATTGACACCCCAACCAAATTTTCATGTTTAATTGTCACACTTATTTCATAAAATCCTTAACCATATAAGATCAATCTACTTATTTTTCTCATTTTTTTGTTTTTCTTTAAAGAATGAAATCATCTCATTTTCTCTTTGTTCGATCATCATCACTATCTAGATCCTTTAATTACTGCTATAACAACATTTTTACGTGCTCATGAATGTATTTGGTGTAAAAACTTGACTATTCACTATAATAGCATTTCTATTTTTTGTAAAAAATATACAATTATGTAACAACATTCTAAAAAACCGGCTTCTTCTTAATTACATATGTTTATCTCTCATCGTACTTTCTCCCAGTTCTTTTGTTACTTCAACAAATTCTAAATCATCCCATGTTTACCTCTAGAAAGAGGTGCCCCCAACCAATTTTCATGTTTATTAGTTGCACTTACTACATAAAAGTCTTAACCATACATATCAATCCTCTCATTATATTCTCATTTTATATTTTTTCTTTAATGAAAGAAATCATCTCATTTTCTTTCTCTTGTTTAAAACAAATCCACAATAAACTAAGTTCCTTATTTTTCCAAAAATATAATCCTTCTAGCTCTCACATTTCCACTCCCACTTATTACCCTTACTAAATCCCAACATATATTTCTACAAAAGTGTATCTTTCATTTGCATCACCCATACTCTTCTTCACAAGCTAAATTATCTCATGTTTACCTCTATAAACTAATGTGCCTCGGTAAATTTTGGTTTTCTTCACAACTACTTATCACAAAATTGTTTAGTCATCAATGTGTATTCTCTTTTCTTTCTTCTTTTTATCCATGTTGAGAAAAAAGTTACATTTATCTTCTTCTCTAGAACATTTTCCAAATAAATTGACTATCTTATCCAAACAAAATCATGCCATTCAAAATCCATTATGTTTCAATTTTATTACCAACATCACAAATTTTGAATAGTTAAAATCCTATTATCCCTATCATTTATCCTTCTTTTTTGATCATTTTCTAGAAGATGCAAAACATATTTGTATTTCTCGAAAAACACACCCTACTAACATTTTGCAATTATCTCCTCACCTCTATTCAAAATCATGAGAGTAAGTTAACATAATTTTTTTTTCAATTTTGTCTTACCTTTTCTGTTCATACATAAATCAAAACATTTCCCTTTCAATTATGACGTTTCTAACTCTAATTTATTATCAAAATTAATCATTATAGTGCACTCCATTCAAACTTTATCCAATTAAGCTAAATAAAAATAATTCCAACTTAAAATCACTTATTTCTCACCCTCACTTAATGCGAAAAGTATTTGATCTTACATAATAAATTATTTATCATCATCTTCTTCTTCTTGTTTTGTAATCATTTTCTAAAACTACTTAACATATCACATATTATTTTTAATGCAAATCATATTTAATATTCACCTTTCTTTCCCAAATTATAATTAATAGTGTATATCCTAATTGATGAGAACAAAATTGCATCTATCTTTATTTATTTTATTACTTAAAAATTACTAAATCAACCCAAATTTACTTCTACAAAGTGATAGCATTTTCATGTTCAGTATTCACTCCCCAAAAAAGTTCATGTAATGTCTCAAATTCTAGGACCTTACCTAATTTCCATACTTAGAATGTTAGTGAGACCAATTTCTTAGATTTGATAAAAAAATTAAAACACATTTATATAATAAACTAATTATGTGCCAGCTTGTAAATAAAAATTATGAAATATGTTACATTTATTTTATTTACTATGATAATGGATAATAAAAAATAAATATATGATTTGGAGTAACAATTGGCAGTTCCGTGTCCATAAATATTAATAATGTCCTATAATTTAAATAAATATGAAATTAATGGATTAAATATGTCAATTTAGTAAAATATGTGTTTTTGATGTATGATAGTAAAATGGAACTCTTTTTGCAACAATGTGAAATTAATAGGACTCATTTAAGTGGGTGTTGACAATAAATATATGATATTTTGATAAAATAAATGTAAAGAGCCAATAATGCTACTATAATGGGGGCGATTGATAGCTCAAGTGGTGCGGCTCGGTAGCACCTCAATGAAAGACCCCGAGTTCGACTCTTGGCATCGATCGTGGTGCAACAATGGCTGACATTTGATTGGATGCACCGTGGTGTCCCCCCAATGACAAAGTTGGTCCCCGAGTTTACTCTTGGCTGGGTGGGTTCCAATATTGGTCGATCCCGGAGGGGTTCCTCATTATAAAAAAAAATAATTCTACTATAACTCATAAGAAAATTTTGAAAATCCAAATTAATGTGAAAATCATGTTCCTTGGGTCCCCTTTATCTTGGGTGCCAAGTTTCACATTAATTGAATGTTGATAACTATCCTAGTTTTATTTAGAGAAGAAAATATGAGAAAATTCCAAAAGTATCAAATAAATTATTAAATGTCTTCAAAGTGGCAATAAACCCAAAATTTTAAATCCACTACCAAAATTTGTCTATATGTGGATTTTCACATTAATTGGACAAACTTGTCTATCCTAATGTAGTTTAGGAAAGAGGATATGACATATGTTCCAAAATACTAAATAAAATAATTAACAATCTCAAAAGGAAAATTTATAAAAAAATCAGATTCTACATGACTTAATTAGTCTAGCTATAAAGTATCACTCTATTAGAACCTTGTTTGATATCTAAAGCAAATAAGGAAACAAAATGTATCAAAATACCCCTAAAATATATTTTACATGAATTATTAGGATTGCTTTTCTAATGTTTGGATTTTGACACTCTGTCACGCTATATTTTTCAATTTAAATGTATGACATGTGCCATCTTTTTGAGAAACACAAAGTTAATTAAATTTAGCTTTGCTTCTCAGCCCTTGTATCGGGATTGTTGGGTGCAGAGGTTGTCTCCCACCTTTGACCCTTTTCCTATTCTCGTGAGCGGCAGATCAGTTTTCACAGATTTTTCTTTCATGATATCTCTCTTATATCTACCCCATTTTCTTTGATTTCTTCTCTTTGTGTCCCTCTTATCATTCCGCACAAACTAGACCCAGGTTTTTTGGGCGTCATCTCTTATAAAAGCATATCTACTTTTGTTTTCCTTCTCCCCTACTATTCCCATGTTCCCTACCTTCTTTCCTTCTTCGCACCTCTCCTAGACTTTGGACCCTAAAAAACTATGCCCTCACCTTCACCACAATGTATAAATAACTTTCTATCCATCAATTTGAACCCAACTTCATCCTAATACATATCCTCAATTCTCATGATTTTCGCCTACAACATGAAGACCCTCAGGGATAACTCCAGCAATCTCAAGGCTACCTGGGAAGTCTGATTATTTCAGGGTAATCTTTTGAGGCTTCCCCAATCCTCAAGTCTTATTAAGGGAAACTGATTCTTCAATTTTCATCTTACCAGCTCTCTCAATGTTTTGCCAATTTTTATATTTTCTATCCTTGGAGAGAGGTTCCCTAAATTACCGCACAAATTGTATCATACAAGGAGCTCGATGTTGGTGATTGTTTGATGATTCTTACAATAATAAACAAAATTTGATTTTTCCATAAGACTCATGAATTCTATACACCTCTTAGTTCTCCAGACATAGAGATGAATGTGATGACAACAATTTCTCAAGTTTACCTTTTCTTTTATTTTTTATTTTGGTCCAGCATGAGGGGTAAAATTGACTTCTCCTTCTTATTTTGATCCTCTCACGCTAACTTGTGCACCTACCTTGTTGTGGGACAATTCATGTTGGAAAAATCTCATTGGGACACCTCAATGATGGTTTTAAAATGTTGAATATTACATAATTGGTTTTATGGAATTTTTTTATTGGTCCATTTTTCTGAAATTCGTACTGAATTATTTATAGCTCAAAAAAATAAAATAAAAGATGTTTTAGAATCATTAGATCATTCTATATCCAATGGTGTATGTTTCATTACATAAACAAAATCCAATAAGTATTTGAATTTTAAAGAATTTATCTAATTCACTAGATTTTCTAATCATAACTAATAGTATATCAGTGAGAAAAATATAATAAAGTGTGTTATGATCTTAGAAAAACCTAATCTAAAATATGGTAATCATTTTTATAACCTAATTCAACAAAAATAAAAAGGCAACTTTTAGGGTTTAATAATTAATGTAAACCTAACCCTAGTATCATTTATGCCTTTAATAGGTTTCTTTTGGACCGAGATTGAACTAAGGGTTATGACCCTAGACATATGTAGACTCAACTAAAGGAACTAAGGTTTATGACCCTAGACAAATGTAGACTCAATTAATGGTATGTAACATCTTTAAATCATATTGAGTAATTTTTTATTTCTCTTTCCTAATGTATGTTGCATCCCATATGAGTCAATATTGAGAAATTGATTCTATTTTCCATGTTGAGTTTCTTTAAGGTATTTGTTAATGAATTTTCTCTTTAAAGACTTGATGACCTATTTAGGTATGATTATCATGGCCTTGAACTCCTTATCTATGTTTTACTCTTGAATTATTCTTTGCTTCTTAATGAAACCAAATTGAGATATTTGAATCAAGTGGTTCCTTATTGTAAGATGGAACCACAATTTTATCCACTTTTGTGGTGGATGATTATATTGTCCATTTTTGTGATGGAAACTTTATTTATTATACAGAACACTAAACTTTATACTTGCTTCTACATTATGCTTATCCTTTGATTCAATTTCCCTTGATTTGTCTAAGTACTTTGGTTTCTGGGTTGTGTGCCCATGTTATATTTTTGGGGTGCAGGTTGCATGCCCCATACCTAGGTTGTGCATCCACTTTTATACATTTTTGGAGTTTGACAGTATGTCATTCTCTATTAGGATTCAAGGCTCTAAGCCTTGATCGCCATAACTATTTATAATGTTCTAGTTCTACATTTATCTAACATGCATGCAGGTTGATGTTATTGTGATGGATTTTGTGCCCAAGTTTTATATGTGCTTGTGTGACAAATTTTTTATATTTGTTTAATGGCAAGTATTCTTCTTATTTATCATCTTTTGGAATTCATGTTCTTTTGATACTCACTTGGATGGTACTTTCCTCTTCTATGGGAAGCCATGTTTATTTGACGTCCTTAATTATTTATATTGCTCAATCCATATTTAAATATGCACATATATACCAACATTTATGTTGATATATTCTAATTTTTCTACACTTGTTGGGGTATGCTTCCAACCCTAGGTGTAGGACTTGGAAGACTGGAATCAGTGACATCGACCTGCTAGGTGGATCTCTTGGGGGATAGACTTGAGATAGCTAGATATCCCTCTACTAGATCATGATGTAGTATCTTTCATGTAATCCACATAATTGGAAAATATTTTGTTATAATGTTTATTGAATATTGTCATGAAATTTTGTCAGTTTCTATACTTTGTACTAGTACAAATTTGATCTATAACATCAGTTGCAAAACTGACACAAACAAACATCAACGTTGTTTATATAAGAAAATTGACACATATAAGCAACAAACTACCCATATCAAAAAACACGGATACCACTTTTATATACAATGTCAGTTTTATTGGTGTAACTGACGTCCAATGTGTCCCGTGAAATAAAAAAAAATTGGTGCCAAAATTTCCCACCAAAAGGTTGTCGAGTATTCTGTCGGTGATATGCAAAGCCGACACAAAAACTGCTCACGCCATGCCCCGCATAAAAAAATTGCATGTACCCTAGACATATATAGTATCGGTTACTTAAAGTAGATCCTACACAATCCTATTATAAAGTGTGTCATCAGTTATGTTTTTTATAACCGACAGAACAAGTGTTTGTGCCATACCCCTGCACAAAAAATTGCATGTCTGTAGTGTCGA
This sequence comes from Alisma plantago-aquatica, assembly GCA_963693085.1. Taxonomy (NCBI): domain Eukaryota; kingdom Viridiplantae; phylum Streptophyta; class Magnoliopsida; order Alismatales; family Alismataceae; genus Alisma; species Alisma plantago-aquatica. The sequence goes on from OY856412.1 coordinate 374,352,531, forward strand.
TTTTACTACTCATAACTGACGTAACTAGCTTATAAAATGGTCGTCGGTTCCTATCGTTTATAACCGACATAGGGCATGGTCTTCGGTGTCAATTTTTATTTATAACCGATGACCAGGTTAACTTAAGTGATATCTGGGAAACCCTGGCCCATCTCCCCCATTCTACGAAACCATTGGAGAGGCATGCCGCAACGCTGGTGGCAATTTTTCGGCCCCAATGCCGCATCGTCGCTGCCTTGCTGAGGAGAAGGACCCGATGCCACCACCTTGCTGAGGAGAAGGAGCCGCCGCCGCCAGAGCTGAGGTGTACACTGCCACCACACTGAGCAGAAGGAGAAGGAGGCGCTGCCCCTGCCGCACTGAGTAGAAGGAGAAGGATACGACTCTGCCACCATACTGAGGAGAAGGAGAGGCGCCGCCGCCGCACTGAGGAGAAGTAGAAGGAGAGGTACCTCCGTCGCGCTGAGGTTGGTTGATCGTGATAAATTCAAATTTTGACCTTGGTTGACCATGATAAATGCTTGACTATGCTAGATATTGGAACATGATGCATGTCTACCCTCTTAACCTTGAAATCATGAAAACTTATCTCTATTAAATATTTGTATCAGCCCCTAAATCTATTTTGACTTTTTTTTGTAAATGGCATTCAATGCATATATGTGACCCACATATGTTTATACTTGATTATGCTTGTTTCCAAAATGATGAACTGACCTATATGGTTTGATTCATCTTTTCATGATCTAGATCAATTATGAACCTTTTCTCTTTTCCTATCTTCTCTAATCAGATTTTATTAAAATCTTTGTAGCCACTTTAATGTACATGTTACAATTAGATCATATGCATCAACAAATGCTATAAGAGTTGTAAATTATATTTTGAATGCATGTTGATGATGTTGAACTAATACCAAGACCCTAGAGACATCCACCTAATCTTATATTTGCTTCTTATGGCCTATCTATTGGTATGAATGACAAGAGAGACAATATGAAGATGAAGAACCAATTCAAGATTCTAGAGGTGACTAATGATGCATGGTACACATAGGACCTTATGCGCATATAAACTAAAAAGTTTTTACCTTAAATCATATAAAACTATAAATTCTAAGACTAGAAATACGTCTAAGATTTCCTCATTAGGAGTTAACCTTGGATGGTCCCCAATTTGGGACTATTTTTGAACTCTTCATCTCACATAGGATGTAAGTGTATGATGTGAATTCAATTTCAATAAATTTCATGTGCACTTCCCTTTTGTTCTTTGGGTACATAAGTAGGTGGGTATTTGCCTATCAACATTGGTGTACATGGAGAATCATAGGGAAATGCTGCCGAAATTTATTGAAATTGAATTGACATTATACACTTATTAGTGAGGATGAAGTGTTCAAGAATGGGATAGGTGGTACACATTTCAACTTTAATTATTATCCATAACAACTAAACCATTAGTACTTATATTTTTCAGTCTCTGTGTACTACTTTTTTTTGAAAATATATAACATCGTTATATATACTTACAATTGTTAGTACTTATATTTTTTAGTCTCTGTCCACCCACAACAGTCACTATGAACTGGGCCTCTATGCCAATGTTAACATTCCCTAATGAAGAACAATTGAACGTCATCCTAGATGATCGTTTCTTAAACCAACTAACCATACCCGAACATTGGCATTTTCTAAATGGCAGACACTACAGGCCTGGTGAAGTGACCCTAAATTTTGGCAATTCTTCACATGTTATCAAGGTTGAGTATAATTTTGTGGGAAATCTTGTATCAAAATCCAGTTGGTGTGATTGGATTAGAAATATGCTAGTGGACCATAGCAAAAAGTTTTTTCTCCATCCAGTTGGCAATAATACCATCAAAGTTTGGATAACCAACATCTACAACGAGACCCCTGATCATCTACAGCGCTATGAGCGCACAATGGAGAAAACCAGCTCGGATGAATCTGATGATGAGGCCCCTGTCAGTTCAGATTTGTCTAAATATAGTAAGGAGCTCCGTGACGCAGCATAATCATCAAAAAGACCACGGTAGGTCTAATTAACAAATATAATTGTGCTGTCTTGTTTTGTGTTTACACTTTTTGTCTTAAAGTAATCAATCCTCATAGCTACTTTCTTTTATGAACTTCAAGAGAAGATCGCCACAATGAAAAGGCCTCGAATTTACTGATGCGGGACCATGTTGGTGTAGTATTTAGTTGTCTATCTATCTAGACTTGTTATAACTAATAGTTATTTTAATTATGTGCATGTTTAGGGGTACACCAACCCCTTTGTTTAGTTACTGTTTAGGGGTACACCCTTATGTGGGGTCCGTTCTTGAGAGAGATTCATGCTTGGGCTTCTTATGTCCTATCCGTTGTATGAATGACAAGAGAGACTGTTTTTGAACTCTTCATCTCAAATAGGATGTAAGTGCATGATGTGAATTCAATTTCAATAAATTTTGTGTGCACTTCCCTTTTGTTCTCTGGGTACACATTTCAACATTAATTATTATCCATAACAACTAAATTTCAACCTAAAATACTATTTTTTATTAAATAAATTGGTACTCTATGATTTAATACTTGTCATTTATTTGCTCATATAGAATGGATCGATCATGGATGTCTATTCCAAATCACTGCAACCCAAAGTTTATTGCTGGTATTGATCAGTTTATATAATTTGTGGAGGAACATATGAAAGATCTTGGAGATAGATTCTATTGTCCATGTAAGAATTGTGGTAACAACTTGAAAGTCGACATTATTGACGATATCAAGAGTCATGTCTTGTGCAATGGGATCATACAAGGCTATACAAAATGGTACTAGCATGGAGAGACTCCTTCCATGGGTTCAGTAGATGTCGGTAGTAGTGATTATGTTGAAGAAGAAATTGCTGATGATGATGTAGATGTCAATGATACGAATCCGATTGACATGGTTGATGAGATGGTAGATAGTTGTAGGGTAGACCTCACCGATCCACCTACCTTATTTAGAAAAATTGTGCATGATGCTGAGAGACCGTTATACATAGGATGCATAAAGTTTACAAAACTAGTGTCCATCTTGAGATTGTATACTTTGAAGGCCAACAACAAATGGAGTGACAAAAGCTTCATGTCATTGTTGTCTTTGTTGAAAGAAGTTATTCCTGAAGGAAATGAGCTTCCAGTCTCAACATATGAAGTGAAGAAAATGTTGTGCCCAATGGGAATGAAGGCTAAAAAAATACATGCATGCCCGAATGACTATTTGTTATTTTAAAAGGACTATGCTGATTTGAAAGATTGTCCAAAATGTGGAGCACCAAAATATAAAATGACAACTTCAAGAAAGTACAAAAGTAGTTCTCCTGCCACGATGATGTGGTATTTTCCTATAATACCACGGTTTCAATGCTTGTTTGCCAATCCCATAGATGCAGAGAATTTAAGATGGCATGTAGAGACAAAGAAAAATAATGATGGGATCTTAAGGCATGCGGCTGATTTTCCACAATGGAAGAAACATGATTTATTGTACCCTAAATTTGGTAAAGAAGTCAGAAATCTAAGACTTGGCCTTTGCACCGATGGGAAGAACCCATTCAGCACATTGAGCAGCCAACATAGCACTTGGAATGTTATGCTTGTTATATACAACCTTCCTCCATGGTTGACCATGAAAAACAAGTATGTCATGTTGTCTTTATTGATATCATGCCCTAAACAACCTGGCAATGATATCAATGTTTATATTGAACCTCTGATTGATGACTTAAAGAAACTCTAGAGCGAAGATGTGATGACTTATGACGCTTCACACAAAGAGACATTTCAGTTGAATGCTATGTTGTTTTGCACTGTTAATGACTTTCCAGTGTATGGGAATTTTTCTAGATACAGCTGTGGCATAAAACTCACAAAAACATGATTAACTAATGCAGAAGCGTACACTAACAGTGGATTACCAAAAATCACTAAAAATTAAAACTTTTTCAAAGAGATCCATTCACAAGAAAACTCTCTAACCAAGAACCAAAGTATTTCAAATTCATCCTAGTTCATAAGTACACAACCTGTACCATTCCTTTTCAAGGATTACAACATTGACTGCCCTATTAACAAATATACACAGGCAATATAAAAACATCGAGGTACTAAGCCAAAACTCAGATTGATATATTTAAAACTCTGAGAACCTGAGAGTACAGAGACGACACATAGGACTGTATATACATCTATACAAGATATAACAGCCATTGTCTCCACCTGAGACTTCACTACTATTTCTTCTACTGCTGTGGTTGTCCTTCACCTATAGAAGGAGTCCTGCCTCCTCATCTGCGTCCACCTAAAAATGTGGTTCCCACAGGGGTGAGACAATTGTAAATTGCCCCAGCGAGAGATATAACTCTCCACCAGAAACATTATTATTGCAGCTTAACAAGATAAATATGAAGATAGGGATCATATTTATTTAGCAGTAGATATTTTAATGTCGAACAGATTATAACATTATTCTTATCATAAGCATTGTATCTATAGCTTGATAGAATTAACATGTCACTTATCCTTTAAGGAATATGAAGAACATGTATCACATTTATTCACTATAGAATCATTACCACAACACAAAATCTCTTCAGGCTTAGATCATATATCTAATGCCTGGCATTGTCATTGTGGAGTCATGGCCTGTAGCCATACTCTTTTCACAAAGTGTTGGGATCTTAGTCCCTCAACTCACCAAGCACAATTCCATTTCTTAATAGGTTCATCATCATGATTATAGTATTTGGGTATTTGAACCCAGAACTCACCATAGGATACTTATTATCATGTAGTAGGTAACTAAATACCTTCAGATCATCTAACCTAGAGACATTATAATTCTTGCTACACTAAGCATTGCACATAGTTCACAAAGCTCATACCACTTCTTAATACACTTAATGGACAATAAGGCATATTATGGCTTATAAAGCTCATAAACAATCTAAGATAATTAGCACATCATGTGACACACAGGGCTCACTAATTGTAGGTTACCTCTCACTAAGTAACAAAGCATAAGAAGTCCTATAAGGCTTATAGAACATTTTCAATATACGAAACATCATAGCTCATACCTGGCTATGCTCATCATCTCAACATATCTACATGATTAGTAATCATGATACAATTACATATCAGTACCGTGCAATACTAGGGTTATCTTATTTCATTCATAACCCATTAGTCTGTATTTGAGCTTCACATAGGATTACTCTGTGTTAGAACTTCACATAGCATTAACCTATATTAGGATTTCACATAACATTACCCTGTATTAGGGTTCACATAGCATTAACTTGTATCATGATTACACATAGCATTACCTTGTATTAGGGTTCACATAGTATTACCCTACATTAGGGTTCACATAGTTTTACCATGCATTACATCTCTATGTAACCTTTGACATGACGCATCTCATGTGTCATTCATCCAATTATACTGGACTTATAACCCATCAAGGTATACCAATATTGGGGTATTGGATGTGATATCTATCATATCTTGATGTATCACTTCCCTCAACACCTTTATCTTACTTGAGTTCATACACTTAGCTTGTATTAGGGTATTACCCATCCTCATACTTTATGAACCAATTCATCACATTTATCCTGTAAGGTAGTGATTATTAGTCACTCACTTGGAATATACAACCATTGCCAATAATATGGACTCATCCTTAAGTTTGGAATTAACAAAACGACCATGTTTGATCACTTTCAAATCAACTCTAAGCCAAGCATAGAGCACCACGGCCGTGCAACCAAGAACGGTCGTGCAAAGGGAAGCAACCACGGCCGTGCTACCTTGCACGGTCGTGCTACAGAAGATCACCATGACTGTGTTACACCACCACGGTTGCCATTATGCAATTACTATTTCATTCAATTACCCATGAATTAGGGTATACTATTCATCCCAAATAGGGTTTCCTATGTAAACAACCTCAATTAAGGTTATACATGGAATCAACCTCAATCAGGGTTTACTGTTCACCTTAATTAGGTTAACCAATTGAACTTTCAATTGCAATAGGTTCTCAAATTGGATTAACCAATTGAACCTTCAATTGCATAACACAACTTGACCTTGAAACCACCTAGGTCTCCAAACGGTTTGAGACCGTTTGGTCCCAAACCTATCAAAACCGCATGGACCAAAAAGTCAATCAAGAATTCAACAAAACTCAATTCCAATCAATGGAACTTCAACCAATTGGATCAGCAATTCAATCATCAATTGAATCATGGAATCGCCCCTCAATTGGAACTTCAATTAGGGTTTGATCTCAATCGGATTACGGTTTATTATCACCAATTAGGGCTTTGAGATTGATCATCAATCACGCTACTAATTGTGTTTCAATTGGTGTCATTGGACCTTCAACCAACCAATCATACTCAATCATAGGTCTCCAAACGGTCTTGGATGACCACCAAACGGTCTTGAGACTGTTTGGGTGTTCTCCAAATGGTCTGGAGATCGTTTGCCCATTCGATCATCAAATTCCATGACATCCAATTAGGGTTTTGAACCATTGGATTGATTATCAAATCAACACTTAGTTGCAATTCAATTTGGTACCTTTAGACCTTCAAACACTTAGCCATACTTAAACCTAGACCTCCAAACGGTCTTTGGTGACCCCCAAATGATCTTGAGACCCTTTGTGTCATACCCAAATGGTTTTGAAACCATTTGGGTCAATCAACCCAAAACATCATCTCAATCACTTGCAAAATCAGCACTTAGCCAATTAGGGTTCATACCACATCTTTGAATCTTCAAACACATAGCCATACTCAACCCTAGACCTCGAAATGGTCTTGGGTGACCCCCAAACGGTCTTGAGACCGTTTGGGTGATCCCCAAACGGTTTTGAAACCGTTTGGGCTAATCAACCCAAAATTTCAAATCAACTCATTACAATTTCAACACTAATTTCAATTAGGGTTAGCCCAATTGATTAGCCTTCAACTCATGATTACTTTGGAGTTAATCCACAAAATGTGGTGGGTTATCAACCAACATAAATATGAACAGGAATCTCACATGGTAAACCATTGGTCAACTCCCTCAAATGGTTTTGAAGTCATTTGCCCAAAAAGTTAAATTACTCATGTTGAAAATCAATACTTAGTCCAATTAGGTTTACCTAATTGATTAGCCTTCAACTCATGATTCCTTGGGAGTTAATACATAAAATTTTGGTGGGTTATCAACCAACATAATTAGAAATAGGAATCTAAAACGGTCAACCCTTGGTCAACTCTCTCAAATGGTTTTGAAACCGTTTTCTCCCAAACAGTTTCAAACCATTTGCTCCCAAACGGTTTCAAACCGTTTGCTCTCAAACGGTTTGGTGAAACCGCATGAGCAAACATGTTGTAACCATTTGGAACAATATTTATTTGTGAAAAGTATCCAATATTATGTCATCATCATCTACCTTCGTCCCTAAAGTACTAACAACTTCTTATTTCATGAATTAATCAATTTCAACCAGCAATTAATCAAGATAATGGAGGAATCAATAAAATTGCAAGATTAATGGTTGAATAACAATGTAAAAGGGTTAAAGTTATAAAACCCACCTCCAATTGAGCTTCCAAGCTCCAAGATCACGGAAAAAATGGTGGATGCAACTCCTTTCATCATTCCAAGGCTCGTCCTCAAGGTTTGAGTCAAAAGGAATGGTTAGAATTGAAGAGGAGATCGAAATAGGAAGAAATCCATAATTTATTTTCTATTTCCACCATGGAACCAAGGTGAAATGGATCAAGAACCTTACATATAGGTTGGGGTTCGTCCTCATGCTTCTACCTATCTCCTTGGTTGTTTTCAAAGCAAGGGAAAAGAAAGAAATCCAAAAAGAAGTCCTTAAGTGATTGGAAAAAGGGATATGTATAAGGAAATCCCAAGGAGAGAGAAAATGGGATTATTTCCTTTAATTCCCAAAATAATTTCCACAAAACCCCCTACATTTGTTGTCCACGAAGACATATTCATGTTCTTACAAAACCTCTTCATTATCCATGAATAAAGGGAAAAGAAATTAAGCACCTTAACCCTTATAATATTATTATCCACTTTTGAGTGGAATTTCTTTTTCTTATAATAATGGTGAGTGGAATTTCACCTCCTTAAGATATTGTGTGGCTCTTGCAAAGAAAAAAGGAGACCACACATATATGAACTCAATCATTTTAATTTTGGTTGAAGGCCCTTTAATTAATACATTCATTTTTGCCCTAAATTGAATTAGGGTTTCACTTAGGATTAAATCTTGATTATTTTAATATCAAGATTCTCTCTCCTCCAACTTAATTCAAATGAGGTGACCCTCTCATTTTATTTGCTCTACATGATTCCAAGAAACATTAGGGACCTTATTGAAGTGGTAATTTTCATATTGAACCCTAGGTTTTGGGTAAATTGCACATTACACCAAAACTGGGTTTTAATGCATAAACATTTCTTTATCAGCTCTTTCTTGGTACTCAGGGTACCACAAGCCATACCTCTGCATCATATTAATTCTCATGATACCTAAACATCAGAGGAGCATCTTATCATGCAACATTTGCAATTTAACCCCTCAATTTGGGTAATTTGTACTTTAGTCCAAAATAAGAAATCATTGCTTCAACATTGTTCAAACATGACCAAAATTGAAACATAAGTTTCTCATGAGCCCTAATTACTTTTCCCAAGATAAGATTAAGAATATACTCAATCTTATTAGGCAAAAAATCTAGGGTTAACACATAACCCAGGTTAGGGATGTTACAATTTATAAACCCCAAACAAGGATTTCGTCCCCGAAATCCCAGGAAAAGGAGGGACAGATTCATTCAGTTGTCATACCCTCAAATCTCCACATAAAATCTTAATATCATGGTGATATCATGGATTCTGTAATCCACACACAGTTCCTTTAATTAATTCAACCTTATCAATGTTTATTGTTTATGCAAAGCATAAACCCCTAACATATGATGTCCCTATTATTGAAAGGAAGAAGCATAAAAGAGCATACATCTATCATCTCCTAAGAATATTTATCAAAGGGAAAAACATATATACCTAACATAGATAATTTACTCAACAACCCTTTATTCATTTAGGAAAGTTCACTTAGCAAACTCTATGTAACTGGGAATGTTCGCATAGCTTTTCCTTTTTATTAGGAATGCCCACATAGCTTTTCCTTTATGGATGTCCACATAGTTTTTCTCTATTAGTTGGGAATGTCCACATAGCTTTTCCCTATTAGTTGGGAATGTCCACATAAATTTTCTCTTTTAGTTGGGAATGTCCACATAGATTTTTCCTATTAGTTGGGAATGTCCACATAGCCTTTCCCTATTAGTTGGGAATGTCCACATAGCTTTTCCCTATTAGTTGAGAATGTCCACATAGCTTTTCCCTATTAGTTGGGAATGTCCACATAGCTTTTTCCTATTAGTTGGGAATGTCCACATAGCTTTTCCCTATTAGTTGGGAATGTCCACATGCTTTTCCCTATTAGTTGGGAATGTCCACATAGCTTTTCCCTATTAGTTGGGAATGTCCACATGCTTTTCCCTATTAGTTGGGAATGTCCACATAGCTTTTCCCTATTAGTTGGGAATGTCCACATAGCTTTTCCCTTTTAGTTGGGAATGTCCACATAGCTTTTCCCTATTAGTTTCATTATACTCTCTAGATTGTTTCAAAATGACTACTTGATCAGAGTAATCAGAAAGATAACAATCTAAGAGTTCCATATTTGCCTTATCTTCAACAACCATATACTTGGCCAGGGTATACAAGTATTGAGATTAGGTAGTATGCACTTTATTTACTATCATATTCCTCACTTTTCATATCGTTATACACACAGGATTTTCCATTCTTGAATTTTCTTTAGGCATCACTTCTATATCTCATTTTTCAACACACAGATAAGGGAGATTATAAAATATTTAAGGAACACTGAGTAAGATATAAGTTCTCATCTCCCTTGTGTCCTTATAGGACTAGTCAAAAGAATTCAAAAACAACTGCTTTCATATCTTTAGCACATAGAATCATAAAATGAAGTATCAATATGAATATATTTCATTTGACTGTTACCCCTCACAGTTATCTACCACTTTAGGTTGACTCAGCACATAGTGTCTAGCGATTTCATGTTGCTCTTTTTGCCTTTACTTAATGGCTACTGCCCTGGTGCACTAGGCATTTATTGCACTGGTGACACCAAAAACTTTGGCTTTTCAGAGTAACTAGGCAAATGCCTCTAAAATTATAGAGACCTTACCTTAAATCTTAACTTATTGCCCCTCTTTGGGCACTACCATGACATATGTACTATTTGTCTAAACTTATGGCAGAGTCTACTTTCTTGCCATATGTTAATCTTTCCCACATATCCACTGTTCCAACATGACCATGTCACTCACGAATCCTTTCAAAGACTAAAGTTTCTGCATTAAGGACTGGTAGCCTAGGTTGTAATGCTAATATCCAGTCTTCTATATGCATTACTGTTGTCCTAACCTGCCCTTCAAGAGTATAAACTAGGATTCTCTATCCTTATTAGGTCAAGGTGGGAATTCTCAGGCACTTGTTCTCCTCTAGCCTGGTCTCATGCACCCTCTCTTGGTGCAACAACATTGCCCTTAGCAATGTGTTCCTAGTGTTCTCCAATCATTTTCAAGTTCTTCTTCTCTTACGTGAGCAGAAGATACTATCAGATAAACTGGAAGACACTTAGAACAAACTCTACAACCTTAGTCCTATGTCTCTATAGACTCGGCAAACCTAGAGATCTGATACCACTAAATTGTGGCATACAACTCACAAAAACATGATTAACTAATGTGGAAGCGTTCACTAACAATGGATTACCAAAAATCAACAAAAATTAAATCTTTTTGAAAGAGATCCATTCACAGGAAAACTCTTTAACCAAGAACCAAAGTATTTCAAATTCATCCTGGTTCATAAGTACACAACATGTACCATTCCTTTTCAAGGATTACAACATTGACTGCCCTGTTAACAAATATACACAGGCATTATAAAAACTTCGAGGCACTAAGCCAAAACTCAAATTGATATATTTAAAACTCCGAGGACCTAAGAGTATAGCAATGACACATAGGACTCTATATACATCTATATAAGACATAACAGCCAGTGTCTCCACCTGAGACTTCACTGCTGTTTCTGCTGCTGATGTAGCTGTCCTTCACGTACTGAAGGGTTCCTGCCACCTCATCTGTGTCCACCTAAAAATGTGGTTCCCACGAGGGTGATACAATTGTAAATTGCCCCAGCGAGAGATATAACTGTCCACCAGAAACATTATTCTTGCAGCTTAATCAGATAAATATGAAGAGAGGAATCATATTTATTTAGCAACAGATATTTTAATGTCTAACAAATTAGAACATTAATCTTATCACAAGCATTGCAGCTATAGCTTGATAGAATTAACATGTCACTTATCCTTTAAGGAATATGAAGAACATGTGTCACATTTATTCACTACAGAATCATTACCACAGCACTAAATCTCTTCAAGCTTAGATCATATATCTAATGCCTGGCAATGTCATTGTGGAGTCATGACCTGTAGCCATACTCTTTTCACAAAGTGTTGGGATCTTAGTCCCTCAACTCACCAAGCACAATTCCATTTCTTAACAGGTTCATCATCATGATTATAGTATTTGGGTATTTGAACTCAGAACTCACCATAGGATACTTATTATCACTTAGTAGGTAACTTAATACCTTCAGATCATCTGACCTAGGGACATTATAATTCTTACTACACTAAGCATTGCACATAGTTCACAAAGCTCATACCACTTCTTATTACCCCTTAATGGACAATAAGGCATATTATGGCTTATAAAGCTCATAAACAATCTAAGATAATTAGCACATCATGTGACACATAGGGCTCACTAATTCTAGGTTACCTCTCACTAAGCAACAAAGAATAAGAAGTCCTATAAGGCTTATAGAACATTTTCAATATACATAACATCATAGCTCATACCTGGCTATGCTCATCATCTCAACATATCTGCATGATTAGTAATCATGATACAATTACGTATCAGTACCGTGCAATACAAGGGTTATCTTATTTCATTAATAACCCATTAGTCTGTATTTGAGCTTCACATAGGATTACTCTGTGTTAGAACTTCACATAGCATTAACTTGTATTAGGGTTTCACATAACATTACCCTGTATTAGGGTTCACATAGCATTAACTTGTATCATGATTACACATGGCATTACCCTGTATTAGGGTTCAAATAATATTACCATGCATTAGGGTTCACATAGTATTACCATGCATTACATCTCAATGTAACCTTTGACATGACACATCTCATGTGTCATTCATCCAATTATCCTGGACATATAACCCATCAAGGTATACTAGTATTGGGGTATTGGATGTGATATCTATCATATCTTGATGTATCACTTCCCTCAACACCTTTATCTTACTTGAGTTCATAGACTTAGCTTGTGTTAGGGTATTACCCATCCTAATACTTTATGCACCAATTCATCACATTTATCCTGTAAGGTAGTGATTATTAGTCACTCACTTGGAATATACAGCCATTGCCAATACTATGGACTCATCCTTAAGTTAGGAATTAACAAAACAACCATGTTAGATCACGTTCAAATCAACTCTAAGCCAAGCATAGAGCACCACTGTGGCATAAAACTCATAAGAACATAATTAACTAATGTGGAAGCGTTCATCAAGCAGCGGATTAGCGAAAATCACTAAAAATTAAAACTTTTTGCAAAGAGATCCATTCACAGGAAAACTCTTTCATTCAGAATCAAAGTAAAACTTTACATCCTGGTTCATATATATACATCTCATGTACTTTTGCTTCTCGAGGAATACAAACATTAACTACTCTATCTTAATTGTACACAGGTAGTATAAAACTCCCGAGGCACTATGCCAAAATCTCAAAATCACTAACTACTACTCCGAGGACCTTAGAGTACAGAGACGACACATAGGACTCTATATACATCTGAACATGACATAACAATCAATGTCTCCACCTGAGACTTCACTGTTGTCCCTACTGCTGCTGCTGTCCTTCACCTCCTGAAGGATTCCTGTCTCCTCATTTGTGTCCACCTAAAAATGTTGTTCCCATGGGGTTGAGACAATTATAAAAATTGCCCCAGCGAGAGATATTACTCTCTGCCAGTAACATTATTATTGCAACTTATAAAGATAAATATAAATGGAAGAATCATATTTATATAGCAGCAGGTATTTTAATGTCTAACAGATTAGAACATTATTCTATATCAGAAACATTGCAGCTATAACTTGATAAAATCAATATGTCACTTATCCTTTAATGAATATGAAGAACATGTACAACATCCACACACTACAGACTCATTACTACTGCATTAACTCTCTTCAGGCTTAGATCATGTAACTAAAGCCTAACATTATCATTGTGGAGTCATGGCTCGTAGCCATACATTTTTTCACAAGGTGTTGGGATCTTAATCCCTCAATTCACCACTGGGAATTTCTCATCTTTTCACAATTTCAATACCATAATCATGTGATCATGGGTATTCAAACCCTTAGCTCATCATCTGAACATTATTACCACAATCTCAGGTAGCTAACACTGTTAGGTCATCTGACTAAGATAAGTATGATACTAGCTACACAAGCATCCATCATGGCACTTGAGGCCCATTAACTCTCTTGCTACCTCTTACCAGGAAACAAGGTATATTATGGCACGCAAGGCCTAATAAACAAATTCAAATTAATAACACATCATAGCTCATACCTGGCTATGCCCATCATCTCATTATACCTGCATGGTTAGCACATATGATAGCAGCACATCAATTATCTATCAACACCATGCAAAACAAATGAATTATTATTTCAAGAGTATCACCCTTATTCCTTTACAAGGATTAGGGTTTTCCATCACATATCTCATGTATCATTCATCCAATTATATTGGACTTATAATACAACAAGGTGTACCAGTATTTGGGGTTTTGGATATGATATCTATCATATCATGATGTATCACTCCCCTCAACACCTTCATCTTACTTAAGTTCATATACTTAACTTGTATTAGGGTATTACCCATCCTAATACTTTATGCACCAATTCATCACATTCATCATGTAAAGAAATGAACAATAATCACTCACTTGGAGTATATAACCAATGCCAATATTAAGGATTCATCCTTAAGTTAAGAATTAACAAAAAGACCATGTTAGGTCCTTTTGAAAACAACTCTAAGTCAAGCATAGAGTACCATATCCGTGTAACCAAGAACGGCCATGCAAAGGGAAGCCACCACAGCCGTGCTACCTTGCACAATCGTGCAAAGTAAAGCTACCACGGCCGTGCTACCTTGCACGGTCGTGCTATACGAGTTCACCTCATGGATCATATTCAAGTATGAATTCTATTATTTCATTAGGGATTAATGTTTCACATACCATTTCCCTTCTTTAGAATAGGGATTGCATATAGCATCACCCTTCATTAGGGTTTCATATCACATTGCCCATATCATTCTCAATTAGGGTTTCTCATGAAATCACCCATAATTAGGGTTTCACATGGATACACCCTCGGTTAGGATTTCACATGGATACATCCTCAACTAGGGTTTCACATGGATGCACCCTCAACTAGGGTTTAGTATTCATCCTAATTAGTGATTTCACATGTAGACAACCTCTTATTAGGGTTATACATGGAATCCGCCTCAATTAGGGTTTACATCATGTATTGGATCCATGCATTTGTTATTCATTAATGACTAGTACCATTAAAGGTATCTCCCACCTAATCACATTAGGTTTTCAAAAAGGTTTGATCAATTAGACCTTCAATAACATGAGGTATCCAAATAGATTGATCAATGGAACCTTCAATTGCTCTAGGTATCCATTTGAATTAGTCAATTGAATCTTTAATTTCATTGGGTACCCAATTGGATTAACCCATTGTTCCTTCAATTACATTAGGTACTCAATTGGATTAACCAATTGATCCTTCAATTGCATTAGGCATCCAATTGAGTTAACCAAATTTAACCACAAACTGATTCAAACCGTTTAAGCAAAAAGCTTTGGAACCGCATGGACTTGAAACTGCATGGGTCGCAAACGGTCTTGAGACCGTTTGGACCAAACCTCTCAAAACTGCATGGACCAAAAAGTCAATCAAAACATCAACAACACTCAATTATAATCAATGGAACTTCAACCAATTTGATCGTCAACTCAATCATCAAATGAATCATGAACTCAACCTCAATTAGAACTTCAATTAGGGTCTGATCTTAATGGAATTAGAGTTTATACACACCAATTAGAGCTTTGAAGTTGATCATCAATCAAGCTACTAATTGTGTTTCAATTGATTGCATTGGACCTTCAACCATTGAATTCATGGAACCAATCATCAATTGGACCTATGCTCATAATTCAATTGAGTTTAATAGGTCAACCCTCAACTGATTTGACCCTCAATTGACCCTCAATTGGGCATCAATTAGGGTTTGATTCAATTGAATTAGGGTTTAGAATCGATGATCCAACAACACTCATCAATGCAAGATTGGTTACTTTGAAACTATTGAACCATCATACAAATTGGGTATGACCTAACCCCAAATGGTATTGAGGTCATTTGGATGACTTACAAATAGTCTTGAGACCGTTTTCCCATCATATCACTCAAATCCAAGACATCCAATTATGGGTTGGATCATTAGATTGATCACTAAATCAGCATTTGATTGCATATCAACTTGGTACCTTTAGACCTTCAAACACCTAACCATACTCAACCCTAGACCTCCAAACGGTCTTGGGTGACCACCAAACGGACTTGAGACCATTTGGATGAGCTCAAAACGGTTTTGAGACCGTTTGGCCCATCCAACCTTTGGATTCTAGTGAAAAATCTTCAAGGATTGGTCTATCGAGTTGATCAACAAATCGACACTTAGTTGCAATATGATTTGGTACCTTTAGACCTTCAATTGGTCCAATATACTTGACTCCAGACCTCCAAACGGTCTTGGGGTGACCCCCAAACGGTCTTGAGACCGTTTGGGTGATCCCCAAATGGTTTTGAAACCGTTTGGGCTAATCAACCCAAAATCTCAAATTAACTCATTGGAATTTCAGCACTAATTTCAATTAGGGTTTGCCTAAATGATTAACCTTTAACTCATGAGTCCTTGGGAATTAACCCCTCAAATTTGGTGAGTCATTAACGAACATAATTAGGATCAGTAATATCAAACGGTCAAATCTTGGTTAACACACTAAAACGGTTTTGAAACCGTTTGTCCAAAAAGGTCAAGTTAATCAGATTGAAAATCAGCACTTAATCCAATTATGTTTACCTAATTGATTAGCCTTCAACTCACGATTCCTTTGGATTTCACACCTCAAATTTGGTGAGTCATTATCCCACATCATTAGGAACAGTAATATAAAATGGTAAACCCTTGGTAAACTCCACCAAACGGTTTTGAAACCGTTTTCCCAAAAAGGTAAAATTTGTCAGATTGAAAATCAGCACTTAATCCAGTTAGGTTTACCTAATTGATTAGGCTTCAACTCACGATTCCTTTGGAGTTAATCCCTAAAATTTTCAGAGTTATCAACCAACATAATTATGAACATGAATCCCAAACGGTAAATGCTTGGTCAACCATCTCAAACGATTTTCAAACCGTTTTCCCAAACAGGTCAAGTTAATCAGGTTGAAAATCATCACTTAATTCAATTCGATTTGCCTAATTGATTGGCCTTCAACCTATGATTCCTTTGGAGTTAACCCCTAAAATATGTAGGGTCATTAGCCTACATAATTAGGAACAAGATTCCCAAACGGTCAACGCTTGGTCAACCATCTCAAATGGTTTTGAAACCGTTTTCTCACAAACGGTTTCAAACCATTTGCCCTTAAACGGTTTGCTGAAACCGCATAACCAATCAAATTAAAACGATTTGGAGTAGGTATCAAAACCGTTTGTCTTGGTACTTTTATTCGGATAAGCATATAGGATGATGCCATCATCCCCTTCCTTCCAACAACCAAGAACAGCAACAATTCTTAATGGAAATTGTTGCAAAGAAACAAGAGTGTATCAAATTGAAGAAATCAATCAACAAAGCATAGAGAATTGATGAAATAGCAATGTTTAAAGGTTTAAGTTATAAAACCCGCCTCCAATTGAGATCCAAAGCTCCAAGCTCACGCCATTAATGGTGGATGAAGCTCTTGCAACTCCCCCTAGGCTCGTCCTCAAGCTTTTGGATGAAAAAGTTGGCTAGGGTTGAAGAGGAGATCGAATTAAGAAGGAATCCATAATTTATTTTTGATTTCAACCATGAAATCAAGGAGAACGAAGGTCAAGGGCTTACCAACAGGTAGGGAGTCGTCCTCCTGCTCCTCTCTAGCTCCTTGGTCGGTTTTGCAAGCAAGGGAAAGAAATAAATCCGAAAAAACCTTTGCTTTGGCTTAGAAAAGGAACTTTTATAAGGAAATTGATGAGAGAGAAAATGCCTTATTAAATTGCATTTAATCTCAAAATATGGCTGCCTCTCCCCCCTCAAATTCCCCTCAAATTCCTGAAGGACGAGGCTATCTTCATTGCCTCATATTACACTCAATTATCCATGATTTAAAGAAAAACAAATTAAGCACCTTAATGCTTATTATATTAATATCCCATATGTGAGTGGAAATTACTTTCCTTTATAATAAGGTGAGTGGAGTTTCACCTCCTTTAGATATTTTCGTTCCTTACCTTGGCAAAAGAACTTCCATCCTTATTCAAAATCAACCAATAACATTTTGGTTGAAGGCCCTTTAATTAATACATTCATTTTTGCCCTAAATTGAATTAGGGTTTCACTTAAGATTAAATCTTGATTATTTTAATATCAAGATTCTCTCTCCTCCAACTTAATTCAAATGAGATGCACCTCTCATTTTATTTTCTCTACATGATGTCAAGGAACATTAAGGACCTTATTGAAGTGGTAATTTTCATATTGAACCCTATGTTTTGGGTAAATTGCACTTTACACCAAAACTGGGTTTTAATGCACAACATTGCTTTACAAGCTTAATCTTGGTGCCCAAGCTTGTGAAAACAATACCATCACATCATATTCATTCTTATGATGTCTAAACATCATAGGAACATCTTATCATGAAAAATTTGCATATTGACCCCTTAACTTGGGTAATTTGCACTTTAGTCCAAAATAAGCAAACATTGCTTCAACATTGTTCAAACATGACCAAAATTGAAACATAAGTTTCTCATGAGCCCTAATTACTTTTCCCAAGATAAAATTAAGAATCTACTCAACCTTATTAAGCAAAACATCTAGGGTTAACTCATAATCCAGGTCAGGAATGTTACAAATTATAAACCCCTAACAAGGATTTCGTCCTCGAAATCCCAAGAAAAGGAGGGACAGATTGTTCATTAATCATGCCCTCAAGTCTCCACATCTCATCTTAATGTTGTGGAGATACCATGGGTCTGTAGCTCACACAAAGTTCCTTTCATTAATTCAACCGTATCAATGTTTATGTTTATGCAAAGCATAAACCCCTAACATATGATGTTCATATCATTGAAAGGAAGAAGCATAAAAGAACATACTTCGATAATGACTCAAGAATACTTATCAAAAGGAAAAACATATATAACTAACAAAGATAATTACTCAGTAATCCTTTAAAAAACTCTATGTAATTGGGAATGTTCACATAGTTCTTCCTATTAGTTGGGAATGCCACATAGCTTTTCCCTTTTTGTTGGGGATGGCACATAGCTTTCCCTCTTTTTGGTTGGGAATGTCACATAGCTTTTCCCTTTTTGTTGGGGATGGCACATAGATTTCCCCTTTTGGTTGGGTATGACACATAGCTCTTCCCTTTTTGTTGGAGATGTCACATAGCTTTCCCCTTTTGGTTGGGAATGACACATAGCTCTTCCCTTTTTGCTGGGGATGTCACATAGCTTTCCCCTTTTGGTTGGGAATGTCACATAGCTTTTCCCTTTTTGGTTGGGGATGGCACATAGCTTTCCCCTTTTGGTTGGGAATGTCACATAGCTTTTCCCTTTTTTGTTTGGGGATGGCACATAACTTTCCCCTTTTGGTTGGTAATGTCACATAGCTTTTCCCTTTTTGTTGGGGATGGCACATAGCTTTCCCCTTTTGGTTGGGAATGACACATATCTCTTCCCTTTTTGTTGGAAATGGCACATAGCTTTCCCCTTTTGGTTGGGAATGACACATAGCTCTTCCCTTTTTGTTGGGTATGGCACATAGCTTTCCCCTTTGGTTGGGAATGTCACATAGCTTTTCCCTTTTTGTTGGGGATGGCACATAGCTTTCCCCTTTTGGTTGGGAATGTCACATAGCTTTTCCCTTTTTGTTGGGGATGGCACATAGCTTTCCCCTTTTGGTTGGGAATGACACATAACTCTTCCCTTTTTGTTGGGGATGGGACATAGCTTTCTCCTTTTGGTTGGGAATGACACATAGCTCTTCCCTTTTTGTTGGGGATGGCACATAGCTTTCCCCATTTGGTTGGGAATGACACATAGCTCTTCCCTTTTTGTTGAGGATGGCACATAGCTTTCCCCTTTTGGTTGGGAATATCACATAGCTCTTCCCTTTTTGTTTAGGGTTGGAATTGCACAAAGCATCTTCCTTTATTGGAATTGCACAAAGCATCTTCCTTTATTTCATGATACTCATTAGATTGTATTAGAATGACTACTTGATCAGGGCAATCAAGAAGATACCAATCTAAGGGTTTGCATACTCACTTTATCATCAATAGTTGTATACCTGGCCAGGGTTTACAAATACTGAGATCAAGTAGTATGCACTTACATGCTATCACATTCCTCACTTTTCATATCATTATACACACATGATTTTCCATTCCTAGATTTCCTCCAGGCATCATTTCTAAATCTCATGTTTTGACATACAAATAAGAGAGATTATAAAACATTTTAAGGAACATTGAGTAAGATATAAGTTCTCATCTCCCTTGTGTCCTTATAGGACTAGTCAAAAGAATTTTAAAAACAACTATTTTCATATTTTTAACACATAGAAACATGAAATGAAGTATCAGGATGAATACATTTCATCTAAGTATTACCCCTCAAGGTCATCTACCACATTAGGTTTATTTCAACACATAGAGTCCAATTATCTCATGTTACTACTTTTGCCTTTACCTAGTGGCTACTGCCCTGGTGCACTATGCATTTATTGCACTGGTGACACCAAAAACTTTGGCTTTCTAAAACCATTAGGCAAATGTCTCTAAAATTATGGAGACCATTCCGTACTTCTCAGCTTATTGCCCCTTCTTGGGCACTGCCATCACAAATATACTGTTTGTCTAGACTTATGGCAGAGTCTACTTTCTAGCCATTTATTATTCTTTCCCACATTTCCACTATTCCAACATGACTATGTCATTCAGGAATCCTTTCAAAGCCCAAAGCTTATGCATTAAGGACTGGTGACCTAGGTTGTAACACCAATATCCAGTCTTCTTTATGCATCACTGTTGTCCTAACCTGCCCTTCAAGAGCATAACATAGGATTCTCTATCCTGAATAGGTCAAGATGGAAATTCTCAGGCACTTGTTTTCCTCTTGCCTGGTCCCATGCACCCACTCCTGGTGCAACAACATTGCCCTTAGCAATGTGTTCCTCGTGTTCTCCAGTCGATTTCAAGTTCTTCTTCTCCTATACGAGCAGAAGATACTATCAGATAAACTGGAAGACACTTAGAACAGACTCTGCAACCTTAGTCCTATGTCTCTGTAGACTCAGCAAACCTAGAGCTCTGGTACTACTTAATTGTGGCATACAACTCATAAAAACATAATTAACTAATGCGGAAGCGTTCATCAAACAGTGGATTAGCAAAAATCACTAAAAATTAAAACTTTTTGCAAAGAGATCCATTCACAGGAAAACTCTTTCATTCAGAATCAAAGTAAAGCTTTACATCCTGGTTCATATATATACATCTCATGTACTTTTGCTTCTCGAGGAATACAAACATTAACTACTTTGTCTTAATTGTACACAAGTAGTATAAAACTCTCGAGGCACAATGCCAAAATCTCGAAATCACTAACAACTACTCCGAGGACCTGAGAGTTCAGAGACGACACATAGGACTTTATATACATCTGAACATGACATAACAGTCCATGTCTCCACCTGAGACTTCACTGCTATCCCTACTAATGCTGTTGTGCTTCACCTCCTAAAGGATTCCTGTCTCCTCTTCTGCGTCCACCTAAAAATGTGGTTCCCACGAGGGTGAGACAATTATAAAAATTGCCCCAGCGAGATATATAACTCTCCGCCAGTAACATTATTATTGCAACTTAAGAAGATAAATATAAATGGAAGAATCATATTTATATAGCAGCAGGTATTTTAATGTCTAACAGATTAGAACATTATTCTATAACAGAAACATTGCAGCTATAACTTGATAAAATCAATATGTCACTTATCCTTTAATGAATATGAAGAACATGTACACACTACATAATCTTTACTACTGCATTAACTCTCTTCAGGCTTAGATCATGTATCTAAAGCCTAACATTATCATTGTGGAGTCATGGCCCATAGCCATACTCTTTTTCACAAGGTGTTGGGATCTTAATCCCACAATTCACCACTGGGAATTTCTCATCTCTTTACAATTTCAATACCATAATCATGTGATCTTGGGTATTCAAACCCTTAGTTCATCATCTGAACATTGTTACCACAATATCTGGTAACTAACACCTTTAGGTCATCTGACTAAGATAAGTATGATACTTGCTACACAAGCATCCATCATGGCACTTGAGGCCCATTAACTCTCTTGCTACCTCTTACCAGGAAACAAGGTATATTATGGCACACAAGGCCTAATAAACAAATTCAAATTAATAACACATCATAGCTCATACCTGGCTATGCCCATCATCTCATGATACCTGCATGGTTAGCACATATGATAGCAGCACATCAATTATCTATCAACACCATGCAAAACAAATGAATTATTATTTCAAGAGTATCACCCTTATTCCTTTACCAGGATTAGGGTTTTCCATCACATATCTCATGTATCATTCAGCCAATTATATTGGACTTATAATACAACAAGGTGTACCAGTATCTGGGGTGTTGGATATGATATCTATCATATCATGATGTATCACTCCCCTCAACACCTTCATCTTACTTAAGTTCATATACTTAACTTGTATTAGGGTATTACCCATCCTAATACTTTATGCACCAATTCATCACATTCATCATGTAAAGAAATGAACAATAATCACTCACTTGGAGTAAATAACCAATGCCAATATTAAGGATTAATCCTTAAGTTAAGAATTAACAAAAAGACCATGTCAGGTCCTTTTCAAAACAACTCTAAGTCAAGCATAGAGTACCAGGGCCGTGTAACCAAGAACGGCCATGCAAAGGGAAGCCACCACGGCCGTGCTACCTTGCACGATCGTGCAAAGTAAAGCTACCACGACCGTGCTACCTTGCACGGTCGTGCTACAGGAGTTCACCTCATGGATCATATTCAAGTATGAATTCTATTCTTTCATTAGGGATTAAGGTTTCACATACCATTTCCCTTCTTTATAATAGGGATTGCATATAACATCACCCTTCATTAGGGTTTCATATCACATTGCCCATATCATTCTCAATTAGGGATTCTCATGAAATCACCCATAATTAGGGGTTCACATGGATACACCCTCAGTTAGGATTTCACATGGATACATCCTCAACTAGGGTTTCACATGGATGCACCCTCAACTAGGGTTTACTATTCATCCTAATTAGTGATTTCACATGTCGAAAACCTCTTATTAGGGTTATAAACGGAATTAGCCTCAATTAGGGTTTACACCATGTATTGGATCCATCCATTTGTTATGCATTAATGACTAGTACCATTAAAGGTATCTCCCACATAATCACATTAGGTTTTCAAAAAGGTTTGATCAATTAGACCTTCAATAACATGAGGTATCCAAATAGATTGATCAATGGAACCTTCAATTGCACTTGGTATCCATTTGGATTAGTCAATTGAGTCTTTAATTTCATTGGGTACCCAATTGGATTAACCCAATGTTCCTTCAATTACATTAGGTACTCAATTGGATTAACCAATTGATCCTTCAATTGCATTAGGCATCCAATTGAGTTAACCAAATTGAACCACAAACGGATTGAAACCGTTTAAGCAAAAAGCTTTGAAACTGCATGGAATTGAAACTGCATGGGTCTCAAACGGTCTCAAGACCATTTGGTCCCAAACGGTCTTGAGACCGTTTGGACCCAAACGGTCTTGAGACCGTTTGGTTGAAACGTCTCAAAACCATTTGGACCAAAAAGTCAATCAAAACATCAAAAACACTCAATTCTAATCAATGGAACTTCAACCAATTTGATCGTCAACTCAATCATCAAATGAATCATGAACTCACCCTCAATTAGAACTTCAATTAGGGTTTGATCATAATGGAATTAGAGTTTATAAACACCAATTAGAGCTTTGAAGTTGATCATCAATCAAGCTACTAATTGTGTTTCAATTGATTGCATTGGACCTTCAACCATTGAATTCATGGAACCAATCATCAATTGGACCTATGCTCATACTTCAATTGAGTTTAATAGGTCAACCTTCAACTGATTTGACCCTCAATTGACCCTCAATTGGTCATTAATTAGGGTTTGATTCAATTGAATTAGGGTTTAGAATCGATGATCCAACAACACTCATCAATGCAAGATTGGTTACTTTGAAACTATTGAACCATCATCCAAATTGGGTATGACCTGACCCCAAACGGTCTTGAGGTCGTTTGGATGACATCCAAATGGTCTTGATACCGTTTTCCCATCATATCACTCAAATCCAAGCCGTCCAATTAAGGTTTGGATCATTGGATTGATCACTAAATCAACATTTGATTGCATATCAACTTGGTACCTTTAGACCTTCAAACACCTAACCATACTCAACCCTATACCTCCAAACGGTCTTGGGTGACCACAAAACGGTCTTGAGACCATTTGGATGAGATCCAAATGGTTTTGAGACCGTTTGGCCCATCCAACCTTTGGATTTTAGTGAAAAATCTTCAAGGATTGGTCTATCGAGTTGATCAACAAATTAGCACTTAGTTGCAATATGATATGGTACCTTTGGACCCTCAATTGGTCAGCTATACTTGAACCCAGACCTCCAAACGGTCTTGGGGTGACCCCCAAACGGTCTTGAGACCGTTTGGGTGATCCCCAAATGGTTTTGAAACCGTTTCAGCACTAATTTCAATTAGGGTTTGCCTAACTGATTAGCCTTCAACTCATGATTCCTTGAGCAGTAACCCCTCAAATTTGGTGAGTCCTTAGAAAACATAATTAGGATCATTAATCTCAAACGTTCAATGCTTTCTCAACGCACTCAAACGGTTTTGAAACTGTTTGGCCAAAAAGGTCAAGTTAATCAGATTGAAAATCAACACTTAATCCAATTAGGTTTACCTAATTGATTAGCCTTCAACTCACGATTCCCTTGGAGTTAACCCCTAAAATTTGGTGAGTCAATAGACCACATCATTATGAACAGTAATATCAAACGGTCAACCCTTTATCAACTCCACCAAATGGTTTTGAACTGTTTTCCCAAAAAGGTAAAATTAATCAGATTGAAAATCAGCACTTAATCCAATTAGGTTTACCTAATTGATTAGGCTTCAACACACGACCACTTTGGAGTTAATCCCTCAAATTTGGAGGGTTATCAGCCAACATAATTATGAACATGAATACCAAACGGTCAATGCTTGGTCAACCATCTCAAACGGTTTTGAAACCGTTTTCCTAAACAGGTCAAGTTAATCATGTTGAAAATCAGCACTTAATTCAATTCGATTTTCCTAATTGATTGGCCTTCAACCTATGATTCCTTTGGAGTTAACCCCTCAAATTTGGAGGGTCATTAGACTACATAATTAGGAACAAATTTCACAAACGGTCAACGCTTGGTCAACCATCTCAAATGGTTTTTAAACCGTTTGCTCCCAAATGGTTTCAAATCGTTTGCCCTTAAACGGTTTCAAATCGTTTGCCCTTAAACAGTTTGCTGAAACCGCATAACCAATCAAATTAAATGATTTGGAGTAGCTATCAAAACCGTTTGGCTTGTTACTTTTCTTTGGATAAGAATCTAGGATGATTTCATCATCCCCTTCCTTCGAACAACTAAAAACAACAACCATTCTTGATGGAAATTGCAGCAAAGAAACAAGAGTGTATCAAATTGAAGAAATCAATCAACAAAGCATAGAGAATTGATGCAATAGCAATGTTTAAGGGTTTAAGTTATAAAACCCTCCTCCAATTGAAATCCAAATCTCCAAGCTCACGCCATTAATGGTGGATGAAGCTCTTCCAACTCCCCCTAGGCTCGTCCTCAAGGTTTTGGATGAAAAAGTTGGCTAGGGTTGAAGAGGAGATCGAATTAAGAAGGAATCCATAATTTATTTTTGATTTCAACCATGAAATCAAGGAGAACGAAGGTCAAGGGCTTACCAACAGGTAGAGAGTCGTCCTCCTGCTCCTCTCTAGCTCCTTGGTCGGTTTTGCAAGCAAGGGAAAGAAAGAAATCCGAAAAAGCCTTTGCTTTGGCTTAGAAAAGGAACTTTTATAAGGAAATTGATGAGAGAGAAAATGCCTTATTAAATTGCATTTAATCTCAAAATATGTCTGCCTCTCCCCCCTCAAATTCCCCTCAAATTTCTTAAGGACGAGGCTATCTTCATTGCCTCATATTCCTCTCAATTATCCATGATTTAAAGAAAAACAAATTAAGCACCTTAATGCTTATTATATTAATATCCCATATGTGAGTGGAAATTACTTTCCTTTATAATAAGGTGAGTGGAGTTTCACCTCTTTTAGATATTTTCCTTCCTTATCATGGCAAAAGAATGTCCATCCTTATTCAAAATCAACCAATAACATTTTGGTTGAAGGCCCTTTAATTAATACATTCATTTTTTCCCTAAATTGATATAGGGTTTCACTTAAGATTAAATCTTGATTATTTTAATATCAAGATTCTCTCTCCTCCAACTTAATTCAAATGAGACGCCCCTCTCATTTTATTTTCTCTACATGATGCCAAGGAACATTAAGGACCTTATTGAAGTGGTAATTTGCATATTGAACTCTAAGTTTTTGGTAAATTGCACTTTACACCAAAACTGGGTTTTAATGCACAACATTTCTTTACAGGCTTAATCTTGGTGCCCAAGCTTGTGAAAACCATACCATCACATACTATTCATTATTATGATGTCTCAACATCATAGGAACATATTATCATGAAACATTTGCAAATTGTCCCCTTAACTTGGGTAATTTGCACTGTAGTCCAAAATAAGCAAACATTGCTTCAACATTGTTCAAACAGGACCAAAATAGAAACATAAGTTTCTCATGAGCCCTAATTACTTTTCCAAAGATAAAATTAAGAATCTACTCAACCTTATTAAGAAAAACATCTAGGGTTAACTCATAACCCTGGTTAGGGATGTTACTACCACGGCTGTGCAATCAAGAATGGTCGTGCAAAGGGAAGCCACCACGGTCGTGCTGCAGAAGATCACCACGACCGTGTTACACAACCACATTTTCCATCATGTAATTAGTATTTCATTCAATTACCCATGAATTAGGGTATACTATTCATCCGAAATAGGGTTTCATATGTAAACAACCTCAATTAAGGTTATACATGGAATCAACCTCAATTAGGGTTTACTGTTCACCTTAATTAGGTTAATCAATTGAACTTTCAATTGCAATAGGTTCTCAAATTGGATTAACCAATTCAACCTTCAATTTCACAACACAACTTGACCTTGAAACCACCTAGGTCTCAAGACCGTTTGACCGTTGAGACCATTTGGTCTCAAACGGTCTTGAGACCGTTTGGTCCCAAACCTCTCAAAACCGCATGGACCAAAAAGTAAATCAAGACTTCAACAAAACTCAATTCCAATCAATGGAACTTCAACCAATTCGATCATCAATTCAATCATCAATTGAATCATGGAATCACCCCTCAATTGGAACTTCAATTGGGGTTTGATTTCAATTGGATTAGGGTTAATACTCACGAATTAGGGCTTTGGGATTGATCATCAATCAAGCTACTAATTGTGTTTCAATTGGTGTCATTGGACCTTCAACCAACCAATTATACTCAACCATAGGACTCGAAACGGTCTTCAATGACCACCAAACGGTCTTGAGACCATTTGGGTGATCTCCAAACGGTCTTGAGACCGTTTGCCAATTCCATCATCAAAATCCATGACATCCAATTAGGGTTTTGAACCATTGGATTGATTATCAAATCAGCACTTAGTTGCAATTCAATTTGGTACCTTTGGACCTTCAAACACTTATCCATACTTAACCCTAGACCTCCAAACGGTCTTGGGGGACCCCCAAACGGTCTTGAGACCATTTGGGTGATCCCCAAACGGTTTTGAAACCGTTTGGGTCAATCAACCCAAAACATCATCTCAATCACTTGCAAAATCAGCACTTAGCCGATTAGGGTTCATACAACATCTTTGGATCTTCAAACACTTAGCCACACTCAACCCTAGAACTCCAAACGGTCTTGGGTGACTACAAAACGGTATTTAGACCGTTTGAGTGATATCCAAATGGTTTTGAAACCGTTTGGGCTAATCAACCCAAAATCTCAAATCAACTCATTGGAATTTCAGCACTAATTTCAATTAGGGTTTTCCAAATTGATTAGCCTTCAACTCATGATTCCTTTGGATTTAAAACATCACATTTGGTGGGTTATCAACCAACATAAATATTAACAGGAATCTCAAATGGTCAACCCTTGGTAAACTCCCTCAAACGATTTTGAAACTGTTTTCTCAAAAAGTTAAATTACTCAAGTTGAAAATCAGTACTTAATCCAATTAGGTTTACTTAATTGATTAGCCTTCAACTCATGATTCCTTGGGAGTTAATCCATAAAAGTTGGTGGGTTATCAACCAACATAATTACGAACAGGAATCTCAAACGGTCAACCCTTGGTCAACTCTCTCAAATGGTTTTGAAACTGTTTGCTCCCAAACGGTTTCAAATCGTTTGCTCTCAAACGGTTTGGTGAAACCGCATGAGCAAACATGTTGAAACCGATTGGAACAAGATTTCTTTGGGAAAAGTATCCAAGATGATGTAATAATCATCTACCTTCGTCCCTGAAGTACTAACAACTTCTGATTTCATTAATTAATCAATTTCAACCAGCAATTAATCAAGATAATGGAGGAATCAATGTAATTGCAAGATTAATGGTTGAATAACAATGTAAAAGGGTTCAAGTTATAAAACCCGCCTCCAATTGAGATTCCAAGCTCCAAGATCAAGGAAACAATGGTGTATGCAACTCCTTTCACCATTCCAAGGCTCTTCCTCAAGGTTTGACTGAAAAGGAATGGTTAGAATTGAAGAGGAGATCGAAATAGGAAGAAATTCATAATTTATTTTTGATTTCAACCATAGAATCAAGGTGAAATGGATCAAGAACCTTACCAACAGGTTGGGGGTCGTCCTCCTGCTCCTCCCTAGCTCCTTGGTCGTTTTCTAAGCAAGGGGAAAGAAAGAAATCCAAAAAGAAGTCCTTAAGTGAGTGGAAAAAGGGATATGTATAAGGAAATCCCAAGGAGAGAGAAAATGGGATTATTTCCATTAATTACCAAAATAATTTCCACAAAACCCCCTCCATTTCTTGGACACGAAGAAATATTCATGTTATTGCAAAAACTCTTCATTATCCAAGAATAAAGGTAAAAGAAATTAAGCACCTTAACCCTTATAATATTATTATCCACTTTTGAGTGGAATTTCTTTTTCTTATAATAATGGTGAGTGGAATTTCACCTCCTTAAGATATTTTGTGGCTTTTGCAAAGAACAAATATGACCAAACATATTTGAACTCAACCATTTTAATTTTGGTTGAAGGCCATGTAATTAATACATTCATTTTTTCCCTAAATTGAATTAGGGTTTCACTTAGGATTAAATCTTGATTATTTCAATATCAAGATTCTCTCTCCTCCAACTTAATTCAAATGAGGCGTACCTCTCATTTTATTTGATCTACATGATTCCAAGAAACATTAGGGACCTTATTGAAGTGGTAATTTGCATATTGAACCCTAGGTTTTGGGTAAATTGCACATTACACCAAAACTGGGTTTTAATGCATAAACATTGCTTTATCAGCTCTTTCTTAGTACTTAGGCTACCACAAGCCATACCTCTGCATCATATTAATTCTCATGATGCCTCAACATCATAGTAACATTTTATCATGCAACATTTGCAATTTAACCCCTCAACTTGCGTAGTTTGCACTTTAGTCCAAAATAAGCAAACATTGCTTCAACATTGTTTAAACAGGACCAAAATTGAAACATAAGTTTCTCATGAGCCCTAATTACTTTTCCCAAAATAAGATTAAGAATATACTCAACGTTATTAGGAAAAACATCAAGGGTTAACAAATAACCTAGGTCAGGGATGTTACAACAGCTTAAAAGGAACCACAACATGCCCTATATGTGAGGAGAACACTAATTCAATACGACTAAAACATGGCGGAAAGACTGTATATCTTAGACATCGGATGTTTCTTCCAAGAAACCATCCTTACCGACGGAGACACAAAGCATTCAATGGATTGAACAAAGATCATATTCCCCTAAACCCATATCGGGGGAGGCAGTCTATGAAAGAGTAAAACACTTTCTGAATGCATTTAGAAAGAAATCACAATGTAATCTTCCAATGCAGACAGAAAAATCTTTATATAAGAAGAGGTCAATATTCTAGGATCTTCCTTATTGGAGTTCTTTGGCAGTTAGGCATAGTATCGATGACATGCATGTTGATAAAAATGTATGTGATAGCATAATAGGTACCTTGTTGAACATACCACGTAAGACTAAAGATGGCATAAAATCTAGAATGGATCTACATGAAATGGGCATAAGGAAATAATTAACACCCCTAGAGCATAGTGATAAAAAAATGTTGTTACTTGTGGCTTGTTACAATTTGTCTAGAAAGGAAAAGAAATCTTTTTGTGAATGGTTGTATAATGTGAAAGTACCACATGGATACTCTTCCAATATTCGAAAATTGGTATCTATGAAGGATTTAAAGCTGATATGTCTTAAATCTCATGATTGTCACACTCTCATGCAACAAATATTACATGTGGCTATTCGAGACATATTTCTGTCGCATGTAAGATTTGGAATCACTAGGATCTATTTCTTCTTCAACTCTATATGAAGCAAAGTTGTTGATCCTGAAAAGCTCGATATGTTACAACGAGATGTGGTAGTTACCCTATGCCAACTTGAGATGTATTTTCGTCCTTCATTCTTTGATATTATGATACATCTTATTGTTCATTTGACAAGTGAAGTGAAAATGTTGGGACCTATTTTCTTGCATTGGATGTATCCCTTTGAACGGTACATGAGTGTGTTCAAAGGAGATGTTCAGAACCGTTATCGGCCTGAAGGGAGCATTATTGAGGGTTATGTGGCTAGAGAGGCTATCGATTTTGCAATAACTTTCTGAGTTCCATTGAACATCTTGAGAAAAACTACGATAATGATGATGACTATTCTATTAAAGGGATGATAGGAGCATGAGTAAAAGTAATCAGTTGTGAGTTGTGGGAACAAGCACATTTGCATATTTTACACAACATGTAAGAAGTAAGCCCTTATACCAATGAACATAACATTTATATCAAGACATAAAATCCTCGACGAAATCAAAAGTGGCTTGCTAGAGAACATAATAAGACATTTATTAGTTGGTTTCAAGATGTAGTCCTACAACAACTATTTCATACACCAAATAATGTTTTTGAAAATATAAAATGTCTCACGTTCAAACCAACAATGAATGTTATGTCGCACGAAGGGTTTGACATTGGTGGATTTTTGTATTATATAAAATGTCAAGATGATATGAGCGTCGTCGAAAATAGTGGGGACACCCTTCAGGCGTCTTCATTGTATTTATCAAGTGCTAAGGATAAGAGACTTCAAGAAGATGAAATGTAATTTTACGGTGTCATTGAAGACATATGAGAGTTTGACTACACAAATTTTTAAATTCCAGTCTTTAAGTGTAACTGGGTTGATAACATGAAAGGTGTTGTGGTTGATGATTTGGGTTTTACATTAGTGAATTTTGAAAAGATTGGTGAGAAGGGTGAACCATTGATTTTGGCATCACTGGCGAAGTAAGTGTTTTATGTGAAAGATCCTGCAAAAGAACAATGGTGAGTTGTTCTTCATGGTAAAAGGCAATTCATTACAAATCCTATAGATGAAGATGAGTTTCATGACAAATATGATGACCACAGTTCGTTCTCAGTTGGATTTCCCACCACAAATGTTAATGATGACAATGACTTATATATTCGTCGAGATTGCATAGAGGGAGTGTTAATTGATTCAAGTATGCTTTTTTTTTTAAATTGGCCATTCATTCATCCCGTGGCCGGGTTTTTGAACCTGAGACCTCTCGGTCTTACATCAATACTTTTACCATCTGGGTGCCATCTTTTTGGCATTTTCAAGTATGGTTTTTACATGTTTTTTTACATGCTATGTAGATTTATGCATTTTTGCATGCAATTTAGATTTATTCATGTGTTGTACGTGTTATCTGTATGTTAGATGGCGTCTAACTGTGAAGACGAGCACCGTGACGAGGAGCATCATGAGGAGGATGATAAACCTGAGGAGGTATAATGTTGATTTAGATTTATTCATGTTCTTTACATGTTATTTGTATGTTAGATGCTAGTTGAAATGTTGTATGTTTACCATTTGCATTTTAATGAATGTAGTCTGTTTCTTAGTCTATTTACCAAGTAGCAATGCTGGATAAAGGCCCAAATCTACTGCACATTGATTTTACTACAGTAGGAGTACCGATTGGTCCTAATAAAATCAATTTTTTTTAAACAATACATGGGAGCTCTTATCTGTAGCAAGGTGGATATCACAACTTCATGGTGCCAAGTTCCCCAAGAAACAAAGGACTTCGTATGGAATGAGCTTTGTGTGAGTTACCCTATGATTTGAAATTCAGATTTTTAATTTTATTACAATTGTGTGAACTTTTCATCTAAATGGATTGAGCAATGTATGACTTTTTTGTAGAGAATATTTGAGCTGGATGAAAAACATCGTAAGAAAGTGATGCGGGGTTGTGGAGTTGTATTGAGGAATTTTAGGAACAAATTGACATCCCAATATGTTGTTAATGCTAAGGAGAAGAAGAAGAAATCCACTGAAGAAGAAAGCCATTGCTAAGGAAAACAATACCTTATTGAACTATATATTTGTATTGAACAATATATGTGACCTTGGGTTATGTGTATATGAACTTCCTTATTGAACTATAAACTGATCTCATGTTATATGTTTGTGAATGAATGTGTTTGAGGCTAAAATGAGATTGTTGTGGCTCAAATGAGATTCTTTGAGTCTTAAGTGAGACTGAAATGAAATTGTTATTGATTTCATTTTGATATGTAGGTGAGTCTATGAAATTGGATCAAGAGAAATTGGTTTTTGGATGTGTGTGATTGATTAAGCATCTCAAAATATGATTATTATATTGTTATATTTGCATTTGTAGGTTTTAATTGGCCTATTGTTAAGCCAAGCTCAAGATGGAACCTACAGTTCAGTAGAACTATAGGTTCTGCATCCTACTGGGAGGTTGGACAGTAGGTCTGCAGGCCTATTATTTAAAAAAAATACAATTTTAGGCGTCTGTTATATTCAAAAAACTGACAATAATGATCACCAATGTCAATTATTTTAAAGAAACCGTCACCACACCTACTACAACCGTCAGTTTACAAACACAATCGACAACAATTTCTTACTCCGTCATCAGTTATATGGTCGAACAGACGTTGTTTGTTTAAAAATATTCTTCTAATGCCCCATAATTTGGCGCGAACCTATGAATAGGCACGTCAATTGTACCCTTAACTGACGTCACTTGTTTCCATGTGGCGTCGATTTCACGTCAGTGAAACCGATGACATAGGTCAAAACGTCAGTTTGTCTGGGTCAGAAAAACCAACATTACAAGCTACAACTGTAGTGTCGCCCACTTAGACGTCAGTTTATAACCGACGTTATAAGATGTTAATGTGGTAATGTTGGTCTGTTGTATATCATCATTTGATAATTGAAAAGAAGTACACCTATTCCATCATACCTTTCTATTGTGCTTGTAATAGATGGTTCATCTCTCAAATTGATAAGGGAGTGGATCCCCTCTTAGGTGCCACTCCTTAAAGTTCCAAACAAACTACAATTGTAAGAAAGTGAAGAGGAGATGTATAGGAGTTTTGATCATCATCACTATCTTGGTTCCTAAAGAAAATGACATTTTGATTGTAATAACCATACCATCATTTCTATCAACTTAAAGTCATACACTCCCTTCTGATCTCTATTTTCTCTCTCCAATTACTCTGCAACATCCTTTTCTACATCCCACACACCAATAACAACTTTGTTTATCTCCACTCACCACCGTGAAACAATACACTCTCCATCCCTTTTTCAACAATTTTTTTGTGTTTACCTTCTCTGTGAGATCTACTATATGTATATATACTTAAAATCCTATAAATATATTAAAAAATATTTGAAAATAATAAATTATGTAAATAAAATTCAACATACTAATAAGGCACGTGTGTGTTAATTATACATATATATTTATATATATATACATATATATACACTCACATATATATGTATGTATGTATATATATGTATATATATGTATGTATTTGTGTGTGTATGTATGTACTATTTATATATATGTATTCATATTCATATGTATTTATATATAATTATACATATAAATATGGATACATGTAAATATGTATGTATATGTCTATGTACTTGTTACCCAACTAGGTAACCTAAACTAGCTATCCTATGATTCTAATTACAATCAAGAAGTTTCCGTTACACTTTTGGCATTCTGATTACAATTTTTTGCTCATGGTTATAGTTTGGGGCAAAGATTTTTTCCAAAATTTTTCATTTTTACTATTTTCTATGAGCAACATACAAAATTGAAGATGTGTTTACAAGACGAGTCTTTGTAATAAAACTTTTCTATATCACTATAGTTTGGGCATCCCTATTATGAAATAGGATCCATAGGAAAACAACGTTTGTTACCCAACTTAGTTAACACATATATATATGTGTGTATATATATGTATATATATAGATATAAACATATATATATAGAGAGAGATGTATTTGTTACCCATCTAGCTAACATAATTTATCTCTCTAGTGATTCCAATTAAAACTAAGATGTTTGGTCTACAATTTTGACATTCTGATTACAAATTTTCACTCCTAATTATAGTTTGGGATGAATAGCTTTTTCTTCTATAAGAGTCACTTTGATTGTTTTTAGCGAATATAATACAAAATCGACGAAGTGTTTACAATATGTGTCTTATTTCATTACACTTTGGTACCTCCTTATGACGAAACTGGATGAATAGGAGTGTACGTCCCATTTTTTTTGAGTTGGATGAAATTCACGAGTAATGTTAATTCTTCAGTTAATGATGAAATGTGTTTGACATCCTACCCAATTTACACATACAACTATTTTTCACCCTTTTACACTTTTATAAGTACATTTCAAGAAGTCCTTTTTGCCTACTTTCACCCAATTTGTGGATTTTTGCAAAGAAACCTTTTTTTAGATTGAAAGTGCAATTGGCTTTTCAATTCAATTTTAAATAAGTTATTTTTCACAAATTTCCCAACTGGATTGTGATGCACCGAGTTTTAGTGGCTTTTCACAAGCAAGTTCTTCATATGTTTTGTGCAATATTTTTCAATTTTATATGAGTTTATCAATTATATATCATAATTGGCATGTGAATCACTATCACATCATATATTGAGTAATTATGCTGAATTGCGTGGAATTATCACTTTTTATTTGTAGTAACTTTATTTTTTCTATGTTTTAGGTCGACCGCTTTAATAGTATCTCATTACTACCGCACATAAGTCGATGGTGCCAAATTGATGTGAAAATCCAACAAAGAATTCAAGAAATGTCATTGCTACTGATTGTCCAGTCGATGCTAACGAAGAGTGGACTCAGTGTTATCGATTCTCCGTCTAGACAACATTAGTATTTGGGATTTAATGACTCGATGCTACAAACTTTTACATCCAGAAGAAGTTAGAAGTAGAAAAAAGAAACTTGATGTTATGGACCTACTGGTTAGTGTACCAACACATATTGAGGGTTTCGAATCAGTGAATAACTTTGTGCCACCAACATCCATTCGGTAGTATCGACTTTGTGTGATCAATGCAAATTGGAAATTAGATATGATGCGACAGTTTTGGCTTAACGACGGCCAAAGTCCCACTTATGACTTAATAGGAGTTCGTCCAAACAAATATTTCACATTCTATCTCATTGTAATAGCAGAGCATGGAGTTGAGAGAGGAAGAGCTCTGATACCAGATTGGAACCAGGAAACTAAGAAGGAAGCTAGTACTATGTGTATACATGGCCTAACATATATAACAACAAATAAAACGAAATAAAAGAAAGCTTATAGAGAGTGGAGAGTGAGTGGGGAAGCACAAAGATATTGTAGCATGAGGATTCACGCTTACAATCACTGTTTCACAGAGGACGATGGAGGTACGGAGGAGCACAGTGGTGCACAGAGGTTTACAGCAGAACATAGTGGGACACAACGGAACACAAGCACACAAGTACAAGTAGCTATGCACACAAAAGTATTAAATCTTTACTAATGGATGGCGATTACAATATATGGAAGAAGGGGGGTTACACAAGGGAAGAACACACGGAAGAAGAGTTTACAAGGGAGGTAGCCTACTACAAGTAACTACTAAGGAAGAAGGGGGAGCTAGACAAGGTGGTAGATGGGAAATACAAGGCTCAAGCATTGTAAGCACGAAATGGCACAAACTAGCTTGCCTTATCTTGTTGCCTTAGAGGCTATTTATAGAACATTGGCTTTGTAAGAGACCTCTTTGAGTGGCTTCCATGTTTCCTCAATTATTCTTCAATAGTTGAGATTATCTTCCATAGGCTTGCCAAAGACTTTAAGTCTTTTCTGTCTTTTTGGTATAGTAAATGTTCTTCTTTATAGATAGACTTTAGTCTTTTCTTCTTTTTGGAATAGTAAAGATTCCTTCGGTCTTCCTTGGCTTTTCTTGAAATAGTAGATATTCCTTTGTACAGTGGAGATGCTCTGTGTAAGTTATTCTTCTTATCGAGAATAGTGATATTTTCTTTACAATAGTGAAGACTATTCTGAGACCTTTTGCCTCTAATATGTTTCCATTACTACTGTTAATTCTTGGAATACTAGTAATTATATTTGTTCCTCAGGTAGATCTGGGAATATTTATGTGATCTCTTCAGTAAGATCTTTTTGTAATTTTGTATACCTTTCTTTTGAATCAGCTAATACTTTTTTGTAAAAGCTTTTCCCAAGAACAATCCTTGGTAGAGGGTTTTCCTTTTCAAACTTGTCCATGTTGTATCTCTCCCACCACCGGACATCTATCTTTCTAGTTAGTGAGGTTGGGTAATAACATGTAGATATCTTCCAAGACCACTTGACTATCCATGGTACTCCATAGATAGAGAAATGGCTTAAAATGTTGGTACATTCTTCACCACCATCTTTTCCAAATGATATCATTTTATCTAGAGCTTCAGGAAAGATGTGTCTATCAGGCCCAAATCTTGACTAGAACTTGGATATCTACCATTGAGGAATATCTATCTAATAAACAAACTTCACATACCATGTATGGTAGCAATTTCTGTTATTTATATACATGACATTTTACCAGGCTTGCTGGTAGTCCCAGTAGTTGAAATAGCGTGGAGTGAGATCACTCTTGAACTTTCTAGGAATGTTAGGATTCTCATCTCTGTTCCACTCTTCGAGTGTGAGGACCCTTTCGATCTTTAAGGTTAAATATTCTGGCTCAATCTCTAAGGAGACCTCTTTGGAGTAGTGCGTAATTTTTACACTCTTAGTTTCAAGGAGTACTTTCTCGGAGTAATATGTAATTTTTCCAACCATAGTTGGTATAAATAGGTATCCCTTAGGGAACTATTTTTGAATAATATCATCACTGCCTTTATAAAGGTCATTTTTCTCTAGTGTGAAGCAAGTGTCATAGCCTTTTGGCCAATATTCACTTTCTTCTAGAGTCATAGTATCTATTGTTCGATTTGTCATTGGAACGATCTCATCTTTGTAGCTTTGATTATGAGAATCAATGCTTTCATTATTAATTAATAATGGCTCTTAGAGGATCACATTAGACCCTGAGCTCGAGGTTATTGCCATTTCCTGAAGAGAGAAATCGTATCAAATAGTGCAAAAAAGTAATTTTATCTACAAGATCCTTTTAATTTATTGCTAGGTAGTTTATTCTTTAGATTAATTTTAAAAAATTCTAATTTTGTTAATGAGGTAAGTATCAGACTTTTTCTAAATTTGAAGTTTATTACCTTTTCTTGAAGCATAGCATGTATTCCTTCATTATCAACAGTAATTGGTAAGATGTTATTCAAAAAGGGTGTTCCAATGATTATTTTTTCAAAAATATTTTTTGCTAGAACAAAAGATGTTTTGATATCGATATTTTTTGTACATATATATGCTTCTGGTATTTTGAAGTTAATCTTTAGATAGTCATTGGTGCCTGAATTGACATAATGGGTGGTTTCTTTTCTATATTATATTAGGATTAAATTTTCTTTTATACAATTTATGTCTGCTCCAGAATCAAATAAAGTTATACCTTTTAGGATGAATTTTTGATCAATTTTTATAATCACTTGGGCTTTCCATTTTTTCTTGACATATTCTTGTATCGAATATATGTAATTAGTTTTCCTTTCTTCCTTTACTATAATATTAGATGTTTCTTCGATGTTTGTAGGGAAGGTTTGGTATGCGTAATCTTCATCAGTATATTTTAATGTCTCAAGAGTTTTGACTCTATATTTTAGATCTCATATTTCTTGTTTTATTTCTCTTAAGTCATCAGCCATGTATGCGTTTGATATGGTCTTATATCTATTTTTATCTAGTCATTTTAGATTATCAAAGGAGTAGTATTCTTCAATTTTACTTGTATCCTGATTTTTTCTTGATTTTATCATTTCTAGATATTTTGTTAGTTTCTTACTTCTTTCTTCTTTATTAGGGATTGAATCTATAATTTCTAGATTAAGTTGTTGCTCAGAGGTGATCATGTTTAGGCTATCACATGAATTTGATACTTCATAACAATTACATAGACATCCTTTGTCTTCCTCTTCATTAGTATCAGAATCTGATGAATAGTTAAGGTATAGTTTTGAAACAAATTTATCTAGCTATTCTGGTGTAAGGCTTTTTTATTCTAGGAGTAATTTATTTACTTTTTTCTTGAATCCTCTTTTAAAGCACTTATTGGCAAAGTGTCATTTTTGGTTGCATGAATAGCATGTAACTTCTTTCTCATTCCTTTTATTAGTGGTTTTAAACCTTTTTTCTTTATTGTAACTTTGTCTTCTTGTTTTCCCTGGGTTAATCTCTTTTGAATATTTTTGTTTTTTATATGATGTACTAGGCACAGTCATTTGATATTCGAATTGATAATAGAAATCTCCTAGTTCCTTTTTCCCTAACATTTTTTGTGTCTTTAAGTGACCCTTTAGTTTGAGGTCATTACAAAGAGACATTCATGTTTGATTTATAACTTGTATAATTTCTCCATAAGATATGTGTTCTAAAGGGACATAACTATACTAACTTTGTCTAATGTTTTCTCTAACCATTTCAGCAAAGAGAGCAGGGAGACCCAAAATAAACTTTTCCTCCCAAACTGCATTGCTACAGTCTGGAAATATGAGGAATTTTGTTAGTAAAAGATCTTTGTAGCATCTAAAGTCTGACAGAGAAGGACAACTGAGATTCATAATTTGTTCCCTAGTTTTTTGAGTTACAATACTAGTATGTCATGTAAGTTGTTGTAATATGTTAACGATTAGTGTATAAACTGAACCAAAATAATTTCATTATTTTCAATTTTTATTTGATTTCCATTTTCGTCTCTTTTAGTGGCATATAGTATTTCAAGTCTTTGGGCTTCATTTAGATAGTTACTCAACCATCCTTTTAATTGCCTAGTGAAAGATGAAACAATCATGTTTGCAATAGAATGTTCTGAATTCTTATAGGCACGACATTAACTAGCATATATAAGCATTTAGTTGCATGTTTGCATGATTTGATATTCAAATAACCCATATATATTCCATTCCACAAGGGATTGTCCATCAAATTGAACAAAGGGAACATCATGAGTTTCCTCAAATTGTAGGTCAACTGGTATTGGCTTGCTATAGTAATTCTTTGTTTTAGAATACCTTGGTTTGGAGGATCCAATTTTATTGATGGACGCATCTAGGTTATTTTCAAAGGGAAGAACATATTCAGGAGATATATCTGAAGGTTCATCTTTGGATGATTCATCTTGGGCTAGGATGTTTCTACTTATTTTTCTTACATTTAGCTGTTGTAATCGATTTGTAATTTCATTGGTTATGTCTTCTAGATTTTTATCAAATCTGATTGGGGCTTTCTTTCCTAATTTGACCTCTGTTGAGAGTGTAGTTGGCATAATTATAGGACAATTTCTTAGATCATATTTCTTATGAGTAATGGTGCATTTGACATCCTTTAGGATGGACTCTATCCTATCATTTTGTTTTGCAATAGTTTGGAGACAAGAATTGGAATAATTGTTTTGTTGCATGATTCTAGCAATTTGTTCTTGTGTAGCGGGATCATGCCTAATTTCTGTCATGAGAATTGGTGTGGTTGGTATTTCTTCTTTTAAGACTTTTATGGGTTCAAAAGGAGGATGTATTGACTCTACTTATCCATCTTTAAGGCCCAATTTCCATGTAACAGAGGCTTTTGTGATAGCCATATTTTTTGAGGTTTTTGGAAATGGTGTGATGTGGTTTTCTTCAAACCATTCAAAGAATAGGACATTTATATTGACATCCTTCATGTGTTCATACCATTGGCTTCTAATGCGTGTCCTTGCTTGATCACTATAATGATAAAAAAATCAATCAACCTTTTCTTTATTCTCTTTACAGAGAAAGTCTCTTCTCAACAAATCTTTATCTATTTCGAATTCTTGTTCTATAAGAGCGTTTATCATAAATTCTACTTCTGATGGCTCATAGTTAGAATATGATGTCTCATAGATTGGATAGATTAAGCATGTAGGCCTAATTGTGGGATCTATGTTATCTTTTCCCACTTCGTCTCTCTCTTCATTTCTAGGGAGTATAACATAATGGTACTCAGAGGGAGTTTCCCTAGTTGTCAAGGGAACTTTAGATGCAGATATTCTAGATGATAAAGAATTTCTAGGTGTTTCATTGGTTGAATTCCTTGAGGAAAGTGAAGATCTAGGAGTGCCAAAACCCCTAGGGTAACTAGTTGACGGTCTGGATTCAAGAGTGATTCTTCTACTTGATGATAGAAAATTGATTTCTACATCACTATTTGGATGTTCTATGACTTCTTCAACATTTTCATTTTGTAAAGGTGTAGAATGATTAGCTTGGGCTAGGTTCCAGCATTCTGGTAGTTTAATATCATCCCATTTCAAGGATTTTGGGGGAACTACGTTATTTTTAACATTTGTGAGAAAAATTGTTGTTGTGCCTTTTTTGGGACAGATGACAAATTGTGGTGTAACTGTGTTCATGGCCTTGAAGCAAACCCTATAACACATGGCAACATTCTCAGATGACGCTTCCATGTGAAACCCTGAGGTTTGGATATTTAATGTTAAACTTTTTAATAAGCCTGGATCACTTAGAGATACTGAGAAATTAGGGATAGCATTGAAGTAAACTGGTCCATCCAATAGGCTAGATTCGACTAATCCTAGCAGAGAGTCAGTAAACTTTAGATGTCTACAGTCTCTTAAGCATAATAATACCAAGGAGTTGCTTCCTTTCCTAGTTAGTGCTTTGGCTGAAACTTGAACCAACCCTAGGTGTAGATAGTGGTATTTTGTATTATTTTTTAGATTTTCTATATCCATTTTTAGAAAGGAGTTCTAGGTTTTCCAAAGACAAGTTTATAGAGATGGTTTTATCTACTATTTTAATATAATAGTCTGAGATGAGTTTAAAACTTCCTTTGGTGTAAATGTCTTCTATAGGTACTTTAGGCATTTCCCAATTTTGGATTGATTGTTCTATATTTTCAAGGTTTATCTGTTCACTATTCTTAAAAGACATCGTTCTAACGATTGAATTATAAGGAAGTGCAGAAGCTTCCCAAGATAGGAGGTTAAACAACTTCGACATCTTTAACAAAAACTAACTAGTGGCCTGTCAATAGTGAATACAACTCTGCCTCGTTAAATCACGGGGAGCCCACTACGACAAGGAGGCCTCGGACCTAGTCAACTCGTATCAAAGAGATCTAGGATGATTAAACACTTCTCTTATTCTTCTTCAAAAGTAGTCTAAGGAGTTCTGAATGAGCTTTCTTTCTTTGGATTTGGAGTTCCTAGTGGCCTGTCAATAGTATTGGCATGCTCAAAACCCTAACGCCTATCCAAAGCAACACGGGCACCCACAGTACCACTAAGAAAAGGAGGCCTCGGACCTAAGAACCCTTCCCCCTCAAAAAGTAGGACACAAGAGGAACTCAACTAAGCTCGGACCTAAGAACCCTTCCCCCTCAAAAAGTAGGACACAAGAGGAACTCAACTAAGCGCGGAGAATGGGTACTTCTCAAAAACCTTCCCCTTCACTAGCTCTGATACAGGATTGGAACCAAAAACTAAGAAGGAAGCTAGTACGATGCATATACATGGCCTAACATATATAACAACAAATAAAACAAAATAAAAGAAAGCTTATAGAGGGTGGAGAGTGCATGGGGTAGCACAAAGGTACTGTAGTGTGAGCATTCACACCGATAATTACTGTTGCACAGAGCACGGCGGAGGTACGTCAGAGCACGATGGAGCACGGAGGTGCTCTGAGGTGCATGGTGGAACACGATGGAACACAACGGAACACAAACACACAAAAGTATTATATCTTTACTAATGGATGGCGATTATAATATACGGAATAAGGGGGGTTACACAAGGAAATAACACATGGAAGAAGAGTTTACAAGGGAGGTAGTCTACTACAAGTAACTACTAAGGAAGAAGGGGGAGCTAGAGAAGGTGGTAGATGGGAAATACAAGGCTCAAGTGTTGTAAGCACGAAATGGTACAAACTAGCTTGCCTTCTCTTGTTTCCTTGGAGGCTATTTATAGAACTTCGACTTTGGAAGAGACCTCTTTGAGTGGTTTCCACGTTTCCTCAATTATTCTTCAATAGTTGAGATTCTTTTGCATAGGCTTGCCAAAGACTTTAAGTCTTTTCCGTCTTTTTGGAATAGTAAATATTCTTCTTTGTAGATATACTTTAGTCTTTTCTTCTTTTTGGAATAGTAAAGATTCCTTCGGTCTTCCTTGGCTTTTCTTGAAATAGTAGATTTCCTTTGTATAGTGGAGATGCTTTGTGCAAGTTATTCTTCTTATCGAGAATAGTGATATTTTCTTTACAATAGTGAAGATTCTTCTGAGACCTTTTGTCTCTAATCCTTTTCCATTACTACTGTTAATTCTTGGAATACTAGTAATTGTATTTGTTCCTTAAGTAGATCTGGGAATATTTCTGTGATCTCTTCAGTAACATATTTTCATAATTTTGTATACATTTCTTTTGAATCAGCTAATACTTTTTTGCA
The DNA here is from genome assembly GCA_963693085.1 of Alisma plantago-aquatica. Lineage (NCBI taxonomy): Eukaryota > Viridiplantae > Streptophyta > Magnoliopsida > Alismatales > Alismataceae > Alisma > Alisma plantago-aquatica. The sequence continues at coordinate 374,395,827 of OY856412.1, forward strand.
AATGCTTTTCTCATGAACAATCCTTGGTAGAGGGATTTCCTTTTCAAACTTTTCCATGTTGTATCTCTCTTACCACCAAACTTCTATATTTCTAGTTAGTGAGGCTGGGTAATAACATGTAGATATCTTCCTGGACCACTTGACTATCCATGGTACTCCATAGATAGAGAAATGGTTTAAAATATTGGTCCATTCTTCACCACCATCTTTGCCTATTGGTATCATTTTATCTAGAGCTTTAGGAAAGATGTTTCTGTCAGGCCCAAATCTTGACCAGAACTTGGATATCCACCATTGAGGAATATCTGTCTGATAAACAAACTTCATAGACCATGTATGGCTGTAATTTCTATTATTTATATACGTGACATTTTCCCAGGCTTGCTGGTAGTCCCAGTAGTTGAAATAGCATGGAGTGAGATGACTCTTGAACTTTCTAGGAATGTTAGGATTCCCATCTCTATTCCACTCTTTGAGAGTGAGGAACCTTTCGATCTTTAAGGTTGAATATTCTAGCTCAATCTCTAAGGAGACCTCTTTGGAGTAGTGCGTAATTTTGACACTCTTAGTTTCAAGGATTACTTTCTCATAGTAATATGTATTTTTTCCAACCATAGTTGGTATAAATAGGTATCCCTTAGGGAAATATTTTTGAATAATATCATCAGTGCCTTTAGAAAGGTCATTTTTCTCTAGTGTGCAGCAAGTGTCATAGCCTTTTGGCCAATATTCACTTTCTTCTAGAGTCATAGTATCCGTTGTTTGATTTTTCATTGGAATGACCGCATCTTTGTAGTTTTGATTCTGAGAATCAATTCTTTCAGTATTAATTGATAATGGCTCTTGGAGGATCAGATTAGACCCTGAGCTCGAGGTTGTTACCATGTCCTGAAGAGAGAAATTGTATCAAATAATGCAAAAAAGTAATTTTATCTACAAGATCCTTTTACTTTATTGCTAGGTAGTTTATTCCTAAGATTAATTTTATAAATTTCTAATTTTGTTAATGAGGTAAGTATCAGACCTTTTTCTAAATTTGAAGTTTATTACCTTTTCTTGAAGCATAGCATGTATTCCTTCATTATCAACAATAATTGGTAAGATGTTATTCCAAAAGGGTGTTCTAATGATAATTTTTTCAGAAATATTTTTTGCTAGAACAAAAGATGTTTTGATATCGATATTTTCTGTATATATATGCTTTTGGTATTTTGAAGTTAATCTATAGATAGTCGTTGGTGTCTGAATTGACTTAATAGGTGGTTTCTTTTCTATATTCTTTTGGGATTAATTTTTTTTTATATACAATTTATGTCTGCTCCTGAATCAAATAAAGCTATACCTTTTAGGATGAATTTTTGATCAATTTCTATAATCACTTGGGCTTTCCATTTTTTCTTGACATATTCTTGTATCGAATATATGTAATTTGTTTTCCTTTCTTCCTCTACTATATTATTAGATGTTTCTCCGATGTCTGTAGGGAAGGTTTGGTATGTGTAATCTTCATCAGTATATTTTAATGTCTCAAGAGTTTTGACTCTATCTTTTAGATCTCATATTTCTTGTTTTATTTCTCTTAAGTCATCAACCGTGTCTGCGTTTGATATGGTCGTATATTTGTTTCTCTCTAGTCTTTTCACTACATGATTAAATGAGTAGTATTCTACAGTTTTACTTGTATCTTGGTTTTTGCTTGATTTTATCATTTCTAGATATTTTGTTAGTTTCTTGCTTCTTTCTTCTTTATTAGGGATTGAATCTATATTTTCTAGAATAAGTTGTTGCTCAGAGGTGATCATGTTTAAGCTATTAGATGAATTTGATACTTCATAACAATTACATAGACATCCTTTGTCTTCTTCTTCATTAGTATCAGAATCTGATGAATAGTTAAGGTTTAGTTTTGAAACAAATTTATCTAGCTCTACTAGTGTAAGGATTTTTTATTCTAGGATTAATTTATTTACCTTTTTCTTGAATCCACTTTTAAAGCACTTATTGGGAAAGTGTCCTTTTTGGTTGCATGAACAACATGTAATTTCTTTCTCATTTCTTTTATTCAGGGTTTTAAACCTTTTTCCTTTATAATAACTTTATCTTCTTGTTTTCCTTGGGTTAATCTCTTTTGAATATTTTTGTTTTTTATATGATGAGCTAGGCACATTCATTTGATATCTGAATTGCTAACAACAATCTCCTAGTTCCTTTTTCCCTAACATTTTTTATTTGTTTAAGTGACCCTTTAGTTTGAGGTCATTACAAAGAGGCATGCCTATTTGATTTATAACTTGTATAATTTCTCCATAAGATATGTGTTCTAAAGAGACAAGCCTATACTTACTTTGTCTAATGTTTTCTCTAACCTTTTTAGCAAAGAGAGCAGGGAGCCCTGAAATAAACTTTTCCTTCCAAACTGCATTGCTACAGTCCAAAAATATGAGGACTTTTGTTAGAAAAACATCTTTGTACCATCTAAAGTCTGACAAAGAAGGACAACTAAGATTCATAAGTTGTTCCCTAGTTTTTTGAGTTACAGTACTAGTATGTCCTGTAAATTGTTGTAATATGTTAACGATTAGTATATTAACTGAATCAAAAATAATTTCATTGTTTTCAGTTTTTATTTGATTTCCATTTTCTTCTCTTTTAGTGGCATATAGTATTTCAATTCTTTGGTCTTCATTTTACATAGTTACTCCACCGTCCTTTTAATTGCCCAGTGAAAGATGAAACAATCATGTTTGCAATAGAATGTTTTGAATTCTCATGGGCACGACATGCACTAGCATATATAAGCATTTGGCTGCATGTTTGCATGATTTGATATTCAGATAACTCATCTATATTCCATTCCACAAGGGATTGTCCATCAAATTGAACTAAGGGAAGATCGGGAGTTTCCTCAAATTGTAGGTCGACCAGTGTTGGCCTGTTGTAGTAATTCTTTGTTTTAGAATACCTTAGTTTGGAGGATCCAATTTTATTGATGGAGGCATCTAGGTTATTTTCAAAGGAAAGAACGTATTTAGGAGATATATCTATAGGTTCATCTTCGAATGATTCATCTTGGGTTAAGATGTTTATACTTATTTTTCTTACATTTATCTGTTGTAATTGATTTGTTATTTCATTGGTTATGTCTTCTAGATTTTTATCAAATCTGATTGGGGCTTTCTTTCCTAATTTGACCTCTGTTGAGAGTGTAGTTGGCATAATTATAGGACTATTTCTTAGATCATTTTTCTTATGGGGAATGGTGGATTTGACATCCTTTAGGATGGACTTTATCCTATCAATTTGTTTTGCAATAGTTTGGAGATAAGAATTGGAATAATTGTTTTGTTGCATGATTCGAGTAATTTGTTCTTATGTAGTGG